>CAWUFW010005945.1:0-1237685 GCA_963921515.1 Calotriton arnoldi
TGTAGCGCGTTCAGTTGCATTATTGCTAATATCATTTATATTGGTCCCAAGATGGCTGCCAGAAATTCCAGGATGAAGTGCTGACAGCCAATCAGATCTCACGATGACATGTGTGGTTAGGCTCCGCCCAGATATATATGTGACTTTACTTTTGATTTTCTCAGGAACTACTGAACGGATTTACACCATTTAAGCAAAAGGCACGACACTGAACCAAGGGCTACCTCTTCCGTTCAGCAGTTCGGGCTGTAGCTGCGACTAAAGGTTCCTATGGAAAAATGAATGGGGAAAACACGTTTTGGGACCCCCCTTTTTCTCGGCCCCGCTTGACGTATCACCCGAGACTTTCAGAATAGGAGCGGACCGGAGCGCCCCAACAAGTTGGAAACTTTTGCGAAGATTCGTTAACCGGCGCCAACGTTATTTCAAATAGAATGTCGCGGATTTCCTATGGATAATAGGTTTTAACTATAACTATCTACTGGCGACCGCCAGTAGATAATATATATATATATATATTGATAATAAAAAAACATAGGATTGAGGTACATTTGACGTTATAGTTAGTTCAGCTAACTATAACTCACGCCCCCGCAATGCACTGCTGATGACGTCACATATTACATCATTCATGACATGGTCAGTGACATCACTGATGACATCACTGATGACATCTCAAATGACATCACTGATGTCATCACTGATGACATCATCCACGTGAAAATCTGATGCAGCTCCTCACACCTGAATATAACTTTGATACACCCACTCTAAAATGCAGACTACCATTTTCGAAAAAATAGACACATCAATACCAGTTACTAAATACGCACTGACTGATTCCTAGGTCTACACACACATCCACTCATTCACCCATACAGTCACTCATACATGCAGTCACTCATCAATACAACACTATCATTTGCACTCATACACCTATACAGACACTCACACACTGCCATATATCCAGAGTTACTCACACACTTAGGGGCCGATTCCGATCTCGGCCGGTAGGGCTCCGAATCGGATTCGGCTTTACCGGATCCGATTCGGAGCCCTGTTTCCCGACCGAACCGTACGCGGGTCCGGCCGAGCGAGTACGATGCGAAATCGCCGACCGACTCGTCCGGGCGTCCCGACCGCTCCGACCGGCTCGCTCCCGGCTCGAACCGCTCCGACCGACTCGCTCGGACTCGACTCGCACCGCGCAATGGAGACGTTTCCCGGCCGGGTAAGTACGATGCGCGCCGCGAGCAGTCCGACCGAGCCGCGCACTCCGGCTCGTAAGAGCTGTCGGAGCCATACTTTGGGGGTCCGTGTCGGACCCCCTGTACTGCGTAGCCGCGCGAGTCGCACACAGGGGGACCCATGGGTCCCCCTACCTGTGCGTGTACGGCGTGAATCGCTCGCCGCGTACCCGCTGTAGGGGCGCCCTTGTCTGACTCGCACCCATTGAGTCAATGGGAGCCCGCGTACGCGTTGTACGACCGGCTCCCATTGACATCAATGGGAGTCCGACTGACTCGAGTCCGATAACATACGGACGCATCGTACTCGTTCGGTCGGACTGCACGGGTCCGATTCGGTCGGAAATCTCTCCGGGTCCGGCTCGGTCGGAGAAATTTCCGGCCCGAATCGGAATCGACCATTTAGTCAGTCATGCAAAGAATCAATCATACTTCCATTTACTCACCTATACAGTTATACAGACACAACCTCACTTATTCATACAGATACTAACACATAATTACTCTCTTATAGATTCACTGATACAAATACACACTCATCCATGCAGCCACTCTCACAATTACTGACTCTCACATATAGTTATTTATATACACCATCACTCACATATACTGCCTTTTAAATATGTAGTTACTTGCACATGTACCACTGAGACATCCATTCACTCACCAACACACCCATACACACACTCACCCACCCATACAGCTGTTTCCACATGCACTCTTGAACCCATACACCCAGTGAATCAACCACTCACACATCTATGCACGAGAGTCACACACCTCCCACCCACCCACACACACACACTCAGGCAGCCACACAAATACTCAGGCAAGCAATCAATAACCCATATAGACACTCATGCAGCTACTCACCAACCCATGCAGCAGCTTACACAACAACAGACAGACTGATACAGACTTTCACACAGTTTAGTCACTAACCCATGCATTCAGTAAGACACATTTAATCACTCACTTATACAGTCAGTCACGGACCTACTAAATCCTCCATACAGACACTTATACACCCACGCATTCCTCAATACAGCTTGGCATATATATAAAACAAAATTAAACTTTCCAGAAACACACAGTCACTGGATGATGTCATCAGGGATGTCATTTGAGATGTCATCAGTGATGTCATCAGTGATGTCACTGACCATGTCATGAATGATGTAATATGTGACGTCATCAGCAGTGCATTGCGGGGGCGTGAGTTATAGTTAGCTGAACTAACTATAACGCCAGAATTTCTATGGTTTTGTACGAGTGAAATGACCAACTAACTATAACGTTCCTGAAACCTATGTTTTTTTCAGTTAATTTCTATGGTTTTTTAAATGCTAATTTCTAACTATAACGTGCCTGAAACCTATGGTTTTTTCAGTGAATATACATATATATATATATATACATATATATATATATATATATAAGTTATCAATGTCCATATTATTAAAACACCTGTGGAAAATCTTTACTGATCTTCAAATTTTAACACACTTTCACTTCAAATTTCTTCTCACAGAAAATGATAAGTACCGCTCTCTATACAAAAGAAACAGTAATGGCATTTTTCCTTTCTTTTTCCACTGATACTGATGTAGGTAGCAAATCAAAATGTTTCACTTATTTTTCTCTTTTCTTATTCCAGGTTTCATTGGTCAGTTTTTTTTAACCCCTTGTTGGTCTTCTAATAAGAAGCCCAATTTGGTAGTACCTGTGGGTGGATTTGGGACTCCGTCGCAACCCCCAGCGTGGCCCCCCAGTGTAAATTTGCAACAGAGTCGCAATCCATTCGGGAGTCCGTTAAAACATTTACAATGTTAGTGCCATCATTTCTAAAGTACATTTCCGATCCTATGACAGTAGTGGATTTGGAAATTTGCAATTCACAATCTAAACTACTCTGCTTTGTAGTTTCAAAGTACAGTGTATTTGGAACCCTTTACCCACAATGCTGTAACTTAGTTCCCTTAGCAACCTCTTTTGAAAGACTACTGTACCAGTAAGTAAAAAGTTCACACCACTTTCTAAGAGTAGCATATCAGCTTTACATTCAACTGTAGCAGGATCGATTGACTGTTTGAAACTGTAAGCATATCCACAATAGCGTAACTTGTCTTGAACTTATTCAGAGCTAATCACACATCTACTTACTTTACCTATTCAACTACTGCCTGGTTTTAGCTGCTAAATTATTTACACGTCCCAATCAAATACGTCCTTTTCTTAAACCAGGTCTACTGCTCTATTTTAACTACCTTTCATTCTACCAACTGTCACATTCAGCGTCAGTCTTCTCCTGTTTTCTACTGCTCCTTCCTTCAAAATGGTTAGAGTGGGATTGTGGGTAACAGGTATGTGTTTTGGGCTAGAGAGTGTGCTAAAAAGAATGGCATTGAGAGACACTTGGGTTTGCCTAATGTGTCCATTACTGGGATTCGCCAGAGAGGGTTAAAGTGGCAGCAATTGCTGCCTATGGTTGAGAGCATTACAGTTTGCCAACATCCAGACCTCTTAATTGTGTGCTGTGATGCCAATGACCTAGGCACTCTTACTGGGGTAGGATTGGAACGTGCAATGAAATATATCTTTGGCCAGTTAAAGGCAATTTTTCCCTCCACTGCCTTGATGTACTCTGTTTGCCAAAAGCAGAAATGGAAATGGTCAGAAGAATTCTGTCCACAAATAGAAAAAAACAGGAATCATGATAATAAAACTGCTTCTGCATTCCTTAGAGACCACAAAATGGGCTCCATCTACAACAAGAACAACTTAAACTTTGACATGAATCATACATATAGACGTGATGGAGTACATTTCCCTGAGAAAGGACACAGGATATTCCTTAACAACTTGAAAGACTGCATCCTGTTTTATGTGTAGTTATCATCTACACACAATAAACCCAAGGGCTCTTCTAAAAGCCACCTTATTTCCAAACACTAAATGATTTTCACTTTAAATCCTTTAAAAAACAAAAACAAATCGGAGATGGGACTCTGTCGCAGGTCAGCAAAACAAAATCACAAATGTAATCCACAACCTCACATTTAACATTTATAACTCTTGGTTTCACTCTATGCATATGACAATGGCTCTGTGAATAGTTTTGTGAGTGCCTAAGTGTGTGTGTAAGTGGGTGCATGGGTTTATCAGTGGGTTTCTGACAACATACATTAGTTTCTGAGTGGGGGCATGAGTGGGTACATGAGTGTCTCAGTAGATCTGAGAGTGGGTACATAAACCTCTGTAGAGGTGAGTGAGTGGGTGCTTGAGTGTCTTTGTGGGTCTCTGAGTGAGTGCATGAGAATATGAGTGGGTCTGTGAGTGGGTGCCTGAGTGGGTTTCTGAGTGGGTGCATGAGTGTCTGAGTGTGTATATGAGGGATTGCATGAGAATATGAATGGGTGTATGAGTGGATGTGTAAGTGGCTGAATGCGACTTTGACTGGGTGCATAAGATTCTGTGGGTCTGTGAGTGGGTGTGTGAGTGTCTGACTGGGTGCATAAGCTTCTGTGTGGGTGAGTGAGTGGGTACATCACAGTCTGAATGGGTCTCTGAGTGGGTGCATGAGTCTTTAAATAGGTATGTAAGTGGGTGCATGAGTCTGTGAGTGGGTCTGCGAGTGGGTGCATGTGTCTCTGAGTGGGTCTGTAACTGGGTGCATGAGTCTCTGAGTGGATGAGTGACACTGTGTGTCAATCTGTCTGAGTGGGTCTCTAAGTGAGTGCATGAGAATATGAGTGGGTCTCAGAGTAGATGCATGACTACCTGACTGGGTCTGTGAGTGGGTGCATGACTCTCTGAATGGCTCTGTGAACGGGTATATGAGTGTCTGAGTGGGTGCATGAGTGGGTGCGTAAGTGCCTAAGTGCGTATGTGAGTGGTTGCATGAGAATATGAGTGGGTGCATGAGTGGGTGTATAATTGACTGAGTGGGACTGTGACTGGGTGCGTACGCTTATGAGTGGGTGAGTGAGTGGGTGCCTGAGTGTCTGAGTGGTCTGTGAGTGGATGCACGAGAATGAGTAGATCTATGAGTGGGTGTGTGAGTGTCTCAGTGGGTTTGTGGTTGGAGGCATAAGTGTCTGAGTACATCAATGAGTGGGTTAATAAGAACATGAATGGGCCTGTGAATGGATGCATATGCTTCTGAATGGGTGCATGAGTGTCTGAGTGAGTCAGTGAGTGGGTATGTGAGTGTCTGAGTGGGTCTGTGAGTTGGTGCATATGTGTTTGAGTGGGTCTGTGAGTGGGTGCATAAGCCTCTGAGTGGGTGAGTAAGTAGATGTGTATGTGTCTGAGTGGGTCTGTGAATAGGTACATGAGTCTCTGAGTGGGTCTGTGATTGGGTGTATAAATGTGTAAGTGTTTCTGTAAGTGGCTGCATAAGCTTCTGAGTGAGTGGGTGCCTGAATGTCTGAGTGGGTCTCTGAGTGGGTGCAAGAGTCTCTAAGTGGGTCTGTGAGTGGGTGTATGAGTATCTGAATGGGTTTCTGAGTGGGTGCATAAGCTTCTGTGTGGGTGAGTGAGTGCATGGGTACATCGCTGTCTGAATGGGTCTGTGAGTGGGTACATGAGTCTCTGAAAGGGTCTGTGAGAGGGTGCATAAGTCTCTGAGTGGGTCTGTAAGTGGGTGCATGAGTCTGTGAGTGGGTCTGTAAGTGGGTGCATGTTTCTCTGAGTGGCTCTGTGACTGGGTGCATGAGTCTCTGAGTGGATGAGTGATATGGTGTGTCAATGTGTCTGAGTGGGTCTCTGAGTGAATGTATGAGAATATGAGTGGGTCTCAGAGTAGATGCATGACTACCTGACTGGGTCTTTGAGTGGGTGCATGACTCTCTGAGTAGCTCTATGAGTGGGTGTATGAGTGTCTGAGTGAGTCTGTGAGTGGGTGCATAAGCGTCTGTGTGGGTGAGTGAGAAGGTACATCACTGTCTGAATGGGTCTGTGAGTGGGTGCATGAGTCTTTAAAAAGGTCTGTGAGTGGGTGCATAAGTCTCTGAGTGGGTCTGTAAGTGGGTGCATGAGTCTGTGAGTAGGTCTGTGAGTGGGTGCATGTGTCTCTGAGTGGGTCTGTGACTGGGTGCATGACTCTCTGAGTGGATGAGTGACACTGTGTGTCAATGTGTCTGAGTGGGTCTCTAAGTGAGTGCATGAGAATATGAGTGGGTCTGAGAGTAGATGCATGACTACCTGACTGGGTCAGTGAGTGGGTGCATGACTCTCTGAGTGGCTCTGTGAACGGGTATATGAGTGTCTGAGTGGGTTCATGAGTGGGTGCGTAAGTGTCTAAGTGGCAGATTTACAAGAAAGTGACGCATCTGTACAGATGCGTCACTTTCCCTGCGCCACCCTTAGAAACTCTTGCGCCACCATAGATGCACCGTATTTACAATACGGCGCACTATGGCGCAAGGATTGACAGATGCTCTGACGCATCTGTTAGTGGAAAAGTCACGCATTGCTGGAGTCGTGTCGCAAGCACGACGCAACTCCAGCAATGCATGTTGAGGCCTATTCCCACTACACTGCGTCACTACTTACGCCTGCTTGAAGCAGGCGTAAGGTTTTGACGCAGTGGCGTCCTAAAGGTGGCGCAGTGAAATCTTGTAGATTTCACTGCATCACTTTTACAAGGCCTTCCTGCGTGGGAACGCCTACCCTGCATACATTATACCTGATACAGGTATAATGTGACGGAGGGCTTTACAACGTGACACATCTCCCTAGATGCATCATGTTGTAAATAGGCCGCATTGTTTGCGCCGCTGTTGCGTCAAAAAAGTGACACAACTGCAGCGCAAAAGTCACGCAAGGGGCTTGTAAATCTGCCCCTGCGTGTGTATGTGAGTGGTTGCATGAGAATATGAATGGGTGCATGAGTGGGTGTATAAGTGACTGAGTGGGACTGTGAATGGGTGTGTATACGTCTGAATGGGTGAGTGAGTGGGTGCCTGAGTGTCTGAGTGGTCTGTGAGTGGGTGCATAAGAATGAGTAGATCTGTGAGTGGGTGCGTGAGTGTCTGAATGGGTTTGTGATTGGGTGCATAAGTGTCTGAGTACATCAATGAGTGGGTTTATAAGAACTCAAGTGGGTCTGTGAGTGGGTGCATGAGTCTCTGAGTAGATGAGTGATACAGTGTGTCAATGTGTCTGAGTGGGTCTCTGAGTGAATGCATGAGAATATGAGTGGGTCTGAGAGTAGATGCATGACTATCTGACTGGGTCTTTGATTGGGTGCATGACTCTATGAATAGCTCTATGAGTGGGTGTATGAGTGTCTGAGTGGGTCTGTGAGTGGGTGCATAAGCATCTGTGTGGGTAAATGAGTAGGTACATCACTATCTGAATGGGTCAGTGAGTGGGTGCATGAGTCTCTGAAAGGGTCTGTGAGTGGGTGCATGAGTCTGTGAGTGGGTCTGTAAGTGGGTGCATGCATCTCTGAGTGGGTCTGTAACTGGGTGCATGAGTCTCTGAGTGGATTAGTGATACAGTGTGTCAATGTGTCTGAGTGGGTCTCTGAGTGAGTGCATGAGAATATGAGTGGGTCTGAAAGTAGATGCATGACCCCCTAACTGGGTCTGTGAGTGGGTGCATGACTCCCTGAGTGGCTCTGTGAGTGGGTATGTGAGTGTCTGAATGGGTCTGTGAGTGGCTGTGTGAGTGTCTGAATGGGCCTTTGAGTGGGTGTGTGAGTGTCTGAGTGGGGCTCTGAGTGGTTTCATAAGTTTCTGTGTGGGTGAGTGAGTGGGTGCATAACTGTCTGAATGGGTCTGTGAGTGGGTGCACAAGTCTCTGGAAGGGTCAGTGAGTGGGTTCATAAGTCTCTGAGTAGGTCTGTAAGTAAGTGCATGAGTCTCTGAGTAGGTCTGGGAGTGGGTGTATATGGTTCTAAGTGGGTACATGAGTGTCTGAGTGAGTCAATGAGTGGGTATGTGAGTGCCTGAGTGGGTCTGTGAGTTGGTGCATAAGTGTTTGAGTAGGTCTGTGAGTGGGTGCATAAGCCTCTGAGTGGGTGAGTAATTAGGTGTATATGTGTCTGAGTAGATCTGTGAGTGTGTACATGAGTCTCTGTGTGGGTCTGTGATTGGGTATATAAATGTCTGAGTGGTTCTGTAAGTGGGTGCATAAGCTTCTGAGTTAGCGGGTGCCTAAATGTCTGAGTGGGTCTGTGAGTGGGTGCATGAGTCTTTAAGTGGGACTGTGAGTGGGTGCATGAGTATCTGAATGGGTTTCTGAGTGGGTGCATAGGCTTCTGAGTGGGTGAGCGAGTGGGTACATCAGTGTCTGAATGAGTCTGTGAGTGGGTACACGATTCTCTGAAAGGGTCTGTGAGTGGGTGCATAAGTCTCTGAGTGGGTCTGTAAGTGGGTGCATGAGTCAGTAATTGGGTCTGTAAGTGGGAGCATGTGTCTCTGAGTGGGTCTGTGACTAGGTACATGAGTCTCTGAGTGAATAAGTGATACAGTGTGTTAATGTGTCTGAGTGGGTCTCTGAGTAAGTGCATGAGAATATGAGTGGGTCTGAGAGTAGATGCATGATTATCTGACTGCGTCTGTGAGTGGGTGCATGACTCTCTGATTGGCTCTATGAGTGGGTGTATGAGTGTCTGAATGGGTCTGTGAGTGGGTGCATAACCGTCTGAATGGGTCTGTGAGTGGGTGCATGAGTCTCTGGAAGGGTCTGTGAGTGGGTGCATAAGTCTCTGAGTAGGTCTGTAAGTGGGTGCATGAGTCTCTGAGTAGGTCTATGAGTGGGTGCATATGTCTCTGAGTGGGTCTGTGACTGGGTGTATGAGTCTCTGAGTGGATGAGTGACATTCTGTGTCAATGTGTCTAAGTGGGTCTCTGAGTGAGTGCAGAAGAATATGAGTGGGTCTGAGAGTAGATGCATGACTACCTGACTGGGTCTGTGAGTGGGTGCATGACTCTCTGAGTGGGTCTGTGAGTGGCAGCATGAGTGTCTGAGTGGGACTGTGAGTGGGTGTGTGAGTTTCTGAGTGGGTCTCTGAGTGGGTGCATAAGCTTCTTTGTGGGTGAGTGAGTGGGAGCATAACTGTCTGAATAGGTCTGTGAGTGTGTACATGAATCTCTGGAATGGTCTGTGAGTAGGTGTATAAGTCTCTGAGTAGGTCTATAAGTGGGTGCATGAGTCTCTGAGTGGGTCTATGAGTGGGTGCATGTGTCTCTAGGTGGGTCTGTGACTGGGCATATGAGTCTCTGAGTGTATGAGTGATACGGTGTGTCAATGTGTCTGAGTGGGTCTCTGAGTGAGTGCATGAGAATATGAGTGGGTCTCAGAGTAGATGCATGACTATCTGACTGGGTCTGTGAGTGGGTGCATGACTCTGAGTGGCTCTATGAGTGGGTGTATGAGTGTCTGATTGGGTCTGTGAGTGGGTGCATAAGTCTCTGAGTGGATCTGTAAGTGGGTGCATGAGTCTCTGAGTGGATGAGTGATACAGTATATCAATGTGTTTGAGTGCGTCTCTGAGTGAGTGCATGAGAATATGAGTGGGTATGAGAGTAGATGCATGACTACCTGACTGGGTCTGTGAGTGTGTGCATGACTCTGAGTGGCTCTGTGAGTGGGTGCATGAGTCTCTGAGTGGGCCTATGAGTGGGTGCATGTGTCTCTGAGTGGGCATGTGACTGGGTATATGAGTCTCTGAGTAGATGAGTGACATGGTATGTCAATGTGTCTGAGTGGGTCTCTAAGTGAGTGCATGATAATATGAGTGGGTCTGAGAGTGGATGCATGACTACCTGACTGGGTCTGTGAGTGGGTGCATGACTCTCTGAGTGGGTCTGTGAATAGCTGTGTGAGTGTCTGAGTGGGCCTGTGAGTGGGTGTGTGAGTGTCTGAGTAGGTCTCTGAGTGGGTGCATAAGCTTCTGTGTGGGTGAGTGAGTACGTGCTTCACTGTCTAAATGGGTCTGTGAGTGGCTGCATGAGTCTCTAGAAGGGTCTGTGAGTGGGTATATAAGTCTCTGAGTGGGTCTGTAAGTGGGTGCATGAGTCTGTGAGTAGGTGCATTTGTCTCTGAGTGGGTCTGTGACTGGGTGCATGAGTCTCTGAGTGGGTGAGTGACACAGTGTGTCAATGTGTCTGAGTGGGTCTCTGAGTGAGTGCATGAGAATATGAGTGGGTCTGAGAGTCGATGTATGACTGCCTGACTGGGTCTGTGAGTGGGTGTGTGAGTGTCTGAGTAGTTGTGTTAGTGGGTGCATGAGTCTGTAAGTGGGCCTGTGAGTGAGTACATAAATGTTTCAGTGGATGCATGAGTCTCTGAGTAGAGCTGTGACTGAATTTGTTACTCTGTGTGGGTCTCTAGGTGCATGCATGAGTGTGATAGTGAGTGTGTGAATATATATTTTTTTAAAATTTCATCAAGGTATGCGCAATGTTATACAAAGGGCATTGCAATGGGTCTGCCACTCCAACCACATGAAAAAAAAAATGTTTTGCAGCCTTTTTAAACTCATAAGAGGTTTCTCATGCACCCCTACAATGCACCCATGAGGTCAGAGTACCTCTACCCTGACCTCTTCTATACTATTTTGCCACATATTTCAGCAGCCGGGACACGGTACTGGTTTAGAAAATGGCAGCCACAGCGTTTTCACATGTTGCGGCCAGCCAATCACAGCACTGCTCCTGCGCATGGGTTTGTGAAGCTCTCCATAGGCATCGTGAAGGATCCGCATCCCTAGATATACAAATTTGAATTTCTTTAAATAACTCTGAAACTACTGTCAGATTTACACCAATAACAAAAAGCGTGTTTTCTGGACCAAAAGCTACCTTCTTGACAAATTTGATGTAATTCTGTCCACTTGTTCAGGTTGTACACATCTAAAATCTCTAACGTGGGAAATGCACTTTTTTTGTCCCCCACACTTTTTTCGCCCCCGTTTCACAGATCACCCCAAAACTTTACATGCACAACTAAAATCACTGGGGCACTTCTTGGGAACATTTTGTGAGGATTTGGCAAATGTCGCCAAAGATATAGGCAAGTCAAAAATGCTTTTCCTATGGAAACATGGTCCTAACTGTAACTACCAACCGGTGGTAAAATGACCAAGTAAACTTACCTTACCTGTGATCATGCTGCTTGGAAAATAATTAGAATTTGTATAAACAAAAATATCATTTACTCACCGTGTCTTGCAACCTCGACTATCAGCAGGTCGAGCAGGTCCTTCTCCCAGTCTGCCTAGTGGTGCGTCAGCTATTGCTGGGTGCATGGGATGCCAGTTCAGTGGCACAAACATCACCGTATTTGCCCTCAGAGCACCTGACAATCCCACAGGGCATAGCCTTTCCGGGCCTGCTACCTGCTGCCAGTACGCAGGGAAGGTGACATTGCACTCAGAAAATGAGTGTGGCCACGTCTGCCTCGCTGAAGATCGGGTGGGACGACACCCCTTCCTGTCTGCTTCACCCGAATGGGGTGCGGGTAGAGCTTGCACTGCCTGCTTCTTCCATCGGGACTTCAGGAGTGGGGCTGGAGTCAAGCGGGGAAGTAAGAAACAGGAGAACAGACAGAGGACAGGCCAGGAAAGGAAAACAAGAATCAAAGTTCAAAAAGTCACAGAAATGTAAAATAAACACAAAAATAAACACAGGGAGTGTGAGACAATAACACAATGGAAACAAAAAAGTTGGGATTGGAAATAGGGAAGAGCAGATGTGGTTGGATTAAGTTGGATGGAGGGAAAAGGCAGCCATCAAGGAGAAAGGAATTGAAGCAGGCAAAACAAAATGGCAATGCCCTTGTGCACTGCATGGTGCTGTTTGCACAGATTTTTCAGTGCAGAAGAATCTACTGGCCTGAAAAAGCAGCACAAATGGCCAGATGAGCATTTTTCCACCTGTTCACAGAATTTTGTAAAACTCCACAAGTTCTGCCCAGGCCTCACTAAAACTACGTCGCAGAAATGGGATGGAAATGTTAGCCCACATACCAGATTACACAGATGCCTCATAAGGACCCATGAGCCCTGAAGGTGAACAGAGTCTAAGTTTGGTGGATGAATTTTGCATTATCTGATGAAATTTCTGAGGATCTCCAGGCCAATCCAAAAGTTTCAAAGTTCTAAAACAAGAGATCAGTTGAGGATTAAGGGCATTATGTAGAGATTGGAAGACAGGCTACTCAGTGACAGATGTGGCGGATGTCCCAGCTACAATATCTCAAGTGAATAAAGCCTACTGGACTCGTAATTTGGCAGATAGGATATTTGTACATTTCAACAGAATTTTACTTCTGCCAAAGTCTAAATAAAGCCCTTAGTTTTTGTGGATTCAAAACAAATTGAGAAAGGTAGACATTTGATTGTGAGAATCAGATCCCAATTCACCAAGGTAAGGTACGTGACCTGAGATTTTGAAAACAAACTCACCAAGACAGAAATTGTGTGTTATATTCAACCCTGGGTTAAGATCCTGGATTAGGACACTGGTAATCGTAATAAAGTGAGTAAAGTGTAGTTCAAATCTTGAGACACATCTTGCCGGAATGCATCTGTGGATCCGGTCTCCAAATGAAGAAACAAGGAAGGGAGGTGGAGCTACGGGCCATGTAAGATGGTGGTGCTTCTCTAAAGGTTAGTGTTGGCCGGCCCTTCGGAAGCGACATCAGGAGATTTAAAGAGTTTACTGCACAACCGACAACCCCTGTATGAATGGGAATGCATAGGGAGCTGACTGATTGCTTTAGAGAGCATGGGAAAGGTATGCTGAATCCCTAGTATAGAAAACACACTATGTGACCCCCAGCACAGGTGAGACAAAAATTGTTGAACCCCCAGCTTGGCACACAAAAACCCCATTGAGTGCGTCTATAGACACTTACCTTTATGGGGATCCCAAATAAAGCGAGATGAAGAAAAGCAAGTCATTGTTAATTATAAACACAAAAAAGGACTGCACAAACAATCATAACCACAGCCATCTTGGTATGGGCACTGGAGTGGCAATGTCCTTTGTAGTATAAAGCACCACATAACTGAAGCATAGGCAGGACAATGGCCTATTAATTGAGGGATGATCATTTCTGCATATATTCGAATCAGTGTTTTACTGTAGGTAAATATGCCTTCACAAACATTCACTTCAGCATGCTGCTATCCATCAACCTCAGACGTCTAGGAAACAGAACACCAAATCAGCCTACCGACCAGCATTATTTACCACCAGATTTGTGACAAGTCGAGCAATCACTGAAGAGAACACTTTCTGCAGTTCTATTGCCTCTTTTTGCACCTCTGTTGCTTCTTTCTGCACTTCTCTTGCCTCTTTCTGCACTCCTCTTGCCTCTTTCTGCACCTCTGTTGGTCCTTTCTGCACATTGCTTGCCTCTGTCTGCACACTGTTCTATATTTCTGTTCTATATTTCTGCACCTTATTTACCTGTTTGTGCAACTTTCTTGCCTCTTTCTGCAGTTCTCTTGCCTCCTTCTGCACCTCTGTTGCTTCTTTGTGCACTTCTCTTGCCTCTTTCTGCACCCCTCTAGCCTCTTTCTACACCCATTTTGCTTCTTTCTCTACTTATCTTGCTTCTTTCTATACATCTTTTGCTTCTTTCTGCAGCCCTCTTATCTCTTTTTGCACCACTCTTGCCTCATTCTGCACTTCTTTTGCCTTTTTCTGTACCTCTCTTGCCTCTTTCTGCATCCCTGTTCCCTCTTTCTGCACCTCTCTTGCCTCTTTCTGTACTTCTCTTGCCTCTTTCTGCACTTCTATTGCCTCTTTATGTACCTATGTTGGTTCTTTCTGTACTTCTCTTGCCTCTTTCTGTACCCCTCTTGCCTCGTTCTGCACCTCTCTTGCCTCTTTCTGCACTTCTCATGCCTCTTTCTGCACCCCTGTTGCTTCTTTCTGCACCCCTCTTGCCTGTTTCTGTACCCCTCTTCCCTCTTTGTGCACATCTCTTTCCTCTTTCTACACCCCTCTTGCCTCTTTCTGCACCTCCAGTGCCTCTTTCTGTATTTCTCTGTCTTTTTTCTGCACCTTTCTTGTTTCTTTGTGCAACTCTCCTGTCTGTTTCATCACATCTCTTGCTTCTTTCTGTACCTCTGTTGCTTCTTTCAACACTTCTCTTGCCTCTTTCTGCACTTCTTTTGCCTGTTTCTGGAACTCTCTTGTCTCTTTCATCACTTCTCTTGTTTATTTCTGCACCTCAGTTGATTTTTTCTGCTCCCCTCTTGCCTCTTTCTGTACCCCTCTTGCCTCTTTCCGCACCTCCTTTGCTTCATTCTGCACTTATCTTGCTTTTTTCTACACCTCTCTTGCTTCTTTCTATACCTCTCTTGCCTCTTTCTGTACCCCTGTTCCCTCTTTCTTCACCTCTATTGCCTGTTTCTGTACCTCTCTTGCCTCTTTCTGCACCTCTCTTGCCTCTTTCCGCACCTCCTTTGCTTCTTTCTGCACTTATCTTGCTTTTTTCTACACCTCTCTTGCTTCTTTCTGTACCTCTCTTGCTTCTTTCTGTACCCCTCTCGCCTCTTTCTCTACCCCTGTTCCCTATTTCTGCACCTCTGTTGCCTCTGTATACACTCTTGTTCCATCTTTCTGCACCTTGTTTGCCTGTTTTTGCAACTCTCTTGCATCTTTCTGCAGTTCTCTTGCCTCCTTCTGCATCTCTGTTGCTTCTTTGTGCACTTCTTTTGCCTCTTTCTGCACCCCTCTTGCCTCTGTCTGCACCCATTATGTTTCTTTCTGCACTTCTCTTGCTTCTTTCTGTACCTCTCTTGCTTTGTTCTCCACCCCCTTGCCTTTTTCTGCACCCTTCTTCCCTCTTTCTGCACCCCTCTTCCCTTTTTTTACACCTCTCTTGCCTCTTTCTGTACTTTTCTTGCCTTTTTCTGCACCACTGTTGGATTTTCTGCTCTACTCTTGCTTCTTTCTGCACCTCTCTTGCTTCTTTCTGCATCCCTGTTGCCTCTTTCTGCACTTGTCTTCCCACTTTCTACACATCTCTTGTCTCTTTGTGCACCTCTCTTCTCTCTTTGTGCACCTCTCTTGCCTTTTTCTGCACTTCTGTTGTCTCTTTCTACAACTCTGCTGCTTCTTTCTGCACATCTGTTGCCTCTTTCTGCACCTCTGTTGCTTTTTTCAGCACTTCTATTGCCTCTTTCTGCACCCCTCTTGCCTCTTTCTGCACTTCTGTTGCTTCTTTCTACACTTCTGTTGCTTTTTTCTGCACCTCTCTTGCTTTTTTCTGCACCCCTCTTACCTCTTTCTGCATCCCTTGTCCCTCTTTCTGCATCTCTCTTGCCTCTTTCTGCACTTCTATTGCCTCTTTCTGCACCTCTGTTTGTTCTTTCTGTACTTCTCTTCCCTATTTCTGAACCCCTATTTCCTCTTTCTGCACCTCTGTTGCTTCTTTATGGACTTCTCTTGCTTCTTTCTGCACCTCTCATATCTTTCTGCACCCCTCTTACCTCTTTCTGCACCTCTCTTGCCTCCTTCTGCACCTCTCTTGCCTCTTTCTATAGTTCTCTTGCCTCTTTCTGCACCTCTGTTGCTGCTTTCTCCTCTTCTCTTGCCTCTTTCAGCACCCCTCTTGCCTCTGTCTACACCAATTTTGGTTTTTTCTGAACCCCTGTTCCCTCTGTCTGCATATCTACTGCCTGTTTCTGCACCTCTCTTGCCTCTTTCTATAGTTCTCTTGCCTCTTTCTGCACCTCTGTCGGTTCTTTCTCCACTTCATTTGCCTCTTTCTGTACCCCTCTTGCCTCTTGCTGCACCTATGTTGCTTCTTTCAGCACTTCTCTTGCTTCTTTCTGCACCTCTCTATTTTCTTTCTGCACCGCTCTTGCGTCTTTCTGGACCCCTGTTCCCTCTATCTTCACCTCTCCTGCCTGTTTCTGTACCTCTCTTCCTCTTTCTGCACCTATCTTGCCTACTTCTGCACCTCGCTTGCCTCTTTCAGTACCCCTCTTGCCTATGTCTGTACTAATGTTGGTTCTTTCTGCAGTTCTCTTGCCTCTTTCTGCACATCTCTTGCCTTTTTCTGCACATCTCTTCCCTCTATCTGTAGTTCTCTTGCCTCTTTCTGCACTTCTATTGCTTCTTTCTGTGCTTCTCTTGCTTCTTTCAGCGCTTTTATTGCCTCTTTCTGCACCTTTGTTTTTTCTTTTTGTATTTCTCTTGCCTCTTTCTGCACCCTTCTTGCCTCTTACTGCACCTATGTTGTTTCTTTCTGCACTTCTCTTTCTTCTTTCTGCACCTCTCTTTCTTATTTCTGCACTTGCGTCTTTCTGCACCCCTTTCCCTCTTTCTGCACCTCTCTTGCCTGCTTCTGCACTTCTCTTGCCTCTTTCTACAGTTCTCTTGCCTCTTTATGCACCTCTGTTGCTTCTTTCTGCACTTCTTTTCCTTCTTTCAGCACCGCTCTTGCCTCTGTCTAAACCTCTGTTGGTTTTTTCTGCAGTTCTCTTGCCTCTTTCTGCACCTTTCTCGCGTTTATAAGCACTTTTGCTTGCCTCTTTCTGCACCCCTCTTGCCTCCTTCCACACTTCTGTTGTTTCTTTCGGCACTTCTCTTGCTTCTTTGTGCACCCCTGTTCCCTCTTTCTACACCTCTCCTGCCTGTTTCTGCACCTCTCTTGCCTCTTTCTGCACCTATCTTGCCTCCTTATGCACCCCTCTCTTGCCTCTTTCTATAGTTCTCTCGCCTCTTTCTGCACCTCTGTTACTTCTTTCTGTACTTTTCTTGCCTCTTTAAGTACCCCTCTTGCCTATGTCTGTACCAATGTTGGTTCTTTCTGGAGTACTCCTGCCTCTTTCTGCACCTCTCTTGCCTTTTTCTGTGCATCTCCTTCCTCTTTCTGCACTTCTATTGCCTCTTTCTGCACTTCTCTTGCTTCTTTCTGCGCTTCTCTTGCTTTTTCTGCACTTCTCCTGCCTCTTTCTAGACTTCTATTGCCTCTTTCTGCACCTCTGTCGGTTCTTTCTGCACTTCACTTGCCTCTTTCTGCACCCCTCTTGCCTCTTCGTACACATATGTTGCTTCTTTCTGCACTTCTCTTGCTTCTTTCTGCACCTCTCTTACTTCTTTCTGTATCCCTCTTGCGTCTTTCTGCACCCCTTTCCCTCTTTCTGCACCTCTCTTGCCTCCTTCTGCACCTCTCTTGCCTCTTTCTACAGTTCTATTGCCTCTTTCTGCACCTCTATTGCTTCTTTCTGCACTTCTTTTGCCTCTTTCAGCACCCCTCTTGCCTCTTTCTGCACCTCTGTTGGTTCTTTCTGTACCTCTCCTGCCTCTTTCTGCACCTATATTGCCTCCTTTTGCACCTCTCTTGCCTCTTTCTATAGTTCTCTTGGCTCTTTCAGCACCTTTGTTACTTCTTTCTGTACTTCTCTTGCCTCTTTCATTACCCCTCTTGCCTATGTCTGCACCAAGTTTGGTTCTCTTGCCTTTTTCTGTGCATCTCCTTCCTCTTTCTGCACTTCTCTTGCCTCTTTCTGCACTTCTCTTGCTTCTTTCTGCACTTCTCTTGCTTTATTCTACACTTCTCCTGCCTCTTGCTGTACTTCTATTGTGTCTTTCTGCACCTCTGTCGGTTCTTTCCGCACTTCACCTGTCTCTTTCTGTACCCCTCATGCCTCTTTCTGCAACTATGTTGTTTCTTTCTGCACTTCTCTTGCTTCTTTCTGCACTCCTCTTGCTTCTTTCTGTATCCCTCTTCCCTTTTCCTACACCCCTGTTCCCTCTTTCTGCACCCCTCTTGCCTGTTTCTGCACCTCTCTTGCTTTTTTCTGTGCATCTCCTTCCTCTTTCTCCACTTCTCTTGCCACTTTCTGCACTTCTCTTGCATCTTTCTGCGCTTCTCTTGCTTTTTTCTGCACTTCTCCTGCCTCTTTCTGCACTTCTATTGCCTCTTTCTGCACCTCTGTCGGTTCTTTTTGCACTTCACATGCCTCTTTCTGTACCCCTCTTGCCTCTTACTGCACCTATGTTGCTTCTTTCTGCACTTCTCTTGCTTTTTTCTGCACCTCTCTTTCTTCTTTCTGCATCCCTTTTGTGTCTATCTGCACCCCTGTTCCCTCTTTCTGCAACTCTCCTGCCTGTTTCTGCACCTCTGTTGCCTTTTTCTGCCCCTATCTTGCCTACTTCTGCACCTCTCTTGCCTCTTTCTGTACTTCTCTTGCCTCTTTCAGTACCCCTCTTGCATATGTCTGTACCAATGTTGGTTCTTTATGCAGTTCTCCTGCCTCTTTCTGCACCTCTCTTGACTTTTTCTACACCTCTCTTCCCTCTTTCTGTAGTTCTCTTGCCTCTTGCTGCACTTCTATTGCTTCTTTCTGTGCTTCTCTTGCTTTTTTCAGCACTTATCTTGCTTCTTTCTGCACTTCTCCTGCCTCTTTCTGCACTTCTATTGCCTCTTTCTCCACCTCTGTTGGTTCTTTTTTCACTTCTCTTGCCTCTTTCTGCACACCTTTTGCCTCTTACTGCAGCTATGTTGCTTCTTTCTGCACTTCTCTTGCTTCTTTCTGCACCGCTCTTTTTTCTTTCTGCACCCCTCTTGCATCTTGTTGCACCCCTCTTCCCTCTTTCTGCATCTCTCTTGCCTCCTTCTGCACCTCTCTTGCCTCTTTCTACCGTTCTCTTGCCTCTTTCTGCACCTCTGTTGCTTCTTTCTGCAATTCTCTTGCCTCTTTAAGCACCCCTCTTGCCTCTGTATGCACCTCTGTTGGTTCTTTCTGCAGCTCTCTTGAAGCTTTCTGCACCTTTCTTGCATTTTTAATCATTTCTCTTGCATCTTTCTGGACCCCTCTTGCCCCCTTCAGCACTTCGGTTGCTTCTTCCTGCACTTCTCTTGCTTCTTTCTGCACCCCTGTTCACTTTTTCTGCACCTCTCCTGCCTGTTTCTGCACCACTCCTGCCTCATTCTGCAACTATCTTGCCTCTTTCTGCACCTCTCTTGCCTCTTTCTATAGTTCTCTTGTCTCTTTCTGCACCTCTGTTACTTCTTTCTGCACCCCTCTTGCCTCCTTCCACACTTCTATTGCTTCTTTCTGCACTTCTCTTGCTTCTTTCTGTACCCCTGTTCCCTCTTTCTGTACCTCTCCTGCCTCTTTCTGCACCTCTCTTTCTGTACCTCTCTTGCCTCCTTTTGCACCTCTCTTGCCTCTTTCTATAGTTCTCTTGGCTCTTTCTGCACCTCTGTTACTTCTTTCTGTACTTCTCTTGCCTCTTTCAGTACCCCTTTTTGCCTATGTCTGCACCAATGTTTGTTCATTCTGCAGTTCTCTTGCCTTTTTCTATACCTCTCTTGCCTTTTTCTGTGCATCTCCTTTCTCTTTCTGCACTTCTCTTGCATCTTTCTGCACTTCTCTTGATTCTTTCTGCGCTTCTCTTGCTTTTGTCTGCACTTCTCCTGCCTCTTTCTGTACTTCTATTGCCTTTTTCTGCACCTCTGTCGGTTCCTTCTGCACTTCTCTTGCCTCTTTCTGCACCCCTCTTGCTTCTTTCTGTACCTCTGTTGCTTCTTTCTGCACTTCTATTGCTTCTTTCTGCACCTCTCTTACTTCTTTCTGCACCCCCTTGCATCTTTTTGCACCCCTCTTCCATTCTTTCTGCACCTCTCTTGCATCCATCTGCACCTCTCTTGCCTCTTTCTACATTTCTCTTACATCTTTCTGCACCCCTGTTGCTTCTTTCTGCACTTCTCTTGCCTCTTTCAGCACCCCTCTAGCCTCTGTCTGCACCTCTGTTGGTTCTTTCTGCAGTTCCCTTGCCTCTTTCTGCACCTCTCTTGCCTTTTCCAGCACTTCTCTTGCCTCTTACTGTACCCCTCTTGCCTTTTTCTGCACTTTTGTTGCTTCTTTCTCTACTTCTATTGCTTCTTTCTGCACTTCCCCTGCTTCATTCTGCACCCCTCTTGCCTCTTTCTGTATCCCTCTTCCCTCTTTCTGCACCCCTGTTCCCTCTTTCTGCACCCCTCTTGCCTGTTTCTGCACCTCTCTTGCCTCTTTCTGTACTTCTATTGTCTCTTTCTGCCCCTCTCTTGGATCTTTCTGCACTTCTCTTGCCTCTTTCTGTATCCATCTTGCCTCTTTCTGTACTTCTGTTGCTTCTTTCTGCACTTCTCTTGCTTCTTTCTGCACCTTTCATGTCTTTCGCACCCCTCTTACCACTTTCTACACCTTTCGTGCCTCCTTCTGCACCTCTCTTGCCTCTTTCTATAGTTCTCTTGCCTCTTTCTGCAACTCTGTTGCTTCTTTCTGCACTTCTCCTGCCTCTTTCAGCACCCCTCTTGCCTTTGTCTGCACCAATTTTGGTTTTTTCTGCAGTTCTCTTGCCTCTTTCTGCACATCTCTTGCCTCTTTCTACACATCTCTTCCCTCTTTCTCTAGTTCTCTTGCCTCTTTCTGCACTTTTATTGCTTCTTTCTGTGCTTCTCCTGCTTCTTTCAGCACTTCTCTTGCTTCTTTCTGCACTTCTCCTGCCTCTTTCTGCACTTCTATTGCCTCTCTCTGCACCTCTGTTGGTTCTTTTTGCACTTCTCTTGCCTCTTTCTGCATCCCTCTTGCCTCTTACTGCACATATGTTGCTTCGTTCTGCACTTCTCCTGTTTCTTTATGCACCTCTCTTTCTTCTTTTTGCACCCCTTTTGCGTCTTTCTGTACCCGTTTCCCTCTTTCTGCACCTCTCTTGCCTCCTTCTGCACCTCTCTTGCCTCTTTCAACAGTTCTATTGCCTCTTTCTGCACCTCTGTTGCTTCTTTCTGCACTTCTCTTGGCCCTTTCAGCACCCCTCTTGCCTCTGTCTGCACCTCTGTTGATTCTTTCTATAGTTCTCTTGCCTCTTTCTGTACCTTTCTCGCATTTTTAAGCACTCCTCTTGCCTCTTTCTGCACACCTCTTGCCTCCTTCCGCACTTCTGCTGCTTCTTTCTGCACTTCTCCTGCTTCTTTCTACACCCCTGTTTCCTCTTTCTGCACCTATCTTGCCTCTGTCTGCACCTCTGTTACTTCTTTCTGTACTTCTCCTGCCTGTTTCTGCACCTCTCTTGCCTCTTTCTGCACCTATCTTGCCTCTGTCTGCACCTCTGTTACTTCTTTCTGTACTTCTCTTGCCTCTTTCAGTACCTCTCTTGCCTATGTCTGCACCAATGTTGGTTCTTTCTGCAGTTCTCCTGCCTCTTTCTGCACATCTCTTGCTTCTTTCTGGGATACTTTTGCTTTTTTCTGCACAACTCCTGCCTCTTTCCGTACTTCTATTGCCTCTTTCTGCATCTCTGTCGGTTCTTTCTGCACTTCACTTGCCTCTTTCTGTACCTCTCTTGCCTCTTACTGCAGCTATGTTGCTTCTTTCTGCACCCCTCTTGCGTCTTTCTGTACCCCTTTCCCTCTTTCTGCACCTCTCTTGCCTCCTTCTGCACCTCTCTTGCCTCTTTCTACAGTTCTCTTGCCTCTTTATGCACCTCTGTTGCTTCTTTCTGCACTTCTCTTTCCTCTCTTAGCACCCCTCTTGCCTCTTTCTGTACCTCTGTTGCTTCTTTCTGCACTTCTATTGCTCCTTTCTGCACCTTTCTTGCTTCTTTCTGCACCCCTCTTTCGTCTTTCTGCACCCCTCTTCCGTTCTTTCTGCACCTCTCTTGCCTCCTTCTGCACCTCTCTTGCCTATTCTATAATTCTCTTGGCTCTTTCTGCACTGCTGTTGCTTCTTTTTGCACTTCTCTTGCCTCTTTCAGCACCCCTCTTGCCCCTATTTGCACCAATGTTGGTTCTTTCAGCACTTCTCTTGCCTCTTTCTGCACTTCTCTTGCTTTTTTCTGCACTTCTCTTGCTTCTTTCTGCACTTCTCCTGCTTCTTTCTGCACCTCTGTTGGTTCTTTCTGTACTTCTCTAGACTCTTTCTGCACCCCTCTTGCCTCTTTCTGCATCTCCGTTGCTTCTTCGTGCATTTCTCTTGCTTGTTTCTGCACCTCTCTTGCTTCTTTTTGTACCCCTCTTGCAACTTTCTTCACCCCTCTTCCCTCTTTCTGCACCTCTCTTACCTCCTTCTGACCTCTCTTGCCTATTTCTACAGTTCTCTTGCCTCGTTCTGCACTGCTGTTGCTTCTTTCTGCACTTTTTTTGCCTCTTTAAGCACCCCTCTTGCCTCTGTCTGCACCTCTGTTGGTTCTTTTTGCGGTTCTCTTGCCTCTTTCTGCACCTCTCTTGCCTCTTTCTGAGCATATCTTGCCTCTTTCTGCACTTCTCTTGCTTCTTTCTGTGCTTCTCTTGCTTCTGTCTGCCCTTCTCTTGTCTCTTTCTGCAACCCCCTTGCCTCTTTCTGCGCCTTTGTTTCTTCTTTCTGCACTTCTCTTGCTTCTTTCTGTTCCTCTTTTGCTTCTTTCTGAACCCCTGTTGCCTCTTTCTGCACTTGTCTTCCCTCTTTTTGCACCTCTCTTGTCTCTTTGTGCACCGCTGTTGTCTCTTTCTGTACCCCTCTTACCTCTTTCTGCACTTCTCTCACCTCTTGCTTCACCTCTGTTGCTTCTTTCTGCACTTCTCTTGCCTCTTTCTGCATTTCTGTTCCTTATTTCAGCACTTCTCTTGCCTCTTTCTACACCTCTGTTACTTCTTTCAGCACTATTCTTGCCTCTTTCTGCACCCCTGTTCCCTCTTTCTGCACCTCTCTTGCCTGTTTCTGCACCTCTTGCTTCTTTCTGCACCCATGTTCCCTCTTTCTGCACCTCTCTTGCCTGTTTCTGCAACTTTCTTGCCTCTTTCTGCAGTTCTCTTTCCTGTTTCTGTACCTCTTTTGCCTCTTTCTGTTCCTCTCTTGCCTCTTTCTGCACTTCTCTTGTCTCTTTCTACACTTCTCTTGCCTCTTTCTGCATTTCTATTCCTTCTTTCTGCACATCTCTTACTCTTTCTGCACCTCTCTTGTTTTTTTCTGCAATTCTGTTGCTTCTTTCTGTTCTTGTCTTGCCTGTTTCTATATTGAAATGGGAAGTGCAAGCTGTCAAGTTTAAAAGTCTGTGTGCTCTTGTGACTGAGGTATATGTCTACTTGTACATGTATTCTCACATGTGTTATGGATCTGAAGATGGTAGCTTAAAAAGTGGGTAGCTTCTCTTATAGGTGGTCAAATATTCTTAGTTCTGCTCTGTCATTCGGTTGCACAGGCAGACATGTCTTATGAGTGTAGGTGTTCTAGAACACCACAAATGTACTATTGAATACGCATGTGCCCTGTATTAGGAGCAGAAAGAAATACATAACCTTCTTGCACATAGATTTACAGAGAATGCTATTTGAAACACGGATATTCAAGTATTTGTATGTTGATTTTTATGCAACATGTCGCCAGGTAAAAGCAGAGACACACGTATGCATACCTTCACGAACTTGGTCAGACTTACAACAGTGATATGGTTAGGATTACTGTTTTACATTTGGTAGGCCTAACATTCTGAACAGTCGATGAATAGTGAACCTTCAAGAGAAATGTGAGGTTTTCTAAGGTTTTTTAAATGCTAATCACTAACTATAATGTCCCTGAAACCTGTGTTTTTTCAATGAATATATATATATATATATATATATATATATATATATATATATATATATCATTGCTCCATTAATGGTAAAGCCAGGACACTAAGTCCTAATGTCATGTGGTGAATCGTTCAATACTTTATTAGCTAAATAGCATTGGAGTAACGACAGTAATAGACCACAACGTCCTAAGCATTATTAAAAGGGGTCACTGGGACCCGATACAAAGTGTTAATACTTAGGCAAAAACTAAAATTGTAAGCAATGTACAATAATGGTTTAACATATGCATTCCTAATAACGTACGTATATATCTGCTGACACCAGCGGGAAAAAATACGCATAATCAACATGACCAATGTGTAATGATAAAAAAATGTTATATTAAAAACTACAGGTCCCATAATGCCTCATTCTGGGCAGCATGGAGACGCTGTATTTAAATGTGAAAGCGAAAAGGGACAACGTGTACTACCGTGACCAAGACCGTGAAGGTTGAAACGCGTAGGAGGAGGAGAGAGAAGGATTAAATGAAATAAACAATTGAAACCCCAAGGAGAGTGCTGCGAAACATCTATGGATTTTTAAATGCTCATTTCTAACTATAACGTGCCTGAAACCTATGGTTTTTTCAGTGAATATACATATATATATATTCACTGAAAAAACCATAGGTTTTAGGGACGTTATAGTTACAAATTAGCATTTAAAAACCTTTAAATTCACTGAAAAACCATAGGTTTTAGGGACAGTTATAGTTAGTTGGACATTGCACTCGTACAAAACCTGTGAAATTCCCCGTTATAGTTAGTTCAGCTAACTATAACTCGCGCCCCGCAATGCACTGCTGATGACGTCACATGACGTCACATCACTCATGACATGGTCAGTGACATCACTGATGACATCACTGATGACATCTCAAATGACATCACTGATGACATCATCCAGTGACTGTGTGTTTCTGTAAAGTTTAAATATTTTTTATATATATAGGGAAAGGCGTATTGAAGAATGAGTGGGTGTATAAGTGTCTGTATGGATGATTTAGTAGGTGCGTGACTAATTCTATAAGTGAGTGATTAAACGTATCTTACTGAATGCATGGGTTAGTGACTAAACTGGGTGAATGTCTGTATCTGTCTGTTGCTGTGTAAGTGGCTGCATGGGTTTGTGAATAGCTACATGAGTGTCTATAAGAGTTATTGATTTGTTGTCTGAGTATCTGTATGGGTGCCTGAGTGTTTGTGTGGATGGGGTGTGTGCGACTGTGCATAGATGTGTGAGTGGGTGATTCACTGGGTGGATGGTTTCAAGAGTGCATCTGTGATAGACTGTATGGGTGGGTAAGTGTGTGTAAGAGTGTGTTAGTGAGTGAATGTATGTCCCAGTGGTACATGTGTGAGTAACTACATATGTGAAAGGCAGTATATATGTGTGTTGGAGTATATAAATAGCTATAAGCGAGAGTGAGTGATTGTGATAGTGGCTGTATGGATGAGTGTGTGCTTGTATCAGTGATTGTATAAGAGCGTAACAATGTGCTAGTATTTGTATGATTAAGTGAGCTGGTGTGTGTATAACTGTATAGGTGAGTAAATGGCAGTGTGTTTAATTATTTGCATGACTGACTAGGTGTGTGAGTACCTCTATGGATGAGTGGCGGTGTTTGAGTGTCTATATAGGAGTAAGAGTGCATATGATAGTCCTGTATTGAGTGACCATAAGTATGAGTGACTGTACGGGTGAGTGAGTGGATGTGTGTGTGTAGACCTAAGAATCAGTGAGTGGGTATGTAGTTATTGGTGTTGGAGTGTCTATGGTTTTGCGAATGGCAGTCTGTAATTTAGATTGGGTGTATCAAAGGTTATATTAGGGTGTGAAGAGCTGCATCAGATTATCACGTGGATGATGTCATCAGTGATGTCATTTGAGATGTCATCAGTGATGTCATCAGTGATGTCACTGACCATGTCATGAGTGATGTAATATGTGACGTCATCAGCAGTGCATTGCGAGGCGCGAGTTATAGTTAGCTGAACTAACTATAACGGGGGAATTTCACAGGTTTTGTACAAGTGCAATGTCCAACTAACTATAACTGTCCCTAAAACCTATGGTTTTTTCAGTGAATTTCAAAGGTTTTTTAAATGCTAATTTGTAACTATAACGTCCCTAAAACCTATGGTTTTTTCAGTGAATTTCAAAGGTTTTTTAAATGCTAATTTGTAACTATAACATGTCTGAAACCTACGGTTTTTTCAGTGAATTTCAAAGGTTTTGTAAATGACAATTTTTAAATGTATTAATTGTTATATACATTTTTTTCATACTGATTTCGAAATTTTTTAGAAAACATTTTTTTTTACATATTTTATTTTTTAAATTACATTGTAATTATATTATACATTACAAAAAATACTTTCTCAGAATGAATTACTTTAGTTTAAATACTTTGCACATAGGCAATAGACTTTTAAGTACAGTAGTTACAGTTGTTGCAATGGGCAACACATTTTCAAACACAATGCAACATTCAGCTCAATGTGAATTTCTAGTTAAATGCAATTAGTTACTTTATGGATTACTTTTCTAACCACAGGACTGGATCCTAGATTCAGTCCTGGGACATCTCCTGTAAACAGTTGAGTAAAAGCGTTTTGGTTACAGTCGTGATTTTTAAGGAATATTATTGTACTTTAAAAGTTGACACTTAGAAACTTTTTCTCATAGAATGACCAATGTTATCCTATGGAAGGAAATTCACTTAGGAGGGAAAAACTGTTATCGTTACTTTTGTTACTCAGTGTTGGATCCTGGATCCAGCACTGGTGCATCTCCTGTAAACAGTTGAAAGAATGCGTTTAAGTCATACAGGCGATTTTTAAGGAATATTTGTAGTTTGTGAAAATCGATACTTTGAAACTTTTCTGCTGAAAACCAGACAAAGGATTCCTATGGAAGAAAATATAAGTTACTGGTAAGTACGGTTAAAATTACTTTTCAGGGTCAGTGCTGGGCTAAAAGATGCAGCACTGGGTTCTCTCCTGATAACAGGTGAGTAAATTGGAATTCGTACTTTGGTTGATTTTAGAGGAATATTATAAAGTTCCAAAACTCCACACTTA
The DNA here is from genome assembly GCA_963921515.1 of Calotriton arnoldi. Classification (NCBI taxonomy): domain Eukaryota; kingdom Metazoa; phylum Chordata; class Amphibia; order Caudata; family Salamandridae; genus Calotriton; species Calotriton arnoldi. The sequence continues at coordinate 26,891 of CAWUFW010005945.1, forward strand.
GAAGAATTTCCAAGTGAAACCAGTCAATGTTAGCCTATGAAGGAAATTCAAGTTACCGGTAAGTACGGTTAAAATTACTTTTGAGGATCAGTACTGGGCTGAAACATGCAGCACTGAGGTCTCTCCTGATAACAGGTGAGTAAATCGGAATTCGTATTTCGGCTGATTTTAGAGGAATATTTTAAAGTTCCAAAACTCCACACTTAGAAGAATTTCCAAGTGAAACCAGTCAATGTTAGCCTATGGAAGGAAATTCAAGTTACTGGTAAGTACGGTTAAAATTACTTTTCAGGACCAGTACTGGGCTGAAAGATGCAGCACTGAGGTCTCTCCTGATAACAGGTGAGTAAATCAGAATTCGGATTTCGGCTGATTTTAGAGGAATATTTGTATGTTTCAAAAATCAAAACTTAGAAGAATTTCCAAGTGAAACCAGTCAATGTTAGCCTATGAAGGAAATTCAAGTTACCGGTAAGTACGGTTAAAATTACTTTTCAGGATCAGTACTGGGCTGAAAGATGCAGCACTGAGGTCTCTCCTGATAACAGGTGAGTAAATCGGAATTCGTATTTCGGCTGATTTTAGAGGAATATTTTAAAGTTCCAAAACTCCACACTTAGAAGAATTTCCAAGTGAAACCAGTCAATGTTAGCCTATGAAGGAAATTCAAGTTACCGGTAAGTACGGTTAAAATTACTTTTCAGGATCAGTACTGGGCTGAAAGATGCAGCACTGAGGTCTCTCCTGATAACAGGTGAGTAAATCGGAATTCGTATTTCGGCTGATTTTACAGGAATATTTTAAAGTTCCAAAACTCCACACTTAGAAGAATTTCCAATTGAAACCAGTCAATGTTAGCCTATGGAAGGAAATTCAAGTTACTGGTAAGTACGGTTAAAATTACTTTTCAGGACCAGTACTGGGCTGAAAGATACAGCACTGAGGTCTCTCCTTATAACAGGTGAGTAAATCGGAATTCGTATTTCGGCTGATTTTAGAGGAATATTTGCACAATGGTGAAGGGAGGGGCCGGGGCCTGAGGTGACATCTGTGCAAATGCGCCCCGTGGCCCGTTTTAAGTTGGGGGATTAAGGCCCCTTGAATCCTGAGGGTCCCTAAGGGCCAACTAGCCCACCAGGAACCTCCAATATGCGCCAGGGGGCTGCGTTGCAGAGACGTGTAGAGAGGCCACACCCCTTTTACACCTCTCTGCAACGCAGCTCTGTGCCGCTTTCTGGATGTACCTGTTGGGCTAGTTGGCCCTCAGGGACCCTCCGGATTGAAGGGGATTTAATTCCCATCTTAAAACGCGCCACGGGGCCTGTTTGCACACATGTCACCTGAAGCCCCGCCCTCCCTTCACCACTGTGCAAACGCGCCCCGTGGCGCATTTTAAGTTGGGGGATTAAGTCCCCTTGAATCCTGAGGGTCCCCGGAGTCCAACTAGCCCACCATATACCTCCAAAAGCGCCACAGAGCTGCGTTGCAGAGAGGTGTAAAAAGGGGTGTGGCCTCTCTACACGTCTCTGCAAGGCAGCCCCTGGCGCATACTGGAGGTTCCTGGTGGGCTAGTTGGCCCCAGGGACCCCCAGTATTCAAGGGGAATTCGTTCCCCCTCTGCAAACGTGCCAGGGGGCGCGTTTGCAGAGTGGTGAAGGAAGGGGGCGGGGCCTGCGGGCCCTATCGTTTTTTTGTTTTTGTTTGTTTTTTGTCCCTGAAGGGGGGCTGTGTGGCCCCCTTCCTTTTTTCTTTTTGGGCCCTGGGGACCCCATCCCCCAGGGCCTTACCCCTTTTTTAATTTTTCAAAAAAAAAAAAACGGGAAGGGGGCCGCGTGGCCCCCTTCCCTGGGCCTGTATTGGCCCCGGGGACCCCATCCCCGGGGCATGGCCTCTATATTTATTATTTTGAGGGGGCAGCGTGGCCCCCTCCTCTGGCCATTTTAAGGCCCCGGGGACCCCATCCCCGGGGCCGGCCTTTCCATTTTTTTTTTAAACATTTTTTTTCTCTTTTTTGGGGAGGGGGGCCGCGTGGCCCCCCTCCCGGGCCACTACTTGCCCCATCCCCCGGGGCTGGCCCTCTCCGTTGGGGACTGTGGGGGTCCCCAATCCCCCCACTGTCCCGCCGTCTCCCCACGTCCCTTGGGAGCCGGCATTGCTAGCTCCACATGGGGAGCAGCTGACATGCTGCTCCCCATGTGGAAAGCAGTCGGCTTTGGATATTGGAAGAGAGAGCAGGTTTCCCTGCTCTCTCTTCCAATATCCAAAGCAGTTTGCTATGGCAGGACGGGAGCCGCGAGGCTCCCGTCCTGCCATAGCAAACTACAGTGTCCCGGGGTAGGCACCCCGGGACACTGCAGGAGCCGGCCCTGGGGGTGGTGGTCGCCAGGGCCATCAAGGGCTCCAGGAGGGGGGCCGCGCGGCCCCCTCCCATTCAGTACACAGCCCCGGGGAGGTGGTGGTCCCCGGGCTCTGGGGTCCGTAACGGACCCCCATATTAAAATGTTTAGTGCCCCAGGGAGGTGGCGGTCCTCGGGCATGTGGGGGCTGGAGCCCCCCACACTGGTTTTATTTTTAATTTAAAAAAGCCCCGGGAGGTGGTGGTCCCGGGCTGCGGGAGGGCTCAGAGCCCTCCCGCACCATTTTTCAAAAAAGCCCCAGGGGGTGGCGGTCCCCGGGGCTTGGGGGCCCTTTGAGGCCCCCCACACATTAAATTATCCCCCCACCATGCCCCCGGGACTTGGGCCACCCGGGGGCCACTAACATCAAAGCGCGGGAGACCGCGCTTCGATTTTTTTCGGCAGGATTCGCGCACCCTAAGCGCATCCTGCCGATTTAAAAACTTTTTTTTTTTTTTGCCCAGGGGTCCTTGTGGGACCCCTGAGCAAACCTAGGGGTCAGGGTGTTTCTACCCTGCCCCCTTTGTGCGCGTTGCACACTTTTTCTGTCCCTCGGTTCTACCGAGGGATAAAATGGCTGCCAACATTTCCTGAATCGGAATGTTGACAGCCAGCTGACAGCCAATTAACATGCAGCTCGTGATCGGGACGGTGCGCGCAGGGTGCGCTGAGGGTACGCGGACCCTACTCGGCCATAGATATCACTAACTTTTTACTTTTCATTTTCTCAGCAACTACTGAACGGATTTACACCATTTAACAAAAGGGTTCTTTCTGAACCAAGAACTACCTCTTTGCCAAATTTGGTGTAATTCCGTTCAGCAGTTCGGGCTGTAGCCGTGTCTAAAGTTTCCTATGGAAAAGTGCATGGGGAAAATGCGTTTTGGGACCCCCTTTTCTCGGCCCCCGCTTGACAAATCCCCCGAGACTTTCAGGGTAGGAGCGGACCGGAGCGGGCCACAAAGTTTGAAAATTTCGCGAAGATACGTCAACCGGCAAGAGAGTTATTTCAAATAGAATGTCGTGGATTTCCTATGGATAATAGGTTGTAACTATAACTATCTACTGGCGACCGCCAGTAGATAATATACATATATATATATATGTAAATTATCAATTATTAACACACCTGTGAAAAAGCTTTACTGATCCTCAAATTTTAACACACTTTCACTTCAAATTTCTTCTCACAGAAAATGATAAGTACCGCTGTCTATACAAAAGAAACAGTAATGGCATTTTCCCTCTCTTTTTCCACTGATACTGATGTAGTTAGCAAATCAAAATGTTTCACTCATTTTTCTCTTTTCTTATTCTAGGTTTCATTGGTCAGTTTTTTTTTAACCCCTTGTTGGTCTTCTAATAAGAAGCCCAATTTGGTAGTACCTGTGGGTGGATTTGAGACTCCGTCGCAACCCCCAGCGTGACCCCCAGTGTAAATTTGCAACAGAGTCGCAATCCATTCGGGAGTCCGTTAAAACATTTACAATGTTAGTGCCATCATTTCTAAAGTACATTTCCGATCCTATGACAGTAGTGAATTTGGAAATTTGCAATTCACAATCTAAACTACTCTGCTTTGTAGTTTCAAAGTACAGTGTATTTGGAACCCTTTACCCACAATGCTGTAACTTAGTTCCCTTAGCAACCTCTTTTGAAAGACTACTGTACCAGTAAGTAAAAAGTTCACACCACTTTCTAAGAGTAGCATATCAGCTTTACATTCAACTGTAGCAGGATCGATTGACTGTTTGAAACTGTAAGCATATCCACAATAGCGTAACTTGTCTTGAACTTATTCAGAGCTAATCACACATCTACTTACTTTACCTATTCAACTACTGCCTGGTTTTAGCTGCTAAATTTTTACACGTCCCAATCAAATACGTCCTTTTCTTAAAACAGGTCTACTGATCTATTTTAACTACCTTTCATTCTACCAACTGTCACATTCAGCGTCAGTCTTCTCCTGTTTTCTACTGCTCCTTCCTTCAAAATGGTTAGAGTGGGATTGTGGGTAACAGGTATGTGTTTTGGGCTAGAGAGTGTGCTAAAAAGAATGGCATTGAGAGAGACTTGGGTTTGCCTAATGTGGCCATTACTTGGATTCGCCAGAGAGGGTTAAAGTGGCAGCAATTGCTGCCTATGGTTGAGAGCATTACAGTTTGCCAACATCCAGACCTCTTAATTGTGTGCTGTGATGCCAATGACCTAGGCACTCTTACTGGGGTAGGATTGGAAAGTGCAATGAAATATATCTCTGGCCAGTTAAAGGCAATTTTTCCCTCCACTGCCTTGATGTACTCTGTTTGCCAAATGCAGAAATGGACATGGTCAGAAGAATTCTGTCCACGAATAGAAAAAACCAGGAATCATAATAATAAAACTGCTTCTGCATTCCTTAGAGACCACAAAATTGGCTCCATCTACAACAAGAACAACTTAAACTTTGACATAGATCATATATATAGACGTGATGGAGTACATTTCCCTGAGAAAGGACACAGGATATTCCTTAACAACTTGAAAGACTGCATCCTGTTTTATGTGTAGTTATCATCTACACACAATAAACCCAAGGGCTCTTCTAAAAGCCACCTTATTTCCAAACACTAAATGATTTTCACTTTAAATCCTTTAAAAAACAAAACAAATCGGAGATGGGACTCTGTCGCAGGTCAGCATACAAAATCACAAATTTAATCCACAACAGCACATTTAACATTTATAACTCTTGGTTGCACTCTATGCATATGACAATGGCTCTGTGAATAGTTTTCTGAGTTCCTATGTGGGTTTGTAAGTGGGTTCATGGGTTTATCAGTGGGTCTCTGACAGCATACATTAGTTTCTGAGTGGGGGCATGAGTGGGTATATGAGTGTCTCAGTAGATCTGAGAGTGGGTGCATAAACCTCTGTAGAGGTGAGTGAGTGGGTGCTTAAGTGTCTTTGTGGGTCTCTGAGTGGGTGCATGAGAATATGAGTGGGTCTGTGAGTGGGTGCCTGAGTGGGTTTCTGAGTGAGTGCATGAGTGTCTGTGTGTGTATGTGAGTGATTGCATGAGAATATGAATGGGTGTATGAGTGGATGTGTAAGTGGCTGAATGGGACTTTGACTGGGTGCATAAGATTCTGTGGGTCTGTGAGTGGGTGTGTGAGTGTCTGAGTGGGTGCATAAGCTTCTGTGTGGGTGAGTGAGTGGGTACATCACAGTCTGAATGGGTCTCTGAGTGGGTGCATGAGTCTTTAAATAGGTATGTACGTGGGAGCATGAGTCTGTGAGTGGGTCTGCGAGTGGGTGCATGTGTCTCTGAGTGGGTCTGTGACTGGGTGCATGAGTCTCTGAGTGGATGAGTGACACTGTGTGTCAATCTGTCTGAGCGGGTCTCTAAGTGAGTGCATAAGAAAATGAGTGGGTCTCCGAGTAGATGCATGACTACCTGACTGGGTCTGTGATTGGGTGCATGACTCTCTGAGTGGCTCTGTGAACGGGTATATGAGTGTCTGAGTGGGTGCATGAGTGGGTGCGTAAGTGCCTAAGTGCGTATGTGAGTGGTTGCATGAGAATATGAATGGGTGCATGAGTGGGTGTATAATTGACTGAGTGGGACTGTGACTGGGTGCGTACGCTTATGAGTGGGTGAGTGAGTGGGTGCCTGAGTGTCTGAGTGGTCTGTGAGTGGATGCATGAGAATGAGTAGATCTATGAGTGGGTGTGTGAGTGTCTGAGTGGGTTTGTGGTTGGAGGCATAAGTGTCTGAGTACATCAATGAGTGGGTTAATAAGAACATGAATGGGCCTGTGAATGGATGCATATGCTTCTGAATGGGTGCATGAGTGTCTGAGTGAGTCAGTGAGTGGGTATGTGAGTGTCTGAGTGGGTCTGTGAGTTGGTGCATAGGTGTTTGAGTGGGTCTGTGAGTGGGTGCATAAGCCTCTGAGTGGGTGAGTAAGTAGATGTGTATGTGTCTGAGTGGGTCTGTGAATAGGTACATGAGTCTCTGAGTGGATCTGTGATTGGGTGTATAAATGTGTAAGTGTTTCTGTAAGTGGCTGCATAAGCTTCTGAGTGAGTGGGTGCCTGAATGTCTGAGTGGGTCTGTGAGTGGGTGCATGAGTCTCTAAGTGGGTCTGTGAGTGGGTGTATGAGTATCTGAATGGGTTTCTGAGTGGGTGCATAAGCTTCTGTGTGGGTGAGTGAGTGAATGGGTACATCGCTGTCTGAATGGGTCTGTCAGTGGGTACATGAGTCTCTGAAAGGGTCTGTGAGAGGGTGCATAAGTCTCTGAGTGGATCTGTAAGTGGGTGCATGAGTCAGTGAGTGGGTCTGTAAGTGGGTGCATGTTTCTCTGAGTGGATGAGTGACACTGTGTGTCTCTGAGTGGCTCTGTGACTGGGTGCATGAGTCTCTGAGTGGATGAGTGATATGGTGTGTCAATGTGTCTGAGTGGGTCTCTGAGTGAATGCATGAGAATATGAGTGGGTCTCAGGGTAGATGCATGACTACCTGACTGGGTCTTTGAGTGGGTGCATGACTCTCTGAGTAGCTCTATGAGTGGGTGTATGAGTGTCTGAGTGAGTCTGTGAGTGGGTGCATACGCGTCTGTGTGGGTGAGTGAGTAGGTACATCACTGTCTGAATGGGTCTGTGAGTGGGTGCATGAGTCTTTAAAAAGGTCTGTGAGTGGGTGCATAAGTCTCTGAGTGGGTCTGTAAGTGGGTGCATGAGTCTGTGAGTAGGTCTGTGAGTGGGTGCATGTGTCTCTGAGTGGGTCTGTGACTGGGTGCATGAGTCTCTGAGTGGATGAGTGACACTGTGTGTCAATGTGTCTGAGTGGGTCTCTAAGTGAGTGCATGAGAATATGATTGGGTCTGAGAGTAGATGCATGACTACCTGACTGGGTCAGTGAGTGGGTGCATGACTCTCTGAGTGGCTCTGTGAACGGGTATATAAGTGTCTGAGTGGGTGCATGAGTGGGTGCGTAAGTGTCTAAGTGGCAGATTTACAAGAAAGTGACGCATCTGTACAGATGCGTCACTTTCCCTGCGCCACCCTTAGAAACCCTTGCGCCACCATAGATGCGCTGTATTTACAATACGGCGCACTATGGCGCAAGGATTGACAGATGCGTCAGAAATTCTGATGCATCTGTTGGTGGAAAAGTCACGCATTGCTGGAGTCGTGTTGCAAGCACGACGCAACTCCAGCAATGCATGTTGAGGCCTATTCCCACTACACTGTGTCACTACTTACGCCTGCTTGAAGCAGGCGTAAGGTTTTGATGCAGTGGCATCCTAAAAGTGGTGCAGTGAAATCTTGTAGATTTCACTGCATCACTTTTACAAGGCCTTCCTGCGTGGGAATGCCTACCCTGCATTAACCCTGGGCAAAGCACTACGCTACGCTCGCGTAGTTTGCGAAGTTTGCGCTACTTCGCACAACGCGAATTGCACGTAGCACAGTGCAAACACGCGTAGCGTAGCGTAGCGTAGTGCAGCGGTCATTTTTGCTTGCTCGCGGTCCTCAACGTCAAGTTGGCGACCGCGAGCAAGCAAAATGACATCCCGGCGAGACTTTTTCCTGTTCGCGATCAGCAACATCAAGTTGCCGATCGCGAGCGTGGAAAATAAACCTCCGGCGAGATTCTCAACGCGGGGAGGTCAGGTTTCTCATTGCGAGTGGTCGCGTATGCTCGCGACCGCTCGCGATGAGAAACTACCAGTCCGCGTTGAGAAAGCTGCCGCTCGAGTAAAAATCTATTCGAGCGGCAGTAAAAGACAGCTCGCACTGTGCAAGATGCCGTTTTCAATGATTGCACAGTGCGGACAAGCATCCGGCACTGTGCAATCATTGCGAACAGTGCACTACGCAGTTCGCGTAGTGCTACGCGTAGCTCGCGTAGTGCGAACTGCACTTTGCATAGCTTCGCGTAGCGCTACTTCGCGAACTACGCCCAGGCTTACCCTGCATACATTATACCTGATGCAGGTATAATGTGACGCAGGGCTTTACAACGTGACACATCTCCCTAGATGCATCACGTTGTAAATAGGCCGCATTGTTTGCGCCGCTGTTGCGTCAAAAAAGTGACACAACTGCAGCGCAAAAGTCACGCAAGGGGCTTGTAAATCTGCCCCTGTGTGTGTATGTGAGTGGTTGCATGAGAATATTAATGGATGCATGAGTGGGTATATAAGTGACTGAGTGGGACTGTGAATGGGTGTGTATACTTCTGAATGGGTGAGTGAGTGGGTGCCTGAGTGTCTAAGTGGTCTGTGATTGGGTGCATAAGAATGAGTAGATCTGTGAGTGGGTGCGTGAGTGTCTGAATGGGTTTGTGATTGGGTGCATAAGTGTCTGAGTACATCAATGAGTGGTTTTATAAGAACTCAAGTGGGTCTGTGAGTGGGTGCATGAGTCTCTGAGTAGGTGAGTGATACAGTGTGTCAATGTGTCTGAGTGGGTCTCTGAGTGAATTCATGAGAATATGAGTGGGTCTGAGAGTAGATGCATGACTATCTGACTGGGTCTTTGAGTGGGTGCATGATTCTATGAATAGTTCTATGAGTGGGTGTATGAGTGTCTGAGTGGGTCTGTGAGTGGGTGCATACACATCTGTGTGGGTGAATGAGTAGGTACATCACTGTCTGAATGGGTCAGTGAGTGGGTGCATGAGTCTCTGAAAGGGTCTGTGAGAGGGTACATAAGTCTCTGAGTGGGTCTGTAACTGGGTGCATGAGTCTCTGAGTGGATGAGTGATACAGTGTGTCAATGTGTCTGAGTGGGTCTCTGAGTGAGTGCATGAGAATATGAGTGGGTCTGAAAGTAGATGCATGACCCCCTAACTGGGTCTGTGAGTGGTTGCATGACTCCCTGAGTGGCTCTGTGAGTGGGTGTGTGAGTGTCTGAATGGGTCTGTGAGTGGGTGTGTGAGTGTCTGAGTGGGCCTGTGAGTGGGTGTGTGAGTATCTGAGTGGGTCTCTGAGTGGTTTCATAAGTTTCTGTGTGGGTGAGTGAGTGGGTGCATAACTGTCTGAATGGGTCTGTGAGTGGGTGCACGAGTCTCTGGAAGGGTCAGTGAGTGGGTTCATAAGTCTCTGAGTAGGTCTGTAAGGAAGTGCATGGGTCTCTAAGTAGGTCTGGGAGTGGGTGCATATGCTTCTAGGTGGGTACCTGAGTGTCTGAGTGAGTCAATGAGTGGGTATGTGAGTGCCTGAGTGGGTCTGTGAGTTGGTGCATAAGTGTTTGAGTAGGTCTGTGAGTGGGTGCATAAGCCTCTGAGTGGGTGAGTAATTAGGTGTATATGTGTCTGAGTGGATCTGTGAGTGTGTACATGAGTCTCTGTGTGGGTCTGTGATTGGGTATATAAATGTCTGAGTGTTTCTGTAAGTTGGTGCATAAGCTTCTGAGTTTGCGGGTGCCTGAATGTCTGAGTGGGTCTGTGAGTGGGTGCATGAGTCTCTAAGTGGAACTGTGAGTGGCTGCATGAGTATCTGAATGGGTTTCTGAGTGGGTGCATAGGCTTCTGAGTGGGTGAGAGAGTGGGTTTATCAGTGTCTGAATGAGTCTGTGAGTGTGTACACAAGTCTCTGAAAGGGTCTGTGAGTGGGTGCATAAGTCTCTGAGTGGGTCTGTAAGGGGGTGCATGAGTCAGTGAGTGGGTCTGTAAGTGGGAGCATGTGTCTCTGATTGGGTCTGTGACTAGGTACATGAGTCTCTGAGTGACTAAGTGATACAGTGTGTTAATGTGTCTGAGTGGGTCTCTGAGTAAGTGCTTGAGAATATGAGTGGGTCTGAGAGTAGATGCATGATTATCTGACTGGGTCTGTGAGTGGGTGCATGACTCTCTGATTGGCTCTATGAGTGGTTGTATGAGTGTCTGAATGGGTCTGTGAGTGGGTGCATAACTGTCTGAATGGGTCTGTGAGTGGGTGCATGAGTCTCTGGAAGGGTCTGTGAGTGGGTGCATAAGTCTCTGACTAGGTCTGTAAGTGGGTGCATGAGTCTCTGAGTAGGTCTATGAGTGGGTGCATATGTCTCTGAGTGGGTCGGTGACTGGGTATATGAGTCTCTGAGTGGATGAGTCACATTCTGTGTCAATGTGTCTAAGTGGGTCTCTGAGTGAGTGCACAAGAATATGAGTGGGTCTGAGAGTAGATGCATGACTACCTGACTGGGTCTGTGAGTGGGTGCATGACTCTCTGAGTGGGTCTGTGAGTGGCAGCATGAGTGTCTGAGTGGGCCTGTGAGTGGGTGTGTGAGTTTCTGAGTGGGTCTCTGAGTGGGTGCATAAGCTTCTTTGTGGGTGAGTGAGTGGGTGCATAACTGTCTGAATAGGTCTGTGAGTATGTACATTAATCTCTGGAAGGTTCTGTGAGTAGGTGTATAAGTCTCTGAGTAGGTCTATAAGTGGGTGCATGAGTCTCTGAGTGGGTCTATGAGTGGGTGCATGTGTCTCTAAGTGGGTCTGTGACTGGGCATATGAGTCTCTGAGTGTATGAGTGATACGGTGAGTCAATGTGTCTGAGTGGGTCTCTGAGTGAGTGCATGAGAATATGAGTGGGTCTGAGAGTAGATGCATGACTATCTGACTGGGTCTGTGAGTGGGTGCATGACTCTGAGTGGCTCTATGAGTGGGTGTATGAGTGTCTGATTGGGTCTGTGAGTTGGTGCATACGTCTCTGAGTAGATCTGTAAGTGGGTGCATGAGTCTCTGAGTGGATGAGTGATACGGTATATCAATGTGTTTGAGTGCGTCTCTGAGTGAGTGCATGAGAATATGAGTGGGTATGAGAGTAGATGCATGACTACCTGACTGGGTCTGTGAGTGTGTGCATGACTCTGAGTGGCTCTGTGAGTGGGTGCATGAGTCTCTGAGTGGGCCTATGAGTGGGTGCATGTGTCTCTGAGTGGGCCTGTGACTGGGTATATGAGTCTCTGAGTAGATGAGTGACATGGTATGTCAATGTGTCTGAGTGGGTCTCTAAGTGAGTGCATGATAATATGAGTGGGTCTGAGAGTGGATTCATGACTACCTGACTGGGTCTGTGAGTGGGTGCATGACTCTCTGAGTGGGTCTGTGAATAGCTGTGTGAGTGTCTGAGTGGGCCTGTGAGTGGGTGTGTGAGTGTCTGAGTAGGTCTCTGAGTGGGTGCATAAGCTTCTGTGTGGGTGAGTGAGTACGTGCATCACTGTCTAAATGGGTCTGTGAGTGGCTGTATGAGTCTCTAGAAGGGTCTGTTAGTGGGTATATAAGTCTCTGAGTGGGTCTGTAAGTGGGTGCATGAGTCTGTGAGTAGGTGCATTTGTCTCTGAGTGGGTCTGTGACTGGGTGCCTGAGTCTCTGAGTGGGTGAGTGACACAGTGTGTCAATGTGTCTGAGTGGGTCTCTGAGTGAGTGCATGAGAATATGAGTGGGTCTGAGAGTGGATGTATGACTGTCTGACTGGGTCTGTTAGTGGGTGTGTGAGTGTCTGAGTAGTTGTGTTAGTGGGTGCATGAGTCTGTAAGTGGGCCTGTGAGTGAGTACATAAATGTTTCAGTGGATGCATGAGTCTCTGAGTGGAGCTGTGACTGAATTTGTGACTCTGTGTGGGTCTCTAGGTGCATGCATGAGTGTGATAGTGAGTGTGTGAATATATTTTTTTTTTACATTTCATCAAGGTATGCACAATGTTATACAAAGAGCATTGCAATGGGTCTGCTACTCCAACCACATGAAAAAAAAATGTTTTGCAGCATTTTTAAACTCATAAGAGGTTTCTCATGCACCCCTACAATGCACCCATGAGGTCAGAGTACCTCTACCCTGACCTCTTCTATACTATTTTGCCACATATTTCAGCCGCCGGGACACGGTACTGGTTTAGAAAATGGCAGCCACAGCGTTTTCACAGGTTGCGGCCGGCCAATCACAGCACTGCTCCTGCGCATGGGTTTGTGAAGCTCTCCATAGGCATCGTGAAGGATCCGCATCCCTAGATATACAAATTTGAATTTCTTTAAATAACTCTGAAACTACTGTCAGATTTACACCAATAACAAAAAGTGTGTTTTCTGGACCAAAAGCTACCTTCTTGACAAATTTGATGTAATTCTGTCCACCTGTTCAGGTTGTACACATCTAAAATCTCTATTGGAATTAACGTGGGAAATGCACTTTTTTTGTCCCCCACACTTTTTTCGCCCCCGTTTCACAGATCACCCCAAAACTTTACGGGCCTGATTCACAGAACTAACTTACGTCAAAAACGTAAAGTTAGTACTTTTTGGTATTCACAGAATACACTTACTCATTTTGGTATTCACAGAAGGCACTTACTCATTTCGGTATTCACAGAAGTTAGTAGTCCTAACTTTAGGACTCCTAAATGCCTTCTGTGAATACCAAAAGTCTTAAAGTTAGGATTTTTCTCAGTTTAGGAGTAGTAAAGTTAGGACTCCTAACTTTAGGACTCCTAAATGCCTTCTGTGAATACCGAAAGTCTTAAAGTTAGGATTTTTCTCAGTTTAGGAGTAGTAAAGTTAGGAGTCCTGGGGTGGCGTGGTGAAGCAAAATAACGATGGATTAAACCCAGATCTGTGACTGGGGGTGAATGTTTGCCAATGTGCAGCATTCCGTCCATCATCTTGTGTGTTTTGCATTTCGCCCTAAGTGGGAAGGGTATGCCCAGACGTGGGTCCCGTGCTCACTACGCCACTGGAGTCAAGCTATCCTGGCTGATGAAGGCTGATAGCCTGGAAACCGGTCCTAGGATGCTTGATTCCGGTCCAGGGAAGACATGGCTTGGCAGTTCGGTCTGGACTGTTCCCATGAGGCACAGGGTCAAGACTGATTTGCATATGGCTATGTCTGAACTGGGGTGGCGTGGTGAAGCAAAATAACGATGGATTAAACTCAGATCTGTGACTGGGGGTGAATGTTTGCCAATGTGCAGCATTCCGTCCATCATCTTGTGTGTTTTGCAAAGGTATGCTGAATCCCTAGTATAGAAAACACACTGTGTGACCCCAGCACAGGTGAGACAAAAATTGTTGAACCCCCAGCTTGGCACACAAAAACCCCATTGAGTGCGTCTATAGACACTTACCTTTATGGGGATCCCAAATAAAGCGAGATGAAGAAAAGCAAGTCATTGTTAATTATAAACACAAAAAAGGACTGCACAAACAATCATAACCACAGCCATCTTGGTATGGGCACTGGAGTGGCAATGTCCTTTGTAGTATAAAGCACCACATAACTGAAGCATAGGCAGGACAATGGCCTATTAATTGAGGGATGATCATTTCTGCATATTCGAATCAGTGTTTTGCTGTAGGTTAATATGCCTTCACAAACATTCACTTCAGCATGCTGCTATCCATCAACCTCAGACGTCTAGGAAACAGAACACCAAATCAGCTTACCGACCAGCATTATTTACCACCAGATTTGTGACAAGTCGAGCAATCACTGAAGAGAACACTTCAAAGAACTGACCGAAGAGTCTCATTGGGATCCAGCTGTATGAATAAGATACATTGCATTCCTACTTTACAGCTGACGCTCCAGCATACTTTTCCCTACCCGCTAACTTTGCAGGTTCAATGATACAGAATGGCTACACCAGCCTAGCAACACATCTACAAGAAGCTTACATGTGGATGGTGAGTAATATATGATCACAAACACAACATACTATGTTGAATACAACAGGATTCAACGTGATGACCTTTACACTATAACTGAAGTCGAAGACCGGCAAGGCAGGTGCTGCTCACCAAAGCAGTAATAGTGAAACCACAAAAGACCTATAATGTCACAGAAATATGGCACCAGATGTGGTAATAGAGACAATAACAAAACAACTAATGGCTCTAAGGACACCTATATCCTTAATAAAACTAACACACCCAAAATGTTATCATAAAACATCTCTATAATAGCAGATCTCACTACCTTCAATTCATGGCTTGGGGCAACCGAACATAGTTTTGCAAACAGGGAGCAGAAGCTGACAACCATAAAGGACTGGCAGCAAGATCATTCATTCATTAGAACAAGCTCAAAGACAGGAATGAAAGGGACAACGTATGGTTCTAAGGGATCCCAGACTCACTGGAAAAAGACAAGGTAATGTCCTTCAGGATCAGATTGTTCCCAGATCTTTCTAAGTTAGAATTCAACCCATGACTGGAATTACAAATAGCCCACATTGTCAAAAGTAGACTGAACAATAAAAATGAGACACCAAGACAAGTGATTGCTGAATTCTTATTTCACCAAGAAGGAAGTCTGTTGGCAGCTAAATTATGAGGCCCATTCCAATATCGAGATCCCAACGTTCATGCCATCCAGGATTTCTTCTAAGATACCATTCTGAAGAGAAAAAGTTTATTTGGCTTGGAGATCAGGTAAAAAATAATAAACTTGCTATGGACTACTAGATACAGAGACCATGCTGATCACCAGAGAGAGCTGCATGAGAACATTTGCAGACCCAGGACAGCTGGAAAAGTATTGGACACACTGGATCTAATGGGCAAGGATACATTTCAGAATTCTGGAAAAATGACTCCCTTTTGCAGATGTTTTGGGGATACAATGGATCAAGCCTCTTCATCAGGAAGTGACAGACTTCATGAAGTCAGCAGAAACTGTGCCCTGGGACATAGACACAAACACTCAGATCAGTCAATTCCTGTGAGAAATTAATCAAGATCACCATTAAAAATGCCTTAAAGAATACCCATATCCCACAGATACCACAAGGACCCCTTGAGAATTCCCACAGAGGCATATACATAATAATCTGTTTACTATAGAAGTATGTAATGAAGATTATGTAAAACTATAGCAGGCTTTAAGAATATGTAAGTATTAGTTCTTCTTAGACACTTTGGTTAATGCACTTCAGAGCATTGAAATTCCTGATTCCTTTACTCATTGCCACAAAGAGGTGATCTAAACAGTAGACCTGGGAGATTTTCAGTTGGTTCAAATGCCTTTCAGGCTAGGCAATCTTTAGGAGAATGTAAAAGCACACATTCACCTCACTGTCTACTTGATGTTTATCATGAGCTACACTGCTGCTGTGTGGGGGGACGCATTCCTTGGCTGACAGCATTACACCCGGTTACAGGGAACATATCTACAGACAACGCGCACCCCTCTGTAAATGTACATAGGCTAGGCCCCTACAGAATGGATGGGGATTGTGGCAGCATTATCGTGGCATGCTATAGGGACTGTGTCACTCCTGACTACAATCAACAGTCATGTTTCTCTTGTTATCCACCTATAGTTATCATCTATTGGTGTACTGTACCTATTACTAGATCTCCCGTGCTCTTCTGTTCCATCACCTCATTATGCTATTGCTCTAGAATTTAGAGGTAATTTAAAAGAATGTAGTGGGCTCAACCACTATATTAAGAGTAAAACAATATTCTTGCTTCTACACAGTGCTTAGCCAGATATTGCACTGATCCAAGTAACGTACCTATAGTGAGCAGAACGCGAGAACCTTAGGAGGAAATATATAGGACAATAATATCATGCCTGCAAATGCCCCCATTCAGATGCCTTGACACTTCCACCTAAATCCTACCATAATGGAGGGGTATCTACCCTAACAGAGAAATATTACCTCTAACAGTAATACAGACATGTCCATTACATATTTATAAAAGCATCCATACAAAGCAGATGATAATACTGGGCTTGGTTCATACCCTGGTTGGAGAGAAAAGTCAGTTTTTTTAGAGTGATTGTTAGAGTCTTACTTCCACTTCGACATGCTAAGGTGTTATTTGGTGGGGACAGGAACATGTTGTGCAAACCATTGCTATATTTGTTCGATCACAATATAATATATCACTCCAATGATTTACTTATTGAGTGACCTTAAGGGGGATCATTCATTATTGGACCTAAAGCTATTGATTCATCCAGTGGACCAAGACTACACTTTTTCTTCCTGTCCACACAGCACACAAACCTGCATTTATTATTTCTTAGCCTATTCTTCTTCCCTAAACTACATTACTTACATGGACTTCATACGGAACAGCACCTCAGTCCATGATGTGATACAGATTTGTACGCACAAGGCTTGCTTAAACCTCCTATTAGACAATTGTGTCTTAATGTACCTCAATATACACTGCCCAGTAATAAATGGAAACTGCAGGAAGGGGTTTCTATGTACCTATGTAGAAGAAATTCAACATGCATTGAACATTTTGTGAACAGCAGGTAAAGGAAGTATACACCAAGTGATTCAGCATTAGCAAAATGACTGGCTAGCGCTAGTCCTTAGGCCTTGGAAGGCAAGTTGCACTACTCATGAGATAATACAACTTGGCACCCTCATCAGAGGAACTTCATGAGCTCCTGAAAGCAAAATATGACCTTAATGGACTTTCAACTTCAAAGACGGAGAACATGTTTTTTTTGCCTTAAATGATGCCATTATGAATGGGTGAAGAAGCAGGCCACTTACTGGCATTTCAACTACTCCATTTTGAAGCCCATACTATTATCACAGCGATTAAAGATGACTGAGGTCCACTGATTACTCACCCACTGGGCATTTTATCAACTTCTTAATCATTTCACAACTGGCTATACTTAGCAGAGTGTCAGGATACCATCCAGCCACAGACCGATTATTTTCTGAAATACAAACCCCAACAGTCTCTCCTAAATTAGCTCAGTAGCTAGATGGATATTTAACAGAAGAAGAAATTGGTCAAGTAATAGACAAACTCCCCATAGTACATGGTTATCCAGCCAACTTCTATAAAACGAACAAACAATCCTCTTTTTATGTAAGATATTCAGAAAAGTGAAAGGCGGACATTCTCCACCCCCAGAGAAGAGTAAGTCTAGAATTTCACTAATACACCAACTGGAAAAAGATTCTCTCAGCAGCAAAATGTCTGTTTTGTTAATTATTGTTGAAATGATAATTCTGGTACAAGAGCTAATATACAGATTAAAAATGGAACTACAATCCTCAATGCACTCAGATCAAGTGTATTTCGTCTCACATAGCTCTTCGGTAGCCCATTTGAGATCTCTTGACCATGAGATGTGGTACATAATGATAAAGATGAAATAGTAGCAAGCTCCCTACATGCTGAAAAGGCATTCCATTGTCTTTGAACTCGAATATTTAGAGTACTGGTACACATGGGACTGGGATCAGAATTCACATCAAATGTCAAACGGCTTTATTTAATTTCCATGACAGTAGAGGCATGTAATGGATACACATCAGAAACCTTTGAGATGCATAGGGACTGAGACAAAGCTTCCCTTTATCTCCACTGCTTTTTATCATCACCATTGAACCTCTGGTGATCATCAGAAGAGAGGCTGAAGATATTAATGGCATTGTGTCTCTAGGAGGAACACACAAGGTTTTGCTATATGCAGATAATATCCTAGCAGCATTGTCAGATCATGCACACTCCATTACACATCTAATCGTATCAATCAAGAGGTTCTCAGGATTTTCAGGATGTCACATTTAATGGAGGTAATGCAAGGTTTTACCACTAACCAACTCCTTTACTGTGGCTGCCCTTGAGTCTTTCCCTTTTAGACGGAAGGCTTTAAAACAGAAATATCAGGGAATTCTGACACAGAGCTTATCATCACGCTGTCACAGAATTCTTCCCACACAGCTTTGCCTTTATGCCTCTGGCTTGAGGAGGTTGCCTGGTTGATAGAATGGGCCTGTCTCAAGCTCAATGATGGAAAAACCGAGGCTCTGACCTTGGCAATCACTCAAACATCTGGTTCATTGCATGGTGGCACAAGGACCTGGGCCCACTACCTGATCCCAAACCCAAAGTCAAGAACCTTAGCATTTGATTTGCTGGAAAACTGTCATTTGTCAGTCAGATAACTGCAGTGGCAGGAAAAATTTTTTGGCTGCTCAAAATGTTTGGAAAAAAAAGCCAGCTAAAAAACAGTAGTTCGTGCTCTAATTGCATTTAGGCTCAATTACTGCAATGTGTTTTATCTTGGAGTCATAAAGGGTTGGATTAAGAGACTCCAAAGAGAGCAGTATGCTTCTGCGCCTCTCTTACTGAAATTACCAAATCGTGCATTGATGGGGGCCACACATAAGAAACTGCACTTGCTTCCAGTGAGGCAGAGGTCTTCATTTGAAGCCTTGAGTTATTGTCACAAGGAATTTGTTAACAAAGGACCACAGTACCTTTAGTCTCAGGTTAGACCAGATGTACCATTGAGAAACTTAAGATCAGCAGGGGAGATGTTGGAGTCTGTTCCCGAAGTAAAGATGGCATACTCAGGTAGCAGTTCTTTCAGCTAATTGGCACAGAAGATGTGGAATACTCTGCCACTGGTGGTTCGTCAGGTCCAGTTGGAGTGCGCTTCCAGGAAAAATGTACAACTTGGTGCTTTAGTGTGGGATGTATGAAGGTTTATTAGCTACATTTAGGCTTGCGGATACCTGTACCTAGCGCTTGGACACCTCATTTGAGGAAGATCTGTGCTTTAGAATGTGTATTATTATTATTATTATTATTATTATTTTAATTATTATTATTATTATTGTTATTGTTATTATTATTATTATTATTATTATTATTATTATTTAACATGGTAGTAGACAATCTAGGCTCCTAAAATTGATATGATGAGATGGTCAACTCTAAATCTGGCTGAGTGGAGAAGAACTCAATTAATATTACTCCATGATACCACTGTATACTCTGAGATTACACCTTAGTATGGTTGGAGGTAAGCTACGGTGATGGCAGTGGCCAAGACATGTATTCTACGAATATGGAGATCCACGTACTGCGTACTGCCTATCAGTGGAGACATTGACTTGTGAAATGTTTCAAATGGTCTCCTATGAAAAATAACATTTTAAATAAATGATCAGCTACCAGGGTTTGAGAAGGTTTGGGGAAGCTTCCTGATGGGAAAGGAATTAATTGAATAGGTATATACACTTGGGGCACATGCATCAAAGGTTTTTGCGAGCGCAAACGGTGCGATTCGCAAAAATCGACCGTTTGCGTTCGCAAAATGGCCTTTGCGATGCATGAAAGTGTTGGGAGCGCGCAATTTAGGTAATCGCAATTTCTTGCGATTTCCTAAGTGCGATTACATTTAAGGAATCACAATTTGTGATTCCTTAAATGCAATGCAAGAAGCACCTTGAAATAGCGATATCTCTATTTGGGGCCGCAAATTACAGAGAAATTAAACTGTTCGGTAATTTGCAAAAACTTTGAAAAATGCACTAAAGTGCATTTTTCAAAGTTTCAGGTTACACACACACATGCCCCTGGGGCATGTGTGTGCGCAACATGGGTGCACACCACAATTTCAGGGGTGCAACAGGGTGTCCTTCTGACACCCTTGCACCCTTGAAATTAATTGGTACTCGCAAATTGTGCATGCAATTTCCCATTCATTCCTATGGGCCTTTAGGCCCATAGGCATGAATGGGAAGCCATTCCTTAACTGCGACTCGCAATTTGTGAGTCGCAATTAAGGAATGTTTTGGAATTGCTATTTTTATAGCGATTCCTACATGCATAGGCTTTTGCGAGTCCTTAATTGCGATTCCTTAATAATCGCAAAATCATACCTTGATGCATGTGCCCCTTTATGTATGTAATACATAAATGTCTTAGCCGTGAGACATGTAGTTAGTTGGCTGTAAAGTTTGGTATGAAGAGGATTGGAAAGAGTACTAGTTGGAAAATGTATCATTAAGACTTGGTGGCAGACACTGTGAAGTGCCTCAGTTTTTAGTATCAAGGTCACACTATTTTGTTCTGTTTTAGGAACATAATGACTTGTCTTATACATTAGCATATAGAACTAAATCATCTATACTGGGGGACTAGGCAATTTTACTATTGAGGCCAGAGAACTTTATGGTATGCAGAAAAGGGGGAATTACGTTGGGAAGTGAGAGAGGAAGAGATATAGTTGAGAAAAAAATGTATAGGATGGTATTCAATGTAATCTGTATATTATTTTGGAATGATGAATTGGACAATCTTTACTGTCCCTAATGGTCACTTGATTGTTTTCTTCCTGCAATAAAGCACTATTAAAATATAGAAACAAGGAAGCTGAGAATTCAATATGCCAATAGATCTATCAACAAAGGATCCCATTTGTAGAACGTCTTTTGAAAATAGAAGGGTGTAGTTATCAGTTGCTGTAATCTTTTAGATCCTTTGTTTACCAATCTGCAAAAGTATTGAGATTTTCTGGAACGTATTGTGATTCCATTGTGCAACCAGAAAGAGACACGAAAACAGTTATACGATCTTCTACTTCTTTAAATAGTGATCAAGAAAGTTTCTGGCTTACCAGTGATGAGCACCCTCTGGGTGGCCTAAGAAATCAAATGATGAAGGTACCTCCTGAGCAAGGGCTATCTCCTACTAGAGGCCTATGTCCTGCCTCCGCTACAAACAAGCTAAATAGGCCTACCATGTTTCAAGCTAGGGCAATTTTGCCTGAACAAGGAGGCAACATAATTAATAATAATCTCAAACAAAAAAACAAAGAATTGAAAGCCACAGACTCCCTAAGTTCATGTATTCCCGGTTCCCTTCAAGGCAAAAGTCCCCCCACATCAAGGCATGTCCTGTCAAAGGTAATAATCCTTCACCCGTACTACGTTTCCCATGGTGAAGAGGACATCCTTAATAGAGGAAATATTATAAAGCTCTGCTCAGCACTTTCAGGCCTGGAAGATATCACCTCTAATGATAACACATCTGTTGCATTATGCCTCAGGGACCAGGTGAAATCAACAAAGGTACTGAAATAGAATTTGATAATTTACAATTGGCCCTGCTTTTTGAGAGCCATTATAAAAAACTAGCTGACTGGCATATAAAAACTTCCTGCCCTACTACACAGAAATATATCAAGAAATGTTTTGCCAAGCCAAATTCAGGAGACTTCACCTGTCTTGCCAACAACATAGGCAGACAATTCCCCGCTCTACTCAAAGACCGGGGGCCAGTCCTGCTCAACGCTTTGGGTCCAACGGATCATCCAAAATGCGATTTATCAAACTTAATTGTAAAGGTTCCTCAAATTGGAGGCACCCAAGGCTGTACCCATAGGGAAAATGTACCTGAAGACTAAACATGGCTACTGGGTGCACTTCAGCAGTGCTCCTAGTTATGCTTCTTCAATGGCACATCCAATTTGCCGTAAGCAAACTTGTCAAAATTATGTGATGGAATATTCTGTGACAATTTGCTCATGGAACATAAGAGGCATGAATGAATCTGAAAAAAAAAATCATATCTGAGACGATTGATGGAATTTGATATAGTGGGTCTACAGAAAAAATGGGCAACTAACTCAATCCCATGGGCTAGTTATTTAGGTGTATATTTATGAGGAGGTTTGCATCAGGTTTGCACCACGCAACGTGGTACATACGCGATGCAAACCTTAAGTAAATTGTATGCAGCCACACAAAGCCAGTGTAAATAGGGCAGCTGGCTGCGGGGAGCAAACCAGGGTCAGGTGCCCAATGTTACTCTATGAGGATTGGTCTTTGCATGAAGAGGCTGCAGGCTTTGACTGGGAGGCCAGCCGGGCTGAACCAATAGGGAGGCTCAAGCCTCACGATGCTTGGTGACATAGGGGCACCTTTGGTCCTCTTCACACAGCCCAGGAATGATGGGTGCAGAAGTATCTTTTGTTGTTGGGTTTTCCTTACCGGGAGCAGTGGAGGTGGAGGGGGCCTGCATTCACTGGGGGCAAAACCACGGTGGGCTTGGACTCTGGAGGGCTTGGGGACCTTGATGAGGCCATTGGCCCACTCAACTCAGGCATGGAGCAACGGGTGCAGTGGTGTCTTCGGGCATTGGGTTTCTGCGGTCACAAAGTCCTCTCAGGAGTCTTTGATTGCCAGCAGGATGCATAGAAGCAGGCCTGCTTCTTATCAGGAGGTCTTGGTTCCTGGGTGAAGAGCATGCAGGTCTCCCCGGCTTTGGGGACTCAGCAGCTGCAGGACAAGTCATCTTTTGGTGCAATTGTCGAGGTTAGCAAGCAGGCCAGCAGGGTTGGCACCACGTCAGTTGCTGGGGGTTTAGGTCCTGCTCTTTGCTACTTTTCACATCTGTCTTCTTTTTTCAGGTCAGCAGAATATGTTTCACTGGTGCCAGGGGTTCCCCTAAACACTGAATGTGGGGGGTATTAGGGACTTGGGGTAACTGAGCCCCCTATATGACAAATTCCTAAGGGAAGTTGGCATAACCCTGACCCTGAATTTCTGTGTTGCCATTACAAAGATGGACAACTTTGAAAAGTTGTGCTCACTTCAGTTATCCCACCTTAGGGGTGTTACTAACCTGGGGTCGGGCACGCCTCCCTAACAGACACATTTTCCAACCTGTACAAAATCAAGTGAAGGGGGGACAAAGGGAGCTACATAAAGGTCCAGTGACTCGTGCTCCCAAGAAGTACTCTATAACCAACGTGAGTCACTGTTCCTATCAGAGAGAGGTAAAGACAGAAAACTGTTATGGTTCTACTACTGTGTTTGTTGGGGACAGTGTGTCCTGTTTCTTGAAGCCCTCACACACCCCGAAGGATGTCATGCTTCATCATTGGGCTATTGCTCCTTGTCGGGCCGGCGCTGCAATGCCCTACAGGTCCCCCGTAGGGTCACTTTTTCAGAGATCTTTTAGATAAAGCCGTAAGGGTGTGTGGGGGTGAGTGGCAGTGTTGTCCTAATGTGAAGTTAAAAAATGACTGGAGGGGTGTTTAAGGAATTTTAATGATAAAAAAGGGCCCTCTGTCATTAGTAAAAACCAAGAAGGTGGTGCTGCTGTGAGGGATGTAATGGCCCTCCTTAGCTAGGTTTGTGACACACCCCTAGTGGGTATGTTTCTTAGGTCGACATGTTTCGCGCAATTTAACAGTCTCTGGAGGAGATCCCATGCGCTTCTTCAGGACCATAAAGGCATGTAGTGATAGATAGATCAGGTATGTGGCCTATAGTAATTAATCTAGTGCCACCTAGAAGAATAAGGAAGTAGTATTCCAAATCAAGCGGGAAGTACTCCCCATGAGAATCGGCTGTGGGTCGCTCAAGACAGTTTCTCGTAGGAAAGGGTGGCCCGTACACCTACCCGACCTCACGCCGTCTCCTGACCAGGTGCCAAAGGGCTCTGGACCAAGAGAGTCGGCTTCCTCTCCTGTGAGAGGAGCCAGATTAGCATTTCAAAGGTGGGGGCTTCTTTGAAGCTCCCCTGCCTTGGAATGATAATCTCCAGGTCAGCTTCAGGGAGGGGTGTGAACACCCTCCTCCCGTGCAGGCCTTGTTTCTGAACTCCTGACAGTAGAGGCCCTCATGCTGGTAGGGCAGAGACCAGTCAGCCAACACACCAGAGGCTGGTAGGTTTACAGGGGGCACCTCTAGGGTGCCCTCTGTGTGCTTGTACTCACAAATACACCACTGTAATCAAGGTGGGTTTGTGAATACAAAATGTTTGATATCAAACATACCTATTTTCAGTGAAGCCATTGTGTAGCTGGGAAACTCATTTTCACCAGTGTCCAGCACATCGGTTTAAATGGTTTCCCTGATCACTTGTACTGGCAGCAATGGAACTGACCTACACACAGCCACGGCCCGTGCAGGTAAGAGCAGTGGAGCGGTGGGGTCGGGTGGGGGGAATTCCGACAGACGACTACGAGGGAAAACTAATTATTTATTTAATTTTCCCTCGTGGTCGTCTGTCGAAATCCCCACCCCACTGGCTCCACCGCTCTTACCTGCACAGGCCGCGGCTCCCAGCACAGGAGCATATCTGCTCAAGCAGATATATCCCCACATGTAGTATAAGGCACCCTGCCTTAGGGCTGCAAGGCCTGCTGTAGGGGTGACTTACAAATATTACATGCAGTGTTAGGGGACATCGCACACAGGGATGTGTGCCATGTTGTGTTTCCACTTTTGTCGGCACCAAAGCATGAAATCTGCGAAGGCACCCCTGCATGAGTATGTGAGGGGCCCCTTTGTGTGGCCCAATTCATGCTGCAGCCCTTGGGGACCCTCTTTAGTACCTCAGGCCCTTTGTACCAGGGGTACCATTTACTAGGAACTTATTAAAATGCTAAAGGTATTGCTAAATGGGAACACAGTTGTATAGTTTTGGGGAAAGAAATCTGCCATGCTAAATTCTTGCCACCTGCTGTTTCAGGAATCCTAGAGGGAGAAGCCACAAAAGGCGTTTCAAAAGAAATCAAACAGCTGAAAAAACTTTTGAACTGGGCATTAAAAGTTAGGAATCAAAACAGCTCTGAACTTTCCACTAAAAAGAGTCTTAAATATCTAAGGACTAAGTATAGGAAAAAACTGTGGGAAAAGAAGAGGAACAATGATAGGAAAAAATGGACAAAGATTCCCATTGCCATTAAATTCAAAGACCCAGCCAGGTTTTGGCATATAATCAAAGAGTCCTTAATCAGGAGACCAAGCCACACCCAATGTAATATTTCATCCGTAGAATGGATGAAGCATCTAGAGTGTGTCTACATGGATAAGGCCTCAAGCATTAGTCGAGATTCACCTATTGGTGAGCACCTTCACCATGAGTCCTCAAACTGTGTAACATGGTTTAATAATAGAATGGTCTAAAAGGTGATTCAATTAAATGGTCCGGTGCCCCTGGCCCCATCGGCCTACCAGAAGGTATCTTCAAATCACACCCCACCAAAACGACTGCCATTTTAACCCCTTTATTCAATCAATGCATCTCTAGTAACATTATCCCAGATAGCTGGAGAGGATCCTGTTGGTCCCCTTCCATAAAAAGGGGAACCAGAAATTTGTTGCTAAAATTCTCAATGAAGAGCTGGAAATGTGGACCCGGAGAAACAAATAACCCATTTTTCCAGACAGGTTTTCAAAATGGTTGCAGTATTGAGGATAATCTCTTCTGCCTTACCACATTGATTGGAGATTCAATGGGAAAAAAGGGGGAACAACTGTATGCAGCATTCATCAACTTTGCCACTGCCTTCGACAGTGTGGCAAGAAATGCCTTGTGGAAGTGGCGCAAAAATGGGGCATCCGCCAGACTTTTCAAGAGTGATAGTCACTCTTTGCTGTGACACATGGGTATAGGTCAGAGTTTCACTAACATGGGCAAAGTCAAAAAAGATTGTCACCAATAGAGGCTTGAAACATGGTTGTATCCTCTCACCACTATTGCTCCAATCACCCTCCTTTCAGTCTCAGCCTTTCCACCTGAATTTGCCAGTCATACATTTAAGGCGTTGTAATATGCTGCTATTTATGCTAACACTGTGCTTTTGGACCAAATGCGAGTGTGGCTGCAAAGATCATTAGATGCACTTGGACAGTTTTGGCAAGAAAATAGAATTGGAATAAACATTGCAAAAACCAAGTTGACGATCTTTGGTCCAAAGCTAATCAAAAAGGGTTTAGTGACCCTGAACAAAGTGAAGGTTAAGAGATCGTCAGTATACAAGTACTTATGAATATGTGTGGATGAAAGAGGGTGAGAGATCACCCTCTGAAGACCCTACAAACACCTCTCGAGGACTAACTGGAGTTTTTCAATATGATATAAGAACTTGACCTGCCCTGATATAAGTGCAGTAAGGAAAATGAATATCAGCAAACTAATGCCCATATTATCATATGGCGCTATTGCACTGCCAAATAAACTCACTGCTCGGTTGGACAGGGAACAAGTCATCTGTTACTGACAAAGTTTCCATCTGCCTTCATGCACCAGGTTAGTTCAAAATCGCTTGGAATTCAATCTCAGAGACACAATCTTATGCCTAAGGCTAGATATCTATCTAATTGCATCAAGGCAAACATAGCCTGCAATGGATCCCTCAAGAGCCTTATATGGCGAGAAATAACATGTGAAGTTTCTGCTTCGAACACTCACCTCAAGCAGGCATTGCACAACATGGATGCACCAGATCAGTGGGATGCCCCTCTGACACGAAACTATTTATGAGGGCACTAACCTAGCAGGCGAAAATCATTTCTGCCATGGCTGACTCAGATAAAACAAGCAAAATGCTCTCATGGTAGCTGGGTGGCAAACTTTATGACCCGTTGCAACTGCCACCAGCTGATGCAACTAAGATTTGGCTTGATTCTGTTAAAAGGCTATAGGCATAGAAGACTGAAGGGATTTGTGGAGTCTGCATGTTGCCTATGTAATTATCCCACATAATCACTAACCCACATTGTGTGTATTTGTAGAAAGAACGCTCCGCATAGAAAAGTTTGGTTACGGCCGATATTTAGAATCTTTAACATCCATTTTTGTAACAAGGCACACAATTAACGTCAAGATTTTTGAAATCTTTGATGATGGTAACAAGTACTTTGGTCCTTGGGGAAATTAATTAACCTTATGAATGTTGTAGTAAGGGTTTAAATGACTGCGGTATTGTTTCTAATATCTTGAGTTTCAGAACCTGTGTAACACCCTTGGGTCAATTACTGGTGGATTGGCCCGTAATTTTATTATTACCCATTACATATTTAATTGCATAGCAGAAGTGTACATTTTAATTGTACCATGTTTTATATCTTATTTTTTAATTCGTTTTTTAATGTTTTACTGTAGGAAATATAGAGCCCAAAAAGAATGTGGATTTTATGCCTATCACTTGAGGCTTTGAACTACTGTTTGGGGCTTGCTTTGGTTGCTGTTTCACACTGATCAGCGCTGAATTCTTTATTATGTAATAATTTGTATGTGTGTATATGCATGATAAATTTTACTTCCATTATGGCAATGATTTTTATTAATTGTGCCAAATAAAATCTATCTATCTATCTATCTATCTATCTATCTATCTATCTATCTATCTGTCTGTCTGTCTATCTATCTATCTATCTATCTAGCGGGACAAAAAGCTAACTCTAAAGGTAAAATCTTCAAAATATTTTGGCTAGTTCTGCCAGAGGTTTTAGATCCTGTTCCTCCCAAATGATTGATATATTTGACTGCTCTCATATTGTTTATACAATGAAGAATTCATGAAGTTATCTTGTTTCTGGCAAAGACCTGGATTGCAAAGGAGCTTGCAAGCATCTCTAAACAAGTTATAAGCAGAGATGACTACTTTTTGGACCACATGGCATCATTTGAAATCTAGATTTTCACCACTGGAGTTTCAATAATTATTGTTGAACTAGAGGAATGGCATCTGAGTAAAGAAACACTGCATTTTACATAACAGGTATTCAACCCCTGGAGGGATCCTTAATGTAAAGGGAGTTGGAAGACATGTAGATAGATGGACTTAGAAGGCTTACAATCTGAGTTAGAAAACTTAAAGATAATGTGCATTGTGAAGAATCTGTATAGTTTCTCATTTTAGTAATGCTACTTTTGGTGATGGCAAGTGGAGAATGGCCTTCGTTGAGGCTATTTGCAGACCCAAAACCAGTAAAGGTTTAGACAGAATGAAATACTTTAAAGTATCTGAATTGTGGGTGCCCATTGTTGTTGAAGTAACTCTTGATCTTGAGATAGAAAGAGAATATGATACAAGTACATGTTTAGCCTGATACCTTGAGCATAAGTACTTGCTATCTCAGGTTTCATGACCTTCGTGTAGTACCACATTGGTGATAAAAGGCCAAGTTGGAATACATATGAATAAGTAAGTCTGAACGTTCCATTGGGACTGCTCAGAATTCGAATTGTGAGGTAAGCATTTCAAAGCTCTAGGTAAACGATGAACTTTCCTTGTAGAGGAGAGCCTCTCAACTCAAGTATTATCTCCATCTTCAAATATTAATAAGCTATAGAGTGGTTCAGTGTTTTGAAATTGATTACCAGGCAATCTCGTATTCTTTTTCTGAACTGAAAGGATTGTGCTCAAGAAAACTTTGGATCAAAGTGAGCACATACTATTGTTGCTTTTGAAGAAAGCAGAGGATCTCTTCAGAAGCAAGAGGTTTGTGCTTTTGTGAGAAACGAACAGGTATCTTGAAAAGCAATAGCATAAAGCTCTATGAAATATGATAGGAGGGCCAAAAACTAACAGACTCACCTGAAGCTTTGCTTCATCTCTGTATCCGGTAGCCCTTGTATTTATATACTCTGTCCTATTGGGGAAAGAATTGTGGCTTGAAATCCTTGTGTTGTTATTAGGAGTGAATGAATTGTTGTGCTATGGCATAATGTTCATCACTCGTATAATTCAAATTAACCATGACAGTCAATGATTGATCCATAATGGCTGATTTGGAGACATCTCTGCTATGAGGACTAAAGTAACATCAACAGTTTGACTGTTATTACCTCAAAGACAATTAGTTGTCTGCTTTCTGCAATGATTGATGGCATATCAGGCCCAGTGTCCAAGTCTACAAGTGTCTCTTTATTAATTGGTGTATGTATTGTTTTTCTGGGCAGTGCTTGCATTTTCTGCTTTCATTCACCAGAGGGACTAATGATTTCTGTGCTAACATTTTATTATCTGAGACTACAATATTTTTTTTGTAGTTCTAAATATTTTATTGGCATGTGAGAATAAAAACAGGGAACACAAAATAACATAAAATGGCAAAACATGTATGTTTGGAAGGAACAAAGGAGCATAGTATTCATAAATACACAACTTAAAATCATTGAAAAAGTCACAGTATCACATGAAAGCCATGATGGGTTGGTGGGTTGGGATTGACTAAGTGACAATGGGAAATAATACTAAGAACACTTGAGAGTGATCTAATCCTAGACAGTACATGGTTTGTGGGAGGTTCCTGGGTAATTGTCCTGGAGAACATAGCATACAGATTATAACATATAGTAAACACTCTAAAATGGATGAAAGAATAGGAGAAGTTCAGGGCAGGGGGGAGTCATGTGGGTCGATGGAGAATTGTCATCTCAGAGTTGCAAAGAGGGACTTTGACCAAGAGATTGCAATCAAAAGTTCCCTTATTGTGAAGGCACGGTGTGAATAAAGACGTCAAGTGTTTCTCATATATGTTGCAATGTAATAGGGTTGCCTTTGTTGAAAGATTGGGATTTATGTGTGCTTCTCAGATAGGTGACCAATTCCCACCATGTATGGTAGGAAATATTTGTAATGGATTCCCACTCAATTAGCAGTGGTAAGGAGGAGATTTAGTATGGCAAGGTCTGAATCTGGGAGATCGATTGGTGGCAGGGTGTGGACCAAGAATAATCAAAGGGAAGGATAGTGAGATGGCGGTTTTGAGAATTTTGTGTAACTAGGAGGAGATGTGTAACCAGAAGGAGAACAGGCAGGGTCAGGGGAAGAACATGTGTTCCTCATCACCAGGTGATGAGATGCAAGCACAGCATGTGCCGGAGACTTTAGGTTTTAGTCTAAAGAGTTTAGCGGGAGTCCAATAGAGGAAGTGGGCAGTGAGGAGATTTGTTTGTTTTGGAATAGATGTGGGCTGATCTTCGACCATGCCTCCTCACTAAAAGGTGGGGACTCCTTTGAAGAGTAACATGATGACCATTTGTGTGGAAGGGGGGTGACAAGGAGTATTTCCATTAGTGAGAAATTTGTAGAATTTAGATGCAGTATGACCTCCCAGCAGTATGAGCTGCAAATCTTGAAGAAGAGCTGATTTCTGAAGAGGGCCTAGCTTTTGCTTTGATCTGTAGGAAGTCATAGATATCCATATTTGAGAGATAATGCTTGCTTTGTAGAGAGGTAAATGTTAGTGGTTCGGAATCCATGTAGAGGTCTTATACTAATGAAATCCTTTGGCTGCCCATATAGGACCGATGGACATTGAGTTGGTGGTCCAGAGTTTTTTATTGCTTCATAATGATAGGGAGAAAGATTTGCGGATTTTAGATGCCAGGGTTTTATCCAGAGATAATAAGGTGGAAATAGTGTCACTGAAGATCTTCTTCAAATGTGTATAGGATTGGCGAGTCATAGTCAAATTGGCTACTAGGGTGAATGTATGGATGACTGATAATTCTACATCAAGCCATACAGGCTTGATGGATGAGTCAGTTTCAAACCAACGTGCACCTTGTGTGTCTAAATATGCCGTTTGATAAGCTTCACAATTCGGGAAATTACAACCTCCTAGCTTGAGGGGGAGAATCTCAGTTTTAAGGCCTCTTGAGATAGGCGGACAAGCAGCATACTAGAAAGAAATTTAATCAAAGGGGACACCATTATTTTGATAGTTTTGAGTCTGCCCCAACATAAGATATGTTTGGGAGGCCATGCAGACAACAAGTCCTTTAATTTACTCATAGTCTTGTTTTCATTGACAACTGATCCTGAGAGGTCATTGCAGAACCAGATACTGAGATATGTAATATTCAATTTCCATTGACAGGTGGAGGAGCTAATCATCGAGGAGTGGCAATGGATGTTCAGGGGAGGGATCTCTGTTTTATCTTTGTTTGAGGAATAACCAGAAAAGTATAAGAAACGATCAATAATATCTAGGGTCATAGAAGTAGCTGAGTTTGGGGACTCAGTAAATATCAGTATGTCTTCTGCATATGCAGCCATTTTATGTGGGACATTCCTGAAATGTATGCCGGGGATATCTGAGGGTCGATGGCCAATAGGAACAGTAGAGGGGATAGGAGCAGGCCTGGCTGGTGCCCTGCTTTAGTGTAAAAGAATGAGATAAGGCACTGTTAATTTTTCTCCACGTATGGCCATCATTCCTTGTCAAAGGCCTTCTCTGCATCTAAGGTCATAGCTGCTGCTGGAGTGGAGAATGGACTGGAAGCTTTTTCGATCACATGGGAAAATAGCCGAATGTTGTCCCATGCCAGACGGCCTTTGATAAAGTCTGTTTTGGCAGGATGGACCATTTAGGGTATCAGGAGAGCGAGCCGCTTGGCAAGGATTTTTTCATATATCTTCGCCTCCATGTTTATGAGGGAGATGGGCCTAAAGTTTTTTGGGTCGGAGTGGTCTTTTCCATCTTTAGGTATGACCACAATGTTGGCCTCAGAGGCAGACCCTGACACAGAACCAGAGGTAGTGAAATGGCAATAGGCCAACTCCAGTGGAGCAATCATTGTAGTAGCAAAGGTTTTATAAAAAATCTATGGGAAGACCATCTGGTCCTTGTGCTTTACCAGCTGGGATACATTTATAGTGAGTTTAATCTCATCCCTGTTGATTGAGCTGGTTAAGGACAGTTGCCCTCTTGGGCTAGCCAAACATTCATGCACACTTAGCATGTTCTCCACCTGGCTTTGTTGCACAGCCCGGTGGGGAACATGCCCAGGCTCCCAGGTACTGCCTGAGCGCCCAAACAGGCCGCTCAGACCAATAACGACGCTGCAGCGTCATCATTGGCTGGGAGAGTCCGGGAGCCTGGGTGTTTCCAGCGTTGCCAGCAGTGTGAGGATGGAGCAGAGGCGTGAGGCAGCAGCAAAGGTAAGTTTATTTTTATTTTTTATTTAATCCATTGCCCACCACCAAATCGCCAAAAGCAGCAGCCACTGCCATTATATTATATTTTCATGAATCAAAATAAACATATTCATTTTTACTGCCCCAAAACAGCAGCATTCTTTGCAAAAAGGAATTGAATATTACAATATGAATATGATGTTAAATAACAACTTGGTAGAAATGAGTACCACCTTTGCAGGCGAGGTGATCCGGAGATTGTGAAAGTGACAGGGAAACATTCTCAATCGCCATGAAATGTCTTTCTGCCTCTACCCTGTTATGAGTGTTCATTTTTATAGCTGTGAAACGTGGCAGTAAATTATTTCATTAGAATGCGGTCTGTGGATTCATCTTTCTGTTCCCAGAGGTTCTTTTTAATAATCACGGATACCTTCTGCCAAGCAGGGCACATTAACATTTTCCTCGGAGGAGCTCTATATTCCTTCTGAAACATGCCTACCATTTCACTGCAGTTACAAATGCTGGACGAGAAGACACAACTGATACGAGTCCCATCTGAACACTATAACCATCCATTCTTAATCAGTTGTCAGATGTTATTTTTATGAGGTCGTAAAAGGCACTAACTCCAAAATATTATTGGGTTACAGCTTGAGATCCAGGGCAGTTTATTATTTTACAGTATTTGACTTCATGGGAATTATGCACTCTTGCAGTAAAACAAATGCATAGATGAAACCCCTTCTGAATGCACATTCCAGAACATATAACACATAAAGCAAATGGTACCTAGACTGCTTGGAAGTACGTTTTTTACATTAGTAAGCCCAGTCTGGGTTCTGAAAGGCACTTTGAACTGAATACAGCTCAATCACTGTGCAGTGCATGATTAAAAGGATAAGCAAAGTCATTACCTGAGCTGACTAATGGACGACAGACTTTTAAAACTCCCAAATGTAATCAAGATGAAATGGAGGCATTTACTTAGTAATTTCCCTGCATAGATCTTACTTTGCTAGGAGAAGCCGAGCCATGTTTCTGTCTCCTGTTTGAGTGCAGTCGGTGGCTTTGGAAAGAAAACTCCTTCGAACACAGGGTCTCGATTCACAATGTCATTCATGTGTGTATGTCTGGCAGATGTGCGAACATGGCTGGACTTAACACTGCAACGAATTTACAGCAGGTGACTTACAATTAATACATCTTCATACTCGTGCTCATAATTCGCCAGCCATCGCCTAAAAAAACACACAAGTAAAACCAATTAGGGATGGAGTTGGGGTTCCAAGGTATGTATGGTTTTACCTTCAGTGTTTGTGAACACGTGCAAACACGTGAGCTTGTCGGTATCCACAAATTGCTCTCCCAAGGTGACACATTGAAAGAAAAGTCTCAAAAAGTAATGTTATGGTATGGCATGTTAGGCTGTCATTAATTCAGTGTTAACTTTGGTAGTGTTTTTCATGTGCATTAGGGGCGAGCTTAGGCCAGAAGGAGAGGCTGATCCTGTATCATGAGGTGCATCAACATCGGACCTGTGTCTCTATACCATTGCCCACAACACGTATCCAAACAGAGCAGTTGAGGGCAAAACAGGTAGCAGAAAAACGAGCAGAAAAGGCTAAATGGAAGCCAGAAAAGCAAGCAGAAGAAGCAAAACAGAGGGCAGAAAACGAGCAGGAAAAGCAAAACATGGCAGAAAAACGAGCAGGAAAAGGCAAAACTGTGGGCAGAAAAACGAGCAGAAAAGGCAAACACAAGGCAGAAAAACGAGCAGAAAGGCAAAACAGAGCAGAGAGGACACAACAGAGGGCAGAATAATGAGCAGTGAAGGCAAAATAAAGGGCAGAAAAATTAGCAGAAAAGGCAACATGGAGAGCAGAAAAACGAGCAGAAAGGGCAAAACACAGGGCAGAAATGGCAAAAGCAAGCAAAAGAGGCAAACAAAAGGGCAGAAAAACGAGCAGGAAAGGCAAAACAGATGGCAGTATAACAAGCAGAAAAGGCAAAAATTCTCGGGCCCCCAGTTGCCAGATCATCCTGAAACTTTCCAAAGAGCAGCTGAAGTGACTGGCAAACTAGATTCAAAAATTCCGTGAAGATTCATCAAATGGCACCAAAGTTATTAGCAAAACAATAAACCCTTTTACAATGCAAACTAGGTCCCACCTATAACTACCAACAGGCGAACGCCAATAGGTATTATAAATATGCCTTTTATAGTAGTGAACTTAAAATACAAAAAAAGTATGCAAAATATATACTTTTATTTATTATATAACACTAACCACATTCACACACACACAAACACACATATGTGTTTGTGTTTCTGTAAATACATTTTGATATATTAATAAATATGATTTGAATGTATTTAACTTCCATAATATGAATTATATATTATAATATTTAATATTTACTACTTTAAACTGTAGATATTTTACAGAATTTATATTTTTGTATGTTTCTGGATGATATCGCTGTCCACAATAGTTTTATCAGAGATTTTTTTATTTACCATTATAAGTATAGGAACACAATATTATGATAAATGACATTTTTGACACAATATTTTTGTCAGCGATATACTTTACAACAATATTGTGTCATTGATCACCTGGAGACATGACAACATGAATAAACAAATATTTTTGTGTATTTTAGGAAGATTCAAGTGCACCTTTAGGAATGATTATTTCTAACTTCAAGAAACATTCAACATGTTTCCATTTGTTCGTTTCCATCTGTTTTTCAGCCCACTAAATGGTTTGGTTAAAAATGAAGTACAAAAGGGTAGTACGTCCCCAGGTTTTCCGCTGAAAATAACACGTCCATGTGTCCATAGAAGCAAATATCAATAGTATTGATAGAGAATCAATACATATTTTACACCTAAACAAGGATTTGCCAAGCAGTCAATAACTTGGGAGACTCTTAAAGCAACTACTGTTAGGATCCTAATCTTTATGAAAGCATTCCACTATATGGTAGAAAAACATATGTTTAAAATAATCCAGATAGAAAGTTGAAGAGGTATATATTCACATCCCCAATAATTACATGACATATCTAACTCCAGCCTACGAAGAGATAGAACAGACTGGGCATTTCTTAGCATGGAGAGCTAGGGAAAAATCCCAGATGAAATCACATCACCTCCCACATCAGAAAGCTTCACTGGCTGCGTATTCAGAAGAGATGTCAATTCAAGTTATTAATCCACACTTACAAAGTCCTGCACAACCAAGGACCAGCATACATCATTCACAGCTTGACCCTCCACCAACCCACCAGACACCTTCATTCCATATTCATGTACCTTGCTGACCCCCTCACTTCTGCCGAAGCAAGAGTCACTCCTTCTCCTACCTTGCTGCCTAGTCCTGGACCAACCTCCCCCTTAACCTCTGAAACTCATCCTCACTTCTGGATTTCAAGAAAGGGATCAAGACCTGGCTGTTCAACTGAACCCCCACCCTCAGGGTTCCCAGCGCCTGGAGACCCTCACCTGTGATTTGCTGCGCTTTACAAATCCTGATCGATTGATTGTTGGTATACGAGACCCTTTGTTGAATCAAGAAATGAATTATCAAGCAGCAATGCTGAACTTTATTTGCAAATATTATCAAGACATTTATGAGGTAAACTCAATAAACGGTATCAAGAAGTAGTAGAATGTCTTAAAACAATTAATTTTGGTGACATTACCTCCAGAGTCCTAGTCACAATTATGAGCATCTATTTAAGAAAATGAAATCAAACAAGGAATAGCTCAATTAGCTATGGCAAAAACACCTAGAGAGGATGGGATGAGCTCAGTGTTCTATAAGCTTTCCAGAGAGGAACTCTTATTACCCCTAATAGAACTTTTTAATTTCATCTTACATAAAATATGACACCATATATATTTATGTAATATATGAAATATACTAAAATTCAGTTCTAGAGTCATCTGGGACAAGCCAGACCCTTACAAACTTGGGGCCTGATTCACAAAACGAATCTGAGACAAAATTCTAAATTTATGACTTTTGGTATTCACAGAAGGCACTTACGATTTTTGCTATTCACAGAAATCACTTACAACTCCTATGTTTACGTCCGCACTTGGGCCGGAATTTCTGCACCCGGGGTGGAATTTCCGCACCCGGGCTAGAAATCCCGCACTTGGGCTGGAATTTCCGCACCCGGGTCGGAATCTCCGCTTCCAGGCTGGAATACCTGCATTCGTGCTGTATGATCATTTTCGTCAAAGCTAAACACCTGTCCAAGTGCTTACCATCCCCCCACATGCGTCAGATGAAGTCAATTAACACCAACTTCAAGACCAGCACCACAAACCACATAAAAGCAGCACACATTCAAGAAACAGGTTTGGCCACAGAGAGTTACTGTTTTCATTTGCTGTGCATCGCTACTGGAAAATGTACCAACTGAGGAGGAAGAAAAACTTAACAAATGAGGAGACCACCATGATTTTGGAGTTCATTGTGAGGCACCACAAACGACTATATGGTCTCCCCCCTTACTGCACCAGTGGAACACAGAAGGCAGCTCTCTGGCAGCATTTAGCCACTGCTGTCACAGCATTGGGGAGGATGTGCGCACAGTACGTGACATCAAGAAGAAATGGCAGGACAAAAAGGCACAGGTGAAGGAGAAGTATGCCAGGATGGAGTTGGCTAGAATTCTCCCTGGCCCACAATCCGGAACCCGCCTCCGTCTCACCACACTTGAGGAGAATGTCCTCACTACAATCCACCCCCACATGCTCCATGGGCTGCCTGTGAGTGATGTCTGCAACGTGGTACCAGGTAAATGTGATGACAAGAACAAGTATATAAAATGACTGTCTGTGTTGCACCTCCATTGTGATTAATGAAGTTGTCCAAAGTTTATATAAATATATAGTCAGTCAGAGGCTCATGTGATTCCCTCTCTATGTTGCACCACAAGTCCCAGAATCCTTTGTATTAGAAATGGCAAATCCCATTCCCACTATTGAAAACATGCTGCTGTATATACCTTACACTGTTAAGTAGCAATAGACAAAGTGCCCCTTCCACTTATCCAGACGCGGCCGGATCAGTCAAGAACGTAAGGGGGGGGTGCGGTGCAGAGGAAAATCTACAGACAACAGAATAGGGAAATGAAACACTATCATCCAAAAATAACTCACCTTGTGCTTGCTGCATCACTGAGCACAAGGTGAGTGAATCCTTATTCTGAGACATTTCTTTCCACTATTCTGTTGTCTATTTCCCACCCTGCCCTGCCATTACACCCCCAACGCCCCACTGCTCCTACCTGCACCAGCCACGGCAGTACTTCACAATACTGTTAGCATGCAGAAGATTTGAGGAAATGTCAGACAAGTTACACATGTACATTTTCAATTTGGTTACTTTTCTCTCTTCTCACCTATTGACACATTCAGCCAGAGTACAGACGACCACAGTAGCAGAGGTCCCTACATCTTCTGGGAGGACACACCATCATCCAGAGCAAGGCATGCCACCCTCACTAACTGGTAAGTCAAACTGTGTGTGACACATGTACAAGTGTAACCCCATTATTGCAACAAGCTCTCATGTGCAGAGCAGATGACTCCCAAAATGTATGTCCATATTTTGTACAAGACATTCACAATGAAGTTAAACAAGATAGCGACAATATGAATCAAAATAAAAATTAATGTAAAAAAAAAGTGTAGAAAAACAACAACAGTCCGCTTGGAAGGGAAAAAGGAAAACATATTATGTTCTTACTATAGAAGGAGAAGGGATCCTTGATTGGGGTGGGGCAAAATAAATATAAAACGTCAGGGAGCATCACGGGAACCAGTCTATGTACAAGGGGCAAAGTAAATAATTGTCCAAATTAGAATATTCTGTCCAACAGGTCAAGTGTCCTTCTGGTCATCCTCTATTTGCACAATGTCCAGATCCTCTGAGTCGGATGCGGGCTCCTGGCTGGAAGGACAAGGCACCACACGGGGTTGGGACACACAAGGAGTAAGGGGAAAACAGTGTGGCGCAACAGACAGGGGGAGATATTGACAGTGGTGTGGGATGGGGGCTGGGGTAGGACAGAGAACATGGCTGCAGTCAGGGAATTTAAACTACAAAACCTCTAATCAGACCTATATTGCTTTAATGCTGACCCCTTCAGGTTCTATCCTGCCAACAACCAA
This sequence comes from Calotriton arnoldi, assembly GCA_963921515.1. Lineage (NCBI taxonomy): Eukaryota > Metazoa > Chordata > Amphibia > Caudata > Salamandridae > Calotriton > Calotriton arnoldi. The sequence continues at coordinate 64,895 of CAWUFW010005945.1, forward strand.
ATCATGAATCACTTGTACATCTAAATTATACCAATTACAAAATATTCATTTATGTTTTTTTATTTTCTTTAAAAATTCTCCAAAGACATTTTTATCATTTTATATTTGTTCTGGTTCACATTAGAAAAAAGTTTATATGAGTACAATTTATTTATGAAATATTCAATCAATGTGACACAAAAGCATTACAAATAATACATTATTGTAAACATTAAAGTTTATAACCCCACAGCAACCACCAATCATTCATTCACTGCTACGACACAAATATTTGAATAACTGTATTTTTCACTAATGTTTCTTATTCAATAAGAAAAAAGCAATTCTATACCCAACAGAACCAATATTTCTCAGTATCTTCACACCCAGGTTCTGAGGGGCACTGGGTTACCCCATTATACTAGATGTAACTCCACTCCGCTGCGGAATCGTAGTTTTGCCTAAACTTCGTGTTCTCAGCGGAGTGCGGAGTAGGCAAAACTCTGCCCGCCCTTAGTCATCTCCTGATTTGAGTCGGGCATAGACATCTCACTTGAATTTTGGTGGCTTACACATCTGTACTGACCAACCCTCAACTGTGGCATTCTTGTGATCTGTGTGTCCTGTCACTGCTACATAGGCAGGTTCCAAACCCAGCCTACAAAAGGAGATCAGAGAGAGTCCAGATGGTATTGGAATGGGCCTGTGATGTGGAGTCTCTGCACTTTTACTTACAGACAAATGTCATCTGCTGTGTAGCATTGTATGAGACAACACAAATGCTGATTGGGGGTCACACATCCATATAGGATCTGGGCTCTTATGTTTGGCAAGTTGGGAGTCTAACCTTTTGATATTCCCTCACAAAAGGTGACAATCCAGTGCCACATATTGGCTTCAAACACTGATCAGGTTGTGCTGTCCACTGGTAAACAGTAGTGGCTAGTTGTTACTGCTACCTGAACTTGACAAATGGCATACAAGCCACTGAGGGTAAGACGTGTGTCTGTGGACACACTTGGCAAAATTGGGAGCACTAAAGAGTGAGGCAAGGATCTCAAAGTCTGTCTTGACTCCATGGCATATTAAGATCTGTCTTAGCCAGAACCGAAACTCACCGAATGCAATGCAAGTGTCTGTACCATTCCTCATCCAATGCACACATCAGTTAGGATGCCCTTTGTTCACTGTTAGTGGTACTAGCAGTGCAAATTTCTGTACAAATGCACATGTGAGGCTCAATTCCTCAGTTGTCATAATAAAACTTCCACTCCCAGAATGCACTCTGCCCTGTATGGTCATTGTGCTACAGTGAGCCTTTTGCTTCATGATAACTGCTGCATAAACAGAGAATAGGTAAATGGAGGCATGGGACACATGATGGTACAGCTCTGTCTTCACTCACATCATACTTCCAGACACATATTGCATATAATGCACTTACCAGGTCTCTGCTGCTCATGCTCCTCCAGCTGAGCATGGAGGGTCGGCTAAGCTGCACGTGTGACCCTCCTGTACAGTGGCGAGAGGCAGGGATGATGCACATGGTGCTGGACAGACTGGCCCAGTGGCTCCTCGGCCTTGTGCCGGGCCCAGCATTTTAGGTCCTCCCTGCGCTTGCGGCATGCTCTGGCCTTCCTGGTGTAAACACCCACTGCACTGCAGTGCTCACCAATGTTGGCCCATAGTATGGCCTTCACTGCATTGCTCAGCTGGTCCTTCTTGCCCCCCATGTAGCTGAGGATATTTGTTAAGCACCCCCTCAGCTAAGATGTCTAATTCCCTTTCAGTAAAAGAGGGTGCTCTCTCCTCATAACCCTCAGCCATTTTGGGGGAAATTAGGTTGAAATGAGCAGCAGGATGGCAGAGGATCTGATCTGTGAGAGAGGATGACTCAGAATGACCACAAAATGGCTGTCAACACCTTCCTGTGATGTATTTCCTGTCTACCACTTCCTGCATGTCATTTCCTATATGTAAGAATGGGTTCCGGTTAGTTTTCGGAGCTTCCAGCCCGAATACATAATCTCTGGTTGCGGAGCGTAGGGTCCGCATACGAGGTGTACGCTCCGCAACCGGGGAGCATGCAGTTGTGCCAGAAGTCGCGAAAACGGACCGGAACCCATTCTTTCATACAGGAAATGACATACAGGAAGTTGAAGACAGGAAATACATCACAGGAAGTAGTTGACAGCCATTTTGTGTTCAATCTGATTCATCCATCATCACAGATCAAATCCTTTGCCATCCTGTTGTTCTGTAGGGGGGAAACCTGAAATGACAGTGTAAGAGAAAATAATAGACATGGAACAAAAGGTAGAACAGACCATTTAATGAGATTTAGGCTGGGACAAGGGTGGGGGCTGAAACAACCCAGATTTGTTTTTTCCATATTTAGTAATCAACACAAGAGTTGTCTGTTGTGTTACGGAAAATTTGGGGGAAGCAGTGCTGTGTATCCCAGACACATAGTGCCAGATTCAACCAGAACATCATCACTCACGTTGTGGGCCAATCATTTGTTGGAGAGTCAAATCTGTTGCGGGCAAAAACTCAACAATGAAATATTTAGGCCCTTTTGTGATTCAGACACCCATTCTCAAAAGGTCCGGGAACGTCTCTCCGAACATATACATCTTATCCTCTCAGTCAATAGATTCCTTAGGGACATCCACTACACTGATTGCTGACATGGGCACATGACCTGATGCATGGTCAATCTTTTGACTCCTGTCAACAGCTGTGGTTTACATACATTTAGTGTGGCTTGCAAAGTAGTCTCAGGATGAAATGTTTGGACAGAGTCGTAATTACCCAACTTTCTTCATTGACAACAGACTGCAAACCACATTTTGTCCATGACACAACAGGTTGCTCATGTGAAAAATGTGGAAACCAGCTGATCACAGACTTGCATACCCTGACCTCTGTTATTTGACATCTGAACCGCGACTTCAACAGACCAAAAGTGCGGTCTATGATGGCTCGAGTTCGTATGTGTGCCCTATTGTACCGACGCTGAGGTACAGTGGCTGGATGTCTGCAAGGTGTGAGGAGTTGTGGGGAGAGTGCATACCCAGCACCGCCTGAGGAGGGAAGAAAGGGCAATTGGTTACATTTCCCTCTATAATTTACACAGAACATGATCTATACTTTGGTACATGCAGTCTCTGTTGAGACCGTGTATGTTGCTTGATGATTCCTATTGTACAATGGTTGTTAATGTAAGGTGGCATTCATACATTTCATTTACACATATCCCTCATTTTTAGTGCTTGGTACTTACCCAGTAGCCACATGTTGCCAAATTCTCTCCTAGCCATCTGCCGGGCAAGAGGTGGCATGTGGAATACAAAGCTGTCATGGGTACTGCCTGGAAACACTGCATGAACATCAATGAATCTCCCACTGTCATCACAGACACCCTGCACATTGATGGAATGCCATCGGAGTCTGTTGCAGAATATGTGTGCAATGCGGCGGGGTGGGTGAAGGGCCACATGGGTACAATGAATTGCACCCAGCACACATTGGAAGCAAGAAATGAGATAGAAATATCTAGCTGCCCTTTGTCTCATGTCCAGTGTATGGGGCATTCGTATGTGGAGGTGGGCTCTTGAATTGATGCAGCTCAGTACCTGATGCAAGCACAGCAATTGGCTTGCCTGAGAGATGCCCACAAGATCACTGGAGACCCTTTGGAACGACCCAGTCGCAAAGAAATGGAAAGCAGAAAGTATCTTGAGATATGCTGGAATGGCATGGGAGCAGCAGGTCACAGAGTCAAGTTCCTGCTCCCACTCACATACCATCTCCAAGATGACTTCTGGAGGGAAACAGTATCTGGCCCTGACATCTTGGCTGGACATCCCAAATAGGTTTATCCTTTGTCTGAACATCCTCTCTACTCTCCTCCTTCTCCTCCTCAAGTCTTCTTGCTGCATGGCAAGTGGCAGAGCAACAAACACATTCAGCGACTGGTTGGAAGATTTGGGTGTGTTTGCTCTACTTTCATATGTGCTGCTGGGCTGGGATTGGCAGTTGGGCTGCAGTGTTTCAGCTGGAGCATGGTGGGGGGTGGTAGGCACTTGGACAGGTGTTTAACATTGACGAAAATGATCATCCAGCCCAAATGCGAGTATTCCAGCCTGAAAGCGGAGATTCCGGGCCGGGTGCAGAAATTTCGGCCCTAGTGCGGGATTTCCGGCCAGGGTGCAGAAATTCCAGCCCAAGTGCGGACGTAAAGATAGGAGTCTTAAGTGATTTCTATGAATACCAAAAATCGTAAGTGCCTTCTGTGAATACCAAAAGTTGTAAATTTTGAATTTTGTCTCAGATTCGTTTTGTGAATTGGGCCCTTGGCCTTTTCTGAAGACTAGAGATTCGGGAAAATCCAGGGTGGTTTGGCATGCGTGGATCCCAGTATGTTATTTTTTTCAAAGAATGTCCTGCAAATACTACAATTATGCCTACAAAATCCAATTTCCTTATATGTTCCCTGTGTAATGACTACAGTATTGGCCCTGAGCTCAGTTGGAAGCGAGAGAAATCTACCTACTGCAGACATTTCTGAAAAATAGACACCCTGGTGAGTCCAGAATGATATGGCTTGTATGAACCTACCACTTTTAGAAACTCTTTGAGTGTAGTTTTGAAATAAGGGCTTGTAGAGAGAGGGTCTACCTTAGTTTCTGCCTCCTCCAGGGCTGAAAACTGTCTGGTGCCCAGTGGTTAGCCTAATAGGCCAGTGCTCCACCCCATTCTTTTTCATAATGTTTTTCCCTGGTGATTGGGGGACCACCGAACAGGAAGCAAGGTCTACTGCTCTGACCCACACCTTCTTTTCCCTTATGATCTGATGGGCTTTCACAGGCTTGGGTTGTCAGTTTGGGATGTTTACTCAACAGCTGTCCACCACAGGAGGGGCAGAAATTCTATCAGACTATAAGGGAAAAATGAGGAGATGGAATGGTGACAATTTGTTTGCCCTATGGGAGAAAGATCTGTCTACTCACTTCCAACTTTCCTATCCTTGTGGAAGAAAATCCAATAAGACATTGGTGTAAAAAATAATGATTTGTGGGACCCGACTACCTTAGCCTACTTGTCCAACCATGTACACTAGATAGACTTATCATCCCGAAGGAAAGGCAGAATGGAGGATTTACCACCTTTCTGGTGCTCATAAGTCAAAACTATATCTTAAGAAATCGCTTGGCTCCAGAGGACAGAAAGAATGTCTTAGGCCACTTGGTGATGGCCCAATGCCAGGATGGAAAAGCCCATCACACCATTTCATTTTAGAAAAATCATTGTTGTCTAGTGGGTTCTCTGCCATCCTTGTGGGTGGTAGACAAGGGGTAATCCCCCAAACTGTCCCATGTGACAGAAATACTGTATAGAGCCAGCGTTCCACCTATTCTGTTTTAATATTGTCCCTGGTGTCTAGTGAGTTTTAAGCCTGCCACCCCAAGGGCAGTTAAAAGGATGAAAGTCTCAAAATTGCCTCTAAATTGCGGAAATATTATATGGGGCTTATACTTGTAAGGGAAGCCCAATGCCAGGGCACAGCAGTCTACAAGCTATTACTTTTATTAGCAATATTTTCCCTTTTATTATTTGGATGGTTTACTGACTCCTAGGTAGGCCAATTAGTAGTAAACTCCCCAATCTGCCCCACGAGTGGTGTAGAGTATTTGTCTGGGGTCCAGGGAACTGGGGGAAACCCAAAACCAAGACAGGCTGGCCACATATCCATTTTGTTTTTTTCATATTTTACCTAATGTACTCAGAGCATTCTATCCCACCGGGGTTAGATAATAAAGGTTTTCAGACAAAATATCGAGTAAAAAATACTGAGGCACATAAATATCAAGTTTTTAATATCGCGATACACAAATATTGTAATGCAGGAATATCATTGACAAAAATATCGATTTTCAAAGATAAGTAATAACTATGACAAAAATATCTATGTTGTTAATATGGTTTACAAAAATAATATTGTAAATAACATTGTTTTTTAATTATCTTTATGAAATTCAGTATAGTATGTGTTTTAATTGTATTAGTTGTAAATAGTTTCTATATTTATTGTTTTTAAATAGAGTTTGTAAATTTCTAGTTGATAATTGTAATTTTTAGTGTTGTAGCGGGTTGCTGTTAGGTTTGTAGTGGTACAGGGTAGGAAGTATATTAATTATAATTAATTAATAATGATTTCATTGATAAATAATTATGTATATTGCGTAATGAATCTTTTTTTTACTTATAATGTAGGTGCAGGTTGTGGGGTTTGTAAGGGTAAAGGGTGGGAAGTTAATTAATATTAATTATTTAATTGATAATTAATTATTTAAATTGTGTATTAATTTATTTTGTGAGTTATATTTTAGGTAAGTGTTTCTTAGTTTGTAGAGGAATAGGGTGAAAAGTTATTTAAGTAATAAAAACTGTTTTATTTATTACTCAATATGTTATTTGTGCTATACTTCTTTTATTTCAAATACATTTTAATGGTTGGCTGTTATGTGGTAATATAGAGTTGCATTTCAATTAAATAATAATATATGTTTTAATTGATAATAATTATTATAAATATTTATAATTATGTAATTTATTTAATTGTTGTAAAAATTTAGACATATCATTTTTATATTTAGAATTTTATATTTTGGGGTATTTGCTAGAGTTGTTAAAATATTTGTTTGTTTGAAGTGAACTAATCTCTCTCTACTAAGGCAAAGACGGGAGTGGGAACTGTCAATTTTACCCCTGTGGTGTTCAATTATTTCCCTACTGTTGCACACACTGAAGTGGGAATAGTATATATTAACCCTCCTGTGTCCAACGCTTTCCCTACAGTTGCATAGATTTCAGTGCAAATAGTATATTTACTATTCCTAGAGTTTAAAAGTTATGTTAATATTGTTTAAATATACATTATTATGATGTGTTTTAAGATGTCTTTTAGTAAAACATATTTTTATCTACTGTTTACTTGTTATGTAGAATGTCATTGGAAATATTGTATATTTCCTTGCTGTTTATTTGTTATATTTAGTATTATTCTTAGGTGTATGCATGTGTATATATATATATATATATATATATATATATATATATATATATATATATATATATATATATATATATATATATATATATATATATATATATATATTATCTACTGGCAGTCGCCAGTAGATAGTTATAGTTAGGACCTATTTTCCATAGGAAATCCGCAACATTCTATTTGAAATAACTTTGGCGCCGGTTGACGAATCTTCGTGAAATTTTCAAACTGTGGCCCGCTCCGGCCCGCTCCTATCTTGAAAGTCTCGGGGTGATTCGTCAAGCGGGGGCCGAGAAAAAAGGGGGGTCCCAAAACGTGTTTTCCCCATGCAATTTTCCAAAGGAACATTTCATCGCAGCTACAGCCCGAACTGCTGAACGGAATTACACCAAATTTGGCAAAAAGGTAGCCCTTGGTTCAGAGTCATGCCTTTTGCTTAAATGGTGTAAATCCGTTCAGTAGTTCCTGAGAAAATCAAAAGTTAAATCACATATATATCTATGGCCGCGTAGGGTCTGCGCACCCTCCCGATCACGAGCTGTATGCTAATTGGCTGTCAACACTCCAAACCAGGAAGTGTTGGCAGCCATCTTGTGCCTCGGTAGAACCGAGGCACAAGAAATCAGGAAAACAACTGCGCAAAACACAAAAAGGGGGCAGGGTAGAAACACCCTGACCTCCTAGGCCTGCTCAGGGATGCGCGGATCCCGGGGGCATGCGGGGGTTTATTAAATTAATGTATGGGGGGGCCTCTAAGGCCCCCCCAAGCCCCGGGGACTGCCACCCCCTGGGGCTTTAAAAAAAATGTTGCGGGAGGGCTCTCGGCCCTCCACCAGCCCCAGGGAACGCCACCCCCCGGGGCTTCTTTTCTGAAATTAAAATTACCTGTGTGGGGGGGCTCAAGCCCCCCACACGCCCCGGGGACCGCCACCTCCCCAGAGCACTAAATCGTTAAATATGGGGGTCCGTTACGGACTCCAGAGCCCGGGGACCACCACCACCCGGGGCTTTCAAGAAGTTTGGTGGGGCCGTGCGGCCCCTCCTGGAGCCAGTGATGGCCCTGCGGACCACCACCCCCAGGGCTGGCTCCTGCAGTGTCCCGGGGTGCCTACCCCGGGACACTGTAGTTTGCTATGGCAGGGCGGGAGCCTCGCGGCTCCCGTCCTGCCATAGCAATCTGCTTGGTTTTGGAAGAGAGGCAGGAAACCTGCTCTCTCTTCCAAAACAAAGCAGATTGCTTTTCCACACGGGGAGGTGCATGTCAGCAGCTCCCCATGTGGAAAAGCAGTGCCAGCTCCTGAGGGACTCGGGGAGCCAACGGGACCGTGGGGGGATTGGGGACCCCCCATGGTCCCCAACGGAGAGGGCCAGCCTCGGGGGATGGGGTCCCCGGGGCTACAAGTGGCCCGGGAGGGGGCCACGTGGCCCCCTCCCCAAAATGTAATAAAAAAAAAACAAAGTCCGGCCCCGGGGATGGGGTCCCTGGGGCCATAAGTGGCCTGAGGAGGGGGCAACGCAGCCCCCTCCATAAGTTATTAAAAAATAAAAAGAAGGCCATGCCACGGGGGATGGGGTCCCGGGGCCGATTAAAGCCTCGGGAGGGGGCCACGTGGCCCCTTCCAATTTTTTTTTTTTTTTTTTTAAATAGGGGGCAGGCCCTGGGGGATGGGGTCCCCAGGGCAATAATTTAGAAAAAGAAGGGGGGCCACACAGCCCCCCTTCTTAAAAAAAAAAAAAAAGACCGGCATCGCGCCGGAGGCCACGCCCCCTCCTTGCAGCACTCTGCAAACGCGCCCCTGGCGCGTTTGCAGATGGGGAACTAATTCCCCTTGAATACTGGGGGTCCCTGGGGCCAACTAGCCCACCAGGAACCTCCAGTATGCGCCAGGGGGCTGCGTTGCAGAGAGGTGTACAGAGGCCACGCCCCTTTTACACCTCTCTGCAACACAGCTCTGTGGCGCTTTTGGAGGTACATGGTGGGCTAGTTGGACTCCAGGGACCCTCAGGATTCAAGGGGACTTAATCCCCCAACTTAAAACGCGCCACGGGGTGCGTTTGCACAGTGGTGAAGGGAGGGGGCGGGGCTTTAGGTGACATGTGTGCAAACAGGCCCCGTGGCGCATTTTAAGATGGGGAATTAAATCCCCTTCAATCCTGAGGGTCCCTGGGGGCCAACTAGCCCACCAGGTACGTCCAGAAAGCGCCACAGAGCTGCGGTGAAAAGAGGTGTAAAAAGGGGCGTGGCCTCTGAACACCTCTCTGCAACGCCGCTCCCTGGCGCATACTGGAGGTACAGGGTGGGCTAGTTGGACCTCAGGGACCCTCATGATTCAAGGGGACTTAATCCCCCAACTTAAAATGCGCCACGGGGCGCGTTTGCACAGTGGTGAAGGGAGGGGGCGGGGCTTGAGGTGACATGTGTGCAAAAAGGCCCTGTGGTGCGTTTTAAGTTGGGGGATTAAGTCTCCTTCAATACTGAGGGTCCCTGGAGTCCAACTAGCCCACCAGGTACCTTCAGTAAGCACAACAGAGTTGCGTTGCAGAGAGGTGAGAAAAGGTGCGTGGCCTCGGAACGCCTCTCTGCAACTCAGCTCTGTGGTCCTAACTGTAGGTACCTGGGGGCTAGTTGGGCCCCAGGGACACTCAGGATTCAAGGGACTTAATCCCACAACTTAAAACGCGCCACGGGCGCGTTTGCACACATGTCACCTCAGGCAACCCCTCCCTTCACCACTGTGCAAACGTGCCCTGTAGCGCGTTTTAAGAGGTAGTTTTAATCCCCTGCCCTATTATGTACTAGGGACTTACAGAGGAGGTCATGCTAATCACAGGGGTACCCCAACGCATAGTGTTCCCTAGTGTATGTAGGTGTTTTCACTGTATTCTAAGTGTGTTTTTGCATAGCACTGGCTCTGGTTAGTCAGAGTCATTTACCACCAGTACACGTCGGAAAAAGTTGTGGGCACAGGATGATTTTGGAACAAGGCCTCTTTCTGCTCCTCTGTTGGTTCTTTCTGCACATCTTTTGCTTCTTCGTGCACTTTTCTTCGTCTTTGTGGAGTTCTGTTGCTTCTTTCTGCATTTCTTTTGCTTCTTTCTGTGCACTTTTTTCTTCTTTCTTCACATGTACTACCTCTGTAGGCATAGTTAGAAACTAGCATTTGAAAAACCTTTGAAATTCACTAAAAAAAACATAGGTTTCAGGCACATTATAGTTAGAAATTAGCATTTAAAAAACCTTTGAAATTCACTGAAAAAACCATAGGTTTCAGGCACGTTATAGTTAGAAATTAGCATTTAAAAAACCTTACAAATTCACTGAAAAAACCATAGGTTTTAGGGACAGTTATAGTTAGTTGGACATTGCACTCGTACAAAACCTGTGAAATTCCCCCGTTATAGTTAGTTCAGCTAACTATAACTCGTGCCCCGCAATGCACTGCTGATGACGTCACATATTACATCACTCATGACATGGTCAGTGACATCACTGATGACATCTCAAATGACATCACTGATGACATCACTGATGACATCATCCTTGTGATAATTTCATGCATCTTCTCACACCCTAAAATAACCTTTGATACACCCACTCTAAATTACAGACTGCCATTCTCAAAACCATACACACTCCAACACCAATAACTACATACCCACTCAATGATTCTTAGGTCTACACACACATCTACTCACTCACCTGTACAGTCACTCATACTTATGGTCACTCAGTACAGGACTATCATATGCACTCATACACCTACATAGACACTCACACACCGCCACTCATCCATAGAGGTACTCACACACCTAGTCAGTCATGCAAATAATTAATCACACTGCCATTTACTCACCTATACAGTGATACACACACCAGCTCACTTACTCATACAAATAATAGCACATTCTTACGCTCTTATACAATCACTGATACAAGCACACACGCATCCATACAGCCACTCTCACAATCACACACTCTCACTTATAGCCTTTTAAATACTCTAACAAACATATTTACTGCCTTTTACATATGTCGTTACTCACACATGTACCACTGAGATATACATTCACTCACTAACACACCGATACACACACTCACCCACCGAAGCAGTCCATCACAGATGCACTCTTCAAATCATGCACCCAGTGAATAACCCACTCACACATCTATGCACAGAGTCGCACACACCCCACCCACACAAACACTCAGGCACCCATACAGATACTCAGACAATCAATCAATAACCCATATAGACACTCATGTAGCTATTCGCATACCAACAGACAAATGGATACAGACATTCACACAGTTTAGTCAGTAACCCATGCATTCAGTAAGATACGTTTAATCACTCACTTGGAGAGTCAGTCACACACCTACTCAATCATCCATTGAGACACTTATACACCCAGTCATTCTTCAATACGCCTTTGCCTATATATATTAAACATATTTAAACTTTACAGAAACACAGAAACACAGGGAAATGTTTTGGGGTAATGAGAGGACTTCAGAAGACCCTTGATGTACTTCCCATGACAGCTAGAAAAACCATGGTCCATGCTCTGGTAACCTCCCGCTTGGATTACGGAAACACCCTTTATTTGGGGGCAAGTAGCAAATGTATGAAAAGACTTCAATGCATTCAGAACGCGGCAGCCCGCCTCGTTCTGATGCTGCCCAGGAGAGCTTCCTCTAACCAGGCCCTGGCATCCCTTCACTGGCTTCCGGTGAGGGAGAGAATTCTCTTCAAAGCCCTGTATGTTAGTCACTGCATCCTACAGAGAAAAGGGCCAACCTATCTACATGATCTACTTACCCCCTATATCCTGACCCGCCTTCTGAGATCATGTGGGACGGGAAAGGTCAGAACTCCGACCATCAAAAGAGCGAGAATGGGTGGCCGATCTTTCCGTTTCCTGGCAGCAAAGCATTGGAATTACCTCCCCCTTGGTCTCCGGATGGAGCCTTCGGAGACAATCTTTCGGAAAAAACTCAAAACTTGGCTTTTTCCGTCCTTAGGCCTTCCCTTCTAGCTATTTCACAGTACTGCTCCTGACGAGTCTTTCTGATGCCGCAGCGCGGGGACACACTAGTGAGTGTAGCCATGCGCTTTATAAATGTGTTTATTATTACAGTCACTGCATGATGTCATCAGTGATGTCATCAGTGATGTCACTGACCATGTCATGAGTGATGTAATATGTGACGTCATCAGCAGTGCATTGCGGGGCGCGAGTTATAGTTAGCTGAACTAACTATAACGGAGGAATTTCACGGGTTTTGTACGAGTGCAATGTCCAACTAACTATAACTGTCCCTAAAACCTATGGTTTTTTCAGTGAATATATATATATATGTATATATATATATGTATGTATGTATGTATGTATATATATATATATCCGAAACGCGTTGGCAGTATCTATGTGGGGAGAGGTTTTGAGTGTGCTGCCTCCTTGATGTTTGGCTTACCCCCAGTGAGTGCATCCCAACGAAGTGGCAACCTTCATTTTCCTGAAATAGTGGCCAGCCCAGGTCACGGGATAGCACCTCTGCGATATCCAAGCGGGTCCGCGGCATTTGCACTGGCATGGCGGTGCGGAGCTGGGGGAGCCTTCGCTATACTGGCGCCGCTTTGGAACTTTGGTTGTCCCACGATATAATTTGAGAAAATTGCGAGGCAACGCCCACTTGGGAGTAAAGACTACCAGTCCCAGCATGCAAGTATCAACTCACCTGACTTGCATTTGAGACTTTTAGAAATAAAAGAGGGGATGTTCTGCTAGCCTGTTGTTTGCCTCTCCCTTTTCTACAAACTGCCCAGAGGAAGGAGGTTATCCGAAACGCGTTGGCAGTATCTATGTGGGGAGAGGTTTTGAGTGTGCTGCCTCCTTGATGTTTGGCTTACCCCAGTGAGTGCATCCCAACGAAGTGGCAACCTTCATTTTCCTGAAATAGTGGCCAGCCCAGGTCACGGGATAGCACCTCTGCGATATCCAAGCGGGTCCGCGGCATTTGCACTGGCATGGCGGTGCGGAGCTGGGGGAGCCTTCGCTATACTGGCGCCGCTTTGGAACTTTGGTTGTCCCACGATATAATTTGAGAAAATTGCGAGGCAACGCCCACTTGGGAGTAAAGACTACCAGTCCCAGCATGCAAGTATCAACTCACCTGACTTGCATTTGAGACTTTTAGAAATAAAAGAGGGGATGTTCTGCTAGCCTGTTGTTTGCCTCTCCCTTTTTCTACAAACTGCCCAGAGGAAGGAGGTTATCCGAAACGCGTTGACAGTATCTATGTGGGGAGAGGTTTTGAGTGTGCTGCCTCCTTGATGTTTGGCTTACCCCCAGTGAGTGCATCCCAACGAAGTGGCAACCTTCATTTTCCATATATATATATATATATATATATATATATATATATATGTATGTATGTATTTAGTTATGTGTGTGTGTGTTGGTATACATATTATATATATATATACACACTTGCTATATTAGTAAATTGAAAAAATCAAATAGAACATTACAAACTATTTTAAAATTAATATTGTTATATTAATGTTATATGTTATATTTATTTGTGAATATGCAGCATTTTTTTTTTTAAGTAAGCACATGCTCCCGCACTTGCTTCAGACTAACCCCCGGGTGGGCCAAATCCCAGGGGCATGGTAAAAATAAAGGAGGGGGGCACATGGGGCCCCCTCCTTGGGCTATTCATAACCCACCACCACCGCCACCTTCCCGGGGAAGTGTTATAATTATATGCGGGGGAGCATCGTGGCTCCCCTGCTGACCCAGGGACCACTACTTCCCCGGCACACTGTTCCATTCAAATGCGTGAGGTCTCTCATGCTGCCCCAGGGTCTGCCACATCCCCGGGGCACACACTTCAATTTGTTGAAAGCGGAGCCAGCACACTTTGCTTTTTCCACCCAGGGAGCTGCATGCCAGTAAGCCCCACACAGTAGGATTGGTGAGAGGTTGTCAGAGGCTACACTCCCTTTTTCCACCACTCTGCACTCAGCGCACTGCTGGTGGGGGGATGACATCCCATTGCTTCGTGAGTACCTCAGGACTAAATTGGAATTCCTCCCACAAGCAGCAGTGCTCCAGGAGGCTTGTTTGCAGAGTGGTTGGGAAAGGGGGCGTGGCCTCCAACCACCTATCAGCAATCCATATGTGTGGGCCATACTAGAGTTAACAGGAGGGCTTGTTGGCCCCCAAGGACCCTCAAGAGCCAAGGGGACTTCATCCCCCAACTAGTAGTGCTCCAGGAGGCACGTTTGCGGAGTGGAGGGGAAAGGGGGCATGGCCACCAAAAACCTCTCAGCAAACCCAGCGTGTGGGACTTGCTGGAAGTAACAGGAGGGGTAGTTGGGCCCCAAGAACTCTCAATAGCCAATAGTGCACCAGGAGGCATGTTTGCAGAGTGGTGGAGATGGGGGCATGGCCTGCTATCAGGTCTCAGCAATCCTGCTGTATGGGACTTACTGGAGATAACATGAGTCCTAATTGGCCCGCAAAGATGTCCTTGGGGGCCAACTACCCCTCCTGTTATCTCCAAACGTCTCACATAGCTGGATTGCTAGGAGGTCTACGGAGGCCATGTCCCCTTCTCCACCACTCTGAAAACGTGTCTCATGGTGAACTACTGGTTGGAGGATGAAGTCCACTTACTTCTGAGGGGCCTTGGGCGCCAAGAAGCCCTCCTGGTACCTCCTGTAATTCCTACACAGCAGCATTCCTGAGAGCTGGTCGGAGGCCCAACCCCCTTTCTCCACCACTCTGCAAACTCGAGTACTATTTAAACAAGCATTCGCAATGCAATAGGTCTCACAGAGTTAGAGCATTTGGCATTGTAAATGTAATAGTTTTTTCTTTATGTGATCTGGAGTGGAGTGGAGTGGATGTATGTGGTGTGTAATGGAAGTATGTGATATGTTGTGCAGTTGAACTATGTGGATAGAATTCTGTGGTATTTAGACTATAGGAATCATGTGGAGTGGGATTGGGTGTTATGGAGAGTAATTATGTGGTATGGTACTTTGTTTTGTGTTATGTATTGGAGTTGTATTATGTGGTGTGCTGTTGTTATTTTCTGGTGCAATGTTACACTCCTAAAATAACCCCTGCTCACCCCCTTGGTAGCTTGGCACGAGCAGTCAGGCTTATCTCAGAGGCAGTGTGTAAAGCATTTGCACATAACCAACAGTAATACAGTGTAAGCACTACAAAGGACACCACACCAGTTTAAAAAATATCCAATATTTTTCTATACTTTAAGACAAGACCAAAAAACGATAAAGAATTCACAATACAGTACTTGAACAATAGATACTTTGCAAGATGTCTTCTAAACTGCAGAAATACCTCAAAAACATAGTTTGCACGAGTTGATTGCTCCGTCCGGGGCTACCGCGAGGCTGAAAACAACAGAGTTGAACAGTTCCAGCCGACCGGATTGATACGGGCCAGCAAAAGCATGGACAGACTCGGTAACAGTACTTTTCTCGTTGTGGCTTACACGGGGGTGCGAGCTGGTCGTGGCAACCATCGCGGTTCTGTTGCAAAATGGAAGTGGTGCGTGGCGCGGCTCGGTGACGATCGTCCAGACAGCGTCGGTGAGACCAAGGCTTATGGTGCAGGGCGAGACAGTGCTCGATGCTGTGCTGGCAGGTTGCGGTGCAGACGACAGAGCCTGTTTGCGGGAGCTGGCTTTGGTCGGCCCAGACGGCTGTGTGGGACGAGGCGGTGCGTTGTGAAACTTTATGAGCGGTTCCCCCAACCACGATGCGGTCACGGGTGTTGAGTCAGCAGCAGCGACAGTGTCGGAGAGACCAGGATGGCGAAGTGAAGCGAGGCGGTGCGGACTGCGGTGCCCATAGGTCACGGTGCAAGCAGCGGCTCGGTGGCAGCGACGGCATTCGTCGTCGTTGGTGAGACCAGGGTTGCGGTGTGAGATGCGGACGGGGCAGTCTGCGATGCCATCAGGACACAGAGCCAGCGACGGAGTCGGTGACGGAGTCAGTTGCGGTTCCCTTCTCTGTGGCAACTGAAACATCGGTTCCAGAAGTGGTACCCAGAGGTTGGTGAAGTCTTTGCAGTCCCTGAGACTTCAGAACAGGAGGCCAGCTCAATTTCAGGCCCTTGGAGATACTCAGCACAAGTAAAGAAAGTTCAGTCCAGTCCTTTCATTGCCCAAGGCAGAAGCAGCAACTGCAGGCCAACACCAACAAAGCAACAACACAGCAAAGGGGCAGTACTCCTCCTGGCAGCTCTTCCAGCTCTTCTTCTTGTCAGGTTGCTTGATTCCAGCGATTTCTAAAGTTCAGGGGATTGGGCTCCATTTTGTATAGCCCAAAATCCTTTGTCCTCTCAGGCAGAGAGTGTCTGTGCCCAGCCAGAACCAGTTCTGCTCTCTCTGGTGTGGCTTCCTGGCAGGAGGTGGAGACAGCATTGTCAGAGGCAGACCAGGCCCATTCAGGTACAAGGAAATCTCCTCCCCCCACTCTAAATGCAGCCCAGGTCTATTCAGCCCTTTCCTGACCCACCTAGACTATCTGGAGCCTCTGCTGCTCCCCAGCCCCTGTCATCCAAAACCCAGACAGTCAATACACAAACCCAGCAGAGGCCTGCTGGATGGCTGAGCAAGAAAATACCTACTTTCTAAAAGTGGTATTTTCAAACACAGAATGTGAAAATCACCTTTACTAAAAGATGCATCTTTAGATTCTGGGTTCAGGCATACTAACCTTTATTTTCCTACCTACTTCCCAGGGCCAGTTATGTTTATAAGATGTTATAAACAAACTCCCCATTCTGTCCTATGGGGAATAGGAAGCCTTGCAATAGTGAAAAATGAAATTGGCAGTAATTCAGGACATGCCACACACACCAGGGCATGTCCTACCTTTCACATACACTGCACCCTGCCCACAGGGGTATCTTGGGACTACCTTAGGGGTGACTGACATGTAAGAAAAGGGAAGGTTAGGGCCTGGCAAGTGGGTGCACTTGCCAAGTCGACATGGCAGTACCAGACTGCACACAGGCTCTGCAATGGCAGGCCAGAGTTACATTTACGGGCTGTTGGTGTGGGTGGCACAATCCAGTGCTGCAGCCCACTAACAGCATTTGATTTATAGGCCCTGGCACACTCAGTGCACTTTAGTAGGGACTGACACATAAATCAAATAGGCCAATCATGGAAACACCAATCCATAACAGATTTTACCACAGGAGCACTTGCACTTTACCAATGATCAGCAGTGAGAAAAGTGCGCAAAAACACTAAGCCAGCAAAAACAAAGTCCAAACCGGGAGGTCAGAAAGCAAAAACTCATGGGAAACATGCCAAAAGATGCCAAGTCTAACAGGGGCCATAAAATAATAGCTCCCTTTTCCTTCCTTTTAATAGAAATGTAGACTTTATCGGGTTCTACAAATAATGTATATGTGTGGTTCTACTTGGATATGAGTACAATATGTATATATATTTTTTCATTACAGTGCTACTTTTATACTTGAGGGATGACACTTGACATTGCGATCCTTTCTATTTTTTAACTCAACTTTCAAAAAACGATTAGAGGACTGCGGATTATATTCGTGTTTACTTAGTTCAAGTTTGAGGTACTTACAAACTTCGTGCATTGATATGACTCTCTGCACCATCTCCAACGTGCTAGTCTTGGTGCTTCAAATTTCTCTAATTGTTTGGTTGTCTTTACTATGGGTTGTGTCTGATCACTTTCCAAATTCCGTACACAAACTTTGCATGGTAACTTGGTCGTTGGCTTTCTCTTATTCTCTTTTTTCCTTTTCTACACTTTAGGGTGTTCATATTCTGATTTTATAATATGGTTGAGGTTGTCGTGTCTCTATCTACCAGAGATTTCCAACGAATTACCTCTAGTGTGAAGTGTTTGACACTAGAGAATCAATCTATTTCCGAATACAATTTCATAGTATCTAGCGTTGTATTATACATCTTTCTTTACAGCCTTGAAAAAGTCGTCTACACGTCGAAACATGTGTCGGCTGTTTGCATCTACGCGACTACTCCGTGTCAACAGTATCAAGAGCTTATTTGACACTTCTTTACTTGGACACTCCTTTACTTGTTTTTTTGTATTTGGATCATATTAGTCTGTGCACTTAGTTGTTTTCCTGAATTTGCTAGTTGAAATTAAATCTGACTGACAACAGAGTCAGTTTTGGAAAAATTATTTTGCTGTGCTCTGTATTGTATATATATTATTTTTTAACATTTGATGAGTGGTACGAACATGATATACCTTTTAAACCCACAGTTTTCAAGTGTGCTGTTCCTGAGCAAAAGGCCTCTTGCTGTCTTATTAGCATGCCGAGCTGGTGAACAGCTTGTGAAAGCATACGTAGGTGTAAATATTGCACATGGTTTGTAATACATTAAAATACTGTGAGATGTGATTGGATGAGAAACCAAGTCCCATGCTGTGCCTGCTGACCAAACAGCTGATTTGTGTGTTCCAGCTTTGATGAGGTATCATTAAAGCAGTATCCAGAGGCATATGTCACAACACACATTTGTTGTTACTTTCCTAATTTCTTAAATAAATGTTCCAAACTCCTCATAAATATAGAAATTGAATGCAAAAGAGATACTTTAGCATTCAGTCACAGAAGCATAGATCTCTCAGCTAGCCAGACTTCATGGAAGCACTTGAACACTAAGCTTCATGCTCGGCTTCTCTATATAATGAGAAGGAAGCAACCAATGAAGTTTCTTCTACACACATTTAGAGAGTATGTGGTGTGAAACAGAGGTAGTGTAGTACCTATAGGATTCTTTACATGTGTCATCTTGTCCATAAAAAAAGAACTGACACACTCATTGAGGTTTCTAGAAAGATGCTGACACTCAGAAGAGTGGCATGACAGGAGTCTGCCTTTCATTTTGGATTAGGCCTGGCATTGAGAGCTCTGCCTCTCTAATGAAACTGGTACAGAAAAGTGAGGTTTAAAACATGTTGTCAGATGTATTAACCTCTATCGTGGCCCTATAAGTCTCTGCAAAGGTACACTGCAAGAAGGCCGTAGATAGTGAGGTGTGTGCTTTAAACTGAAAGCATACTCTCTCAAGTTTGAATGTCTGACTGCTACCATATCTTGGGTTTGTTTCTACTTGTACGTTTAGTCTGACAAGTGTGCTGCAGCTGATGAGCCTAACTTAAAAACTAAACAAAATATCATTCCCCTGCACAAATTTTGTCAGAGTTATATCAGCATTCAGTCCCAAAAGCACTGATCTTTTAGTTAGACCAGTGTCACGGAAGCACTTGAACACACAAATTCATACCTTGCTGCCTGTATAATGAGGAGAAAGTGATCCATGCAGCTTCCACTACACACATTTAGAGAGCATGCGGTGTGAAACAGAGGGAATCTAGTACCTATATACTTCTTAACATGTGTCATCTTGACCTTAAACAGGTACTGACACACTCATTGAGGTCCCTAGAAAGATGCTCACACTCACAAGAGTGCCATGACAGGAGTTGGCCTTTCATTTTGGGCTTGGCCTGGCGTTGCGACCTCTGCCTCTCTAATGAAAGTGGTAGAGAAAAGTGAGCTTTAAAACATGTTTAATGTATTTACCTTTATCCTAGTCCATATAAGTCTCTGCACCGGTACACTAAAAGTAGATCGTACATAGGAAGGTGTATTCTTTCAACTGAAAGTGTACTGTGTCGAATTTGAATGTCAGACTACTACCATGTGTTAGGTATGTCTGCACTTCTACGTTTCGTCTAACATGTGTGGTGCAGATGATGACTCTAACTTAAAAACTATACAGATAATCATACCCTGTACTAATTTTGTCACAGCTCGGTCAGGATTCAGTTCCAAAAGCACTGATCTGTTAGTTAGACAGGGGTCACGGAAGCACTTGAACACACAGCTTCAAATCAGGCTGCCCGGTATAATGTGGAAAAAGTGATCCATGCAGCTTCTACTACAAACATTTGGAGAGCATGTGGCGTGGAAGAGAGGTTATCTAGTACTTAAAGGCTATTTTATATTTGTCATGTCACCCGTAAAAGGCACTGCCATACCCATTGAGGTGTCTAGAAACATACTGAGTCACAAGAGTGGCATAGCAGTACCCTACCTTTAATTTTGGGTTAGACCTGGCATTGCGAGCTCTGCCCCTCTAATGAAACTGGTTAAGAAAAGTGAACTTTAAAAGATGTTGTCACATGTATTAACCTGTATCTTAGTCCATATAAGTATCTGCAAAGGTATAATGCAAGTAGGTCATACATAGTGAGGTGTGTGCTTTAAACTGAAAGCGTACTGTATCAAGTTTGAATGTCTGACTCCTATCATGTCTTAAGTATGTCTGCTCTTCTATGTGTAATCTGAGACGAGTGGTGTGGCTGATCACCCTAACTTAAAAACTATACAGTCTATCATACCCTTGCACAAATCTTGTTAGAGCTACTTCAGCATTCAGTTCCAGAATCACAGATCTCTTAGCTAGGCAGGAGTCACGGAAGCACTTGAACACACAGCTTTATAAGTGGCTGCCCTGTAGAATGAACAGCAAGTGATGCATGCAGCTTCTACTACACACAATTAGAGAGCATGTGGTGTGAAACAGAGGTAATCTAGTACTTAAAGGATATTTTATATTTGTCATGCACCCCTAAAAGGCAATGACATAATCAATGAGGTCTCTAAAAACATGCTGAGACTCACAAGAGTGGCATGCTAAGTTTCTGCAAAGGTAGACTGCAAGTAGGCCATAAATAGTGATGTGTGTGGTTTAAACTAAAAGCATACTCTGTCAAGATTGAATGTCTGACTGCTACCATGCCTCAGATATATCTACACTTATACGTGTAGTGTGACATGTGTGGTGCAGCTGATGACCCTAACTTAAAAACTATAATGTCTAGCATACCCCTGCACAAGTTTTGTCACAGTTACGTCAGCATTCAGTAACAAAAGCACTGATCTGTTAGTTAGACACGCATCACAGAAGCACTTGAACACACAGCTTTATACCTGGCTGCCCTGTATAAGAAGCAGAAAGTGATCCGTGCAGCTTCTACTACACACATTTACAGAGCATGTGGTGTGAAACAGAGGTAATCTAGTACCTATATAATGAGAAAGTGATCCTTGCAGCTTCTACTACACACATTTAGAGAGCATGCAGTGTGAAACAGATGTAGTCTACTACCTATAGGCTTCTTTACATCTGTCATCTTATCCCCTAAATGGCAGTGACACACTCATTGATGTCTCTAGAAATATGTTGGCACTCACAAACGTGGCATGACAGGAGTCGGTGTTTGATTTGGGGTTTGGCTTGGAATTGCAAACTCTGCCTCGCTAATGAAACTTGTGGAGAAAAGCAAGATTTAAAACATTTTCAAGATGTATTAACCTTTATCCTAGACCATATAACTCTCTGCAAATGTACACTGCAAGTAGTCCGTAAATAGTGATGTGTGTGGTTTAAACTGAATGCATACTATGTGAAGTTTGAATGTCTGACTGCTATCATTCCTCATATATGTCTACACTTCTACCTGTAGTCTGACAAGTGTGATGCAGCTGATG
Organism: Calotriton arnoldi; assembly: GCA_963921515.1. NCBI lineage: Eukaryota > Metazoa > Chordata > Amphibia > Caudata > Salamandridae > Calotriton > Calotriton arnoldi. The sequence goes on from CAWUFW010005945.1 coordinate 86,571, forward strand.
ACCCTAACCTATAAACTATAAAGTCTATTATATTCCTGCACAAATCTTGCCAGAGGTACTTCAGCATTCAGTCCCAAAAGCACACATGACTTAGCTATACAGGCATCATGGCACCACTTGAACACACAGCTTGATAGCCGGCTGCCCTTTATAATGAGCAGAAAGTGATCCATGCAGCTTCTACTACACACATTTAGAGAGCATGCAGTGTGAAACAGAGGTAATCTAGTACATATAGCCTTCTTTACATGTGTCATCTTGCCCCTAAAAAGGCACTGATACACTCATTGAGATATCTAGAAAGATGCTGGCACTCACAATAGTGGCAAGACAGGAGTTGGCCTTTCATTTTGGGATAGGCCTGGCATTGTGAGCTCTACCACTCTAATGAAACTGGTGGAGAAAATTAGGTTTAAAAGATGTTGCCAAATGCATGAACCTGTAGCCTAGTCCATATAAGTCTCTGCAAAGGTATACTGAAAGTATGCTATAGATAGTGAGGTGTGTGCTTTAAACTGAAAGCATACTGTCTCAAATTTGAATGTCTGACTGCTACCATGTGTTAGGTATGTCTGCAATTCAATGTTTAGTCTGACACATGTGGTGCAGCTGAAGACCCTAACTTAAAAACTATACTGTCTGTCATACTCCTGCACAAATTGTGTCACAGTTACGTCAGCATTCAGTAACAAAAGCACTGATCTGTTAGTTAGACAGGCGTCACTGAAGCACTTAAACACACAGTTCATACCTGGCCGCCCTGTATAATAAGGAGAAAGTGATCCATGCAGCTTCTACTACACACATTTACAGAGCATGCGGTGTGAAACAGAGGTAATCTAGTTACTATATAATGAGGAGAAAGTGCTCCACGCACCTTCTACTATACACATTTGGAGAGCAAGCTGTTTGAAACAGATGTAGTCTACTACCTATAGGCTTCATTACATGTGTCATCTTATCCCCTAAATGGCACTGACATACTCATTGAGGTCTCTCGAAAGATGCTGACACTCACAAAAGTGTCATGACAGGAGTCGGTCTTTGATTTTGGGTTAGTCCTGGAATTGCGAGCTCTGCCTCTCTAATGAAACTGGTAGAGAAAAGCAAGCTTTAAAACATGTTCATGATGCATTAACCTGTATCCTAGTCCATATAATTCTCTGCAACGGTACACTGTAAGTAGGCCATACTTAGTGATGTGTGTGCTTTAAACTGAAAGTGTACTTTATCAAGTTTGAATATCAGACTGCTACCATGCCTCAGATATGTCTGCACTTCTATGTGTAGTCTGACACGTGTTGTGCAGCTGATGACACTAACTTTAAAACTATAGAGTCTATTATACCCCTTCACAAATTTTGTCAGAGTTACTTCAGCCTTCAGTCCCACAGCCAGAGATCTCTTAGCTAGGCAGGAGCCAAGGAAGCACTTGAACACACAGCTTAATACGTTGTTGCCCTGTATAATGAAAATCAAGTGATGCTTGCAGCTTTTACTACGCACATTTGGAGAGCATGCACAGTGAAACAGATGTAGTCTACTACCTATAGGCTTCTTTACATGTTTCATCTTGTCCCCTAAAAGGCATTGACACACTCATTGAGGGATTGTCAGCTCTACCTCTCTAAGGAAACTGGTAGAGAAAAGTGAGGTTTAGAACACTGTGTATTAACCTTAATCCTAGTCCATAAAGTCTCTGCAGCTGTCTGGGTCTTACTGGAGGTAACAGGTGGGCTAGTTGGCCACCAAGGACGCTCAATAGCCAAAGGGACTTTATCCCCCCTCTAGTAGTGGCCCAGGAGGCCCCTTTGCAGAGTGGTAGAGAAAATGGGCATGGCCTCCCACCAGGTCTGAGCTATCCTGCTGAGTGAGACTTATTGGAGGTAACAGGAGGAGTGGTTAGCCCCCAATTGCCCCTCCTTTTATCTCCAGTAAGTCCCACTCAGCAGGATTGCTAAGAGGTCTTTGGAGACCAACCCCCTTTCTCTACCACTCTGCAATCGTGGCTGGTGGTATACTACTGGTTCGGGCATGAATTCCACTTTACTCCTGAGGGACCTTGGGGGCCAAGAAGCCCTCCTGGTACCTCCTGTAATTCCTACAAAGTGGTATTCCTAAGAACTGGTCGGAGGCCCAACCCCTTTCTCCACCACTGTGTAAACACAGTTAAAAAAACTTAGAAATTCACTGAAAAAAACAAAGGTTACTAGGACATTATAGTTAGGCAATAGAGTTTAAAAAAGACCTTAGAAATTCACTGAAAAAACCAAAGGTCACATTGACATTATAGTTAGGCTGACATTTCACTCCACAAAACCAGAGAAATTCAGCAGTTATAGTTAGCTGAGCTAACTATAACTCACGCCGCAGCAATGCACTGCTTAGGACCTCACATATTACATCACGCATGACATGGTCAGTGATATCACTGATGACATCTTAATTGACATCACTGATGACAAACGTGACAAATATCCCATTGGCTGTATTGCAAGTGCATTATATCCTATAGCAGTTATAAAACAGCGGACCGGGTATCAGTCATGATTTGATGGAAAATCCCATCCACCAAACTCTGAATCAAGTCCTCTATCTTTTGTAGTGTGTTTGTTTACTTCCTTGCACTATTTATGATGCAAATGGTTGTGGTTGTGATGTTCAAGGCTGTATAAGTGGTACTTATAAATTTCAAATACATAAATAAATTGTGGTATTATCTTCTCCAATTCAATCATATATGTGTGATCTTTTTCCAGAAATAGGAGGCATGTGAATTTCTTCTCATAATATCTATGAGAAATAGAATATGTCTAGCAGCTAGCACTCCAAAGTGTCAGAGGGATGTTTATATTTTGTAGTCTCCTAATTAAACCACAAATAACTACCTAACTAAGGAAAGAAAAAAATTCTCCTTTCAGATTTTAATTAAGTCTGGGCGGTAAACTCTGCTCCGCTTTCGGAGTTTGCAGAGATTTCCACACTCTGCGTTACGCGGACCTCGCCGAGTTCCAAAAAACCCTTGCTCGCGTTCATCAATGTCAAGTTGGCGTGCGCAAGAGAGAAAAATCCACCTCCCGGCGAGATTTTTCCTTGATCGCGATCATCAACATCAAGTTGGCGAGCGTGAGCGTGGAAAATCAACATCCCTGTGAGATTTCTCAACGCAGGCGGTCAGATTTCTCATTGCGAGTGGTCATGTATGCTCGCGACCGCTCTCATTGAGAAACTGTCTGCTCGCGTTGAGAAAGCTGCTGCTCGAGTAAAAATCTACTCGAGTGGCAGAAAGGATGCAGCGCCCGCTTGCGCTGAGCATGGTGCCATTCGCAGTGATTGCACAGTGCAGACAAGTACCTGGCACTGAAAATCACAGCGATCAGCATTTATCCAATGCACTCCGCGCTTGCTGAGCTCCGCGTAGTGTGGCTGAGTTTTTTTTGCACTTCTTCACGAACTCCGCCCAGGCTTAATTTTAATAGCCACAGCAAAACGTCCCGCACTTAGTCATGGATTATTCTGTTTCCCAAAAGGAATGTCTTTTTATTTTTCAGTTGATACAGTGGCTCTCACAGTCTCATATCAATTGCGATTTTCTAATTTTAGTGCTTGCAACGAAAGGCTCAAAACATATAGGATAATAATTAAATTTAGATTGTGCTAAAAATCAGGTTTAAGTGGCATGGAGCTTTGGGTGGTATGGACTTGACACAAATGCGTGAGTAAGGCAGATATCTAACATGGATACAAATTTATCTGTGAGGCAAATTGTATTATCTAACAAAGAGAATCCTGTTGCTTGGAGGGATGGGTGTTGTGGTCATGAGGATGTTCTAGAAGTTATGTCATCTTATATTTACACCCCACTGTAATTCATTTTATAAGTCTTTATCAGGACAAGGGCAAGAGACAGTTATCATCCTTTTAATCCCAGCAAATAGTATGCGGCATTCAAATTACATGCAAACAGGGAACATGCGTAATGGCATCTTAGAGCTTGTTGCCATGCAGCCACAAATGTCTTTTTTCCACCATGGGCCAGACAGATAGGTGACAGTTTCTCCAATGCTATCTTCTTAATCTTGGTGCACAATAAGAATTGCTATTTATTTTTGTGCATAACATTCTGAGCAAGCTATTTTTCTTTTGATAGAGCACATATTTCATTCAACAAATTTGTGACAAAAAGAAAGATTTTGACAACACATTTCATAAATGAGGACAAATGCGTGTTAAGCTACACTTTTTGGAAAATACAACCTTAATTCAGATTCTTCATTGTAAAAGCATGCAGATTATAGAAGAGCTTATGTTATATCTTATGTTTACTTTAATAGATGTGAATTATTAATGATTATTGATTATTTGATCTTATGATTTGATAATGTGATATTAATTAATATAAGAAATGTTGTGTGTAATGGCTTATTTGACATGTGAAAATTTACTAATGTATTATTTCATGTGTAACTTGTACACTGAAAATGACAAAAGAAAAGTAGGTGCTACACGGGGTTTAGTAAAAGATGTTTTCGTGATAACGTTCCTCTAACATACATTTTAAATATGTGTGCCTTAATAGCATATACGCAAAGAAACGTATATGCACTTTTTCTATATGTGTGTAACGTTGACATTTGAAAAGTATGTTATGAGTACCTTATACTTAAATGAATGAATTATGACTTGATTAAAGTGTTTATTAACATATTTATTTATGACATTTATACCAGTTATTATTAGTGTGAGATTCATAGTGCAGAATAATTCATCATGTGTGAGCTGTATTTTATGTAGGGCTCAAATCTTGCTTTCTTTTCCAAACATGAACTCATGAACTGAATAGTCTGAAATCTCTGGGAACATTTAGCAAAGTTTCCATTTGTATTCTAACTTTAAATTTTTTTCTTTGACATCCTCAGTAGCGCTTAACCGCAGTAGCAAAAAAATCTGTTACATGATAGAAGAGATGCTTGTGAAAGGACTATCAACAAATTCATAAGCAGTTTTTTTCACTTACTCTCTGAAAAATCTAATTGTTCATATGACTAAGCTTACAATAGTTACAATGGCTTACGTACGTTGAAGTACTTAATTCTTCCAGATTTGTATTCTTTTTACCTACTACATCATCCTCAGTCCAATGAAGACAACCAACAGGACAGAGTGGTCTGACATTTCTGGTCATGTCAAGGGGTGTCACCTTGGAAACCTTTGGAGTATAATTGTTCAGAATTTAGAACTGAAGGCGTGTGGCCAGCTTTGCAGCAGTGAGAATAATGGTTTGGCCTTCTGAGGACTAACGCAAACTGTGATGTAATACTGCGATCTGCTGCCGACCGGTTTGCTAGTGCAGCGGAACCTTTTTCGGCTGAAGGATTCACGTCATGCTGCTGTGACATTGGTATAGCAGTGACAGATTGAGACGGATTACTGTCTTTATCGAACTGGAACTGGTCACTTGGAACTTACTGAACTTTCCTAAGGGTAATTATGAGGCTCAACTGATTTCCTATTGATCCATATGCTATATATGTCCAAATCTCCCTCGGCTGAGGAAGATTTTTCTCGGTCATCCTTGGATCTCTGAGAATTTAAATCCAGTACTAGTTTAATTCTAGGTTTGTATGTTATTTATTTTAATCGCCTTTACTCCTGAATGAATAACTAAAGTTTGAAACTTAAGCTAAATTCTGCTGATTCTGTCTCATTATTTCCTTGTGCGTAAATCGTTTGATTGATATCCTTTTATTTGGTCCATTGAGTTTTCTACTTGTGTAAAATAACATTTGAATATAGCAATTATCCTATTCCTAGTCCTCATTGGATAATTGTCCATCCTCTGAATATCCAGGTACTTTCTGCACAGAAAAAGATCCATTGGAGGACCAATTGAGTGTGATAGGTAGCCAGGGGTTAGATAAGTACAATTTAAATACAAAATAAGTTTGGGGCACAGTACAAATGCTATAACACTCTCCTGTTGAGCAAAGTGAGTTACTGAAGCTATTTAGTTTATTGTTCTCCCCCACACACCTCTTTTATGAACACTGTCTGAATTTGTATGTACTTTTGGGATGTTTGTCCAGGGCTCAGGCACAGAAGACCAACAAAGAGTGATAACGCATACCTGTAAGGGATTGTTAGACAAGACTCTACTGTGAGTTAAAAGCAGCCCTGGTAAAGCAAGCCACACTGGACTGGACTTAGCGAGCAAGCCCAATGCTCTCCAGTAGTATCTACAGGCAAAACTGTGCATTTATAGCACAATTTTTCAAATAAACTGTTCACAAACTCATACATTTTAAAGGCATTTCTGAAGATGAAATACTGCAATATTTCAGTCTTCAATATTACATTTAAGCACTAACACACTGTAATAGGCACAAGCCTATGAGAGAATGATGTATTTTGTAAAAAGATATATAATGCACTGAAGGCAAAAGTATTTGTCCCACAGAAGAAACAGTGCACAACTTACAGAGCGTTCATCAAAGGAAATAACACAGCACTCACAATGTCCTATTATGTACTACTTGGGGCACTATCCCAGACATATACCGGGCTCTCACAATGCACCTGTATACTGAAGTCCACCATGTATCACTATCTCCCTTTTGTTACACCCACAAAGCTATCACAATGCTCTTGTGCTTTTTCTTGTTCCATTCCCTAATAGTCCATTTGTGACTCATTTGTAGAACTATCATGATGCACAAGCGTTCCACTGAGCAAAATACAGAAGGCCATGTGTAGAACTATACAATGGGGAAGATGCCAAATAATTAGTCCAAATACCCAGTAATTACTTGAATGTAGAGCAATACCATCCCAGGAACCAATTAAATGTCTGGTATGGTAAACCAGAGATTGGCCCTGGGCAGATCTGATCGTGGAAGGTCTTAGCAGTATGATCATTTAGCTGGTGAAAAGTCATAGGGAACAAAGTAATAGTGTTCTGGGGTCTAATTATATGGTGAGATGGTATCCAAAGTTGCCAGCAGAGCAAACCTCTGCTGCAGGCATATTTGCCCTGGTACTATACCTTCTACACAGAAATGTTAGTCTCCATGCAAATAATCCATAATTTCAGTCAAACATCTGTGAGAATGCATTGCACTTTACTGCATACAAGAGGGGCAGGAAAACATTTCCAAACATTAGGCACATCCCAGATAGACACCTCATGATGGAAGGTATCGATAGTTTAGATATAGAGCAAGTGAGAGGAGAAAAGGAACTGACCTTTAGTGAGGTCTAATCATATGGTCAGATGGTTTCTAAGAATGCCAAAAGAGTGAGGGCCCGATTCACAGAACTAACTTACGTCAAAAACGTAAAGTTAGTACTTTTTGGTATTCACAGAATACACTTACTCATTTTGGTATTCACAGAATGCACTTACTCATTTTGGTATTCACAGAATGCACTTACTCATACTAACTTTATGTCCGCACTCGGGCCGGAGATTCCGGCCCGGTGGTGGAGATTCCGGCCCGGAGGTGGAGGTTCCGGCCTGTAGGTGGAGATTCCGGCCCAGAGGTGGAGATTCCGGCCCGATGGTGGTGATTCCGGCTGGTTGTGGAGATTCCATCCGGTGGCGGAATGTCCGCCACCGGACGGAATCTCCACAACCAGCCGGAATCACCACCATCGGGCCGGAATCTCCACCTCTGGGCCGGAATCTCCACCTACAGGCCGGAATCTCCACCTCCGGGCCGGAATCTCCACCTCCGGGCCGGAATCTCCACCACCGGGCTGGAATCTCCGGCCCAAGTGCGGACATAAAGTTAGTATGAGTAAGTGCATTCTGTGAATACCAAAATGAGTAAGTGCATTCTGAGAATAGCAAAATGATTAAGTGCATTCTGTGAATACCAAAATGAGTAAGTGTATTCTGTGAATACCAAAAGTACTAACTTTACGTTTTTGACGTAAGTTAGTTCTGTGAATCAGGCCCTGAATTTCTGCAAGAGCATTAACAATGCTACTATATCTTGCACACATCATGTCACACAATACGTAGTGAAATAACCAATCATCTCAGTCAAATTAGACAAATGTACAGTGCAGTGTAGTGCACACAAGAGGAAAATTAAAGTCCTTCTGGGAAGGTAAGCACCCCAGGGAGAGAACAGTTGAAGGAAGGGGTTAACAGTGCAATTATACAGCAACTGGGAAGTCAGTGGTAACTGATAAATGGTGTTTGGAGGTCTGCAAATATGGTTAGTGGTGACTCCAATAGTGACAGCGGACCAAACATCTATTAGAGGTTTGTTAACTATCATACTATGACTTCCACACAGATTGTCAGGCAGCAGTTAGGCAAACAATCATTCATTAAATTGAATGTCCTTACATTAAACTCTAGTGTACATAATAGGGACAGTTAAACTCTTTTATAGGTATGACAGATCCCTGTGAGACAATTGTTGGAGAAATGTGATGATAGTTAATTTAGAAAGTAAGTGAGAAGTTAAAAAGAATTCAGTGATGATGCTCTACTGCCTAATCATATGATAAGGTAATTTCATGAACTACAAAATAAAACTGTTATTCAGGCAACCATGTCACAACAACCTGGACACAGAATATCCGACAATGGTTAGGCAAATTCGGTTAACCAAACTCTGTGAGAAAACAGTGTTTTTTATTTGATGCAACAGTGAAAGATAAAAGAGATTTGAGAGACCCTAGAGACAATGCTGTGAAAGGAAGTTGTTAAAAATATAGTATAACTTCCAAACTGAAGGGAAGCAAATAATATCGCATTTCAGTCCAACTTCCACAAACGTGAGATGCACTATAATTTATGGAAAAGGGACAGTTAAACTCTTTGAGAGACGTGAAAGACCCCTTGGAGAGAATAGTTGAGGAAAGATGGTAACAGTCTAATTATAAAGCAAGTAGAATGTCAAAGGAAATTGAGTAATGGTGTTCTATCAATATGGTTAGGTAGGTTCCTAAAGTGACAACAAACCAAACGTTGTAGGCCCACCAGTGGGGGATTCTTCTGGGGGCAAACATCATCTTTCTCCTTGTGCCCTGACTAAAGACAGGTATAGCATCTGGGCTGGTAATGTCCTCTGGATCTTTTTTCCACTTTAATCTCCCCTGCTATAGTCTGAAGAGGAATGGTTCTCCCTTCCCTGTAAACTCTTATGAAGGCCTTTAGAGAACTGCTTTTGATTATCCCTGCCTTCTTCTTCCATTTGCCAGTGGGGACCTGGTCCACCTTTCTTCTTGTCTCCCTAGGTACATAGTTTGATACTCTGTTGCTGGTTCAGAGGGTAGCTTCTTTCCAAACTCTCTAAGCACAGTGAGCTTGGCGACCATCAGGTACGTATAAAACTCTGTTACAAAATTACTTAAAAGGCACTCCTTCATAATCAAATTGTACAGCCCGTCATAACCTTTTACGTTGCTGCACTACATACAACCAGCCAGTGCCATGCTAGAACAATCTACAAAAGCCACCAATAAATAGTATGCCTGCTTTTGGCTATCCCTGAATTTCAGGCAACATGTCTCAGGGATCAAACCAGACTTACTGATAAGGGCTTCCTTCATGGGGGCATACTTCATTTGGTCAGCTACCTCCAAGACCAATAGGGTATCCATTTAAGTAATGAGCATGTACTTACACACTGGCTCTCCAGTCCTTCTCTGTGACTACATGCATATGAATGGCCATCTTAAATGTTGTGACCACTTATCTATGTCATCTTCCACCACATAACTATGTACCAAGTTCTTTGGGGATGTTTTCTCTTTTACATCTCCTTGGCATTTATTTTTCACCACCAGCATCACTTGACCCAGAGGTCTCAAGTCCAACTACAACTGGCTCCTCTCATGGACCAGCAGAACCTTGTTTAACTGCCAAACTCGGGCCATCTTCTTTTCCGTCAGGGCCATAGTGGCAACTTCTAGGCCCTCTCTGTTTGTCTGTTTTCCACCTCTGATGTGTACAATCTTGGGAGCACACACTGCTCCTTGCCCTGGACAAGGCAGCGGATGAAGCTCCTGGGATAACATACTCCTCTGGCACTGGACCCTCTTCACTGTCATTATCATCTCTCTCCCTTTTTTTCCTCTTCATCCTTATGCTCATGTGAGATGCTTTGTAGCATACACACTTTCTCCAAAGCTCTTTCATCAATGTGGTAGTCCTGCTTGTTGGATTCCCTGCTTAGAATGTGTCCTCACTCGTTGCACATCTTCTTCTGCCATGCTGAGGCTCACCATGTTGCTCAGGTCTACCTCCAGACAACAGAAATTAATTTTAAAAAGTTTCCAAATTAGAGTTCAAAGTCAATTAAAAATCCCAAAAGCCAATTTTTGCTGTCAATTTTAAAAGGATTTGAATTTCACCTTAAATCACATAGTGATAGCGCAGAACACTAGTCCTTGACCCTACCACTAACACTAATGTGAGAAATTGCATTGTTAGATGATGGGAGTAACTCTCCACTTCAATTACAAATCACAGTCGATGTCATTAGAGTAAATTGAGCACAACCTCCATGGAAGTGGACAAAGTGTACAGAATTTATGCAGTACCAAAACAGTAATAAAGTCAAAACACAACACAATAAATAAGAAAAAAAAGTACATTTTAATTTAAAATAATGGCACTAAAGTGACAAAAATCCAATGAGGGGAATTGAAGACCTGAATTTTCTAAATTCTAAATAGAATAGCCCCATAATGTGTTAATCGCTAACTGCGTTCAATTGGTCATGGTATATCAGGATCTAGTTGCCATTTGAGGAGAACCGTGATGGAGCACAGGTTAGATACAGAAACCAGGGGGCGTGGTTTCGGCGCCGTCTAAGATGGCCGCCTGATCGGGGAGCTCCGCCGCACCGGGACTATCTACGAGCTTCAGATGCGTTTTTTCGCATCATTTCTCGGCGGACAACGGCTTCCCTTCAATCGGAACGCCGCGTCAACATGGTGAGATATTGGTAACTTTGAAGCGCGTTGCGCTTCCCCTTCATTTCGGTGCCGTTCCGCTCACCTCATCGCGGCCGCCATTTTGAAGGCTTAATTTCAATCCTGTCACGTAATCTCCCGCAATGCATGAGAAACGCATTCCTTCGGCTGCCTGTGTATTTCCTCATCTTAAAGGAACATTTTGACTTTTCTTCATGAGCACCTGCACTCCCTGGCATTACTATTCATATATATGCGATCTTTTCAGCATTTTTGTTCCCAGATGCCGTTTTTTGCCTAATTGACTGGGATGTTAATATTTCAGGGTATGCCTCAACTTTGACTATCCTCACGTTGTCAACTTGAGTTGGTGCCATATATTACCCTTTTTCAGAAAGTTTCTCACAACGACTGATATTTCTCCCTTGTCACTTTTGGTGCATGACAGGCGTCGCTCTGTTTCAAGCCACTTATGGGAAGATTGCGTAAACCACAAGTTATCTTTGGCCCTAAAGAGCGTGCCTGCAACTCTGCTCAGTCTTCATTGTCAGCGGTGCCTCTTGTTCCTGGAGAGATGGCCGGGGTTGCCCCTACTCGCACTCCCACATCACAATCCGCAAATAATAAGCCCTCTTCGGCCTCTTCAACTTCTAAACGACTCAAGCAGGATCCTCCTTCTCCGGATAGGTCGTCTCCTCCCATCTCCATGGAACTGTTGCTGGAGGAGATTTGTGCATTGCATCCATTTGTGGAGGAAACAAACAGCAAAATGCAATCTCTGGAGGAAAAGTGGCTCTCAATGGAGAACAGAATGTCTACAATGGAGCAGCAAATCTCAGATGTCCAAGGTGACTCTCGGAGACTCTCTTCTTTGGAAGAAGAGGTACGCAGACTCCAACAGCACACTGAGGATTTGGAAAATCGAAATCGGAGGAATAACCTGCGTATTTATGGTCTGCCTGAGGCTTTGGAGGGAGATGATCCTGTCAACTTCTTCTCCTCCTTTCTGCCAAAATTGTTCGATATGCCATCTTCAACATCCCTTAACATCCAGAGAGCTCACAGGCTTGGTCCTCGCCCTCAGCTTTCAGCTTCATCTCCAGTCAGACCTAGAGGTGTCATCATCCTCTTTTTGAAATTCACTGACTTACTCTCAGTCCTTTCTGCAGCTAGACTTAAGCGCCAACTTTCATGGCTTGGTCAAAAAATCTTCTTATCCCAGGATGTTTCAAGTGCAACCGCAGCCAGAAGGAAGGAGTTCCTTAATCTTCGAGCACCTCTCCGTTCCCTTGGAGCTCGCTATGGCCTTTTCCACCCCTGCATTTTTAAAGTGACTTTTCAGAACCAGACTTCGTCATTTGAAAATCCTGCGGATCTTAAGAAATGTATCCATTCCCACACTGCAGGCGACATGAACACGGCTGGTCCTTCTACTGGTTGATTAGATATACACTTATTTAGTTCTTTCTGCAGTTCTCCTTATAGTTGTTGTAAGATTCATTGGTGCATTTCATAGATATCTCCTCCTACCTTTTATGTTTGTCTGATAGTATCAATTTACATCTTCCTCTGGTATCATTGTAGTTTTTGTTTTTCTCTAATGGTGGATTAGTTATTTATCCCTACTGTTATTTCTTTGCACCATTCAGTTGTGTTAACCTATTTACTATTTTGCTATTTATCTTAATTTTTCATTAATAATCTATATGCCTTCTCTATAGTCCATATCTGTTTCTGTGTTTCTTAATCTTTGTCTAAGGTGTATCCTCCTATCATCTCTTACCACTTTTGTTATCTTCCTAATTCCTTTTTATGTTCACCCAGGTATCGTCCATCTTTTTCAAAAATTGTTTGGTCCGTCTACATATCCCTATTTGTTCTGGTGTGGTCCGGACTTCCTGGTTCGGGCGTCTCATCTTCCGCTCGTCGCCATTGCCCCAGTCTTATCTTGTTTTTGTCCCCCTCAGGTATGTTTATTCAGTCGTCCTTTTTGGATATGTACTGTCTCTCCTTATATTTTCCTCTCCCTTCTGTCTTCCCTCTATCCTCCTCTGACTTTCTATTCCTTTTTCCCACTTGTCCCTTCTTCCACTCTCCTGTTGTTGCATATTTGGTCCTGTATAAATCCTTAATGTCTTTGCATTCAGAGTTATTTCCTGGAATGTGAAAGGTTTTATTAATCCAATTAAGAGACAGAGAATTCTTTCCCACCTTGCCTCTTATAACCCTGATTTAGTACTCCTACAAGAGACCCATCTTACAGAAATTGAGGCATTAAAACTAAAAAGAGGTTGGGTCGGTACAGTTTTATTCTCTCCTTCTGCTAATAAAAAAATGGTGTCATAACTTTATGTCATAAGAAATTGAACTGTAAAGTGTTATCGCAAGAAACTGACACAGAGGGTAGATGGTTACTAGCTAAATTGTTAATCAATAATGTTTCTTTAACTGTTTTTAATATTTATGGTCCTACACATCACGATTGTTCCTTTTGGCCTCTTATTACGCAAAAATGTATCCAATTCCAAGATGATCTTTTCATATTAGGAGGCGACTGCAATCAAGTTGTAGATCCATTTCTTGATCGTCAATCCCAGGTTCGCTTTGTCCCCCATAAATCTCACAAACACTTTCTTGACACTATTTCCCAAACACATCTTATAGACTCTTGGAGACTTTCCCACCCCGATTCTCTGGATTTCTCTTTTTTCTCTCCTCCTCATTCATCCCTTTCCCGCCTAGACTATATCTTTCTATCTCAATCCTTATCTCAAAATTTACTATCCTCATCTATTGAGCCTATAGTTATCTCTGATCATGCTCCAATTGTAACAGATCTTGACTTGCTCCTTCCGCATCCCAGATCCTCTCGTTGGCGATTTAACACTTCCCTTCTCTCAGACCCCCTTTTCTCTTCCTCTTTTCGTTCCTTTGCTAGTGAGTTCTTTGTCCTTAACTGTGACCCCAATTCTTCCCCGCACATTATATGGGATTCTTTTAAAGCTACTGCGAGAGGTTTTATTATAGACTTTGTCTCAAAAAAAAAGAAACGTTTCCTCCAGCATCGAAAGGCCACTTTGGCGCATATTAAGCTCTTAGAACACAAATTTTATACTTCCTCGAGGGACTCGGTCTCGCCTGAGTTGATACGTGCTAAATTTGCTTTCAACAAAACTACCACTGATAATGCGTCTTCCTTGCTCCTGCGTAGTTCCGCTCGTTACTACGGTGGTCGTAACAAAGCTGGGAAGCTCTTCGCAAATTATCTCAAGACACGTAAGGACCGCATCCTCATAGACTCTATTCATTCTTCAAATGGCTCCCTCTTGCATAAAGACCAAGAAATTCTTAATGAATTTAAACTTTTTACCAAAATCTTTATACTCCTGAATCTCCTCCTTCATCTCCCCTCATTGAGGCGTATCTTGATAATCTCCCTCCTTCCTCTGCATCTCACCTAAACTTTTCTGATCTGGAAGCAGATCTATCCCTTTACGAATTATCCACTGCCCTAAATACTCTCGCTAAAGGAAGACTCCTGGCCCTGATGGTTTTTCTGTTGAATTTTATTTGCATTTCTCTGATCTACTACTTCCGAAACTTTTAACACTTTTCCACTCATTTTTTTAACTGGTAAAATGGAAGGTACTCTTCAGGAAGCCACAATTTGCCTCATACATAAAGAAGACCGTGACCCTAAATACTGTAAGAATTATCGCCCAATATCCCTGGTTAATGTTGATTATAAATTATTTGCTATAATGCTTGCCTTACGTTTGGATCCCCTCATGCCTCATCTTATTGGTAAGGAGCAGTGTGGCTTTGTTAGGGGAAGACTTACCTCTGATAATTCTCGTCTTTTCCTCAATGTTTTAAACAAAATTCCCTCACTTTCCACTTCTTTGGCTGCTATCTCTGTTGATGCGGAGAAAGCCTTTGACAGAGTCGATTGGTCTTTCCTATTTGCTTCTTTGAAATGGTATGGTTTTGGTCCCAAAATGATTTCACTCATTTCTTTATTATATACTGCCCCTAGAGCTTCGGTATTAGTCAATGGTCAAGTCTCATCTTACTTCCCTCTTCAACGAGGAGTTCGTCAGGGTTGCCCTCTATCCCCTCTTCTCTTCATTCTTGCTCTTGAACCCTTTCTGACCTCTATTCGTAATAATGAATCTATTTCTGGATTCTCTTATGGCGACCAACAGCTAAAACTCTCAGCTTATGCGGACGATATCCTTTTATTTATTTCCGCCCCTGAAACCTCTATTCCCCCTTTATTACATGAGTTTAAATCCTTCTCACAGGTTTCTGGTTATAAGATCAATTCAGATAAAACAGTAATTCTTCCCCTTACAAAATTTTGTCTTCCTCACTCCTATTCCTCTACCGGTTTTGCCTGGAATAATTCCAAAATTAAATATTTAGGTATATGGTTTTCCAATTCCATTGCTTCTTCGGTTAAATTAAACATGTCTACAGTTTTATCCCGAATTGATAAATTACTTTCTTCTTGGAACCCCCTTTTTCTTTCTTGGTGGGGCCGGTTAGATTCAATCAAAATGATGATTGCCCCTATTTTAATTTATACACTCTCCATGCTCCCCATTCATATTCCTGCCCTTTACTTTAATCGTATTGATTCCTGTCTTTCTAAATTTCTTTGGAAAAATAAGAAAGCTAGAATTGCCCTATCCTCTCTTCGCAAGACAAAATCTAATGGTGGTGTAAATTTCCTGATTTTCGTCTCTATCACAAATCTTTTCCCTTCGACAGGCCTCGAAATGGCTCTTATCTGATCCATCTCCATTTACCCCCCTTTGGCTCTCCATCGAACAAATTTTATTATTACCCTTTTCTCTCAAGGAAGTTATGACTTTTTCTGCTAATACTCCTCATACCTCCCTCCCCTTATTTAGGCATACTTGTTCAATTTTGAAACCTTTGGTGCTACCTCATCCCGTCTCTCGGGAATCCTTTTGGATTCTCCTATTTGGCATAACTCTCTCATTCTTCTTAACAACAGACCCATCTTTTGGAAATCATGGAGATTAAAAGGCATCATTTGGGTTAAACACCTTTTCAATGGACTTTCACCATGTTCTTTTCCCCAATTTCAAGCCTTATTCCATTGTCCCCGATCCTTTTTACAGAAGTTTACTATTCTCATGGCGCTCATTCTTGATGTTTATTATTCTCTTCCCTCTTCTTCTCTGGCTGAAGTTCATAACTCTCTTCTTAAAATACTCTTCTTGCTACCCAAAGCCTCCCTTATATACAAATACTTTTTAGCTTCCAATCCTGATCGTGCTAAATCTAAATTGGAACTCTCTTGGGAAACTGATCTGGGATGCGAATGGTCTATCATCTTCTGGGATAAACTTTGGTCCAGATCTCTAAAAATCTCTTGTTCTGCTTCTCTCACCCAATCTATGTTTTTTCTTTACCACAGACTTTATCTTACCCCTGTTTCTATAGCTCGTTTTTCTCCTTCTACTGACTCTAACTGCTGGACCTGTGGTTCCTCTAATGCTAATCTTATACATCTTCTCTTTCTCTGTCCTTCGGTCTCCATCTTTTGGGGGAAGGTTTGGTCATATATTTCTCGCATATTTAAAGTCCCCATCTCCTACTCTATACCCCTCCTTTTCGCTGGCAGCCTCTCTGATTCCTTACATATACCCTCACATAACCATGGTCTCTTCGATCTCATGATTGCTTTAGCCTTCCAACATATTTCTCTCAATTGGAAAGATCTTACAAAACTCTCTACACAACACTGGTGGAATAATCTTTGCTATTCTCATAGACTTGATGTTGCATTCGCCTCCTCTTGTAAGCCATTGATTAATAGAGACCTTTTTGGTTACCCCTTACTTCATATTTAGATCAGATTGTTTTAAACAAAAATTATTCTTCCCTAAATTCTGAAAATGTTAAACCTCCTTGAACGAAATTCTCTCTGTTCTCTTTTCTTTCCTCACCCATGTGGATTTAGTATATGGAATTAATTGACCATTAGTTCATTTACATTCCTATGTATTTTGTAATGTAATATGCAATCTTCTTTTATATCAAATGTTAGAACCTTCCCTTTCCCTACCTCTCCTCATCCTCCCCTCCCTATTTATATGAAATCTTAAAAAATAAGCTTTTATCCTTTCCATCAATGTACTAGCCATTTACTCTGTTATACTTCTACTTTGACAATTTGACTCTGTATTGCTAGTGTTTTATTTCTTTATTGACTATCAAATAAAGCTTTTTCAAACAGAAAAAAAAAGATACAGAAACCAGGTTTGATCCCGTCAGAAGTTCTACATTGGAACTTAGGGCCTGAATTATAGTTTGGTGGATGAGTATTTATTCTGTCAGGGCAGCAGACTGAAGTACACCCTTGCCCTGAGGGAGTAACCGCCGCCAAATTTTGAGATGTCAGCTGGCCCAGCAGACATAATTTGAATTTAAAGGAACTGCCGTCACGGTGGTTCCTTTGAATGCATTGGAAATTTGATAGATGACTCTGTCATCATGATGGAGCCATGTGGCACACATCCAATGCCTTTTATTTTCAAAATGAAAATCCCAATGCGGGACTCTATTTTTGAAAATAAAAAGCAATGACTCTCTCGCATGGGAGTTTTATTTCCATGGTGTGGAGATAATTTTACAGTTTTCACTGTTCCTTACTGCCAGAATTTATCTGGTGGTGACAGACAGTGAAAACTGACCATGTGTCCGCCCATTCTAATAGGGTGGGTTGACAAATGGCCAAACCTCTGACAGCCCATACTCTGTTGGGCCATTGGAGGTACATGTCAGTGGCAGAGATGGAGTAGTCTCCACCATCGAGATCCTGAAGGTCCCCCTCCTAGAAAAGAGGTGAGCGGACCTTCAGTTTGGTGGAGAGGGTAGTCCAGCATGACTCTGTTGGGCCTTGGTGGGAAAGTCCACAGCAGGAAACATTCTAATTTCACACCCAGGAAAGGTCAATCACCGGATGGATACTTCTGGTGCATTCACTTGGTCAAGATTTCTATGTTTGCACTTAGTTACTTTTTCAGAGATAGGAATCCTTTAGTGGAGCAAGGTTGCAAGCAGTAGACAAAGAGGGCTTGACAAGGCCACCTACCTTCTCCTCAAGGTCCTGCTGAATTGGATTTGCTACTGTGGAGAAGCTCAGACGGGAGAAATCTGATTCTTCATTCCAGGGACAACGTGCTTTGATTGGATTGGCTTGGCAAGTTTGTCTTGCAGGTGAAAAGGTTTCTAAGTACAGGTTTTCGGTGGTGGTAAAGTAAGTCCAGCCACACACAGTCAGGATCTCAGGTACATCATCTGGTGATCAGGACTCACTCCAGCAGAGGCCAACATCATGAACCATGGCAGGTCCATTTAGAACTGGTCAGCTCAGCAGTTCCAGGAAAGGCCTCCTGTAGCAGCTTGGGGTAACACTGGAAATTGACAAAGTGCTGCATCCCACCAGACACCTTCTGGATTCCATTTGTACCTGTTTCATACAACACCCAAGTCGAAGAACCCGCTCCAGTTACCTAGACAGACCACACCCTTATCAAGTCCAGCATATCCATCCCTCTCCATTGTACACGAAACACTGTTGGAACATACTGAAAAGCCAGAACAAAATCCAGGACAAGGGCTGAAACACTGCCCTCAATGCTTAAGACCCAAAATCAGCAACCTCCATGAGGACATCAGAAATTTCAACAACTGGATCACCTCTTGCACCAACACCCTGTTCCCATCAAATACAGCATGATGAGATCCAGATCCCAAGCTAGTTGGTACACAGAAGACCTCAGTCTTATAAAATGCCACTGCAAACAACTTGAGAGCAGATAGAGAATAAACAAGGATGACACATATAGGAGCACATTTAAGTCAGCCCTGAATTGTAACCACCAACTGATGTGGACCAACAAACACACTGTCTTGGCAGACCACATTGAAGCCAGCACCAACAGAAGCAAGGCCTTCTTCACCATCTTGAAAGAATTCACCTCACCAGCAAATACATTCAGCTCCACCACCCCCTCTCAGGACCTCTGCAACAATTTCTCCCTCTTGTTCAGCAACAAATTCAACACCATATATAGCAACATTAACCCTGAAGCGGACCCAACAAACCTTGCTAATCGACTTCTGATCTCATCAAAAGA
Source organism: Calotriton arnoldi (assembly GCA_963921515.1). Taxonomy (NCBI): domain Eukaryota; kingdom Metazoa; phylum Chordata; class Amphibia; order Caudata; family Salamandridae; genus Calotriton; species Calotriton arnoldi. The sequence continues at coordinate 105,683 of CAWUFW010005945.1, forward strand.
ACCAACACTAACCATATGGCATGCCATCACCTAGGAAGAAACTACCACTACCACGAAGTCCATCCACTCAGGAGCCTACCCAGTCAGCATGCCTCATCAATCACATATGCTTAGCAAACTTTCCAGACAACTCCACTTGGCCATACTCCTACTCTACACATCCTATACATACTGAGAACCTGACATAACTGTCAATCCTTCTCCTACATCCCTCCTAAAGTGTGAAACTACCAGCTGCTACCCATCCAAGCTTCCTCCTAACTGTTTGAATTCTGAAAGAAGCTGAAGATCTCGCGCTTTGAGTAGTCTCTCTTACCCCTAAGCTGGATAGATTCATACCTACTCAGTGCTATTATACCATCCGTCGAGATAGTGCCCTTTACAAATCACCATAACATAACATAACATAGCATACCATAACATAGCATAGCATGACTTAACATAATATTTTAACCTGTCAAAATTAACATCGTGCATATTCTGGGGGTGCAGAGATTATCACACCAAAAAAATACTTGGTGCTTTAACCATATACTACTTGGATTTCTGATCCCTGTATAAATGGGAGTTTACATAGAGATCGCTATTTTATGTCCCACTGGGGATAGGGGCATATGTGTTAAAATGATGTTGGAAATAAAATGAACATTTAATTGAATATAGCTTTTTCCAGATAGAGTGTGGAGATATCTGAACAATTGCTGGATCTGCCATAGTGCAACCAGTGAACAGGGCAGCCTGCACTAGACAGGGTTTCACATCACTTGCTTTCAGTCTGTCTTTTTTTGTCTGTGCAATTTGTAAACTATGTTTTTAAAATCCTAATGCATATTCTTTCCAATCCATTAGGTTGTGAACTCATATTAATAGAATGGTATAAATCAGCGGTAAAACATATGAAATATAATATAAAAAGAATGATTTGCCTAGAATTTCAGAACCTTATTTACAGTGGTGTTGACTTAAATTTGTAGCAGCATTCAAAATATCCTTTCATGCTGTTGAATTATTCAATAACTCCATTCATGTAATATTATAAAACATAGGCAATTTGACAATTTTTGCAAAGGAACAAAATGGAATGATTTTTCCTATTATTACAATGTGCTTGATGGAAAGAAATGTGCCTGTACTTGTCACATACAAACTTTTCTTACTTTGCTCCTAAAACTTCTGTTGAGACAGCATACATTATATGAGCAAAACACATTACCTAATTTTGTTAAAGTACCAGTTCCCTCCCTTGACTACAGCATATTAAGAATGTTATAGGGAAAAGATTTTACCGAAAAATATATTTTTAAAGCATTCATAGTGCTAGCATTGGCTGTGTATGGGCCGTGATATTCAAAATTACACCTTGCCTTCAGTTTCAGTGATTCTATTTCATACGCCTGTCAATCACATTGAATAATAAACTATGAAAGCAATGAATCTCATTTTTTTTCTTCTTATTTTTCAAATTGAACATTACGGCCAATAAAAAAATCGGTTTGCCAAGTTTTAGCAAGTACATCTCTATGCAGCATACCATTCAATTACATCATTGCAGAATCAAAGGACACAATTAGCATAGCACCCTAATATTGATGTGTTAAACCAGAAACCAGTTCAGCACATTTGTAAATCTACCTGAATAAATGAAATACATGAAGGAGAATTATTGAACCTCAATGGTGCAATTTAACATAAACATTAAGAAAGTCTAAACCAATGTCTTTTAAAAGTGGCAATTACAGCGTGCTTCTATCAAAGGTTACTACTGCAGTAACACTGATAACGTCTTGTGTCATGAGAAAGGTTTTTGACCATCTGTGCAGGAGGTCCTTCCTTGTCTTTTTTCCTTTATTCTGCTGGTTCTCCTTATTTCCCCCTTTTAGTACGTTTTGAGGAAGGGGGGAGTAATTACAAGGGACTGCCCAAACTCTAGAGCATCAAGAACACCTTTTTTTATTATGAAACGGTGATTGCGAGAAAGAGGATGGCTGCTGACCAGAGAAAAATAGCAAGGGTAGCCCCCATGTCGTCTTCTTCTCTTAATATTTTTCTCCTGATCCTGTATTAGGGAAGTACACAAGATATCTCACCACAGGAGTCCCCAGAGGTGTGTATCTGCCTAGTATCATGGCTGCAAAATCACCAGCAGGAATATTAAAAGCAGAGGAAATTCAAGAATGCCCTGTATTGAAACGATCGATCTCCAATCGAGCTCAGGATTCTAAGATCAGATTAGATGTATGCATGGACTAAAGCACTACAGCAGGTTAAGTCGGACTAGCTGTAGCACTGCATGTAAAAGCTGAAGTGTACAAGACCCGAGACATGTTTAAGGTACTACTTGTCTGGATGGTTCACTTTGTAATGTTAGTTTTAATAGATATTTTGATAAGTGTCTCAAATCCTATCTTGTTTTTTTTCAATATATTGTAAAGACTCTTAGTAGAATGCTGGCTGGGTTTCTATCTGTTTGGCTCTTTAAATCTATATGTAAGGGGTGCCATGGATTGTCTCTTGGATGTGTCAGTCACTATTAAGTTGTTTAAGTGAGAGTGTCACTGTCTTAATTAGCGCTAGATACTTAAGTGTTGTGTCTGTGCATATAAGTGAAGGTGTGGATGCTTGAAACCCTGTCTGACAGGATGTATTAGTTGCTCTGGCCTTTCATAAGTATTTACATAACATTCAAGCGAATGTACAACACTGTATGTATAAGTCAGCATATGGGGCTAAAAGTGTGCATGTACCTGTCAAAACCTTCTAACTAGATGTAATTCCTTTATGCACATACAGTTTACCCTGTGGCTTAGCAACAGGTTACATTAGGCCTGACGTTTAAGTACTACTACCGCAGGTTAAGTCTTGCCAAGGAGTTTGAAATATCAAGTCGGCCTAGCTGTATAACTGCATCTACTGGCTCAAGTATACTAGGCCTGAGACATGTTGTAAGGGCTACTTGTCTGGATGGTTCACTTGGTAATATCAGAGCTTTACTACATATCAAGATAAGTGTCTCAGTTACTATCTGTGTGTTTTATTCTATATGTTGTAAAGTCTCTTACTACATTGCTGGCTATGTTTCTGGCTATTTGGCTCTATAAACCTATATGTGAGGAGTGCCATGATTTTCCCCTAGGGTGTGTCAGTCACTCAAAAGTTGTTCAAGTGAGAGTGTTACTGACTCTATTATGGCTAGATTTTTAAGAGTTGTGTCTATCCATATGAGTGAAGGTGCTGATGCTTGAAGCACTGTCTGCAAAGATGAATTACTAGCTCTGCCTCTTCATAACTAATTACATGACATTGAACTGAATGTGGAACCCTGAATGTATAAGCCAGCATATGCTCCTAAAAGTGTGCATGTACCTGTGAAAAACCTCTAACTAAATGTGTTTGCTTTCATGCATATACACTTTAACATCTGGCCTAGCTACAGGCTACCTTATGAGTGACGTTTAAGTACTACTACAGCAGGTTACAGCTTCTGAATGGCTTTGAAATACTGAGGGGGATATTCTCAAGAACGTGCGATAAACATCACCAAAATAGGCTAACGCAATTTTTCATATCGCCGTCTATCATGGGAAAATAACTCAGTGTCAACGTCGTATTCTCAACACGGCGGTAACATGCAATAGTTTCCAGATAACACCTCAGATGTCCGCGATACAACTTCCGCGACGGCGATAAAAAAGGAAACCCGAACGTGAAAAAAGTTGCGATGGGCCCAACCGCAATAGAAAAATCGGTGACAAGCAGCGCCAGGCTTGCAATTCCCATGTCAGGCGGGAAAAATCAACATAAAAGCTGCAAATAAAAAAATAAAAAAAAACATAACAACTGCGAAGCACAATGGAGGTAGCCGGAGCAAGTACAGAGGACAACCCGATCCCCACAAGCCCCACGGAGGACCAGCCTGGGACTTCGGGGTCAGGGAAGGGCAAGGAGAAGAAGAAGAAGAAGAGGAAGAGGAAGACACGGTTCAGTCCGCAGGAAAACAGGATCCTGTTAACGGAGGTGGTAGAACACCATCAACAACTGTTCGTCACCTCCACTGTGTCATTGGCAACTAAAAATACAATATGGCAGTCCATCCTGGACAAGGTGAATGCAGTCGGAGTGCTGAGGAGGACAATGGAAGAGCTCAAGAGGCGCTGGAATGATGTGAAGCGCAAAACCAAGCTGAAACTCGCAGCCAACCTGAAAGCAGCAATGCAGACTGGAGGTGGGAGTCCAGCGACACACCAGGAGCTGGATGAGATGGAGGAAATGGTGACCCGAGTCATCATTGGGGAGACGGTGGCAGGAGTTGGGGGAACGGACACTGCACACATGACCTGACCCAACAGCAACAGGGTGAGTAACGACCAGGGACTGGGGGGACGGGGGGAGATGGGCACAATGGCACACATGCACAATTAAATATAGCACATCTGCGGACAAACCATGCCCAAGAGTCACAACTCTGACCAAGAGCCCAAGTTACCCAAGTCTGCAACATCTCAGCGCTGTATACGCACAGTAGTGAAAGGCACACCGCCTGAAAGGGATAAGGGCCAGCCAAATCAGAGCAGAAGGGGCAACACACCCACAATGCAGCACACACACATAAGAATCAGAGCACCTCAACATTGACAACAATGTGGTACAAACTGCAACACTTTCACAACAGAACAGAGGACACAACTGCCGCTGCTTGTGTGTAGAAAATGGCCATTAGCATTTGGCATAGCAGGAAACTGTTAGATGACAATGTACAAGTACAACCTCACATCCCTGATGGTGTAGAAATGTCAACTGTCCCGCATCACATAGGCATCTCCTCACAAACAGTCACAATGTACATTGTCATGCAGTCTGTAAGTAAACTTGTCCAATGCGTCACCATACATGTGAACACAATGTCAATCTGCATCTCCCCTTCACATTGCAGAGGGAGAATCAACACCTCCTGCAGAGCAGACACAACAACTCAGCACTGATGATGAAGAGGACCTCCCCAACATCGACACCGACGCCCTCCAACAGCCCATGGAAAGCTTCGGCCACCTCCAGGAGCAGTGCAGCCCAGCTGCATCGAGGAGACCCCACCCCCTGCACAGACCACACAGCAGGAAGGACCCACCACCACAGCTGTCTCCCAGGACCCCCATGACCAACACATGGCATTCCAACAACGTGTGTTAGGGTGCCAGGAGAAGATGGCTGATCAGCTGCGGGAGGGGTTCGACAACATGGCAGCCAAACTAGATGCCATACGTGGGTGTCTACGTCCCATCAGGGACCACTTACAGTCCCCAACGGACACCCACTGTCCGATCCATGCTCTCCAACAATCCATAGCTGACATCGCTGGAGTCATGACTCTGAGCCAAGAACAACTGTCTAGTCAGAGTGGCTCCAGCGATGACAGCCGGGAGTTGGGACACATGCGGAGGATCATGGAGAACATGGAGCGGATGCATGCGGAAAGAATGTTTGCCACGGCTGCACACCAGCGAGATGTAGCTGTGATCTTCCATGTAGGAGAGTAGGATCTGCTTCACATGGGTACCCCCACTTTTTGCTGATGCTTCACTGTTTTTCGACTTTAGTCTGGCTGGGGCCCTGCTAATCAGAACCCCAGCCTAGCTGCTTCCTCTCTAAAATGGTTTCCATGTGCCTTAGGCACATCTCTGATTGGAATCTGGAGTGCCCTTATAAGTCCCTAGTATATGGTATACTATGTACCCAGGGCATAGGTACCTCAGAGGCCTGCCAGGGGCTGAAGCATGTATTGTGCCACCCCTGGAAGGCCAGCCAAAAGGACACCACAGGTCTGCTACTGCAGCCTGGGTAAGGTGGTGCGTGCACCCCTTACTGTGATATAGGCTACCTATATCACTACATACATACACACATATAAACCTATAAGTCACTCCTATGGCAGGCCTTATCAATCCTGAAGGCAGAGTGCGTGGTTCCTATGTGAGAGGGTTCCCCTGCATGAGCTGGGCCCCTCTGCAGCGTTCGGAGACCCTTCTCTGATGCTGTTTGTAGTGCAGCCCGACCATATACTCTTAAGCGCATTATAACCTCGCGTTAAATGCTAACTTTGGGATGGCTGCACGGAAACATGTCGTGTTTGGTGTCAAACATCTTGGAATACTACCCCCCGCCAGTTCTGGCAGCGGGGGTAGCATTCCACCCTTCTAGAGGGAGAGACATGTACACACCGGTATACCCGGTACTGACTTTCCAGAGCCCTGGCATCACAAAATGGATGCCGCTGCCACAGACACGAGTCTGGCCTCCTGCTGCTGACCGAAACTCCGGCAGGGGAGGCCTGGACAATAGGTTTCCTGTCCCAGGGAGGTGTAACCACCTCCCCAGACAGGATAGTGTGTATTGGGGCTGGGCGGGGGCACTCTCTGGTGCTTTGAAGTCCTGCACTGGGGGCACATTTGGTGTCCCTGTGCATACCCCAGTTCAAACCGGCTCAGGGGCTTCCAGCCCCTGCTCTGGTGCGAAACTGGACAAAGGGAAAGGGGTGTAACCACCACTCTGCCCTGACCCTCCCATAGGTGGGGCCACAGAGTATGTCCAACCCCCTACCTTAGTATAAGTATGGGACCCCAGTCCTTAGGACTTTAGATTTACCTGGACGAAACTCTGACACATAATCCTGGACCTTCGACGCTCTACTTCAAGATTAGAGGACTGAAGAATCTCCCTTGGGGTCAAGGAGTGACTCCCCTGCTTGGCAGGCACCAACAAAGCAATTGTCCGGTCTGCATCGCTGAAGCTCCTGCCGGACGCCGAAGTCTTTGCATCACCAGAGGTAGATTTCCAGACTTCCCCGAGGCTACCCTGAGTCCCCAGCAGAGCTGAGGCCCGTGGCTGTCGTGGGTAATGTGGAACTGTGACCCCTGGACACTGTGTACTGTTTGTAAATGCATTTGCTTCTGGGTCTCCCACGAAGTTGTGCTTTGGGCTTCGAGTAGCCCCAGCCTCCAGCACCGACTGCACCGAAGGTCACTGGCCTCCACTTCACGAGTGTCCTGTGAGCCAGCTCCAAGTGCGTCCACGCGAGGCTCCTTTGTGGTCGCTAGTCTGTTGGCTAGTAGGCCCTCCCGAAGGCCAATCTTCTTTTGCTTGGGCCCCCTGGTTGCTCCAGGCCTGCCCTGACTTACCCTCGCTGGGTGAGTCCTACAGACCTTGCTGGTCTGCAACATCATCCTTCTTCCATTTCCATGAGACTTGCCGTTGCCAAGGCTTGTTGGGCCCAATCCGGTCGCCGACACCCCTGCAATCGACAGACGTCATGGCACAGCTTGAATCCAGCTCCTGGTCATTGTGGACACCTCCTGGACCTCGTGGCTGAAGAGTCAAGACGACCATCAACCTACCTGAAGCACTCGACATCGGTGGGCATCTGCTCATCGCCTTCCTGGTCACTGGCTAGTGACCCAGACTCTGTCCCCTCTGCTTTCAGGTTCTTCAGATCTTCGATCCACCTTTGGATCCACCCGAACACTTTCGACTTGGCCGCCAGCAGCACTTTGCAGCAGATCGCCATTGAAAGCGACGACGAAACCCGACCCCGAAAGACACCTATGCACCCGGCTCCCCTGGGTGAGGTAACTCGAGTACTCCGGTGCTCCCATGGGTATTGACACTAGAACAGCCTAGTTCTCAAAGGGTTTGCTCCAAGTCCTCCTCTAAGTGTCCCTTTTCTTTTAAATTCAAACCGCGACTTTCCCCATAGAAGTTAACGGCGATTCGCGGCTGTGTTCATACACTGCACGCGTCCCCCGTGGGTCCCCTGTGTCACTACCTTGGGTGGTTCCTTGTGGTCCAAGCACTTCTACAGGCTCTAGGCCCTGTGTCTAGCTCAGTCGTGGTTCTTATACCACTTTATTGGTATATGGTTTGGTACGCCCCTAGGGCTCAAACGTGTATTTGTGCTATTACTGTAGATAACTAACTTATAATTTATGTACTTCGAACTCTAGCCTCATAAAGAGACTAGAGGGGTGTGTTTAGCAATAAATACATATATTTTGAATATATACCTGGTGTGGTCCTCTTTCATTTGGTCACTCAAGAGATTATAGACTGGTAAAACAAGCTGCTTTACATTCCTTCAAGACTTAGCCTGAAGGCTGCTCTCCATAGCTACCACTAGGATAGCTTTCAATAAAGGTTGTCTTTAACCTATCTCCAATAAGGGGTTGTTTGGACTGGTGCAAGGTGCCCACTATAATTAGTGGACAGCATATGCCAGGCCAACTTCTCACATTGGTGTGCAGCGTGTGGGATTCCAGCTTGCTATTGTTTTACCAGATAATCTCAATTGAATTGATCAACTGAAAACCACTAAGGGTACCTAAGGTACATATAAATCAAGCTTAGTAATACAGTAAGTTCTACTGAACTTAGAGTTGTGTGTTAAGGGATAGCACACCCTTTCTACAACTCAAGAGAGTTTAGTAGGCCACACTAGAGTAGGTAGTGCATACACCACACCTCACTAGTAATGTCTTCAAAGCCAGGACCCAGTGAGTCCTCGCCAGAAGCCAGTGGGCTTCTTCCCTCCAAGTATGATAAACTCCCATTCTTGGAATTGAGAGCATTATGCAATACTAGGAAGTTGAAGGCAGGCAAAAGTGCCAGCACCCAACACCTCAGGGAGGTGTTACTAGCTGATGATCTCAGCAGGCCCATAGGGTCTGAAGGGGTAGGCAGAGAGGGTGGGGCAGAAGATGAGGAAGGGGCCAGGGGTGAAGAAACCCAGGCCCCCCCCTCTGAAACTGGCCAGGAAGGTGAAAATGACCTTGTCCTGGAAAACCCAATTCCTCCTGTGGAGGAGGAGGAGGAGGATCAGAATGACCTCCCCTTTGTCCCCCCAGGAAGAGTACTGAGTGTGCCCAGAAGGTCTAGGTCTCCTTCTCAGGAGTCCAACCACTCTGACACCTCAATAGGGACCTCTGTCTCCTCTCATAGGAGGGAATCCTCTCATGAAAGGAGAAAGAGACTGATTCAGTATGAGCAAGCCCAGCTTGAACTCAGAAAACAGCAATTGGCTATAGACAGGGAGTCCCTAGATCTCTATAGAGAGAGACAAAAGATGGGACTAGAGTCCCATGGTGGCAGCAGTTTCCCCAAAGATAGGGAAAGGTCTTATGACCATAGAAACCTGAGCAAGATTGTCCCTCCCTACCAGAGTGGGGATGACATCCACAAATGGATAACTGCTCTAGAGAGGGCCTGTAAAGTACAGAGGGTCCCTCAGGAGCAGTGGGCAGCAATCTTGTGGCTCTCCTTTGCAGACAAAGGTAGAGACAAGCTCCTCACTGTTAGAGAGGAGGATGCTGATAATTACAAAGTCTTGAAGAGTGCTCTAATTGATGGGTTTGGCCTAACCACTGAACAATACAGGTTAAAGTTCAGGGATACCCAAAAAGCACAGACTCAAGACTGGGTGGACTTTGTTGATTGTTCGGCCAAGGCTCTGGAAGGTTGGTTATTGGGCAGTAAGGTGTGTGACTTCACAGGATTGTACAATCTGATCATGAGGGAGCAGATTCTTAATAACAAAATCAGCTGTTGCATCAGCACCTGGTGGACTCTGATCTGACCTCTCCCCTAGAATTGGGAAATAAGGCAGACAAATGGGTCAGAACCAGGGTGAGGCAGAAGGTACAGAACCAAGGTGGTGACCCTAAGAAGCAAGATTCGAAAAACTCCGATAAGGGTGGGGAGAAGGGTAAAGATCAAAAGTCTTCACAAGGCCCCCAAAAATCTTCTTCAGGTGGGGATTCACAGTCTAACAAAGGGAAAGGACAAAGGAAACCATGGTGCAAGGTCTGTAAGCAAAAGACCCACTGGACCAGTGATTGCACCAAGTCCAAAGACTCTACTCCAGCCCCCACCAATGCCCCTAAGGCACCTGCTCCCCCTAGTGCAGTTACAGTTGGTGGTGGGACTACACAAGCCAAGGGTTTAGTAGGGTTGACCCTGGGTAAGGAGATGAGCTCTGACCTAGTCAGAGAACTCACTCAGGCTGTCCTAGTCTGTGATGGAGGCATGGATGTGACCTCCTCTGTGAGTCCCAGTAATCTGGGCAAGTACAGGCAACAGCCCTTAATCAATGGAAAAGAGGCTTTGGCATTTAGGGACACAGGGGCAAGTGTCACCATGGTGACACAAGACCTTGTGAATCCTGGGCAGATTATACTTGGTGAAATGTACCAAGTGACCAATGCTAGCAACGTCAGAACAGACCATACTCTGGCAGTTGTTAACTTCTCCTGGGGAGGGGTAACTGGCCTTAAGAAGGTTGTGGTAAGTGCAGACCTACCAGTTGAATGCTTGCTTGGCAATGACTTAGAAACTTCAGCTTGGGCAGAAGTGGAGCTCAGGACCCATGCAGAAATGCTGGGCATCCCTGCAGATGTGTTTGCTGTGACCAGGTCACAAGCCAAAATGTCTAACACTGAACAGGCCTTGGATTCTGGAATAATGGACCAAGTGCCCTCCAAGAAGAGGAGTAGTAGGGTAAAGGCAGTGCCTTCCCCCTTGGCTCAGAAGGAAGATCAGTCTCTTGAGGGGGATGATCTCAGTCCTGAGGAAGGAACTGTCCCAGAGGAGCTTGAACCTGACCAGGTTGAGTTCTTGGGGACAGGGGGCCCTTCCAGGGCAGATCTGAGCCAGGAGCAGCAGAGCTGCCCCTCTCTTGAACCCCTCAGACAGCAAGCTGCTGCTGAGGCTGCTGGGAAAGCTAGTGGTCCCCATACTGTGTATTGGGATGATGGACTCTTGTACTCAGAGTGTAGAGACCCCAAGCCTGGTGCCACCAGGAGGTTGGTTATACCTCTGAAGTTCAGGGGCTTCCTATTGACCCTAGCCCATGACATTCCCTTAGCAGGTCACCTGGGCCAGAACAAGACTTGGGACAGAATTGTCCCTCACTTTCACTGGCCCCACATGTCTGAAGACACCAAGGAGTTTTGTCGCTCCTGTGTAACCTGCCAGGCCAGTGGCAAGGCAGGTGGCACTACAAAGGCCCCCTGATACCACTACCTGTGGTGGGGGTTCCCTTTGAAAGGGTGGGGATTGACATTGTTGGTCCCATGGATCCCCAAACAGCATCTGGGCACAGGTTTATCCTGGTGGTAGTGGATCATGCCACCAGGTACCCAGAGGCTATTCCCCTTAGGACCACTACAGCACCTGTGGTGGCAAGAGCCCTCCTGGGAATTTTCTCAAGAGTGGGCTTCCCTAAGGAGGTTGTATCAGACAGGGGTGCTAACTTTATGTCTGGATACTTAAAAGCAATGTGGAAGGAGTGTGGAGTGACTTACAAGTTCACCACACCCTATCACCCACAATGCAATGGTTTAGTTGAGAGATTCAACAAAACCTTGAAGGGCATGATTAAAGGGCTCCCAGAAAAGCTTAGGCGAAGATGGGACATACTCTTGCCCTGCCTTTTATTTGCATACAGGGAGGTGCCTCAAAAGGGCGTTGGCTGCAGCCCTTTTGAACTTTTGTTTGGTCACCCTGTCAGGGGTCCATTGTGCTTGGTGAAGGAAGGATGGGAGTTACCTCTCAAGCCCCCAAAGCAAGACATAGTGGACTATGTACTTGGTCTCCGCTCCCGGATGGCTGAGTATATGAAAAAGGCAACTAAAAACCTTGAGGCTAGCCAGGAACTTCAAAAAGCCTGGCATGACCAAAAGGCTGTACTGACTGTTTACCAGCCAGGACAGAAGGTGTGGGTGTTGGAGCCAGTGGCCCCAGCAGCTCTCCAAGACAAATGGAGTGGACCCCATACCATTGTTGAACAGAAGGGTGAGGTTACCTATTTGGTGGACCTAGGAACACCCAGGAGTCCCCACAGGGTTCTCCATGTCAACAGGTTAAAACCATATGTGGACAGGGCAGACATGGGCTTGCTCATGGCTACTGATGAGGGACAGGAGGAAGAGAGTGACCCACTCCCTGACCTGCTCTCACAGAACCCTGATGATGGGTCAGTGGATGGTGTAGCCTTGGCAGGCAGCCTCACTACCCAGCAGCAGACTGATTGCAGACAGGTGCTCAATCAGTTCAGACACATATTCTCACTGACACCCAGTCAGACTACCTGGTGCACTCATGAAGTGGACACTGGGGACAGTCTGCCTATTAAAAATAAGATTTATAGGCAACCTGACCATGTCAGGGACTGTATCAGGACAGAAGTCCAGAAGATGTTGGATTTGGGAGTTATTGAACCCTCAGATAGCCCTTGGGCTAGTCCAGTGGTCCTTGTGCCAAAACCTCACACCAATGGTGGGAAAAGAGAGATGAGGTTTTGTGTGGACTACAGGGGTCTCAATGCAGTCACTAGGACTGATGCCCATCCAATACCAAGGGCAGATGAGCTAATAGACACTTTGGCCTCAGCCAAGTATCTAAGCACATTTGACCTGACAGCTGGCTACTGGCAGATCAGACTAGCTGATGATGCAAAGCCAAAGACAGCATTCTCAACCCCTAGTGGGCATTATCAATTTGTGGTGATGCCCTTTGGTCTGAAGAATGCACCTGCCACTTTTCAGAGGTTGGTGAATACAGTCCTTACAGGTCTGGAAGCCTATAGTGCAGCATATCTAGATGATATTGCTGTCTTTAGCTCCACCTGGGAGGATCACCTGGTCCACCTCAGAAATGTTTTGCAGGCCCTGCAGAAAGCAGGCCTGACTATCAAGGCCACCAAGTGCCAGATAGGGCAGAGTCAGGTTGTGTACCTGGGCCACCTTGTGGGTGGAGGCCAGGTTCAACCACTGCAGAGCAAGATCCAGACCATCATGGACTGGACTGCTCCAACTACCCAGACTCAGGTGAGAGCCTTCTTAGGCCTGACTGGGTACTATAGGAGATTTGTCAAGGGGTATGGATCAATAGTGACACCCCTGAATGACTTAACTTCCAAGAAAATGCCCAAAAAGGTTCAGTGGACAGTTAGCTGTCAAAAGGCATTTGATGACCTAAAGCAGGCCATGTGCACTGCTCCCATTCTACAGAGTCCTGATTACTCCAAGAAGTTCATTGTCCAAACAGATGCATCTGAATTGGGGGTAGGGGCTGTACTGTCACAATTGAATGATGAAGGTCAGGATCAGCCAGTAGCTTTTATTAGCAGAAGGCTGACCCCTAGAGAGAAACGTTGGTCAGCCATTGAGAGGGAGGCCTTTGCTGTGGTCTGGGCTCTGAAGAAGTTGAGGCCATACTTGTTTGGTACTCACTTCCTTGTTCAAACAGACCATAAGCCCCTCTTATGGCTAAAACAAATGAAGGGTGAAAACCCCAAACTGCTTAGGTGGTCCATTTCCCTACAGGGGATGGACTTCACAGTGGAACATAGACCTGGGAGTAACCATGCCAATGCAGATGGACTCTCTAGGTACTTCCACTTAGAACATGAAGACTTAACTGGGCAAGGTTAGTTTAATGTCCCTACGTTTGGGGGGGTTGTGTAGGAGAGTAGGATCTGCTTCACATGGGTACCCCCACTTTTTGCTGATGCTTCACTGTTTTTCGACTTTAGTCTGGCTGGGGCCCTGCTAATCAGAACCCCAGCCTAGCTGCTTCCTCTCTAAAATGGTTTCCATGTGCCTTAGGCACATCTCTGATTGGAATCTGGAGTGCCCTTATAAGTCCCTAGTATATGGTATACTATGTACCCAGGGCATAGGTACCTCAGAGGCCTACCAGGGGCTGCAGCATGTATTGTGCCACCCCTGGAAGGCCATCCAAAATGACACCACAGGTCTGCTACTGCAGCCTGGGTAAGGTGGTGCATGCACCCCTTACTGTGATATAGGCTACCTATATCACTACATACATACACACATATAAACCTATAAGTCACTCCTATGGCAGGCCTTATCAATCCTGAAGGCAGAGTGCGTGGTTCCTATGTGAGAGGGTGCCCCTGCATGAGCTGGGCCCCTCTGCAGCGTTCGGAGACCCTTCTCTGATGCTGTTTGTAGTGCAGCCCGACCATATACTCTTAAGCGCATTATAACCTCGCGTTAAATGCTAACTTTGGGATGGCTGCACGGAAACATGTCGTGTTTGGTGTCAAACATCTTGGAATACTACCCCCCCGCCAGTTCTGGCGGCGGGGGTAGCATTCCACCCTTCTAGAGGGAGAGACATGTACACACCGGTATACCCGGTACTGACTTTCCAGAGCCCTGGCATCACAAAATGGATGCCGCTGCCACAGACACGAGTCTGGCCTCCTGCTGCTGACCGAAACTCCGGCAGGGGAGGCCTGGACAATAGGTTTCCTGTCCCAGGGAGGTGTAACCACCTCCCCAGACAGGATAGTGTGTATTGGGGCTGGGCGGGAGCACTCTCTGGTGCTTTGAAGTCCTGCACTGGGGGCACATTTGGTGTCCCTGTGCATACCCCAGTTCAAACCGGCTCAGGGGCTTCCAGCCCCTGCTCTGGCGCGAAACTGGACAAAGGGAAAGGGGTGTAACCACCCCTCTGCCCTGACCCTCCCATAGGTGGGGCCACAGAGTATGTCCAACCCCCTACCTTAGTATAAGTATGGGACCCCAGTCCTTAGGACTTTAGATTTACCTGGACGAAACTCTGACACAGAATCCTGGACCTTCGACGCTCTACTTTAAGATTAGAGGACTGAAGAATCTCCCTTGGGGTCAAGGAGTGACTCCCCTGCTTGGCAGGCACCAAACGAAGCAATTGTCCGGTCTGCATCGCTGAAGCTCCCGCCGGACGCCGAAGTCTTTGCATCACCAGAGGTGGATTTCCAGACTTCCCCGAGGCTACCCTGAGTCCCCAGCAGAGCTGAGGCCCGTGGCTATCGTGGGTAACGTGGAACCGTGACCCCTGGACACTGCGTACTTTTGTAAGTGCATCCTCTTCTGGGTCTCCCACGAAGTTGTGCTTTGGGCTCCGAGTAGCCCCACCCTCCAGCACCAACTGCACTGAAGATCACTGGCCTCCACTCCACGAGTGTCCTGTGAGCCAGCTCCAAGTGCATCCACTTGAGGCTCCTTTGCAGTCGCTAGTCCATTGGCTAGTAGGCCCTCCCGAAGGCCAATCTTCTTCTGCTTGGGCCTCCTGGTTGCTCCAGGCGTGCCCTGACTTACCCTCACTGGGTGAGTCCCACAGACCTTACTGGTCTGCAACATCATCCTTCTTCCATTTCCATGAGACTTGCTGTTGCCAAGGCTTGTTGGGTCCAATCCGGTCGCCAGCACCCCTGCAATCGACAAACGTCATGGGACAGCTCGAATCCAGCTCCTGGTCATCGTCGACGCCTCCTGGACCTCGTGGCTGAAGAGTCAAGACGACCATCAACCTACCTGAAGCACTCGACATCGGTGGGCATCTGCTCATCGCCTTCCTGGTCACTGGCTAGTGACCCAGACTCTGTCCCCTCTGCTTTCAGGTTCTTCAGATCTTCGATCCACCTTTGGATCCACCCGAACACTTTCGACTTGGCCGCCAGCAGCACTTTGCAGCAGATCGCCATTGAAAGCGACGACGAAACCCGACCCCGAAAGACACCTATGCACCCGGCTCCCCTGGGTGAGGTAACTCGAGTACTCCGGTGCTCCCGTGGGTATTGACACTAGAACAGCCTAGTTCTCAAAGGGTTTGCTCCAAGTCCTCCTCTAAGTGTCCCTTTTCTTTTAAATTCAAACCGCGACTTTCCCCATAGAAGTTAACGGCGATTCGCGGCTGTGTTCATACACTGCACGCGTCCCCCGTGGGTCCCCTGTGTCACTACCTTGGGTGGTTCCTTGTGGTCCAAGCACTTCTACAGGCTCTAGGCCCTGTGTCTAGCTCAGTCGTGGTTCTTATACCACTTTATTGGTATATGGTTTGGTACGCCCCTAGGGCTCAAACGTGTATTTGTGCTATTACTGTAGATAACTAACTTATAATTTATGTACTTTCGAACTCTAGCCTCATAAAGAGACTAGAGGGGTGTGTTTAGCAATAAATACATATATTTTGAATATATACCTGGTGTGGTCCTCTTTCATTTGGTCACTCAAGAGATTATAGACTGGTAAAACAAGCTGCTTTACATTCCTTCAAGACTTAGCCTGAAGGCTGCTCTCCATAGCTACCACTAGGATAGCTTTCAATAAAGGTTGTCTTTAACCTATCTCCAATAAGGGGTTGTTTGGACTGGTGCAAGGTGCCCACTATAATTAGTGGACAGCATATGCCAGGCCAACTTCTCACATTGGTGTGCAGCGTGTGGGATTCCAGCTTGCTATTGTTTTACCAGATAATCTCAATTGAATTGATCAACTGAAAACCACTAAGGGTACCTAAGGTACATATAAATCAAGCTTAGTAATACAGTAAGTTCTACTGAACTTAGAGTTGTGTGTTAAGGGATAGCACACCCTTTCTACAACTCAAGAGAGTTTAGTAGGCCACACTAGAGTAGGTAGTGCATACACCACACCTCACTAGTAATGTCTTCAAAGCCAGGACCCAGTGAGTCCTCGCCAGAAGCCAGTGGGCTTCTTCCCTCCAAGTATGATAAACTCCCATTCTTGGAATTGAGAGCATTATGCAATACTAGGAAGTTGAAGGCAGGCAAAAGTGCCAGCACCCAACACCTCAGGGAGGTGTTACTAGCTGATGATCTCAGCAGGCCCATAGGGTCTGAAGGGGTAGGCAGAGAGGGTGGGGCAGAAGATGAGGAAGGGGCCAGGGGTGAAGAAACCCAGCCCCCCTCTGAAACTGGCCAGGAAGGTGAAAATGACCTTGTCCTGGAAAACCCAATTCCTCCTGTGGAGGAGGAGGAGGAGGATCAGAATGACCTCCCCTTTGTCCCCCCAGGAAGAGTACTGAGTGTGCCCAGAAGGTCTAGGTCTCCTTCTCAGGAGTCCAACCACTCTGACACCTCAATAGGGACCTCTGTCTCCTCTCATAGGAGGGAATCCTCTCATGAAAGGAGAAAGAGACTGATTCAGTATGAGCAAGCCCAGCTTGAACTCAGAAAACAGCAATTGGCTATAGACAGGGAGTCCCTAGATCTCTATAGAGAGAGACAAAAGATGGGACTAGAGTCCCATGGTGGCAGCAGTTTCCCCAAAGATAGGGAAAGGTCTTATGACCATAGAAACCTGAGCAAGATTGTCCCTCCCTACCAGAGTGGGGATGACATCCACAAATGGATAACTGCTCTAGAGAGGGCCTGTAAAGTACAGAGGGTCCCTCAGGAGCAGTGGGCAGCAATCTTGTGGCTCTCCTTTGCAGACAAAGGTAGAGATAAGCTCCTCACTGTTAGAGAGGAGGATGCTGATAATTACAAAGTCTTGAAGAGTGCTCTAATTGATGGGTTTGGCCTAACCACTGAACAATACAGGTTAAAGTTCAGGGATACCCAAAAAGCACAGACTCAAGACTGGGTGGACTTTGTTGATTGTTCTGCCAAGGCTCTGGAAGGTTGGTTATTGGGCAGTAAGGTGTGTGACTTCACAGGATTGTACAATCTGATCATGAGGGAGCAGATTCTTAATAACTGTCAAAATCAGCTGTTGCATCAGCACCTGGTGGACTCTGATCTGACCTCTCCCCAAGAATTGGGAAAGAAGGCAGACAAATGGGTCAGAACCAGGGTGAGGCAGAAGGTACAGAACCAAGGTGGTGACCCTAAGAAGCAAGATTCGAAAAACTCTGATAAGGGTGGGGAGAAGGGTAAAGATCAAAAGTCTTCACAAGGCCCCCAAAAATCTTCTTCAGGTGGGGATTCACAGTCTAACAAAGGGAAAGGCCAAAGGAAACCATGGTGCAAGGTCTGTAAGCAAAAGACCCACTGGACCAGTGATTGCACCAAGTCCAAAGACTCTACTCCAGCCCCCACCAATGCCCCTAAGGCACCTGCTCCCCCTAGTGCAGTTACAGTTGGTGGTGGGACTACACAAGCCAAGGGTTTAGTAGGGTTGACCCTGGGTAAGGAGATGAGCTCTGACCTAGTCAGAGAACTCACTCAGGCTGTCCTAGTCTGTGATGGAGGCATGGATGTGACCTCCTCTGTGAGTCCCAGTAATCTGGGCAAGTACAGGCAACAGCCCTTAATCAATGGAAAAGAGGCTTTGGCATTTAGGGACACAGGGGCAAGTGTCACCATGGTGACACAAGACCTTGTGAATCCTGGGCAGATTATACTTGGTGAAATGTACCAAGTGACCAATGCTAGCAACGTCAGAACAGACCATACTCTGGCAGTTGTTAACTTCTCCTGGGGAGGGGTAACTGGCCTTAAGAAGGTTGTGGTAAGTGCAGACCTACCAGTTGAATGCTTGCTTGGCAATGACTTAGAAACTTCAGCTTGGGCAGAAGTGGAGCTCAGGACCCATGCAGAAATGCTGGGCATCCCTGCAGATGAGTTTGCTGTGACCAGGTCACAAGCCAAAATGTCTTACATTGAACAGGCCTTGGATTCTGGAATAATGGACCAAGTGCCCTCCAAGAAGAGGAGTAGTAGGGTAAAGGCAGTGCCTTCCCCTTGGCTCAGAAGGAAGATCAGTCTCTTGAGGGGGATGATCTCAGTCCTGAGGAAGGAACTGTCCCAGAGGAGCTTGAACCTGACCAGGTTGAGTTCTTGGGGACAGGGGCCCTTCCAGGGCAGATCTGAGCCAGGAGCAGCAGAGCTGCCCCTCTCTTGAACCCCTCAGACAGCAAGCTGCTGCTGAGGCTGCTGGGAAAGCTAGTGGTCCCCATACTGTGTATTGGGATGATGGACTCTTGTACTCAGAGTGTAGAGACCCCAAGCCTGGTGCCACCAGGAGGTTGGTTATACCTCTGAAGTTCAGGGGCTTCCTATTGACCCTAGCCCATGACATTCCCTTAGCAGGTCACCTGGGCCAGAACAAGACTTGGGACAGAATTGTCCCTCACTTTCACTGGCCCCACATGTCTGAAGACACCAAGGAGTTTTGTCGCTCCTGTGTAACCTGCCAGGCCAGTGTCAAGGCAGGTGGCACTACAAAGGCCCCCTGATACCACTACCTGTGGTGGGGGTTCCCTTTGAAAGGGTGGGGATTGACATTGTTGGTCCCATGGATCCCCAAACAGCATCTGGGCACAGGTTTATCCTGGTGGTAGTGGATCATGCCACCAGGTACCCAGAGGCTATCCCCCTTAGGACCACTACAGCACCTGTGGTGGCAAGAGCCCTCCTGGGAATTTTCTCAAGAGTGGGCTTCCCTAAGGAGGTTGCATCAGACAGGGGTGCTAACTTTATGTTTGGATACTTAAAAGCAATGTGGAAGGAGTGTGGAGTGACTTACAAGTTCACCACACCCTATCACCCACAATGCAATGGTTTAGTTGAGAGATTCAACAAAACCTTGAAGGGCATGATTAAAGGGCTCCCAGAAAAGCTTAGGCGAAGATGGGACATACTCTTGCCCTGCCTTTTATTTGCATACAGGGAGGTGCCTCAAAAGGGGTTGGCTACAGCCCTTTTGAACTTTTGTTTGGTCACCCTGTCAGGGGTCCATTGTGCTTGGTGAAGGAAGGATGGGAGTTACCTCTCAAGCCCCCAAAGCAAGACATAGTGGACTATGTACTTGGTTTCCGCTCCCGGATGGCTGAGTATATGAAAAAGGCAACTAAAAACCTTGAGGCTAGCCAGGAACTTCAAAAAGCCTGGCATGACCAAAAGGCTGTACTGACTGTTTACCAGCCAGGACAGAAGGTGTGGGTGTTGGAGCCAGTGGCCCCATCAGCTCTCCAAGACAAATGGAGTGGACCCCATACCATTGTTGAACAGAAGGGTGAGGTTACCTATTTGGTGGACCTAGGAACACCCAGGAGCAATGTTCCCTCTAATTTTTTTCTTCAGTGTGCGGCAGTGTAAGGTCTCTGTGCACTGCAACCACTGCTATGTGCGCCAGGAAACTGACTATGTGAGCACAGCGACAAACATCAGTGGCAAATACCACTTCTAACTTTTGTTAAAAAATGCGAAAAGAAGGTGCATTTCCACATATACAGCATCCCAGGGGCATGCTTCATCGTAGAGTCCTGGATGAGGACTCAATGATGAAGCATACCATTGGGAGACCCAGTGGGTGAGAGTCCTTTTAAATAAATAGGGACACCCCTCTAATATGGCAAGGCAGTGAGACAACCCATGTACTACCAAGTGAGCTCTCTATCCTATGTTGTTGATTATTGAATTGGAAGTGATTAGAACCCACTGATAAAAACTTCTAGTTATCCCTTTTCCTGTTCTGGTAGATCACAGAAACTACCTAGTAGTTCTCATTCAAATAGAGAGACCTTGTTTTATTGGCTTCACACCATTGCTGTCTGTGGTATGTAGAGAGGCTAACGTTTGGAGTTGGATTTAGTCTGGACACCTTTAGGACCCACTGACAGGCATTGTGAGAAACTGGCACTGAATTCTGCCTCAACTCCAGAGCTCTCAATCAGTTCCCATCATTAAAACGCCCCCACAGTATCTATCCAAGACACCTGAATGTGACTCAGTTCATAGTATGCACTGTACAAGAGTCATATGTTGCACAAAAAACGACATATTTACATGATCTGGAAAGTGCAAATAATCTTAAAATGCATAATGAAATAAAACATAGTGCATCCATGTTCCTCAGTGTATTTTGTTTCAAATGGTCTGGTATTGGGGTGACAGAAGCCATGCAGCAGCCCCCAAATCACAGTTGTTCCTATGGCAACAGAAGAGCACAGTGCAGTGTGCTCAAGAAAATAAAGTGCTTGGAGCTATTGACCCAAAACGTTTGGTGATTCTCAGTTAAAAATGACACACTTTCACCACTTGCATGCTTGTGCCTTAGTAAACTTGTAAGGTAGTTTAGACGACTAACATACCCACTGTGGAGATCTGCAGCTTGCAGATCACATGCATGAAGAATGATACTCTTTTAAAATGCAAAACAGTTGGACAGCATTTTTGTAAACGTCTCCTCCCCTCATGCTGTAGAATCCTGAACATTACTTGGACAACAGTATAAATAATATGGGACCTGGGTATTTTAACACTTGATGAAAGTTTGTGTGTTGTGTATTTCCAAAAGACATGCATTTAAATTAGTATGTAGTGTAGAGTGTTTTTAAAGCATATACACTAAAATCTACTGTTACTGCTACTTTCATAAAGCAAACTGCATTTGTAAATTAAACAAATGGATAACTTTTGGATAGAAGTTTTACAATGTAAGCACTTAACACATTTGCTCTTTAGTAAGGTTTGGAAGTCAGTAAGTATAATTGTGGCCAAGGAGGTGTGCATGCGCCAAGAAGAGGTAGGTGAAAGGTCCTCCCCCCTCCCTCAGGCAGTGCAATTATGGTTTTCTACTGCCATGATGTGAATTTTAATGCCCTTGCTGCTACAAAAATAGACATAATCACAGAAACCTGGTATTGCTCCCCCTATCAGTTTAGACATCAAATATTTGCAGAAAGCACTTTAAAACATATGCTAGAGCTTCGCTGGACTAATAAGTGAGCAAAAGCACAAAAGTTATGCTACAAATTAACAAAGGTTGTTTTAAATTAAGTTCCATTCCAGCAGGTGTCTTAAACATGAACAAATGCCTGGTATGTTTCTTCTGAAAAGGCAATGGAGAGGAGACAGTCTAATCGTGTGGGGCCTGTGCAATGATGAGCAGTGATGAGCAAAGAGGGAGCAGGCTGATCTTTATCTCTTGTTATCACCAACTTTAGTGGAACAACAGAAGCCCTCGCTGCAGGAGCAGCTGGTGTCCGCTCATAAATAACATGCCCCAAAACAGATGATACAAAAAAGATATTGTCTCCAAGTTGTGTATTATTTCTGCATGCATATTTTTTGAATGCCGCACAATGCAGAGTATTTAATGGCCTGTAAAAATACTGGAGCCTTGTGTAATGCTTCTAGACAGCGCTGCTGCCCATGTGTGCTGAGGAGCCTCGCTCCTGTTCCTGAAATGAACGCAGCAAGTGGCATTTGCAAGAGTCACTTGCTGCGCAACTTGAGACCTTCTGCCAACAAGCAAATTCATTTTTTCGCGCCGCTGCTTTTAAAACACGAGCGACGCAAAAACGGAAATTTGCTTTTTCATGGTCTCTCACATGACGTCTTAGCGCGCTTTAGACTAGAGACTGCGCGCTTCAGAAAACATAGGTGCGCGGGTGCGCACGCGCGCACCCTACAGGGAACAATGCCCAGGAGTCCCCACAGGGTTCTCAATGTCAACAGGTTAAAACCATATGTGGACAGGGCAGACATGGGCTTGCTCATGGCTACTGATGAGGGACAGGAGGAAGAGAGTGACCCACTCCCTGACCTGCTCTCACAGAACCCTGATGATGGGTCAGTGGATGGTGTAGCCTTGGCAGGCAGCCTCACTACCCAGCAGCAGACTGATTGCAGACAGATGCTCAATCAGTTCAGACACATATTCTCACTGACACCCAGTCAGACTACCTGGTGCACTCATGAAGTGGACACTGTGGACAGTCTGCCTATTAAAAATAAGATTTATAGGCAACCTGACCATGTCAGGGACTGTATCAGGACAGAAGTCCAGAAGATGTTGGATTTGGGAGTTATTGAACCCTCAGATAGCCCTTGGGCTAGTCCAGTGGTCCTTGTGCCAAAACCTCACACCAATGGTGGGAAAAGAGAGATGAGGTTTTGTGTGGACTACAGGGGTCTCAATGCAGTCACTAGGACTGATGCCCATCCAATACCAAGGGCAGATGAGCTAATAGACACTTTGGCCTCAGCCAAGTATCTAAGCACATTTGACCTGACAGCTGGCTACTGGCAGATCAGACTAGCTGATGATGCAAAGCCAAAGACAGCATTCTCAACCCCTAGTGGGCATTATCAATTTGTGGTGATGCCCTTTGGTCTGAAGAATGCACCTGCCACTTTTCAGAGGTTGGTGAATACAGTCCTTACAGGTCTGGAAGCCTATAGTGCAGCATATCTAGATGATATTGCTGTCTTTAGCTCCACCTGGGAGGATCACCTGGTCCACCTCAGAAATGTTTTGCAGGCCCTGCAGAAAGCAGGCCTGACTATCAAGGCCACCAAGTGCCAGATAGGGCAGAGTCAGGTTGTGTACCTGGGCCACCTTGTGGGTGGAGGCCAGGTTCAACCACTGCAGAGCAAGATCCAGACCATCATGGACTGGACTGCTTCAACTACCCAGACTCAGGTGAGAGCCTTTTTAGGCCTGACTGGGTACTATAGGAGATTTGTCAAGGGGTATGGATCAATAGTGACACCCCTGAATGACTTAACTTCCAAGAAAATGCCCAAAAGGTTCAGTGGACAGTTAGCTGTCAAAAGGCATTTGATGACCTAAAGCAGGCCATGTGCACTGCTCCCATTCTACAGAGTCCTGATTACTCCAAGAAGTTCATTGTCCAAACAGATGCATCTGAATTGGGGGTAGGGGCTGTACTGTCACAATTGAATGATGAAGGTCAGGATCAGCCAGTAGATTTTATTAGCAGAAGGCTGACCCCTAGAGAGAAACGTTGTTCAGCCATTGAGAGGGAGGCCTTTGCTGTGGTCTGGGCTCTGAAGAAGTTGAGGCCATACTTGTTTGGTACTCACTTCCTTGTTCAAACAGACCATAAGCCCCTCTTATGGCTAAAACAAATGAAGGGTGAAAACCCCAAACTGCTTAGGTGGTCCATTTCCCTACAGGGGATGGACTTCACAGTGGAACATAGACCTGGGAGTAACCATGCCAATGCAGATGGACTCTCTAGGTACTTCCACTTAGAACATGAAGACTTAACCGGGCAAGGTTAGTTTAATGTCCCTACGTTTGGGGGGGTTGTGTAGGAGAGTAGGATCTGCTTCACATGGGTACCCCCACTTTTTGCTGATGCTTCACTGTTTTTCGACTTTAGTCTGGCTGGAGCCCTGCTAATCAGAACCCCAGCCTAGCTGCTTCCTCTCTAAAATGGTTTCCATGTGCCTTAGGCACATCTCTGATTGGAATCTGGAGTGCCCTTATAAGTCCCTAGTATATGGTATACTATGTACCCAGGGCATAGGTACCTCAGAGGCCTGCCAGGGGCTGAAGCATGTATTGTGCCACCCCTGGAAGGCCAGCCAAAGTGACACCACAGGTCTGCTACTGCAGCCTGGGTAAGGTGGTGCATGCACCCCTTACTGTGATATAGGCTACCTATATCACTACATACATACACACATATAAACCTATAAGTCACTCCTATGGCAGGCCTTATCAATCCTGAAGGCAGAGTGCGTGGTTCCTATGTGAGAGGGTGCCCCTGCATGAGCTGGGCCCCTCTGCAGCGTTCGGAGACCCTTCTCTGATGCTGTTTGTAGTGCAGCCCGACCATATACTCTTAAGCGCATTATAACCTCGCGTTAAATGCTAACTTTGGGATGGCTGCCCGGAAACATGTCGTGTTTGGTGTCAAACATCTTGGAATACTACCCCCCGCCAGTTCTGGCGGCGGGGGTAGCATTCCACCCTTCTAGAGGGAGAGACATGTACACACCGGTATACCCGGTACTGACTTTCCAGAGCCCTGGCATCACAAAATGGATGCCGCTGCCACAGACACGAGTCTGGCCTAATGCTGCAGACCGAAACTCCGGCAGGGGAGGCCTGGACAATAGGTTTCCTGTCCCAGGGAAGTGTAACCACCTCCCCAGACAGGATAGTGTGTATTGGGGCTGGGCGGGAGCACTCTCTGGTGCTTTGAAGTCCTGCACTGGGGGCACATTTGGTGTCCCTGTGCATACCCCAGTTCAAACCGGCTCAGGGGCTTCCAGCCCCTGCTCTGGTGCGAAACTGGACAAAGGGAAAGGGGTGTAACCACCCCTCTGCCCTGACCCTCCCATAGGTGGGGCCACAGAGTATGTCCAACCCCCTACCTTAGTATAAGTTTGGGACCCCAGTCCTTAGGACTTTAGATTTACCTGGACGAAATTCTGACACAGAATCCTGGACCTTCGACGCTCTACTTCAAGATTAGAGGACTGAAGAATCTCCCTTGGGGTCAAGGAGTGACTCCCCTGCTTGGCAGGCACCAACGAAGCAATTGTCCGGTCTGCATCGCTGAAGCTCCTGCCGGACGCCGAAGTCTTCGCATCACCAGAGGTGGATTTCCAGACTTCCAGGCTGCCTGAGTCCCCAGCAAGCTGAGGCCCGTGGCTATCGTGGGTAACGTGGAACCGTGACCCCTGGACACCGATCGCACTTTTGTAAGTGCATCCTCTTCTGGGTCTCCCACGAAGTTGTGCTTTGGGCTCCGAGTAGCCCCAGCCTCCAGCACCGACTGCACTGAAGATCACTGGCCTCCACTCCACGAGTGTCCTGTGAGCCAGCTCCACAGTGCGTCCACTCGAGGCTCCTTCGCGGTCGCTAGTCCGTTGGCTAGTAGGCCCTCCCGAAGGCCAATCTTCTTCTGCTTGGGCCCCCTGGTTGCTCCAGGTGTGCCCTGACTTACCCTTGCTGGGTGAGTTCCACAGACCTTGCTGGTCTGCAACATCATCCTTCTTCCATTTCCACGAGACTTGCCGTTACCAAGGCTTGTTGGGTCCAATCCAGTCGCCGACACCCCTGCAATCGACAAACATTGTGGTGCAGCTCGAATCCAGCTCCTGGTTGTCGTCAACGCCTCCTGGACCTCGTGGCTGAAGAGTCAAGATGACCGTCAACCTACCTGAAGCACTCGACATCGGTGGGCATCTGCTCATCGCCTTCCTGGTCACTGGCTATTGACCCAGACTCTGTCCCCTCTGCTTTCAGGTTCTTCAGATCTTCGATCCACCTTTGGATCCACCGGAACACTTTCGACTTGGCCGCCAGCAGCACCTTGCAGCAGATCGCCATTGAAAGCGATGACGAAACCCGACCCCGAAAGACACCTATGCACCCGGCTCCCCTGGGTGAGGTAACTCAAGTACTCCGGTGCTCCAGTGGGTATTGACAGTAGAACAGCCTAGTTCTCAAAGGGTTTGCTCCAAGTCCTCCTCTAAGTGTCCCTTTTCTTTTAAATTCAAACCGCGACTTTCCCCATAGAAGTTAACGGCGATTCGCGGCTGTGTTCATACACTGCACGCGTCCCCCGTGGGTCCCCTGTGTCACTACCTTGGGTGGTTCCTTGTGGTCCAAGCACTTCTACAGGCTCTAGGCCCTGTGTCTAGCTCAGTCGTGGTTCTTATACCACTTTATTGGTATATGGTTTGGTACGCCCCTAGGGCTCAAACGTGTATTTGTGCTATTACTGTTGATAACTAACTTATAACTTATGTACTTCGAACTCTAGCCTCATAAAGAGACTAGAGGGGTGTGTTTAGCAATAAATACATATATTTTGAATATATACCTGGTGTGGTCCTCTTTCATTTGGTCACTCAAGAGATTATAGACTGGTAAAACAAGCTGCTTTACATTCCTTCAAGACTTAGCCTGAAGGCTGCTCTCCATAGCTACCACTAGGATAGCTTTCAATAAAGGTTGTATTTAACCTATCTCCAATAAGGGGTTGTTTGGACTGGTGCAAGGTGCCCACTATAATTAGTGGACAGCATATGCCAGGCCAACTTCTCACATTCCATGCACTGCAGATCCTCGTCATGGCATTGCCGCCACAAGGCCTGGCACGGATGAATGCTGCTGCTACTACTCCATCCACATCTCCGCCCCCTGAAGTGTCAGTGCCTCACAGTGTGGCAGACATTCCACCTCCAGCCCCTGATGTGTCAGTGCCACACAGTGATGCAGACTATACACCACCACCCACATGTGAGGCACCTGACACATCAGAGGACGAAGATGATGATAAATCTGGCTCTGTGGTAAGAATGAAGTGGTAGCATTCATCTCCGCCATATGGCCTGTTTCAGCTTGGTTCTGCCCTCTGCATCATGCCCTGGAATAACACCTTCCACTGTCCCCCTATACACTCAGAGACACTCACCTTGGACCTCGACATGGACTGCCATATTTTGATTGGTTACCAATGACACAGCAATCACACTGCGGACTGAAGTCTCCCTCTTCTGATGAACTTGTCAATCCCTAAAGGACTCTGGCTGGCCCTCCACGGGGCAACAATGTAAAGTGGGGTTCACATGGCCCTGTACTGCTCCAGCTTCAACACTCCACTGAATGCGAATAAAACATTCTAATTCACACAGATGTGTCGTGGCTATGAGCAATCAAGTATGAAAGTATGGATGAATGTAGGGACAGTGATTCCACAAAAAGGTACTCCCTGGGTAATGCTATCAATGCGCATGTATGGCCATGACCCAGATAGGCAGTGAGACACACATTGTCATTCAAATCAACACTCATCACAGTTGAATACAAGTGAAAGTGCGTAGACTTTATTTGCATATGCGTGTCAGTACGGGCAAGATAAGTACCACAACATGCAGAACAATGCAGCAGTATGTCAGGATGAGGAACGTTGCCAAGCGCCGCTGTCCACTCCGGGGGAGTGCCTCACCTTTCACAGGTGTGTGTTAACCCGCGTTGTTGTCCGCTCATGTATTCGGAGTCCAGGCGAATGCAGCCATGTCCACTGTTGTCGTGGGACATGTGACCAGATCGCCAAGATGCAGCAAGGTGTTGGGACATGTGCAATGGGTTCCAATCTGTTGTGGCTGCAGGTACGTAGTTACTCGTCCATGAAAGCGACTGCAGCTTCGTAGGCTATCATTTCCAACATGAGCTCGTTGTCAACTTCATCAAACAGGACGGCGAGGCAATCCATTAGCAGGTCCGGACAGATGTGCTGCGTCCACCCCCTTTCACCAATTAGCACTACAGCACAATAGGGTTCAATGTGGTCACTGCACATGGGGAGTCGTGCAATCTCCCAGGTCCAGCTTCCAGCATGTATGCTAAGTATCAAGTCATCCCATAAACGGGTATCACAGTGACACTCCTGGTCATGGGCCAACAGGGGCGCACACACATGTCAAAATCCAGTTCAGCCACCGTACTGTTGGATAGGCAGACATCCATGGACCACTCGAATATGCACAATCGACAATGCAACACAGGCTGAATGCAGGTGACGTTGGCAAGGCGGAAGCTTAGCCGGTAACTGATCCGCAGCACTGCCAATGGCAGTGCCCCAGTAAACGCAGCATACGTGCACGGTACAGTTCCACCTGACAGGGGTTGTGCATGTGTCAGAGATGTTCTGCCATTGCGTTAGTGGCTCTGGTTGAAGCAGCACTGTTCTGACCTGCACCAGTTCTGTGGATGAAATGCCACAGCTCGGATCAATGAGTTGTTTTATTGTGCAACGGTTGTACGCCTGGGATGGTGTGGGAGTAAGTGTGAAGGCCATTCCATGCAAGATAACTTCGAGCAAGGACTTCTGTGTGTGGGGTGTGTATACGTTGGTCTTTCGTTGGGCTGTGCGTAGTGTGGGAGTCATCATCAGCTGCTATAGTGTCTGTCAGGGGGTGCCAGGCACATGCATTTCCGAGGTCGGAGGTGCAGATGTGCTTTCGCCTGATAGTTCAGACAAAGGAGCTTTCATCCCTAATGCTAGTTTCTCATCTGCTTGCATTCAGGAAATGTGAAGTGGCTTGTTGGGGGTGGGGTGGGATGTGTGCAACTTTGGGATTCATGTTTGACATGTCTTGCATGTGGCAAATGAGCGGCATCACTGTGTGTTACGTTGCCCCACAGCTGCTCCTCCCTCCCCCGAGCCTATCTACTTGTGTGCGCTGCACGGTTGCATCACTTGCACTCCTACGGCACACCATTGTCATGCCTGTCTGCGCATGTCCACAAGCCAGACAACGACACTGTGATGTTGGCCGTTGAAGGTGGGCGGCCACGTGAGTGTAGGCCTGTGGGAACGATAGGGCGGACACAGATGTAGAGTTCATGCCTGGCTGAACTTGCGCTGCTATTAAGGCTAGGCATTTGGCTCATGCTGCGGCAATACAGATATACACACAACACTTGGCATGTATGAGCCAAGACTCCCAGCGGTCTTCTGCTCCTTCATTTCTCTGTTCGTGCGAGCCCGCCCTCCGGGTGCATGCTACATTGCAACATTGTCGATTGCGGGCTGGGTGGCGCTGACACTGCAACAGTGACACACTCATTAGTTACTTCCTTGTCCAGGCCAGAACCACGCCCAGAGGCCCGGGCAAATCCTTCACACCCCTACGCTGGCCTGGCGTGCGCCAGCCCAGCCCACTCTGCTTACGCTTACAGGGGGGACGACAGAGCTACGTGTCCAAGGTCTTAGACATTGCCTGAGGTGACATGGTTGCGTCCGCAGTCCACAGCACAAGGTAAGGTGGTAGGGCCCTGGCCCATCATGCATGCATAATGACCACAAGGACACACTTAGATAGATAGTGGAACTGGCTACGGGCACGTGCGCCCAGCCACTTTTTATTGCCAGGGTCACATGTCCAGTGACGCCTGTTCTGGATGGGTGTGGGGTAAGTGTAAGCCAGCACCCAGGGAGTCATTGGTGCTGGCAACAACTAGAACAGTGATCTTCGTATTACACACACAGATTCAATCATAAAGGTTCCATGACTTGTGGTGCACTGAGTTGGTGGCACCTGAAGCGCTCAGCGGGTGCGCAGCCTGCGATGATGCATCGTCTGGGCGGGCTGCACTGATAGCAATGTCTGTTGCCTACTGGACTGCGCCATTAATAAATCAAGTCTCAATTTGAATTGTGAGCCCTGCTGACTGCAGTGTAGGCCGGAGGCATCGGTCAGGAAGGGCCCACAGCCACGTGATGATGACTTGTGGTGCACTGAGTTGGAGGCACCTGAAGCGCTCAGCGGGTGTGCAGCCAGAGATGATGGCGTGTCCTCGCAGGTCAGGATTGGATTTGATTTGTGAGCCCTGCTGACCGCAGTGTAGGCCAGAGGCAGCAGTCAGAAAGGGCCCACAGCCATGTGATGATGACTTGTGGTGCACTGAGTTGGTGGCACCTGAAGCGCTCAGCGGGTGTGCAGCCAGAGATGATGGCGTGTCCTCGCAGGTCAGGATTGGATTTGATTTGAGTGCCCTGCTGACCGCATTGTAGGCTGCAGACAGTAGTCAGCACACACATAACTCTGCGGTGCTGTGCCGCTGGGTGCGCTGGGGGCCTGTGTTGTGGATGCCAGCGATCGGCTGAGGAGGCTGGCGGTAATGGCGGTGGACTCGTGGCAGGGTGAGGGGCGCCTCCCTGGCAGAAACCGTTGGCCATCCGGGAAGTGAACCACGCCCAGAGCCCCGGCCTATTTATTCGCACTCCTACGCTGGCCTGGCGTACGCCGGCCCAGCCCACTCCGCTTACGCTTACAGGGGGGGACACAGATACATGACCGGGGTCTTCCCCACTGCATGAGGTAACATGGTTGCGTCCACTGTCCACAACCCTACAAACACCAGCAGTATATGTCCACATGGACATGTCTGTGCTCTGCATGCTGTAGTCTGTCCAGCACATCACCGCCACACTTGGCATTGTGTACATTCTTATTCATGGGTGACTTGCCTCCTTCACACATACTTGGTTCCCACCTCTCCCCACATTCTGCAATTGTGTGGCTGTGGGGCCATGCCGTTTTGGGAAGGTCAGCTGTCTTGTTCTGCGCTGCCTCAGTGGAAGTCCAGGGGGGGTCCTGGGGGTGGCGGTGGTGGCTGTTGTGGCCCTCTTGGGTCTCCGAGCTGCATGGTCAGTAGCTCCATGACATGCGTTGGTCTTCAGATGTGGCTCTGGGCTGGGCTCCCTTTCATGCTGCAGGTTGTCGTCCTGCTTTACACCAGTTAAAGGCAGGTGTTAAATCCCTGCTGCTAATGCGACGTATCGCCTGTTTTTGGGTCACATCGCAGACCTGGCTGGTCGTTGAGAATATCGTGAAGTGGTGTTTTTGTGTGTTTTTGCACGGCAATGCCTACTCTGCATATCATTAGTGTTAGTTGTCGCTCTCGTCCATGGCGATGTTTTTTGCGGAGGATATCGCTGGGAAACTGGCGATATCAGCAGTTTGCACCAGCTTGAGAATAGGGCGATAAGTCTATCGCCACTTTTGCGGGGCTAAAGTGCCGATAAATCGGCGATGGCTCCTTGAGAATATGCCCCAAAGTCGGTCTAGCTGTAGCACTGCATGTACAAGCTAAAGTGTCCTAGAACTGAGACATGTTGAAAGGTCTACTGATCTGGATGGTTCAGTTGATAATATCACAGCTTTACTACATATTTGGATACATGTCTCAGATCCTATCTGTGGTTTTTTTCTATGTATAGTAAAGTCTCTTAGTAGATTGCTAGCAATGTTTCTGGCTGTTTGGCTCTGTAGATCTATATGTAAGAAGTGCCATCAATTGTCTCTTGGGTGTGTCAATCACTAATAAGTTGTTTAAGTGAGAGTGTTACTGCCTCCATTAGTGCTATATACGTAAGATTTGTTTCTATGCATATGAGTGAAGGTGTAGATGCTTGAAACACTGTCTGACAGGATGTATTAGATGACGTTGAACTGAATGTAGAACACTGGATGTATATGTCAGCATACATGCCTAAAAGTGTGCATGTACCTTTTACATGTGTTTCCTTTTATGCACTTACACTTTACCCTCTGGCCAATCTACAGGCTACCTTAGGAGTAACTTTTAAGTAGTACTACAGAAGTTTAAGGCTTGTGAATGGCTTTGAAATATCAAGTCTGCCTAGCTTTACAACTTCATGAACAAGCTGAAGTGTACTAGATCTAAGTAATGTTTAAACAACCACTTGTCTGGATGGTTCACTTGGTAATGTTAGAGCTTTACTACACATCAGGATAAGTATCTCAGTTCCTACCTGGTTGTTTTATTCTATATGTTGTAAAGTCTCTTAGTACATTGCTGGCTCTGTTTCTGGCTATTTGGCTCTATAAATCTATATGTCAGTAGTGCCATGGATTGTCTCTAGGGTGTGTCAGTCACTAATAAGTTGTTTAAGTAAGATTGTTACTGCTTCCATTTGCGCTAGATATTTAACCCCTTTGGTGCTTAGCGTCGGCCAATGGCCGACGCTAGCACTACCTCCCTGGTGCGGTGCAAGTCCATTGGCCGACACCAGGGAGGGCTCCTTAAACCTCCGGTGCATCGCACCGGAGATTGTTTTTTTATTCCCCTGGGGAGACGTGGAAGGCTTTCCGCGTCTCCCCGCCCCTCCCGCCCATCTGTGACGCTCAGCGCGCTGCGAGGCGCTCTGACGTCACTGATTTCCCCACCGGAGCCGAGGACAGCAGCAGGTAAGGCCGCGCTCGACTCCGATGGGGAAATCCGGCCGAAACGGCCTCCCCAGCTTTCAGGAGGCCTCGTTTGAAGGGAGAGTCTCCCCTTTCAAGCGAGGCCTTCCTGAAAGGGTTTCCTGGCCGTGGATCGTGGCAGCGCTGCGATCCACGTCCAGGAAACCCCACTAGACACCAGGGATGTCTTTGGGGGGGACGGCCCTCATGGTAATGGGTCGGCCCCCCCCCGGGGCATATTTTTTTAATTTTTAAAAGTTGGCTTTGTTTGGGGTGCGCGATCGCACCCCAAAAATGAAAAAATGGAAAAAAAAAAATGGCGGCGATATTGGCAGGGGGTTGGTCCTCCTGCTCAGTGGCCGACCCCTGTGGGAGCATATTTTTATTTAGACATGTTGACTTTCCTTGGGGGCACGATCGCCCCCAAAAATGCTAAAAATATTTTTTTAAAGTACAATGGTGGCAATATTGGCAGGGGGTCGGTCCTCCTGCTCAGTGGCCGATCCCCTGTGGGGGCAATTTTTTGATAGCTATGTGCTTTCCGTGGGGGCCACAATCGGCCCCCAGGGAAGCTCATAGCTATAAAAAAATTAGAGAAAGAGAGAGATTTTTCTTTATATATATATATATATATATATATATCCAAGTAAAATGTGAAACTCCCGCAACCTCCAGGCGGCGAAGAAGGAGAACGGACCAACTCAGAATCTTCAGGCAAGTTCTTTTATTCAACCATTTTTCTCATAAAATGACGCGTTTCGGGCTCGAGAGCCCTTGATCACATACGGAAAATTAGTCTGAACCTTCATTTTTAAATGCTACTTCCCAGTGAATCCCCGCCTTCCTGTGTTCCGTGTCACATGATCATGTGCATGGAAAAAGACTATATAGTATGCAATATAAAAGTCTCGAAAATTGCATATACAACAAAGCGTTTCATATTGGTGCCTTATTAACTATTTAAACAATCATATGGAAGAATATTGACAATTCGATATAAATATTTCTGTATAAATACACATACTCCATATAAATATATAAATATATATATATATATAGAGAGAGAGAGTCTCTTTCTCTCTGTAGATGATATATGTATATATATGTATCTATATACATATGTATGTGTATATAGATACATATATATACATAAGTCTAAAGAGTGAATGATATATATATGTATCTATATACATATATATGTATAGATATATGTATATAGATACATATATATAAATATATGTAGAGATACAATCTATGTATATATATATATGTGTCCGTGTCCGTGTGTGTGTGTATATATATATATATATATATATATATATATATATATTATCTACTGGCGGTCGCCAGTAGATAGTTATAGTTAGGACCTATTTTCCATATGAAATCCGCAACATTCTATTTGAAATAACTTTGGCGCCGGTTGACGAATCTTCGCGAAATTTTCCAACTTGTTGGGGCACTCCAGTCCGCTCCTATCCTGAAAGTCTAGGGGTGATTCGGCAAGCAGGGGCCGAGAAAAAGGGGGTCCCAAAACGTGTTTTCCCATGCAATTTTCCATAGGAACCTTTAGTCGCAGCTACAGCCCGAACTGCTGAACGGAATTACACCAAATTTGCCAAAAGGTAGCCCTTGGTTCAGAGTCATGCCTTTTGCTTAAATGGTGTAAATCCCCCCCGGGGGCATATTTTTTTTAATTTTTAAAAGTTGGCTTTGTTTGGGGTGCGCGATCGCACCCCAAAAATGAAAAAAAATGGAAAAAAAAAAAAATGGCGGCGATATTGGCAGGGGGTTGGTCCTCCTGCTCAGTGGCCGACCCCCTGTGGGGGCATATTTTTTATTTAGACATGTTGGCTTTCCTTGGGGGGCACGATCACCCCCCAAAAATGCTAAAAATATGCAATTTTCCATAGGAACCTTTAGTCGCAGCTACAGCCCGAACTGCTGAACAGAATTACACCAAATTTGCCAAAAAGGTAGCCCTTGGTTCAGAGTCGTGCCTTTTGCTTAAATGGTGTAAATCCGTTCAGAAGTTCCTGAGAAATTTGAAAAAGAAAACACATATATTTCTGGGCGGAGCCTAACCACACATGTCATCGTGAGATCTGATTGGCTGTCAGCACTTCATCCTGGAATTGCTGGCAGCCATCTTGGGACCAATATAAATGATAGTACCCCATTGAAATGCATTGTAGTGAATCGAAGATTTTGAGGATTACCAAAAGGAGAACTATAAAGGGTGATGACAGACTTTAGTTACATTAGAATTCATTTGTTGATGGTACCATACTAATTTCAGGAATTGTGGTGTGTTCTAAGGTGATTTTACCCTGTGAAAAACCTTCTGCTGGGATATCATGAATCATGTTTGAGAGAAATCTATTTTCACATGCTTGTCCCATACAGTTTTGGAAGGTGCTCCAGAAGCTAAAATGAGAGCATATTTTCTGTAAATTCACATTATCTTTCTCAGTCATGTGAGAATGAAGTCTGACATTCTCAGTAAAACATGTACATCCAACAAGGGCAGAGACTGTCAGTTGATTCCTTTGTGTTCTATTGCAGCTTCCCAGAGTGTTCTAAAGAACAACTAGAGTGCTAACAGCCTTACTTATGACAAAAGTATGGCACACCTGAAGCCATCTTGATTGGAATAAACTGGTAACACTTAACACATTTAATTTAAAAAGGAACACAATGAGGGGGTTCATTTTGCCATAGAAATTATGTTTAGTGCTGTAGAAAGAAAAATTAGGACATGTTTTAAGTGAGATCTCAAATATCTTCCTGTTATATTTCAACAGGAGCAGCCTGTCAGTTGATGCCGTTGTGTTCTACTGCAGCTTCCCAGTGTTCTAAAGAACAACTAGAGTGCTAACAGCCTTACTTATGACAAAATTATGGCACACCTGAAGCCATCTTGATTGGAATAAACTGGTAACACTTAAAACATTTAATTTAAAAAGGAACAAAATGATGGGGTTCATTTTGTCATAGAAATTATGGTTAGTGCTGTAGAAAGAAAAATT
The DNA here is from genome assembly GCA_963921515.1 of Calotriton arnoldi. Lineage (NCBI taxonomy): Eukaryota > Metazoa > Chordata > Amphibia > Caudata > Salamandridae > Calotriton > Calotriton arnoldi. The sequence continues at coordinate 140,999 of CAWUFW010005945.1, forward strand.
AGGACATGTTTCAAGTGTGATCTCAAATATCTTCCTGTTATATTTCAACAGGAGCAGCCTGTCAGTTGATGCCTTTGTGTTCTACTGCAGCTTCCCAGAGTGTTCTAAAGAACAACTAGAGCGCTAACAGTCTTACTTATGACAAAATTATGGCACACCTGAAGCCATCTTGATTGGAATAAACTGGTAACTCTTAAAACATTTAATTTAAAAAGGAACAAAATGAGGGGGTTCATTTTGTCATAGAAATTATGGTTAGTGCTATAGAAAGAAAAATTAGGACATGTTTTAAGTGAGATCTCAAATATCTTCCTGTTATATTTCAACAGGAGCAGCCTGTCAGTTGATGCCTTTGTGTTCTACTGCAGCTTCCCAGAGTGTTCTAAAGAACAACTAGAGCGCTAACAGTCTTACTTATGACAAAATTATGGCACACCTGAAGCCATCTTGATTGGAATAAACTGGTAACTCTTAAAACATTTAATTTAAAAAGGAACAAAATGAGGGGTTCATTTTGTCATAGAAATTATGGTTAGTGCTGTAGAAAGGAAAATTAGGACATGTTTCAAGTGTGTTCTCAAATATCTTCCTGTTATATTTCAACAGGAACAGCCTGTCAGTTGATGCCTTTGTGTTCTACTGCAGCTTCCCAGAGTGTTCTAAAGAAAATCTAGAGTGCTAACAGTCTTACTTATGACAAAATTATGGCACACCTGAAGCCATCTTGATTGGAATAAACTGGTAACTCTTAAAACATTTAATTTAAAAAGGAACAAAATGAGGGGGTTCATTTTGTCATAGAAATTATGGTTAGTGCTGTAGAAAGAAAAATTAGTGCTAAAACACTACCCCCAGCACGACACCCTACACTACCCAAACATAATTGCACTACCCTAAACCCTAAAACACTACCACCAGCACGACTCCCTACACTACCCAAACACCACTGCACTACCCTAAACCCTAAAACACTACCCCCAGCACGACTCCCTACACTACCCAAACACCACTGCACTACACTAAACCCTAAATATACCCCCAGCATGACCTCCCACACTACACAAACACCACTGCACTACCCTAAACCCTAAAACACTACCCCCAGCACGACCCCTACACTACCCAAACACCACTGCACTACCCTAAACCTTAAAACACTAACCCCAGCATGACCCCCTACACTACCCAAACACCACTGCACTACCCTATACCCTAAAACATGACCCCCTACACTACACAATCACGACTGCACTACCCTAAACCGTAAAACACTACCCACAGCATGACCCCCTTCACTACACAGACACCACTGCACTGCCCTAAACCCTAAAACACTACCCCAGCACTACCCCCTACACTACCCAAACACCACTGCACTAACATAAACCCTAAATCTACCCCCAGCACGACCCCTACACTACCCAAACACCACTGCACTACCCTAAACCATAAAACACTACCCCCAGCATGACCCCCTACACTACACAAACACCACTGCACTACCATAAACCCTAAAACACTACCACCAGCATGACCCCCTACTCTACTCAAACACCACTGCACTACCCTAAACCCTAAAACACTACCCCAGCACAACCTCCGACACTATCCATACACCTCTGCACTACCCTAAACCCTAAAACACTACCACCAGCACGACCCCCTACACTACTGCACTACCCTAAACCCTAAAACACTACCCCCAGCACGACCCCCTACACTACCCAAACACCACTGCACTACCCTAAACCCTAAAACACTACCCCCAGCACGACCCCCTACACCACCCAAACACCACTGCACTACCCTAAACCCTAGAAAAGAAACCCCCACTCCATGCCCAATCCCCCTTACCTCTCACTCCTCATGGTTCCTCTCTCCTCGTGGTTCCTGCTTCATGTCATCTCTGAGGGGCGGTGCACGTCGTTGTGAGGAAACGGAACAGCCTCTGCTTCCTTACAACGACATGGATCGTCTACATGTTTTAGAACGCATGGTCATTTACCATACATACCTTTACAACAAAATTCGTTGTAAAGGCATGCGTGGTAAATGACCATGCGTTCTAAAAATGCGTAGTAATGACTTCGTGATGTACAACGCATGCGTGGTAATGCATGCATTGTAATGGTATCGCAAAGTAAAAAGTCGTTGTAACGGCTGTTTACCGATCGAAGCTGGCCCCTGTTCTTCAGTGAGACGTTTATTTGATTAATTAGGAGGAAGGAATGTGTTTTTTACCGAAAAGTGCATTCCCAGCTGTTGTATTGTGAAAGTGTCCGCGTGGCCTGGTTTCACTTCCGGTGAGAGAGTGGAAGAGTCTGTTTGGATCTAAAGGAGTTCTGTTGTTGGACGGGGCCAGCGCGACATGTCATCAGAAAACATAGCTAATGGAAAGCATCCTCCCTGAAGTGTGGAGCAGTGCCATGAGAGGTCAACGAGTGTGCATCCCACCGCAGTATGACCGTACCGCGTGACCCATGTGCCGCCTCCAGGGTACGGGAGGCAGAAGCGGCATCGCAGGTCCTCTTGAAGACCGTTGTAGCACTAATTCTACATTTTGGTACTAGGGCCTTTTAACTTCGTTGTTCCTGCCAGATACAAAGAGAAGATCCTGTGTTATTCAGTGCCCTCGTTACCTTTTTTGTGGGTTGTGGTGCTTGTCACTTCGCTGCCCCGCCGGTGCACACGACGGGGCACCCCACCTCGTGTGCCATCTGCAGGGCCTCTGCCCTCGGATCACTGGTTTCGGTTTCTGGAGTGGCAACATAAACAGTTGCTCCCAAAGGACTAGCCTGAACACTTAGGTGAATATCCCCTGCACCAGCATTCCACGGAAATTCTTTCCTAGCTCTCCCACGTCAACGAGCATGGCTCCGCTCACGACACCGTATGACGTCATCGGAGCCATAAGAGGATCTCGTCGGCGTGCTGACGTCAGTTCCACCCATTTTTTCCATGCCACCGAGGCAAACAGGGGACCGAGACATTTTCACATGTATACATAGTATAATAAATATATATATATTCACTGAAAAACCATAGGTTTCAGGCACGTTATAGTTAGAAATTAGCATTTAAAAAACCTTAGAAATTCACTGAAAAAACCATAGGTTTCAGGCACGTTACAGTTAGAAATTAGCATTTAAAAACCTTAGAAATTCACTGAAAAAACCATAGGTTTCAGGGGCGTTATAGTTAGTTGGACATTTCACTCGTACAAAACCATAGAAATTCCCCGTTATAGTTAGTTCAGCTAACTATAACTCGCGCGCCCGCAATGCACTGATGATGACGTCACATATTACATCACTCATGACATGGTCAGTGACATCACTCATGACATCACTGATGACATCTCAAATGACATCACTGATCTGATCTGGCCGCAATGAACAAGGCCAACAATCAATCTCGTTCAGAATTATTGGTTGACCGAAATAAAAGGGACTCTGAAATTAGACAACCCTTGGATCAACCTACCAGGTTGATATTGACATTCAATAAACAACATAAAACCTTAAGGAGAATAGTCAATAGGAATTGGCCATTAATTCTGAACGATCCCATATTGGGTGAGCGCCTAACAGCCACCCCTAGCATCACCTACAGGAAAGCCCAATCTATGAGCAGCGCATTAGTTAAAAGTAGCCCTGAGGTTATTTTAACTAAAAACTGGCTTAATGCGCGAACAGGATTTTTTAAATGCTCTAATTGCAAAGCGTGTAGATACAGCAATAATGTCAAAATGTATACCACTCCTTTTAAACAGAGACCAGTTGAGATTTCCAAGTTTTTAAACTGTAAAACAGAATTTGTGGTGTATGTGCTGGAGTGTCCGTGTAGCCTACGCTATGTGGGGAGCACCAAATTACAAGTGCACAAGCGGATACTCCAGCACATGCGAGCTATTTCCAACAATGATGCTTCCTACCCAGTGGCAAGACACTTCAAAGAACACCATGGCAGTAACAGCCAGTTATTGAAATATTTTGCCATTGATGCTGTCTTGCCGCTGAGAAGGGGTGGGAACCGTGAATATTTCTTACGAAAGTTGGAAACACAATACATCTTGGAGCTCGACTGTAAAATTCCATCAGGTTTGAATGCTAGTGAGGATTTTTTTACCTGTTTATGAATCCATCACCTCTATTCCTTCTCACATACAGTATAAACCTTTTATTCTCTATATCAAAACTGCCCCTTTCCCTTTCTTAAAAATATTTTTTTATTCAAAATTTTAACACTTTTATACACGATTAGTAATGAATCACGGCTGTGATTCAAGGTGGTGTAGACACGGGTATAGTTTTTATTAGCACAAGCACTTTATCGGAATTGATGGACTTTTGCCCACTTGGGCTGAATTTGTTGCACCCCTTACACATCTGCTTTGAATCTATGCTTGTTAAGCTAGGTCAAAAATGCATGAGAAGTAGTCATAAAATATGGTAACTAGAATGACATTTTTGTGCATGAGGTCATTGGAATAGTCAATACAATGTGGGAGTTCAGAATTTTAAATGTATATATTTTTAATGTATATGTTTTTAATCTGGATTTTTAACACCGTTTTTCTATGTGCAGTGTATTTAAATTTAACTATGAATATTTATTTATTTATTGCATATGATTGCACATTTTGACTATGAGTAATAGATCTATTGTATTTCATGAAAACGAATGGCATTGTGTAAGGCTTGCTAAAGGAAAAAAATTGCAGTATTTTTCTTTGTCCATCAAAGATCTGTATTTCACGTGTGTTTACCATGCACTAGCACTTTAAATTTGAGAAGAAATCTCCGTTTCGTGTCATGTGATCAAGGCCTCGTGTGAGGCTGAAACGCGTAATGGCGGAGGTGCGGGAGTTCACCAAATAAACCTATAATTGCACCAACTCTGGGTCTGCTTCTCGTCCTTTCAAGGAATTGGTGACGAAGGTTTTTGGATATATATATATATATATATATATATATATATATATATATATATATATATATATATATATATTCAGAAACACAAGGATGCCGCACTCCAGAGATTGGTTTCAGAGTTGCCTTATTTTCACCACGACTGGTGGTAGTGGTGGTGAAAATAAAGCAACTCTGAAACCGGTCTTGGAGTACGGCATCCTTTGTGTTTCTGAATTTAAATATCGGGTAAGGATTCTACCCGTTGCTGCCTGCACCAGGTATTGAGCGCTCTGACATTGGGAATTAATTGTTATATATATATATAAATATTTATTTACAGAGATATTTCTCAGTGCTGAAATTATGAGACTGTGAAAGAACTATAATGAGTCTCTTTGAAGTTACCTGAAAGGCAGTAAAGTGTGGTACTGCTGCAGAGTACAAAAAAAGTTTCTGCTAGATAGAGATATCTGACTTTTGTGTAGTGGCAGTTTTGACACCATAAAGGGTATGCTGAAACGAACAGATCGGTATTATGTAGACAGCTAAGTGGATTAGTAAAGCCACAAACTAGAAACACTTTGTAACAGACTAAATGTATGTGAGAGAGGGGCTATGGAGAGATGAGGGGCATGTTTGCAAGGATGGTATGGGCGCATCAAAGGAGGTCAGAGTGTGCAATTGTAAAGCACACGTTCACCCGTAGGCATCTTGGCGCCAAAATGATGGTCGCACTGGCTCCCACCAGCGCTAAAAGGCTGCGATGAAGGGTATGTGGCAAGGTAAAGTAATACTGTGTCTTTTTTCTCTCTTTCTTAGTCTTTTTGGAGAGCGTACAGAGTTTGCAAAGGTAAGGTGACTTCGTCATTATTGACTTAAACACTTCACTCACGCACACACCCACCTACACTTTAAAACCAACAACCTATCTGCCTTCTACGTAGGATTGTGTTTTAAAAGGATAGTTTAGGCACTAGCAGAGATGGCATATCGTTGGATGAATGCTGCCCAGGCCCTAAATCTGGTTCTGGAGTCCAGCTCTGAGGCAGGATCAGAGACTGAGACAGCAGATACTGAGACAGCATCTGAGGGAGAGGACAATGGAGCCGAATCTGGGAGTGACTTTTCAGTCGGCGCAGTTCCATCTGATGACTCATCGTCCAGCGATTCTGAAGGAGACAATGTCAGTCGTGCTGTGCCTTTGCCAGCACAGTCTGTGCAGCAGGACACCTGTAACAGGTTAGAGCAACCCAGAGTGCAGGCACGTGTGGCCGCAAGCACAGACGGAGTGCTGTCTTGGCAGCCTCCCAATTTAGTTCAGCCCCAAATTCCGCCTTTCACTGGTGACGCTGGATGTAAAGTAGATACGGCAAATTTTTGCCAATTGACTACTTCCATCTCTTTTTTGGTGTTGACTTCCTAGACGAAATTGTGCAGCAAACAAATTTGCGTGCCGAACAATTTCTGAGGGAACAAGGAGGCACTCTTGGGCCTCATTCTAGGGCACGCAAGTGGACTCCCACTTCTCTAGGGGAGTTAAAGATATTTTTGGGCCTCACGCTTAAAATGGGGGTAGTGCATAAACCAACCTTGCTATCCTACTGGTCTACTCGCACGGTTTGGTTAACCCCCATCTTCGCACCATACATGAGCAGAGATCGTTTTTGCTATTGCAGCGCATGCTGCATTTCAATGACAACTCTGCTGCATTGCCCGGGACCATCCAGACTATGACAGGTTGTTCAAAATTCGGCCTGTCGTGGAACATTTGTCTGCCAGGTTTCCAGAGGTTTATACTCCTGGAAAGAATATAGCCATTGATGAGTCCTTGATCTTGTATAAAGGGCGGTTGCTGTTTAGGCAGTACATTCCGAGCAAACGTGCTCGCTATGGCATCAAGCTGTACATGTTGTGTGAGAGCTCGACTGGCTATGTGTACAGCTTGAGAGTGTATACAGGGAAGGACACAACTCTTAACCCTGTAGGTTGCCCTCCCATGCTAGGGGTCACAGGAAAGATTGTATGGGAGCTTGTCCAGCCACTTCTTCACAAAGGTTATAACCTTTATGTGGACAATTTCTATACAGGAGTAGAGCTGTTCAGTGAGCTCTATAAAGCTGGCACCGTGGCTTGCGGTACAATTCGTTGTCGCCGCAAAGGATTCCCGCAGGAGCTTGTTTGCAAGAAGCTCCAGAAATCCCAGAGCACTGCGTTGCGTTCCAATGAACTGCTCGCAGTTAAGTTCTCATATAGGCGTGACGTGTACGTGCTCACTACAATTCATGCTGAGAGCACTTCCCCTGTCATGGTTTGGGGTCAGATGGCCGAAGTCCACAAGCCCACCTGTATACTTGATTACAACAAGTACATGGGCGGAGTGGACAAGAACGACCAGGTTCTTCAGCCATACAATGCGAGTCGTAAAACTCACACTTGGTATAAGAAACTGTTTATGCACCTGATCCAGATGGCAACATACAATGCGTATGTTGTTTATCGTGAGACCACCACAGGAAGACTCGTGTCTTTCCTTGACTTTCAGTTGTCTGTGATTGAAAGTCTTACTGCTACAGAAGCAGAAGCCTCCACTTCATGTGTTCTGGAGGACGTGGCAAGGTTGCAGGAGCGACACTTTGCAGATAAAATTCCTGCAACACCCAAAAAGGAGCGACCATGTCGTCGTTGTAAAGTGTGCTCGATGCAGGGAAAGAGGCAGGAGACTCGTGTTTACAGTCCCCAGTGCCCAAGTAAGCCTGCCTTCTGTCTTCCTACTTGCTTTATGTTGTATCACACTAAAGCAAAATACTGGGAAATTGACTGAGGTGGTGCTGCCAATAGGTTAACCTTTCAATTGGTGTGAATGGATACCTACTGTCTGTGGGCCACTCCTTCACTACGCAAGCAGCTGCAGGATATTTCTTCCTCTACTTCATTTAATCATGGACTTCTCAACACCGTTATCTGCTTTCAGAACGTGGTAGTTGTTTTGTTCGCCAATTGACAAGTGCATTATAGTCCCCACGCTGCACATACTGGTGGACAGAACATATGCCACGTTGTCATGGAGTACCCGTGTTTCACATTCAACCGTTCTTCGTAGTTTATGATGGTCTCTTTAGGAAGTTTTTGAAAATTTCCAGCATGTTTGCCTTAGTTTCAAAGGTAGATATGCTTGCTCAGCTCGAGAAATGTTTTTGCGGCATACTCGGGCACCCCCGAACTTGCATCCACAAACTGGAAGAAGTTGGATAGAGCATTGTGAGAGCATTGATAGCTCGTGACAGAAATGTTCACTCAAGCTTCAAGTAGCTAGAGATGGAAGGCATTAGTATAGGGTATCTTAACAATTGGACAGGGTTAGTCAGGACTCTGAGGACAGACACACGAACGGGTTAGAACAGCTTACGGTAGGTACGCTTTCCGAGGAATATTGCAAAGGTAGAAGGCAGATAGTAAAGGTAGCATAGATACACGTCCTGACTTCTTCTTCACCCATGGATTCAAATCCATTGCTGCCACACTCACACTGAATTTACTGTAGTACTTATGGGTCAATGCTGCTTGCCATGTTCATCCTACGTTAGAACTTAGTAGATGGTCAGTTTGCTGTATGATAAGTGCATTACAGTCACTGCACATAACGGTGGATTGGACATATGCTACGTTGTCACGGACTACCCTTGTTTCACATTCATCCGTTCATAGTTTCTATAGCATGTTTGCCTTAGTTTCAAAGGTAGATATGCTTGCTCAGCTCGAGAAATGTTTTTGCGGCATACTCGAGCACCCCCAACTTGCATCCACAAACTGGAAGGAGTTGGATTTAGCATAGTGAGTGCACTAAAGGTGCATGAAAGACATGTCTTCCTGAGCCTCATGTGGCTGTCATGGAAGTCATTAGTATAGGTTCACTGGGCATGAGTTCGGTAACGTTCTGGAAGAAGGAGGTGGAGACTTGACAGGTGGTAGAATATAGTCAAAGTCATTATGTCTTGTGGAATATAAATGTGAAAGGGGCCCTTTCATGGCGGCAGTATGTTTGTGTGAGTGCAAGTGATATGGTTGTTTGGGCCCGTGGCTGGCGGTACGGAAGTCTTGTGTGTGGTGTGTGAATGGCGTGGTTGGTGCCATGATGTGGCTTTATGGCTCCCCTTCAGAAGGCTTCGCTTCAATATTTATATACTTTGATAAGTATTTGTGCTTTGAAGCCAGCGTTTCTGGAGGTGCTAAAACCAACCTGTGTAAGTGGTGGATTAGCTTTATCAAATGAGTGTTAGATTTATATTTGTGTCGGTTTAATGGCCTTTTGTAAGATATTGTTTTTTTCACAATGGGTAGCAGGGGACTTTCTGCCCTAGCTCAGTCGTCACCGAGGCAAACCTTTACATTTTTTAGTAGTAGACAAAGGGGGAAGTACAAGGGTGAATGACTTGCGTGGTTCTCACTGTTTTTTTTTACCCAACATGCCCTGCTAGCCTCATATTTTGTTGAAAAAAATCACTATTTCCACACATTTTTGTGTGGGAAAGTTGTGGCATCGCCGGGCAGACACGCATTTCCTACCACCCAGTATTCCCCAAGGTCTCCCGATAAAAATGGTGCCTCACTCGTGTGGGAGGCCCAAGTACCCGCGACAGGCTAGGGCCCAAAACGTATTGAGGCGACATTAAAATTGCCTATCACAAAACAACCTGGTTTTGTGAGGGGGGTCACCTTGGTTTTTGGCCCCGTGCTTGGTGGCCAGCTAGGGAAACCAACCAAACCCACACATTTCTGAAAACTAGACACCCGGGGGGTTCCAGGGAGGTATGGCTTGCGTGGATCCCCCAACGTTTTCCTACCCAGAATCCCCTGCAAACCTCGAATTTAGCAGAAAAAATCACTTTTTCCACACATTTTTGTGTGGGAAAGTTGTGGCATCGCCGGGCAGACATGCATTTCCTACCACACAGTGTTCCCCAAGGTCTCCTGATAAAAATGGTACCTCACTCGTGTGGGAGGCCCAAGTACCCGCGACAGGCAAGGGCCCAAAACGTATTGAGGTGACATTAAAATTGCCTATCACAAAACAACCTGGTTTTGCAAGGGGGGTCACCTCGGTTTCTGGCCCCGTGCTCGGCGGCCAGCTAGGGAAACCTATCAAACCTACACATTTCTGAAAACTAGACACCCGGGGAGTTCCAGGGAGGTATGGCTTGCGTGGATCCCCCAACGTTTTCTTACCCAGAATCCCCTGCAAACCTCGAATTTAGCTGAAAAAATCACTTTTTCCACATATTTTTGTGTGAGAAAGTTGTGGCATCGCCGGGCAGACATGCATTTCCTACCACCCAGTGTTCCCCAAGGTCTCCCGATAAAAATGGTACCTCACTCGTGTGGGAGGCCCAAGTACCCGCGACAGGCTAGGGCCCAAAACGTATTGAGGTGACATTAAAATTGCCTCTCACAAAACAACCTGGTTTTGCAAGGGGGGTCACCTCGGTTTTTGGCCCTGTGCTCGGCGGCCAGCTAAGGAAACATATCAAACCTACACATTTCTGAAAACTAGAGACCCGGGGGTTCCAGGGAGGTATGGCTTGCGTGGATCCCCCAACGTTTTCTTACCCAGAATCCCCTGCAAACCTCGAATTTAGCTGAAAAAATCACTTTTTCCACATTTTTGTGTGGGAAAGTTGTGGCATCGCCCGGGCAGACATGCATTTCCTACCACCCAGTGTTACCCAAGGTATCCCAATAAAAATGGTGCCTCACTCGTGTGGGAGGCCCAAGTACCCATTACAGGCAAGGGCCAAAACGTATTGAGGTGACATTAAAATTGCCTATCACAAAACAACCTGGTTTTGCAAGGGGGGTCATCTTGGTTTTTGGCCCCGTGCTCGGCGGCCAGCTAGGGAAACCTATCAAACCTACACATTTCTGAAAACTAGACACCCGGGGGGTTCCAGGGAGGTATGGCTTGTGTGGATCCCCCAACGTTTTCTTACCCAGAATCCCCTGCAAACCTCGAATTTAGCTGAAAAAATCACTTTTCCACACATTTTTGTGTGGGAAAGTTGTGGCATCGCTGGGCAGACATGCATTTCCTACCACCCAGTGTTCCCCAAGGTCTCCCGATAAAATTGTACCTCACTCGTGTGGGAGGCCCAAGTACCCGCAACAGGCTAGGGCCCAAAACGTATTGAGGTGACATTAAAATTGCCTATCACAAAACAACCAGGTTTTGCAAGGGGGTCACCTCGGTTTTGGCCTTGTGCTCGGCGGCCAGCTAGGAAACCTATCAAACCCACACATTTCTGAAAACTAGACACCGGGAAGTTCCAGGGAGGTATGGCTTGAGTGGATCCCCAACGTTTTCTTACCCAGAATCTCCTGCAAACCTCAAATTTAGCTGAAAAAATCACTTTTTCCACATATTTTTTTGTGGGAAAGTTGTGGCATCGCCGGGCAGACATGCATTTCCTACCACCCAGTGTTCCCCAAGGTATCCCGATAAAAATGGTGCCTCACTCGTGTGGGAGGCCCAAGTACCCGTGACAGGCAAGGGCCCAAAACGTATTGAGGTGACATTAAAATTGCCTATCACAAAACAACCTGGTTTTGCAAGGGGGGTCATCTTGGTTTTTGGCCCCGTGCTCGGCGGCCAGCTAGGGAAACCTATCAAACCTACACATTTCTGAAAAATAGAGACCCGGGGGGTTCCAGGGAGGTATGGCTTGCGTGGATCCCCCAACGTTTTCTTACCCAGAATCCCCTGCAAACCTCGAATTTAGCTGAAAAAATCACTTTTTCCACACATTTTTGTGTGGGAAAGTTGTGGCATCGCCGGGCAGACATGCATTTCCTACCACCCAGTGTTCCCCAAGGTATCCCGATAAAAATGGTGCCTCACTCGTGTGGGAGGCCCAAGTACCCGTGACAGGCAAGGGCCCAAAACGTATTGAGGTGACATTAAAATTGACTATCACAAAACAACCTGGTTTTGCAAGGGGGGTCATCTTGGTTTTTGGCCCCGTGCTCGGCGGCCAGCTAGGGAAACCTATCAAACCCACACATTTCTGAAAAATAGACACCCGGGAAGTTCCAGGGAGGTATGGCTTGCGTGGATCCCCCAACGTTTTCTTACCCAGAATCCACTGCAAACCTCAAATTTAGCTGAAAAAATCACTTTTTCCACACATTTTTGTGTGGGAAAGTTGTGGCATCACCAGGAAGACATGCATTTCCTACCACCCAGTGTTCCCCAAGGTCTCCCGATAAAAATGGTACCTCACTCGTGTGGGAGGCCCAAGTACCACGACAGGCTAGGGCCCAAAACATTTTGTGATAGGCAATTTTGATGTTGCCTCAATACGTTTTTGGCCCTTGCCTGTCGCGGGTACTTGGGCCTCCCACACGAGTGAGGCACCATTTTTATCGGGAGACCTTGGGGAACACTGGGTGGTAGGAAATGCGTGTCTGCCGGCGATGCCACAACTTTCCCACACAAAAATGTGTGGAAAAGTGATTTTTCAGCAAAATTTGAGGTTTGCAGGGATTCTGGGTAAGAAAACGTTGGAGGTCCACGCAAGCCATACCTCCCTGGAACCACCTGGCTGTCTAGTTTTCAGAAATGTGTGGGTTTGATAGGTTTCCTTGCTGGCCGCCGAGCACGGGGCCAAAACCGAGGTGACCCCTTACAAAACCAGGTTGATTTGTGATAGGCAATTTTAATGTCACCTCAATTTGTTTTGGGCCCTAGCCTGTTGCAGGTACTTGGGCCTCCCACACGAGTGAGGCACCATTTTTATCGGGAGACATTGGGGAACACTGGGTGGTAGGAAATGCGTGTCTGCCCAGCGATGCCACAACTTTCCCACACAAAAATGTGTGAAAAAGTGATTTTTTCAGCTAAATTTGAGGTTTGCAGGGATTCTGGGTAAGAAAACGTTGGGGGATCCACACAAGCCATACCTCCCTGGAACCACCCAGGTGTCTAGTTTTCAGAAATGTGTGGGTTTGATAGGTTTCCTAGCTGGCCGCTGAGCACGGACCAAAAACCGAGGTGACCCTTGCAAAACCAGGTTGTTTTGTGATAGGCAATTTTAATGTCACCTCAATACGTTTTGGGCCCTAGCCTGTCGGAGGTACTTGGGCCTCCCACGAGTGAGGCACCATTTTATCGGGAGACCTTGGGAACACTGGGTGGTAGGAAATGCGTGTCTGCCAGCGATGCCACAACTTTCCCACACAAAATGTGTGGAAAAAGTGATTTTTCAGCAAAATTTGAGGTTTGCAGGGAATTCTGGTAAGAAAACATTGGGGGATCCATGCAAGCCATACCTCCTGGAACCATCTGGGTGTCTAGTTTTCAGAAATGTGTGGGTTTGGTAGGTTTCCCTAGCTGGCCGCTGAGCACTGGGCCAAAAATCGAGGTGACCCACCTTGCAAAACCAGGTTGTTTTGTGATAGGCAATTCTAATGTCACCTCAATACGTTTTGGGCCCTAGCCTGTCGCAGGTACTTGGGCCTCCCACACGAGTGAGGCACCATTTTTATTGGGAGACCTTGGGGAACACTGGGTGGTAGGAAATGCGTGTCTGTCCGGCGATGCCATAACTTTCCCACACAAAAATGTGTGGAAAAGTGATTTTTTCAGCTAAGTTTGAGGTTTGCAGGGGATTCTGGGTAAGAAAACTTTGGGGATCCACGCAAGCCATGCCTCCCTGGAACCACCCGGGTGTCTAGTTTTCAGAAATGTGTGGGTTTGATAGGTTTCCTAGCTGGCCGCCGAGCACAGGCCAAAACCGAGGTGACCCCTTGCAAAACCAGGTTGTTTTGTGATAGGCAATTTTAATGTCACCTCAATACGTTTTGGGTCCTAGCCTGTCGCGGGTACTTGGGCCTCCCACACGAGTGAGGCACCATTTTATCGGGAGACCTTGGGGAACACTGGGTGGTGGAAATGCGTGTCTGCCCGGCGATGCCACAACTTTCCCACACCAAATGTGTGGGAAAAGTGATTTTTCAGCAAAATTTGAGGTTTGCAGAGGATTCTGGGTAAGAAAACGTTGGAGATCCACGCAAGCCATACCTCCCTGCAACCACCTGGGTGTCTAGTTTTCAGAAATGTGTGGGTTTGGTAGGTTTCCTAGCTGGCCGCTGAGCACGGGGCCAAAACCGAGGTGACCTCCTTGCAAAACCAGGTTGTTTTGTGATAGGCAATTTTAATGTCACCTCAATATGTTTTGGGCCCTAGCCTGTCGCGGGTACTTAGGCCTCCCACACAAGTGAGGTACCATTTTTATCGGAAGACTTTGGGGAACTCGGGGTGGGTGGAATTTTGTGGATCCACGCAGATTCCAGAACTCTCCACCACAGAAATGTGAGGAAAATGTGTTTTTTTTTAACAATATTTTAGGTTTGCAAGGGATTCTGGGTAGCAGAACCTGATGAGAGCCTGCCAAGTCACCCCATCCTGGATTCCCCTGGGTGTCTAGTTTTCAAAAATGTATAGGTTTCCTAGGTTTCCCTAGGTGCCGTCAGAGCTAGGGTTCAAAATCTACAGCTAGGCACTTTGTTGAAAAAGGGTCCGTTTTCACTGCAAAAATGTGGTGTGTTCACGTTGCGTTTTGGGCCGTTTCCTGTCGTGGGTACTTAGGCCTCCCACACAAGTGAAGTACCATTTTTCTCAGAAGACTTTGGGGAACGCGGGGTGTGTTGAATTTTGTGGATCCACGCAGATTCCAGAACTTTCCACCACAGAAATGTGAGGAAAATGTGTTTTTTTTTACAATATTTTAGGTTTGCAAGGTATTCTGGGTAGCAGAACCTGGTGAGAGCCAGCCAAGTCACCCAATCCTGGAGTCCCCTGGGTGTCTAGTTTTCAAAAATGTATAGGTTTCATAGGTTTCTCTAGGTGCCGGCAGAGCTATGGTTCAAAATCTACAGCTAGGCACTTTGTTGAAAAAGGGTCCGTTTTCACTGTGAAAATGTGGTGTGTCCACGTTGCGTTTTGGGCCATTTCCTGTCGCGGGTACTTGGGCCTCCCACACAAGTGAGGTACCATTTTTATCGGAAGACTTTGGGGAACGCGGGGTGGGTGGAAATTTGTGGATCCACGCAGATTCCAGAACTTTCCACCACAGAAATGTGAGGAAAATGTGGTTTTTTTGACAATGTTTTAAGTTTGCAAGGGATTCTGGGTAACAGAACCTGGTGAGAGCCAGTCAATTCACCCCATTCTGGATTCCCCTAGGTGTCTACTTCTAAAAAATGTATAGGTTTGAAAGGTTTCCCTAGGTGCCGGCAGAGCTAGGGTTCAAAATCTACAGCTAGCCACTTTGTTGAAAAAGGGTCCGTTTTCACTGCGAAAATGTGGTGTGTCCACGTTGCGTTTTGGGCCGTTTCCTGTCGTGGGTACTTGGGCCTCCCACACAAGTGAGGTACCATTTTTATCGGAAGACTTTGGGGAACGCGGGGTGGGTGGAATTTTGTGGATCCACGCAGATTGCAGAACTTTTCCACCACAGAAATGTGAGGAAAATTTGTTTTTTTGGACAGTTTTTTAGGTTTGCAAGGGATTCTGGGTAACAGAACCTGGTGAAAGGCAGTCAAGTCACCCCATCCTGGATTCCCCTGGGTGTCTAGTTTTCAAAAATGTATAGGTTTGCTAGGTTTCCCTAGGTGCTTGCAGAGCTAGGGTTCAAAAACTACAGCTAGGCACTTTGCCAAATAAGGGTCATTTTTCACAGTGAAATTGAGGTGTGTCCACGTTGCGTTTTGCGCCGTTTCCTGATGCGGACACTAGGCCTACCCACACAAGTGAGGTACCATTTTTCTAGGAAGACTTTGGGGAACACGGGGTGGGTAGAAATGTGTGGATACACGCAGGTTCCAGGACTTTCCACCACAGAAATGTGAGGAAAATGTGTTTTTTTTGATAATTTTTAGGTTTTCAAGGGATTCTGAGTAACAGAACCTGGTGAGAGGCAGTAAAGTCACCCCATCCTGGATTCCCTGGGTGTCTAGTTTTCAAAAATATATAGGTTTGCTAGGTTTCCCTAGATGCAGGCAGAGCTAGGATTCAAAAACTACAGCTAGGCACTTTGCCAAAAAAGGGTCATTTTTCACTGTGAAATTGGGGTGTGTCCACGTTGCGTTTTGCGCGATTTCCTGTCGCGGGCTCTAGGCCTACCCACACAAGTGAGGTACCATTTTTCTCGGAAGACTTTGGGGAACACGGGGTGGGTAGAAATGTGTGGATACACGCAGGTTCCAGGACTTTCCACCACAGAAATGTGAGGAAAATGTGTTTTTTTTGATAATTTTTTAGGTTTTCAAGGGATTCTGAGTAACAGAACCTGGTGAGAGGCAGTAAAGTCACCCCATCCTGGATTCCCTGGGTGTCTAGTTTTCAAAAATATATAGGTTTGCTAGGTTTCCCTAGATGCAGGCAGAGCTAGGATTCAAAAACTACAGCTAGGCACTTTGCCAAAAAAGGGTCATTTTTCACTGTGAAATTGGGGTGTGTCCACGTTGCGTTTTGCGCGATTTCCTGTCGCGGGCTCTAGGCCTACCCACACAAGTGAGGTACCATTTTTCTCGGAAGACTTTGGGGAACGCGGGGTGGGTAGAAATGTGTGCATCCACGCAGATTCCAGGACTTTCCACCACAGAAATGTGAGGAAAATGTTTTTTTTTTTACAATTGTTTAGGTTTGCAAGGGATTCTGGGTAACATAACCTGGTGAGAGGCAGTAAAGTCACCCCATCCTGGATTCCCCTGGGTGTCTAGTTTTAAAAAATGTATAGATTTGCTAGGTTTCCCTAGATGCAGGCAGAGCTAGGATTCAAAAACTACAGCTAGGCACTTTGCCAAAAAAGGGTCATTTTTCACTGTGAAATTGGGGTGTGTCCACGTTGCGTTTTGCGCAATTTACTGTCACAGGCTCTAGGCCTACCCACACAAGTGAGGTACCATTGTTCTTGGAAGACCTTGGGGAACGCGGGGTGGGTAGAAATTTGTGGATCCACACAGATTCCAGAACTTTCCACCACAGAAATGTAGGGAAAATGTGGTTTTAAAAAACATATAGGTTTGCTAGGTTTCCCTAGATGCCGGCAGAGCTAGGGTTCAAAAACTAGAGCTAGGCACTTTGCCAAAAAAGGGTCATTTTTCACTGTGAAATTGGGGTGTGTCCACGTTGCATTTTGCTCCATTTCCTGTTGCGGTCATTAGGCCTACCCACACAAGTGAGGTACCATTTTACTCGGAAGACTTTGGGGAACGTGGGGTGGGTGGAAATTTGTGGATCCATGCAGATTCCAGAACTTTCCACCACAAAAATGTGAGGAAAATGTGTTTTTTTTGACACTTTTTTAGGTTTGCAAGGGATTCTGGGTAACAGAACCTGGTGAGAGCCAGTCAAGTCACCCCATCCTGGATTCCTCTGGGTATATAGTTTTCAAAAATGTATAGGGTTGCTAGGTTTCCCTGGGTGCCGGCAGAGCAAGGGTTCAAAAACTACAGCTAGGCACTTTGCAAAAAAAGGGTAATTTTTCAATGTGAAAATGTGGTGTGTTCACGTTGCGTTTTCAGCCGTTTCCTGTCGTGGGCACTATGCCTACCCACACAAGTGAGGTACCATTTTTATTGGGAGACTTAGGGTAATTCATATTTGTAAAGCAACTGTTATTACCTATTGACTTTAGATGCATTTCTGCCTTTCAAATGAAAGACAATGTGTAAAAAAGAAGTCATTTTGAAAAATGACCTATAATTCTCATGCTAGTATGAGTATTCCCAATTTCGGAAATGTGCAAATATCTACTGTTTCTAAACTCTATATTTTGTTCCCATTTCAGAAATACATAGGAGTCTTTCATACTGAATTCTCCATGTATACATTTTCCCAGAATAATTGCTATATACCCGGTACATAATAAAAAAACATTGCCAGACACTGCTCAGTTTTTGGCTCTGGGTTCGTCGGGTTCTTAGTGAACCTACAAGTCCTAATTATCCCCACAACCAGTAAGATCCAGTGGATGTAACGGTATATTGCTTTCAAAGAGCTGTCATAATTAGAAGAAGTTACAGGTGAAAACGTTGACACAAAAGACTGTTTTTTTCAACTAATTTACCATTTTTCCTATATTTAACTGTTAGTTTCTATAAAGAAACCTTGATGGATTTACACAAATGACCCCTTGCTGAATTCAGAATTGAGTCTACTTTTCTAAAATGTATAGATTTCCAGGATCCATTATTGCTTTCATACCCATTTCTACCATTAACTGGAAAGAGGTTGAAAGCACAAAAAATAGCAAAAATAGGCTATGTCCCAGAAAAATGCCAAAACTGTGTAACATTTTTGGGTTTTCTGACAAAAGTCTGTCATTACCTAAAAGCTGGGAAAATGGAGATTTCAGCCCCACAAACCCTTTTTTGATACCATTTGCAGGGAAAAACCCAGACGCTTTCATATGCAGGACTTTTTTCCCATTTTTCCACAAAAAACCAAAATTTAGCTGTATTTTGGCTAAAATCTGGGACCCCTCCAGGGGAATCCACAAACCCTGGGTACCTTTAGGACCCCCATGATGTTGGAAGAAAAGGACGCAAATTTGGCGTAGATACCTTATGTGGTCAAAAAGTTACAGAGGCCTAATTGCAAACTACTACAAATAGCCAAAAAAGGGCTCAGCACTGGGGGGGAAAAGGCCCAGCAGTTAAGGGGTTAAGAGTTATGTCTATGCATATGAGTGAAGGTGTTGATTCTTGAAGCACTGTCTGACAGAATGTATTAGTAGCTCTGCCCTTCCATAAGTGTTCACATGACATTCAAGTGAATGTACAACACTGGGTGTATAAGTCAGCATATGCGACTAAAAGTGTGCATGTGGATGTGGAAAATGTCTAACTACATATATTTGCTTTCATACACATACACTTTGCCCTCTGGCCTAGCTACAGGCTACATTATGAGTGACTTCTAAGTGCTACTACAGCAGGTTAAGGATTTTGAAGGGCTTTGAAATACCAAGACAGCCTAGCTGTACCATTGCATGTACAAGCTGAAGTGTACTAGAGCTGAGACATGTGGAGAAGGGCTACTTGTCTGGATGGTTCACCTGGTAATGTCAGAGATTTACTACATATCTATGTAAGTGTCTCAGATTCTATCTGGATGTTTTTTTCTATATACAGTAAAGTTTCTTAGTACAATGCTGGCTCTGTTTCTGTCTGTTTGGCCCTATGGCGTGTCAGACACTAATGAGTTGTTTCAGTGAGAGTGTCACTGCCTCCATTAGAGCAACATACATAAGAGTTGTGCCTCTGCATGTGAGTGAAGTTTTACATGCTCAAAACACTGTGTGAGAGCATGTATTAGTAGCTCTAGCCTTTCATAACTATTTACATGACATTGAACTGAATGTAGCACATTGGATGTATACTTTAGCATATGCGCCTAAAACTGTGCATATGCCTGTAAAAAACTTCCAACTGCATGTGTTTGCATTCATGCACATACAGTTTACCCTCTGGCCTAGGTAGAAGCTATCTTATGGGTGACTTCTAAGTAGTACTACAGCAGATGAAAGCTTTGGCTAGTGTACTAGACTGAGACATGTTGGAAGGGCTACTTGTCTGGATGGCTCACTTGGTAATGTCAGAGCTTTTCAACATATTAGAAGAATTGCCTCAGTTTGAATCTTGGTGTTTTTTCTATATATAAGCTGTTTGGCTCTATAAATCTATATGTAAGTGGTGGCATGGATTGTCTCTTGGGTGTGTCAGTTACCAATGAGTTGTTTGAGTGACAGTGTCACTGCCTCCATTAGCGCTACATACATAATTGTTGTGTCTAGGCATGGGAGCGAAGGTGTATATTCTTCAAAACACTGTCTGAGAGGGTTTATTAGTAGCTCTCCCCTTTAATAACTACTCACATGACATTAAACTGAATGTTCAACACAGGATGTATGTCAGCATACCCGCCTAAAAGTAAGCATGTACCTGTGAAAAATCTCTAACTACATGTCTTTTCTTTCATTCACATACACTTTACCCTCTAGCCTAGCTACAGGCTACCTTAGGAATTTCTTTGAAGTAGTAGTACAAGCGGTTATGGCCTCTCATGAGATTGAAATACCAAGTCAGCCTAGCTGTACAACTGCATGTACAACGTCATGTGTACTATTGATTTATTTATTTAATTTTTGCTATTTTATATAGCGCAGACATGGCCCGAAGGCATCCGAGCACTTTACAACAGCAGCATGATACAAGGGTGCAGCAAGTTATAGTTTCAATAATTACATTCAGATATTGCATTGGTAGCTGCAACCAGAATAAAAGCAACCATTGGATAGGGATGTACACGGTTCAAGCATTGATTAACATGGTGGGGATGACATACAATGAAGGTAGTTTGTCTCCTAGATAGAGTACTTAGGTATGGTCGAGGGTGATTAGCCAAGTTGTCTGTCAAAGCAGAGGATCTTGAGGAACTTTTTGAAGGTGGCTATGTAGGTAGTTAGGCAAAGGGAGGGAGGAAAGGAGTACCAGATTCTTGGGTTTCTTGGGGCACTACCATAGAATGACTGGCTCATGTACTGCTCTTGACTGAAGGTGGCGGGTTCTAGGGATTGGGTGTTTCTGGACCCCCTATTTCCTCCAGAGATTTTCAGTTTATCACTTAGATAGGAGCGTGAAGAGGAGCGCAGCATTATGTGTGCAATGCAGGCTGTTTTGAATTGGCCCAAGCTTCAATGGGAAGCCATTGGAGGGATAGCAGGTCCGGGGAAATGTGGTCACATTTCCTAAAACCTACCTCGAAGTGCGCTGCTGCATGTATAGTTGCTCTCAGTGGGCCTAGATGAACTTTTGGAATGCCTGAGAGAAGGGCAATTCCATAGTCTAGTCTGGAGAGGACGAGAGACTGCACCACTGTTTTGAGGTCTTGTTCTGGCATAAGTTGCCTGACGCCCCATAGCTGCCTGAGTTGGTGTTGTGCGCTTTTGGCAATGGCTGTGATGTGGAGATTTAGATGATTGTCAAGGGTGATACCAATGGATCTAGCACTCTGGACAATGGCAGGGCAGCCATCCAGGACGGGAAAGTTGGCCATCCATTCCTGAACTGGGGTTTTTGCTTTTGAGAGGTGAGATCAAAAGAAATTCAGTTTTAGTTGGGTTGAGTTTTAGGTGATGGCCTGACACATGTTGAAAGGGCTACTTGACTCAATAGTTCACTTGGTAATGTCAGACTGGTAGTATATAATTGAATAAGTGTCTAAGGTCCTATTTTTTCCTATGCATACTAAACTCTCTTATTACATTTCTGACTCTGTTTCAGGGTGTTTGGTTCTGTAAATCTACATATAAGGGGTAGCATGGATTGTATGTTAAACATGTTAGTCAGCAGTGACTTGTTTTATTAAGAGTGTCACTGCTTCCATTAATTGTACATATATAAGAGTTGTATATGTGCATGTGAGTGAAGGTGTAATTGGCTCAAACACTGCATCTGTGCATATATCAGTACCTGTGCCCTTTCATAAATACTCACCTGGCATTGACCTGAATGTAGAACACTGAATATATAAGTCAGCATGTGCTGCTACAACTGTGAATGTAGCTAAGAAAACTTCTAACTATATGTCATTACTTAAGGTCTGTATGCGTCACCATATTCTCTTGTAAATGTACATTTACCTCAAATAACCTGAAAACATATGTGATACTTTTTAACCACACACTAGCATATACTATGGCCTACCTACAGGCTACCATACGAATGAGTTGTATGTGGAACAAGACCAAGTTAACGGTTGGTAGAGCTGTTTAGCCTACCAGTACAACTGAATGCATATGCTCAAGTATCCTGCTGGCTTGGTCATTATGTAATTCCCTATATATGATAGTGTTTACATATATTTATGTATTATTTCTCACTCAAATATTTGAGTAGTATCATATCCACTATTCTTCATCCATAAACAAATCTTTTTAACACTTTTCATGTATGTCACAGATTTAATAAGTACATTTTACATTTAGTGCATTAACACATCACTTATAACACTTTATCTTTATATATACTTCGATTCATGAAATGACAGTCTGTTGTTTATGTTAATTGGTTGCACTGGCACTTTAAAAATGGGGAAGTGTTGTCGGCGCGTCATGTGATCAAGGTCCTTGTGGACCGAAACGCGTCATGGCGGCATAGCGCAAAAATACAAATAAAATAATTTGCACAAAAGAAGAGGTGTCCGTTCCTGCTTTCCGATTCACGCTGTATTTGGATCATATGGAAAAAGGTTACCTGAAACGTGTACCAGGACGGCTTCCCTGGTGTTAACGGACCCCCTCCTGAACAGGGCGCAGCAGCAGGAAGCTGTATCTGGTGTCGAAGCAATAGTCTCCTGGAGGAGAGAGCCGCAGCAGCCCCCGGACATCGAAGAAAACGCAGCCCAAGCCGGCGAGTGGGACAGCGGGAGCATTTGCGTTGGAGGATGCGGGAGGTACCGACGAGTGCCACGGAAGGTAGGGACTGTCAACGAAAGGTCCGTTGGGAGGTGTGCATTAGCGTGTACAAGCATATTGTGTGCAACCGCCACGCGTTTAAACTTAAAAGCGCTCAAGTATGGCTGCCGACGTGCTGAGAGGCAGAGAGGAGGCGGCTGAAGAGATGTTTACAGAAATCCCTAGTATCCAGCCAGTGAAATGAGTCAATAACGAGGAAGGCACCAGTTCGGGAAATAATCTCAAAGACCTTTACAAAAAACTTGAAAAAGCCATGAAAGTGGAGCAAAGCGAAATGGTGGGAGCACAAGTCTCTCACCAAATATTTGGAAGTAGGGCGGATCCCTCGGGGGCTCCGCATTTTACTTGCTCCCAGTTATGAAAATCCAAGCAAAAACATGCTACACGAATGGGCTGAAAGTAATCTGGCTGCCTCAAAGAATGTAATGGAAATTCTGGTCAAAGATGCACAAATTGACAGGATTGAATTACAAAAAGAAATAGACCAACTCAATAACAAAATCCTGGCTTTGGAAGGCACGAACACCAGTTCCAAGTTAAGAGAAGAAATGACAATAAGATTAAAAAAAGAGGAGGATATAATCAAAAAGCGGAAAACGTTTAAATTTCAGAGGGACAAACAAGACTATGAAAGGGGACAAATCTTTACCTTCGCCCGCAAATATGACGCTGTGAAGGCTTCACAGACAAGTACAGGACAAGCTGCACGTACAGAAGGAATCGCAGGCTCAAGTCGTCCAATATGTGAAGCTTCATCCCTCTCTGATCTGATCGCTCGGTAATTGACAGCGGGTCGGATATGGAACAAAATAAAGACACAGCGGGACCATCATCATTTGACAAACAAAAACACACATTGGTGGATGAATTGCATTTTTTAAGGGAAGAGCGGCGCCAGACATTGCGCCCAAGAAACCCAAATCCCAAACAAAACAAAGGCGAAATGCAAGAAGACGCGAACGAAGAAAAAGGAGGCGCAAACACGAAAAAGAACTTCAACAAGAAACTGCAAAGGAAAAATTGGCGCCAACAGTAACATCTGGCATACAATCTAATAATTCCATCATAAACCTTTCAAATATTGACTTAGACAGCACAGAACAACAGCTGTTGGCTCTTGGACTATCCTACTGCCCGGAAACTAATTTCGATTACCCCCAAACAAGGGCAGACATATACAAGTTCATAAGGAAACTCAAATTACAAAAGTTTCATATGCAACAACAGAACAAAACTAGTCAGCCCGTTGAAAAACAAAGTAAAAGAAACACAACTAGTCGACTAACAGCCCGGGATGTAAGAGTATTGGGGGCGTTACAAGCACTTGAAAATGAGGATTTGAACAACACACCTCCTGACAACACACAAAATCTTATGAATCAACAAGGAATTGAGATAAATGTGACGATAGGTACAAACTTTAAACCAAAATCTAAGTTTGTGCCAATAATGCCAAGGGACACAATAGACACATTCAGTTAAACAATCTCAGCTGAAGTGAAAAAACTGAATCGAACAACGAAAGCCAGTAAGAAAAAATACAACAACAATCAACAGAAATGTCATCAGCTTATCACTAAATTACGGGACAATGATACCATTATCGTTACGTAATTCAGACAAAGGGGGCAATGTTGTAATCTGGCAAAAACAACAATATCTAAAAGAAGCAATGATGCAACTGAACAACAGAAGTTGTTACAGATTAAGTACCAAACAAACAATGTTAGCCGCTCAACATGATTTACATACTAAATTGCTGGCCTGGAAAAGTGTGGGCCTCATCAACCAGGATGAGTATAAGTATATGAAAACTGACTATCCAATAACTCCAGTCATATATTGTATACCTAAGGTTCATAAAAACATAAACAACCCCCAGGCAGGCCAATCATATCGGCCAAAAAAAGTCTTCTTGAAAATGTATCAATCTACATAGACTTTTTCTTACAGAGTCATGTAAAATCGCTGCCATCTTACATACAAGATACAACAGACTTTTTAAGAAAGATTCAAAACATCACTTGGCAAAATGACTATGTTTTATTATCCCTAGATGTATCAAATTTGTACACATCTATTCATCACAGGGATGGACTACGTGCGGTTGACCATTTTTTGAACAACAGGCAGATTGAATATCATCAACACAACAAGATGATTATGAGTTTGATCCAATTTTGCCTCAACAACAACTACTTCCTATTCCACCAACAACTATACCAATAAATAAGAGGAGTGGCTATGGGGGCGAGCTTTTCGCCCAGTTATGCTTGCCTCCATATGGGGTGGTGGGAAGAGTTAGTGCTCAACATCAAATATGCGGTCACATTAGCTGAAAATGTAGTTGTTTGGATTCGATATATTGATGATTTATTTGTCATATGGCGGGGATCTGAACAAAGCGCAGCGGATTTTGTTGAACAAATCAATATCAATGAGTTGAATTTACAATTTACCTGTAATATAAGCAAAGAGAGAATCTGTTTTTTGGATGTGGAGGTGTATGTGTCACAAAATCAGTTACACACTAAACTACATCGTAAGCCCACTGCAGGCAACACCACTCTCCATTCCATCAGCTTTCATCCTAGGCATACTATATGCAGTATTCCTAATGGAGAAATGCTCAGGATTCAACATATTTGCAGTACTGATAAGGACCTAGCCGAGGCTCAACTAGCCAGTAAATAACGCTTTTTAGAGAGAGGCTATACTGAAAAAACAATAGACAGTGCCATCAACAAGACTAGAGTCTTGTCCAGAGAGGAACTTCTATCGAGGCCCTCCAGAAAAACTAGGACACAAACCTTGGAGAAAGAAGCATCCACAGACAGGAGTGGTCCCAGACTTATCTTAACTTTTAATAAACAAAAAGATAGTCTGAGCAAGATCATCACAAACAACTGGCATCTGCTAAATAGTGATCCAGTGTTAGGCCCCGTTTTGCCAGCCCGACCAACGATCACATACAGAAAGGCCCCATCTACAAGTGACTTTTTAGTCAGCAGCAGCCCTGAACTGATAAGAAATCAAGGGTGGCTTTCAGGTAGAAAGGGCTTTATAAGATGTTCAACATGCAAAGCATGTAAACATGGGATCAGTAAAACCATCGTCCAGACAGCCTTTGATACCAGACCCACTAAGATCAGTAAGTTAATTACCTGCAAATTGGAGTATGCCATCTACATCTTGGAGTGCCCTTGTGGACTGCAGTATGTGGGAAGCACAAAACTGCAGGTCCACAATCGGATCCTCCAACATTTGCGAGCCATAACAAACATGGATACAACTTATCCGGTGGCCCGCCATTTCAGTGAGATGCATGGAAATGATGCATCTCAAATGAAATACTTCGCTATAGACACTATACCACCACTAAGAAGAGGCGGAGATAGAGAGGCACTCCTACGCAAACTCGAGACCAAATACATCTTGGAACTCGACAGTAAAAGTCCTCATGGACTAAATACAACTGAAGACTTATACACATGGCTGGATTAGTGACAATTCTCTGAGGTATTAATAGTCAGTTTTAACATTCCAATGCAGACACCTCTGACAGCCTTTATAAAAGCATTCGAGCTTTATATAATTAACAAATAACCACCATAATCTCTGCCAAATATCACTTCCTTTTTTAGCAAGTGTACCATCAAGATCAAGGAAATAGAATAATAATAAAAAAAAAAAAAATGTTTTAATGTAAACATCACTAAATAAGGGAAAATTGTTTTTACACTAGGTTTATGCACTGTTATGACCTACTGAATCCCAGGTAGGATTAGTAGAGGATCATACATTGGATATTACACTTGCTTTTTTACACTTATAAACAACTAAACATTTTAACTGTCATTGGGTTAGCAGGCCCACTAGGGGCGGAACATAATTCTTAGAATAGTTTGCGGCAGTATTTATGATAAATGTATTTATACAGAAATTTTAAAGGACGTGGTATGAGTAATAGTAATCATTGTGTATCATATATTTATACTATTTATTGTATTTAAACAGATAGCAGGTTGTATGCACATCAAATTTACATACACCAGTTTGCCAAATGGGATGTTTTTAACCAAGAACTATTGTATATATTCAGATGAATTTTTTATACATTTGTATTAACATCTATTGGTTTTTAATTGACAACCTATAATTGAGAGGTTGGTCAGGAAGATGGATATTTCCCTTCAATTTGGGCAAACAATAATTTGATATTACTCTGTGTGTTTTATTTAATTTATAAACGCATATTTCCACATTTGTCCTTTTGCACAACTATATTATCTACCGTTGCACTAATTATACATATTTTGCTGCTATTTAGTTACAGAACTTCGATTCATGAAATGACAGTCTGTTGTTTATGTTAATTGGTTGCACTGGCACTTTAAAAATGGGGAAGTGTTGTCGGCGCGTCATGTGATCAAGGTCCTTGTGGACCGAAACGCGTCATGGCGGCATAGCACAAAAATACAAATAAAATAATTTGCACAACTGAAGAGGTGTCCGTTCCTGCTTTCCGATTCACGCTGTATTTGGATCATATGGAAAAAGGTTACCTGAAATATATATATATATATATATATATATATATATATATATATATATTAACACTCCAAGGTACCCTGTGTAAGCAAGGACCACTCGGGCAACAGCTGGCAAATAATCATTTATTGGGTAAAGATTGTAGACATGCAGGATGATTCCTTTTTCCAGCTTGATATCGATTCTTTGCCTGACGCGTTTCAGCGCTCATGGCGCTTTCTTCAGAGGCTTGACCATCAAATCAAATCAACTGCTCGCTTGGACACACCTCATCTTTATAGTCAATTGCCCGCCCTCTGTTGGACTCGCGTAGATTTCTGGGCATTGCAGTGTGTGTCTGACATTAAAGCTC
Source organism: Calotriton arnoldi (assembly GCA_963921515.1). Classification (NCBI taxonomy): domain Eukaryota; kingdom Metazoa; phylum Chordata; class Amphibia; order Caudata; family Salamandridae; genus Calotriton; species Calotriton arnoldi. The sequence goes on from CAWUFW010005945.1 coordinate 168,346, forward strand.
CAAATGGATGCAGCAATCATGCTGTGGATCAAAATTCAAATCCCTACAATGGGCCTCATGATGCCTGTGCAGTCCTAGATCCCTTTTGTTGGAGCATTAATTTTCACACAGCGCCCTGCCGTGAAAGGACAGCACCACCCCGCAATAATTGGGGGCCACATGGTTTGGGAATACGACCAAGCCACGATTGTGGGACAACAAAAGGGATCTAGGATTGCACAGGCATCATGAGGCCCATTGTAGGGCTTTGAATTTTGATCCACAGCGTGATTGCTGCATCCATTTGGAGCTTTAGTGTCAGACACACACAATAATGCCCAGAAATCTACGCGAGTCCAACAGAGGGCGGGCAATTGACTATAAAGATGACGTGTGACTAAGCGAGCAGTTGATTTGATTTGATGGTCGAGCCTCTGAAGAAAGCGCCATCAGCGCTGAAACGCGTCAGGCAAAGAATCGATATCAAGCTGGAAAAAGGAATCATCCTGCCTGTCTTCAGTCTTTACCCAATAAATGGTTATTTGCCAGCTGTTGCCTGAGTACGTCCTTGCCTACACAGGGTAAAAAAAGGAGCGTTAATATATATATATATATATACACATATATCCAGCAAAAAAATTCTCCAAATGAAGGGAGCCCCCATCCCTGCAGGGCAGCTTCGTGGTAACGGGCATGGAAAGTTCTGTCATGTAACACCATTACACAAGAAAAAGCGAAGCCCAACTGAGAATCACAGAGGCTTTTATTGTGCTTCAGGCAGGCAGTACATCAGCCCTGACGGGTTTCGGCCGTTGGGTGTGGCCTTGATCACAGGTGTGGCAAATCACAATGGGCACAAATTGTATTTCATTGGTCCAAGTGGTCATGTGACACAATGTTAAACTACTGCATCCAAAATGCACCTGGAAAGTCCTTGCATGCTGTAGTAGATCTACAATTTAGCTCAATAACTTACTTGATCACCAGTTCGCAATATATGCATATACCTTGATGTTAAGGACTGTGATGATGTTACAATACTGCTCCATGGCATCTTGTCCCACAGTCCTGTCCAGGTGCATGTTTATTCCTGCTGTCACCTTTACTTGATGTAGCTTTTGCCCCCAAAGTGTTACTTGCCTCTCAGTGTGCTGCCAAAAGAATATATTGCTGTCCTTGCACCTCCGCCTCCAGTGAGTTCAAGTTGGCAAGAGGAGACATCCCTCCTCCTGTACTCCCTTTCACATCGTGATGCAAAATTCCACGGAAAATCCTTTTTCTTGCAAAACCTCGTGCGGGACATGCTCCCTGATTAAATCAAGCAAAAAATGTCTCCAAATTAAGGGAGCCCCCATCCCTGCAGGGCGGCTTCGCGGCAACGGGCATGGAGAGTCCCGTCATGTAACACCATTACACAAGAAAAAGCGAAGCCCAACTGAGAATCTCACAGGCTTTTATTGTGCATCAGGCAGGCAGTACATCAGCCCTGACGCGTTTCGGCCGTTGGGTGTGGCCTTGATCACAGGTGTGGCAAATCACAATGGGCACAAATTGTATTTCATTGGTCCAAGTGGTCATGTGACATGATGTTAAACTACTGCACCCAAAATGCACCTGGAAAGTCCTTGCGTGCTGTGGTAGATCTACAATTTAGCTCAATAGCTTACTTGACCACCAGCTCGCAATATATAGATATATCTTGATGTTAAGGACTGTGATGATGTTGCAATACTGCTCCATTGCGTCTTGTCCCACAGTCCTGTCCAGGTGAATGTTTATTCCGGCTGTCACATTTACTTGATGTAGCGATTGCCCCCAAAGTGTTACTTGCCTCTCAGTGTGCTGCCAAAATAATATACTGCTGTCCTTGCACCTCCGCCTCCAGTGAGTTCAAGTTGGCAAGAGGAGATGTCCCTCCTCCTGTACTCCTTTTCACATCGTGATGCAAAATTCCACGGAAAATCCTTTTCGTTGCATCACGACGTGCGGGACATATATATATATATATATATATATATATATATATATATATATATATATATATATATATATATATATAACAGTTCCAAGAACGCCGTCCGCTTGCCTTTACGTGTCGGTGACAGCAGTGGCGGCAGGAAGCCACAATAATCCAAGAAATCCACGCCCAATAGGAATGAAGCGGCACACCAATTCCGTTACGAGTGATTTATTAGTAAAGGAACAACGTGTTTCAGCCGGGACGGCCTTTGTCAAGTTACCCTAGACGCTCCAGGCACGCCATTAAATGCTCGTGATGTCATAATAGACATGAAGTTACTGCAGCGAAAAATTGTAGTTCGTACAATTTACATTGGCACACATTCTCTCATGTGACACTTGAATTGCAGTACAAAAATAATCAAATTATAATAAAAGAAGTAGCAGTATAATAGATTACTGTTACCTGCTGCAGATAATCCAATGCTTATAAATGACACACGTTATAACATGGTTATCTCTAAGTTTCCATATCACTGTGCTCAAAATGCTGATATATCCACAGATATAGTGCTAGTTAAGTGTTGCGCATTGTTACATACATGCCGGGCATAAGGCACAGTTGTTTTACGGCAATTTGGCTGCTCGGGCAGTCTTGGTCATGTGAACTTGTACGCAGTGCAGAACAATTCATAAACATGATACGGGTTTGTGATGCAAACAATACTAAATTCGTCCGCAACAAGTAATTTCAATTCATCCAGTAATACATTGATCAGTGCACGCAATACAATGATACATGAGCACAATGTTGAAACATCAAAGACATCACAATATTATTATTAATTGATTGGTATTCATGGCAAATGCCCTATAATCGCCTGGATAGCAAGCTAGGGATAAGAGAATAAAAGAATAAAAAGATATGTGTTCCAGTTCCTGTGCTCTCCATACGTGTTAATTAATAGATCTAGGAAAGGGTAATTCGACATCTTGCCATTCTTACAATATCGAATGGTCTCCAACCCAGTAAATGACAGACCCTAAGCTACCGGACAACCAATCAGCAGCCATCACGCAAGTCTGATCTCACAGATAGATGATCACTAGATAGGTTCACAATCTCGGGCCAGTGCCCAACTGTTATGTGTACATGTCGCCCCAGATCCTGACCATATGTGTGTGTGCACCCAACCTTAAAAATTAATGAAGGTAAAAACCCTTGCCAAAAACAAGAAAAGAAAAGAAAACGAAGAAAGAAACAGAAAAGAACAGAAATAACATATTAATTCAAAAGACATTATATTAAAAGGACAATAGTCCTAACAAGTAATCCTGCATGTGGAATGATAGGCCATTATGTACCTATATGTGTGCACAATTGTTCCTCCCTGTTTAGCCCAAGGGGCATCCTGGTATTCAGATTGATTATATATTTCGATTCAAGAATGCGTAGCTGCCTCTCCCTGTCACCTCCTCGTATATGTTTCAGAACTCTGTCAATACCACAGAAACTGAGTAGTTTATTGTTGATGCTATGGGAATTGTAGAAATGTCTCGCTATGGGATAAGTGAAATCCATATTTGTTATTGCCCTTAGATGTTCTAGGATGCGTTTTTTTAACTGCAGTTTTGTGCTTCCTGTGTACCTCAAGCCACACGGACATTCTAGTAGATATACTACGAATTCCGTGGTACAGGTAATGAATTTGCCAATTGGTCTATCCTTTCCATCATACATTTTGTAGGTTTTGCAGCTATTGGTAAATTTACAGGCTTTGCAAGAATTGCATTTATGTAACCCTTGAGTAACTTGTAACCACGAGATAGCGTGTTCTGAATGCTGATAACTTTGGACCAGATTGTCCTTCAATGATCTAGGTCGTTTGTAGGTTATTACCGGAGAATTACCTACGGTTTTGCCAATTACTGGGCCTGCCTGAATAAGGCCCCAATGTTTTTTCATGATGGTTTTAAGCTTGTGTGATCTAGCATTGTATGTAGTTATCATACGGGGGCTGCTCGCTGAGTCTTTCTTCTGCGATGTCTCCTTATTCCTAAAGAGAACATCAATCTGTTTCACATTTAACAATTTGTTACTAGCTTGTGACAGAATTTTCTCGGAATATCCTCGCTGTTTGAAACGTAGTTTCATACTTCTTGTCTCATTCGCATATCCCTCATCGATGCTACAATTCCTGCAGGCACGCAGAAGCTCCCCATATGGAATACTATTCAGTAGGGAAGCTGGATGATGACTGCGTGCATGCAAGGTGGTATTGCCTGAAGTGTCTTTCCTGAATAGATTTGTTGTTAGTTTGTTTTTCTGTACCATGATTTTAATGTCAAGAAATTCACAGGAGGAGTCACTGATCATATGAGTGAAACTCAAATTTAGATTGTTATTGGATAATGAGTCAATACATTCTACAGCTTGATCCTTTTCACCATCCCAGATGATGAAAAGATAATCAATATACCTTAGCCATAAAGGCACATGTTCAGTATATTTTTCATTTTCCTCAGTCCACACCACTTGCTCCTCCCACCAGCCCATGAATAAATTAGCTAGGCTGGGGGCGAAGCAAGTACCCATTGCTGTTCCGGACTTTTGTCTGTATAATGTTTTATCAAATAAGAAAATATTCTCCTGTAGGCAATATAACATCATGCGTTTAAGCATCATTATATGATCCAATTTGTCTATGTGTATTACCTAATGGCGGTCACCAGTAGGTAGTTATAGTTAGGAACTAGTTTCCATAGGAAAATCATGTTTTGACTTGGCTATAACTTTGGCGTTGTTTGACCAACCTGCATGAAATTTTGCCAAAAAAGTGTCACGGTGGGTACTATTGATTGAGAAAGTTTGGGGGTGACTCGTGCAGTGGGAACGAAGAATTTGGGGCACAAAATAAGGTTGCGTTTGTAATGTTAATTCCCATAAGAACCTTTAGCCACCTCTACAGCCCGAGCCGCCAAATGGACTTACGCCAACTTTGGCAGGAAGGTAGATGTTGGTTCAAGGAAGTGCCTTTTGCTTATTTGTTGTAAATCTATTAAGTAGTTTTTGAGAAATTTAAGTTTATGAAATGCAGATGCATGCACCAACGGGAATATTCTGGTTGGCTGGACGCAACCTGAACAGAAAGTTGTTGCTCCTATTTTACCTATTGGGAATGGTTCCCGGGCTGAAAATCTGTGTGAAAGCCCACATAAGAGGTCAGGGTGGAGATACTCTGACCCCATGGCTGAGAAATGGAGGTGTTAGTGACATGAATTATGTGTCCAAAATGTATTTTTTTAATCGCAGTGTTGGACTTGGCCCTTTTGGCAGGTTCACCCCTAAACTTTTTGCATTCTCCTAGCCTTCTTCTCTGACATGGTGTTGGTGGTTTTAGGCCTCTTGGCACTTTAGCACTGTGGTCCAGTGGAAAGTGCGTGCACTCTCTGTGTTACATTGGTGAGATTGGCCTGCCCTCCCATAGGAATACATTGGGGATTCCCTGATCAGTGTGTGTCAGTGGTAATTCAGGATATGGGAGGAGCAGAGTGGTCGAGTTTGGTATGTATGAAATTGTGAGAATAAATGCTGCGCAATGGTGTGCGCAGATTTATTATGACTGTGGGAGAATTGCCACTTTTAGAAGTTGGCATTTCTGTGTGCTATGTGTCTGCCTGCCTGATGTGAATTGCATGTCTGGCTTGGGAGTGACAGGGGCTGGGAGCTATGTGTGGCTCCAGGAGGGGCAGGGTGAGTCAGCGCTGGGCTGAATAGGACATCTGTGCTGGGAGTAGTGGGAGGAGTAATCCCCTGACTCTGAATAGGAGTGTGGCTGCCCTGTACAATGCTGGCTCTGCCCCCTGTGGCGTGTCTGATCACCTAGCCCCCACCTGACAAAGGGGAAGAGGAGCTTGCAAAACAAAGTGCTCCAAATCCCCCCTGAACCAGTTGCATCTGGTTCCCCCATGCCCTGCACTACAGACAAAAGATTATGTGGTATAAGTAGAGGGGCTGTGACCCCATGAAATTGTTCAGTTCTATGCTGGTGTGCTGTACCTGACTTGGGGGCGTGCTGCTGCTGGGGCCCAAGAGGAACCACCATGGGGGCTTACCTCCCTGCTGGAGGACCCTGTGTGCTGGCCTCCCTGGGCCCAGCTGTGCCCCTGGACCTAGAGGAACATTTTGTGTGGACTTGTTCTTTTTCCAGGACCTTCAGGACTTTTGCTGAGGAGCTGTGACATCTTGCGCCCTGTGAGCGCTATATCTTGATGTTCCCCAGAAGAGGAATGCGTGGGTTTTTGCAGCACTGAGCTGCTCGCCCTGTTGGAGGGAATCCCGGCGTGAGGGATTCCCCCGTGATGCTGATGGCGGGTGCCCACCTCGCTTTTGCTTTTATTTTACTGAGGGTGCCCACCCCGCGTTTTTGCTTATTTACCCTGAGCGGGAGCCCACCCCACTCTCAGGTACCTTTGACAGCGGGTGCCCACCCCGCCTCGATGTTTGTTTTAACTAAAGCGGGTGCCTACCCCGCATGGTGCTGCCGAAGAGCAGGAGAAGCGGCCGCCGTGATTGTGCGGCGACCAGGAAGCCAGGCTGCCTTGCCTGACTGTGGGCAGGGCGTAACCAGGAAGCTGCACCGCCAGAGATCTCTCCGGAGCCTCGCAGGCTCCACATCCAAGCCCCGGGTCCCTGGAGGGGGCCCGGATGAAGCGAGGAGAAGTGAGGGGTGCTGCGGCTGGTCGGCGGGGCTCCCGTGAGCTGAGGGAAGCCCCGCGCCGGCAGAAGAGGAGAGAGTCCCCGATGAGTGGGGGCTCTCCTGACGCATGCCGTCCCTGTCCAGCGAGGAGACCGGGAGAAATGGTGCCTGTCCCGCCGCGAGGAAGAGCCCAGTGAGTGAGGGCTGATCTCGGGCGGGAGGCCGCAAGGATTGAGCAAAGTCCCCGTGGGGGGCATTTCACGGCACCCGGTTGGTGCCGTTCAGGGCACAGTGTACCATGCCTATTTCCTGAGCAAACCCGCCATTGCGGGCCGCTCCAACGTGGGCCACATTATTTTAGGGCCCCCGTGGGGGTCCAGAGGGCCCTGGGGTGCCCCGGTCCTTTGTTTTGGCGATTTGCCCAGCTGCCCCACCTGACAGTGGGCAGCTGCACTGATAGGGGGCAAATTTGGTTTAGATAGCCCCCTTTACTTGCTTCACAGCTGCACCGCTGTAGTGGGCAGCTGCAACGTTTTGCCATATTTGTTTTAGGGCCCCAGTGGGGGTCCAGAGGGCACCGAGGTACCCGTGCCTGCCCTTTACTTTGCTCACAGCTGCGCCGCACCAGCGTGGGCAGCTGCAACGGTTGGCAGCCTTTTTATGATAGGAGTCCCAGTGAGGGCCCACGCCTACAGTGAGATTCCCAGCTGCACGGCAATTAGCGTCAGCTGCATCGTTTAGGCTGACATTTCTTTGGGGGGCATTCTTTGTATGAGATACACTCCTCTGCCCCAACGCAATTGTGCACATGGATACTGCTGCATTGGCAGCCGCCCTGACATTTGGACATAGGGCATTTGAGCCCCTTTGAGAAGGCCAGTTGGCCAGGGGGACTGTTAGGTTTGTAGGGCGCCAGGCCCTAAGGTGATTTATGTGGTGCTAGGAAATGTGATTCATGTCCTGAGAGTTATGCACCGTGATTCATGCCTCTAATGTGGTTTATGTTTATGAGGTGTTTTGCATTCTATGACTTATGTTTAGGAGGTTATTCCCTAATCCAAGAGTTCTGTTTATGTGCTACTACATAATGTATTTATGCTTGTGAGGTTATTATCTAATGCGTTTAGACTTATGGGATTATTGCATAATGTGTTTATGCTGGTGAGGTTGGCGCAGAATATATTTCACGCCTAAGGTGATGATGACTGCATAATATGATTTATGATTGCAGGACGATGCTGAGTACGAGGTTTTGCCAGTAATTACTGGTTGTATTCTACATCTACAATTTGTGATACATTTATTATAAGTTCTAGAATTACTCTTTTCACTTTGTGATGGTTCTGACAGTGGCCCAATTGGCCCTGTCATGTGTATATAATCCCCTGTAGATATTGCCCAGTGCCAGTTGGCACAGTGTAAATGTGTGATTACTATTCTATGTGTTTATGATAATACAAAGGCTATTTTGATATAACCTTGTGTGGAGTTCCATTTGTAGTGTGCCTAGTGTGTTGCTAGTGAGTGTGTGTGTTGCGCAAACGCTTTACATATTGCCTCCGGGATAAGCCTGACTGCTCGTGCCAAGCTACCAAGGGGGTGAGCAGGGGTTATCTTCGGTGTGTAACTCCCTTGCCCTGACTAGAGTGATAGTCTCTGCCTGGCTTTGGCGCAAGCCTTAGACAACCAGAGATCCCATGTCTAACACGCGGGCAATATTCACGATGACTTCGCCACAGCCAGCGCAGCAACTCTGTGTACCAATGCGGGCACATCGCGACTATCAACATCGTCGCGAATATTGGTGAAAATAAAAAAATATATTAGTAAATCATTTATACACATTATATTATATTGAGATTCTGATAAATATTTTTATAGAGTTATTTATATAGTGAGTTATCTACTGTGATGTTTTGAATTCATTATTTAGTTACAATTTTTTAATGTGGTGGCGGCTATTGAATTCCTGCTTTTGCTTTCCGCTTTCACAATGTAACCGCAGGGATTGCGATGACCAACATCATCGCGATCTCCGGCCTCACAGTGAAAATGAAAAATAGGTTTTAGAGATGGTTGTTCTAGAAAAATGTGAGTCAGTTCACAATATTTTGGGTCCTACGGTAGCTCTGACGTTGTGTTGGTTGTATGTATGTGGCTGCTGAACATAAGACCGGATGCAGAGTTTCAGGTTAATTAGAAACACCCTGTTGCCTTCATCTGTAAAGTGCACTCCATCATTTCTATAAATTCCACGCCTGTCAAAACGCAGGTTGCTGTTATAGATACAGCCCATGTTGTGGTCTCTGAGGAATGCAGAAACAGTTTTATTAACATGTTTCTTGGCTTTGCTTCTGTGGACAGAATTGATTTGGCCACTTCCATTTCTGTCTTTGGCATATATTAGAGTATACCATGATAGTGTGAGGGAAAAGCGACATCAATTCTGCAAAGGCTTATTTCATTAGGATTTTTAGCCCTACCCCAGTCAATGTGCCTAGGTCATTGCCACCACAGTGCACTATCATGAGGTGAGGAGCTTTGGAATCGACAATGGATTTAACCAAAGCCAGCAACTGATGAAACTATAACCCTCTCTGGGCAGACCAAGTAATCTATACATTTGGGAAACCCAAGTCTCTGTCAATACCCCTCTTTTTTGCAGCCTCTTTTGCCAAATAGATATAGCTAGGCCAAAAATCCACACACTAAGCATTTTGAAGTTAAGGAACAATAGCAGCCAGGAGAAGGCTGGAGCTGAATGAGGTCGTTTTTCAAAGGAAAAGCAGTTAAAATGTAGGTGTTTTTTGACAACAAAAATATATATATATATATTTCATTGGATGATGTCAGCGTGAATGTGAATAAAGTTAGGTAGTGTGATGGATGGCTCAGAAAGAAGTCTTATTTTTGGCTGTTGTTTAAAAAAGAAATGTAATACAGACATTGAAATGCTTTTCAATCTGTGGAGTAAACCACACCTGCTGTATCTTATTTGAAAGCAGAATGTTCCTTCTAGAATGTGCTGTGAACCTTTGACATACTGGTTCTAATGGGTTGCTAGCTACTATGAGCTAGGACTGTATTGGGGGAAGGGTGTTAAAAAGACAGAAATTGTTTGGGAAAAGTTGAGGAGTGAGGATACAATGTAAGTAATGGCAAGTTTTAATTTCCAACTCAGGACTATGTAATAAACTGTTGAGTAGTATTTACATTTCTAAAAAATAAAGCTAGATATGAGTTTGAACTCCCTGTTTTTTCACGACTGTTCCATGATGAATGCAAAAACATTGCAAAATCTCGGCGACACGAACCTCGTTTCAAAAGAGAGCGAAAGGGTTAACAGATGCTAACCATTAACAAGTTGAGATGCAGTAGTCTAAAATGAAAGACATGATTTAATTTGCTGCCTTTCTCATGATGATAGAGTGGAAAGTTGAAGAGGTTGCCATTTTAGACTTGCTTTGTATGAGAGTGGTGTACCATGCTTGTGCTTAGTTTTTACAAATCTTAACAGTGTCCAAACGATGCAGAAAGAGCTAAAACAACAATATAATCTACAAACTGAATTCAGTGGTATTATATTTATAACTTTGTAATTATTTTAAAAATGTACATTAGAAATTAAGATGCATATGGGAGTTTGATTAAAAGGAGTATCACAGTGATGAGAAAAAATATATGAGAGGAACTGTATCTATTAGAGGGTATGTGTTTAAGAGGTTACGGGGGAATGTTTTGGGAAGTAAGAGAAACATGAATTAGTGCCTGTTTATTACATTGTGTATTTTATTGAAAAATAACTGTATAGTTTTGTGGAAAGTTCCAATGAGGAACAAGGTATGTTTTAAATGTCTAAACATCATGTGCAGAATAGATACATCTGTAATTTGCATTCTGGGAGTTGTAGTACTTTTAGTAACATTATTAAATCGGGAATAGTGTAGTGAGAAATAAAAGATGAGAACCTATTGTCTGTGTATATGAATTTGAAAGAAGTAATACTTGCCAGGTATATATTGGGAAGTGTTTGTCAATGTGGTTTTTAAGTTATATGACCACTTTGCATATGCTTAGATGGTGAGATATAGTTTTTGTGCTTGCACATAGCTATATATATGGTGGGACTTTTGAGTTTGCTTAAAGATGCAGAGAGGTATATATTTTGGGAAAGATGGCTTGAAGGTGTAAATCTATTAAGAAATCGCAAATATGTATACATGATGATCTATGTTCAGTAAGGCTGATGAAAGGTTCATGTATAAGGTAAGGGTAGCCTTTTTCTTTAAACATAGTTTGTTTAAACTTGAGAAGGAGTAATAGTGCAGAATGCCTTGAGAGTTCTTGTGCTAGCTTAATTTTGAGTGTAACCTTTGTTTGCGATATGCTGAATATATGTTTTAGAAGCAGAAGAAGTATTTGAGGAATGATGTAGGTATGCGATTCACAAAAGGTTTTCTGCTTTCAAAAATTTCAAAATGTTGTTTTCCGTTTTAGAAACTTACTGATGCATGCACATGCTCAGTAGCAAAGCAATGTATGTTTCTAGAGGGCCATGTATGCAATTATTTATCAGGTGCGATACCTAGATTTCACTCACACATAGCTCAGAAGAAAAGCATGTATACAGTAAAACAGGTAGTTTGATACTGCCAGAAGGAGATAACCAATGATTCAGAGATATAGTGACAATTGTTATGTATCTAACAGGAATGAAGGTACTTTCTTAGTCAGTCAGGCAGTATTTAGGCACTCATGGAATCACCCAGCCACTACTCAGACAGTCATCAAGTCAGTGATTCACTATCCATGGAGTTATTCATTTATCCTGAAACTATACACATACTCTTGCAATCAGGCAGGCAGAAATTATGTAGTTATTGAAGTATGCAAGCACTATGTATACATTCATTTAATCACCTAGGTAATATATATTGACTTATGCAATTAACAAGGCTGTAACTATGCAATCATTATAACATTTGTTCAGAATCTATGCAGCCATCTAAACACCCACTTATAACGCATGCAATTATTGAAATACTGAGGCACATGCATGCACTGATGAAACACTCAGGCTCTACTCATGTACTCATGTAAATACGTAGAGAGTTCCATTGTAGTAAACCTATCACCCATCCAGTACCTATGCAGTAATTTAATTACTGAGCCAATAGTCTTGCACTAATACAATCACCCCAGCTGTATACTTACTTTCATCCAATCTCTCAAGCTCTAACAATGGAATCATGCAGTCACTCAGATACTAGTCATGCACACATCTAATTAGGTAGGCACTGCTGATGCACTTATTCAATTCTCTGGGCACTACCCATGTAGTTATGTAAGCATTCAGGCACTACCTGTTCAGTCAACCAAAAAGACACGGGGCTTGATTCACAAAGGTAAACTGAGACTAAAGTCTAACTTTACGACTTTCGGTATTCACAAAGGGCATTTACGAGTAGTAAAGCTTGACTTTTGTCTCAGTTAAACTTAAGTTTTGTTCTTAAGTTTAACTGAGACCAAAACTGAGACAAAAGTCTAACTTTACTACTTGAAAATGCCCTTTTTGAATACCGAAATTTGTAAAGTTAGACTTTCGCCCCAGTTTACCCTTGTGAATCGGGCCCATGGGCTGTATCCAATCGCTGAAATACTAGTCATCCACTCATCTAATAGCTAGGTGCTATGCATGGGCTCAAACAATCATGTATACACTATCCATGCACTGCATAAATCACCTATATACTATGTATGCACTCCTGAAATTATTCAAGCACTAGAGTTGCACTAATTTAATCATCCTACCAGTGTCTATGCATGTATTAAATTATTAAAGCATTGGTCATGCGCTTGTCGAATCATTCAGGTTCTAATGATGCACTCATTCAAACACCCAGATACTAGTGGTATACTCATGCAAACATGCAGGCAGTAAGTATGCAGATATGGAATGACCCATGGAGTTATGACATAGTCAGGGAATCATTAGGCACTACTTGTATCCTCAGGGAATCAACTAGGCACAACCTATGCACTCATTCAATCATCCAGGGTGTATTGATGTATTCAACCATAAACCCTTGTATTTACACATTTTACTGAGGAATATGTAGTCTTTAGACAATATGGGTGATAGGTTTACTACAATGGTACTCTCTACGTAATTACATGAGTGCATGAGTAGATCCTTAGTGTTTCATTAGTGCACACGTGTGCCTCAGTATTTCAATGACTGCATGGATTGTAAGTGGGTGTTTAGATGGCTGCACAGGTTCTGCGCAAATGTTATAAGGATTGCATAGTTACAGCCTTGTAAATTTAGTGTTAAATTTAAAAAGTGTAAAGAAGGAGAGATGCAGTGAAACAGAAAGAAAGAGTTGAGAGAGTGGTTGATAAGGCCTTTTCTTTGAGGAGGAAGAAAATTCCTACATATCTTTCCTAGGCGAAGCTTAAAACACAAAATAAGTTATACCACTCAACAATGCGAATTTTAGGTAGGAGGCTGTATTGTGTGAACACTCCTGCTTTATGTTTATTAGAAATAAGTAGAGCACTTTTGCAGGGTAGTGTGGCACACGTAGAAAAGGTTTGTGGTGATGTGCAGTTTTGTTTCTTTGGTCCTGAGCAGGCTTCTAGGGAAAGTGAAGAGTTGTTAAGAGGAGGGGTTGCAGAACAAGATACATTTATTACAGTTGATAGTTTTAAAAAAAGAGATTACAAAATTTAACACAGTCTTCTGTAAAAGAACAGAGTATGTTTGTATATGTTGTTGATGCACTTACTAGAAGATTTAAACACAGACTGCTGACTTATACTTGAAAGTAAATCATGATAACTGGCATAAGTTACCTGTGTATTTATCTGTAAAAGGATGGTTTGACATGTCTATATGGCAAGTTACATGTAAGTAGTGTTACATAAAATTGGAAGATAATAAAATGAACAACAAATAGATATTAGATACCCATTTTGTAAGATAATAAAATGCCTGCTATTGTAGAAAAACAATAAAGGGTCAAAATAAAAAAACATCAACATTTATTATTCTTTCCAGCATTGCGAAGGGCCATTATGGACTGCTCTGCAGCACTATCTACAACTCCACAATCCATGCAGTATGATGCCATCGGGCAAAACTGTGGAGCAAAATCTTGAAGTTGAGATTTGACTTTTGAATGGACTCTCTGCTTTGGTGTTGTTGTGCTGCTATTGAAGTCGAGGGTCCTTCAGCTTTGCACTGCCTTCTTGCTGCTCATTATGAACTCCTCTTATAAAAAGGGGAAAAAATACCATTTATGATTTGTGGCAGCATTGTGAATAGCTGTAACACACTGCTCACCAGCTGTTATAACAACACTACAGTCCATGCAATACTTGGCCATTCTTGAAAACTGTTGAGCCATATCTGTTGTAGCAGTCTGTACCTCTAAAGGAACTTTTGCGGCCGGGTATTGTTGCTGCTGCCACTGATGTAGATGGTCTCCCAGCTTCCCTCTTATAGATCACCAGCTGGAGACGATTTCTGTGATAGGTTTAAGATAATATGAAATGGATGTCGTCCCACATGAACATTTTTTGTTTGTCCCTCTAGAGAGGGTCCTGTCACACATTGTGCAGTCCACTAGTTTTGCACCAGTTTTTGATTCCCCATAAGTTTGGGTATCAATGGATAGTTTGATGTTTGTTTTAAAGTTATGTTGTGTTCGTGAGTGCACATGTTGAAAGGTATTTTTTGATACTCTTGTTTTTTACAAATATGTTGTTACAATAAAGTTAAACCAATATGTTGCTAAACAGCTAGACTGAAACTTTGTGTAAAATATGTCTATATATCTGTTTTACACTTTTTCATATGCAAACGTGACTACTGATGTCATATGAACTCCGGTGTTGCTGTGAAGTAGGAAAATGCATTTTGATGTTGTTATTTCGACAAATGAAAACAAAGGGGAAGTAACATTAGTATCTTATTGAATAGCTACACTGAAACTGTATGTCAAATATGTCTATACATTTGTCAAAAACACTAGGTATTCGCAGTCTGTCCTTGGCAATGGCACTCATAGAATCATACAGGTACTACCTGTGCAATCATCAAGGACGTCCTTACTGCATCACTCAACAAACGTGCCTCCTGGCATAGTACTAGTTCGGGGATGAAGTCCCCTTGGCTATTGAGGGTATTTGGGGGCCAAGTATCCCTCTTGTTACCTCCAGCAAGTTCTACACTATCAGTTTGCTAGGAGGTGTTCTGAGGCCTTACCCCTCTCCAAACACATCTTCTGGCACACTACTGGTTGGAGAATAAAGTTTTCTTGGATGCTAAACCTTGGGGACCAAGAAGCCCTCCTGGTACTTTCTTTAAGTGCTACTCAGCTGGAACTCTGAAAGCTGTTCAGAGGCCCGCTCCCTTTCCAGACCATTCTGCAAAGACCATTGCTACTTTAAAAACCATGGAAATTCACTGAAAAAATCAAAGGTTACAGGTAAGTCATAGTTAGGAATTAGCATTAAAAAACCTTAGAAATTAATAAAAAAAAACAAAGGTTACAGAGCTGTTATAATTAGGAAATAGGATTAAAAAAACTTAGGTATTCACTGAAAAAAAACAAGGTTACAGGAACGTTGTAGTTAGGCTGACATTTCACTGGTACAAAACCAGAAAAATTCAGCAGTTATAGTTAGTTGAGCTAACGATAACTCGCACCCCCACAATGCACTGCTTATGACCTCACATCATTGATGACATAGCAAAATACATCACTGAGTCTCTAAGTAGGTATATCACTGAGTCCATCAATCTATAAGTGAGTATCTGAATGAGTGCATGAGTTTATGCCTGGGTCTGTCAGGGAGTACATGACTCTGTGAGTGGGTCTGTGAGTGGAGGTTTGAGTCTCTGAGTGGGTCTGTGACGGTCTGAGCAGGTCTGTGAGTGGGTACATGAGTTTCTAAGTGCAGCTGTGAGTTGATATGTGACTGACTAAATTGATCTTGAGTGGGTGTTTAACAGTTTGAGTGGGTCTGTGAGTGAGTGTATGAGTATCTGACTGAGTCTGTGAGTGGGTGTGTAAGTCTCTGAGTGCATCTATGAGAGGGTGCATGAGTCTCTCAGTGAGTCTCTCTGTGAGTGCTTTAGTGTCTCAGTGCATCTGTGAGTGGATGCATGAGTATTTGAAAGGGGCTCTGAGTGGGTAAGTGACTCCTCTCTGTATGACTCTGTGAGTACATGCTGAGTGTCAATGCATGAGCTTCTGAGTACATCTCTCAGGGAGTCCATGAGTCTCTCAGTGAGTCTGTGAGTAGATGCACGAGTATCTAAATGAGTCTTGAGTGGGATTGTGGCTATCTGAGTGGGTCTGTGAGTGGGTGTGTGAGTCTCTAAATGGATGCTTCAGTATCTAAATGGGTCTTGATTGGGAGTGTGGCTATCTGAGTGGGTCTGTGAGTGGGTGCCTGAGTCTCTAAGTAGGTCTTTGAGTGGGTGCATGAGGCTGTGAGTATCCATCTGAGGGAGTGTGTTACTTACTGAGTAGGTCTATGAGTGTTACATGAGCATCAAGGTACCTCTGTAAGTGGGTGTAAGTATCTGTGGGTTTATGAGTGGATCTGTGACTGTCTGTGTGAGTCTTTGAGTGCATGCATTAATGTATGAGTGAGTGTTTAGAAGTATATATTTTTTTAGTGAGGTTTGCTGCTCCACCGCGATGTTACATTGGGGCCCACGCTGAGCACTTTGATGGGGGTCGTGACTCCCCGCGTGTGGAAAAAAAACAGATATCTACATAATAAAACTAATAACTTGTACAATATCCCCATTAGGGCAGTGTACTTCGGCCCTGACCCCTTACACATTCTTTCCAATTCACAATATTAACTCAACTATAACTCGAGACCGACCCCTGTTTCACAAAATGACGGCCCTTTTTTAAAAAAAAAATAGTTTTGGTGTGTTTGCACCTCCACCGCGATGTTACACGGGGGTCTTGCTGGTTACCGCAATAAGGTTGCGACTCCATCAACATGAAAAAAAATAATGTACACATTCTAAATTGCATAAGGGATGTTTAAGACACCCCTATAACATACCCATGGGGTCAAGGTAATCCTACCCTGACCCCTTCTGTGCTTTTCACCTTGTAAAAGATTCTCCGGGACCGGCTCCACTTCCAAAGTTTGTTGCCAGCAAATAGGAGCATTCCTCCTACTGCGTGCAGCACCACATCAGAGCTGTGATCCTTTCATGTCCCCAGTTGTATATCTAAAAAAACTTTAAATAACTCCACAACTACTGAATGGATTTTTCACCATTTAACAAAAACTGTGCATTCTGGACCAACAACTATCTTCCTGCCAAATGTGGTATAATTCCGTTCAGCAGTTCGGGCTGTAGCAGTGTCTAACTTTTTGCATAGAAATTAACATTGGAAAATGCGTTTTGGGACCCCCCTTTTTGTCGGCTCCCACTTGATGGATCACCCCAAAATTTTTAAGACAGCAACTGAAGTTAGCGTCAAACTAGTTTTGAAAATTCTGCGAGGATTCATCAAATGACGCCAACGTTATTGGCAAAACAAAAAATGTTCTTCAATGGAAACTGGTGACTGCCAGTAGGCTATATATATATATATGATGAGTGATGTAATATGTTACGTCATCAGCAGTGCATTGCGGGGGCATGAGTTATAGTTAGCTCAACTAACTATAACGGCTGAATTTATCTGGTTTTGTATGAGTGAAATGTCCAACTAACCATAACGTCCCTGAAACCTGTGGTTTTTCAGTGAATTCCCAAGGTTTTTTAAATACTAATTTCTAACTATAACGTCCCTGAAACCTATGGTTTTTTCAGTGAATTTCTAAGGTTTTTTAAATGCAAATTTCTAACTATAACTTCCCTGAAACCTATGGTTTTTTCAGTGATTTTCTAAGGTTTTTTAAATGCTAATTACTAACTATAACGTCCCTGAAACCTATATTTTTTCAATGAATTTCAAAGGTTTTTTAAATGCTAATTTCTAACTATAAGGTAGTAGTCGCGTTTGTAGAGTGATGCAGAAAGGGGCCTGGGCCTCCGACCAGTGCTCAGGAATTCTGCTGCATAGGACTTACAGGAGGTACCAGGAGGGCTACTTGGCCAACAAAGTCCCTCAGGAGTAAAGTGGACTTCATACCCCAAACAGTACTGTGCCAGGAGGCGCGTTTGCAGAGTGGTGGAGAAAGGTGAGCGTGACCTCCGAAGACCTTATTATTATTATTATTATTTTTAAATTTATATCAGGCGCAACAGCTACCCAAAAGGGTTTCCCGGCGCCAGCCAGAGAAGGAACAAGAAAAGAAACTACTGATTGAACAACCAGGTTTTGAGCGTTTTACGAAAGCGCGTGTAAATGGTTTCACTCCGGAGTGATAGAGGAAGACCATTCCACAAAGAGGGGCCTAGGTAGGCAAAGGAACGACCGCCCATACGGGACAGTCTAATCCTCGGCACCATAAATTTTGCCTGAGTGGTGGAGCGAAGAGTGCGTGCGGGCAGATAGGGTTTGACTAGTTTTTGCAGATACTGAGGAGCCAACTACCCCTCCTATTACCTCCAGTAAGTCCCACACAGCAGGATTGGTACGTTCTCATAGCAGGCTACGCCCCCTTTCCTGACCACTCTGCAAACACACTTCCTGGGGCACTCTTGGATGGGGATTAAAGTCCCCTTCGCTGCTGGGGGTCCTTAGGGTGCAGTTAGCCTACCTGATACCTCCAATATGTCCCAGATAGTGGGATTTCTGACAGGTGGACACAGGCCACACCCCATTTCTCCACCACTCTGCAAACCCACCTCTTGGTGCGTTCTGGGTTGGGGAATTAAGTTCCCTTGAATCCTGAGGGTCCCTGGGGGCCAACTAGCCCACCAGGTACCTACAGTAAGCCCCACACAGCTGGATTGCTGAGATTGTTCCGAGGCCATGCCCCCTTTGTTACACCACTCTGCAAACACGCCTCCTGCCGCACTGCTGCCCGGGGGATGAATTCCACTTTAGTCCTGAGGCCCTCAGAACATAAGAGGACCACTCCGCCCCACCAGCAATGCTCCAAGAGGTACGTTTGCAGAGTGGTGTAAAAAGGGGTGTGGCCTCAGACCACCTCTTAGCAATCCCACTGTGTGGGGTTTACTGGAGGTACCTGGTGGGCTAGTTGGCCCCCAGGGACCCTTAGGATTCAAGGGGACTTAATCGCATTTGCAGAGCAGTGCAGGGAGGGGGTGGAGCCTCCGGCGATATGCCATTTTTTTGTTAGAAGGGGGGCTATGTGGCCCTTCCTCTCTTAATATTTTGTGGGCCCTGGGGACCCCATCCCCCAGGGCTTGGGCCTGACCCATTAAAAAAAACAATACAAAAAACGGGAAGAGGGCCGCGCGGCCCTCCTCCCAAAGCCGATTTCGGCCCCGGGGACCCCATCCCAAGGGGCATGGCTTTGTTTTTTAATTTTTAATTTATTATTTATACAGGAGTGGGCCACGTGGCCCCCCTTCCATGGGCCACTTTTGGTCCCGGAGACCCCATCCCCTGAGGCCTGGCCAACCATTATTTTTAATTTTAAAGGGGGTCGTGTGGCCCCCCTCCTAAGGCCAATTATGGCCCTGGGGACCCCATCCCCCGGTGCCGGCCTTCCATTTTAAATAAATAAATAAGTTAAAAGGGAGGGGGCCAAGTGGCCCCCCTCCTGGGCCACTTCTGGCCCCGGGGACCCCATCACCTTGGGCCGGCCCTCATGTTGGGGACCGCGGGGGAGCCCTAATGCCCCCGCGGTCCCTGCTGGCTCCCCACCTCCTGCGGGAGCCGGCATTGCTTTTGGACAAGGGGAACTGCTAACATGCAGTTCCCCTTGTCCAAAAGCAATCTGCTTTGCATCGTGGAAGTGAGAGCAGGTGGCGGTCCCCAGGGCCATCTAGGGCTCCAGGAGAGGGCTGCACAGTCCCCTCCCAACATTCACATAGCCCCGGGGAGGTAGTGGTCCCCGGGGACCGGGGTCCGCAACGGGCTGCTCACATTAACATAATTAGTGCCCCAGGGAGGTGATAGTCCCCGGGGCAGTGTGGGGGGGCGGGAGCCCCCTCCCACACTTACTTTTAATTTATGATGCCCTGGGGAGTTGGCAGTCCCCCCGCATATAAACATCGAAGCCCCGGGGAGGTGGCAGTCCCCAGCGCTTGTGGGGGCCCGTGAGATCCCCCCACCAAAAATGTAAAAATGCCCCGGGGAGGCCGCGTGCCCACAGTACATTATTAATCATGCCCCAGGGAGGGGGCGGTCCCTGGGTCTGCGGGGGCCCATGCTGCCTCCGCAAATATTAATAACATTTCCCCCGGGTCCTGGTCCACCCGGGGGCTTCTACAAAACGAAGCGCTTCATTTTTTTTAAATTTAATTTTCGGCAGGATTCATGAACCCAGCGCAAATCCCGCCGATTTCTTTTAAAAAAAAATGCTTTTTTTGGCCCTCAGGGCCCTTGAGTAGGCCTAGGGGGTCAGGGTGTTTTTACCCTGCCCCCTTATCTTCTTTTTTACTCGTTTTTTGACCCTTTTGCTTGTGAGTCGGTTCAACCGAGTCACAAGATGGCTGCCAACACTTCTAGGTTTGGAGTGTTGGCAGCCAATCAGAATGATGCTTGTGGTCGGGAGTGTTCGCGGATCCACTGCGGTCACCAGATATCGATATTTTTTTATTTTTGAATTTCTCAGGAACTACTGAATGGATTTACACCATTTAATGCAAAGAGTGCACTCTGGAGCAAGAGGTACCTCTCTGCCATTCAGCACTTCGGGCTGAAGCTGAGACAAAAGTTTCCTATTGAAATTAACATGGAGAAAATGCGTTTTGGGGCCCCTCTTTCTTTCGACCCCCGCTGGACGAATCACCCCGAAACTTTCAAGACAGGAGCTGACCAGAGCGGGCCATTAGTTTTGAAAATTTCGCGAAGATTTGTCAACAGGCGCCAAAGCTATTGGCAAATCAAAAAATGCTTTTCCTATGGAAACTAGGTCCTAACTATAACTACCTACTGGCGACCAGTAGGTAACATATATATATATTGGTATTTTGGACTACATTGGGTGTAAAGACCATGTGACCTGGGGTCGGAACTTACCTTCCAATGAGGGCAATGCAGGACACTTTTAAGGCGTGGGTGGAGATATATCGCGGTAACAGCAGCATCTGAGGAAGGCTATTAATGCCGAAATGCATCATGCTTTGCTGTCTCCATTAAACGGCTCCCGAAGGTTTCCCCGTGTGGCCTCTTTCCTTTTCCTATCGGAGGGGTGTTTTGTTTATATATATATATATATATATATATATATATATATATATATATCATTCAAGTTGTGCCCACAAATGAAGACGCACACAACAGCAGGCGAATTCAGCCACCGCAGAATTCTTTATTTTCGGCAAACCGGCATACCACTTGACATTTTGTTGCCTTTCCCCCAACGCATTTCGGAGCTCCTGCTCCTTGCTCACGGGGCCGG
This sequence comes from Calotriton arnoldi, assembly GCA_963921515.1. Taxonomy (NCBI): domain Eukaryota; kingdom Metazoa; phylum Chordata; class Amphibia; order Caudata; family Salamandridae; genus Calotriton; species Calotriton arnoldi. The sequence continues at coordinate 189,513 of CAWUFW010005945.1, forward strand.
CGTGTGAATGGGAAGATGCGCGCGAAAACAGTCTCTTAATTGGCATGTCACGCCCTCCAATGGGCTATAGTAGAAGCTTTCTAGGACTTGTTGTCTTGCGCTAAAATAATATCCTGCATGGATTCTGCCTCACCCAACTTTGAAGTCCAAGCTCTCGATAGAGCCTCAAATGCATAGTCCGATTTTGATCAGCCCAAACCTGCCATTCTGCTATGTGATTGTAGATATCTGCAATCAGCAGCCCGCCAACCATCCAGGCAACGGTGCTGTCTTCCCGACCTGGACCGGCCGTAATATCTCATTCAAGTTGTGCCCACAAATGAAGACGCACACAACAGCAGGCGAATTCAGCCACCGCAGAATTCTTTATTTTCGGCAAACCGGCATACCACTTGACATTTCGTTGCCTTTCCCCCAACGCGTTTCGGAGCTCCTGCTCCTTGCTCACGGGGCCGGCGTGTGAATGGGCAGATGCGCGCGAAAACAGTCTCTTAATTGGCATGTCACGCCCTCCAATGGGCTATAGTAGAAGCTTTCTGGGAATTGTTGTCTTGCGCTAAAATAATATCCTGCATGGATTCTGCCTCACCCAACTTTGAAGTCCAAGCTCTCGATAGAGCCTCAAATGCATAGTCCGATTTTGATCAGCCCAAACCTGCCATTCTGCTATGTGATTGTAGATATCTGCAATAAGCAGCCCGCCAACCATCCAGGCAACGGTGCTGTCTTCCCGACCTGGACCGGCCGTAATATCTCATTCAAGTTGTGCCCACAAATGAAGACGCACACAACAGCAGGCGAATTCAGCCACCGTAGAATTCTTTATTTTCGGCAAACCGGCATACCACTTGACATTTCGTTGCCTTTCCCCCAATGCGTTTCGGAGCTCCTGCTCCTTGCTCACGGGGCCGGCGTGTGAATGGGCAGATGCGCGCGAAAACAGTCTCTTAATTGGCATGTCACGCCCTCCAATGGGCTATAGTAGAAGCTTTCTGGGACTTGTTGTTTTGCGCGAAAATAATATCCAGCGTGGATTCTGCCTCACCCAACTTTGAAGTCCGGCAGGATCTGACTGCTTTTGTGTGCATCTTCATTTTTGGACGAACTTTGGACGATGTATACCGGCCTGTCCAGGTCAGGAAGGTAGCACCGCCGCGTCATGGGAGCGGACTGCCGATTTCAGATACACTGAAATTGCCATGGCAGAGGAGCAGTTTTGCGATGTATAGACACTGGCAAACATATCTGGAAGCTCATTTGAGCAGAGACTATTATTGAATGGCATGTTTTGAGGCAAACTCATCAAGGGTTTAAATAAAGGGCATGGACTACGAGTCCCAAGAGGCAACTGCTAATCACTCATTGGAGGATATAAAGTCATGTGCTTGCCCGTCAACTGCCGATAAACGTGAGCCCGTGAACAAGGAGAAATCCGAAACGCGTAGGGCTACAATGTATCCAGTGACTCTTGCCGGTTTTTGTTGAATAAAGAACCTGCTGGAGACGGCAGGATCTGACTGCTTTTGTGTGCATCTTCATTTTTGGACGAACTTTGGACGATGTATACCGGCCTGTCCAGGTCGGGAAGGTAGCACCGCCGCGTCATGGGAGCGGACTGCCGATTTCAGATACACTGAAATCGCCATGGCAGAGGAGCAGTTTTGCGATGTATAGACACTGGCAAACATATCTGGAGGCTCATTTGAGCAGAGACTATTATTGAATGGCATGTTTTGAGGCAGACTCATCAAGGGTTTAAATAAAGGGCATGGACTACGAGTCCCAAGAGGCAACTGCTAATCACTCATTGGAGGATATAAAGTCATGTGCTTGCCCGTCAACTGCCGATAAACGTGAGCCCGTGAACAAGGAGAAATCCGAAACGCGTAGGGCTACAATGTATCCAGTGACTCTTGCCGGTTTTTGCTGAATAAAGAACCTGCTGGAGACGGCAGGATCTGACTGATTTTGTGTGCATCTTCATTTTTGGGCGAACTTTGGACGATGTATACCCGGCCTGTCCAGGTCGGGAAGGTAGCACCGCCGCGTCATGGGAGCGGACTGCCGATTTCAGATACACTGAAATCGCCATGGCAGAGGAGCAGTTTTGCGATGTATAGACACTGGCAAACATATCTGGAGGCTCATTTGAGCAGAGACTATTATTGAATGGCATGTTTTGAGGCAGACTCATCAAGGGTTTAAATAAAGGGCATGGACTACGAGTCCCAAGAGGCAACTGCTAATCACTCATTGGAGGATATAAAGTCATGTGCTTGCCCGTCAACTGCCGATAAACGTGAGCCCGTGAACAAGGAGAAATCCGAAACGCGTAGGGCTACAATGTATCCAGTGACTCTTGCCGGTTTTTGCTGAATAAAGAACATGCTGGAGACGGCAGGATCTGACTGCTTTTGTGTGCATCTTCATTTTTGGACGAACTTTGGACGATGTATACCGGACTGTCCAGGTCGGGAAGGTAGCACCGCCGCGTCATGGGAGCGGACTGCCGATTTCAGATACACTGAAATCGCCATGGCAGAGGAGCAGTTTTGCGATGTATAGACACTGGCAAACATATCTGGAGGCTCATTTGAGCAGAGACTATTATTGAATGGCATGTTTTGAGGCAGACTCATCAAGGGTTTAAATAAAGGGAATGGACTACGAGTCCCAAGAGGCAACTGCTAATCACTCATTGGAGGATATAAAGTCATGTGCTTGCCCGTCAACTGCCGATAAACGTGAGCCCGTGAACAAGGAGAAATCCGAAACGCATAGGGCTACAATGTATCCAGTGACTCTTGCCAGTTTTTGCTAAATAAATAACCTGCTGGAGACGGCAGGATCTGACTGCTTTTGTGTGCATCTTCATTTTTGGACGAACTTTGGACGATGTATACCGGCCTGTCCAGGTCGGGAAGGTAGCACCGCCGCGTCATGGGAGTGGACTGCCGATTTCAGATACACTGAAATCGCCATGGCAGAGGAGCAGTTTTGCGATGTATAGACACTGGCAAACATATCTGGAGGCTCATTTGAGCAGAGACTATTATTGAATGGCATGTTTTGAGGCAGACTCATCAAGGGTTTAAATAAAGGGCATGGACTACGAGTCCCAAGAGGCAACTGCTAATCACTCATTGGAGGATATAAAGTCATGTGCTTGCCCGTCAACTGCCGATAAACGTGAGCCCGTGAACAAGGAGAAATCCGAAACGCGTATGGCTACAATGTATCCAGTGACTCTTGCCGGTTTTTGCTGAATAAATAACCTGCTGGAGACGGCAGGATCTGACTGCTTTTGTGTGCATCTTCATTTTTGGACGAACTTTGGACGATGTATACCGGCCTGTCCAGGTCGGGAAGGTAGCACCGCCGCGTCATGGGAGCGGACTGCCGATTTCAGATACACTGAAATCGCCATGGCAGAGGAGCAGTTTTGCGATGTATAGACACTAGCAAACATATCTGGAGGCTCATTTGAGCAGAGACTATTATTGTATTATTGAATGGCATGTTTTGAGGCAGACTCATCAAGGGTTTAAATAAAGGGCATGGACTACGAGTCCCAAGAGGCAACTGCTAATCACTCATTGGAGGATATAAAGTCATGTGCTTGCCCGTCAACTGCCGATAAACGTGAGCCCGTGAACAAGGAGAAATCCGAAACGCGTAGGGCTACAATGTATCCAGTGACTCTTGCCGGTTTTGCTGAATAAAGAACCTGCTGGAGACGGCAGGATCTGACTGCTTTTGTGTGCATCTTCATTTTGGACGAACTTTGGACGATATATATATATATATATATATATATATATAGTTATATTTAGGACCAATGTTTTCAAAGAAAAATAGTTTTTGTTTTGCCAATTACTTTGGCGCCACTTGACGAATCTTCACAAACTTTTCACAAAACTTCCCCTTTTGGTTCAGCTACTGTGTTGAAAGTTTTGAGGTTATCCTCACATATTACATCACTCATGACATGGTCAGTAACACTATATGTGAGGTCATAAACTGTGCATTGCGGGGACGTGAGTTATAGTTATGACAGGTTACTATAACTGCCAAATTTCACTGGTTTTGTACGAGTGAAATCTGAGCCTAGCTATAATGTCCCTGTAACCTTTAGTTTTTTCAGTGAATTTCTAAGGTTATTTTAATTCTACTTCAGAACTATAACGTGCCTGTAACCTTTGTTTTTTTCAGGGACTTTATAAGGGTTTTATAATTCTATTTCATAGCTATAACATCCCTGTAACTTTTAGTTTTTTCACTGAATTTGAAAAGCTTTTTAAATTTTAATTCCTAACAATAGCGTCTCTATAACCTTTGTTTTCTTCAGTGAGTTTGCATATTTTTTTAATTTGCCTTCCTAACTATAACGTCTCTATAACATTTGTTTTTTAATTGATTTTCTAAGGTTTATGAGATTTTATTAATTAACTTTAATGTCCATATTACCTTTGGTTTTTTTAGGTAAACTTGTATAATTAATGTATTTTTTTCTATAATTAAATATTGAACATTACATTTGCATGGTGCACCAATTGTATTTGTCATCTATTTATTTAAAAAATACTTTAATCATCTTATTCAAAGATGTATTTGGTTTTCACAATGATGTCATGATCGCAGCGGACACACCGCAAATACTGTCTGTTTTTGACAAAGTATAAAACACATATATAGACAAATTTTACATAAAGATTCAGTCTAGCTGGTTAGTAAGATATTAATGTACCTTTCCCCTTTGTATTCATTTGTTGAAAAAAATTATATAAAAAATGCATTTTTCTTGTTTATGGCAAAACCCGAGGTCGCAATGACGTTGGTAGTCGCAAAAACAAATGATAAACTGTAAAGCACATATATAGACATATTTTACGTAAAGTTTGAGTCGAGCTGGTTAGGAACATATTGGTTTTACGTTTTTTCCACAACGCATTTGTCAAAAACAACAATTTAAAAAAAATAACTTTCCGCATAAGTACACGCGAATAGCACCTGACAACAAAATAAAGCGATTTCATTGGTGTACACATATTTCTTTATGAAAGGAAGTACACACCGATTTCTCCTTTTAGGGTACTGATTAGTTTATTATAGGAGCTGTCCCAAACTAATTTTGAAAATTGTGCTGGTTTTTTACTTTTTTCGGATATTTTACAAAAATAAAATGGCTTAAGAGGAACCAGAGGTAGACCTACAACTGTTTGAAGTTGCTGAAGACCAGGAGAATTGGGAATTTTTCACTATTTCATCTGGTGAATCGAAGACCATAACTAAGGAGTCGATTACGATGTTGGTTGGAATGGCATCCGAGAGCATGTCGGAGTCGGACCATCCGACCGACTTGTTCTCGGATGCGGTTTACCGGACCGATGCATTATGATCCAAAAACCCATTGCTTACTTGCCTGACTCGATTACTCTGAATCTGACTGGATATTCCGACTGAGAAGCCTTCCGAAACACTAAATGGAGCCGTTCAAAGCCACTTACGAGTCCAAATCCGCCCTCCCTATTACGATGCGTACTTCCGACGCGCCGAATCTGTCAGACCAACCACCTAGTCAGAGCTTTCTGCGACCGAGACTGTGCAGCTATGGAGTTTATCGCCAATGTCATCCCTCTACTGTACATCTACAATGAATATTACAACCCCAACTGACGCGGCCATCGCCGATGGTAAATTAGACACCTACCCCTACAGAATAACGTTACTACCCAGCGAAAGCCAATACAGTAGAAAGTGTTCCGTAGCATGTTGTGTATGATAAATGAGGCAATGTCATCATGAGGTACCTATAGTCAGACTGCCAAATACTGGGAGAAACACAATTTTTTTGTTGGAACAGGAATGCCCATAGCCACATATATGTATGTATTACAAAGTGAATTTATGAGTACACCACAGCGAACAACAAAACATCACAGGGCAACAAAACTTCAATGTATTCACAAAAGTATGTCCACACAGACATATTCACTGGCACCATGCCCGCACCTACATGCATCAGTTCCACAGGCAAAATCCTAATATTTGAAACGCATACAAAGACCACAACATCTCATGTCATAGAAAGTCACATTACAGGAAGTGACACAATTTATCCTAATTACCTTGCCATTTCCCAAACACCATAGCAGAAGCACATTATCTCTTCTAAAGAAACAACATGTATAAATCACACAGGAAAGTGAAGTCAAATTCTATACCTGATCTACCAAGTAGCAATACAATACATCCATCCAATCAGATGGAAAACCTAGGCGTAGCTTGTTTATTTTCTCACAAATCACTTTACCTGATGCACCAATTGTTGACAGATCAATACATGTCTACAAACAACAATTGACTACTACTGTCCAACCTGGACTGCCACTCCCCCATCAGCCCAATCACACAGTACCACATCCTGTGTCTTGATGAGTACAGCAGTATCTGAGCAGGTATCCAACAGAGCCTATGTCCACCATCATCTCAGCCTCACCACAGGGCACATAGCCAGGTCATCATAGGGAGACACAGCCCAAATGGGATGTTGGATGCGTCAGGAATAACAACATGGAAAGGTTTCCACCACAGATCCAGAGCAGGACTCAGACAGACGAATCCCTTACATACAATGCCTAGCATGCACACAGGTCTGATTGCACACACACTGCACTCAAATACAATGGGACACAAATATATGGGGCCCCCTATGCTTTGCCAGGCCAGGTTCACATGCCCCTGGTAGACCCATGCCATTCACCCACCACTGTTCACTCATGCCAGCCAGCAGGGTATGGGATAGAATACCTACCTGTACAGTAAGATTATCAACATTTTCCACTTGGAGTCACAGCACTCAAAAAAGGGACAAACTGATGACATTCCACACGGAGCAGGCATCAAATCTGCAGGTACACAAAGGATGGTTCATCATCCAAAACATTGGCGAAGGAAGACACACCTCTCCATACTAAGAAAATGTCTCACATACAAGAGACACACACAGGGAAATGTGTTTGCTGGCATATGGCACAATTAATTTCTCTGCATACAAGTCACAAGACATTTCAACATCAACACCAGAACCTCACTATCAGCTCATTATCATGTCCTGGACACAAATTGGGATGGATGTAAATCATCTCTCAATAATCAGGAAACGCAGATCTGGTCAGATGGGCAGAACAAACATTCAGCAATGAGTCAAGCTATACCACAGCAAGAGCATATGGAACAAAATTGAACAACACGATAAACATAACAAGAAAGAACAGCACAGAGGGATGATGTGCATTTAGACAGTCAGCAATACACATACCTCACAGGCCACACATGGGGGGTTAGACTGGGGCCTCTAATACACTAGCCATTGTCAACAGTTGACATTGTAGCATATGTGTACTCTAAAAGACACCTCTACACATGAACAAAGGAGGAAATGTCATGCAGACAGTCTGCCTCACATGACAGAGCAGCTGCCTCATCAAGCCATGTCTGGAACACTTCTCATAGGTCCATGACCACGTGTCTCTGACCCTCACCCTACAAAGTCCTACACCCATCCAGTAGCTCTTCATGTAACAAATTGTCCCACTGCTTGACTATTGCAATCCTCTGGAGGCATACAACTCACTCCTTGTGCTGTGCAGTAGCCTCAGCCCTACACCATTAGAGAGTCACTGCCCATAAGTTTAGCAGTGTTGGGACTGCAGTGGCCTAACAATGCCTGCAAATCACCTGGCGTCTGATTAGCATTTACAAATCCATCCTATCATTGGATAACTTCAAAAACATCATCTGCAGGAATATCCCTATCTGCATCCACTGAAATGGAAGGAGGTTGAACCAACCCCCACAGGGCCAATTACATATGTAACTCAGCAACACAGGTTAGCAGTATACAGCCATGTTAAGAACATATGTATCAATTTCAAAATAGGTGCATTACGTCATGTGCGCAGATGGCAGGACACAAACTTCATGCAGCTGAGGTGAGACATGCCCTGTGCCAGATGTCAACTTGAATGGAATGGAGTTTTCCATCATGACATACTGTACATCGGTTATTGTCTAGTCCATTCTCATTCCTCGCCCGTGGAGGACTCATAATATTGAAGTGTCCCATAGCTAGCGAGCAGGTGACAGTTGGTCATTCTTCATGTGTCTAAACACATCAATAAATAAGATCACCAGTCTCCAAACTCCACCCATGATGTGCAGGCTGTGGGTTAGGGGTCAATGTGCAGAATCAGTGTCTGTCAATCTACACATGTGTACCATCTCAGCCATCAGTGTACCATGTGCCAAGAAATAGACCCCTGCATTGTCAGAATCTTCCTGCAACCGGACAAAGGTAATGTGCTCCCAGACCCTGATTACTTCCCCCATTGAGCTCAATACGGTGTCTCTCCATGCTGTCAGTCCTCCCCAATAATGCTTTTATGGAAATGAACCAGGACATGCAGGATAAGAGACAGAGAGTACGGGATCATGTCCTGCAGTAGCCACAGGCCCACTACCCCAAAAACACACTTTCACCAGGCTGTCAGCTCCACAGGGGAGCTGTGCTTCAGTGAGCAACATTGATCCCGCAATCTCATGTGCTCTGCATTTTGAGAACATGCTTACTTTGCACAACTGCCTACAAAACAAACTTAACACTGGCCATTGCAGTGGTACAGCCACATAACATTCCTTCTAAAATGCACAGCCTGGACAGCCTTCGCTTTGCCAGATGCAGCCAACACAGTGCCACACTTATCATGCCACTATTGCAGATCAACCTTCGCAGCATGGTGTCAAACTCCCTGGAGGTGGCACCAGGCACAGCCGCTATATGGTGATGGCAAAAACACAGGATGCAGGGGAGCAGTATCTCCTCAGGAATTGAAAAACAGCCTTGACCTGTAACTGGAAGAGTGATAAAGTAAAACATCTGTGGACATAATGAGGATATGGCCCTGCTAAGATTCACACAATGAGATACTTTGTATCATCACAGTTACAGATCCATAAGTACCAAAAAACATTAAGGTCATGCATCACACACTGCTTATCTGCCATCACCTCTTGTTGATGATAATCCACACAGAGGGCAAAAACACATCACTTGGCCCACTTAACACACAAACCCTGCAAATCTGATTGTCTCACAGCAATATCTTAAATGTCCCTGCAGATAGACTGAATATAGAGCAGCATGTCGTCTGCATCAATGGATACTAAATATACCTTATCGCATAGTGGAACTCACCCTTATTAACACCCCAGCCAAATTTGTTGGATAGTGGCTACATAGTCAGAGCAAAGAGAAGGTGGGAAAGGGGACAGCCCTGAAGAGTCTCCCTGCACAATCTAAAAGAGGGCGACACTTGACTTGGGCAGTTGGCTTGACATAAAAAACACATATGTGTTGTTGCAGCTGCCCTACCATGTCCACTTTTGACAGAGTGGCAAATATGTATATACAATCAACGGAATTGTATGCTTTTACTAATACTAGCACCAAGCAGGCTACGTAAGGACACCTCACACGGAACAGCTGCAGCACACTATTTTGCATAGGAATGTCAAGCCTCATGGATCTATCAGGGATAGATTCCCTTTGGACACCATGCACTAGATGCCATTGGTGTACCAACAGGCGAGGCGCCTCAACTATACTAAAGATTAACAATTCCTTGCAAGCAAAGACAAAGGAGTTTGTGGCCATAGGCTCAGCTAGATCACTGTTGGGTTTTAACAATGTACACAGAAAAAATTGCCACATGTATTGTGGGTGTCTCCAATCACTTAAGGTGGCCCAATAGAGATACAGTCACCTGTGTTCAAGTACAAGCTCATAGGCATTATCAAGACCGGGTAGGAGGCTGTCTAACGCATGAGTGGTCAACGTGACAGTGCGCATAATCACTCTGAGTATCTCTTGTACCAGCCAACGGGGTGTTGATCACTGCACACACTGCCAGATCATACAGGTAGATTCAATCCAGTCAGGAATCAGGAAACGTCTACCTTGCGTTCAGACTAGGGAGGAATGTATAGTCCACAACAATACACTGCGAAGGATTCATGGTTGGTTGCCTGCCTAGTGTGCATCTGGGGCAGGTGATTCATAATCATCAACATCTGCTGGGTTGTTGTTAAGCAACAGAGGAGGCAGGACAGGAGTTGCCCTGACTTATCTCCCTCCGTGTGCATTCCAGCTTTTCATTTTGCAAAGTAAAAGCAACGCAGTTGCTCAATCAGATGGGTGTGGTGTGTTTGAACATCTGTCAGCATGGCTAACATCACAGCCTGCAACTGAACCGCAGTCTATTTCTGACCTAGTGATGCCTCTGTCTACAGAAAAGCTCTGGGGATATTGGCCATAGACGACGCCTAAGGCCCCGAAACCAGCCACTCAGTACTGATTTCAGTGCTTAACACTACAACAACCTAGATATTGTTTTGTCTCAATTATCAGTGAAATATTTGGAGACGGAATCCCTCAGGAATGCCAAAAATGCATGGACAAACGACAACGTTGGTTGCAGTCACCATGTGTAGACTAGGGGGCGCTGCACACTATACCCAATGTGTATGTGTATTGGGTCATCTTCTGAGAATGTTATTCACAGCTATTCAGCATCTAGCTCCTCAGGCTGTAGTGTGAGCTGCTAACAAATAATAATTAGAATGTGCATATTGTATACTGCAGAGTAGAAGGAGTACTCATGGGTCTCAGGACATAGGATCCCCCAACAGTGTAGGAGGGACCAGTGCGCAGCCATTGTGTAAGATAAGCTGCCAGCACTGGCGAGGATGCCGAGGGGGGTGCTTAATCTGTGGCTCTCGGACACAATTGACATAACCATCCTCAAGCCAGGGGAGATGAGTACACCTTGTGAGGATGAGTGATATGTGCAGAATGAAGTCGGCTTTGTCCACATTTAGCACTGAAACAATGACCCCATATTTTTGAAAACGTCAAGGAGACCCTCTACTAAGAAATATTGCCATCGGGCTCTGTGGAAGTGTTTAAAGGGCTAAATGGCAACACGTATGGACCCATACAAGGGCTACCCTTGCCAAACCAGATTAGAGGATGAAAAAATATTGACAATGCAAACACTTATGGAATTGGGTATAATGTTCCGGTGTCACATGTGTCTCTTGTAATCTTTCATCATCAGCACACCCAGAGATATCATTACAATGTGTCTAGCTCCCTTGGTGTCCCCATACCTCTGACATTCAAAGTCAGAATGCCATTAGTACCCATGTGTGTGTAGTGTACTTGGAAGTGTGGGGATGCGTTTCAGGAGTAGTCTGCCCCCAGGTGGCCCACCAACACACATCCTTGACTTTTCACTTGGGGGTCTATGGCCCACTAAGCAATGGACTGATATCGAATGTTTCTGCATCATGGCAGTACAATATGAGCAATGAACACCTCCATCACAGGGCAGTATCTAAGGGGAAGAATGACCAATCAGTGACAACATCTACCTACAAAGGGTAACTTGGCACTTATGCCCACACACAACTCAGCCAATGCGAGGGTAGGTGGAAGCAACGTGTCCTGTGATGCCAATAGGTTTTTCATATGCCAGTGTTCTCAAAGCAGCCATTTCAACAATCTGTCATGAACAATCAGTGACAGACAGCAAGCTACAGCTAACACATACTACATCCTCAACTTACATCTGGCAACTGTTTTTACATACTTGCATCTACATAATCTCCACATGTGTACATTTCAACATTACCTCTTGGCCTGCATAATCTCTACTTGTGTGGGTATGACCCCTCTCACATCCACCTCAAAGTACACGCTCATCTCTCAAACTATCCTACATAGACAAGCTCTTCATAATCACCCTCTGATGCAGCTATCCGGAAAACCATTTATGCCCTCCAAGCTCCACCCTTGTACTCTAACTCTTCCACCCAGACTCTCACAATCTCATACTGGCACTGCCCTTCTTACATCCACACCTACATTCACAGCACCACTCTTCATCAACACATACACAACACCTCTCCCAAACATGATAAGTGCATAATGTACTGTACTCATCACCTCCTCAGCAGATAATAAACGTATCATGTCAAATGGACACCTCTCATCACCATTTTGACCCTTCGCTAATGTCTTGGACTGCACTTTTATCACCATGTGCAGCATCATATCCAAATCTGATATTCACATTTAACACCTCAACACATCTCTCAACAAGATACCTTCATTGCTCAATGAATATGTCCTCATGCATTCCCATCTCACATTCACTCACCCTACTCTGCTTAAATTCTTCACAAACTACTGCATCCACAGATGCAAACACAACATACATCAACTGAACAACACCGCACATTTTAACATATAGCACCCTAACTTACACAACTGGTGTATACCCTTGACATACACTTATCTACTTTGTGACAAATAACAAGTTTAACCTTCTCTTACTGTGGCCCTGTCACATCCACATCTCAGTTCCATTCTCCATACCTCCATGGACTTTGGCACATCAAGAACTACCTTTATCAATGACACTGCCCTGTTACAGTCATCTCTCACCATAGTGCCACAGACTACTCTTATCTCCTACCAGACGCCAACCTTGTCTAGCTGGTTCTACCTCTATCACAACAACCTATTCCTAGCATACCTTGCCTAGGCTTTAACCAGTCTAACAAGGTCGCACACTCTGATTCCCACACCCCAGTATTTCAAAATATTCACATTGGAACAATGAGGATACTTCATGTCTCTTACACAAGAACTGCCTCTGAACTTAACTCCTACCTTCCACTCTCATAAAAATCCTAACTTGTCCTGCCCCCATTACGTATGAGGCTCTACTCCATTTCCAAAATGGAAACACAAGTCTCTCTCACCTCTACCCTTGTTAAGCTAGCTCAGCCCATGCAACATCAAGCTTGCAAAACACATCTGCAGCTATGCCTCACATTCCAAGATCCACCTCCTCACCTGTCTGTCAACTTAATGCATGGGTGTGACACAGGCTCCTGTAGCATCTGCACAGCATATGGGCCCACAACACTCCTATGCACTCACTGTTTACTCGGCTTATCACATTTATCACAGGGCAATACAATAGACATAACAGCACTTCTAGTTCAGCTCTGTGTGATCTGAGGCAGCATCAAGCATAGCTCAAAAGTACTCCATTGTCATCAATGCACAAATGACTCAATGCACAAATGACAACCTACACACAAATCATATGCTCAACTACAAATGATGTGTGGTTAAAATTGTAAAGTCCTAGCTTGTACAGACAAAACAATTGTCAGTGTAAAAGTGTGAAAAAATTCAAAATCTCACTTGGCACTCATCCCTGTTGACCAGTGCCCAAAGTGCCACAATTACATTATACTTGTCAGAATTCAGCTGTGGGGGTGTACCATAGGATTCCCCGAAGTTCATCTAGGCAGGGGCAGGTTGCAGTCACATCCATAGCACTCACAAGTGATGTGGCCACATGCCGTAATGATGACAATGCATTGTGTACGCTGTGTGAGGGGTGACCACAAGTCAAGTGTCGCATGAAAGCCAACGCAGTTTTAAAAATGAACATTCCTGGCTGTAAACGGAAGGTGTGTTTGTGCCAAACACATTGACATCTCAGCGCATTCCTAAGTGTCCCAGGTGAGGGGAGTTGTGTGTTCATACTGCATCACCCTGATGCACTATGGATGCAAACCCAAGGAAGGGGTTTGTCTACCTGTTGCTCGTAACAGTGACAGCACACTAAAGGTAGTGCTCTGTTGCTTGGCTCTGTAGTCATTAGCATTTGTGAGGCCCTGGGCAGCTGACCACGGGCTGCGTCAGCCTAGACTGGCACACAGTATCCACCCTCAACTAAATCCACTCTACAACACTCCTGTTACCAACAACTGAGGTTCAGACTGCTTGCAGGAACTAAGCAAAGAAGGAGATTGTTGCTGGGCATTGTCATGCTGAAAAGCTACACCTTTGTCTGTGTCACATGAGGGGGCTAGGAGGGGCATTGGATGACCAAGCACACACAAATGTCGTTCACTCAGGATGTACTAACAGGACTTGACATAGCCTAGCATTCCCAACCGGACAATTAGATGACCACCAAAAATACACTTTGAAATGATTAGACTTTGCCTAAATGTTTGAAATATAAATGACACACAAAGACCATGAAGCACCCTGCATTGTCCCTGAACAAGTAGATGAAATATCTTGGACACAACAAGCACAATCCACTCCTGACAGTATGGTGACATCTCCTAATCCATATGAAGCTAAGTCATATGTGTGTCACCTAATTGATATGACTCTCACAGACTTTGGCAAATACAAACTGTCTGCCATCTTAGGCACAATGTTAGGCATGTCATATCCCATCTCTGAATCATATGCCTGAAACAACAACATTTAGGGGCATATTTACAAGCCCTTGCGCCACTTTTGCGTCGCCGTTGCGTCACTTATGTGACGCAGCGGCGACGCAAGACATGCGCCACGTTGCGCAATATTTACAATGTGACGCATCTAGGGAGATGCGTCACGTTGTAAACCCCTGCGCCACATGAAACCTGCGTCAGGTTTCATGTGGGCGTTCCGGCACAGATGGGCGTTCCCTCGCAGGTACGCCTCGTAAAAGTGACGCCATGAAATCTACAAGATTTCACTGAGTCACTTTACGCCCATGCTGCGTCAAAACCCTGCGCCTGCTTGAAGCAGGCGTAAGGATGACGCACCATGTTAGGGATAGGGCAGGTTGGAACAGTGCTGGAGTTGCATCGCGCTTGCGACACAGCTTCAGCACTGCGCCAACCTTACGCCCGGCAGATGCGTCACGCATCTGCTTATCCTTCGCGCCACGATGCACCGCATTGTAAATGCGGCGCATCTGCGGTGGCGCAAGGGCAAACTTGCGTGACGCATCTTCCCTGGCGCATCCCTGCTGATTTGCAGGGATGCGCCAGGGAACGTAAATATGCCCCTTAGAACGTGTTCCCATGTGTGAAATGCACTAGCAATACCTATGATGACACACAAACAAACCCTTGTCAAACTAGGATACACTGTAGGTTTCATTGAAGCAACAACATAAAGCTTATCACAATGCAAAAATAAAGTTGAATTGACATCATAAGCACAAGCCTGAAGTACCACACATTGTGTCTTGGTTACAGTTAGCTAGTCACACATCCTCTCTGGCCATGAAGATGCACTCAAAGTCACTTATTGAACAAATACTCATTAAAAAGCTTGGACAACATATTGCAACTAACATCAGCCTGGGATAGACCACACATCCCTATACTGCTGCTTACCATACTCTGGTCTGATGCATCATGTTTCTGGGTGTATGAGCAAAAGCATGGCCATGTGTACACCAATACAGAATCAAAAGGAACATCACATGAGCATGATGTGGCCTATGTCCAGTTCACAGAATTAGGAAACGCCCAGACTCTCACACTCTAACTGTGGCATAAGGCCATATTGAGATGTATATTACAACACTAGCTACTGTACAACTCTACAATCACAGAATGTCATCACTAGCATTCTAATTGTGTGACATTCATGTACCATGTGCTGTGTACACATTCAACGAACACATACAACAATTGTGCCCCTTTAAAGAGAGTAAAACATTGTAACTTACTGAGACATGTCCTGGACACACACACCATCCACATGATGTCTCCAAACAAAATCAGGATGGAATGACTGACATCTCAATTTAAAGGCACTGGACAATCAAGACAATGGACACCTTGCCTAACAGGAATATCTGCAGAAAGTGGAGTCCTTGGAGGCAACAGGGTCAGGACACTGTCAGAATAATGCTTACCTTACACTCACCATGGGCACAGGAAATGTATCAGTAGGGTACACAGCCTTGAAGGGTATTGGCCTACAGTACTTGCCACCTGTGGCAAGGTAGTCATTGCCACTAGTCTACCAGATCTATAGAAGGCACAGACATGGGTCCACCACTATCAAGTCACATACAATTCTTGTACCATTACTTTGTGTACATGGGTGTGTCCCAAGTCACTACCATGTAGTCAAAGTCCATCTGTATCCAGGTGTATTGATGAGACAGTTGTCTTTCTGCACATTACAAACATATGCAGCATGCTTCTCCAAAACTGTTGTACTTTGCCACACTTGCAGTATGTTGACATCTGAAACCATGAACCACGTGGAACTGGGTTTTCCTAAACAAAGCTTTGTGACTTCATGTCACACTCATAGACAAAACCAATGTTAACATTGACATCTAGCCAAAGTAGGCACAAAAATCTAGGATACATACTAACCAAGTGCTTGTACTCCATGGACCGTATGGAATCCACGCCATACTAACATCATTGTATACTTACATCACAAATTACACAGGAATGACAGTTATCCCGAAATCCATTTTGAGGACACAGAAATATGGAAAAATAAATATAAAATGCTTTATTCATCAAAATGTAATGGAGACTGGGATAAGAAAAAGGCCAATGGCCAGTCCAATAAAGTCCATGGCTTGGAGTGCTACTAATATCATGGCCCAAAACTGCTTGCCTGCACTGCGCCAGCAAATGGATACCTCCCACAGGAGGGGCATCTAGGGGGCATGCCAGGCACCAAAGGGACACAACTAGGGAGGACTGGGTTGGGTTTGGGGAGGGATGGAATCAGGAGGGGGTATCCAACAGCCGTGGTAGGGTGAGATTGAGGGTGTGGTGGGTCCCCTGCAGTGGTGGGATCAGATTGAGGGGGGAGTGGGTCTACTGCAGTGGTACGGTCAGATTGAGGGGACAGTGGGTCCACTGCAGTGGTAGGGTCTGATTGAGGGGAGTGAACTGCAGTGGGAGGGCTAGATGGAGGAGGATGGGCTGAGCTTTATAAGTCTGTGGATGCGGTAATGGGGAATGGTATGAACAGGAATAGGGAAGGGCAGTGACTTTTTGGGATGGGGTTTTTTTGGGTATGGAGGTACTGAGCTGGGCTGGTAAAGTATGGGTTACTGGAGAGAGTTTAGACTTAGGAGACCGGGGGATTTTCTAGTAGGAGTGATTTCTGTTTTTTTGTCTTCTCATTGGGCGGGGGTGGGGCAGATGTAGATGGCAGGGCCCGGGGGTGAGTTTCCTCTTCTTCTTGGGAAGGGGTTGGTAGGTTTGGGTAGGGAAGAGGTCAAGGGCACAGAGGTGGAGTTTATGGGCAGAGTTGGTATGAAGAGAGGCAAGGGTAGGGGTTGTGGAGGCAGAGGGCTGTGTGGTCTGCGGTGTGTCTGTGGATGCATGTGTGCTGTCTGGTAGTATGTCTGTGGGGGTGGGTATCCTGTCTGGCTTGTGAGTGTGCGTGTGTGTGGGTTTGTCCTTGTGTCTGTGTGTGTGTGTGTGTGCTGCGTTTGTATGCTAAGGTGGATGCATGCCTATGTTTGCATGTGGTTGGGTCAGGGAGGGTGGTTGGGACTGTCGATGGGGAAAAGGCAGGAGGGGGTGGGACAGCTGGAGTTGGGACACTGCTGCCGTCAGTTTGGAGGCCAGAGCCTGGTTGGATCTCTGTAGGGCTGACATGTCATAGTGAATGCCCTCCAGGAATGATACCATGTGAGTTAGATGAGTGGTATGCACCTGGAGGAAATTCAGCACTGCTGTCTGCCCCACAGAGATCTGCCTCAGGTTGTCGATGGCCTTGACACTCAGAGCAGCAGGGGAGACAGGGGCAGGGGGTGAGGTGCCTGACGCGAAGGGGATTGCCCCCATTCTAGGGGAGCGGCCATGGACAGTGGGATGGGGAGCAACTGGGAGGGTAGAGATGGTAGGGGTGGAGTTGGACTTGGAGATAGATGATTCAGTTCCTGGGTAATCCACCACCACATGTGAGTCCTCACTCGAACTCGAACTCGAACTGGTCAGTGACCCAACAGATGTTCCGTCCGACGTACCCTCAGTGAGGCTCCCCTCACCCTTTGTGCCACTAGTACCCTCCTGCTCAGACTCATCCTGGCACCAGTCTGCCGAGCTGCTTCCCCTTGCTCTATGACGCTGCCTCCTCCGCTGGCCGCTTCTGATGCTGTGAACAAGAATGAAAATGAATCAAATTAGTTGTCCATATGTACTTGACACATTGGTATCATGACAAATCTTCACAGATCAACCAACTACATCAATTGGACTTGTGCAATTATTTTGATACTGTACTGTAAACAGCTCTTGCTATTACACCAGTTAACCAATGCTCCCTCACACATGATGTTATCAGCAACATTGGGTGTATCAATATCAAAATCTAGAACAACAATGTCAACTACTTCACTATGGACCAGCTGATGTATTGTCTTTTGGTACTGACAGCCTTGTGTCATGACATACCTGTCTCATCTAATGCAAGGGAGTTTAGACCTCACAATGGAAATAGGATTCACAACATTGAATTGAGACATGGTATCCATTCTGCAATACCTAGTCATCAAATTGGGAATCATTGGGTCTAGTGTTACAGGTCATATAACTTTCTTGACATACATCAAGCTTTGAGTAGTCATTGCATAATGTCATATCAGAGAGATAACAGTGATTGTGCTCATTTGTCCTGTAGCTTACGCTCTTTCCTGTCTGGTCACACATCTAACTCATTTCATGGAGACACCAAGGTAGTAGGCACAGCTAGGGTGAGAGGTACATGGCCCACAGTGTTCTGTCATCTATGCACAGTGTTAGGAAAATGACTCAGAATGTTGTGCACATTTGAAACATCTCACCAGTGTCAGATGTGAACAATGCTCAACACACTGCCAAGTCCAATGACTGCATCTTCACAATGCTTCAGGTAGATCATTATGCCACTGGGCCATCTGGGTGCATCGTCTGTACAGACTATTAGTAATGAACAAGTTTTCTCTAAGATTTTAGTCAACACTGTGTACCATTCTGTCAAGACTGCAGAAGTTCATATTTGTAGAGGCCAAATCTGAATGTACCTCACCTCTTTTTGCCATCATGCACAATTTGTACAGCTTACATTGCTCTTGTTTACCAAATCATTTTGGTTAATTACTTCAAAATGATGCACATGTGACATCTCTGAATCATGCATCCAACTTATTATTTAAAAAGGCATCAAGTATGAATAGTCAAGAGCATTTACACACATGAGAACCATTGTGACTGTGTCTCTAACATCATACCTTACAATTCCAGCCCTGTTTCCACCAGTGACCACCTTTGTTTGCCACCAAATGGCATGTGTTGTCACCATTACAGAGTCAGACACATGGACTCATTCTTTTAAATGGAGAGAATGGAATCTTACACCCAATCATGTGAAAGGCAAGTGTGACAGGTGACCTGAGTTAGCAAACCTGGAATTAGCCAATGAGGTGCATTGGAAAACACTGAACACCACGTCTGGGACTTTACATTGACACACTGACCAATCAAAACTCACCAAGGCCTCAGCATAGACAGCATCTGCTACCGGGATGTATAGCATGGGCTTTTCACACTTGAGTGCTCCAACAACAACACACTTCACAGATTTGGGTGACCACACTGAGAACAGTTCAGACATTAGTCAATGCGCTGATACATGATGAGCAATCACATTATTCCTGAAGGTTATCTCCATGCACATGTTGTTGTAATTTATTCAGATCACATGAGCATGGCACTAATGTCACTAACCGGAAAAAAATTTCCACACATGTTCCAGATGAAAGGGGCATAACCAGGCATCTACTTATCCCTATGCATATGCATCGTTTAACAGTGAACAGTGGTTTTGGGTGTCTTGCAACCTGTAAAAGGGCCAGCAGGCTAAGATACTTCAACGGGCATGGTTAAGAAAGTTGTGCAACAAGGCACACACTAAACCACTCCTTGCTGCTGTGTGACTTTCAACTTCCCATCCAGGTCAAGGAAGAACACTGCTAGTATGCAAAGCATGTGGGGGGTCAGTGTTTGGCATTTACCCCTCTTGCCTGGAGGTGACGGGCCCAGCTTGACTTCCGCGATCTTCTTTGTTGAGCCATGAAGGTCCTGCCACCGTTTTCGACAATGATGGGTGCGCGGATTGGCGACCCCCATGGCAATGGTCCTCCAAAGCTCGGCCTTCTGATGGGAGTTGACCTGTAAGGATGACATGGTGACAGACCCTTAGTTCACATGCAACATGTTTCTGAGTCAAAAACTTGTACACAAAGGTCATGGTCAGATTGGCAACAATGTCTAAGGGGTAGGCAAGTGGCATTATGTGCAGTTATCCTGTGTTCAATGATGATTCAATCCCATGAGAACAGTGATAAAATGTTTACCCCAGTACACATACTTCTACACCAGTGTACTTGCCCAGAACAGTTATCTACACACTTTGAAACTTTCAAAAAACAGTTTACATGCTTGTCTGTGAGATTCCTAATGCCAGTAGT
Source organism: Calotriton arnoldi (assembly GCA_963921515.1). Taxonomy (NCBI): domain Eukaryota; kingdom Metazoa; phylum Chordata; class Amphibia; order Caudata; family Salamandridae; genus Calotriton; species Calotriton arnoldi. Next base: position 209,945 of record CAWUFW010005945.1, read on the forward strand.
GCATGGTCATTGCACATGTCAAATGACAATGCAGTGTGATCATCACTCACCAGTTCTTCTGGTTTGCCATAGAGCTGGCTTTACAGAGGCAGGAGGGTGTCCAACAGCAGCTGGTATTCCTCCTAGCTGAAGGCTGGGGCCCTGCCCACTGTATGTGCCATAGTAGCTCCCAGACGATGTGGACACAGTAGCAGAGAGATGGGAAGGTGCAGGAATAATGCAGGTAGTGCAGGCAAGTGAAGTTTCTAGGGAACAGACAGTCTTATATCTAAACCGCAAAAGCGGTCTTCAGTCTATGCAGCCAAAGCAATAGGTTTGCGTCGGTCGGATTTTCCGAATCGGTCCAATGCATTACATTGCATGCAGATGACACGCCTACTGCACGCTTTGAAAAAATATTATCGAACCGCGAGAGACTTTGATACATTGGCAACTGGAGGTTACCGAGTCGGTTTCCAAGCGATGCAGACACAGTCCGAAATCCACGTTTCTCACCATAACAACTAACAGCCTATGGCTGTGTCCGATTCTGTTATGCTGCGCTTACCGTGCCCTTTGAATAGAAACCCGCGTCTGTCACCATAACAACTGACAGCCTATGGCTGTGCATAAATTGGTTATGATGTGCCTACCGTGTCCTTTGAATAGAAATCTGCGTCTGTCACCATAACAGTTGACAACCTAAGGCTGTGTTCGAATCGGTTATGATGCGCCTGCCACGCCCTTTGAATAGAAACCAGCGTCTGTCACCATACCAACTGACAGCCTATGGCTGTGTCTAAATCGGTTATGATGCGCCTACCGCGTCCTTTGAGTAATCTGTTGGCAGGGCAGACACTTTTGTAAATGTTGTAATTTTGTGAAAATTCATGGCTGGATGCAGATTTTTACTGTTCATAAGGACATCTAAATGAAACGCTCACACTCCCATGATGAGCTAACCTTGAGGGGAATAGGTCACACTGATTGGAAGGCTAATTACAACTGGGAAACACACAACTCCATTTATCCTCTTAGGCTTGGTCACAGTCACAAAGCATTTTTTGGGCAATACAAGGACAGTCTTTACCTAATCACTGCATTACTGGACAGTGTGACCCAGTGTGCAATCTGTGTGAAGTGAGACTGGCAAGGTGGTGTGTTTTCAAATCCTGGATAATGCCTTTACTAAGGAATGACTACACAGTGACATTAAGTAGCCACATACGCTTAGGTGTGATATGCGATTTTCTAGTGTATCTTTGTGGCCCACACTTAACTGGACAACAGCATTATATGAGACTCCTACATAGTTCATGGTTTGTGTATGTGATTGTATGTGTATTACAGAGATGACAACATGAAAGTGTCTCCCCTGTGACAGTAGTGTGCAAGATGAGACGCTGTGTGTAGGTTGTGTCCCATATATCAGGCATTACATGATCCTATTGTGGATACATTTGAAGCATGTGATTGTTCTCACAAAACTATATCTAGGCTTATTTGTTTGTGAGTTGTGGAGTGTGCCATGCTAGCTTTACATGGACAGTGAAAGACACTAGTGAAGTTTACACTACTGCAATGTAATTGCTGTGTCACCATACCTTGGAAATATGTCCTGCAAGGGTCAGTATGCTGTGATATGCATATGAGGACAACCTCATTCATTGAAATGTGTAGTTCTATTGACATCCAGTAGGTTTGGTCATTTTTTATTTGCTGTTTGTGGAAGTGCATGTTGCTTGGGACATTGTGAACTAACACCAACTGTGTTTATACTCTACACATAGGTATTGCAGACAGCCTCCAGTGGACAGGCCCTTCCCAGACCTACAAATAATGGAAGAATGGGATATCATCAAGAAGTATCATTTCACATGGGCAACATTTGAAGAGTTGTGCGAGCAGTTGTCACCTCATTTGCAGGCTGGACGCACTTATTCAACAGCACTGACGCCCAAGGTAAAGGTGATGGCAGCATTGCATTTCTTTGCTACGGGAACATTCCAGTACACAGTGGCAACATTGGGTGGAATGTCCCAGCCCATGTTCATCAATGTCCTTCAGGATGTGTTGCAGGCATTGCTCCATTACCTGGAACATTATATACAGTTTTTGAAACCTGGAGAGTTGTCTGATATCAAGGATGACTTCTATGCCTAGGACGGATACCCCATGTCATTGAAGCAATTGATGGCACCTGTGTTGCTTTCATCCCACCACAGGCCAATGAACAGATCTATCGTAACAGGAAGTACTTCCACTCCATCAATGTCCAGGTGGTGTGTTTGGCAGATATGTGCATCTCACACATCTGTGCCCATTTCCCTGTCTCTACACATGACGCATACATCATGTGAAACAGCATCATCTCACATTTGATGAGTCAACTGCAACCTGAACGTGCCTGGCTTGTTGGTAGGTGATGTTGTCTGTGTATGTTACAGTGTGTGTGTTGGTTGTATGTCAGATAGTGATCTGTTGTCAGATAACTGAAGTCTTTTCTTTGTTCAATGTAGGAGACTGTGGATACCCCAACCAGCCATGGTTACTGACACCACTGTGCAACCCAGTCACACCAGCAGAAGTGCGCTTTAATGAAGCTTAAATGCTTACTTGGCAGTAAGTAGAAAAGTACTATCAAGATGTCTGACAGTGGTGCCTTTTGTCTGAGTTGACCCCAACTCCCATCATTTCCTTGTGCTCCAAACACCAGTCCCCAGTGTCAGCCATCTTGCCAGTACATTTTCACTCTCTATCAGGGACAGCATAGTTCCTGGTAGTCTGTTTGGGCTGGGTGGGAAGGTGTTTAGGACAGGGCCTGATGGTAGTCAGTGCAAACACTCATCCTCCCACCCAGTCCAACCAGGCCACCAGGAAGAGTGGTGTTCAGACAATGAGGGGAGGTGTACTATCAAGATGTCTGACACTGATGCTTGCTGTTAGACATGACTACAACCACCATCAAGTCCTTCTTCTCCAGACACCATGCAGCAGTGTCAGCCATCTTGCTTGTCAGGAAAGCATAGTTCCAGGTGGGTTTGTTGTGCTGTGTGGGAGGAGGAGTGTGTTTGCTGTCACTACAACTCCCATCAGGCAGAGGCCCACACCCACCTTCCCACCCATCGCAAATAGCCTACCTGGGACTCTGCTTTCCTGAGAGTGAGTGGAAATGTGCTGGCAAGATGGCTGACACTGGGGACTGGTGTTTGGAGCACAAAGCCTTGCTGTGAGTTTGGTAGAAGTGTGTACATTGTAATAGTTTTATGCATTTTCATATTCATTGCAGGTATGTGGTTTATCTATATGACATACACATCACATGCTCATTGACTGTAGTTTTTTTTTAAATCTAAAAACAGTCATTTAGTTAACTGTGTCCTTTACAATGATGTCTACAGATGTGTAATTGCTAACTTTAGTGGAATATGGAGTAGCTACTTACCAGACTCTGCTCCTTCTGTGAGTCCATAGATGCTCTCAGGCAGAAAGATGGCATGCACCCTCTCCTCCCAGGAAGCAAAGTGCACAGGTGGTGCAGGAGGACCACCGCCAGTTCGTTGGGCTTCTGCATGTTCTTTTGATAGCAGTTTTTTACCCTCCTTCTAACTTTATACCACCTTCTCCTGATATCCTCCATTGAGCATGGGACAGATGCTTCAGCGTTCTACCTGTTGACTATCCTGTCCCACATCATATTTTTCTGGGTGATGGGGGTCTGTTAGACTAGGGTCCCAAATTAACGTGGCTCACATTTGACTATTTCATTTACAAGCACTATCAACTCGTTCTCTGTGAAACCTGGCTGCTTCTTCTGGGGCATGGTGAGGGGGAGAGTGAAGGTGAGTGTGAGTGTTTATATAAAATAGAGGGGGTGTTTGTAGGAAGGTTTTGAAACAAAAAAAGAAATCTGTGCAAGTTTGGCCTAACGGCTAGGGCGGTCGACCTCAAATCTGGAGAACCAGGTTCGAATCTCGGCAAGGACGTGCAACATCCTGTGATTCTAGGCAAATCACCTAATCTCCCAGTGCCTAACAAAAATGAATGTGTCCTCATGTAACGCAACTGGTGCTCGTGTAAAGCGCTCTGATACCCGATACCTTCGGGTCAAGTTTGCGCTATATAAAACTCTGTAAAAAAAAAAAAAGTTGTGTGGTGGGTGAAATGTGTGAGTGTGTGTAAGGCAGAGAGCAGGAAATATGGACAGACTTCTATAGTCTGGCAGCAGTAGTGTGTGAGCAATGGATCATTGTCATTTTTTGGCCCTTTGTATAGGTGGATTGGTGGGCCTAATATATATATTTTTATATTTGGCTGTGCCTATGCCTGTTGTTGTGACTGATTTTATCATTTTACACTTGCCGTATGTAACACAAACTGACACGGTTCCAAAACCACGTCGGATGCATCGTAATCTGGAATGCCTATGTGACGGCATTTCCAACTGAAACGGTCGGTTCGGACATGTTTCCGACCGACTCGGTCGGAGTTTAACCTGCAATGCATCGTAATATGGCGGTCGGGGAGCTCGCGGTCGAGTCGGTCGAAATGTTTCCGAGGACGAGTCGGTTGGACGGTCTTTCCGACCAACATCGTAATGAGGCCCTAAATTGGTGAGGTGCAGCATATGTGAGAAGACATCATCTTGGGGCACAGCAAAAAAATATTCATGTGGTACAACAAGCATGTTGTACCACTTGAAAACATATCACAAGAAGCACCTTAAATTTGCACAGAAACAAAAAAGTAGAGGGATCATTAGACTCCAGACCTCCAGCGCCCTGCTCTTGACGACAAAGTTTCAGCTTAAGTGGAGAGAAGATGCAGTGAAATGTCACCGGAACTAAAGCGCTTTACTACCTTCTGCATGGCTTTAACACCATCGTAACAGCTGGGGAGCAGTCTGTGGATGACATTTTGTAGAATGTGAAAAACCATACTTGTTATTTTTTTTCCTTTTTTATTGAAGCAATTCAACCACTGTGAAAAAATATAAACAAAGAAACTTCCTAAATGCAACTTAAGCTGCTTATATAATAGTACCTCAATTTAGATTTTATCTGTAATAACAGAATGTAGTCTTGTGATTTATTTGCCTACAGTTAAGAAGAGTCTTTCATTTCTAACAGCTTTCTGTAGGCAATACCCCTAATAGGCCGAATAATGTCTCAGAAACACATAATTCATATACATGTCAACACAATACCTCATTTTGTTATCCTAAATTGTCCTTAGAACTTTGACTCTAGAAATAGCAGATATGAGTTTGGTAACTTTTTAGGTAGTCTTGATTTGATTGTCATTTCTATGTCATTGCACTCTGTCCCTTCTCTATGACATCTTAAATATATTGTGTAGAGGTTATATTAACTCCTTCATGAAATACGATTGCTATAGCTGTGAAAGTTCTTTTGAAACTGAAATTCGTCCAGCTACAAAGTTTGTAATTTCAGTTTCTAATTTAGTACCGTCCACTCTGCAGTGTTGTAGCATGGCTATGACATATTTACCATCCGGTTGTAGTAACAATGTAGACCTAAGTTCTGATCTGCAGTTTGGACAAGTTATATCTTGATGGGCATTTTTGGTTATATTTTCAAAGGCCACAGCTTTACAATCTGGTAATGTCAAGTAGAGGAATTGTTCCAAATTGATTTCAGTGCTAGAGGTGAATTCACAATGTTCTCAGTTATAGCTCCATTTATTAGTTAAACTGAATAATTCATTGATATTTACATCCTCTTTCTCTAATAGTCCTAGCATTACCATTAAAAATGTTTGAGCATCCTGCTGAACATTTTGAGAAAACACTACTAATCGAGTACAGTACTCTACATTTTAGACCTTTCTGCAGCTCTGTTGGTGTGAAATTACCTGTGTTTGGCTCCATACAGACTATAGCCTAAAATGGATGTATACTTTGGATAAGAATGAACTCATAAACATTTAAAACCTTGAAGTGGTTCTGGAATAGAAACCATTATTGACTTGTAATGCACAGCTCTAGCTGTCATTTTATTATCCTCTAATTTATTGTAACAGTACTTACATATAACTTATTGTGTAGACAAGACAAAACGTTCCTCTACAAATCAGAACACAGTAAACTTTTCCCAGTTATCATTATTTTCTTATTCACTTTTTAAATACAAGTCAACAGTCCATGTTTCAATCTTACAGTGAGTGTGTCGACAACCTATACAAACATGCTCTGTTTTTTCAGAGCACACTGTGTTAAATTGTGTGATCTCTTCTTCAAAGCTGTCAACTATAATACCAGTGTCCTGTTCTGTTACTCCTCCTGTTATCAACTCTTCATTTTCTGTAGAGTCCTGTTCTGGACAAAAGTGATGAAAGTGCACATCATCACAAACCTTTTCTACCTCTGCCACAATACCATACAAAAGTGCTCTATTCATTTCTCCTAAACATAAAGCAGGAATTATCACATAGTACAACCTCATATCTAAACTTTGCAGGTGTACAGCTTACATCCTGAAATGATGAAAGGTGCGTTGCCACACTATCTTTGATAAACAAAGTACTGAGTGTCCCTCTAAATATGTATGCTTTCTAACCTTGCAAGGATCCAATCCTTGTAAAGCCCTTATTTTGTGTTTTAAACTTCGCCTTGGAAAGATATGTAGAGATTTTCTAACTATATCAATGGAATGCTGTCAAATACTACAAACACTACTACAATACCATTTGTATACAGGGTCTGACTACGCCTTGCCTGTACCTCTTATGCAATAACTTGTTGTACATTACTAGACACCATCACCTCTTTCGCTAAAGGAGTGCCATTCTTCATTTCATAACATTGTCCTCTTTCATCAATAGCATAAACTAATGTGTTATCCTGCAGAAAGCTTTTTTTATTAAAGAAAGTCTCTGTAGTAGAAGTATGTATCCATTCTCCACTGAAACTGTACAAATGTTGCTTCTATTGACTTATTTTTCTTCTGGTTTTGTCACCTCATGTACAACACTATTTTGTCAAGAGTCTTTATTCTATTTATAATCAAAATGAAAAGCTTCCTCTTCAAACCAAAGGCCTTATCAACTACTCCCTCAAATTGTTCTTTTTATTTCAGTGCCTCTCTCCTTCTTCTATACTTCTTCAAACTTCTCAATACATTTACAACCACTCCACTTCGAAAATTCTTGGCTCTGATTTCCTTAAACTGCCTCTCTCTCCTGGTTAAGGTGTGTCCATCTTTGTTATTTTCTTTCCTGTTCTTGTAATATAGATTATGTCCACTCATTGTTTCTCATTGTTTGGTTTTTATTTACATTATTTCCAAATCTTTGCAGGTGTCTAGACTTTGCACTCTTACCAGTAGTTCTTTTATCTTTAACCACTTTTTCTGCATTTTCACAATTTGTGTGTCAGTTCTGCAGAGATACTGTAGTTGATTCTGTTGCTTTTTCCTCTGAACTTTTGTAGTCATTTTAACTGTCTGTAGTTATGTATATATTGTTCTGTAAAGAAAAATACATATATTTTAATGTTTACTCTAACCAACATACCAACTACTTTACTACTGACTTACACATAATGCAAAAACAGTTTTTATGTTATGTTGCAGTTTTAAATCTACATATGAACCAGCTATATAAGTACATGCACTTACTTCAACATACCAAACCTAAAGCAAAACGCAAAACTTTATTTATTAGCTACCTTTTAAGATTATACCACCCTCTCCTACAACACCGTTGCAACATATCTCGGTTCTCACTTATACATGGTGTAAAACCAGTTTATCCCTTCCATAGTAAATTTTTAAATGAACATCAACCAAAGTGTAGAAGTACGTACAGTCTCAACACTGTAAATATGAAAACACAACATAGGAGCTATTTGTGTGCCTCTGCGCTACTGGTGTATTTAGTATCTCAGTACATTTCTACTTAAATGTATCACATTTAAATTTTGGGAAACTGTGCATCTAAAAATCTGCACATTAATCTCTATCAGAGCATATAGCTCACTAATTCTTCCGAGTACATGCGGAGAGTGTGTGACAGGTTGCATATATACTTCACCAGATGGTTCTAAAAGACTACATATTCCTCACTAAAACTTGTAAATAATGGTTTTGTAGTTAAATACAGCAATACTCCCTGGATGATTGAATGAGTACATAATTAGTGCTATTCCCTGAGGATACAGGTAGTGCTATAATGATTGCCTGAGTATATGATAACTCCATGGGTCGTTCCATATCTGCATTGTTATTGCCTGCGTGTTTGCATGAGTATATTACTACTATCTGGGTGTTTGGATGAGTGCATGAGTAGTGCCTGAATGATTAAATACGTGCATAACTAATGCCTCAATAATTCAATACATGCATAGATAGTGGTTGAATGATTACATGAGTGCAATTCTAGTGCCTGGATGATTGCTGAAGTGCATACATGACTGTTTAAGTGCATGCATAGCACCTAGCAGATTGGATGAGTGCATGAGTAGTGTTTCAGAGATTAGATGAGTACATGGCTGCTATCAATGTGTTTTTCATTGAGTGAAGAGGTAGTCCCTGGGTATTTAGATAAGTACATGGATAGTGCCTGGATAATTGAATTAGTGCCTGGCTGATTAGAGTACATGACTAGTGTCTGAATGATTGCATGAGTCCATTGTTAAAGTTTGGCTCATAGCATGAAAGCAAGTGTACTACTGGGGTGATTGTATTAGTGCAACAGTATTGCCTCAGTAATTGAATGAGTGCATAGGTACTGGATGGGTGATAGGTTCACTGCAATGGTACTGCCTACGTGTTTGGATGAATGCCTGGATTGTTCCTCAGTATTTTGATGAGTGAATAGGTTGTAAGTGGGTGCTTGGATGAGTGCATGGGTTGTGTTTGGGTGTTTGAATGACTGCATTGGTACAGCCTTGTTGATAGTATAAGTGAATGGTTAGTGCCTGGGTGATTGGATGAATGCATGGGTAGTGCCTCCATAGTTCGATGACTACATAATTAGTGCCTGCACGATTGCAAGAGTGTATATGTAGTACCTTGGTAATTGAATAACTGCGTAGACAGACCATGAGTGATTTGATGAATGCCTTAGTAGTGATGACTGATTGGTTGAGTGCCTGATTGGTGCCTGGCTTACTGTGAAAGTACCTTCATTGTATGTAGATACATAACAGTTGTAACTATATCTGTGACTCTGGCGCTATGAAACTACCTAACTACCTGTTTAAGTATATCTATCCTTTTCTACTGAGCTATGTGTGAGTGAAGTCTAGATATCACACTTGATATATAACTGGATACATGGCTCTCTAGGAGCATACATTGCTCTGTTACTTAGCGTGCACATGCAAGTTTCAAAAACTGAAAACAACACTTCTCGATTTTTCAAAGCACAAAACCTTTTCTTAATGGCATACCTACATTATTTCTCAAATGTTTCTTTTGTCTTTAAAACATTTATTAAGCATTTCTCAAAGAAAAGTTACACACTAAGTGAAGCTAACACAAGACTCTCACAAGATATTCTGTACTATTAACCTCCTCAATTTTCAAACAGAGTATGTTTAAACATATACATGAAGTTTTCAACAGCTTTAAAGAACATAGATCACCATGTAAACAAATAAGTGATTTCATATTAGATATACACCTTCAGGCCTTTCTTCCAAAAACATATAGTTCTCTACACCTTTAAGTAAACTCAAAAGTCTCATCGTACATATAACAATCTGAAACCAGGAAAACAATAACTCACTATCTAAACATATGCAAACCGGTCATATAAGTTAAAAACCACATTGGCAAAAACTTCCTAATACATACCTAACAAGTATTACTACTTTATAATTCATATACAGGCACAGCACATGTTTTTATGTTTTATTCACAACTACACTACTCCTGTTTAATAATGTGACTAAAAGTACTACAGTTCCCAAAATGCAAATAACATAGATCTGTCTGTTCTGCACATGATGCTTAGACATTTAAAACATTGCCATTTTCAAAGGCATTGCTCATGGTAACTTTCAACAGTACTAATATCTTAAACACATACCCTCTGCCAGATACAGTTCATCTGATATATTGTTTTTTTCTCATCACTGTGATACTCTTTCAAATTCCCATATACATCTTCATTTCTAATGTAAATTGTTTACATAATTAAAAAGCTATGTACATACCAGTGAATTGAGTTTGTAGGGTATAATGTTGTTTTAGCTCTTTCTGGAAGGTTTGACACTGGTAAAATCTGTAAAAACGAAGCACAAGAATGGTACACCACTCTCATACAAAACAAGTCTAAAATGGCAACCTCTTCAACTTTCCACTCTATAATCATGAGAAAGTCAGCAAATTAAATCATGTCTTTCATTTTAGATTACTGCATCTCCACTTGTTAATGATTAGCATCTATTAACCCTTTCCCTCTCTTTTGAAACGAGGTTCCTGTCACCGAGTTTTTGCAATGTTTTCGCAATCATCGTGGAATATTTGTGAAGAAAATGGGAGTTCAAACTGATATCTAGCTTTATTTTTCTGAAATTTAAATACTACTCCAAAAATAATTACATACTCCTGAGTTGGAAATTAAAACTGGCCATTACTTACATTGTATCATCACTCCTCAACTTTTCAAAAAAATGTTCTGTCTTTTTAACAACCTTCCACCCAATACAGTCTTAGCTCAGTGTAGCTAGCAATCCAGTAGAACCAGTAGGTCAAAGGTTCACAGCACATTCTAGAAGGAACATTCTGCTTTCAAATGATACAGCAGGTGTGGTTCACTCCACAGATTCAAAAGCATTTCAATGTCTGTATTACATTTCTTTTTTTAAACAACAGCCAATAATGACTTCTTTCTCAGCCATCCATCACACTACCTAATTTTATTCACATTCCAGCTGACAGCATCCAATGAAATATATATATATTTTGTTTTTGTCAAAAAACACCTACATTTTAACTGCTTTTCCTTTGGAAAACTACCTCATTCAGCTCCAGCCTTCTCCTGACTGCTATTGTTCCTTCACTTCAAAATGCTTAGAGTGTGGATTGTTGGCCACAGCTACATATATTTGGCTAAAGAGGCTGCAAAAAAGAGAGGTATTGACAAAGACTTGTGTTTCCCAAATCTGCAGATTACTTGGTCTGCCCAGAGAGGGTTATAGCTTCATCAGTTGCTGGCTTTGGTTAAATCCATTGTGGATTCTAAGGGGAAGATGGCGGCCGGCTAGAGAGTCTGGTCGGGAGCTCAGAGCTCTCCAAGCAGAAGGAACATGAGAGCCACACAATCAAGAGAAGTACAGAATTAAGCACTCCCCCATACAGTGTGCAACAAAACCAGGAATGAAATGAGCCAGAAATCCTTACCAGGGGCAGGACGCGGTGAGCAAGGAATCGGACTTGAGCAAGCAGGTGGAGGAGGCAACAAGACCCGGTGCAGCTCGGACGGACCTCTCGGCGTGTGGGCGGCAGTGGTGTGCCACAGCCATTGGAGGCCGCCGCCAGGATCTCCTTCTGGGGGGGAATCGCAGGGGCAGGTGCGCTAGACGGAGAGTCACTGTCTCTCCCAGAATCTAGGACAAACAGCGCGTAACCCATCATCGCAGCAGGGGGACACCGGACCAAGAGCATGAAGAGGGTAAGTGGGGCTGAGGGGGGCATAGTTTGGACAAAACCTCCCCAGGACATAAGTATAATAGCGGCCAGGAAAGATAAAAAAAGGGGAGAACAAGCTATTTCTACCCGCCCTATTAATGCAAGTGGGCCACTTTGTATACCAAACTAGGGTATTAGTTACTGCCTCAGAAATAGGCAACTGCTAGTCAATACCCCACACAATATCTCCAAGGGGCGAAGCAGTATAGCCCCTGTGAATACCAGGAAGAAAGGGAAAACCCATAGCTCAGGACAACCATTAGCTCCTTTGTCTAGGACGAGACAAAATAAGCCAGGAGGACAGGACCCAAAATGAAAATCACTCCGTCCCTGAGGTCCTTTTTCAAAGTACAGGAGAAACAAGATATCCCTGACCCTGAATGCCTAGAACAAAAAGCTAGCCTAAGAAGTAAAGGCAAGGGGGAGGGTGCTGCAGCTAAAATGGACAGTAACAGGTATCAGATCCTCATGATGTAAGCGACCACGGAGGGAGAGGTAAGTGAGGAGAGACTAACACCGACCATAAGTAGCCCATACAAGGAGAGCAAAATCTCCAAACCCTGCAGAACACCACGGAAAAATTAATAGAAGCTATGTTACTAGAGATGAGGGCAAACTTTGCTACATCTGAAAAAACCCAAACAAAAATACAAGAGACCTGCAAAGCTCTGGACACTAAAATAAACACATTAATGGAGAGAGTAACCATAATAGAGGCCACAGTAGAAGTCCTAATGAAGGAAGTAGAATCACACCAAAAGGAAATCAATCTTCTAAAGACAAGTGAAGGAGACCTCAGGGACAAAATAGAATCCCTTGAAAATCAAGCTAGGAGGAATTACGTCCTAAACGTCCCAGAAGGGCTGGAAGGTGATGACATCAAAAAATTTGTGGTTACATTACAGGAAGAAAGCTTCCCCTGGATAAAATCAGTCGCCCTATCATAGGATATTCAGAGGATACACCGCGACCCATTTGGAAAGGGAAAAGTGAGGAAGAACCCGAGGAAAATATTGATACATTTTAAAACCTATACCCTCAAAGAAAAAATCCTGAGTGAAGTCCTTAAGGCAGGTACTTATACCAAGGATGATTGGACATTCAGAATCAGGTCCAACATTTCTAAGGCAACGCAAGGCAGTGGGAGCTAGGCCAGCAGATGCAGCAATAGAGGTCCCTAGGAGCAACCGTTCAGATGCGCTTCCCTGCCTCACTGAGAATAATGTGGAAGAATAAAATGTACAACATTAGAGAGCCTAAAGAGGTGGAGTGCTATATTGAGCAAATGAAATCACAACAATAAGACCAAAGCTAAAGCTTGGAGAGCAAAGAGCTCAAAGGGTAGAAAACCCTGCCCAGTGAAGATAAGAGGGAGGCTTCTCCCAGGAGGGGGGAGGATAGGAAGAGGAAGATACAGCTTGTAAAGAAAATCACAAAAAAATGTGTACACTGGGGTGGGGAGCATAATAAGGGAAAAAAAAAAAGTCCTACCAGTGCAAAATTGATGAGGAGGGGACCCTGGGAGTTGCAAGGAATGCTCAGGCCCATGTTTCAAAGAGCAAATAAAAAAAGACTCAACAATAGTTAATATTCTCTCATGGAATGTTAATGGCCTCAGAATCAAGAACCGTATGCAAAAAACTTCACAATATTTGAAAACAGTAGACAGCAAAATTATAATATTACAGGAAACCCACCTCCTAAAGGATGAATGGGTAGAAATAATCAAGAGCCAAAAATGGGTGGACACATATGTGTAAACGAATCAAGATTGTTGCATCAAGGGGGTAGCGATCCTGTTTAAAAAGTCGCTTAAAGCAAGGAATGAAACATTAGACACTGACACGAAGGGGAGATGGGCAATAGCGAAAGTCAGAATATGTAATAAGCTGTACACAATAGTGGGATACTATGGCCCTAATACAGATGACCCTGTACCGCTACAAAATGTCGACTCACAGTTATTGGCTGTCTCATCCCCCATAAACATGGGGGGAGATTTTAACATAATTTTAGACCCAAAAGTGGACTGATTCCCAGCTAAAAAGACCTCAAATCTCTATAGAGTGAGGGAGTGGATTGGGCTATACATTAAAGATTTGGGGCTAGTGGATATCTGGAAAGAGAAGGGAGATAAGGCCCAACGCTACACCTTTCAAAATAAAAAACATGGACACGCCTCCAGAATAGACTTCTTTTTGATAGACAGGAGCTTTATCAGCAGCTCACAAAAGGTGGAGCATTTACCAGCACACTTATCTTATCATTTAGCAGTCCAATTACAAGTCCAGATGAGGACTGCCGTATCTCCCGCAAGGTGGACAGTAGATCGCACCATATTCACTGACCCCCAGAACATAGAGGCACTCACAAAAGAGACGAAACAGTTCTTTTTATTAAATAAAGTGGGAACTTCAAGACAATTAGTGTGGGATGCCTAAAAGGCAGTCATCAGAGGGAAAATTTGAAGTCTTGCAGCATTTAAATATGAAAGAACAAAGAGCATAATTAGCTGACTGGAAGAAGAAATAAAACTTTTAGAAATAGAAATGGTGAAAGAGATAATCCCACAGGAAGTAGTTATAATGGAAGCAGAAAAGAAAGCAAAGAAAGAAAACCTTTCAGATACCCTAGAGGGCATAGTAAGGGACAAATGAGAGGCAAGCAAACTGTCTCACTATGAATATGGGGAGGGGTGTGGCAAGATGCTTGCCTAGAAGACAAAAACAGATCAAACTCGGAACAAGATAGCGGGCATTCAGACCCAGAACCAACCTAGGCTTAGTTCTGAAGATTCTGTGATAGAGAAGGCTTTTATGAACATCTATGAAAATCTTTTTACTGAAGACACAACCTCATCAATAGATCAAGTTAATAGGTATTTAGAGAAGATAGCCCTCCCAATCCTGTCACAAGACCAGAGAGAGGATCTCAATGGAGAAATCACAGCAGAGGAAGTGGCTGAAGCAGTCAGTGGTTTAAAAAAAGGGAAAGCTGCTGGCCCTGACGCACTTCCTAATGAACTATGCATTAAACTAAGAGAAGTACTGGTTCCCCCTCTGACGGAGCTGTTAAAATATATTTTTCGTGCAAAAGGTGATCTCCCAGATTCATGGAACGAAGCAATAATTAGCATATTGCTGAAACCCGGGAAAAATCCTGGAAAATGTGAATCGTACAGGCCCATATCACTCCTAAACAGTGACTATAAGATCTAAACACAAATCATGGCCAACAGATTAGGAAGGGTAGTTGGGTACTTAATACACACAAACCAGAAAGGCTTCATTAGAGGGAGACAAATTCAAGAGCTGACTCATGAGTTGATCGGCGCAATAGATGTAGCAACACATGAGAATCTCCCTCTATCAATTATTACCTTTGATGCAGCTAAAGCATTTGACAAAGTTAGCTGGCCATTCCTGAATGGTGTATTAGGAAAATATAATACAGGGAAACCTTCCAGGAAGCCATAAAATTATTATATACAAAAACAATAGCCAGAGTCCTGGTTAATGGCAGTCTTACGGAAAGGATAACGATCAAGAGAGGAACTAGACTAGGTTGTCCCCTTTCACCCCTGCTCTTCAATTTATATATCGAATCAGTGGTGAGCAAGTTCAGGAGTAGCCTGGAAATAGTCCCCTTTAATTATCAAGGGTGGGAGAAAAAAGTGGCCCTATATGGGGACGACCAAATGATATTTACCAGCAATCTGACAGGGTCACTCCTGGTTATAGAGGATATTCTAGATCAATACAGGGAGGCTTCAGGTTATTTGATTAATCAATCGAAGTCTGAAATCATGGAATGGAATAACCACAGCAATAACCCTCTGGTCAAGGAAAAAATACGGCATCTGGGCGTGGAACTAGTAAATGACATTCATAAAATAGCCCACACAAATTTTAATATGGTACTCAGAGAGGTCAGGAAACTTCTTAAGGTCTGGGGGGGTCTACCTTTGACCTTCATGGGAAGATCAAATATAGTAAAAATGATAATTCTACCCACATTCTCATATATTTTTAACTCCATACCACTGGAATTTAAAAAGGAGTGGGTAAAAAAAACTGCAAGGAGAACTGAGCAGCTTCATATGGGCATCGAAGGGGACAAGCGGGGATAGCAAGCCCCGACACATTGGAATACTGTAGAGCATTCCAATTTAAGTACATGAGGGTATTACTAAATGAATATGAGACCTATCCCACTTATCTACAAGCAATGGTTAACACAGAAGGAAACATTTTTTTATATAAATTTGGACATCCAAAATATTTGAAAAAGGTAAAACTGAAGATTTTGTTGTCAGTAGTAAAATTATGGAATCAGATGAGAATATTGCTGAAAATACCTTACTACAGCTAATTTGCCCCAATATGGGAATCACCTTGAACCCCAGAATGTCTTAAGGATAGGCTAGCCATCCCATTGAGGAAAGAAGGAATAACTAAATGGGGTCAACTGATAGAGGAAAACACCATCATTGATTGGGACCAACTTATAACCAAAACCAACGGTACACTTTCAAAGTTTAAATACTACCAACTATTGAGTTGGGTCAAGAGCCTTGGAGAAATCGAAAAAGGAAATGGAGAAATAGAGAAGAAATTACAAGGAGGCGGGACATTAAAAAAAGAAGTTTCATGTTGGTACTGGCCCCTTATATCGGCCGGAGAAGAGGAGTTCACAGCACCCATCGCGATCTGGGGGAAAGAGCTGCTGACGCTGGATGTGCAAAACAGATGGCAAGTATCTATGGCTACGTGTTGGGATATTGTAAAATGTTCTGCCTTAAGGAAAAATCATTTGTTCACCATACATAGAGCGTACTGGTCACCGAAGAGGCTATCTAAACTAAGCAAACAGAAAGTGAAAAGTTGGCCAAAATGTGGAGAAGAGAGGGCGGACGATGTGCACATGTTCCAGCAGTGCTCCCAGCTTGAGAAATTCTGGGATGATGTGGGTAAGGTCCTCATGAATCTGCTTGACCAACCAATAGAGTTAAGCATAGATCTCGTTATTTTTGGGGTAGGTCACCGCGTCGAAGGCTATCCCAAATTGAGTAAAAAACAGGAAAATCTCCTTTTTCTTTTAATACTGCTTGCCAGAAGAGAAATTTGTATTAAATGAATAACGCCTATCCACCCAACACAGTGGGAATGGTTGACATCCATTCGGAGGGTAAACAGGCTGGATAGAAGTGGGAGGCAAAGTAAGAGGAATAATTTCTGGGATATCTGGGAACAAAACAAACAGGTCATTTGAAGAATACCACTGGCTCATTGGATGTCCAATGATTATGCAATAGCAACCCACAAGCAAAGAGCTCGTACGAGTAGCCAAGATGGCTAGCTCCCCCCCTCGAAAAGGTACATTGGTAGTGGAAATAAAAGGACCCTGACAACCAAAAAAGAATATCTCCCCTACCCCAGGTATCCCAACAAGGGGCAGACTCAGGTTGGAACAGAAAAGTCAGGGGCTCCTGACAACTCCTACTACAATTTATTGCACAATGAGGACTAAAGAAGAAAAAAAAGAAAGAAAAAAAACTATGCAGAAGAATGGTACACCCCTCTCATAGAAAGCAACTATAAAATGGCAACCTCTTCAACTTTCCACTCCATGGTCATAAGAAAGGCAGCCATGAAATTATGGGGCACATTATCAAGCGGCAGCGATAATTATCGCTGACCGCTCTTAGCGTGGGGAATAGTATCGCCGGCTATCGCTGAAAATTATCGCCATGCTAGCGCTGTATTACCAACGCTTAGTGCAAAGGCGATAATTTTCCAGTGATAGCGGTGTTTTCCATGGAACATCGCTGGTTTTTCAGCGATGTTCTATGGAAAAACGGCGATAATCCTGTGAATAGGGCCTGTGGTCTTAGCCACACAATCCACCCCCCATGTTAGGTATGCCTTAGTCAGGAATTTAGCAGACGTTAAATTCATGCGTTAAGACATACTTAACGCGATTTAAAATATCGCTAACCCACGTTGCTAATATGGCGATACCTGGGTTAGCGATATTTCCCCATGTTGTTTTCACAGGCACGCCTCCTTTGCATCTCATTAGCGATGCGATGGGAGGCGTGCAGAGAACGGACGCTAATTCAAGGAATCACGCGCTAGCGTGTCCTTGATAATTAGGCGATAAAATTATCGCCGCTTTCGTCCAGAACGGACGCTAAAGCGGCGATAATTCTTTAACGCCGCCTTGATAATATGCCCCTTTGTCTTTCATTTTAGACTACTGTCTCTCCACTTGTGAATGGTTAGCATATGTTAACCCTTTCCCCAAGTCAATAATTATGTTTTTGCGGTTCACAAAACCATAAAAGTTTGACAGAATAAAACTTTACAGTTTTTTTAAAAAACAATCACGATAAAAAGGAGAAGAAAACAATTCATAAGATTTTACAATTAAAAAGATTAATTATTGAGAGTAAAACATTTAGTACAGCATACTGTTCCATAGGTCAGGCTAAATTCCAGTGATATAAAAATTAACGAAACCAAAAATTGCATCATTCTATTTCAGCCTCTAAAACTCATAGCGCTTTCTAATAGCCATCAACACTTTAATATAATTAGAAATCACAGAGCAAATAACAGGGGTGGCCAATGTATGCAAATAATTTAAACCATCAATATATGTACAGGGGCGAATCTTTGATAATAATGGGGCTAAAAAGTTGCTCCTTGCCTCTTTATATAATGTGCAGAATAAAATAAAGTGCATGGTGCTCTGGCTGGCCAAATTATCGCACGGGCAGGGCATACGCTTGTCAGCCCACCCTATTTGGTGCGGAAAGGCCACTAAAAACTGTAAAGTGCATAAACGAAATCTGTTTAAAAGAAATCTGACCTGAACATTAGTGGTAAACGTTAAATATTATTGCTATAGCACGGGAAAGGAACATGAAGGTCCCATCTCCTCCTGTTGCAAATAGAGCATGGCAGCCTTAGAGTGGTTTGCCTCTTTAATAATAGCTTTTGCGTTTGTGGGAATGCGTTCTGGTTTATGATAAAAGTGCCACAATCCTATCTCTAAAAATGTATCTCTCACAAATCGGATCCAAGGAATCGTTAGGGCACTATCCAGGTTAATACAATCTTTGATTACTTCCCTCGAGAAACATAGTTCATCTTTCAGCCAGATTTTTGCCCATAAAAGCAAAGGGTGCTATCTATGTGGTCCTCTATATACTCTAACCCCAGTTACTTTGTGACCCAAGCGTGTGGCGGCACTAGTCGGAATCATCAATAGCTCATTATAAATTTATTTTCCAGAACTTGTAATTTACGACTTTTATGGTGTCCCCACACCCCTGTCCCATATGTTGCAACAGACAAACATTTGGCTTCATAAAGGGTAATCAACTCTCTCACCGACTTGTGACCTAATTTGGATGCAAAGCAAAATAGCCCTTCTACAACCCTATTTGCTTGCTGTGATAAGTGGTTCCCAGTTCATCTTATTATTAAATAAGTTCCCCAGGTAACTAAAATTGTTACATTTTTCTAATCTTATTCCCTGTACAGCGAAATTCCTGGTTTTTGTCAACTTGGGGCCACACACCATTATATAAGATTTAATAAAATTAACTTTTGAATCAAGCGACAACATAGATTCAGTAAAAGAGCTAAGTGATTTTTAGAGGCAATTTGCTGTCAATGCCATTAGCACAGTATCGTCTGCATATGATAGTAATGGAACAAAATTACCACCAATTCGAGGGAAATCAATCTCCTTGTCAAATAAGTAAGCCTCTAGCCCGTTGGTGTAGATTAAGAAGAGGAAAGGGGCCAAAATGCAGCCTTGCTGAACGCCTTCTGTGGACATGATAGATTTGGTCTTTTCACCATGGTGGCCATATCTTATAACAACTGAAGTATTAGAATGTAACCTACGTAAAAGGGATATCACTTCTTCTTCTACACCCTTTTTTCCCATCATGTCCCAGAATTTGTCCCGATTAACCATCTCAAAAGCACTGGACAAGTCCATGAAGGCCAGGTGAATAGAACCCTTCCTGGCCTTCATGTACTTGTTGACAATTAGGGACAAGTTAAGGCATTGCTCAGTAGTACCCAATCCTTTCCTAAAACCATAATGTAGTTTAGACATAACACCCATTTTGGACGCCCTGGCCTCTAATCGGGCAAGGAAGACCCTCCCCAAGACTTTTGCTGTGGCATCAATAAGAGAGATTGGTCTGTTACACGCCGGGTCACTCCTATTGCCCTTTTTAAAAACAGAAACCACAATAGCCTCCTTCCAAGATGCTGGCACAAGGCCAATGACTACTGCCTTAAAACCATTTGTCAATAAAGGTACCCACAGGTTAGGATTCCTTTTAAACAAATCAAGTGGGACCCCATCCAGCCCTGTGGCTTTCAAACAAATTCCCTGAGCTAACGCCTCCTCAACCTCAGATATTGTGATGAAAGAACTTAGGTGGGAGGCTGTAATTAGGTCTACACGCAAATCCCCTGAGTTCTCCTCTAACTGCTTAGACTGCGGGTTAAATATAGCAGTAAAATGACTTTCCCAGGCATCTCCCAGGATCAATGAGCCCATCTGAGTTACTTCTTCCGTGAAGAGCGATTGATTAATAGTATTCCAAAAGCTTTTAGAATCTTTGAGAGAACTTGTCTTCCCATGCCTGTCTCCTCAATTCTTATTTTCTTTTCCCAATGGTAATTGTATAAGTTTGTCTTGCGCTTTTAATTAAAAGGCTGTCTCTAAGTATAGCATGAAGTGCCCTTTTGAGATTCTTTAGGGCCTTTGTACATTCAGTATTAAACCACCGTGCCTTTTGAGGTTCTCTTTGGTGAGCGGGTCTAGTCAGCCTCTTAGCTATATCAGAGCAGAGCAGCCCAAATTCCCGAACAACCTCAGCTGGGGGGGGGGAGGGAGTCATACTGCAGACACCCCATGATAGAATGATAATTTGCCATAATGGTGTCTGACTCAAATTTAAGTGGGTTTATCTTGCCCCAATTCCATCTTACCCCTTTATTTGTATTATAGAAAATAGGGCATCATAGCCCTCCCCCGCCTGGGTAATTGTGTATAGAGAGACTATAAGGGCATTGTGGTCACTGGCGCAGTTGGGCTCCACCGTAAAATCATTGACAAGCAAAATGAATGTCCTAGATATTAACATGTGGTCAATTAAACTTTCCCTACCTCCGCCCACATAGGTAGGGTACTGTGAGGACATACAGGTTGAGATCCCCGGTTAGCCAGGGTCACGCAAGATATGTGTATATACATTATACAGAGTGTGTTTAGGTAAATGAAAAGAAAAAGGGGGGGGAGATGCTCCTCTGAGGTTGTGCCTATAGAACATAGTGCAGCTCCTCATCTGTGCTGTGCCCCAACATAACACAACGAATGTTCCCATCAATTGGACTCTACTTCAAATGTATTTATTTTTTTGGGTCTCAATATCTCGTTTATTTTGCGAGGCCTTACACTATTAAGTCCAGGGCATGGGTTCGGGACTAGGATCAGGACGAGGTCTTCCTTCCTTACCCTCCATCATTCTACCTTGCAGGCACAGCAGCCGCTTTATTCTTGAACTGTCCCTGGATCCAGGAGGGTACAGTTGCAGTATAGTACTATCTCGGTTTCCAAACTTTCTTCAACCTTTGCATAAGACCTACTAACCTAGACGTTTATATCAATATTTCAAGGTATGTAGTGTCAAGCAACATTATATCTTGAGCATCAGGCCCGGTTCAGAATTTATCAGGGTGGACTTTCTCACTTGATTCAGGACTCTTTCACACTTGGTTGGTGTTCTATTCTCCTAAATTTCTCTTGAAATTTCTCTTTGTTTGCTGTGTCTTTCACCTGCTCTTTTCATGCTGTGTGTTACTACATTATGTATACTTTTAATTACACTTTTATATGTATTGGAAATATGTCACGTTTGTCCCTGTTTTTATGCAGTTGTGAATTATCAATGTGGTCTTGTCATGTATGACCTTTTAAATGTAAATGTTTAATGTAGGAATTTTTACAGGCAAACTTTTGTCTGGTTATGTGTTCACATTCTGTGTTGTTATTCACTATTGTCCATTCGTGGTTATTCATGTTGTATTATACACTATATGTTTTACATGTTCTACAGCCCTGATGAAGTCCATACTAGTTGGACGAAATGCGTCGGTTGTTTGGCTGTTGTTTTAATGAACAAGAAGAATAAAGGAACAACTTGTGTAATATCTACAGTGGATGGACAAAAATTATTCTTTGGTGTTGGTGGTGCACTCCATATTTGTGTTAAAGATTGACATTGATCTTGGAGACTGCTCCTTGGAAACGGCGGGAGCAGTGGATATGCACACCGTTTGAGCTATAAGGCTCACAATTTTGGACTCTTTTTGGGAGATTGTTTCATGGGGACCTGCGTCACAATCACACAGTGGTGTGCTTGTTTGGCTTGCTGTTTCAAGTTTGTGAGTGTATTATTTGCTAAGCTCTTGCTTAAGTCCTGCATCACACGAGAAAGCTGACCTTCAATGCGGGTTAATCGCGCGGAAATAGCGGCCAACACATCTAATACAATTTTACTAATTTTATCATTAAGAATATCTGAATTTTCAAATGAGGCCCCTCTTCCTGGCCCCCCTTGTGTTCTATTTGCCCTGGCTATTGCGTGATCTTGTCTGGTTCTCTTACCTTTGGGTGACTGACCCTTCAATTTAAGATCAGCCCCTGCCATCTCGGGATGTTTCCTCTTTCCCCCTACTAATTGCAAAGGTCCATTGCTCTCCAAAATTGGATTGAAGACCTGCTTGTTTTCCTCATGTATGGCACCTGATCCAGCCTGGTTCACAATTTTAACGGTGGGTGAAAGGGGTACTTGAGGTCTGAGTTCAAGATCCGTCTCAATAGTGTCGGTGCCAAGGTCAATAGTAGCGGAAGGAGGTGAGGCAGAGGGGGGGCTAGCGAGAGTCTTCGCTCTGTCAGCTCTATTTCTTTATTAATGCCCCCTACCGCTTTTTGAAGAAAGCCATCCAGCGTGGTGTCAGTGGGTTTTATGGCGGGCGTTGTTTTTCGTCTCCCCATAGTTTTACTAAAACAGGCTGGATTCCAGATTAAATTTGACCCACAAGAATGAAGAAAACCAATGTCAAAAATAATAGAGGGATAACTGTTTTTACATTCTCAATGTATCACAAAGCAGGTGGAGTCCAAAAACCAAGAGGGTAGGCCCAGCCCAGTCTCCTCCGGGCATGGACGGGCCCGGCCTTGGCCGGAGCTTTGCCCGGGGCGCGGCCCAGGCGTGTCTGCATGCATCTTGCGCTGCGGGAGCCCCAAGCTGGCTTAATGTGCCTCCTGGCATGTAAAGAGCATCAGCAGCGGCCTGAGTGCCGCAAGGATGCCTGGGCCCTGGAGCGACAAGGCAGGCAGAGTCGGCGATGATGGGCTCCCTGTCTTTCAAAACGAGGTTCTGTCTCCGCATGTTCACAATGTTTTTGTGATGATTGCGGAGTAATCGCGAAACAAACTGAAGTCCAAACCGATATTTAGCTTCAGTTTTTTAAAAATGTAAATACTGCACAACAGTTTATTACAAAGTCCTGAGTTTGAAATTAAAGTATACCATTACTTAAATTCTGTCATAACTCCTCTTTAACACCCTTCCCCCAATACACTCTTAGCTCAGTGTTCGTAACAACCCAGTGGAACCAGTAGGTCACAAGTTCACAGCACATTCTAGAAGGAACATGCTACTTCAAAAAGAGATATAGCAGGTGTAGTTTACTCCACAGATTCAAAAGCATACCATGTCTGTATTACATTTCTTTTTTTAAACAGCAGTTAATAATAGGGCTTTTAGTTTTGCATTCAACACACTACCTAATTTCATTTATTTACATGCTGACATCATCCAATGAAATATATCTTTAAAAAAAAAAGAAAAACACCTCCCTTTTAACTGTTTTTCATTTGGAAAACTACCTCATTCATCTCTAGCCTTCTCCTGACTGCTATTGCTCCTTCACTTCAAAATGCTTAGAGTGTGGATTGTGGGCCACAGCTATGTCTATTGGGCTAAAGAGGCAGCAAAAAAGAGAGATATATGGATGGGGCTTGGGTTTGTCAAATGTGGAGATTAGTTGGTTTGCCCAGAGAGGGTTAAAATTACATCAGTTGCTAGATTTAGTTAAAACCGTTGTGGATTGCCGAGCTCCTCACCTCATGATTGTGCACTGTGGTGCAATGACCCAGGCACATTGATTGGGGTAGGGCTGGAAATCCTAATGAAGGATACCTTTGCAAAATTGATGTCGCTTTTTTCTCAAAATGTCTTGGTATACTCTAAGACAAAAATGGAAGTGGTCAAATCAATTCTGTCAACAGATTGACAAAGCCAGGAAACATGTTAATAAAACTGTTTCTGCTTTCCTCAGAAACCATAGCATGGGCTTTATCTACAACAACAGCAATGTTTTAACATGTATGGAATCTATAGAAGTGATGGAGTTCAGTTTAAAGATAAAGGGAACATGGTGTTTCTAAGCAACTTGAAACTCTGCATGCAGTCTTATCTGTAGCTGTCTTATACACATTCTCAACACAAAGGCTCTTGTCAGAGCCACCCAAGCACCCAAAATTGTGTTAATTTTCTTGTTTAATAATTTTTATGAAACTTTGTGATGATCGCAACCATGTCACGAAATCACAAAACAAAAGCAGACATTCAACGACCACCACCACTTTAAAAAATGTTAACTTTAAAAATTCATTCTAACTATTACTATACACACAGTACTCATAACATCACTGCTTAAGAACATTGTTTGTACACATATTTATCCAGTAAGTTTGGAAAAAACTGTGTTTGAACCCTACTTTCCATCTTCTTGACGTCGTGGTGACTCTGGTAACCGTACGATCGCGCCTTTTTTAAGAGGTGTAAAACACATATATGCACACATTTTACAGTATTTTAGACACTAGGAGTTTATTAGTGCACTGTTTAAAGTCATATTTTTTAGGGAGTTTGTATAAAAAACAATCTTTAAAACCGATTTTCTGTTTTCGCAATGATGCTGGACGCCGCAATGATATCGGTAGCCACGATCACCGCGAATACTTCGCAAAATGGCAAGTCAAAAGCACACATTCAATAGCTCCAACCACATACAAAACTTATAACTGCAAAATAGATTATAACCAACACACTAAACACATTACTATCTAAAACACTCGATATTAGCATGTATAACTTCCTTAATATCTCTATAACACAGTGTCTAACTCTTTCAGTGGAATCTGTGACTGCATGCATCACTGTATCAGTAAGACTCTCATTCACTGTTTAAGTATCTCAGTGGATCTATGAGACAGTGCATCTGTCTATCAATGGTTCTATAACGAACTCAGTGCATCTATGACTGGGTGCATCAGTGTTTCAATTGATCTGTGATTTGGTTGCATGAGTCTTTCAGTCGATCTGTGAGTAGGTGCATGAGTGCCGTTGTGCATTTGAAAGTAAGTATATGACTGTCTGACTGGATAGGTGAGTGGATGAATAAGTGCCTAGTGCATGTCTGAGTGGGTGCATGAGTGTCTGAGTGGGTCTATGACTGAGTGCATAAGTCTGTCAGTGGGTATGTGACCGGGAATGTGAGTGTCTGAGTGGTTCTGAGAATGGGTGCGTGGGTCTCTGACTGCAACTGTGAGTGTGTTTATGAGTCTGTGAGTGTATGAGTGACTGGATGCATAAGTCTCTGACTGGGTCTGTGAGTGGATGAGTGAGTGATTGTATGGGTGTGTGAGTATCTGAGTGGGTCTGTGAGTGGGTGTAGGACTGTCTGAGTGAATCTGTGAGTAGGTATAGGAGGATTTCAATAGGTCTGTGGTTGAGAGCATAAGTCTCTCAGTGGGTGAGTGAATGGGTACATGAATGTGTGTCTTAGCGGGTCTGAGACCAGGAGGGCTAGTGTCTGGGTGGGTCTGTGAGTGAATGCATAATTTTTTGAGTGAGTGGATGTATGTACATCTAAGTGAGTCTATGAGTGGGTGTGTAAGTCTCTGAGTATATGAGTGAGTGATTGAGTGCATAACTCTGTGAGAGGATCTGTGACTGAGTCTGTGAGTGGCTGTATGAGTGTCTCACTGGGTCTGTCAGTGGGTGTGTGAGTGTTTAAATGGGTCTGTGACTACATACATGAGTGTGTGAGTGGGTCTGTAAGTAGGTGCATAAATCTCTGAGTGGGTCTGTACATGGGTGCATCACTCTCCGAGTGAATATGTAAGTGGGTGCACGAGTACCTGAATGGGTATGTGAGTAGGTGCATGAATATATGAGTGAGTATATGAATGGGTGTATAAGTGTCTGAGTGAGTTTGTGAATGCACACATGAGTCTGTGACAATGAGCGGCAAGTGTGCAGAAATATTTATGTATATATTTTCTCCAATATTCGCGATAGTAGCGATATCCCTGCGATGGTACATTAGGTAGGCTGTGCTGGTGGTCGCAGCATCATCGCAAATATCTTGTGCGATAAAAAAAACTATTTTGGACACATAAGTTGTGTCACTAATACCCCCATTTCTCAAACATGGGGTCAGAGTATCTCCACCCTGACCCCTTATGTTAGCTTTGACACAAATTTTCAACCCCGGGATGATAAAATGGCAGCTGCAACTTTCTGTTCAGGTTCCGTTCAACCAATCAGAGCATTCCTGCTGGTGCGCTTTCGCGGTTTACCTCAAACACGTTGTGATTTCACCATGATCACCTCGAAACCACCGCAACTTTCTGTTCAGGTTGCATCCAGCCAATCAGAGCGTCCACCGCTGGTGCGCGCATTTGTGATTTAACTCGAACTTGTCATGAGTTAACCACGGTCACCCCGAAATAGCTGCCAAATATCCTCAACCAGAGATATCACTATATTGTTCAGATTGTAATTTCTGAAAAACTACTGAACTGGTTTGCACCAAATAACAAAAAGCACAATCTGCGTAACAACATCTACTTTTCGGCCAAATTTGGTTTAATTCCATCCAGCGGTTCGGGCTGAAGGTTCAACAATGCATTCCGATGGGAATTAACATTACAAACGCACCCTTATTTCATGCCTCTATTTCTTGGTCCCCACTGTACAGATAACTCCCAAACTTTCCATGACACACACAACCTACTTTGACACTCTTTTGGAAAATGTCATGCATATATACATACATACATATATATGTATGCACATACATACATACATATATATATATATAAATATATATATATATATATTAACTGCAAAAACCATAGGTTTCAGGGATGTTAGTTGGACATTTCACTCATGCAAAACCTGAGAAATTCCGCCGTTATAGTTAGTTCAGCTAACTATAACTCGCGCCCCCGCAATGCACTGCTGATGACGTCACATATTACATCATTCATGACATGGTCAGTGACATCACTGTTGACATCACTGATGACATCTCAAATGACATCACTGCTGATATCACTGATGACATCATCCAGTGACTGTGTGTTTCTATAAAGTTTAAATATGTTTTATATATATACCAAGGTGTATTGAAGAATGAGTGGGTGTATAAGTGTCTGGATGGAAGATTTAGTAGGTGCGTGACTGACTGTGTATGTGAGTGATTAAATGTGTCTTACTGAATGCATGGGTTAGTGACTAAACTGTGTGAATGTCTGTATCAGTCTGTCTGTTGTTGTGTAAGCTGCTGCATGGGTTGGTGAGTAGCTACATGAGTGTCTATATGGGTTATTGATTGGTTGCCTGAGTATTTGTATGGGTGCCTGAGTGTATGTGTGGGTGGGTGGGAGGTGTATGACTCTGTGCATAGATGTGTGAGTGGTTGATTCACTGGGTGTATGGGTTCAAGAGTGCATGTGGAAACAGCTGTATGGGTGGGTGAGTGTGTGTATGGTTGTGTCGGTGAGTGAATGGATGTCTCAGTGGTACATGTCCAAGTAACTATATATCTAAAAGGCAGTGTATGTAAGAGTTGGAGTATATAAATGACTATACGTGAGAGTCAGTGATTGTGAGAGTGGCTGTATGGATGAGTGTGTACTTGTATCAGTGATTGTATAAGAGAGTAAGTATGTGTTAGTATCTGTATGAATAAGTGAGGTGGTGTGTATATAACTGTATAGGTGAGTAAATGGATGTGTGATTGATTCTTTGCATGACTGACTAGGTGTGTGAGTAACTCTGGATGAGTGGCGGTGTGTGAGTGTCTGCAGGGTGTATGAGTGCATATGATAGTATTGTATTGATGAGTGACTGTATGTATGAGTGACTGTATGGGTCAATGAGTAGATGTGTGTGTAGACCTAGGAATGAGTGAGTGCATATGTAGTAACTGGTATTGGTGTGTCTATGGTTTCGAAAATGGTAGTCTGTATTTTAGAGCGGGTGTATCAAAGGTTATATTAGGGTGTGAGGAGGTGCATCAGATTTTCACGTGGATGATGTCATCAGTGATGTCATTTGAGATGTCATCAGTGATGTCACTGACCATGTCATGAATGATGTAATATGTGACGTTATCAGCAGTGCATTGCGGGGGCACGAGTTATAGTTAGCTCAACTAACTATAATGGCCGAATTGCTCAGGTTTTGTACGAGTGAAATGTCCAACTAACTATAACGTCCCTGAAACCTATGGTTTTTCAGTACATTTCTAAGGTATTTTAAATGCTAATTTCTAACTATAACGTGCCTGAAACCTATGGTTTTTTCAGTGAATTTCAAAGGTTTTTAAATGCTAATTTCTAACTATAACATAGCAGTCACGTTTGCAGAGTGGTGGAGAAAGGTGAGCGTGGCCTCCAAACACCTTTTAGCAATCCCACTGTGTGGGATTTAGCGAAGGTAACAGGAGGGATAGTTAGCCCCCAACGTCAACCTTGGGGGCCAACTACCCCTTTTATTACCTCCAATAAGTCCCACACAGCAGGATTGCTAACTTGTTATATCAGGCCCGCCCCCTTCCTGCACCACTGTGCAAAGGCACCCCCTGGCATGTTGTAAGTTGGGGGGTTAAGTCCCCTTGAATCTTGAGGGTCCCTGGGGGCCAAGTAGCCCACCAGGTACCTGCAGTACGTGCCACAGAGCTGCGTTGCAGAGAGGTGTTCCGAGGCCACGCCCCTTTTTACACCACACTGCAAACACGGCTTCTGGCGCACTGCTGCTCAGAGGATGAAGTCCACTTGTGTCCTGAGGTCCTCAGGACACAAGAGGACCTCATCGCCCCACCAGCAGTGCACCAGAAGCCGCGTTTGCATTCGCTGATTAACATGGCCCTTCCTTAATGCGGTGCAAAACTCCACGGCAGAGCCATACCGTTATTTGTATTACCAAAGAATCCTCCCTTCTGGAAAGGACAGATGGAGCGCACTCACAGAAAGATTTTCAAAGCGTTTTTAATTTCCAAAGTTCAACATCACGGGTAATTCATCACAGCAAGATAAACCAACGCGTTTCGGTCTCCATGAGACCTTGGTCACGATTCTTTGGTAATATATATATACTAAAAAAAAGGTACAGGGATGTTATAGTTAGGAATTAGCATTTAAAAAACCATAGAAATTCACTGAAAAAAACAAAGGTTACAATGACGTTATAGTTAGGAATTAGCTTTTAAAAAAGCTTAGAAATTCACTTTAAAAAACAAAAGTTGGACTTTATAGTTGGGCTGAAATTTCACTCGTACAAAACCTGAGAAATTCAGCCCTTATAGTTAGTGAGCTAACTATAACTCACGCCCCCTCAATACACTGCTTATGACCTCACATATTACATCATTCATGACATGGTCAGTGACATCACTCATGAGATCACTGATGACATCTTAAATGAATTTATAGATTTTTTTATTATGTTTTCTAACTAAAATATTCGTCTAACATATTATTTCCTATTAAATATTTATAACTTATTTTTTTTTGTTAAATGTATTTTGAAACCGTATCGTATTGCATATATTTTTTTATTAACTAAATAGTTTTGTACATTTTAAACTGTAAATTAAAATGTTTTAAGAACATTTTTATTTACAAAAAGTAACTAAACATTTTTTATTTTTAAACTTTGATATTCGGTAAAATTTGTGACAGTGATTGCATAGCGGAATGCATTATTGTAGAGTGTATGTTTAGATATGTAAGTATTTTGATTGTATATGTTAATGAAATTGTTTTAATTTTTTTTTTTGTAATTTAATGCATTAGTTCAAGTGTTTCAGCAATAAGTTTATATATTTTTAAGGAACATTGTATTGGTGGTTGTATGCAGTTTTTTTAAAGAATACGGTTTGCGGACCGTGCGCAAATTACCATGTATGGTACACGACTCCTGCGCAGTGTAGCTATTAAAATTAAATATGTATAGTAACATTTTCAAATTAGATTAAAGTAAGACGATTAATAATATAGTAAATACTAAAATATAGGATGCAACAAATATTAAAGTTTTGATGTTTATCATGGATTTTGAAAAGTCGCCATGATGTCGCGTACCATTTTCAGGAATCGCGGCGGGTGCTCGATTCCAACAGTGTTGGCACTATTAATACAGATATATATATGTATTTATGTTCTTCATTTTTAGATTGCAGTTTTAGTTACACACAAATAAAAATAATATTTTAATTTTAATAGGTTTTATTGTTTTAAAAAAAAAAATCATTTAGTGGAACCGCAATACCATTGCACACCGTCGCGTCACGGATTTCTGGTGTTGTGTCATGCGTGAATCTAGCTATTTTTCAAAAGTATTAAAATGTATATTTAGTGATGTTTTTTAGTTTACATTTAACGTGGAGATATACTTCTAAGAATTTAGAATGGTATATTTTTAAATAAGAGTACATACAAATTCAAATGTAATACTTTTTATGAATTTGTGATCTTGGCACTAGGGGGCCACGTAGTGGTCGTGCATCCCATGTGACATAAAATTGAAAGGATTTCATTGGTTAAAGAGCTTTCTCTTTAGAGAGAAATCCCACACATTTTCTTTTTCATTTGGGTGCAGTACTGAACAGTATCATTTGTAATGAAAGCAACCATTTTGAAGGTTCTTTGGTGTTGTTTTCTTGTGTTTATGAGAAGATGGCAGCCTCTAATAATTTGCAACAGGGGGTGGAAAACAACATGGAGGAAGAAGAAGAGGAACCATCAAAAAAGTGGAAAAAAGTATAGTGTGTGAATTTTTAAAAATACTTGAAGGGGAGAACAAGGTGAACGCTCGCAAGGTAACTTGCAACATCTGCAACAAAGTACTGTCTCGTAGATCTGAGAGGAAGTACTCTTGTGGTACTTCCTCCATATATTCATATATAAGCATCTGAAAACCATGCACAGTGCTTGAATGGCTAGAGCAGAACTATAGCATTTTAAAGAGCAGGAGGCAGAACAAGGTGAAGGAAGTGTTCAAGCTGGATAATTACCTGGACTAGGCCAAGTTTCAACTATGCCACTAACTTTGCCTGAGTACACAAATGCTGGACGTTTCTGCCTAAGTGCTCAACTGTGCTAGCATTGGTGACCAAATAGTTTCTAAGATGCATGAGACAATAACAAATCATTGTTGTTAATGTATTTTCCCCCTGTTGAAGCACACCTTTTTTAGTGCCTGTTTTATTTTTAGTTTTGAACACAAAATACCAAAAAATATAAACTTGTTAAAAAAAAAGGTTCTTCTTGCAAGAACCACCTAAACTGGTTAAATAAAGAGAAAATATGTTATATGTATGTTTGTAACAATGTGCATATGTTTTTTGAAAGGTGTGTTTGTGTGATTAAGTACATATATGAGTGAGAGGCATATTTATAGGGGCATTGAACACAGAAGTGTCGTTTTTAATGATGTTTTTGTGGTGCAATGTCCTGCACCATATTTTCAAGGTAGCTTTAAGCCAGTCAATGTGGCTTAATGCCAGCTTGTAAATATGACCTTTACTGCACTAGTCTGCTGTGGCAAAGGGGCAGGCAAATGGTGTTGCCGTTGCTGTTGTTCTGCAACACCCATTGCTTTTTTACATTGCCCCCTATTTACAAGGGTGGTGTAGATATGGGGCAGTGTCAAAAATAAGACCAGGAAAAATCTGGGACGTCATTTATGAGTACTTTTGCACCGCCAGAGCGTTATTTTTTTCATGTTCCAGTGGTGCAATGTGCCCGGCATATATTCACAAGGCCATACAAAGCCACTTTACGTGGCTTTTCATGGCTTGTAAAAATGTGCCCCTTTCACGCAGAACAGTGTGTGAAAGGGGCGATCCATGAGTGTTGCTGTGGGTGTTCTCACGCAACACCCATGGAATCTGAAGCATTCACAAATTTGCGAGAAATTATAAACCTGGGAATGCATCAGTATCTAGCGTCACCCCATGGGTGGCATTAGGGAGGCACAACGAGGAGAAATGTTTTCATTTCTCCTCATTTTCTCCTTTTTCTATGTGTACTGCTTTGTGCAGCAAACAGAGAAAAAGGAAATTGCCCGATTTGATTGATTTTGTGCAGGAAGGTGTCCTTTCCTGCACAAAATCAATCAGCCCTACAATGCAGGCACTCTTGCTCTATGGTGCAAGGATGCCTGAGTTCGCGCATGGCAGCCCATTGTGTTCCAGAGCAGGGAAAAATAAAAGGAATGCACTGTATCACATAGATATAGTGTATTCCTGCTCTTTTGTTTTGACATAGGGCAGCACAGCAAGATTCCTTGCAGCGCTGCCCTGTGTCAAAATCTCATAAAAGAGACCTTTGGTGTTAAATAGGTGCATCGGGACAAAAGGATTCATTTCTTCTTGTTTTTGCTGTTTCTATGTGTGCTGCATTTTGCAGTATACAAAAAAACAGCGAATTGCCATTAGTGATTGTTCATGTGTGGGATGGTATTCTTTCCTGGACATGAACAATCATCCCCTGTAGACTGTATAGTTTTTAAGTCAGGGTCATCAGCTGCATCACAGTGTCGGACTACATGTACAAGTAGAGACATACCCGAGATATGGTTGCAGTCAGACATTCACACTTGACAGAATACGCTTTCAGTTTAAAGCACACACCTCATTATCTACAGCCTTTTTGCAGTGTACCTTTGCAGAGTCTTATATGACCTCGGATAGAGGTTAATGCATCTGGCAACATGTTTTAAGCCTCACTTTTCTCTACCAATTTCATTAGAGAGGAAGAGCTTGCAATGCCAGGGCTAAGCCAAAATGAAAGTCCAACTACAGTCATGCCACTCTTCTGAGTGTCAGCATCTTTCTAGGGACCTCAATGAGTGTTTCAGTGCCGTTTTAGGGGCAAAATGACACATGTAAAGAAGTCTATAAGTACTAGACTATCACTGTTTCACACCACCTGCTCTCAAAATGTGTGTAGAAGAAGCTGCATGGGTCACTTTCTGCTCATTATAAAAAGGCATCCGGGTACGAAGCTGTGTGTTCAACTGCTTCCATGAGGTCTGCCTAGCAAACAGATCTGTGCTTCTGGGACTGAAAGCTGAAGTAGTTCTGACAGCATTTGTGCAGGGGAATGATTGACTGTATAGTTTTTAAATTAGGATCATCAGCTGTAGCACACGTGCCAGACTACACATATGAGTAGAGAAATACCTGAGACATGGTAGCAGTCAGATATTCAAACTTGACAGAGTACGCTTTCAGTTTAAAGAAAACACCTCACTATCTACGGCCTTTTTGCAGTGTACCTTTGCAGAGACTTATATGGACTCAGATAGAGGTTAACACATCTGACAATATGTTTTAAACCTCACTTTTCTATACCAGTATCATTACAGAGTAAGAGCTCGCAATGCCAGGCCAAAGACAAAATGAAAGGCCGACTCCTGTCATGCCACTCTTCTGAGTGTCAGCATCTTTCTAGAGACCTCCATGAGTGTGTCAGTGCATTTTTAGGGACAAAATGCCACATGGAAAGAAGCCTATAGGTACAATACTATTTCTGTTTTACACCGCATGCTCTCTAAATGTGTGTAGAAGAAGCTGCATTGGTCACTTTCTTCTCATTATACAGGGCAGTCGGGTATGAAGCTGTGTGTTCAACTGCTTCCATGAGGTCTGCTTAGCAAACAGATCTGTGCTTCTGGAACTGAAAGGTGAAATAGCTCTGACAAGGGTCATCAGCTGCAGCACAACTGTCAGACTACACCTATATGTAGAAACATACCCATGGTGGGCTGGATCTGTCTACTAGCGGCTGTTGGCAAGAGTAAGATGTCACAATTAGCTTTCTTTCCTAAACAATATGAACAGCAAAGTGTGGCAAACATAAACGATAAGACTAAAAATAGTTTCACCTAGCACTCATAGATAAGAGTGGCCTGGATGTACTTTTTAGATTGAGCCTCGACAGCGCTTGCGCTGTCTGTTCGACCTGTTGAATCCTTTTCTATGGACTCTGGCACACCCCACGATTGCTGTTGGTTGTTGTGTATGGCATTTAAGAATGCTGGCTTATTATTGGTGCTTTTGTGGAAATGTCCCTCCTTTATGTGCTGAGTTCCCTGGCTGGCGATTTCATTCAGAGAATGTTTATCTTGGCCATCACACTGTGTAGCATGGGATTGCTCCTCCTTATGCCCCCTCCTCCCATCTTGGAACTCGCGTCAGCCAAAGCCCTGCCTCCCCCACTGGCTGCTTCACGCCAGCAACCATTGGCCCTTGCTGTGTGCCTATAATGTAAATGCTGACCGCCGCCCGCCAGCAATTAATAATGTCCGAGCCCCACAGGCATTTGGTGCTTGAAACTCAATTGAGCCACCTGGCCTGTACGCTGTCAGGGGATACGTCACTGCGTCCCCTGCAGTTGCTTCCTGGTGGTTGTTGCTTGTTTAACCAAAGAAAGTTTATGTACCAGCGCAAAACTTCATGGGAGTCAATATGACGATTTACTGACTATTAAAAATGTCCCGGAGGTAGCAGCAAAATTTCACTGTGCTAGCGCCAGCTGAACTCACGGTAAATCAACACCTATGTATTATTTGCCTCACTGCCACTGCCATCAGGAAAGGTAAGAATGGTTAGGGCCGTATGTGCTACATATGCATTAACTATCCCTTTTGCTGCCCCTATTTATAGGACTTCTGCAATGCTCACGCAGTTGTACAGTGTCCGGGAAGTAGCGATGGAAGGAGACACATTCCAGTTTACGCAGTGGAGCAAAAAGTTAAATACGCTATCTGCGGTGACCCACAAGTATGGCTGACTGCAAGTTCACTCAGTAAGAAAGCAGCAGCAATCACCAAGTCAACAGTCCACTGCAAACTGATTTGAACACGTGGCAATCACTCAACTAAAAGGCTTGCTTGACTGGCTACAAATATCCATTCAAGCCCTCCTACTTTTACTCTGAAAGTCTCATGTCCTCTTTTTTTCTGTTTTATATAGCACAAACTTGACCCGAAGGTTTTGGAGCACTTTACATGAGCACCAGTTACATTAGACATTCTTTTTTGGTAGGCACGGGAATAGTAAGTGATTTGCCCAGAAACACGGTGTTGAGCCAATGCCGAGATTCGAAACTGGTTCCCCGTTTCAAAGTTGGCAGCTCTGGCTGTTAAGGAGCACAAGGTGCTCTTCGCAAACTGGCATGGGAACTAAAGTGCCACTTTTGAATACATATATGTCGCAGGTATTGACAAGTTAACATGTGACAGGAGTTAGACCTGTAGCATATTTTTCTGAGAGTAACACGCAATAACCGCAGCCATCCCACGTACTATTGGGCAGTTCCATTGTATTTTATTTGTATTTATTTAGTGCTCCATACCTCTGAAGAGATGGAAGATTGTGGGTTTCTCGTGCGACCCATACAGGATGTTTTTTCTCCGTTCGTTATGACCAGAGATGTGATCTTATGTTTGTGCTGCTGCTCATTGCCAAGTGGTGAAGCAAACAGAGTGAAAGAAACCGCTTTTTAGCATGAAGGGGCTAGTTTAAGATTGGAGAACGGTGTGTAAATGCATTGTGGTCTGCTAGGAAGTATTTTAGTGTTGTACATTTGCGTTTGCAAAAGCAAAAATAAAATAATCATACCAACCTTCTTAATTTTCTCAGTTTACATTAAAGGTCACTGATGGGCAGGAAAAGAATGCCTGAGATCACATAGTTTGCCACTATTTTGGAACCAGGGGTGGCTCTAGGGCGGTGCCGTGATTAATGTTCTTCCTGGACTGAGATCGGAGTTTTGTATAGTGAAAGGTTTGACTCATCTTAAGGTAGCACAGAGGGTTAATGTGTATGCTGCAACGGACATGTACCATGCAGATCGCAAAGTGCATATAATATAAATAGGTCAGGGCTTTTGTCAGATAGATCCTTTTGTTACTTGAGTGTATAAGTTAAAATCCTATTATAGAACAGTGCAGATTATTCCTAACACATAAATAAAAGAAATTGCCATTTGCAATACCAATAGCTCAAAGTCTCGCAAATGCAAGACCTATTGCATTGCAAATGCTTGTTTGTATTATTATTTATTGTTAACTAGTCACCCCGCACTCCCAATCAGAGATGGCTGGAGGTACTCTTTAAGCATAAAAATAGATTCACCCAGCACTCCCGATCAGAGTGGCCTGGAGGTTCTTTTGAGCATAAAAATCGTTTTACCCAGCACTGCTGATCAGAGTGGCGTGGGCTTCTTGACACTCCCTGTATCTGACAGGAGTGGTGAGAGGAGAAAAAGAAAAACAGAGTAAACCTTTTTCAATTTGGACCAGGGAGAGTGTACCTAAGAGACTAGTTCTAACTCTAGAAGAGCCAAGGAGGAGCTGTACAACAATTGTGCCCTTGAGTTAAGGTAATTATGTACATAGATGTTGTATGAATGAGGTATGAGTGTTGCAGGAACTCATTGATATTCTCTGCATCATTGCTGTCTGAAGGACAGAAGCCAGCGCTGCTGAAGCACATTCACAATGTTTGCTTTATTATTGTCTGTGGCCAAAAGGAGCCTGCTTAACAGGATGGCATTGCCTTTGTGGCTCGCTTTTAAATGTTATCTTAATCAACTGTTTACATTACCATGTGCATGCCCGGCTAGTACACCCCTCCCTTTGTAGACCTCTTTTCTTATGTGCCATCTATTCACCAAGCCCTTGCATGCACTCTTAAAGCGAGCGCCCCAGCTAACATAACAAACAGTTACACTGTTCACCCCCCTTTCAAAACGCACATTTTCTTATGCTCGCATTATTTTTTGGGGGTGCTCCACATATTAATTCTGGTCATTACGCACATTGTCTGCTCTCTTGTGCATATTGGCTACTTGCTCATAATTCGATTGTTGTCTCACTGTTCACTCCGCTCTCAAAATGTGCATTTCCTTATGCGTGCGTTATTCT
Organism: Calotriton arnoldi; assembly: GCA_963921515.1. Taxonomy (NCBI): domain Eukaryota; kingdom Metazoa; phylum Chordata; class Amphibia; order Caudata; family Salamandridae; genus Calotriton; species Calotriton arnoldi. The sequence continues at coordinate 246,974 of CAWUFW010005945.1, forward strand.
TTGGGGGTGCTCCATATGTGAATTCTGTTCACTACGCAAACTCTCTGCTCTCTTGTGCGTATTGACTACATGCTCATAATTTGATTGTTGTTACACTGTTCGAGCCCCTCTCAAAACGCACATTTTCTTGTGTACGCGATATTCTCTGTGGGTTGCTTAATCTGTGAATTTTGGTCAATACGCAAACTCTCTGCTCTCTTGTGTGTATTGACTACTAGGCCTGGGCGGTAAATTCTGTTCCGCTCGCGGAATTTGCGGAATTTGGGTAATTTCGCGTTCCGAGGAGAACGCGAAATTGCCCAAAATTCCGCAATCCGCGTCTTCGCGGAATTTTTGCTTGTTCGTGCTTTCAAAATGCGTGTTCGCGAGATATTTGTCCCCAAGCACGCAAACAGCGTTCGCGAACAGGAAAAAGCATCGCGAACGTGCGGAACAAGCAATTCCGCGTGTTCGCTGAACTTTTGCGTGCTCGCGGAGATTTTTTACCGTTTCGCGGAGCTTTGCGTAGCGCAACTACGCAAATTCCGCCCACCCCTATGACTACATGCTGATAATTTGATTATTGCTACACTGTTTGTGCCACTTTCAAAGCGTGAATTTTCTTGTCTGTGCGCTACTCTCTGTGGGTTGCTCCAAATGTGAAATCAGACCTACTCTCTGTTCTCGTGTGCATATTGACTTCATGTTTCCTATTAATTTTCATCCCATGTCCAACTCAGGTTATCCAAGACGTGCACTCTCTTGTGTGCATATGATTCCTTGGGGGTTGCTTCACATGTCCTGCTAATACACGCACTCTATGTCCTCATGAGTACCTTCTCTTGTGTGCACCTCACCCTTGTAAAATAAATTCTTCTGCATTGCACATACATGCACTCCCTTGTGCATGCGCAACTGTTTTTTTTCCTCTGTGTGACTTATGTTATATCTGTGTTACTGAATCCTGCACCTCTGAACTCTACCCCTCCCATATACTCTCTCTCATATCCCTCGCATTTCTTTCCTGTCATCATCCTGTGCCCAATATTACTACTAATGTAAAGCAAAAGAAGGCTTTATTATCTCTGAAATGTTTACGATGTTATGCATGTAAAAAGTCCTCTTGATTGCCATTGTATTGCTTTTGGATAAAAACTGAACTGCCTTTTCCCACACAAATGTTTAGCTGTAATCTCCTGACAAAACACAGCCGCAGACCTGCCCACTCCAAGCCTTGCCCATTCAGACCACTAGGGCACCACTGAACACCCACACCCCCACCCCCACCCCCACCAACCAAGTTAAGACACACACCCCTCACATGGCCCCTCAAGCCACAAAAATGTGCACTCCTCTGGAGCACATGCATGGAGCCTTCCCCAAAGAAAAGGCAAACATTTGTAATCTGCCAAAGGTTGCTCTTCCAAACCGAAACACATATGTACCCATGGCCAAAATGGTTGAGCATACCAAACCACACATAATTACCAAACATAAAGGACATAAGAGGGAGAGGAGGGAGTCAACCCTCCACCTCTGGGCTCTGTTCAAAGAAAAGACAGTAAAGAACCCCAAACACTGGCATGTGTTTGGTTACCCCTGCAACACATGCCTTTGAGGTTCTGAAATCCCCCCATAGTGGAAGCAGAGGAATCACCCACTAAAACAGGATCCCAATCACCCTCATCCACATAGCCTTGCCCCAGTCCCAGGCCTCCTCACACAGGAAACCAACTCACAGCGCACCATGGTGGAGCAGGACTTCAGCACCTCCAGGGTCAGATGAGGCAGCATGGTTACGTGGGCGATACTTAGCCATCCTAAATAGTGATCCCGCAAGCTCGGGTGATGAAGGAAACTCTAGCTCCCCAGAGTCAGAAAGCAAAGGCACACCCACAGGGGGCATAAGAGTGACAGAAGAAGAAAGGCCCAGTGGGGGGAATACAGGAAGATCTAGGGCAAAGCAGTCAGATCTGAATACACAGACATAGCTTGGAGACTCAGGTAGGAGAGGAGAACTACCACACGCCCTGGAAGAGGAAGAGAGAAGTGAGGCCCGGTGCAGAGAGCAAACGGAGCAGGGATTGGATGATGAGAGGCTACTCACCAGCCTATGGTCACCACACATCGGACCACCACCTATGTCCAAATCCCTGAGACATGGGGCAGACAAGGAGATTAGAAGGCAAGGTCATCTGAGCCTCACTGAACCTCGATGATCCAAAAATAAGATACTGATAGCACAGGGACGTCGCACCTCCCTGGAAACAGCAACCAATGGCATGGCATGGGAACTTGAGAAGGAGATAATTGCACTGAAAGAAGGCAAATTCTATGTGAACCCTTTTTATAGTTTGATAGCCCAATGGACAAGGGGAAAGACAAGGGCCTTCTGAGCCAGAAGACATGGCCATGGCAGAGGATTGCATTAGGCATGAGGGCAGAAACCCAGATTGGGACTTCTTCTACATGCAGGAATGTCCTGTGAAGTGGGAAAAACAAGTTGAGGACGAGCCCACCACCTCTTCAGCAGCAAGGCAATTTCCCTTGCTTCAGCTGGAGGTTTATGTCCCCTGGGCCCAGATGGAAAAGGAAGGACTGAAGACTATTCTTTTGTCCCTACTTGACGAGGCAGGGAAGTGGATAATCTGCTTTGAAAAGAAAACAACAGGTATCACACTCATTATAGAGGACATTAAAAGCCTACTAAAGTACCTGATAGGTGACCAGACTAATGCCATGTTTGCCCTAGCTCGCATACCAGCAATAACCCTCACCAATACCCAACATGATAGGACAGTGTTTAATACATATAGACATCAGGGGCCTCATCTACAAGAAAATGATGCAGCACGGCACTGCATGCCATTTAGCTGCACCTTGCTGCATCATTTACAAAGCACAGGGATGCGTCATATTAACAACAATACGACGCATCCCTGTTCTTTCCCCTGCGCTGGCACACAATTGTCTGCAACGTGCCAGCGCAGGCACCCTTGCGTCATTTTGTAAGGGTGCCTGTGCTGCAGGGATGGGTATTTTTGTGCAGGAGGAGACACCTTCCTGTACAAAAACAATAATTAACGGCATTTTCCTCTTTCTATGCATGCTGCACGATGCAGCACACAAAGAAAGAGGAAAAACACAGAGAAATTTAAGTATTTCTCCTTGTTGAACCAATCCTATGCCTCCCCCGTGGTAGCGTAGGATTCTGACACTTTTCCAGTTTTACAAAATGTTGTAAATCTGGGAATGCATCAAGTTCCATGATTCTTGCATCGGAACACCCACAGCAACACCCATGGAACACCCCTTTCATGCAGAGTAATGCGTGAAAGGGGCCCATATTCACAAGGCCATGAAAAGTCACGCAGGGTGACTTTACAGGACCTTGTAAATATGGACAAGCCCATTGTGCTGATGGTGCTTCAAAAAATGTTACTCAAAGGCGGCGCAATGGGCTTGTAAATAAGCCCCCAGATCTGGACGGCCTTGAGAGAAATGTTCCCCGACCACCTGGACATAGGGGGACTGATGGCAGAGACTATTAAGCCTGATGAAGGGATAAATGATTACCTCAGCAGAATAAAGGAATGCCTGGGCCAGGAAACAGGACAGCAATGGGTTAATGCAGGCCTGCAGCTCACCTCTTTCTTTAATATCTTTAAAAAGGAACTGCCCACCAAAGTACAAAATGGACTGGACAACATAGTTGGTTTGGACCTAAAACCATGGCCAGAGATACAGGCCCACATCATACATTATCACAAGAAGAAAATACAAAAAAACGAAGTCAGGCAGGACCAAGTTCAGAGGGACACAACCAACTTGGTACAGCAGAAGTTAAAAAAGGCAACATTAGAGGGACCAGTTGTAGCCACAGCCACGCAGATGGCTGTGTTCTCCATTGGAAGAGACACACAGAACTTCCAGGGATTCCAAACTAATGATCAAAGGGCAAGAGGAGGTTTCAATGAAAGAGGAAGGGGAGGTCCAATCAAAGGTACTAGAGAATGTTTCTACTGCCATTAAGATGGGACACCTTGCAGGAGGTTGCAGGACCAAAATGTATCAAGAGCAACAGAGATCCAGTTGGCAGGCAAGGAACAAATACAACACCCAGCCAAATAGTAAACAACAATACCTTCAGATGCAGAACACGTATGGCCCCAGTGAGCCGCGCTCCAAGGAGGACAGCTAGGAGACCCCTCCTCACAACAAGCACGGGTGGATGGGCAACATCTATGACAGGATCAGCAAGCAGCAGGGATCCCACCCCTAGCATTAGCAAAAGGCCCAGGGTTCCCCACTGCATAAGGAGGAGCAATAGTATGGGGAGAGAGCGCACTTTTCCAGCCACAGAATCCGACCGGGTCCAATGAAGGTGCTCAGGAAACCCCGGGTCTCCTGTATTTCCGGTCACGCACAGGTCGGATGAGGAACCCACTGTGACGGTGGCCATCAATGACATACCTTACACCTTCCTAGCGGACACCGGGGCCACAAGATCTTGCCTCAAGGAAGGGAATGTTCCCCTATCCCAGGACACTATGGACACACAGGGGTTTTCCAGGATTGTGAAAAGTGTTCCCTTCACTGAAATACTTTATTTTTTGTAAACACATTTTATTCATTTATCACAAGTACATAATGATCACCACTCAGGACACAGTGCACAGAAAATTACATTCTTTAACATCTTGGGCAGATATAATGCCACCCTCTTAACCATTTCTTCCTCGCTGTTGTCCTCGCCTCCGCCCATATTTCTGCAATTGTCCGCTTAGCCGGCATTGCTAGGATATTGGCACTCTACAACTCTATCTAGCTTGTCGAAGCCTTACCGCTCCAGGCTTGATCATATTCTGGTCCATCTCAACAGTCAATGGGTTAACAAGATAACAACTCCCCCCTGCTGTCCTCCCCCCACAAGCTCTGCCCACCCCCCCTCCCCGTCAGACATGTCACTCTACCCCGTACCCCACTGTGTCGCGCCGCACTCCCTCTCCCAGACCATTCGGAACCACCGTGTCAGGAAGTAAGCATCCACTTAGGGGAATGCACTCATACCATTCTCACTATCCAACATCCAAACCTCCTACTCAACAAAGGCAACATTCCAGATCACAAGTACGGGTCCCCCCGTCAGAGGGTCAGTCATCGTCATCTGTCGGGCTCTTGAGAAAGTCCACCATCGCCACCCATGTCCTAGCCGCGTCCAACAATTTGTCGATATTGGTTCTCTGAGCCATTTGTAGTCTAAAAATCCCCTCACAGTCAGCCCACTTAATAAATTCTCGCAGCCATCGTGCAGCATTAGGTGCAGTGACTGCCTTCCAATGGCTAGTAATCTCTCTTTTAGCTAGGACTAATCCTAAATCTATAAATTTACTGGTAACCTTATTACGGGCAGTGTGGGGGAACCAGTGTATCAGACAAAAACCCGGGGTCTGCTGAATATCTCTATCTGTTACCTCACCCAGTTTGGCCGTGACTTCCCCCCAAAACCCTTGTAGCAGTGGGCATTCCCAGAACAGGTGTACAAATGTGGCATTTTCTAGTTTGCACCGTGGGCAGGCTGTGCAGGATCCGAAAAACTCCTTAATTTTGTGAGGGGTGAGATACGCCCGATGGAACACATAAAACTGTATTAGTTGAAATCTCGCGTTTCTAGAGCATTTCCACGCCCGTTCCATCAACGCCTCCCAAGGCTTTTCCCCTATAGGTGTCCCCAGGTCCGCTTCCCATTTAATGCGCATCCCCTCTAAAGGAGTTCTGAACCCCTGCGTAATTCGCCGATACAGACAGGTAACCGCCTTGACTGTCCCCGCTGAAGAGACTACATATTGGCAGGGGAGAGAGGTCGGAGGTTCCGCCATCCCTTTCTTCCAATGTTTGCGAATGGCTGCCATCAATGCCGCATGCAAGAGAAAGTCTTGCCTGGGTAGTTCATATCTTTCCATAAGGTCTTGGAAGGGTATAAGAGTACCATCTTCATAGAGGTCTCCAATATTGGAGATCCCCACATCTCCCCAGTCCCGTAACCTCTGCCAATCCCCTCCATGCGGCAACGCCTCGCAAAGCCATAATGGAATCTCAGGGGCATACGAGGGGCACGTCTTAATTCTCCTATTGGCACGATTCCAGCATTGACGCACCACCCACAGGTCCCTCGGTACCTCCCTTTCGCGTAACAGCAGCTGGAGAAGAGTCCGAGAAAGCTGGCGGAGGCCCGGGTACATGCCCCTTTGGTCATCATCTGCACGCAGCTTCCCTGCCATCCACTTCGTGAACCATTGAAATTGGGCCGCGTGATAATATGCCTCAAAATCAGGGGCTGTAAACCCTCCCTCTTGCCTAGGGCGCATCATGGTGGTTAGCGCCACTCTACGTCTCCCAGAGCCCCATAAAAATCCCGTAGCCATGGTGTTTAGTTGGGTAAAATATTTTCTAGGTATCCATAGAGGCAGTGAGCCAAAATAGTAAAGTAGTCGGGGCAGGGTCACCATCTTTAGCAATGCCACTCTCCCCGCTACTGAGAGAGGTAGGGTCCCCCAAAAGTCAAAGTTGCTCCTGGTAGCTCTCAATGCCCATCCTATATTGCCTTTGAACAAGTCAGAAGGCTCATGATAAATTCTAACTCCTAAATAAGGCAAGCAGCTGTTTTCCCATCGCACATCCAGTCGATCTGGCGGTTCGTCTCTACCCCCACGGACCGGGAAAAGGCACGTCTTATTCCAGTTGACTCTGAGCCCCGCCGTCCGCCCTAGTCTGGCCAGCAATTCTCGGGCACCCTGTAACTCCTCATCAGCATTGGCGAGGAACATTAAAAGATCGTCTGCGTATAGGGCAATGTAGTGTGCCTGACCCATCACATCCAGGCCCCTGTAATACCGCCCCGATCTTGCATGGATAGCTAGTGGCTCTATTGCCAAAGCGAACAGGAGGGGAGACAGCGGGCATCCCTGCCTCGTCCCCCTGCCCACGCTGCAGGCTTCTGAGATCACTCCCCCCGTACGAACCCTGGCAGTCGAGAGGTTATACAGAATCCTCGTCCAAGCCACAAATCCCTCGCCCAATCCAAATGCCCGCAAGACCCTGAACAGATATGGCCACTCGAGACTATCGAAGGCCTTTTCAATATCAATCGATAGAATGCACGCCTCTCCCCCCTCACCCACTGAGCCATGTACCAGTTGACACAGTCTGCGCACACTCATAGCCATATTCCGGGAAGGAATAAACCCAGCCTGGTCCACATGTACAAGTGTAGTCATATGGGTCATCAATCGACTGGCCAGAATACTACTCAAGATCTTATAATCTAGGTTAAGCATAGCGAGAGGACGATAGGCGGTGCGATCCCACGTCGGCTTATCCGGTTTGAGGAGCGGTATGATTACTGCTTCTCTAGTTGAGCAAGGTAGGCAGCCATCTTGCTTTGATCTATTGTAGAGGGCTAACAGATGGGTTGCCAACAGGTCCACATACGTGGTATAAAACTCAATCGGTAGCCCATCGGTGCCGGGGGTTTTGTTCTTGGCCATACGCTTTATGGCTCCTCTGATCTCTCCTAACTCCACTACCCGGCCTAAGATCTCTGCATCCTCCGCCTCAACCTGCGGGAGTTCAATGTCCAGGAATCCCTCCTCCTCCAGTACTCTGGGATCTAACCGACTTTGATACAGAGTAGTGTAGTATTCCAGAAACTGTGTGTTGATAGCCTGCTGCCCATAGTATGTTGTGCCATCATCGCCCCGCAGCTCTAAGATCGGTGTCCCTCTGCGCGCCGGGTTGGCCAGCCAAGCCAATAGTGCCCCAGATTTGTCCCTCTCCGCGTGTGTCCGTGCCATGTATGCCCTATGATCGAAACACCTTAACCGCTCTACCTGTGCAGCCATCTCTTCCCTGGCCGCCATGAGATCCTCCCTTCTATCCTCCCGTTCGGGTCTATCTCTTTCTACCTCCCTGAGCCGTTGTTCTGCCTTCTGTACATCATTCAGTAAGGTTCTACGAACTCCCACCGCTTCCCCGATGCATCAACCTCGTATCACTAATTTAAATGCATCCCACTCATTATGGAGGCTAGTGGTCATGTTAGTGTTGTTCTGAAAGTACTCCTCTATAGCAGTACCTATGGAAGTTCTAAAGACCTGATCTTCCAGTGTCTCCGGGCGAAGACGCCAACTGGGGATAGTGGACCTAATTCGAACCCAATTCAAGGACACCAGTAATGGATTGTGATCAGATATCGTCCTGGCTAAGTACTCACTCAGCGTGACCGCCATATGCACATCTGGGGAACAAAGGATAGAGTCCAGCTGTACAAGCAGCTCATGTAGAGCTGAGAAATAAGAGTAGTCCCGTTCCCCCGGGTGCTGAGCCCGCCAAGTGTCCATCAGTCCCCAGTGTCGTTGCCAGTCCCGTCGGGCTTCTGCAATCCTATGCGTGGGAGCGTCAGGGAGCGGTGGATGGGAGCGGTCTAGGGCCACCTCAGTAATGCAATTAAAGTCTCCCCCCAGAAGTACAGGTCCCGTCAAGACCGTTGCCAATTTCTGCGATAACTGTGCAAAGAAAGCAGGTTGTTCGATATTAGGAGCATATATACTTCCTATTGTAATATCCCGGCCATCAAGGCGCCCCACCACTACGGTGAATCGGCCTTCGGTGTCAATAATCTGTCTGACACACTGAAATGGCACCCCCGCCCGCACCCACACCAAGGTCCCTCTTGCAAAGGCCGAATATGTAGTATGAAACACCTGCCCACACCAACGGCGTTGTAATGCTGCCCCTTCTGCCTTCGTCAAGTGGGTTTCCTGTAGCAATGCAATTTGCACTCATCTTCTTACCAGGTAGGCATGTATTTTGTGCCGCCGGCCCATAGTGTGCATCCCCCTAACATTCCAGGTCATAATTTTGATTCCTACGGAGGTACCCATGGCTCCAATTCTAGGCTCTGACCCCAGAGAGCCCCCATAGCGACATGTCTGACCCCTCCCACCCGCCCCTATGTTCAAACTTTACCCAACTCCCATTCCCCAGGACAGGTACACAAAAACAGGCCCCCATCCAAACAAAGTCAATCATACAAAGAACCATAAAAAGAAGGTGGTGCATGGCTCGCATCCGTTGGCCCCAGAACCCCCCCGGTTCCCCCCCGTTGTAGCTAATTCTCCCGTTGGGACCCCATAACTCATGTAGGCTCTCCCTCAGTGTGTCGGTTGGGACTCTAGGCCCCGGAGTCACAACAGGTATCCTACCATCTTGTGCCGTATATCCTCTGCAGTCCGATCACCCAAATAGCCCATCCGCTGTCTGCGGAGTAACGTCCGGAAGTTCAGTATCGGAGAGTCCCTGCGCACTGCTCGATCCCGAACTCTCCACTCCGGCCCTATCGTTGTCAGTGTCGTTGCTAGTCGAACTGACTTCGCCATGACTAATGGCCGCCACTGCCAGGACTGCTCTGTCTCGTTCCTGGCGACGATCAGCGGGGGAGATGGGCCTCTGTACCGGTGACGAGGTGGACAGCCGAGCTCGAGGAGAGGTCGATTGTGGCGAGCGTGTGTAGGCACCACAACGGGTTTCCAACCAGTCCCAAGCAGCCTGCGGGGTGAGAAAGAAGTGCGTTTCCGACTCTGCAGTTACCCTAAGGCGGGCCTGGAACAGCATGGCGTAGGAGAGATGAAGCTGGCATAACTTTCGTTTGACAGCCAAAAAGGAGGTTCTCTGCTGTTGTACTTCCCGAGTATAGTCTGGGAATATCATCACCTTACTGTTCCCGATCTGTAGATTCTGTTGCTCCCGGGCTCTCTGCAGTATGAAGTCGCGATCCCGATAATGCAGCAGTCTCACTACCAATGGACGGGGCGGAGCCCCAGGCTTAGGCGGGCATGCTGGAACCCTGTGCGCACGTTCCAGCGCATAGAAGGGGGATAGACCCTCCGGTGCCACCTCCATTTTGAGCCAGGCTTCTAAGAACTGGACCGCATCAGTTCCCTCTTCACGCTCCGGAACGCCTACGATGCAGAGATTATTTCGCCTTGAGCGCCCTTCACTGTCCTCAGCCCTCATCTCCAGCACCTTGACCCTGTTCACTACTTCTTTCAGGGAGTCCTGTAGGTTGGCGACCGTGTCCGGTATGTCTTTCATGTTAGTTTCGTTGGTCGCTACTCTCTCTTTGAGTTTTCGGTGGTCATCCTTCAATAGGGTGAGATCCGAGCCGATGGTGTCCATCCTCGCCTCAAGCGCCTCTCGCGAAACTATAATGGCCTGCATGATATCCCCCAATGAGGGGTCTCCGGATTGACCAGGCCCTCGCCCCCCAGTGGCAGCGTCATCGTCGTCAGTATGCTTTTCCGACTCTTCCATCCGCAGGGCCTCAAAACCCTTTTTCCTGGATACTCTGCCCATCATGCAACCCAGTGGCGGCAGTAGTAAGTTGTGTAAGGGGGGTCTATGAGCCCCACCCTCCCCGGCTAGATGGTGTTGCAGCTTCACTCCCGCCGGAGTGGTGTCGCCCAGTCTTTGCCAAAAGTCTGCTGGTCAGATGGTCCACCCTCGTAGGTTCCCCAAGGAGTCGCCCCAAATGCCTCAAGTATACAGAAAGCGGACCCTCCAGGAGCAAAGACCCTCGCCGCTGTACAGGATCAGTACTGAGGTAGGTCTGTTTCATTCTCCCTACCGTAGACAGTACTCCTTGCCTGCTGCAGCGGTGTGGACGATGCCCAGCTACAACATCAGGGCGTATACATGCTTCTAGGGAAGTTGCATCTCATGCCCCCTTCAGCAGATAGCCCCAGCTCTCCACGCTCCTGAGCGCAGGGCCTCTGCACTAACAGCAGCTCAGTCCTCAAAGCGGGCCTCCACAATCAGACACTGATCCGCTCCCACACTTATCTCAGTATCCAGATGGGTGCAATGAAGACCTGCTCAGTGCCTACAGGCATCCCCCGGTGGTGTTCCACTCAGCGCTCAGTGGGCATCTCCGGTCATCAGGTGCTCTCGCCTCTGTCTGCTTGATCTTGTACCAGGGAGCGCCACACCATCCAGGATCGCCCCGCTGGTCCCCTGGCCGTTCGCGCGCTTTGCGCCCCTACCACGCCACAGAGCCCACGCGCTCTCGTTCAGCTGCTGCACCGCTTACTGGGTCTGCACTCCACACCTAGGCATCAATGTCACAGGGTGCCGCCCCCTTGTTATTTCAGGCCAGCTAGCGCTCCGATTCACTCCAGTATGCGCTTTATGGTGAAAGGATGGTTCAAATGCGAGCGGCTTCACCGCGGTGCAGTTGGTGTCCCGCGCACCGCTATTTTAGAGTCAGGCAGCCTCGGCCAGCCAGTCGGGGGACATTCGATCGCTCCCGCCGCCCCCCGGTGCCACCGCTCACCGGGTCCTCAGGCAAGCCGCTTCCTCCTCCCGAACAGCTTCAATTTCATTCAGAGATGCTCCCGGGACACCCACAGTCTGCAGCAGCCGTCCTCCTCACCAGACGTCCACTCTTCCGTGCGGGGCCGCCATTTTGGGTCCCGTTCAGGCGGGCTGCAGTGAGAGAGTAAAACTCAATTTTCTTCCCTTCCTTCCTCGCTAATGCCCCGATCTTCCTCCCAAATGGGCACCGGATATTCCGCAACCGATTCCGGTGTCGGGCCCCTTACAAGGCAACAGGATCACTTAGTACGGAGGGCGGCCGCGGGGGAGCTCCGAGGACCGCTTCTGACTACATCGGCGCCCAAGCCACGCCCTCCACAGACCTTCACTGAAATACTTTATTTAGAGGGATGTGGATACCAACTCCAAGGCCAACTACTATATCATCCTTCACCCCCTACCAACCTTCTGAGGAAAGATCTAATAGCCAAACTTAACATGACCATCCATTTTTCAGAGGACAGACCTATGACGTGCTCAATCCCTGGGGTCTCCCCCTTGCAACTTATGACCCTACGACCCAACTTTGCTAAGGGTGACCCAGTCCAGGCCTCACCAACAGAGAAGGTGACATTCTCCAAAGCAGTCCTGACCCTCATCACCAACACACCAACACTATTCAGGAGACAAGTTCTCAAGGAAGTCTTATTCGGTAGGGAAGGGCACCAAGAGTGGGAGCCCCAGGAGGAAGAACTAGTGACAGCTGAGGCAGTAGAGATCAGACTCACTTACTGGGTCTTGATGACCTCTGATGACAATCAAGTCTCATGGGCATGAGTCATTTTCCTGGAGCCAGATCTTCACGTATGAGACATATCAGACCAACAACTGTTCGCCAACTACTCAGAAGCCTCAGCAATAGTCTTTGAAGACCCCATAGACATCAGAGCCGAACTACAGCACAGGATCCCAGCACCTGTCACCACGACAACATCCCTCAGGGATGAAGACTTCACACAGGTAACCCCATAGGTATGGGCAACTGGTCCACATGACGTAGAGCTCATCAACACCGCCAAACCAGTTAGGATCACACTCAACAAAGGAGCCATCCTGCCCTGAGTGAAACATTACCAACTGTCCAGGGAAGCAGAGGAAGGCATAGCCTCACAGTATAGGTAGGCCCTTGTCGATCAGGGAGTACTCCATGCAGCGGTGTCACCCTGTAATATCCCCATACATCCCGTGAAGAATGCAAAGGGAGCAACTTGGTGCCTAGGACAGGACTTTCAACCCTAAAGGATGTAATGTTACGACAGACTCCTCCATCATACTGACCAACATCCCAACCAACGCTGTGTACTTCTCAGTTACAGATGATAAAAATGCCTTCTTCAGCATTTTGCTTCACCCTGATAGCCAGTACCTAATGACATTCACCTTTAGAGGAGCTCAACTGCTCAAGGGTATTGTGAGTTACAAAGTATCTTTAACAGGATCCTAGGCGTGACCATCCAAACCTAAAATGTAACAGCACCCTGTTACAGTATGCTGATGATATCCTGATATGCAGCCCCACTGAGCTGATATGCAGACAAAACACTATATCCCTGGTCACTACGCTAGCAGAAAGAGGTTACAAGGTGAACAAGGAGAAAGTACAATGCATACTGCAGGAAGGGAGCTATTTGTGTCAGTTGATCTCTGCCTCAGGAAGATGAGTCACACCCGAGCGAGCACACACCATTACAACAATGGCACCGCCCCAGAGTGAAGGAGATGCAAAAATTCCTCAGGCTCTGCAATTACATCAGGCAATGGGTCTTTGACTACAGCACCCTTGTAGCCCCCTGGCTGGCTACAATGAGGAATGCAAAGTCCTGTGGTACCCAACTGACATGGGCCCCTGAGATGGAGGAGGCATTTGCCCGATTAAAAGAAGAAATCACAAACGCACCCGTTTTTGGGACACCAGACTATAACAAGAAGTTCTTCCTGTTCTGCCATGGCAATTGACGGGTGATGACAGCAGTACTCACCCCGAAGTACCCCTTAGGGCACAAACCCATCACGTATTACAGAAGTCAACTCAAATCTGTAATCCATGGACATGTCCCTTGTGAGAAGGTCCTGGCGATCGCAGCCTTCGCAGTGGACAAAAATCCCTCCATTGTTATGGGGCACCTCTCACGCTATACACCGAACATGCAGTGTTCGCGATCATTCTGAAAGGAAAAGGCACCCTGACCACCCAAAGTGTCTCACGGTATGAACTTATGCTATCCAGACCAATGCTCAACATAGTACAGTGCTACATCATCAATCCAGCCACCTTCATTGCCCATGAAGAACAAGAAAGACAGCAAAGTCCATGACTGTCCTGTACAGGGACCAGACAAATCCACCAGGGTAGAGGAAAACCCGGTCCCCTACAGCAAAGACATGTTCGTAGGTGGCTCTTCTGTCATAGATCAAGACATCGGTGTTAGGCACAGAGGGGCAGCAGTTGTCACATTAAATAATCAGACATCCTTAGATTCCCTGCATAACACAGCATGCTGACATTGCTTCTGCTACTCTCTGCACAAGCAGCTGAATTGGGGGCACTCATTGAGACCCTCATACAAGGCACAGGGGACACCATCACTGTATTTTATGACTCATCCTTTGTTATGACTACCGTACAATCCAGTATTAGCAGATTGATGAGAAGAGGTTTCTCAAATCTGACAGCACACCAGTAATGCACAGGGAACTGTTAGAACTCCTCATGAATGCATTGACGCTGCTGAACCTACTAGCAGTCATCTAGTGCACCACACATACAGGAGGCTAGGACTTTATCTCCTGGGGCAACGCACTCACTGTCTGGGACGCAAAGGAGGTGGCCTCCGGGACTGCAGGATCAATCAATGAGTTCCCAGACAGCAGGCTGAGAAGCAACTTTCAGAGGACTCTGAACTACCTTCCTAACTACCATACAGTTAGACGGCTATGCTGTTGCTACTCAAAGTGATCTTTTCAACTCCTACAGCTGTCAAGGTCAAAGGGAAATGGTCATGGGTGCACCTCTTGGACATTTCTTGGACCCATCACTACCACCACCAAGAAAGAAGTCACCATGACAGCCTTTTCTAATATAAACTATGAACACTTTGGGACAGAAGCTTCCCCGGACTTTGCAAACACTTTTTGGATAGGGGCGCCCATAGGGCTTCCCCCTGGACTTACGTCGACAGTTTCATACCTCGACTGAAAACATACATCTATGTATTGTCTTTTTACCTATGTGATTTGAAGTTTTTTCAGCTATGTATCACCTAACAGGAAGAGGTCAAGTTTCAGCCAATGTCGCCAGGTGTAATGGTCCAGTGTGATTCCCAGGATCTAACACATTTAACATACAACTTTACCACATACAATGACAGCATCCCACATGCATTACGCAGTCCACTATTACACCTGGTATCAGCACATGCCCTCAGTGGGGAGTACAAATATCTGCCAACTTCTGCTACATTTGCTCATTGATGCCCCATGCAGTAAGCACAGATAGACTACACCTGTCTCAGGAAGTACCACTCAGAAATAACCTGGTACCTCATACACTTGTACCTATACCGAATAAGAGTCAAACTCCAGTCCAACACTACAACACCACAGGAGGTCACAGTGAACCTAACCAATTATGACATCATACCCAAAGTCCTTTACATTCTGACAGAGCAGGACGAGATCCAGTCTGAGCTAGACAAGCTCAAGACAAAGGTCCAGATACAGTATTGGAACACAAGGCTTAAAACCAACCCTTAAAGTAGGTTTCTTGGAGGTCTCCAAGCCCTTAGCCCAGTGCAACAATGTGTCCACACAAGTACCAACCTGTGAACCAAGGCTAGACCTTAGTGTAACTGGAGCTGTATTTCTAAACAACAAGTGGAACCCCAATGTTTAGTTCATCTGCAGGGCCATCAATTTGGGGAACAGAAGTAACAACGGGTCCCATGGGTGCGGGTTGAATGACACCCTACTGATGCAATGTCAACACACCTGGAACTCAGAAGCAGAAGGGTACACAGGAATAGAGGGTAGGGAGAAAGACATAGTAGTCAGGAAACTACCTATATTTTCCTTGTGTTTTAGGGGGAAGGGGACAATACCCGTTGGGGTCAACAGCAATTCCAGGAGTATAAGCTATAATAAAGATATGAGGTGGAGCACCTCTACCTTGCTAGACTCTTACTGACAATGTGGCAAGCATGCCTACACACAGCTCTTACCAGACTGGAGAGGGGTCTGTTCACTGGTCAACCTCTACACGCCCACCTTGGTCATATCTGGAGAAGAGCTTTCCACACTGCATCACCACCCCGTGGGGTTGGGACAGATTCAAGGACATTCCTTAAGTGTTTCAGGTCTTTACCAATGGGCAAATAGTTGTAGGAGGGTCAATCCCATTCTTCACCATAAAAATCAAGGCCAATGCCTGGTGGATGCAGATCACCAGGTGGGAACTGCTGAAAATGATGAACACCATCAAATATGGCCCCAACTCAATCAAAGAAGAAATGCGCACCATCCGCCTCATGGTGATGCAGCATCGGCATGTGTTGGACATAATGACCGCAATGGAAGGGGGCGTATGAGCCAAGATAGGTACACCATGCTGTGTCTTCATCCCCATGAGCGACCTGAATAATGGCATTCTGTCAATCACCTTCTAAGCATTGCACAACCCACAGCAAGTCATAGTTAAAGAAGGAAGTGCCCCAAACATAGAATGGTTCACCCGCTGGTTTGCCTGGGTACCAAGCAGGATTGCAAGCCTATACAAGGCATTGTTACCAGTGGTTATAATCTTGATTTTGCTGTGCTGTACCCTGCAACTAATATGTGCCTGCGTGAAGAAGGCTACTCTGAAAATAGGGGGAATACATCTGGCTAGGATACCCAAAGCTGAGGGAAACACGCACACCTATCTTGCTTCGCCCTCCCAAAATACCACTCCCACACAATGGCTCAAACACAACGAAGCAATACATATAACACAACACCACCTAGAAAGGGGTTTCACTTTATAAAATAGAGCACAAAAATGTTTTTCAGACTAAGGCTTGGGGTTTTATTTACGCAATGCTCTCTGCAATGCTCTCTAACAGAAAGGCTTTCCCAGATGTCAAATGAACAACATTCAAATGTACATAGATATATATTATCTACTGGCGGTCGCCAGTAGATAGTTATAGTTACAACCTATTATCCATAGGAAATCCGCGACATTCTATTTGAAATAACTCTCTTGCCGGTTGACGTATCTTCTCAAAATTTTCAAACTTCGTGGGGCGCTCCGGTCCGCTCCTACCCTGAAAGTCTCGGGGTGATACGTCAAGCGGGGGCCGAGAAAAAGGGGGTCCCAAAACGCGTTTTCCCCATGCATTTTCCCATAGGAAACTTTAGACACGGCTACAGCCCGAACTGCTGAACGGAATTACACCAAATTTGGCAAAGAGGTAGTTCTTGGTTCAGAAAGAACCCTTTTTGTTAAATGGTGTAAATCCGTTCAGTAGTTGCTGAGAAAATCAAAAAGTAAAAGTACATATATATCTATGGGCACGGAGGATTCGCGCACCCTGAGCGCACCCTGCGCGCACCGTCCCGATCACGAGCTGCATGTTAATTGGCTGTCAGCTGGCTGTCAACATTCCGATTCAGGAAATGTTGGCAGCCATTTTGTCCCTCGGTAGAACCGAGGGACAGAAACAAGTGCGCAAAGCGCACAAAGGGGAGGGTAGAAACACCCTGACCCCCTAGGTTTGCTCAGGGGGTCCCACACGGACCCCCTGGGCAAAAAAAAATATATATTTTTTTTTTTAAATCGGCAGGATGCGCTCAGGGTGCGCGAATCCTGCCGAAAAAAAAAAAAATCGAAGCGCGGTCTCCCGCGTTTCGATGTTAATTGGCCCCGGGTGGCCCAAGTCCCGGGGGCATGGTGGGGGGATAATTTAATGTGTGGGGGGCCTCAAAGGGCCCCCAAGCCCGGGTACCTCCACCCCCGGGGCTTTTTAAAAATGGTGCGGGAGGGCTCTGAGCCCTCCCGCAGCCCCGGGACCACCACCTCCCCGGGGCTTTTTTTTAAAAAATTATTAAACCTGGGGGGGGGGGCTCCAGCCCCCCCACACGCCCCGGGGACCACCACCTCCCCGGGGCACTAAACATTTTAATACGGGGGTCTGTTACGGACCCCAGAGCCCCGGGGACCACCACCTCCCCGGGGCTGTGTACTGAATGGGAGGGGGCCGCGCGGCCCCCTCCTGGAGCCCTTGATGGCCCTGGGGACCACCACCCCCAGGGCCGGCTCCTGCAGTGTCCCGGGGTGCCTACCCCGGGACACTGCTGTTTGCAATGACAGGGACGGGAGCCTCGCGGCTCCCGTCCTGTCATTGCAAACTTGCTTTGGATATTGGAAGAGAGAGCAGGAAACCTGCTCTCTCTTCCAATATCCAAAGCCGATTGCTTTACACATGGGGAGCAGCATGTTAGCTGCTCCCCATGTGTAAAGCAATGCCGGCACCCTAGGGACGCGGGGAGCCGGCGGGACTGTGGGGGGATTGGGGACCCCCACAGTCCCCAACGAGAGGCCAGGCCCCGTGGGATGGGGTCCCCGGGGCAAGTAGTGGCCCGGGAGAGGGGCCACGCGGCCCCCCTCCCCAAAAAAATAAATAAATTAAAAAAAAAAAAAACGGAATGGCCGGCCCCGGGGATGGGGTCCCCGGGGCCTTAAATGGCCAGAGGAGGGGGCCACGCAGCCCCCTCCAAAGAATATAAATAAAAACGAGGCCATGCCCCGGGGGATGGGGTCCCCGGGGCCAATACAGGCCCAGGGAAGGGGGCCACGCGGCCCTCTTCCCGTTTTTTTAAAAATTACAAATTAAAAAAAAGGGGTAAGGCCCTGGGGGATGGGGTCCCCAGGGCATAAAAACAGGAAAAAGGAAGGGGGGCCACACAGCCCCCCTTCAGGGGACAAAATATATATATTTTTTTTAAAACGATCGGCCCGCAGGCCCCGCCCCCTTCCTTCACCACTCTGCAAACGCGCCCCTGGCGCGTTTGCAGAGGGGAACAATTCCCCTTGAATACTGGGGGTCCCTGGGGGCCAACTAGCCCACCAGGAACCTCCAGTATGCGCCAGGAGGCTGCGTTGCAGAGAGGTGTAGAGAGGCCACACCCCTTTTACACCTCTCTGCAACGCAGCTCTGTGGCGCTTTTGGAGGTATATGGTGGGCTAGTTGGACTCCGGGGACCCTCAGGATTCAAGGGGACTTAATCCCCCAACTTAAAAACGCGCCACGGGGCGTGTTTGCACAGTGGTGAAGGGAGGGCGGGGCTTCAGGTGACATGTGTGCAAACAGGCCCCGTGGCACGTTTTAAGATGGGGAATTAAATCCCCTTCAATCCTGAGGGTCCCTGGGGCCAACTAGCCCAACAGGTACATCCAGAAAGCGCCACAGAGCTGCGTTGCAAAGAGGTGTAAAGAGGGTGTGGCCTCTCTACACGTCTCTGCAACGCAGCCCCTGGCGCATATTGGAGGTTCCTTCGTGGTCTAGTTGGCCCCTAGGGACCCTCAGGATTCAAGGGAACTTAATCCCCCAACTTAAAACGCGCCACGGGGCGCGTTTGCAAAGATGTCACCTCAGGCCCCGCCCCCTCCCTTCACCATTGTGCAAATATTCCTCTAAAATCAGCCGAAATAGGAATTCCGATTTACTCACCTGTTATAAGGAGAGACCTCAGTGCTGTATCTTTCAGCCCAGTACTGGTCCTGAAAAGTAATTTTAACCGTACTTACCGGTAACTTGAATTTCCTTCATAGGCTAACATTGACTGGTTTCACTTGGAAATTCTTCTAAGTGTGGAGTTTTGGAACTTTAAAATATTCCTCTAAAATCAGCCGAAATACGAATTCCGATTTACTCACCTGTTATCAGGAGAGACCTCAGTGCTGCATCTTTCAGCCCAGTACTGATCCTGAAAAGTAATTTTAACCGTACTTACCGGTAACTTGAATTTCCTTCATAGGCTAACATTGACTGGTTTCACTTGGAAATTCTTCTAAGTGTTGATTTTTGAAACATACAAATATTCCTCTAAAATCAGCCGAAATCCGAATTCTGATTTACTCACCTGTTATCAGGAGAGACCTCAGTGCTGCATCTTTCAGCCCAGTACTGGTCCTGAAAAGTAATTTTAACCGTACTTACCAGTAACTTGAATTTCCTTCCATAGGCTAACATTGACTGGTTTCACTTGGAAATTCTTCTAAGTGTGGAGTTTTGGAACTTTAAAATATTCCTCTAAAATCAGCCGAAATACGAATTCCGATTTACTCACCTGTTATCAGGAGAGACCTCAGTGCTGCATGTTTCAGCCCAGTACTGATCCTCAAAAGTAATTTTAACCGTACTTACCAGTAACTTGAATTTCCTTCATAGGCTAACATTGACTGGTTTTCAGCAAAAAAGTTTCAAAGTGTTGATTTTCACAAACTACAAATATTCCTTAAAAATCGCCTGTATGACTTAAACGCATTCTTTCAACTGTTTACAGGAGATGCACCAGTGCTGGATCCAGGATCCAACACTGAGTAAGAAAAAGTAACGATAACAGTTTTTACCTGCTAAGTGAATTTCCTTCCATAGGATAACATTGGTGATTCTATGAGAAAAAGTTTCAAAGTGTCAACTTTTAAAATACAATAATATTCCTTAAAAATCACGACTGTAACCAAAACGCTTTTACTCAACTGTTTACAGGAGATGTACCAGGACTGAATCTAGGATCCAGTCCTGTGGTTACAAAAGTAATCCATAAAGTAACTAATTGCATTTAACTAGAAATTCACATTGAGCTGAATGTTGCATTGTGTTTGAAAATGTGTTGCCCATTGCAACAACTGTAACTACTGTACTTAAAAGTCTATTGCCTATCTGCAAAGTATTTAAACTAAAGTAATTCATTCTGAGAAAGTATTTTTTGTAATGTAATGTATAATGTAATTACAATGTAATTTGACAAATAAAATATGTAAAAAAAAATTGTTTCTAAAAATGTAGTAAATCAGTATGAAAAAAATTAATATAACAATTAATACATTTAAAAATTGTCATTTACAAAACCTTTGAAATTCACTGAAAAAACCGTAGGTTTCAGGCACGTTATAGTTAGAAATTAGCATTTAAAAAACCTTTGAAATTCACTGAAAAAACCATAGGTTTCAGACACGTTATAGTTACAAATTAGCATTTAAAAAACCTTTGAAATTCACTGAAAAAACCATAGGTTTCAGACACGTTATAGTTACAAATTAGCATTTAAAAAACCTTTGAAATTCACTGAAAAAACCATAGGTTTTAGGGACAGTTATAGTTACTTGGACATTGCACTCGTACAAAACCCGTGAAATTCCCCTGTTATAGTTAGTTCAGCTAACTATAACTCGCGCTCCACAATGCACTGCTGATGACGTCACATATTACATCACTCATGACATGGTCAGTGACATCACTGATGACATCACTGATGACATCTCAAATGACATCACTGATGACATCATCCACGTGATAATCTGATGCACCTCCTCACACCCTAATATAACCTTTGATACACCCACTCTAAATTACAGACTGCCATTCGCAAAACCATAGACACTCCAACACCAATAACTACATACCCACTCACTGATTCTTAGGTCTACACACACACATCCACTCACTCACCCGTACAGTCACTCATACTTACGGTCACTCAGTACAGGACTATCATATGCACTCTTACTCCTATATAGACACTCAAACAACGCCACTCATCCATAGAGATACTCACACACCAAGTCAGTCATGCAAATAATTAAACACACTGCCATTTACTCACCTATACAGTTATACACACACACCAGCTCACTTACTCATACAAATAGTAGCACATTGTTACGCTCTTATACAATCACTGATACAAGCACACAATCATCCATACAGCCACTATCACAATCACTCACTCTTGCTTATAGCTATTTATATACTCCAACACACATATATACTGCCTTTCACATATGTAGTTACTCACACATGTACCACTGGGACATACATTCACTCACTAACACACTCTTACACACACTTACCCACCCATACAGTCTATCACAGATGCACTCTTGAAACCATCCACCCAGTGAATCACCCACTCACACATCTATGCACAGAGTTGCACACACCCCTCCCACACAAACACTCAGGCACCCATACAGATACTCAGACAAGCATTCAATAACTCATATAGAAAATCATTTAGCTATTCACAAACACATGCAGCCACTTACACAGCAACAGACAGACGGATACAGACATACACCCAGTTTAGTCACTAACCCATGCATTCAGTAAGATACGTTAAATCACTCACTTATAGAGTCAGTCACGCACCTACTAAATCATCCATACAGACACTTACACACCCACTCATTCTTCAATACGTCTTTTCCTATATATTTTAAAAATATTTAAACTTTACAGAAACACACAGTCACTGGATGATGTCATCAGTGATGTCATTTGAGATGTCATCAGTGATGTCATCAGTGATGTCACTGACCATGTCATGAGTGATGTAATATGTGACGTCATCAGCAGTGCATTGCGGGGGCGCGAGTTATAGTTAGCTGAACTAACTATAACGGGGGAATTTCACGGGTTTTGTACGAGTGCAATGTCCAAGTAACTATAACTGTCCCTAAAACCTATGGTTTTTTCAGTGAATATATATATATATATATATATATATATATATATATATATTTTCAATACAAAGAGCACTCGAGAGTGCTCGGTTTCGAGAGGAACACTGCTCGGGATTCGTAAAGGCAACAGGATTTGCTTTCCTTTGGAAAAATTAAAAGCCTTACGCGTTTCGGAGCTCTCGGCTCCTTGTTCACAGGCATCAATGTCAGTGCGCAGAAACAGAAGATGCACTTCAAACAGCATGTCTTTATTTATATTTTAGTAATCACAGGTGAGTAACACTGGTGTTGCATGCTGGGATAAGTAGTTCCCTTGTTGCCTTAGTAGGCTTTGCTGTGCCTCTTCATTGTTACCCTCAGTGGGTTCTGCGCTTCAACATTATTTTCCTTAATTGATTTCGCCCTCCAGTGGGCCTCCGAAGTTCCAGGTCCTCCTTATTACTGCCATCCTTCGCACCTCAGGAGACTTCGACTCCGTTCTATGTCTCCATGGCCCCTCAATTAAGGACGGTTCTCTCTTCACGGTGGCCTGCCGTCATAACATTTTCAATACAAAGAGCACTCGAGAGTGCTCGGTTTCGAAGAGGAACACTGCTCGGGATTCGTAAAGGCAACAGGATTCGCTTTCCTTTGGAAAAATTAAAAGCCTTACGCGTTTCGGAGCTCTCGGCTCCTTGTTCACAGGCATCAATGTCAGTGCGCAGAAACAGAAGATGCACTTCAAACAGCATGTCTTTATTTATATTTTAGTAATCACAGGTGAGTAACACTGGTGTTGCATGCTGGGATAAGTAGTTCCCTTGTTGCCTTAGTAGGCTTTGCTGTACCTCTTCATTGTTACCCTCAGTGGGTTCTGCGCTTCAACATTATTTTCCTTAATTGATTTCGCCCTCCAGTGGGCCTCCGAAGTTCCAGGTCCTCCTTATTACTGCCATCCTTCGCACCTCAGGAGACTTCGACTCCGTTCTATGTCTCCATGGCCCCTCAATTAAGGACGGTTCTCTCTTCACGGTGGCCTGCCGTCATAACATTTTCAATACAAAGAGCACTCGAGAGTGCTCGGTTTCGAGAGGAACACTGCTCGGGATTCGTAAAGGCAACAGGATTCAGCTTTCCTTTGGAAAAATTAAAAGCCTTACGCGTTTCGGAGCTCTCGGCTCCTTGTTCACAGGCATCAATGTCAGTGCGCAGAAACAGAAGATGCACTTCAAACAGCATGTCTTTATTTATATTTTAGTAATCACAGGTGAGTAACACTGGTGTTGCATGCTGGGATAAGTAGTTCCCTTGTTGCCTTAGTAGGCTTTGCTGTGCCTCTTCATTGTTACCCTCAGTGGGTTCTGCGCTTCAACATTATTTTCCTTAATTGATTTCGCCCTCCAGTGGGCCTCCGAAGTTCCAGGTCCTCCTTATTACTGCCATCCTTCGCACCTCAGGAGACTTCGACTCCGTTCTATGTTTCCATGGCCCCTCAATTAAGGACGGTTCTCTCTTCACGGTGGCCTGCCGTCATAACATTTTCAATACAAAGAGCACTCGAGAGTGCTCGGTTTCGAAGAGGAACACTGCTCGGGATTCGTAAAGGCAACAGGATTCGCTTTCCTTTGGAAAAATTAAAAGCCTTACGCGTTTCGGAGCTCTCGGCTCCTTGTTCACAGGCATCAATGTCAGTGCGCAGAAACAGAAGATGCACTTCAAACAGCATGTCTTTATTTATATTTTAGTAATCACAGGTGAGTAACACTGGTGTTGCATGCTGGGATAAGTAGTTCCCTTGTTGCCTTAGTAGGCTTTGCTGTGCCTCTTCATTGTTACCCTCAGTGGGTTCTGCGCTTCAACATTATTTTCCTTAATTGATTTCGCCCTCCAGTGGGCCTCCGAAGTTCCAGGTCCTCCTTATTACTGCCATCCTTCGCACCTCAGGAGACTTCGACTCCGTTCTATGTCTCCATGGCCCCTCAATTAAGGACGGTTCTCTCTTCACGGTGGCCTGCCGTCATAACATTTTCAA
The DNA here is from genome assembly GCA_963921515.1 of Calotriton arnoldi. Lineage (NCBI taxonomy): Eukaryota > Metazoa > Chordata > Amphibia > Caudata > Salamandridae > Calotriton > Calotriton arnoldi. Next base: position 271,117 of record CAWUFW010005945.1, read on the forward strand.
TACAAAGAGCACTCGAGAGTGCTCGGTTTCAAGAGGAACACTGCTCGGGATTCGTAAAGGCAACAGGATTCGCTTTCCTTTGGAAACATTAAAAGCCTTACGCGTTTCGGAGCTCTCGGCTCCTTGTTCACAGGCATCAATGTCAGTGCGCAGAAACAGAAGATGCACTTCAAACAGCATGTCTTTATTTATATTTTAGTAATCACAGGTGAGTAACACTGGTGTTGCATGCTGGGATAAGTAGTTCCCTTGTTGCCTTAGTAGGCTTTGCTGTGCCTCTTCATTGTTACCCTCAGTGGGTTCTGCGCTTCAACATTATTTTCCTTAATTGATTTCGCCCTCCAGTGGGCCTCCGAAGTTCCAGGTCCTCCTTATTACTGCCATCCTTCGCACCTCAGGAGACTTCGACTCCGTTCTATGTCTCCATGGCCCCTCAATTAAGGACGGTTCTCTCTTCACGGTGGCCTGCCGTCATAACATTTTCAATACAAAGAGCACTCGAGAGTGCTCGGTTTCAAGAGGAACACTGCTCGGGATTCAGTAAAGGCAACAGGATTCGCTTTCCTTTGGAAAAATTAAAAGCCTTACGCGTTTCGGAGCTCTCGGCTCCTTGTTCACAGGCATCAATGTCAGTGCGCAGAAACAGAAGATGCACTTCAAACAGCATGTCTTTATTTATATTTTAGTAATCACAGGTGAGTAACACTGGTGTTGCATGCTGGGATAAGTAGTTCCCTTGTTGCCTTAGTAGGCTTTGCTGTGCCTCTTCATTGTTACCCTCAGTGGGTTCTGCGCTTCAACATTATTTTCCTTAATTGATTTCGCCCTCCAGTGGGCCTCCGAAGTTCCAGGTCCTCCTTATTACTGCCATCCTTCGCACCTCAGGAGACTTCGACTCCGTTCTATGTCTCCATGGCCCCTCAATTAAGGATGGTTCTCTCTTCACGGTGGCCTGCCGTCATAACATTTTCAATACAAAGAGCACTCGAGAGTGCTCGGTTTCAAGAGGAACACTGCTCGGGATTCGTAAAGGCAACAGGATTCGCTTTCCTTTGGAAAAATTAAAAGCCTTACGCGTTTCGGAGCTCTCGGCTCCTTGTTCACAGGCATCAATGTCAGTGCGCAGAAACAGAAGATGCACTTCAAACAGCATGTCTTTATTTATATTTTAGTAATCACAGGTGAGTAACACTGGTGTTGCATGCTGGGATAAGTAGTTCCCTTGTTGCCTTAGTAGGCTTTGCTGTGCCTCTTCATTGTTACCCTCAGTGGGTTCTGCGCTTCAACATTATTTTCGCACTGACATTGATGCCTGTGAACAAGGAGCCGAGAGCTCCGAAACGCGTAAGGCTTTTAATTTTTCCAAAGGAAAGCGAATCCTGTTGCCTTTACGAATCCCGAGCAGTGTTCCTCTTCGAAACCGAGCACTCTCGAGTGCTCTTTGTATTGAAAATGTTATGACGGCAGGCCACCGTGAAGAGAGAACCGTCCTTAATTGAGGGGCCATGGAGACATAGAACGGAGTCGAAGTCTCCTGAGGTGCGAAGGATGGCAGTAATAAGGAGGACCTGGAACTTCGGAGGCCCACTGGAGGGCGAAATCAATTAAGGAAAATAATGTTGAAGCGCAGAACCCACTGAGGGTAACAATGAAGAGGCACAGCAAAGCCTACTAAGGCAACAAGGGAACTACTTATCCCAGCATGCAACACCAGTGTTACTCACCTGTGATTACTAAAATATAAATAAAGACATGCTGTTTGAAGTGCATCTTCTGTTTCTGCGCACTGACATTGATACCTGTGAACAAGGAGCCGAGAGCTCCGAAACGCGTAAGGCTTTTAATTTTTCCAAAGGAAAGCGAATCCTGTTGCCTTTACGAATCCCGAGCAGTGTTCCTCTTCGAAACCGAGCACTCTCGAGTGCTCTTTGTATTGAAAATGTTATGACGGCAGGCCACCGTGAAGAGAGAACCGTCCTTAATTGAGGGGCCATGGAGACATAGAACGGAGTCGAAGTCTCCTGAGGTGCGAAGGATGGCAGTAATAAGGAGGACCTGGAACTTCGGAGGCCCACTGGAGGGCGAAATCAATTAAGGAAAATAATGTTGAAGCGCAGAACCCACTGAGGGTAACAATGAAGAGGCACAGCAAAGCCTACTAAGGCAACAAGGGAACTACTTATCCCAGCATGCAACACCAGTGTTACTCACCTGTGATTACTAAAATATAAATAAAGACATGCTGTTTGAAGTGCATCTTCTGTTTCTGCGCACTGACATTGATGCCTGTGAACAAGGAGCCGAGAGCTCCGAAACGCGTAAGGCTTTTAATTTTTCCAAAGGAAAGCGAATCCTGTTGCCTTTACGAATCCCGAGCAGTGTTCCTCTTCGAAACCGAGCACTCTCGAGTGCTCTTTGTATTGAAAATGTTATGACGGCAGGCCACCGTGAAGAGAGAACCGTCCTTAATTGAGGGGCCATGGAGACATAGAACGGGGTCGAAGTCTCCTGAGGTGCGAAGGATGGCAGTAATAAGGAGGACCTGGAACTTCGGAGGCCCACTGGAGGGCGAAATCAATTAAGGAAAATAATGTTGAAGCGCAGAACCCACTGAGGGTAACAATGAAGAGGCACAGCAAAGCCTACTAAGGCAACAAGGGAACTACTTATCCCAGCATGCAACACCAGTGTTACTCACCTGTGATTACTAAAATATAAATAAAGACATGCTGTTTGAAGTGCATCTTCTGTTTCTGCGCACTGACATTGATGCCTGTGAACAAGGAGCCGAGAGCTCCGAAACGCGTAAGGCTTTTAATTTTTCCAAAGGAAAGCGAATCCTGTTGCCTTTACGAATCCCGAGCAGTGTTCCTCTTCGAAACCGAGCACTCTCGAGTGCTCTTTGTATTGAAAATGTTATGACGGCAGGCCACCGTGAAGAGAGAACCGTCCTTAATTGAGGGGCCATGGAGACATAGAACGGAGTCGAAGTCTCCTGAGGTGCGAAGGATGGCAGTAATAAGGAGGACCTGGAACTTCGGAGGCCCACTGGAGGGCGAAATCAATTAAGGAAAATAATGTTGAAGCGCAGAACCCACTGAGGGTAACAATGAAGAGGCACAGCAAAGCCTACTAAGGCAACAAGGGAACTACTTATCCCAGCATGCAACACCAGTGTTACTCACCTGTGATTACTAAAATATAAATAAAGACATGCTGTTTGAAGTGCATCTTCTGTTTCTGCGCACTGACATTGATGCCTGTGAACAAGGAGCCGAGAGCTCCGAAACGCGTAAGGCTTTTAATTTTTCCAAAGGAAAGCGAATCCTGTTGCCTTTACGAATCCCGAGCAGTGTTCTCTTCGAAACCGAGCACTCTCGAGTGCTCTTTGTATTGAAAATGTTATGACGGCAGGCCACCGTGAAGAGAGAACCGTCCTTAACTGAGGGGCCATGGAGACATAGAACGGAGTCGAAGTCTCCTGAGGTGCGAAGGATGGCAGTAATAAGGAGGACCTGGAACTTCGGAGGCCCACTGGAGGGCGAAATCAATTAAGGAAAATAATGTTGAAGCGCAGAACCCACTGAGGGTAACAATGAAGAGGCACAGCAAAGCCTACTAAGGCAACAAGGGAACTACTTATCCCAGCATGCAACACCAGTGTTACTCACCTGTGATTACTAAAATATAAATAAAGACATGCTGTTTGAAGTGCATCTTCTGTTTCTGCGCACTGACATTGATGCCTGTGAACAAGGAGCCGAGAGCTCCGAAACGCGTAAGGCTTTAATTTTTCCAAAGGAAAGCGAATCCTGTTGCCTTTACGAATCCCGAGCAGTGTTCCTCTTCGAAACCGAGCACTCTCGAGTGCTCTTTGTATTGAAAATGTTATGACGGCAGGCCACCGTGAAGAGAGAACCGTCCTTAATTGAGGGGCCATGGAGACATAGAACGGAGTCGAAGTCTCCTGAGGTGCGAAGGATGGCAGTAATAAGGAGGACCTGGAACTTCGGAGGCCCACTGGAGGGCGAAATCAATTAAGGAAAATAATGTTGAAGCGCAGAACCCACTGAGGGTAACAATGAAGAGGCACAGCAAAGCCTACTAAGGCAACAAGGGAACTACTTATCCCAGCATGCAACACCAGTGTTACTCACCTGTGATTACTAAAATATAAATAAAGACATGCTGTTTGAAGTGCATCTTCTGTTTCTGCGCACTGACATTGATGCCTGTGAACAAGGAGCCGAGAGCTCCGAAACGCGTAAGGCTTTAATTTTTCCAAAGGAAAGCGAATCCTGTTGCCTTTACGAATCCCGAGCAGTGTTCCTCTTGAAACCGAGCACTCTCGAGTGCTCTTTGTATTGAAAATGTTATGACGGCAGGCCACCGTGAAGAGAGAACCGTCCTTAATTGAGGGGCCATGGAGACATAGAACGGAGTCGAAGTCTCCTGAGGTGCGAAGGATGGCAGTAATAAGGAGGACCTGGAACTTCGGAGGCCCACTGGAGGGCGAAATCAATTAAGGAAAATAATGTTGAAGCGCAGAACCCACTGAGGGTAACAATGAAGAGGCACAGCAAAGCCTACTAAGGCAACAAGGGAACTACTTATCCCAGCATGCAACACCAGTGTTACTCACCTGTGATTACTAAAATATAAATAAAGACATGCTGTTTGAAGTGCATCTTCTGTTTCTGCGCACTGACATTGATGCCTGTGAACAAGGAGCCGAGAGCTCCGAAACGCGTAAGGCTTTTAATTTTTCCAAAGGAAAGCGAATCCTGTTGCCTTTACGAATCCCGAGCAGTGTTCCTCTTCGAAACCGAGCACTCTCGAGTGCTCTTTGTATTGAAAATGTTATGACGGCAGGCCACCGTGAAGAGAGAACCGTCCTTAATTGAGGGGCCATGGAGACATAGAACGGAGTCGAAGTCTCCTGAGGTGCGAAGGATGGCAGTAATAAGGAGGACCTGGAACTTCGGAGGCCCACTGGAGGGCGAAATCAATTAAGGAAAATAATGTTGAAGCGCAGAACCCACTGAGGGTAACAATGAAGAGGCACAGCAAAGCCTACTAAGGCAACAAGGGAACTACTTATCCCAGCATGCAACACCAGTGTTACTCACCTGTGATTACTAAAATATAAATAAAGACATGCTGTTTGAAGTGCATCTTCTGTTTCTGCGCACTGACATTGATGCCTGTGAACAAGGAGCCGAGAGCTCCGAAACGCGTAAGGCTTTTAATTTTTCCAAAGGAAAGCGAATCCTGTTGCCTTTACGAATCCCGAGCAGTGTTCCTCTTCGAAACCGAGCACTCTCGAGTGCTCTTTGTATTGAAAATGTTATGACGGCAGGCCACCGTGAAGAGAGAACCGTCCTTAATTGAGGGGCCATGGAGACATAGAACGGAGTCGAAGTCTCCTGAGGTGCGAAGGATGGCAGTAATAAGGAGGACCTGGAACTTCGGAGGCCCACTGGAGGGCGAAATCAATTAAGGAAAATAATGTTGAAGCGCAGAACCCACTGAGGGTAACAATGAAGAGGCACAGCAAAGCCTACTAAGGCAACAAGGGAACTACTTATCCCAGCATGCAACACCAGTGTTACTCACCTGTGATTACTAAAATATAAATAAAGACATGCTGTTTGAAGTGCATCTTCTGTTTCTGCGCACTGACATTGATGCCTGTGAACAAGGAGCCGAGAGCTCCGAAACGCGTAAGGCTTTAATTTTTCCAAAGGAAAGCGAATCCTGTTGCCTTTACGAATCCCGAGCAGTGTTCCTCTTCGAAACCGAGCACTCTCGAGTGCTCTTTGTATTGAAAATGTTATGACGGCAGGCCACCGTGAAGAGAGAACCGTCCTTAATTGAGGGGCCATGGAGACATAGAACGGAGTCGAAGTCTCCTGAGGTGCGAAGGATGGCAGTAATAAGGAGGACCTGGAACTTCGGAGGCCCACTGGAGGGCGAAATCAATTAAGGAAAATAATGTTGAAGCGCAGAACCCACTGAGGGTAACAATGAAGAGGCACAGCAAAGCCTACTAAGGCAACAAGGGAACTACTTATCCCAGCATGCAACACCAGTGTTACTCACCTGTGATTACTAAAATATAAATAAAGACATGCTGTTTGAAGTGCATCTTCTGTTTCTGCGCACTGACATTGATGCCTGTGAACAAGGAGCCGAGAGCTCCGAAACGCGTAAGGCTTTTAATTTTTCCAAAGGAAAGCGAATCCTGTTGCCTTTACTGAATCCCGAGCAGTGTTCCTCTTCGAAACCGAGCACTCTCGAGTGCTCTTTGTATTGAAAATATATATATATATATATACAAGCAATAAAAACACACTTGGCAAATGCAACTGTTAAATGCATGAATAATAATATTAATAAACAAGCAGCAAATAATACTGGACGTCCTGCAAGAAATCAGAAACATGTATATATATATATATGTACACTAAATACATCAGATGATTACACTTGAATGTGCACACAGGCACCCACACATAATAACTGGACTTGGATGTTCATACAAATTCACTCACACCCATCAAAAGTTAACACTCAAAGAAAACACATTGATGGTCGTTCACTCGACATCCTTGGCAACTCAAGCTGAAGGAGCCCTGTGACAGCCAGGCAGGGACTCGCGACCGGGACTCAAATCCCAGATTCTTTTTTGAGACAACACGTTTGCCCCACAAATGAGCTCCCACTGGCGGCCAAGATCCACTGCCTTTAATACCTTTTACTCAACCTAAGGCGAAGGTTATAGAAACCTCGCCCACTTTCTTCTGTTATGAAAAACTGAGCTGACAGTACTGGTCTGTGTCAAAGTCAAGACAGAATCTGACCAGGCCCCTGTATTTTGACTCCGAGACAGAGCTGTACATTCCACGCATTTCTCTGGCAACAACAATCTCTGCACTGAAAGGCATCAAGCACACCTCCCACACATTATCCCAGCGAAGCTTACGAAAGCCTCCGAGGGTACATTCAACAATCTCCTCTCCAAAAACAAAGCAACCTTGAATGTGAATAACTCAAACACCTTGAGCACTCTGGGGGCCTGCCTGCGCGCGAAGAAAGCTCTAGCAAGGCAGAGTCAGGATTCAAGATGACATGTCAAAGCCAATAGTAAGAACTTCATAATACTTCCCAATGTACAACACAATGCACATTTGTGCACCACTGCCTATAGCATCACATACTTCTTCTGCCAATGTACAACACAATGCACATTTGTGCACCACTGCTCATAACACTGCACTTCGAGACCAGAAAGTACATTCCACATCTCTCTCTCTCTCATGCTTTCAAATGCACATCCCACACGTTTTGTTCCTGGCAAGGCTGTTCTACTCTGTGACAGCTCCCACTTTAAGACTGCAAGATTACACAAAAGAAATCTTCAATGAAAAAAGGCATATACAGGATGTTTTACATTCAGGCTAGGGTCAAAAGACACTTAAAATCATGCTAGTCAAAGGTCATCACGTGGTGTCAAACCATAAGAGTGCCTCTAGCACTACAACACCACAAGCCGGAAACAGGGAACCTAAAATGCAAGACATGGACACAAACAGCCATGGCAGTATTTGATAACTCAACTAGATGTGGGAATGTTAGCATTGGATCGATCTATAAAAAGGTCCTGCTTTTAGGAGTCCAGCACACAGCAGAGCAAATGTTGCCTGTGCTACCCAAATTCACAATAAAAAACGTGTTGCCATTTCAGAGTTACCCTTTATCAGCTCAACATAACACAGCTGCCCTATGTCCACCCATAGCTCTTCCTGTGATGGAAACACCAGATATGGAACAGCCTCAAACACACCTGGAAGATTTCTATAGTAAATCACATATGGCCCAAGGATGTGATGCCTAAAAAATGAGTCAGATGCACACACTCACAAACACAAAGGCTCAGCACTGGGCCTGCATTGTGGCCAAGAAGTAAGAACATGATACTAGAGCAACCAGCCAGTTGCATTCAGCAGATAAAGCCCAAACAATGCCTAGTCGTAAGAGTCACCCTAGATTACACACACACACACGATACACCCAACCACCTGGATATCTCCGAATGTGACCTCCAGTTGGTAATTATGGCCCCTTCTATCAGGTTGGGATCAAGCATTCTGAGCTTCTCTTTATTGCAACCGCTGTACAGTATAACACATGCCAGGTACGTGGTCGCTTTAGGAGCTTCCTGGGGAGGAAAGTTTCAATACTAAAGTACTCTGACAAAAGGGAGAGGGTCAGGAAGGTTAAACACAGGCTTCTTGGTGGGTACTTGCAAAACTGTAGCACTGGTGGCAGATTAACCTGAATTAGGTGTGTCCTTCCCCACTCCCACTCTTCATAAAAAAAATAATAATAGTGAAAAGAAAAGACCACCTCACTTACCTGAACTATTGCCTTCTCTCCGAGGGACTAGACGGCTGGGACAAGCGAAACGGGAGACCACTCAGAAGACTCTAGGAGAGAAGAAGAGAAAAGAACAATTGTTGAAACAGAAATTTCCTTTGCGAGAACAAAACTAAAATAAAGAGATATAAAGACTCTATAATAGCGTATTATGTTTTGGTTATTTCCTCTAAAGTGCCACAGGGCTGTTATTGTTTAATTAAACTTAAACTGTTCCTGATTACCAAGCCTTGCTGTTCTCCTTTTCGATAGTCAAAACCTGCTTATGACATAATGATGAAAGCAAAACTGCTCCTGATGATTTTCTTCATTGAGATATGAATCTTCAGTATCAAATGAAGCATACAAGCTCATGTCAGTCATCAGTTTTTTGATAGCATGTTTGTGCCACAAACTTGCAATGTGGCCTGAAGTGACAATGTCATCCACTGAAATCCAATGAAATTCCTAAAAACATACAGAATTTCCTTGCAAGAAAAGGTGGAACCAGATCTCTATTCTGAAACTTCTCCCTTCTTAACCTTAGCTCAGCTGTCTCAGCACCAATAGGGCCTGTATGAGTTTCTAAGGTGGCACCTCAACAGCATACCGTAGTAGAATAATCGGTGTGTTGTTCTATATTGAGAAGGTCATTCTCTGTTTCTGCACTCAATATGTTTTGTCCTACCCATTAAGCTTATGAGGCGTACACATTATACATGTGCAAGCACCACTAAAAGGAAAATGTATATATAAATGAGATATGTTAACTCAAATAAATTAATATATGAAATGCAATGGGGGTACATAAGCAGAAAATGCACTATAAACATGGGAAGGTCTGCCTTTCTATGCTTTTTGTCCATTGGTCAGGGAGAGTTCAAGAGTTATCACCACCCACAGACTAGTGAGTTAATTAAACAAATTAGCACTTCATCCTGCTCCTTGGAAGACTTTCTGGACCTGAAGTATAACAGAAGAGGACTGGATCTGCTGTCTGCGATGTGTGTGGAGACCAGACGGGCTGGACCTGCTTCTGCTTCTACCCAGCAATAAGAAATGGACTCCAAGTCCCAGTTTACTTAAATCCTTTGTGGCTACAGCGACATTAAATGCTTCAAGTGGCTGTTCTCCTGGTGTGGAAAGTTGACCAGGTGCAACTGGACTCCGACTGGACCTTCCAGGAGGCCTCTGCTGGAGTGTGCCCTTGCTCATTTGTGCTGTGCCTGAGGTCCTGTGAGTCTTTTAAATAACTTAAAGCCAATAAGGCCAGTTTCCGTTTAGAGCAGGCGAAGACTGAGTTTTCTGCCTGATCATCAATATGTCTTTGACGTATATGCTGTATGTCCTTATCTTGCTAAGAACCTGTGAAGGTGTCAAGTCATTCACATAATTACATTGATAACCTAATGCAACATCAGTGTGGGACAAATGTCTTGTTATCTATATTTCAAGGTCAGCTATTGATAATAACATAAGCAATGTAGTCTGAATTGACGTGTGTTTACCATATTTGTGTATACTAATGCATCTAAGACTAGCATATCAATGAATGTAGGTTATGTCAGAAAAAGATCAGTGATCAATTGTATAAAAGGCTCATCAAGTTAGATTAGAGTGGCCCTTTGCCCCAGATTATCATACAAGATGGTGTCAGAAGATCCTGACAGAGACTGTAAGACTGATGTACTGCCACAGCATTCCATCTTACACTGAGAGGAGTGACTGAGGAAAGTGCAAGCCGAAAGGAGCTGAGCCCAGCTGATGTTTGTTTTCCTTTCATTGCAATACCATTGGTTTGAAATTTGTGGTGCTGGACTCAATTCATCTCTGAGCTGGAGTAATATACTACTGTTTTGCATCACCTTTTGGCTTTAGAAACAAGAGGAGTGCAGTTTGTGTATAGCAATGGCCTGAGGACAAGATTTAGAGTTTGGTGCACAGGTTACTCCGATATCCCGTCCGCCATATTACAAGTGCCATAGGATATAATGGACTCGTAATACAGGTGTCATGTTTGTGATGACGTAACCCAGTCCCCCAAACTCTAAATCAGGCCCTAGTCTTTTGTAGGTGGGTGCACTTCCCTTGCTAAACCCCTCTTTAATCCTCCCTAATCCCCTCCCATTTAGTTGTAAGTATTCCCAACTTTCCAGCCATGCCCCTCTGTCCAGCTCAGATTTACTATTTAAATGTATACTTATGTGTTTGGAGACTGCACTGTTGAGGCCAATACATACACATAGAAAAAGATAGAAGTGGAATTTGATTCGGAATCTTTGAATTTATGGTTGTGAACAGAATTTTGTGGTACGACAAAACGTACTACAGAACGCCGCTTGCTAATATTACCCACTCTGTGCTTTTAACTGTAATAGTCTTATGAATGTAATGGTATATTACTTTTGCGGATCAGCCATCATGGCAAAAAAGTTCAGAAATAAACATTGTCAACTTTTTCTATTTTCCCAACTTTCATTAGTTTGTTATTTCACTGATTCGTTTCTTTGTGGCAACCATGAGTGATCTATTGCAGTAAGCTTTTGCTGAATTCACAATATGGTCTACTTTCCGGGAAAAGCCAGAAGTAGTGAGACCCCAGTGCTAAATGCATGCCCCATCTGTTGGTGACCATCCAACTCCTGAGTGGCTGTTGCAGTTGGGAACAGCAGAATAATGGCTGTTTGTGACATGTTGACCAAAAAGTGTGACCATGACTCATCCCATGCTGTTTTTACTAGACAAGTCATCCCATGCTGTTTTTACTGGACGGGAGCAACGGCAGCTCATGCCATGCTGCTGTGACCAAAAAGTGCGATCATGGGTCACCTTTGACGCTGTGACCAAGAAGTACAATCACAGATCATCCCATACAGGTTTGACCCAGAGAATGGTGCTGCCCATTTTTGCGTTCACACCCACCAGCCCAGCATAGAGAAGCAGGCAGGAGGGTGACTGACCAAACTTGCCCCGTTCGGCCACCAGCACTCCAGGTTGCCTGCAATGCTTAGCCTCAGGGCTTCCAACTTCATCTCCTGTCTCCCTGCCTTGTGATATCTCCGGTTCTGTAAAAATCTACATCTGATTTGAAAGTTTGCCTTCTCCCAGAAGCAGGAGAGAGATGACTCATTGTCACTGGTTGGCTGAAGGCCTATGCCGTGCAGTTCAGAAACCCTCACTGTGGTGAGATTCCAAAGACTAATAAGAACTATGATAAACTGAGCCCATTACTAATACTAGAGGGGGGTAGTCTGCACCTGAACCTTGACTCACACTAAAAGAGAAATCCTTACCCAGAAGGGAGAACTATCTAGTTTAGAGGAGGAGGAGAGCATAAAGGACCAGATTCACAAATGTAAACTTACACCAAAAATCTAAGGGCCTCATTTTCAAAAAGATTATGCAGTGCGGCTCTGCAAGCCATTTTGATGCTCTGAGCGCCATCGTTTTAAAAGCACAAGGATGCATTGTATTAACAATACAATGCATCTGTGTGCTTTCCCCTGCATTGGCGCACAAGTAGCTGTCAAGTTGCAAGGGTGCCTGCACTGCAGGGATGATTATTTTGGTGCCGGATGGAACACCTTCCTGCACAAAAACAATCATTGAGGGCATTTCCTCTTTCTATGCGTGCTGCAGAATGCAGCACACATAGAAGGAGCAAAAATAAAAGGAGAAATAAACGTTTTTCTCCTCGTTGCACCACTCCTACCATGCCTCCCCTGGAGAGGTGCAGGATTCTGATGGATTCCCAGCTTTACAAAACTTCGCAAATCTGTGAATGTGTCAGTTTCCATGAATGTTACGTGGGAACACCCACAGCAACACCCATGGATCGCCCCTTTCACACAGAGTAATGAGTGATAGGGCCCCATATTTACAAGGCCATGAAAAGTCACTCAAGGTGACTTTATGTGGTCTTGCAAATATGGGCGTCAAAAAAAGTGATGCGCTGGTGACGCAATGGTCTTGTAAATGAGGCCCTAAGTTTAGACCAAAAGTCTAACTTGGACCAAAAGTCTACCTTTATTACTAGTGAATCAGGTCCAAAGGGAGAAAAGTGGATTGCATAACCAGACACAGTAGCCCAGTGCCCAGTTCACTAAATTGTGCTTGTTCACTATTACTTGTGTAGTAATCAATACTTGTATGTAATATAAAAATTCTTTCAAAAACTAAAACCCTGGGCTTGACACTCAGTTATTACACTGCTGTGTGGCTGTTGAGTTCTTAGCTTGATCATTCCAACATTATCTCCCTGAGAAGCCTTTCATCTCCCTATGATAGTAAAGTGCTGAAGTAGTTGTACCTTCCCCAGTTAGCACAGCCATTGTAGGATATACCCAAGGACATCAAAGACAAATGAACAAACCCTCATGATTGAGTTCTAGTACCCCCCTACTTCCTTTGCGATACCAAGAAGGGGTTCTGACTAGATACAATTGAATCTATCTGAGGAAAAGATATTTGTGGAGAGATACTGTTTTCAAACGTTCAAGCCAGATGTAATGGGGACAATGGTACACTTGGCAAAGGAGGTATGGGTCTGATTCTAGTCTAGGCATAATGTAAGAAGACAGGGTCAAAATGACTTTGTCCAAATGGTATTTGAGTAGAGAAAAATTGGTTCCTTAACAGAAAAATATGAGTGTGCAGTCTATGATGTATGCAGTTTTTTTTCTGATTGACTTTATTGGATAGGTACCCAAAGTGTTCTATTGGGAATACCAGAACACCTAAATAGTGTTCCTTCAGGAGGCCAATAAGAAATCATTTTTATATACATGTTCATGACCAGGTAACTAATTAGAAACCATATAGCCCTTTATGTTCTCTGATTGATTTCCTAAAATGTAGAAACTGCGTAATTCAAAGTATTGTTTGCCTTGTGAAATAATTAACTGTGCAGCTTAAATGGAGGTATTATGATTACATTGCATGTTAAATAAAAGGTCTGGACTTTACTGGGATGGAAAAATTTATATATCGTATTTCATTGGTTCATATTTTATGAAATATATTAAAACGATGAACTCTTGTTTAACTATGTGTGAGGACAGTGATGTGTTGTTTCTTCTATATTTTGAAACTGTGTGTGCTTTACACATCTTGTAAATAGAAAACACACTATAAAGGAAAAAGAAAACGAAATTCCCTGACACCATAGGCTGTCGGAGGTAAAACCACCACTGTCTAATTGATGTGGCAGTCTGTTTGCCAAAATTTACAGTTATCAATCAGCCCACTCCCAGGCATACACCCTTTCCTACCTGATTATTTTCTACTTTCTAATACGCTAAGGTGACATACAAATGATTTTAAAACATGAAGAACAAAAATAAGTGCTGTCTCGGGTCCCCTTCCTGCAATTCCCAACTAGGAAAAATAATCACCCAAGATTATGCATTTGGTTAAGATGTGCTTGATAGGTATTGCATAGTGTGTGTGTATATATCTGAGGCCATATTATGAGCTCATATTCTGTGCCCGAATAGAAAGATCTATATTACGAGCTCAGTGCAGAGCTGAGCCTCTGTTTTTATGCGCTTGCAATGTGTAAGGTGAATTTATTCAACCCAATATTTCTCTGTGTTACAGAATTATTTTCCATGCCACTGATTTCAAGCTATCCTGGCTGATGAGGGGTTTGTCAACTTGAGTGGGACGGGTATGCCCAGACTGGGTCCTGTGCTCTCCATGCCACTGGATTCAAGCTATCCTGGCTGATGAGGGGCTGGGTTCAAACTGGAATTGCATGGGGAGCAAAAAAACGATGGATTTAGGCCCAGATCTCTGTACTGGGTTAATGTATGACATTGTTCTGCATTCTGTCCATCAATTGTTCTTTTTGCACAGAATTATTTTAGGCAGCCCTGCTCAGAAACACAGTGGGGCAGCAAGGTTACCAAGGGACCTAATGCAAAGAACGAAAGTAGCCCCAGAGCTCAATGTAGGTAATAAAATACAGCCACAATTGTGTTGCAGAGGGCTCTTCACACCCCTGTGCCCTGGTGACTCTGCTATGCCCCTGCAGAAACAAAGAGTAACTCTGCGCACTATTTCCAAGTTGTACTGAAAGTCCTTACTCTTGGAATTCACTTTGCACACTGTAGGTGCATAAACACAAGAGCTCAGCTCTGCCCTGATGAAGTGATGTGAATATTGATACGGCCCTTTGAGTTCATTTTTGGCGTCTATTGCCCACACATTATCTGTAAATATCTTTGAGTTAGTGTTTATTTTCCTGACAACAAATCTCGAAAAAATATAGCAGCAAATGCCTCTGTGTGTGAGAGCTCTGCTGTCAGAAAAGCATACAGTAAATTGGAGATAATTTTACTTAATGCATGCACTCAAGATGCCAAAAAGAAACAAACTGACAACATGTGTGTCGGTACAATGCAGAAAACGACATAATGATACGGCTCCTGGAGTCTACCCTCTACTTTGAGAGCAAATGTATGATGTTTCACTATTAATGTTTTAGTTCCAATATTTACATTGAATTGTCTCTCCACACATTAAAAGAAAGTGAGTACTAATGTTGCACTTGACAGAAAAAGTGCTTTAAAAATCTTTGTTTAGCGGTCTCTTCATGAGAAAGCCTATAGACCCTCTTCAATATTAGAGTTGATATACGTTACACTCCAGGTCAATGGGTAGATAGATAGAAGTTATGTATGCCTTTCCTCAAACTTTTTTGCTCAGCTCAGTGTTCATGCAGGGTAGCTCAGTTGGTCTGTGCTTGTGCTGAGGAGCCTAGGCCGAAACCACATAACCTACTACTGAAAGGTGAAAAAACTATTTGAAGGTCCTGAAACATTCCCCCCAATTAGGCTTCAAAACATGACCAAGACTATAGCCAAAAAATATCTGTTATACCAGAGTCTTTGAGCTCCAGTTGATGTAATAGCGAAGCAGTAGATACATGACGTGTGGGACTCCAAACTGGTCTCACATGTGTCATGTTCCATGTGCATGTAGAGAAAAAATGTCAAATGTAAGAATGTCAAAGTGCTTTGGATCTTGTGCAATGATATTTTCAGGGTTGTGCTGACACTTTTCTGGCGAGGAAAAGAAAATGGCCGAGGGGTTCAATTGCTAGAATTTCTTTTAGCCACTGGTAGATACACTGCTACAATCCTGCCCACTATGTGATTGCCCACCCTTCCCCTTAAGACAGGAGCCAGCAATGTGCAAATTAGTTTTGGTCCTGCTTCATTATCAAAATTCCAGCCCATAAGCCAGGAAAACAGGAGCACAGCCAGCCCTGACCAGTTTTGGCATATTTAGGCCTCTTCAGTAGTGTGCAGCTTGAGTCCTAAAGCACAGTGAACACAGGACCCATGTGTGACCATACCCATCCCACTTAGGGTGTCACACTGCGTAAAATATAAAAAGGGAACAGTGGATTCCCTGAAATAATCTCGGCCTCTGGTAATTGCTCTGGGCTGCAATCCAGTCCATCTTTTTTATGTGCATCATGCCCCCTCGAAGAGAAAGCAGCCATATGCAAATCAATCTTTGTCCTGCCCTAATAAGAACTGTCCAGTCTGAACTGCCAGACTAGGACCCCTTTGAATTTGAACACATGCGACATGTCCCCAGTGCAAAATTGTGTTGATGCTGCACACAGCCAATTCTCCTGAGGCAGCTACCACGAAGAAATCAAGCACATATTGGGAACTCATCCTATGATAATACTTGTAACAAATTGGGTTGCTGCGTGAGGGGGTAAAACCCTACTCAAGCAGAAACCACAATCTTTGTCAAGGTGATGTCACAAGCAAATCCTAAATTAAACTGTGCTAAACCTCCTGGCAGCTTGGCACAGAGCAGTTAGTCTAAACTTGAAGGCAATGTGTACAGTATTTGTGCAACACTTCAAACAGTGACACAGTGAAAACACACCACAAAAGGATCCCACACCATATTTAGAAAAATAAATTATTCTTTAATAAATAAAGCAAGAGCAAAACAACAAAAATCCAATCAGTAGAACCGGAGACATGCAGGTGTACGGTTTTCAATGAAAATAGTGCCAAAAAGCACAAAACGCCAACTGTGAAAATCTGGTCACCCCAGACCCGGACAAAGTCACAAGTTAAGTCCGATGGAGGTTGTGCTGGCTACAGGGACTCAGTGAGGTCTGCTGAAAAAGAGCAGGTTTGAGGAGCGTTGCGAGGTAACTCACTGAGAATGCGTCGTTGAGCTGAGAAGATGCATCTGTTCCAAGGAGCTTTGATGTGATGTCCTGCTTCGTCATCAAGGATCCTGTCAATGAGGGCTTGTGTGAAGTCTGGTGTTGGGGATGCCTTAAGGTAATGCGTCGGTTCTGAGGAGCTGTGATGAAGGAACCTGCGTCCTCGTCGAGGCAGCCGTCGAGGAGAGATTTGTAATGCGAGGGCCTGCATCGGAAAGCTTTGTACAGGCAGCGGTTCTGATGCGGGCTGTGAGGTTGATGTGGAGTCCTTTGCACTGGCAGAACCCTCGCAGTAGACCCTTTGCGCCAGTTCTGCTCAGTTTTGCGCTGCAGAACAGAGGAGATGCATCAGTTCTGATGGGTCCAGAGATGAGCTGACAGAGCAACTTCAGTCCCACTTCCAAGGTTCTAGGACGGGGATGGTACCAATTGGCAGGTTAGGACTCATGAATGGCAGAGTCCAGGTGCTGGGTTTAAGGTTGTTGGAGCCTTCGGTCCCTGAGACTCTAGTCAGGATGCCATCCAAATAGCCCTTGGAGTCACCTTGGGGTCCTGAATTCCACAGATGGAGGTCCAGTCCTTATCACCTAGGCCAGAGGGCAGCAGGCCAGCACAGCAGGGCAGCAGTTCCTTCAGAGCAGCGGTCCAGCAGAGTGGCAGTCTTTTCAGTAGCACAACAGTCCTTCTTCCTGGCACAGTATCCACCGGTCCAAGACGTATACTGAAGAGGTAGTGTCTGAGATCCAATATTTATAGAAAATATGATTCAGAGCACAGCACCAAGATAGTTTGAAACCAACTCTGTTGCCGGTTTGATTTTAATTTAAACAACACGTCAAGAAAAACAAAGTTGGACAGTGTGATAGAGTCCGTATATAAACACAATATTTGAATAGGTTGTTAATTTGTTGACACGTAGGTAGAATTCAGGCCCAGACAGCCGACACGTGTTTCGTCATGGAGACGACTTTCTCAAGGCTTCAACTGTAACTATTCCGTTCGTTGTTTGTAAGCGCTGGACAGTTTCCAGTCCTCTTGGTGTACTGGGGAATTGGACAGTGAAAACTTCTAGAATATCGAAGGTACAGCGGATATATTTTCAGAATCAGAAGTGACCTCTCAGGTGAGAGAGTCAAACTCACAAAAACCTGTATTTGAACTTCTCGTTACGAAGGACGAGAAACAATCCTGTAACACCATCAATTAAATGATTATCCCATTATTCGTGCAAGGCGGCCCATATCCACAGTGCTCCCAAATTCCCTTGGCGTCAGTCCTTGATTTATACCTGGTGCTCATCCTCTGTAAGGTGAGACAAGCGTCTAGAAATTCTCTTTGAAATGCCCTGGCTTTTTGCCTTCACTGTCCTGGCTCCAGACTAACTACACGTGGTATACAGCCCTTTGTGTGAGGCAGGACACAGCCTATTCAAGTGTAAGTAGGGCTTTGCCCAGGTCAACCCTCGCATCCTGACAGTAATGGCTTATCCAGGCACACCTAAGCTCTCTATTGTGTGTGGCTGTTTAGGAGGAATACACAAAGCCCAACTGTCAGCTACACCCAGTCATGTGACCCAGAGACAGGCTACAGGAACGAAATGGCTAAGGCATGAAAATGCCAACTTTCTAAAAGTAAAAGACGCACAATTGATGGACGAAATGCAAAACAAATCAAAACATTCACCCCCAGTCAAGAGATCTGGGTTTAATCCATCATTCTTTTGCTCACCATGCCACCCCAGTTTAGACCTGGCCATATGCAAATCAGTCACAACCCTGTGCCTCAAGGGAACAGTCCATCCCGAACTGCCAAGGCAGGTCCTCCCTGGACCGGAAACAAGCATCCTAGGTCCAGTTTCGGGGTTTCACCCCTCATCAGCAAGGATAGCTTGAATCCAGTGGCACTGTGAGCCCGGGACCCCAGTCTGGGCATACCCAGCGCACTTAGGGCGAGGAAGCAAAAGACACACAATTGATGGAAGGAATGCAGAACAAATCAAAACATTCACACCCAGTCAAGAGATCTGGGTTAAATCCATCATTCTTTTGCTCACATGCCACCCCAGTTTAGACCTGGCCCTATGCAAATCGGTCTCGACCCTGTGCCACATGGGAATAGTCCAGCCCGGACTGTCAAGCCAGGTCCTCCCTGGACCGGAAACAAGCATCCTAGGACCAGTTTCGGGGTTTCACCCCTCATCAGCCAGGATAGCTTGAATCCAGTGGCACAGTGAGCCAGGGACCCACGCCACTGGAGTAAGGCTATCCTGGCTGATGAGGGGTGAAACCCCAAAACCGGTCATAGGATGCTTGTTTCTAGTCCAGGGAGGACCTGGCCTAGCAGTTCGGGCTGGACTGTTCCCATTGGGCACAGGGTCGAGACTGATTTTCATAGGGCCAGGCTCTGATTACGGTTCCCCGGGGCACCGTAATCGGAGCACGCACAAGCTGAGTATCCTGCACAATCAGGTCTCTGAGCCCGCCGGTCCCCCAGAGGAAGCCCGAATTGGGACAGACAAGTTATAGGTACTATTGACCTGTCACGAAGAAGAAGGGTGAGTTCATTACCCGCCTTGACAGGGTGCTTACAATTAGCATCCTAACACTTTATATAGGTCCTGAAGAAAGCCCCCGACCCCCAGAGGGCTGAAACATGTCGACCTCTCACATGGACAATGAGGTGCTATAGAACAGTAACACTTCTATAAACACACCGCCCTACTTTTTTAACCTTGCTACCTATCCAGCCGAATAAAGTGTGTTTGGGAAGGAGCGCTAAGCAATTTTAACTCACTTCACTCTAGCTTATATTATCACTGATCACTACTGCTAACACCAGTTGGTCTACCTCCAGGTGGAGGAAAGCATTTTGTCAAAAAAGACCCAATGATGATGCTTTCAAGTTCTAAGAGAAGCGGAGAACCAAGATATACTCCTATACCACTCCTGTACGTGAATGAGGGTTTTTAAGTTGGTTACCACACCTGACCCTGGTATTACAGGTACAAGTGATCCATTCCCCCTTTGATATTTGGCCATCCTATGTGACCAACTCTTGCAGCACCCAATCAAAGGTCACGTGAAGCAGGGGTTTGGAGCAGGGTCTGGCCAGAGGCAGAAGGCCGAAGGCTGTCTGCAGTGGGGGTTAGCCGATCACAGAGGATTGTGTACAGGGATTAACCTCCTCCAGCCAGGTCCTGCGGCCCTTTGTGCTGCCTAGTGCCAATGCAGGCACCCTTTCACTATGGCACAAGGGTGCCTACATTGCATGTAGGATTGTTTTTGTGCAGGAAGGGTCACTTGAGGCTTTCTCCTCTTTCTATCTGTGCTGCAGAAAAAACGAGGAGAAATAAAGATATTTTTCTTCATTACGTATCACCTGGGGAGGCAAAGGTTTTTGGTGCATTCCCAGGTCTCCCACTTCTGGTAAATCTGGGAATGTGTCAAAATTCTTGAATGTTGCATGGGAACACCCACACAGCACCCATGGAAAAGCCTTCCTGATCGATTTGCGCGGTGTTGTATTACTCGAGATTTATGAAGCCACTCAGGGACACGCAAAGTAGTCTTGCGTGACTTCATAAATCTCATTATTAAATGTATCCACGATGCAAAGGGGCTCGTACATATGCCCCTGGGTTTCCTAAATGATAGCTCCACCCGCTAGCTGACAGTCAATTCAAAATCACTAAGATCCACTCTCATCCCTGAGCACCAAACATCTCCTTAAAATGTGCACAATAAAAAGAAATCAATCTAGCATTGCATCTTTTCCCTGTTTTCCTCCTGATGAAAGTGATGTGTTTTCTCAGTACAACAGTTCAAGACTTATTCATCATACCAGCATGGAGAAAAAGCTCTTCCTTAGGCCACCCCCACATTGAACATACAGATAAGCATTATCGACTTTTCAGTATGACTCATCCAATATTTCAAGATGACTCATTTAAACCGTGAAAAACGAATGTTCCACCCCTCTGTGTCTTCAACATCAGGTGCATCATACACAAAGCCAACTGAAAGAGCCGCCCTGTATACCTTGCCAGGAAAATAACCAATTGGACTGACAGCATGGATTGACGGATGGACGGATGGATGGATGGATTAGTCCGCTCATTGTATTTTGCTAAATATCTTCAAATATAATGATGATAGGTATACTTATTTTTTTTAGTTGAAGAAAATAATATTCTAATTGCACACCAAGATTGCAGCACTCAAAAGTGAATTTACATTTATTCAGTAGCACTTATTAGATTTCAGTTGTCTAATGAGATGGCTTACAGCACATGGATAACAAAGAGGTTAAAGGTTGAAACCTTAGCAAGGTGGACACATCTGTTGAAATCAAGTGTGCCGTATTAATGATCTATCAGGTTTTGGCTAATGATGACGACTTCCAATTAAAATTGCATGGTAATATCTTTGCAACATTGATCCTGAGCACTTTGGACTATTGCCATTTACCCAAACATGCATCAGGGCCTAATTAACTGATGAATCTTATTTTTTGTATAATAATGCACACATAACAAGAAATACAGCATTCAAATGATTTAATTTAAAGTTAATGACACATCCAGTCTTCTCCTGAATTAACACCCACAAGAACCCTGGTCTTAAAAGTGCAGTAAAGGCACAGGAAACAACACAATTAAAATGAAATGCCAAGCTCCATTCTTGGAATATAATGCGATTACTGAGTTCTCAGAACTACTACGTAATCAGATAAAGACACGTCTATTTCTAACACGCACAAGAGGTGAGAAAAATGTATCCAGAGCAGAACTCATGAGAACATCTCTCTACTTCCTGGAAAGGGACATAGGACAGCCTACCTTTGGACCAAAGAAGAGACCAATAATGATTACGTCATTAATTTGGAGCAGGATATGATTTACACTATATCGACTTTCCTTTCCATGCATTTAACCCAGCTGCCCCTCCACTCGCCATTCCACTCTCAAGGCCATAGTACCCCCCCCCCCATATTATCAATTTCATTATTGGTTTCATCTGAAATCATTTGAGGTTTCCCGTTAACATGACAGTGATTACTTTCCATTGTGCCTAAATATTTTGATGCCTGATACCAACCATCCTCAGACAGTATCTGTAATCAGAAATAAAAATAAAAAAGTAACTAATGTTAACCCCAATCGGTGACTGATCCAGTAGTGAAATACTCTCTCCCCTGGTCTCTAGCATCCTTGATGTCGATGTATATTATAACTTGTTAATTTTAGCGATTCGGTTCACTGTTATTCAGTCCTGTAGATCATAGGGTGAAAATGAAGCCAGATTCACCGAAGAGTGGTGCATCTTTGATAGAAAGGGGTTTTTGACGGTATGACTATGAAATTAATAAGCTAAAGAGACAGACTTTTAAAAGAAACATCGGAGCTAGGAAAGCAGAGCTCTGACATAAAACATGGCTGCAACAGGAAGAAGCATATTGTCCCCCAGATGCAAGGGGCCAATTCACATCAAGTGAGCACTTCGGGGGCGTGGCTTAGCATCATGGCCACGTAGACGCTTTTCATCTGAGCTCCTCGTGGCGGCCAACGTTTAACAATAATCCTGAATAATCCTACCCTCTACAAGCAACGGATCGGTAGCCTGAACTTGCACTGACCCGTGCCTGAGTCATTCCAGGACGCGGGGAGAGCGGAGGTTGGTGTGAAACGCCACAGCGGTGAAGACGAGGCCTCAGGAGGAACAAGGCGCCATCTTGGACCTGTGGCGATGGAGGGAAGCGGAGCTCTGGGAGGCCCGAGACTCGATCGGGCACCCAGGACCTGACGTAAATCCTTGCCAACTAAGGAGGTGCGGATGAGAGGGTGCCCTCCCCGAGGCTGTTGGGGAGCGGTGGTCGGCGTTTCCGCTGCATCGGAGGACAGCGGAAGGGCAGCGAGACTCAACGGGAGCTACGGTCCGGCCCTGCGCTACAAGGAGGGCGGTGGAGGTACGCGCCGGTGGCCCACGGGAGGAAACCGGAGCATGAGAGGGAACATTGCGGGCTCGGCTGTCATCGTTCCGCCCGGGGAGGATTAGTGGTGTACATGGTGGTTTCCGGTCCGTGGTTGACGTGCAGTACTGCAGGTCAGGTCAGCGGTCTAGCGCTCCAATCAGGAAGTGCACCCAGTCAGGTGGGAAGCACTACCGGGTGAGACCGCATAAAGCAGCGGTACTCAAAGCCCTCAGCGCTTCTAGTACTGCTCCGTGCCTGATGCCTGCCGCTAGTCGCCTACACAACGGATCCTCCGGATTTACCCACCAGAACTTCCCGAGTCCTTCACCTTCGTAGACGCATTGAAGCGTCTTCTTTGCTGGTGATGCAGCGGGTACAATAAAAACTATTTTCCTCCTAGGTCACTTATCGGTCATCCAGGGGCGACTTATATTTTCTCACATCCACATGACGATGGGGCCCATAACATCGCCTATCACACACACACACACCTGGATTTCCTCTAAACCTTTACGAAATTCTATACTCCTAGGAGAAATAGGAGAACTAAATGAAAAACATCATTTATGTACCGCTGGAAGGAGCCGGGATACCTTATTACCTTAACCTATCGCTTTCTTGGTTATTTCTTAAGATATTCCTGCTCATTGTTTTGTCGATGGATCATCTAGTAAGAAATCAGTTTATAGTGATTAAGACCAGCTAAATCACAATAACCAATTACCAGTTTCACAATAATTTAGTAAAATAACCACTGAGTCGTTTGATTTAAGAATCTTACATTTTATATAATTTTAAAAGCATGAGAAAGAATTTAGACTTTTTATTCAATTATTCATTCATTATTAATTCAAATATTTATTAAGCAAAATCAATTTTATTGCAGAAAGGAAATGTTGTCATGAAACAAAACCCTAATTACCTGCCTATCTTCCTAATTTAGCCTAATGATTTCTAACCTAAGTTTAAGATTTAAAAATAACCTGATTCTCATACTCAACTGGAAAAATAAGACAGCAACAGAAACTTCAGCTCGTCAGCATCAGCTACCGCAACCCGTCTCATCTAACAGTCTTTCAGCATCTCCCGCTCAGTAAAATGGATCGATCTGGAACACCAAGCACTGGAAGCCACCAACTCCAACACCGACTCTGACTACGACTACCCCTCCCACTAAGAGTAGGCCTTCTTATACCCTAATTCTAACTTTGCTAACTAAATTGTTGCAACATTAATAACGCGCTTTTCTTTCATTGGTTCACTCATTTCATCTATTCATTCTTAATCAAGTTCTCCTGGATCCAGCTTGTTCTTTTGGAATGTATATGTTCATTTCTTTTCTCACAGTTCAAGACATGTTTCCATCCGCTTCGATCAGTACATTTGTAACTTCTTTCAATACATTCGAGAACTCTGCAGGCATTGTCCTTTCTCTTAAAACGGTTTCCCACGACTCTTTGCTGATCACCACGGCACACTATCAGTTCAATTAGGTCACATCAGCCTTGACCATTCTTGCATCCTAGCCTCTCAGCACCATCACGTGGTTAGCCTTTCTCCAACTTTTTCTCCCTTATCACGCGTTTTCCCAGCACATGCGCACTCTAATAACCGGCAGCCATTTTATATCGCCACTCGATTAGACTTAGAAGCACTATTTAGAAATAAACAAAACATAATTAAAATAGAGAAACATAGCCTTTTCGTTTCCCTCCCGTCATCTATGTACCCCAATTAGTTATTACCTAGCAGAAAGCAACATTTAAGCTGTTCCTTACTTACCATCACTATTGTTTTTGCAACGACACGTTTATATTCTATGAAGCACAAATCATGCATTTATTATTTATTTAGTACGCAATTATTTTATGTTATAATTAGACACACAGACATTCGTTAATAGATTATTCAGCATATATACTTGCGTGTTACCCTTCCCTCACGTACATTGTTGATTAATACATTTAAACGAACATTTTTATTAATTATTTATAAAATTTGTTAGGGGTTAAAACATTTTTTTTTTTTTTGTCTGCTCCATCAACTCCCCCCTTTGGTGATTTTTAAATCACCACATAAAACCCAAGTTATACTTCTTTTTCAGGCAGCATATGTCTTTCATCCTTTTGCTTTTTGTTAGTTATACATCTGTTTCCATTTCATCTTGTCTTCTTGTCTCTTTATACATGCTTTCTTTCATTTTCTCTAACTCAATTTCACCCATTTCTCTCTCTCTCTCTTTCATTATTCTGTTATTTCTTTTTATCTTATTTTGTCTTACTTTTCTTTTTATACACGTTATTACAATTTTCAACACTATGGCTAACAATATTGCTACAGTTGCTATTATTATAACTTTCCCTATCATTAGTCTACTCATTCTTGTTAACCAATTTGCTACTGAAGAAAACCCTCTACCAAGTTTTCCCAGGACACTTTCAACCTCCAGTGGAACTAGTTCTTTGTGAAAATTTGTAATATTTGTAATATACTTTTGTATATTTTCACTTTTATCAGGAATGTAAGTGCAACAATGTTGGACTTTCAGCATTCCACGAACTCCACCCTCTTTTGCCAAAAGAATATCAAGGGCAAGCCGATTTTGCATCACCATAGCTCTCATGGCAACCATTTCGGTATTTACCATCAAGAACCCTCCCGCAGTATCTGTAGACAAACGATCTACTACTGTGGATAACTTCCGAATTTTAAATGCATTCAAAGATATTCCCACTGCTGGTATTAATGCTCCAAAAATATCACCTACAATTTCTGAAAAACTTTCCCTCTTTCTACGTGTAAAGCTATTAATCATTTTGTATGTTCCTTTTTCTTCTCTGTCCATATGAAAGATTTTTGGAAAGACCAGGCCTACATAACAAGTTCCATACCAATGGTCCTGTAACCTGTAATAAGCTCTATTCCCACAAATATAATAGATACCTAGAAATATTAGATCTTTTCCACCTTTGAATCCCCAACCTCCCAAAATTTGATAATTGTCATGGCAAATACTGGAACCTACAAAATAATTGTCATAGACTGTCTTATTTCTCCTAATACACAACTTTCCTGTTTGCGGCCAATCTAATGTCATTGCTGCATTTATCTTTTTCCCTTCATGATTTTCTTCCTCAAACGTCCATAGATGTGTTCCTTTCTCTTTTATTGCTTCTCTTTGAAATGTCATTCTCCTTTCTTCAACCATTTCTAAAAATACCTTTTCTTCTTTCTTTAACTCAAAGGTAAGGTTGTTTTTAGCTACTTCTTCTAATGTTAAAATGTTATGCTCTAAAAAGAATTCTCCTAAAACCTTTGCTTGTTTTACTTTGTTAAGTTCTGGAACTACAGGAACATTTGCAAAAATCTTATCTATATCAGTGTAATAAAACTCTAATCTACCTGTTTTATAAAATAAACTTGCTATGACACTACAGGTTATTCCATAAGTTAGAGGTAGGTGATGATAAGTCACACCTTCTGACACTGATGCAGGCAACTGCATACAAACATAACAATCTCTCACATCCATTGTCTCTACATATTCGTACAACAATTTTGTAAAAACATTTTTAGAAAAGTCTGTTACTGACTTATCCTTATGTAATTCTGCACTACTTCTTAAAATAACTGGTTCTTTAATATTAGTTTCTTTTTCTGGTTTAGTATCATTCTTTGCTTCTATTACAGCTATACTAATAGGAATTGTGATTGCTAAAACTATCCATACTGTCATTAATAATCCTGTACAAAAGCAGCACATTTTACACCATCTTTTTACAAACTCAAATTTATCCCTTCTATCTCTAGTATTCTCCATTTTGCTTTTATCTTTTGTTAAATCTCAGAAAATTGTGTCACTACACCTCAGAAATGACTTAGATGCCACTCTGCTTTCAAAAGTCTTTGCTTGGTACTTTCTTTTAATTCTTTTGAGAATTCTTTTGTTGTCACATCCGGTGATTTGTCATATCCAGTAAAATTGTCACATCCGGCAGAAGCACTTTAAGTCTTCACTTCAGGTTTGTTGCATCTCACCTTTACCCATTCGGTTTCTTAGTCTCGGGTTCTCGTGAGTGTTTCCTTCTTCTTTGTAATCCGTTAGAGCGATGTACAACCACTCAGGTGACTTGTATTTCGAATTCACTTTCTTTGTTCTTTTAGACTTTTGCAATCGTTTTCCACTTGGCTTTTCTTGTTCCTTTTGACTTGTTATTTCATTCACCTGTTCAGCACTTTTTTCTCCTGTTCTGATTATTCTGTATCTCAATTTTCTTATATAGTTGCTGGGCCAATTGTCTCCTTTTCTTGGCCTTTTGGCTTCACCTTCTTTTTCTCCTCTTTCTGATTTCCAGTTTCTTTTTCTTGATTCAGTTCTTGTTTTCTCTTCTTCACCGCTTTCTTCAGATTCTGTTTCAACTTTTTCACAATTGTCTCTTATTTTGAAACTTATGATCTCATCTTCTCTTACTGGTGGATCTGTCTTCTCCTTCTTGTGTTCCCTTATTACTGTCCCTCCTCGATGTTCTTCCGAATTGGTATTTTTCTCACTCTCTGCTTCTAATTTTCCCTGTTCTTTTGTTTCACTATCTGTCCCTATTGCTCCTCGGGGTTCTTCTCGATTTTCTAACTTTTTATTTGTCTCTTTCCCTACTTTGTCTATTAATATTACTTTTGAAGGATTTCCACCATAACTTGTACTTGGTTGCTCATTTAGATCATTTTCTTGTTCATTCTCTTCTATAATTGGTTTAAATCCCCAAGTTCTCCTTCGAAATTCTTCACAGTTTTCAACTGAATCATCAGATCCTGAACTCGTGTCAGATATTTCCAGATGTCGACTTACAGGTCGATCTTCAAGTTCTGGAATTTCTGTAATTTTTCCTTCTTCTTCTTCTTCTTCCTCTTCCTCTTTAGAGGTGCTTGCAGTTGGGGTTTCCAGATGTCGACTTTCAGGTCGATCTTCAAGTTCTGGCACCCTTTCTCTTATTCTTTCTGTCCCAGTCGCTGAACTCTTATCCCACACTTCCAGACGTCAACTCACATGTCGATCTGCAGGTTCTTGAACTCTGATTGTGTGGCAGGCATGGACCCAGTTTTTCACTCTTGCACACTTGACTGCAGTTGTTGTCACTAGGATTACCTGTCGTGGCTCGTCCCAGCGAGGAACTAGACAGTTTCTTCTCCTGTGGATTTTTATGCAGACCCAGTCTCCTGGATTCAAGTCGTGGGCTGGTTTTCTTTCAAGAGTGGTCGCATCCGGTCCAACCTGATGAAACACAGAATGCACCACATCAGCCAGTCCTTTGCAATAATCCAGTACTAGATCATCAGTTATAGTCAATAACTTGTTGACAGGTACTTGTGCTTGTCTCATTGCTCGTCCCATGATCACCTCATGAGGACTAAGTCCAGTTTTCTTTTCAGGAATGCTTCTGATGGTCATCAGGACAAGGGGCAGTGCATCGGGCCATTTGAGTCCTGTAGCTTGACACATTTTTCCTAACCTATTCTTAATTGTTCCATTAATTTGCTCTACTACCCCAGAAGCCTCTGGTCTGTATGCACAATGCAGTTTTTGTTTAATACTTAATGCTTCACAAATTAATTGAATCAACTCATTTTGAAAATGTGTTCCTCTATCTGTCTCAACCGTGACTGGAAAACCATACCTTGGAATGAACTCTCGCAGCATAAGTTTTGCTACCGTTATTCCATCATTCCTTCTAGTGGGGTATGCCTCCACCCAACGAGAAAACAAACAGACGACCACTAGAACATATTTTAGTCTGTTACAAGGGGGCATTTCGATGAAGTCTAATTGCATTCTAGTGAACGGACCTCCTTCTCGTCCTATTGTTCCTAGACTCACTATTGTCTTTCTTCCTGGATTAAACTGTTGACAAATAAGACATCTTTGACAAAGACTTTCAGCTATGGCTCTGAATTTTGGGTTATACCATGTTTGTCTAAAAAGTCTGATCATTGCATCTCTCCCAATATGAGCTTGTCCATGGTACATCTGTGCCATGTCTGCAATCATGCTATCAGGCATAACTGGTCTTTCATCTCTGTAAACCCACACACCATTGTTTTCTTGTCTTCTACATCCTGCTTTTATCCAGTAATCTTTTTCCTCATCATTTGCAACTTCCTGTAACTGTCTCACCTCATCCCATGTCTCGACAGTGTTAGTAAAAAGCAAAGGAGAAGAGATATGCTCCCTTTCGCGATTCTTGTTTAGGGATACCATGTTCTCTGCACAATATTTGGCTATCTCGTCCGCGTAATTATTACCAACAGCTATGTAATCTTCATTTTTCTTATGTGCTTTGCATTTTACTACAGCTATCTGCTTAGGCAGCTGTATCGCCTCAAGCAGTTTCTTAACAAAATCTCCATTTCTGATAGGTGTTCCTGCAGACGTCAAGAAACCTCTTTGTGACCAAATCTGACCAAAATCGTGCACTATACCGAAACCGTACTGGCTATCGGTCACAATCGTAACTCGTACATTTCTTCCCAACTTACATGCTTGAATCAAAGCAATCAGTTCTGCAACTTGGGCAGACCTTATTCCTTTCAGACAAGACGCTTCCATCACAGTTGCCACTGTGCACACTGCGTAAGCTGCGCTTAGAACTCCTTCTTTCGTTCTCAAGCATGAGCCATCCACAAACATGACATAATCTGATTCCTTTAAAGGCTCATCTTTTATGTCAGCTCTTGGTTTTGTGCAATATTCCAGCACATTCAGACAATCATGATCTACTTCATCTTGTTCAATTACACTCTCTTCATCTGGCAATGATGTCGAAGGATTCACATTCATACATCTATCTATGGTCACATTTTCTGCACTCAAGATTACTTTTTCGTACTTAGTCAGCCGACTATGTGTCATGTACTGTGTTTTTGTTCTTGTCAAAAGAATCTCTACTGAATGGGGAACATATACTCTCAGTGGATACCCCATCACTATACCTTCACTTTGTTCCAGACTTACACAAGTAGCAGCAACAGCTTTCAGACATCCAGGCAACGCTTTTGCTATAGGATCTAAAACAGCTGAAAAATAAGCAATTGGTCTCTTCATTGTTCCATGTTTTTGTACCAGTACTGAAAATGCACATCCATCTCTTTCACTGCAGTACAATTCAAAATCCTTTTCATAGTCAGGCATTCCTAAAGCAGGGGCCTCACACAATTTCTTTTTCAACTCTTTGAAAGATTTCATTTCTTCGTCATTCAATTCAAAAGGGTCTTTTACATCCTTCTTGGTCAGTTTTTGTAATGGTTTAGCAATCAAGGAAAAACCACTTATCCATTGTCGGCAATATCCAACCATTCCCAGAAACATTCTTACCTCTCTTTGCGTCATTGGTGCTCTCATTCCTTGAATCATTTTTATTCTTTCTGTCGCTATCTTTCGTACTCCTTTCTCAATTTTATGCCCTAAATATTGGACTTCTTTTTGACAAAATTGCAATTTTGAAGGGGACACTTTATGTCCTCTTTTCTCTAGATGGTTCAGTAAAGCAATTGTATCGCTTACACATGCTTCTTTTGTTTTCGATGCCACCAACAGGTCATCGATATACTGCACCATCACTGACTTTTCTGGCATTTTCAAATCTTCCAGGGACTTCTTTAAAATCTGATTAAAGATTGAGGGGCTTTCTGTATACCCCTGAGGAATTCGGCACCATGCCAAAATACGTTCTCCGAACCGGAACGCAAATAATGGCTGGCTATCTGGATGTAAAGGAATAGAGAAAAATGCGTGACACAAATCTATCACTGTATACCACTCAGCTTCATGTGGAATTTGGTATAGAATTACTGCAGGGTTTGGCACTATTGGACAACAAGGCACAACTATTTTGTTGATCTTTCTCAAATCCTGTACTATTCTATATGTTCCGTTTGGCTTTTTCAGTCCCATAATAGGTGAATTACATGGACTGCTCATTATTTCTTTTAGAATTCCCTGTTCGATCATTTTATTTATTACAGGAGTTATTCCTTCAATTATTTCTGGAGTCAATTTATACTGTGGCGTATTTGGGTAAGTTGTTCCTTCTTTTACTGTTACTTTTACGGGATCTACTTCTTTCATTAATCCAATATCTTCTCCTGTAAAATCCCACACATTTTCTTTCACTGCATTTTTCAGTTCTTTTGGAAGTTTTTCTGCATCAAATGCAGGAAACAAACCATTCATTTCAGGTTCCTGATTCATCAATGTTACTTTATACAATACATCTTCATCTGGGGTCTGAAATCCAATTCCATCTGGCGTACAATAAATTGTGCAATTCATTTTGCACAAAAGGTCACGACCTAAGAGATTTACAGGACTACAATCGCACACTACGAATCTATGCATTTAGCTAAAAGAACCAATTTTTACTTCCACTAATTCAGTAAGTGGTGTTTTAATCTGCTGATTTGCTACTCCTACTACTTGGATGTATTCACCTGAGAGAGGAAGGTTTGGAATTTCCACTGATCTAACAGTAGAACGGGTAGCTCCAGTATCGACAAGGAATGTTACATTTGCACCATTCACTTCTCCATCCACAAAGGGACCAGACTGATCTACCTCTAGAGTTGCGCCAAGTACGCACTCTTTTCCCTCTCATAGGCACCGTCAGAAACTTTCATCCGCCTCATCCTCACTCTGTCGCAACCAATACTGAGAAATGTTAGCTGCTCGCGGCAACTGTGTTACCTGCTCTCCTCCGTAGAATCCTGTTTCTGTACTGTATCTTTGCTGGTTAACAGTGTTGGGAAGTGGTGGTTGTGGCACCTGACCTTGTTGAACAACTACCTCATTCTGCACCTGTGGAGTTAATGATTGATTTTCCGGATTAGGTTTAGGTGGGAACTTACACTCATTTCTCCAATGCCCTAATTTTCCGCAATTATGACAGGGCCATTTCTTCTTTGCCTCCTCTAGACTCATTTGACCTTTCCCTTTACCTATGTTAGGTCGCGATTTATTCTGTCCTGTTTCATTCCCACTATTATTGTCTAATTGAGCTTCTTGCTTTTCTGCCACTTTCACCTGTGCCCACATTGCCTTCTCTTTCAATTTACGCTGTCTACTCTCAATATCATCACTACAATACTTAGCATACCTCAGTACCTCATCTACCGTGCCATTTTGCCAGTTAATCATATGTTGTTTAATCATTTCACTAATCTCTGGTTTCAGTCCAAACACAAATCTGTATACGAAATGACTCATATCTTTTTCACTCAACTCCTCATATCCACTATACTGCTTGAAGACCAACAACAACCTTTCATAATAGGCATGTACAGACTCCTTACTTTCCTGTGTAATTCTATCAATTTTTACCCAATCTGTTTCTTTAGGAGGAATCTTATTTTTCAAAAAGGTAATCACCTTATCGTACTTCCTCATCACCTCAGGACCTGGAGCTCCTGTCTTAGGATCTCTTGGATATTCTGTAGTTGGCCAGTCAACTGTAATTTTACACTCAGACCACAAATCAGTTGGCACCACTATGTCAAACACTCCATCTAAATCTATCCACAACACTTTTGAAACCTTCACAAACCTCTCCACTTGTCGGTATCATTCAACTGGTTTCTCTCTCAGTTTCGGGAATTCATTTGTAAATGACAGTATATCCTGTCTAGTCCAGGGAACATGCACATAACTACCACCTGGAGTTTCTCTCATAGGGTATTCTCTTGCAACAGGTTCTTTTTCAGTTATCATAAAAGCCAAAGAAGCTTTGTCTGCAGTTTTCTCATTCTTTTTTGTCCATCTAACTTTCCATCTGTCCACATCACCCCATTTTCTCAGTAAAACAATTAACTCTTTTATCTGTGTCAGCCTTCCTGCTGTGTTCAAGTTTTCAATATCTTTCTCACAAAAGTCTACTCTGTACGGTTTCTGCAATGTTTTCACTTTCGCAAAATCTACTCCAATTTCACTTGCTATCTCTTCTAGTTTGTCATGTAAATTTTTTGCTCTCCATGTAATACTTTTGCACAGAAACATGATTTCATCATCCTGGTAATTTTTTAGCTTTTCTGTACCAATCATCCCTAAAATTAATTCTTCCATGTCAATCTTTAACCTAATTACATCTAATGGTTTTTCTTCTGGTTCTTTTATTTTAAATGCCTTCATCCACTCATTTAACTCATCAGGAGTCGGACCTATGGGTGTATTATTTAGTTCTATCCAATTACCACTCTTTTCAGGAGTCTCTGTTGCAGATTCTGTTACCATATGCATTTTTCTACCATTACACTCATTCACAGTCAAATTTGTAGGTGGACTTGGTCTGTAGGTACTAGCCAAATTACTTGTACTTGCACTTGGTTCCATCCTTTCTTTTTCTCTCTGAAATTGTGAACTCATAGGAATCACTAAAGACCGTTCATCAATTTTCTGATTCTCAAAAACTGGTATTACTGGACCTATTGTTACAGGTACAGTCACAGCTTCCATGTTTTTCGTTAATTCCCTAATTTTCTCAGTCAGTTCTTTTGTTGTTCTTGCTAATTCAGTTGCATTGTCATTTTCTACTCCTTCATTTTGTGAAGTTCTTATTTGATCTTGTGACCTATTTATTTCAATTCTTTTTACCGGACTTTTATTTCGCACAGTCTCTAATTGCGCCGCATTTGGTGTCACCACTGTGGAACTCTGCTGATACGGAGGGGGATTTCTATTTAGAATATCTTCCAGCAATTCATCATCTGTTTCACTCTCATGCATATATTTTTCCCTCTCCATATGTTTCTTTTTCTCAGTACGTTTTCTCTTAGTCTCTTCCTCAACTGTAAAAGCCGGAAACAAACCTCCTGTCATGTTAGCACATCTCCATCGTTTTATTCTATCCTCATGATTTATTCCCCACATTCTTCCAGGCATGAACTCATGATCTCTTAAACCTCTGAATCTCTCTCGCTCATACATCTCATCTTCCCATTCCGTCAACGCTTCAAACTGTGTCGGTCTAGGTCTAGGTTCTAAATTTGTCATCTTTTCTCTCAAATTTCGCAAAACCGCTACACTAAATGAACCATTCTCAGGGAAAGCTAATGCACCATCATTCTTCGTATACTTTGCCCAATTTTCTAACCATATGCATGTATGATATCCATATTTCAGCATCATATGTGAAGCTGCTGATTTCGGCGGAGGAATTACTTGTCCCTCTCTAGTCACAACCTTTTTGTCTTTCTTAAAGAAATTCTTAATTTTTGTCGTCCATGACGTTCTCTCCCTTTCATACTCGTAATACGGCATGTTTTCGATTGGTTTTTCTCTTCAAACCAGCACTGTTCCGTGTACGGAACTTCAACCAATCACAGCGCGACTCACACCAACACACCAATCAGAACGATTCCCTTCGTCCGCGGATCAACCAATCCTAGCGCGGCACTTTTCTACGTCACTCTTGTCTCTGTGTTCACGTGACTAGCGCACTATCCAATCCTAGCGCGGCACTGTCGATGTCACTCCTGCTCTTTTACCCCTCCTTTACAAAAATTATCGGCAATTTTTCTTTTCACTGTTTCTTCGTTAGTTACAACAATTAAAACAATTCCATAGTCTGATTCGCTAAACCAAAGTGACAGCTTTGTCCTTTTACACAAGAATCCTGTATTTCCAGTAGGCAGCGCTTACCTCTACCCTACCACAGAATTATTAACTTTCGCCGATAAAGTAGCACTTCCCTCTACCTTACCCTTCTTTCAAGCAAACAATTAACCCGTTTCTCTGGGGATAAGACACATGTGGAGACTATGCTCCTGAGAATTAAGGCCAGAGTTTCACAAGAAAACGTGATTTGCTATCTCAGTTACACACCTTTCGTACAGAAATCCCTAACATAACACAACCTGTGTTATTACCAAAATTTGAATTCAGACCATGTACCAAATTCCATGTGACTTCTCTTGCCACACGTGTTCCACTTCCTACATCCCAGAAGCGTGAAAACTCACATATAACATAACGCGACTCAACATATAGTATTAGTCATCAAAAATAATCAATAATCAATAATCACCAAACTAATCTATAGAAACCATAACTCTGCTACCAAGAAATCTGATGCAGCAGGTACAATAAAAACTATTTTCCTCCTAGGTCACTTATCGGTCATCCAGGGGCGACTTATATTTTCTCACATCCACATGACGATGGGGCCCATAACATCGCCTATCACACACACACACACACCTGGATTTCCTCTACACCTTTACGAAATTCTATACTCCTAGGAGAAATAGGAGAACTAAATGAAAAACATCATTTATGTACCGCTGGAAGGAGCCGGGATACCTTATTACCTTAACCTATCGCTTTCTTGGTTATTTCTTAAGATATTCCTGCTCATTGTTTTGTCGATGGATCATCTAGTAAGAAATCAGTTTATAGTGATTAAGACCAGCTAAATCACAATAACCAATTACCAGTTTCACAATCATTTAGTAAAATAACCACTGAGTCGTTTGATTTAAGAATCTTAAATTTTATATAATTTTAAAAGCATGAGAAAGAATTTAGACTTTTTATTCAATTATTCATTCATTATTAATTCAAATATTTATTAAGCAAAATCAATTTTATTGCAGAAAGGAAATTTTGTCATGAAGCAAAACCCTAATTACCTGCCTATCTTCCTAATTTAGCCTAATGATTTCTAACCTAAGTTTAAGATTTAAAAATAACCTGATTCTCATACTCAACTGGAAAAATAAGACAGCAACAGAAACTTCAGCTCGTCAGCATCAGCTACCGCAACCCGTCTCATCTAACAGTCTTTCAGCATCTCCCGCTCAGTAAAATGGATCGATCTGGAACACCAAGCACTGGAAGCCACCAACTCCAACACCGACTCTGACTACGACTACCCCTCCCACTAAGAGTAGGCCTTCTTATACCCTAATTCTAACTTTGCTAACTAAATTGTTGCAACATTAATAACGCGCTTTTCTTTCATTGGTTCACTCATTTCATCTATTCATTCTTAATCAAGTTCTCCCGGATCCAGCTTGTTCTTTTGGAATGTATATGTTCATTTCCTTTCTCACAGTTCAAGACATGTTTCCATCCGCTTCGATCAGTACATTTGTAACTTCTTTCGATACATTCGAGAACTCTGCAGGCATTGTCCTTTCTCTTAAAACGGTTTCCCACGACTCTTTGCTGATCACCACGGCACACTATCAGTTCAATTAGGTCACATCAGCCTTGACCATTCTTGCATCCTAGCCTCTCAGCACCATCACGTGGTTAGCCTTTCTCCAACTTTTTCTCCCTTGTCACGCGTTTTCCCAGCACATGCGCACTCTAATAACCGGCAGCCATTTTATATCGCCACTCGATTAGACTTAGAAGCACTATTTAGAAATAAACAAAACATAATTAAAATAGAGAAA
This sequence comes from Calotriton arnoldi, assembly GCA_963921515.1. NCBI lineage: Eukaryota > Metazoa > Chordata > Amphibia > Caudata > Salamandridae > Calotriton > Calotriton arnoldi. The sequence continues at coordinate 307,148 of CAWUFW010005945.1, forward strand.
CATAGCCTTTTCGTTTCCCTCCCGTCATCTACGTACCCCAATTAGTTATTACCTAGCAGAAAGCAACATTTAAGCTGTTCCTTACTTACCATCACTATTGTTTTTGCAACGACACGTTTATATTCTATGAAGCACAAATCATGCATTTATTATTTATTTAGTACGCAATTATTTTATGTTATAATTAGACACACAGACATTCGTTAATAGATTATTCAGCATATATACTTGCGTGTTACCCTTCCCTCACGTACATTGTTGATTAATACATTTAAACGAACATTTTTATTAATTATTTATAAAATTTGTTAGGGGTTAAAAAATTTTTTTTTTATTTTCTCTGCTCCATCAACTCCCCCCTTTGGTGATTTTTAAATCACCACATAAAACCCAAGTTATACTTCTTTTTCAGGCAGCATATGTCTTTCATCCTTTTGCTTTTTGTTAGTTATACATCTGTTTCCATTTCATCTTGTCTTCTTGTCTCTTTATACATGCTTTCTTTCATTTTCTCTAACTCAATTTCACCCATTTCTCTCTCTCTCTCTTTCATTATTCTGTTATTTCTTTTTATCTTATTTTGTCTTACTTTTCTTTTTATACACGTTATTACAATTTTCAACACCATGGCTAACAATATTGCTACAGTTGCTATTATTATAACTTTCCCTATCATTAGTCTACTCATTCTTGTTAACCAATTTGCTACTGAAGAAAACCCTCTACCAAGTTTTCCCAGGACACTTTCAACCTCCAGTGGAACTAGTTCTTTGTGCAAATTTGTAATATTTGTAATATACTTTTGTATATTTTCACTTTTATCAGGAATGTAAGTGCAACAATGTTGGACTTTCAGCATTCCACAAACTCCACCCTCTTTTGCCAAAAGAATATCAAGGGCAAGCCGATTTTGCATCACCATAGCTCTCATGGCAACCATTTCGGTATTTACCATCAAGAACCCTCCCGCAGTATCTGTAGACAAACGATCTACTACTGTGGATAACTTCCGAATTTTAAATGCATTCAAAGATATTCCCACTGCTGGTATTAATGCTCCAAAAATATCACCTACAATTTCTGAAAAACTTTCCCTCTTTCTACGTGTAAAGCTATTAATCATCTTGTATGTTCCTTTTTCTTCTCTGTCCATATGAAAGATTTTTGGAAAGACCAGGCCTACATAACAAGTTCCATACCAATGGTCCGGTAACCTGTAATAAGCTCTATTCCCACAAATATAATAGATACCTGGAAATATTGGATCTTTTCCACCTTTGAATCCCCAACCTCCCAAAATTTGATAATTGTCATGGCAAATACTGGAACCTACAAAATAATTGTCATAGACTGTCTTATTTCTCCTAATACACAACTTTCCTGTTTGCGGCCAATCTAATGTCATTGCTGCATTTATCTTTTTCCCTTCATGATTTTCTTCCTCAAACGTCCATAGATGTGTTCCTTTCTCTTTTATTGCTTCTCTTTGAAATTTCATTCTCCTTTCTTCAACCATTTCTAAAAATACCTTTTCTTCTTTCTTTAACTCACAGGTAAGGTTGTTTTTAGCTATTTCTTCTAATGTTAAAATTTTATGCTCTAAAAAGAATTCTCCTAAAACCTTTGCTTGTTTTACTTTGTTAAGTTCTGGAACTACAGGAACATTTGCAAAAATCTTATCTATATCAGTGTAATAAAACTCTAATCTACCTGTTTTATAAAATAAACTTGCTATGACACTACAGGTTATTCCATAAGTTAGAGGTAGGTGATGATAAGTCACACCTTCTGACACTGATGCAGGCAACTGCATACAAACATAACAATCTCTCACATCCATTGTCTCTACATATTCGTACAACAATTTTGTAAAAACATTTTTAGAAAAGTCTGTTACTGACTTATCCTTATGTAATTCTGCACTACTTCTTAAAATAACTGGTTCTTTAATATTAGTTTCTTTTTCTGGTTTAGTATCATTCTTTGCTTCTATTACAGCTATACTAATAGGAATTGTGATTGCTAAAACTATCCATACTGTCATTAATAATCCTGTACAAAAGCAGCACATTTTACACCATCTTTTTACAAACTCACATTTATCCCTTCTATCTCTAGTATTCTCCATTTTGCTTTTATCTTTTGTTAAATCTCAGAAAATTGTGTCACTACACCTCAGAAATGACTTAGATGCCACTCTGCTTTCAAAAGTCTTTGCTTGGTACTTTCTTTTAATTCTTTCCAGAATTCTTTCGTTGTCACATCCGGTGATTTGTCATATCCAGTAAAATTGTCACATCCGGCAGAAGCACTTTAAGTCTTCACTTCAGGTTTGTTGCATCTCACCTTTACCCATTCGGTTTCTTAGTCTCGGGTTCTCGTGAGTGTTTCCTTCTTCTTTGTAATCCGTTAGAGCGATGTACAACCACTCAGGTGACTTGTATTTCGAATTCACTTTCTTTGTTCTTTTAGACTTTTGCAATCGTTTTCCACTTGGCTTTTCTTGTTCCTTTTGACTTGTTATTTCATTCACCTGTTCAGCACTTTTTTCTCCTGTTCTGATTATTCTGTATCTCAATTTTCTTATATAGTTGCTGGGCCAATTGTCTCCTTTTCTTGGCCTTTTGGCTTCACCTTCTTTTTCTCCTCTTTCTGATTTCCAGTTTCTTTTTCTTGATTCAGTTCTTGTTTTCTCTTCTTCTCCGCTTTCTTCAGATTCTGTTTCAACTTTTTCACAATTGTCTCTTATTTTGAAACTTATGATCTCATCTTCTCTTACTGGTGGATCTGTCTTCTCCTTCTTGTGTTCCCTTATTACTGTCCCTCCTCGATGTTCTTCCGAATTGGTATTTATCTCACTCTCTGCTTCTAATTTTCCCTGTTCTTTTGTTTCACTATCTGTCCCTATTGCTCCTCGGGGTTCTTCTCGATTTTCTAACTTTTTATTTGTCTCTTTCCCTACTTTGTCTATTAATATTACTTTTGAAGGATTTCCACCATAACTTGTACTTGGTTGCTCATTTAGATCATTTTCTTGTTCATTCTCTTCTCTAATTGGTTTAAATCCCCAAGTTCTCCTTCGAAATTCTTCACAGTTTTCAACTGAATCATCAGATCCTGAACTCGTGTCAGATATTTCCAGATGTCGACTTACAGGTCGATCTTCAAGTTCTGGAATTTCTGTAATTTTTCCTTCTTCTTCTTCTTCTTCCTCTTCCTCTTTAGAGGTGCTTGCAGTTGGGGTTTCCAGATGTCGACTTTCAGGTCGATCTTCAAGTTCTGGCACCCTTTCTCTTATTCTTTCTGTCCCAGTCGCTGAACTCTTATCCCACACTTCCAGACGTCGACTCACATGTCGATCTGCAGGTTCTTGAACTCTGATTGTGTGGCTGGCATGGACCCAGTTTTTCACTCCTGCACACTTGACTGCAGTTGTTGTCACTAGGATTACCTGTCGTGGCTCGTCCCAGCGAGGAACTAGACAGTTTCTTCTCCTGTGGATTTTTATGCGGACCCAGTCTCCTGGATTCAAGTCGTGGGCTGGTTTTCTTTCAAGAGTGGTCGCATCCGGTCCAACCTGATGAAACACAGAACGCACCACATCAGCCAGTCCTTTGCAATAATCCAGTACTAGATCATCAGTTATAGTCAATAACTTGTTGACAGGTACTTGTGCTTGTCTCATTGCTCGTCCCATGATCACCTCATGAGGACTAAGTCCAGTTTTCTTTTCAGGAATGCTTCTGATGGTCATCAGGACAAGGGGCAGTGCATCGGGCCATTTGAGTCCTGTAGCTTGACACATTTTTCCTAACCTATTCTTAATTGTTCCATTAATTTGCTCTACTACCCCAGAAGCCTCTGGTCTGTATGCACAATGCAGTTTTTGTTTAATACTTAATGCTTCACAAATTAATTGAATCAACTCATTTTGAAAATGTGTTCCTCTATCTGTCTCAACCGTGACTGGAAAACCATACCTTGGAATGAACTCTCGCAGCATAAGTTTTGCTACCGTTATTCCATCATTCCTTCTAGTGGGGTATGCCTCCACCCAACGAGAAAACAAACAGACGACCACTAGAACATATTTTAGTCTGTTACAAGGGGGCATTTCGATGAAGTCTAATTGCATTCTAGTGAACGGACCTCCTTCTCGTCCTATTGTTCCTAGACTCACTATTGTCTTTCTTCCTGGATTAAACTGTTGACAAATAAGACATCTTTGACAAAGACTTTCAGCTATGGCTCTGAATTTTGGGTTATACCATGTTTGTCTAAAAAGTCTGATCATTGCATCTCTCCCAATATGAGCTTGTCCATGGTACATCCGTGCCATGTCTGCAATCATGCTATCAGGCATAACTGGTCTTTCATCTCTGTAAACCCACACACCATTGTTTTCTTGTCTTCTACATCCTGCTTTTATCCAGTAATCTTTTTCCTCATCATTTGCAACTTCCTGTAACTGTCTCACCTCATCCCATGTCTCGACAGTGTTAGTAAAAAGCAAAGGAGAAGAGATATGCTCCCTTTCGCGATTCTTGTTTAGGGATACCATGTTCTCTGCACAATATTTGGCTATCTCGTCCGCGTAATTATTACCAACAGCTATGTAATCTTCATTTTTCTTATGTGCTTTGCATTTTACTACAGCTATCTGCTTAGGCAGCTGTATCGCCTCAAGCAGTTTCTTAACAAAATCTCCATTTCTGATAGGTGTTCCTGCAGACGTCAAGAAACCTCTTTGTGACCAAATCTGACCAAAATCGTGCACTATACCGAAACCGTACTGGCTATCGGTCACAATCGTAACTCGTACATTTCTTCCCAACTTACATGCTTGAATCAAAGCAATCAGTTCTGCAACTTGGGCAGACCTTATTCCTTTCAGACAAGACGCTTCCATCACAGTTGCCACTGTGCACACTGCGTAAGCTGCGCTTAGAACTCCTTCTTTCGTTCTCAAGCATGAGCCATCCACAAACATGACATAATCTGATTCCTTTAAAGGCTCATCTTTTATGTCAGCTCTTGGTTTTGTGCAATATTCCAGCACATTCAGACAATCATGATCTACTTCATCTTGTTCAATTATACTCTCTTCATCTGGCAATGATGTCGAAGGATTCACATTCATACATCTATCTATGGTCACATTTTCTGCACTCAAGATTACTTTTTCGTACTTAGTCAGCCGACTATGTGTCATGTACTGTGTTTTTGTTCTTGTCAAAAGAATCTCTACTGAATGGGGAACATATACTCTCAGTGGATACCCCATCACTATACCTTCACTTTGTTCCAGACTTACACAAGTAGCAGCAACAGCTTTCAGACATCCAGGCAACGCTTTTGCTATAGGATCTAAAACAGCTGAAAAATAAGCAATTGGTCTCTTCATTGTTCCATGTTTTTGTACCAGTACTGAAAATGCACATCCATCTCTTTCACTGCAGTACAATTCAAAATCCTTTTCATAGTCAGGCATTCCTAAAGCAGGGGCCTCACACAATTTCTTTTTCAACTCTTTGAAAGATTTCATTTCTTCGTCATTCAATTCAAAAGGGTCTTTTACATCCTTCTTGGTCAGTTTTTGTAATGGTTTAGCAATCAAGGAAAAACCACTTATCCATTGTCGGCAATATCCAACCATTCCCAGAAACATTCTTACCTCTCTTTGCGTCATTGGTGCTCTCATTCCTTGAATCATTTTTATTCTTTCTGTCGCTATCTTTCGCACTCCTTTCTCAATTTTATGCCCTAAATATTGGACTTCTTTTTGACAAAATTGCAATTTCGAAGGGGACACTTTATGTCCTCTTTTCTCTAGATGGTTCAGTAAAGCAATTGTATCGCTTACACATGCTTCTTTTGTTTTCGATGCCACCAACAGGTCATCGATATACTGCACCATCACTGACTTTTCTGGCATTTTCAAATCTTCCAGGGACTTCTTTAAAATCTGATTAAAGATTGAGGGGCTTTCTGTATACCCCTGAGGAATTCGGCACCATGCCAAAATACGCTCTCCGAACCGGAACGCAAATAATGGCTGGCTATCTGGATGCAAAGGAATAGAGAAAAATGCGTGACACAAATCTATCACTGTGTACCACTCAGCTTCATGTGGAATTTGGTATAGAATTACTGCAGGGTTTGGCACTATTGGACAACAAGGCACAACTATTTTGTTGATCTTTCTCAAATCCTGTACTATTCTATATGTTCCGTTTGGCTTTTTCAGTCCCATAATAGGTGAATTACATGGACTGCTCATTATTTCTTTTAGAATTCCCTGTTCGATCATTTTATTTATTACAGGAGTTATTCCTTCAATTATTTCTGGAGTCAATTTATACTGTGGCGTATTTGGGTAAGTTGTTCCTTCTTTTACTGTTACTTTTACGGGATCTACTTCTTTCATTAATCCAATATCTTCTCCTGTAAAATCCCACACATTTTCTTTCACTGCATTTTTCAGTTCTTTTGGAAGTTTTTCTGCATCAAATGCAGGAAACAAACCATTCATTTCAGGTTCCTGATTCATCAATGTTACTTTAAACAATACATCTTCATCTGGGGTCTGAAATCCAATTCCATCTGGCGTACAATAAATTGTGCAATTCATTTTGCACAAAAGGTCACGACCTAAGAGATTTACAGGACTACAATCGCACACTACGAATCTATGCATTTTGCTAAAAGAACCAATTTTTACTTCCACTAATTCAGTAAGTGGTGTTTTAATCTGCTGATTTGCTACTCCTACTACTTGGATGTATTCACCTGAGAGAGGAAGGTTTGGAATTTCCACTGATCTAACAGTAGAACGGGTAGCTCCAGTATCGACAAGGAATGTTACATTTGCACCATTCACTTCTCCATCCACAAAGGGACCAGACTGATCTACCTCTAGAGTTGCGCCAAGTACGCACTCTTTTCCCTCTCATAGGCACCGTCAGAAACTTTCATCCGCCTCATCCTCACTCTGTCGCAACCAATACTGAGAAATGTTAGCTGCTCGCGGCAACTGTGTTACCTGCTCTCCTCCGTAGAATCCTGTTTCTGTACTGTATCTTTGCTGGTTAACAGTGTTGGGAAGTGGTGGTTGTGGCACCTGACCTTGTTGAACAACTACCTCATTCTGCACCTGTGGAGTTAATGATTGATTTTCCGGATTAGGTTTAGGTGGGAACTTACACTCATTTCTCCAATGCCCTAATTTTCCGCAATTATGACAGGGCCATTTCTTCTTTGCCTCCTCTAGACTCATTTGACCTTTCCCTTTACCTATGTTAGGTCGCGATTTATTCTGTCCTGTTTCATTCCCACTATTATTGTCCAATTGAGCTTCTTGCTTTTCTGCCACTTTCACCTGTGCCCACATTGCCTTCTCTTTCAATTTACGCTGTCTACTCTCAATATCATCACTACAATACTTAGCATACCTCAGTACCTCATCTACCGTGCCATTTTGCCAGTTAATCATATGTTGTTTAATCATTTCACTAATCTCTGGTTTCAGCCCAAACACAAATCTGTATACGAAATGACTCATATCTTTTTCACTCAACTCCTCATATCCACTATACTGCTTGAAGACCAACAACAACCTTTCATAATAGGCATGTACAGACTCCTTACTTTCCTGTGTAGTTCTATCAATTTTTACCCAATCTGTTTCTTTAGGAGGAATCTTATTTTTCAAAAAGGTAATCACCTTATCGTACTTCCTCATCACCTCAGGACCTGGAGCTCCTGTCTTAGGATCTCTTGGATATTCTGTAGTTGGCCAGTCAACTGTCATTTTACACTCAGACCACAAGTCAGTTGGCACCACTATGTCAAACACTCCATCTAAATCTATCCACAACACTTTTGAAACCTTCACAAACCTCTCCACTTGTCGGTATCATTCAACTGGTTTCTCTCTCAGTTTCGGGAATTCATTTGTAAATGACAATATATCCTGTCTAGTCCAGGGAACATGCACATAACTACCACCTGGAGTTTCTCTCATAGGGTATTCTCTTGCAACAGGTTCTTTTTCAGTTATCATAAAAGCCAAAGAAGCTTTGTCTGCAGTTTTCTCATTCTTTTTTGTCCATCTAACTTTCCATCTGTCCACATCACCCCATTTTCTCAGTAAAACAATTAACTCTTTTATCTGTGTCAGCCTTCCTGCTGTGTTCAAGTTTTCAATATCTTTCTCACAAAAGTCTACTCTGTACGGTTTCTGCAATGTTTTCACTTTCGCAAAATCTACTCCAATTTCACTTGCTATCTCTTCTAGTTTGTCATGTAAATTTTTTGCTCTCCATGTAATACTTTTGCACAGAAACATGATTTCATCATCCTGGTAATTTTTTAGCTTTTCTGTACCAATCGTCCCTAAAATTAATTCTTCCATGTCAATCTTTAACCTAATTACATCTAATGGTTTTTCTTCTGGTTCTTTTATTTTAAATGCCTTCATCCACTCATTTAACTCATCAGGAGTCGGACCTATGGGTGTATTATTTAGTTCTATCCAATTACCACTCTTTTCAGGAGTCTCTGTTGCAGATTCTGTTACCATATGCATTTTTCTACCATTACACTCATTCACAGTCAAATTTGTAGGTGGACTTGGTCTGTAGGTACTAGCCAAATTACTTGTACTTGCACTTGGTTCCATCCTTTCTTTTTCTCTCTGAAATTGTGAACTCATAGGAATCACTAAAGACCGTTCATCAATTTTCTGATTCTCAAAAACTGGTATTACTGGACCTATTGTTACAGGTACAGTCACAGCTTCCATGTTTTTCGTTAATTCCCTAATTTTCTCAGTCAGTTCTTTTGTTGTTCTTGCTAATTCAGTTGCATTGTCATTTTCTACTCCTTCATTTTGTGAAGTTCTTATTTGATCTTGTGACCTATTTATTTCAATTCTTTTTACCGGACTTTTATTTCGCACAGTCTCTATTTGCGGCGCATTTGGTGTCACCACTGTGGAACTCTGCTGATACGGAGGGGGATTTCTATTTAGAATATCTTCCAGCAATTCATCATCCGTTTCACTCTCATGCATATATTTTTCCCTCTCCATATGTTTCTTTTTCTCAGTACGTTTTCTCTTAGTCTCTTCCTCAAGTGTAAAAGCCGGAAACAAACCTCCTGTTATGTTAGCACATCTCCATCGTTTTATTCTATCCTCATGATTTATTCCCCACATTCTTCCAGGCATGAACTCATGATCTCTTAAACCTCTGAATCTCTCTCGCTCATATATCTCATCTTCCCATTCCGTCAACGCTTCAAACTGTGTCGGTCTAGGTCTAGGTTCTAAATTTGTCATCTTTTCTCTCAAATTTCGCAAAACCGCTACACTAAATGAACCATTCTCAGGGAAAGCTAATGCACCATCATTCTTCGTATACTTTGCCCAATTTTCTAACCATATGCATGTATGATATCCATATTTCAGCATCATATGTGAAGCTGCTGATTTCGGCGGAGGAATTACTTGTCCCTCTCTAGTCACAACCTTTTTGTCTTTCTTAAAGAAATTCTTAATTTTTGTCGTCCATGACGTTCTCTCCCTCTCATACTCGTAATACGGCATGTTTTCGATTGGTTTTTCTCTTCCAATCAGTACTGTTCCATGTACGGAACTTCAACCAATCACAGCGCGACTCACACCAACACACCAATCAGAACGATTCCCTTCGTCCGCGGATCAACCAATCCTAGCGCGGCACTTTTCTACGTCACTCTTGTCTCTGTGTTCACGTGACTAGTGCACTATCCAATCCTAGCGCGGCACTGTCGATGTCACTCCTGCTCTTTTACCCCTCCTTTACAAAAATTATCGGCAATTTTTCTTTTCACTGTTTCTTCGTTAGTTACAACAATTAAACAATTCCATAGTCTGATTCGCTAAACCAAAGTGACAGCTTTGTCCTTTTACACAATAATCCTGTATTTCCAGTAGGCAGCGCTTACCTCTACCCTACCACAGAATTATTAACTTTCGCCGATAAAGTAGCACTTCCCTCTACCTTACCCTTCTTTCAAGCAAACAATTAACCCGTTTCTCTGGGGATAAGACACATGTGGAGACTATGCTCCTGAGAATTAAGGCCAGAGTTTCACAAGAAAACGTGATTTGCTATCTCAGTTACACACCTTTCGTACAGAAATCCCTAACATAACACAACCTGTGTTATTACCAAAATTGAATTCAGACCATGTACCAAATTCCATGTGACTTCTCTTGCCACACGTGTTCCACTTCCTACATCCCAGAAGCGTGAAAACTCACATATAACATAACGCGACTCAACATATAGTATTAGTCATCAAAAATAATCAATAATCAATAATCACCAAACTAATCTATAGAAACCATAACTCTGCTACCAAGAAATCTGATGCAGCGGGTACAATAAAAACTATTTTCCTCCTAGGTCACTTATCGGTCATCCAGGGGCGACTTATATTTTCTCACATCCACATGACGATGGGGCCCATAACATCGCCTATCACACACACACACACACCTGGATTTCCGCTACACCTTTACGAAAATCTATACTCCTAGGAGAAATAGGAGAACTAAATGAAAAACATCATTTATGTACCGCTGGAAGGAGCTGGGATACCTTATTACCTTAACCTATCGCTTTCTTGGTTATTTCTTAAGATATTCCTGCTCATTGTTTTGTCGATGGATCATCTAGTAAGAAATCAGTTTATAGTGATTAAGACCAGCTAAATCACAATAACCAATTACCAGTTTCACAATCATTTAGTAAAATAACCACTGAGTCGTTTGATTTAAGAATCTTAAATTTTATATAATTTTAAAAGCATGAGAAAGAATTTAGACTTTTTATTCAATTATTCATTCATTATTAATTCAAATATTTATTAAGCAAAATCAATTTTATTGCAGAAAGGAAATTTTGTCATGAAGCAAAACCCTAATTACCTGCCTATCTTCCTAATTTAGCCTAATGATTTCTAACCTAAGTTTAAGATTTAAAAATAACCTGATTCTCATACTAAACTGGAAAAATAAGACAGCAACAGAAACTTCAGCTCGTCAGCATCAGCTACCGCAACCCGTCTCATCTAACAGTCTTTCAGCATCTCCCGCTCAGTAAAATGGATCGATCTGGAACACCAAGCACTGGAAGCCACCAACTCCAACACCGACTCTGACTACGACTACCCCTCGCACTAAGAGTAGGCCTTTTTATACCCTAATTCTAACTTTGCTAACTAAATTGTTGCAACATTAATAACGCGCTTTTCTTTCATTGGTTCACTCATTTCATCTATTCATTCTTAATCAAGTTCTCCCGGATCCAGCTTGTTCTTTTGGAATGTATATGTTCATTTCCTTTCTCACAGTTCAAGACATGTTTCCATCCGCTTCGATCAGTACATTTGTAACTTCTTTCGATACATTCGAGAACTCTGCAGGCATTGTCCTTTCTCTTAAAACGGTTTCCCACGACTCTTTGCTGATCACCACGGCACACTATCAGTTCAATTAGGTCACATCAGCCTTGACCATTCTTGCATCCTAGCCTCTCAGCACCATCACGTGGTTAGCCTTTCTCCAACTTTTTCTCCCTTGTCACGCGTTTTCCCAGCACATGCGCACTCTAATAACCGGCAGCCATTTTATATCGCCACTCGATTAGACTTAGAAGCACTATTTAGAAATAAACAAAACATAATTAAAATAGAGAAACATAGCCTTTTCGTTTCCCTCCCGTCATCTACGTACCCCAATTAGTTATTACCTAGCAGAAAGCAACATTTAAGCTGTTCCTTACTTACCATCACTATTGTTTTTGCAACGACACGTTTATATTCTATGAAGCACAAATCAGGCATTTATTATTTATTTAGTACGCAATTATTTTATGTTATAATTAGACACAGACATTCGTTAATAGATTATTCAGCATATATACTTGCGTGTTACCCTTCCCTCACGTACATTGTTGATTAATACATTTAAACAAACATTTTTATTAATTATTTATAAAATTTGTTAGGGGTTAAAACATTTTTTTTTTTATTTTCTCTGCTCCATCACTGGCAAATCCCTGCTGGAGCGCCTTGCTGGGTGCTGACTCGCAACACACACAGGGAAGCGTGGTCGCGGTACACTTGCTTTGTTCACGGCGCAGGAGCGCCTGCTTTCACTGCCCTTCGCGACACGCACAGGGAAGCGTGGTTGCGGTAAACTCTGCTTTGTTCACGGCGCAGGAGCGCCTGCTTTCACTGCCCTTCGCGACACGCACAGGGAAGTGTGGTCACGGTAAACTCTGCTTTGTTCACGGCGCAGGAGCGCCTGTGTCACTGCCCTTCGCGACACGCACAGGGAAGCGTGGTCGCGGTAAACTTGCTTTTCTTCCCGGCGCAGGAGTGCCTGTTTTCACTGCCCCTCGCGACACGCACAGGGAAGCGTGGTCGCGGTAAACTTGCTTTTGTTCCCGGCGCAGGAGCGCCTGTTTTCACTGCCCCTCGCGACACGCACAGGGAAGCGTGGTCGCGGTACACTTGCTTGTTTCACGGCGCAGGAGCGCCTGTTTCCCTTCACCCTCGCGACACGCTCTGGGAACGCGTGATCGCGGTTTTCTTTGTATGTTCATCACCGCGCAGGAGCACCCCTTGTTTACTTATCACATCTGCCCTCCTACCACGCAGGTGAGCATGGCATCCTTTTCACTCTCCTTGCACCGACTTTGGGAGCGCTGGTATCACCCTCTTCTGGTGCTGCAGGAACTGGAGCTTGCCCTGCCTGCCTTCCTGTCGTACGTCTTCTTGGAGACTTCCTATCGGAGCGCAAGCCTTCGTTTCCAGGTGACTATACAACCTTGAACCAACACCCTTAGTACTGGTGTGACTGCTGTTGTGTATGACCAAGGAAGAAGGGTGGGCAGACGCACTAACCACTTGGTTGTTTTCTTGTCTAGCTGGCGATACACAGGAGAGTGCCCTCTGTCTAGTGAGACTCCTCACCAAGTCTTCACAGACGACGTCCCTTCCCTACACCATTAGACTCCTTCCCCTGGTCCCATCCTCGCCTTGGTCAGTATATTCACCTTTGATCGGGTAAGGAGGGGGACGGTGGAGGTTGCTCACGTCGTCCCTGTGAGATAGCTCCACGAGTATACAAGGTAAGACTTGTGGGGTTCTGACATCGGCAGGTTCAGAGGTGATTGGAGGCGTGGTGCTGGGGCTCCCGGAGGGCCAAACAATTCGGCGCACGCAGCACCTTTCCCCGGGACCGATACCGAGAAGAGCAGGCGGCTGCAGGGGGGCCCTGGTTGACGGCGGCTGGGCCGCATTCAAAGAATTGAGAGAGTGCTGCACCACTGGCCACACACACAAGACCTTTAAAGGAGGATCCACCATCATGACGAGAAGGTAACTGTCCTTACGTGCATGGGACCGCTGAGACTTGGTTGGAACGCACTGGAGGGATGTGATTAAAGCCAGGGGTGCACTGGCAGAAACACCGGTGGGGTATTGGCTTGTGTGCCGGGATACCTATAAATAGAGAGCCGTCTTATCCAATCCATTGTCCCCTGCCGGGGTTATAGAGGTCGTCACCTCAGAATATCGCAGAGTGAGCCGCTATCCCAGGGGGAATCCCTGCTGTCCCCAGGAGGATAAATCAGAGGTCCCTAAGGGGACGGAGAGCACGCTCAGACAGCGGTCTATTCGGCCTACTCAAAACATACTACAGGGGTCAAGTGAGCCCACAAGTGAGTCTATGAAAGTGGCAGCACGGACCATTGCATGGTGGTAGTGCGTCCATCCCCAGTGGAAATAACATGAGGTGGAGAGTAAACACGGCTCATGGTCCGGCTGGTGGTTAATTTTTGATCACATTAAGTGGCAAACTGTGACTCAGTTCCCCCAATCCAGGGCAGCACAGAACACTCATTCAGGGGGCAAAAGTCAGCTAATTGATGACCACCATGGGGAAGGGCAAGGCCCCCAAGACACAGATGAATAAGATCTCCAGCTATGGGCAACCACTGCCGCACGGACTGGAACAACGGGACGATAATATTGGTGACGACCAGGCGCTTCCAGAAAGGAATGGAGAAGGTCCCCCCACGTTGGTGGACGTGATCCAGGCCATCCAAACGACCAGGGACGACATGGTCAATAGAATAGACTCAGCGGCCATAGATGTCAATTTACTACGGGCCGATTTGTGGAAAGTATCAGATAGAGTGGCCACCACCGAAAAAGATGTGAGTGCATTGCAGTCCGTTATCAAGTCTTTCAGCGCCACTGTGATTGAACTAAAAAGACAGGTAATAAAACTGGACGAGAGGGCGGAGGACTCAGAGGGGAGATCATGGAGGAATAATTTACGTTTTGTTGGATTCCCCGAAAAGGCAGAAGGCCCTTCCAGCGAGCTATTCTTGGAGGAGTGGCTCACCAGAGTGATTGCTCCCAAGAAACTCTCAAAATTCTTTAACGTCGAGCGCGCACACAGGGCACTTGTTCCGCCTCCCAGGCCAGGAGCACCACCGAGGGCCATTATTGCTAAACTGTTTAATTATAGGGACAGAACTTCCTACTGCAGCTCTCACGTAACCGAGGCCAGTTCCTTTTCGAGGGACACTCCATTTCAATATATCCGGACTATACTCAGCGAGTACAAGATCAAAGAAGATCCTACATTGTGGTCAAACGATGATTGCGCGAGTTGAACTTGAAATATAGTCTTGTGTTTCCCGCGAAACTGAGAGTTGAGCATGAAGGATGCACACTCTTTTTTTACTCAGCAGGGGACACCACTGAATGGTTAGATACCAGGGGGGCGATGTTTGGTCTCATCCACTGAGTCATCCGGGAGCCATACCGTGCCAGATACATTACAAGACCATCGGCGATCTCAAAGGCAACAACAGATGGATGCACGGAGGGGCTCTGGCCGGATCAAAGTTCTTCAAGACGGCACTTTGCACACGTCCAGCACAGAGACTGTCCCAGAATCCATTGTGGTGACACAGGACCCAGAGACTCATTGCTAAGGACTCTCTTTTGTTTGAATACCAAGGTGGAAGTGGCCGCCCGTGGGGTAGCGATACCCCCCACCAGAGTTTAACCCCACGAGGGATGCTTGAGAGCAATCTCGCTCCTTTGTCGGGTTCAGATCTCTAGCACAGCACTCAGTTTTGTATAATCTTCCAGGGTTTGTTTCAAGCCTGGAATAGTGCCTGAGCTACGGCTCTGTATGTTATGGACTGAAAGGCATTCTGAGGTACGGGGGGTGGGTTGGGGTGGTATGTGTTGAATTTTGCCCTGGATTTATTGCTAGCAGCAGAACTCACGCGACTGCCCAAGGGGAGGGAAGGGAAATGGGACAGTTCGGTTTACAATGTTTTCATGTTTAAGGGGTGTTGCACACGGTCATGGGATGAATATGATACTGGGCAAGGTACAACGGGGCGTGAAGAATGGGACGAGTGGGGCAGATATATCCTGATATTTAACTACACGGTCTGACACTAATGGCAGCGCAAACTTTGAAACTCCTTAGTTGTAATATAAGGGGAATGGCAGGGCTGGTGAATAGGCGAAGGGTCTATGCTTTTTTGAAACAGTATAAAGTAGGGATTGCAGGATTGCAGGAGCCACATGTATGGGGGGGCACTATTGCAAGTATACGTAAAAAACAGAGAGGGCAGATTTATGCTACTTCTTATTCAGAATTTGCAAGGGGGGATCTGATATGGGTGCCCCCCGGAGTCCCATTCCACCACATGAGTCATGTTTTGGATCCCGAAGGGAGATACATTATTCTTCATGGGAAGTGGGAAGGCAGGGAGCTGTGTATAATCAACGTGTACGCCCCGAATATAGATTGCCCTGATTTTTTCCCTGCCATCCTCAAAGCAGCAACACCATACACGGGGGCCGAGATTGTCCTCCTTGGGGATTTTAATTGTGTCTTTGATGCAAATCTAGATAGAGAGCCCCCCAAGAGCTTATACTAAGCCACACATGCTGCGATCTCTGGAGCTGCTGCTACAGGGTATGCAGCTCAGAGATGAGTGGAGGGCTAGGAACCCAACAACGAAAGCGTTCTCGTGCTACACCCCAGCGGCCAATACACTCAGCCGCATGGATCATTGCTGCCTCACACCTGGGTTGTCGGCAGACACGGAGGGTCTCTCATACCTCCCCGGATACATTTCAGATCATGCACCGTTATTGCTCACTCTGAAAAATGGTCCCTGCCGTCCGGCCATCCCCCTTTGGAGGCTCAGAGTGGAAACACCATTGGATCCACCTTACGCTGAAGTGGTCTCAGAGACCCTACAAAACTATTTTCGAGAGAACTGGGGGTCTGCTTCCACCAGATCGACTGAATGGGAGGCCATGAAGGTGGTCATAAGAGGGTTGTGCATGAAGACCACTTATGGGGTGAAACAATAGTTAGATAGGAACATCTCAAAGCTTGAGCGCCAATTGCAGAGGCTAGAGGGCACTGTGCATGAGACGCAGGAACACTTGGCTGAGTGGACCAGGGTGCGCAGGGAGCTACTGGATGCCTGGGCCAGATTGGAAAAATTCACATATACATCATATAGGCAGAGTTTACATATGCAGGGGATAGATCAGGGGCACTGCTTGTGAGCCTAATTAAAACAGAAAAGGAACAAACACCCATATTGCAACTACAGACCTGCGACGGGGTCCGACTACAAACTCAAGGGGAGATCTTCAGGGAATTTGCATCATATTTGGAGTCCACGTGCACGGGTGCTCGGCGGACTACTTCGTGGGGGTTGCAGGAATTTCTGGATGGCTTGGCTCTCCCCATGCTGGATGAAGCAGAGGCAGAAGCCATAGGGGCACAAATATCCAGGGAGGAAATCCTAGCATCTATACGGCACTTGAAGCCAGAGAAATGCCCGGGTGGAGATGGGCTCCCCCGTGGAGTTTTACCAAAAATATGCTCCCTTGGTTGTGGATCACTTGTTGGAGGTGTTCAACGAGGCCCTGGATAGTGAAACGTTACTGAATACAATGTCAGAGGCAATCGTGTCCATGCTCCTTAAACCAGATAGGGACAACCTCTCGTCGAGCTCTTATAGGCCAATATCTCTCCTCAATGTAAATGCCAAAATATTGAGTGGGATACTGGCATCCCATTTGCTGCCATACATGCCCCAATTGATCCATCCAGATCAGGCCGGGTTTATTCCTAAACGAAATACCACACATAATTTGCGGCATTTGGCACACGTCTGGCATGCTCCTGTGGGGTGGGCCTCACCGAACCCACCGGTGCAGGGGTTCGCCCTACTTTGTCCTTTAGTCCTCAGACCAACAAAATAGAGATTGGCACGGAAGCTGTAATATCAAAACAATAGTTTATTAAAACCTCATGAGTGGAACTACGTCGATGCACAACCCTCAGGCAATGTATGAGGCAGCACATGGAGTACAGACACTATGGTGCTTATATACTGTGATAGTTGCAGTGTAAGCATGGAATCTCAAAAAGAGGCAGTACAAGTGTACACACAAATAGCTATTCACATATAAGGATACATGAGAATCACTTAGTCAACAGAGTGGGAGGAGCTACATAATTGCTGACATCAGTTAAAATAGCCTGACAGTTAAGTATGTAACAGGTGCATTCTAGCAGCTACATGCCTTTCTGAGCATGCGCAGTGCTCAGGCTCTGTGCTGAAGGAGTTAACTATAGATGATGACTCAGGCGAAATAGAGAAGCAGGCGACAGCGAAGATGGGGAAGCACATGGCAAACACATGGCTAACTAAAATGAATGCCACAAACAAAATGGCTTCAGCTCATGCTAACAGCGATCTCTGCCAGTTTCCACAGACGACCCTTTTAGCATTAGCTGAAGACATTTATGATCTAGAAGGAACAAGGAAAACATCTTGTATATCAATTTGCATCATTTGATTAACTTCTTGGTCCAATACATATTGGGCATTTACATTCTTAACGTTGCGTTTGGTAGGCATACAAGCAGTGATACAAAGGGAGCAAAGCTTTGGACGACATTGTAGACATAAGCAACATAATAGTAGGATCGCAAAGAATATACATAGTACTGTCAACAGTTTCCAGCCCCAGGTGACCACAGCCAACCAGCTAAAGTCCATGTTCCAGTATCAGGGTGAATCTCAGCAGCGATTTTATGTAATTTGGAGATTGCACCAAAAACTGAAGGGGCGTGATTAGGGATGTAAACACAACAACTGCTCCCGATGATGCGGCATGCACCACCACGGTCAGCCAACACGACGTCGAGGACCATTCGGTTTTGGAGCGCCACAATCCTCGCAATTTGCAGCTCTTCTGTGATGTTTCCAAGTGCCATAGCTGTTTGGTTGGTTACAGCCTCTACAACACGTGTCAAGGGTCTGATTTTACGGCTGTTTAAAGCAGCACCAACAAAGAAGAACAATCCCAAATTAAAGTCAACATATTGCTGCAGTGCAGTGTCAGTCTGATCCACCTCATCATGATTTATTGTCCTCTTAAATCTGTTTTTGGAAACGTCATTAAACAGTTTATAGTCTTTATGATAGGATGCAGGTGCCAAAAACACAGGTGGTAGCAAAAAGGACACATAGCAAGTTCCTGACCAACCAATGGGTAAATGGTAGTATCCTTTATTCTCACATATGAAGTATGTATTGTGCGATGACGTAAAACTGCTGTTATTTACTCCAGTAATATTCAATACCAGAGTACAGTCGCTTTTTCCCACGGGAATACTACCAACATTGTTCACACACAGGTCTGCTCGAGCTCTAGTAACAGCTATAACAAAAGGTCCATTACCCTTAGCAGTTCGAGTGTTTGGGAAAACATAATGTGTGGAGGAATTTCCTCGACGATACTCCTCCATTTCCCATACAGTTCCTTTGGCCTGTGGATCTCCTTCCTCATCAGGGTAACAGGCTTTGTTTAGCTGAAAGTTCAGTCTTCCTACATCATAGTCAGTGATGTTAGCAACATGAGTAGCCCATAGCAGAGCAAACCAGGCTCTGCAGGAGCCGTTGTGTGAAAATGGCAGAGGAATAAAAGGCGTTCCTCCCTTCTTCTGATGAGCTGGCATCATTCCACACACCCAACAGTTGGTGATGTTCGTAGCATTATGAGTGTGGTGCAACATTTGAATGAACTTGTTGTTGAGATAAGACTGTCTATGCTTCTGCTCATGATAAGGGAGAGTGAAGTAGTGGTGCTCAATGGGGACAGGAGTAGTAGCAGTCAGCAGATTTCGAGCAGGAGCTACTCCCTCTACAATCCAAGTTATTGTGGCAATGATGATAACAATGGAAGTAAGCCCAATGATGAACACAATCTTTCGATCACAAACTTTTGCAGCAGTCGATGTCTTCTCCATAGGCATATTTATCTCGACGTTGAACAACAAAGCAGATGGAACCCTAAAGTCCTGGGCAGCCGTTGGTTTCTTCACTGAGTTTGAGACGAGTGTCCCTACCAAAGTCCCCCCCTTTGTAGCTCAGGCTTCACTAACCCAGGACGGTGGCTCAACCAGTCTCTTTTGGCAACAAACTTTCTCTTTTCTGGGGTCACAACTGATATCGAGATGTACCAGGGATCGTGTGGTCCGGGAAGACTTCCTCAGGTCCTTCAGGTGTCGCAGTTTGGCCTTTCTCGGTGTCCAGGAGATCGCGGTGGTCGGTCAATACAGCTGGGCTCACTAGATCTGGTGACACTTTCCGGCAATGGACTCCATGCACCCAATTCTTCCAATTGGTCACTCGCACCGCAGTCCTGGTCGCCAAGAGCACCTACTCTGGGCCGCGCCACCTCGGTTCCAGGCTATTTGACCTCTGGAAGACTTTGACCATTACTTGGTCGCCGGGCCGGAGATCATGGCCATCACCTTGCGACCTGTCAGGAAGAGCTTCTTGAACCTGTTGATGAATAGAAAGCAAACTGTCAGTCAACTGTGACAGGTAGTCACTCATCAGGACACAAGGTACATCATGTATAGGACGTGGCTTAGGAATCCCCCAAATATTCATGGGCCTTCCAATTACCACCTCATACGGTGTGAGGCCAGATCGTGTATGTGGCACCGATCTAATGGATAGCAACGCCAAGGGTAATGCATCAGGCCATTTCAGAGATGTGGAAGCCTGGATTTTTGCTAACTTAAGTTTGAGGGTGGAATTGTATCGCTCCACTAGCCCCGCTGATTGTGGGTGGAAAGCAGCATGAAACTTCTGCTTGATCCCTAATCCTTTCAAGACATACTCAACAACTTGCCCAATAAAATGGGGTCCGTTGTCACTCCACAAAAGTCGGCAAACGCCGAATCGAGGGAAAAATTCTGTCAGAAGCATCTTTGCTGTAGTAAGAGCTGTATTATCTTTCGTAGGGTACACCTCTATCCACTTACTGAAGGCACATACCACTACTAGGACATACTTTAAGTTATTACAGCATTCAAGCTGGATGTAATCCTTTTGCAGAACCTCAAAAGGTGCAGTTGGTGTGGCAAACCCTCCTGTTGGAGTTCGTGTTCCCTTTCCCGGATTATACTGGAGACAAATCAGACAAGACTGGACTATCTTTTTAGCTGTGCCGGCAATTTCAGGATGATCCCAGACTAGCGTAAGCAACTTTGCTATTGAGGATGCTCCAACTTGTGCCGGCCCATGTGCCATATGAATCATAGGGTGTAAATAGGCTGCGGGCAATTTCCATTTAGTCATGTTTTTATTTCTCCAACAGCCCTCATCATCCAATGTTCCCTCCTTAGCCCATTGCTCTAGTTCATCTGCAGAGGCAGATCGCTGTATGTCCAGCACTTCTTGTCTGGCATTATGACAACGTTCAGCCTGTGACTTCACCACATACATAGATGTAGTGCTTCGCTGCATTGCTGTTTCACGAGCTGTGTAATCCGCGAAGGCATTGCCTTGTCCTATTTTATCAGTTACTTTCCTGTGTGCACTACATTTAACAATCGCTATTGTCTTAGGATATGTCAGAGCAGTAAGGAGATTATGCACTAATTCTCCATGCACTATTTGTGTCCCATGTGATGTAAGAAAGCCTCTTTCCTTCCAGAGTAGCCCAAAATCGTGTGCCACTCCAAAAGCATATCGCCTATCGGTGTAGATGGTCACAGATAAGTCAGTACTAAGTTCACACGCCCACGTCAATGCTACCAGCTCAGCTGACTGAGCTGACTTCTGTGGGATGCGAGCTGTCTCAACTACCGTCTGAAGCGTTGTGATTGCATCTGCAGTTGATGTCGTGCCATCTGGTAGTTTCAAACAGGACCCATCAACCCATAATTCACCATCAACATTCAAGAGGGGCGTATCTTGCAAGTCAATACGACCCATTGTCTGTTCCTCAGTTAGGAATATACAATCATGGGATTCCTGTGACTGGGACTGAGTAGCTGGGAATGGCAATAAAGTAGCCAGATTAAGAGTGGAACATCTTTTCAAGGTGATATGAGGGGCCACAAGTGTCAATTCATATCCTGTCAAGCGGGCACTAGTTAAATGCTGCATTTTAGTTTGGTTCAAAAGGGCATCAACTGCATGGGGTACTAACACAAGCAATCTATGTGACAAGACTATTCCCTCACTCTGACGTATGGACACAGCTGCCGCTGCCACAGAGCGAAAACACCCAGGCAACGCACGAGCGACTGGATCAAGGACAGCTGAAAAATATGCACAAGGACGTTGCTTATCACTGTGTGTCTGTACTAAAACTGAGAGAGCACAACCATCCCTTTCGTGTACATAGAGTGTGAAGGCCTTGGTGTAGTCTGGAGTGCCTAATACTGGTGCAGAACATAAAGCTTGACGCAACTGCTGGAAAGCATTCTGGCATTCAGTAGTCCATGGGAGGGGCATTGGAGTGTCTTTAGTCAAGAGGGCCAACAAAGGTTTAACAATATGTGAAAAACTAGGAATCCACTGCCTACAGAAAGAAGTAAGGCCAATCAACGCACAAACCTCCTTCTGAGTGCAGGGCACAGGCGTGTCTAAAATAGCTTGAATGCGATCTGGTGTGAGTGCACGTCCCTCCTTAGACAGGAGGTGACCTAAATAGGTAACCTGCTGTCTACAATATTGCAATTTCTTCTGGGAAACCTTGTGATGGTGAGATGCAAGAAAGGAAAGCAAGGACAGTGTTCCTTCTTCACACTGTTCAGGGTTATCAGCTGCCAACAAGATGTCATCGACATATTGTATGAGAGCCACCCCTTTTGGCACAGAGAAAGAATCGAGCTGTCTTTTCAATGCCTGGCTATAAATTCTAGGACTCTCTGAATACCCCTGTGGAGCTCTAAAAAATCTGAATGATTGATTATTCAAAGTGAAGCCGAACAAATAACGGCTATCAGGATGAATAGGTATCGAGAAGAAAGCGTTCTTCAAGTCGATCACACTGAATGTAGTTGCAGTCGGAGGAACCATAGTAAGAAGTGTCGTGATGTCAGAGACTACTGGATATTGGGGCACTACAATCTTATTAACCTCTCGCAAATCAATGATAAACCTGTATATTCTAGTATCAGTATCTTTCTTCAAAATGGGAAGGATAGGACTATTACAAACATTGTAAGGGACTTCTTCCACAAATCCTACTGCAACCAAATCTTGAACAATACGTATCAGTGCCTCCTCGCCTTCTCGAGATATTTTATATTGAGGCAGTCGAGGCAATGAAGCACCCCCCTTCACTTGAATATGAACTGGGGGAATAACCATTTGCCCCACATCAGTATCTGATGTGGCCCACAAAGTACTAGGTAGTGAAGCCAAAGCAGTATCTTCTTTAAGAAGACAAGACCTCTCAGCCATAGGATAGTTATCATTTAAAATAACACGCACACCTTCTGGGCAACAGCGTATCGTGGCACGAAAATGTTTGAGCATATCGAGACCCACAATATTATCCGATGTGTTAGGAGAAAGCAAAAATGGACATGCAGCAGAAAACTTATCAACATGAAATGCAAGCGGTTGTGACAGAGTGCTAAGGGAAGGTGTCCCATCGAATCCTATTGATGTTATTTTTAAGCCAGACAGGGGAGCCCTAGGAACCAATTGTTTAGACAGGGCACTACGAGTAGCTCCTGTATCAACCAAAAACCGATCAGTAGAACCCATAACATTTGCATTAACATAGGGACCCTTCTGATCTACTGGGATTTCAACTGATTCCTTACCCCATCCTAGGCATTCCCATGCATAATTAGAATCCTTCAAATCATCGGGCAAATAATCAGACATCTGATACTGATTTCGTCTGTCAAAAGTATTAGAAGGATTTTGAGTATGTTCTACTGCCTCAAACCTAGTATGATTATCCATACCTCCCCTATTTCCTTAGTTCCCTGGGTGGCTTCTCATTTGTCCTCTACCACGCTGATACTGCTGACTACGCAAAAGTGGACAGTCAACACACCAATGTCTAATCTCCTTACAATAAGCACATTGATCAGAAGACAAAGTAGCTCGAGGGAAAGAGGGTGCACCAGGACGAAACATCGCACGTCCGCCTCTTCCACCACCTCTATAAGATGGACCATAAACCTGAGCTAACATAAGTTTTGTTTTTAAATTCTTAGTCTTTAAATCCTCCTTGTCTTTTTCTTCCAATTCCTGGCGTTCATAGTACTGAGCCATAGTCAAAAGAGAAACTGGGGAAGACATAGTCCATGAACTCTCGCTGGCCTTTAGGCGACTAGCTATTCCTGGCAACATGTTCACGACAAATTTGTCAACGAACAGATGCTTGCCTGTGTCATCAGTCAATGACTGCCCACTAAAGTCATGGAATGTCTCCTCAAAACGTGTAAAGAAATCAGAAACTGACTCATCCGCCTTTTGCTTACAGGATGCTAACATAGTCCAATCTATCTTTTTAGGAGGTATAAGGGTTTTCAATTTAGTTATGATAGCCTTTGGAAGGTCTAATATCTCTTGTAGCGGTTTCTGTGCAGGCTCTCTTTCTGCATCTTTTCTCTCTATTTCCTTCCAAATATCTCCAAAAGCAGTATGATCGTCTATTCTACGAATAGATCTCCACATATCAGGGGGTAAGATAAGCCCAAAAAACATGTCAATATCAGGCAAAGTCATAGTGCAAGAACTAATAGCTCCTTCAACTTCTTCATAAAAAGCAGCCGGATTTTTCCGCGGGTCAGGCAAAGCAGCTTTAAGTGCCATGACATCCGCTCTACTCCAATGAGTATAAACCCAATTGTAAACAAAATATCCCTTCGCATCAGCTGATTCTTTACTGTCATCCGTTCCCACACCCCTAGGGGGGACATATAAAGGTGCAGATACACGCATTGGTTTCCCATGAACCACATTGTCCTTATCTGTCCCTGGGTCTGCCTCCTGCGACACAGGGGTGTGAGTTGTTTGTTCAGGCGTAGCAGCTGCCTTTTTCTCCACTCGCAAACGGAACGCATCAGTTTGTAGTTTAACCACGCGTCTAATTAAATCGGCCACCTGGGAAGGGAGAAAAAGACCGTCACTCAATTGTTTATGATCACGTTTTATATCAGCAGGCTCTAATTCATCGGAATGTTTCCTAAAACTCCCAATTACTTCTCCAGTAAATGACTCTGTGAAATATAACTGCTCTGACTCTGGCCATTGCTGAACCTCTACTATAATGTCCGGAGCAGAAATGTCACAACGAGCTGCTTTACGAGCAGCAGATCTAAGAGCGGCTGCACGGTCAGTGGGCAAAATTGAACGAGTGTGTCGTTTAGGGTCTAATTCTGTCCCTTTCCGACCTGGGGAAGATTTGTCATCATCAGAATCATCCTCGGGGGCAGAGGGAAAAGTATATGGAGGCGGAGATCGATCTAATAGAATTGAATCATCCTGAGGTTAATTAAGTAGAGGATAAAGGGGCGCCGGACAGGGTATTGGCCATTTACCTGTAAACAACGCTCCCTATCCTCTTTCTCTTTATTTCCTTCATTTCTTTATTTTTCATCTCTAGCGCTTTCGCATAAATATTTTTGCGCTGTTCTTTGTCTGCTAGTGCTTGTTCTCTCTTCACTCTCTCATGCGCTTCTTTCTCCCACATTCGTACACAGTCAAACATATCTTGTCTACTTTTGCGCTTAACCCCTTCGATGCTCATGACGAGCTGGACTCGTCATGGCACACAGTGGTCGTGTGCTCATGACGAGTCCAGCTCATCATAAGACCACCCACGGGGGAAGCGCTGGCGCTCCCCCCGTGGGAATCCGATTGTCGTTTTTTTTTGGGGAAGGCAGGGGAAGGGCTTCCCCCCCCTCAATGGGGGGGGCTTCCCCCCCCTCAAAGACGTCAGCGCGCGAGGCGCGCTGACGTCATTGGGGGTTTCCCTTTGTTCCCCGACGCGCTGGAAGCCATTTGCTTCCAGCGCGTCGGAGAATAAGGTTAGTTTTGGCTCCGGGGAGGGGGATTTGAAACAGAAGAGGCATCGAGGGAAAGGAAAACCCTTTCCTTTCCCTCGATGCCTCTTTGTGCATTCCTGCTGCACGATCATGCGATTGTGCAGCAGGAATGCCCACTAGACGCCAGGGAATTTTTTAAAACATGGAAAATACTGTTTTGGGGAGCGGCCCCTTGGGCAAGGGTCGCTCCCCTTTTGAGGGCCTTATGTTTTTGGTGCTCTGCCCCCTGGGGGCAGTTTTATTTATATAGCGCGGGCTTTACCCGAAGGTGTGAGAGCGCTTCATTACATGATGAGAAGGTTACAAGTGAGCATAATACAAAAGCAAGCGTTACATTACATGAGGAAAAAGTGACAATTGTGCATGATACATGAGATACAAAATACAAATAGAGGTATAATACTGCAATAAGTGGCAGAACACACTGGGAAGGCACTTCTAGAGGCATGGAGTACAGAATTTCCTATAGTGGAAGAACTTCCTTGAGGGAGTAGAGAGGGCGTGAAAGGGTACACAAATCCAGCACAGCACGCAAGGGTGAGGAATGTACAGGAAAAAGTACAAATTTACAATGAAGAGAAAACTTCCTAGAGGGGGCTGAGAGTGAAAGTATTAGTTCTGAAAGTGTCTTTGGAAGAGAAGAGATTTGAGGTCAGCTTAGAAGATCCGGGTAGAGGAGGTGGCACGGAGCAATGGGGGAAGCGAGTTCCAGATTCTCACTGCATTGCCTGAGAAGGATTGCGCCATCGATCTTTCCCTTTTGAAGACGGGGGGCTCAAGCAGAAGCTTTTTCGCATTGCGAGAAGGGCGAGAGCCACCAGACAATTTCAATTTATTCGCCAGGTAACGAGGGAGGACGTGTGTAAGGCTTTGTGTGTGATGCAGGCAGTTTTGTAAATAGATCTTGCTCGATCGGAAGCCATCGAAGAGAGGACAGGATAGGAGTGACGTGGTCGCTTCGTTTAGACCCTGAAATGAAGCGAGCTGCTGAATGGAGGATGGATTTGAGAGGGGAGAGGTGGGATTTGGGTAGACCCGTCAGAAGAGAATTGCAATAGTCCAGTCTTGAGAGAACCAGAGATTGTACCAAGGTTTTTAAGTCTTTCTCCGGGAAGAACCGACGGATCCCCCATAGAAGGCGCAACTGGTAACGTGCGTTCTTAGCAATAGAGTTGATGTGGGAGATTAGGTTGAGTCTTTTGTCAAGAATGACAACTAGGGATTTAGCGCTGTCGACAATGATGGGTTTGTTGTTGAGTAGGTTCAGCTGATCCATCCAAGATTGAACAGGAGGAGGTGAGAGAGAGGTAGAGAGGAGGAGGAATTCAGTTTTGGCGGGATTCAGAATGAGTTGGTGAGCTAACATCCAGTTGTGAATAGAGTTGAGAGTAGAGTTGAGTAGTGAGAGATCGTGTGCGGAAGATAAAGGTATCTTCCCACTAGTCCACCAGGCATTTATTTGTGGAGAGTGACCCCTTGGGTGGCAGAATAGCAGTATGTTTTTAGGCCCATCTGCCCCCAAGGAGGGCAGAAGCCACTAGACACCAGGGTTTTTTAATTTTTGTGTTGAGGAGTGGCCAAAAGGGCAAGGGTTGCTCCCTTTTACGGGGGTGAATATTTTATTTATACTCTTTGACCCACCTACCCCTTAGCTTGGCTGGTGGATTGTGTGTGGACTGGTGCATTATTTGCATATGTGATTGTAATGTTTTTTTCTCCTTTTTATTCTAGTGTAAAGCTTTTGATTCCTGTTTGCGGTTTCGGCAGTGGTTGTTCTGCAGTTTTGCGTAATTGCATTTATTTGGTAAGAAAAATATTTTTGTTGTGGGTACTCCAAATGAGTATTATTGTCATTCATGAATGAATTTTTTTTTAAGTGGTGTCATAATGGCAGCATATTTGTTAGTGTTCAGAGCATGACATTCTTTGCGATGTTTTGCATTGTCTTATGTGTAATTTTTTTTTCTTCTTTTTTAGTGGGATATTGTTGATCCTTACTGTGTCTGTGCAGAGTAGGTGGTGGTGAGTCTAGCTGCTTCTGTCACGTGAGTGGTATAGTGTTGGAGTATATAGGTCTTTGTGATAAAGCTACATTTTGTTTATTTCTTTTTTTTACAAAGGGTTTGTTGTTGTTGACTTGTTTGACAAGTAACCTTTATTAGTAAGCATTATGGCTAGCCGTAGAATTACTGCTCAGCAGGTGGTTGGTTTGCTTCTTGAATCTTCCTCTGAGCAGGATTATGAGACTGACAGTGCGTCTGAGGGAGAGGAGGGAGGGAAGATTCAGGCAGTGAGTTTTCTCTCCACATGGAATCATCGGATGATGAAGGTACTCTCAGTGCAGATGAAGTGCCTGTTTTAGAGGAGGATACTACTGTGCCGATGGTGCAAGAGGCATCTGGATTGCAGCCTGGGGCTGCTAGGCTTCCTACTGGAAGTGCTGGACTCTGGGTTGATCCAAACATGGTGCAGCCGGTGTTGCCTGCCTTTAGTGGTTATGCAGGGTGTAGAGTGGATTGTGAACATTATTTGCCTATACAGTATTTTCAGTTGTTTATGGATGATGTATTTTTGGGTGAGATTGTTGAGCAGACTAATTTGTATGCTGAACAGTTTTTGAGGGACAACAGTGCCAGACTTAGGCCCCATTCTAGAGCTACCCGGTGGAGTCCCACAAATCTGGAAGAGATGAAGAAGTTTTTGGGTTTGACTTTTTTGATGGGTTTGATAAGGAAGCCGTCCATGGGTTCATATTGGTCTACCAGTCCCTTGATGGCAACAGCCATATTTCCTGCAGTTATGACTCGTGATCGGTATTTACTTTTGCTTCGGATGCTGCATTTTGTTGATAAGGGTTTGGCGTTGCCACGAGATCACCCTGAATGTGACCGTCTTTTTAAGATTCGGCCTGTTCTTGATCACTTTGTAGATCGATTTTCAGAGATCTATACTCCAGGGAAAGAAATATCTATTGATGAGTCTTTGGTCCTGTTCAAGGGCCGTTTGGTTTTAGGCAGTACATTCCTAGCAAGAGGGCACGCTATGGAATTAAGCTGTATATGTTGTCTGAGAGTAGGACAGGATATGTTTTTAATTTGCGTGTGTACACTGGTAGGGATTCCACTATTGACCCCCCTGGTTGTCCGTCCACTTTTGGAGTTTCAGAGAAAATTGTGTGGGATCTTGCTAGAGGACTGTTTAACAGAGGCCACCATTTGTACCTTGATAACTTCTACACTGCTGTGCAATTGTTTAAGGAATTGTTCAAAGTGGACACTTTTGCTTGTGGCACAATCCGCTCTAACCGTAAAGGTTATCCAAAAGAGCTTGTTTGCAAAAAACTTCAGAGGGGACAGTGCAGTGCCTTGCGTAGTGAGGAACTGCTAGCTGTGAAATTTGGTGACAGGAGGGATGTGTACATGCTGATTACCATCCATGATGAGAGTACTTCACCTGTGGCTGTTTGGGGTCAGATTGCTGAAGTGCGCAAACCTGTGTGCATTTTAGACTACAATAGTAGTGGTGTTGATAGAGTAGATCAGAGGGTGGTGTTGATAGAGTAGATCAGAGGTTGGAACCTTACACTGCTATTCGTAAGGCTTACATTTGGTATAAGAAGTTGGCCATCCATCTCTTCAATTTAGCAACTTTCAATGCTTTTGTTGTGTTCAAGGAGTGTTCTCCTGCGTCAAAGTTGACTTTTGTTCAGTTTCAGCAGTCTGTCATAGGCAGCCTTGTTGTTGTGGAACAGGCAAGTGTTCCTAGAGTTGGAGTGGTGGAGGATGTGGCTCGATTGAAAGATCGCCACTTTCCTGATCACATTCCTCCTACACCCTCAAAAGACTTTCCCACTAGGAGATGTAGAGTCTGTTGGCGAAGAGGTATGCAGAAGGAGACTCGTATGTGCTGCCCTGAGTGTCCTTCTAACCCTGGGCTGTGTGTGCCTGCTTGTTATAGAGCGTACCACAAGCAAAATAATTATTGGGAGCAACCATGAGTGGTAAAGTGAACTGCCTGGTCTGTAATGTTTAAGAATTGTTGTTCTGTTTCAAGGTTGGCATTAGTGCAATGTATTTAGTTTCTGATTTTGTGTTAGTAGATTTGTATCTATTTGCAATTTGTTTGTGTTTTCTTTTTTGTATAAAAAATCCTAAATGTGATGGTGATGTGTGTAGGCTGGTGCTTGGCTGGCGGTGTGCGTGGAGTGGCGCTTGGCTGGCGGTGTGCGTGGAGTGGTGCTTAGCTGGCGGTGTGCGTGGAGTGGCTCTTGGCTGGCGGTGTGCGTGGAGTGGCGCTTGGCTGGCGGTGTGCATGGAGTGGCGCTTGGCTGGCGGTGTGCGTGGAGTGGCACTTGGCTGGCGGTGTGCGTGGAGTGGCGCTAGGCTGGTGGTGTGCGTGGAGTGGTGCTAGGCTGGCGGTGTGCGTGGAGTGGCGCTTGGCTGGCGGTGTGCGTGGAGTGGCGCTTGGCTGGCGGTGTGCGTGGAGTGGCGCTTGGCTGGCGGTGTGCGTGGAGTGGCGCTTGGCTGGCGGTGTGCGTGGAGGGGCGCTTGGCTGGCGGTGTGCGTGGACTGTCGCTCGGCTGGCAGTGTGTGAGTAGTGACTTGCTGCTGGTCACTACACACACTGCTAGCCGAGCGACACTCCACGCAATCCATCAGCTTGTGTGGTTGCTGTGTTAGAAATGTGGGTGTGTGAAAGTGATGGGCCCTTGAATGGCGCTGTCTGCTGGTGTGAGTGTTGTAATGTGATGGGCCCGCGGCTGGTGGTGTGAATGGTTTTGTATTTGTCACACGTAAGAAAGGTGTATGAATGGCCTGTAAAGAGGTTGGTGCCTTGTCGTGGCTTTACAGCTCACGAGCTGTGAGTCAATGGTTCAGTTTCTCGTCCTTTCAATTATTAACAGTGCATTTCATTTTTGTGAAATCACTTGTTAATACAATTGTATATACTGAACCATCACTCACCCTCATGCCAAATCCAACCAGTATGTGTGTGTGCTTGAGGATTAGATGGCTGTGCAGTAATATTTTTTTTTTGTCTTTCTCAAGCAGGGTGTACCTTGTCCCTTTTTGTGAATGTTGTAATGTGTTTGTTTCGTGCCTGGTGGTGTGAATGGTCTTGTGTGTATCACGTATGAAAGGTGTGTGAATGGCCTGTAAAGTGGTTGGGGCCTTGATGTGGCTTTACAGCTCACGAGCTGCGAGTCAATGGTTCAGTTTTTGTCCTTTCAATTATTGACAGTGCATTTCATTTTTGTGAAATCTCTTGTTAATAAAATTGTATATACTGAACCATCACTTGCCCTCGTGCCAAATCCAACCAGTATGTGTGTGTGCTTGAGGAATAGATGGCTGTGCAGTAATCTTTGTCTTTTTAGTCTGTCTGCCAAGGTGTACATTCTGTCTAAGAATAACCTACCAACTGTAGATATTGTCGTAAAGCGAAACACCCATGGGAGTACATGGTGATATCTCTCTTGTGGATCCCAACAAGTTATGGTACCCACAATGTCCTGCAAACCTCAAAATGTCTGTCACATTTTCCTTGCAATATTGTGCCAAAATGTTCACGCTGCAGAAATAAACAACACATTATCTCAAAATGACCTGGTTTTGCAAGGGGGTCACCTGGGTTTTTGGCCCGGGGCTCGGCGGCCACCTAGGGAAACCTACCAAACCCACACATTTCTGAAAAGTAGACACCCGGGGGCTTCCAGGGAGGTATGGCTTGCGTGGATCCCCCAATGTTTCCTTACCCAGAATCCCCTGCAAACCTCAATTTTAGCTGAAAAAATCACTTTTTCAGACATTTTTGTGTGGGAAAGTGTGGCATCACCGGGCTCACACAAATTTCCTACCACCCAGCGTTCCCCCAGGTCTCCCTATAAAAATGGTGCCTCACTTGTGTGGGA
The DNA here is from genome assembly GCA_963921515.1 of Calotriton arnoldi. Taxonomy (NCBI): domain Eukaryota; kingdom Metazoa; phylum Chordata; class Amphibia; order Caudata; family Salamandridae; genus Calotriton; species Calotriton arnoldi. The sequence continues at coordinate 338,557 of CAWUFW010005945.1, forward strand.
GGCCCAAGTACCCGCGACAGGCAAGGGCCACAACGTATTGAGGCGACCTCAAAATGGCCTATCACAAAACAACCTGGTTTTGCAAGGGGGGTCCCATGACGTTTTGGCCCGGGGCTCGGCGGCCACCTAGGGAAACCTCCCAAACCCACACATTTCTGAAAAGTAGACACCCGGGGGATTCCAGGGAGGTATGGCTTGCGTGGATCCCCCAACGTTTTCTTACCCAGAATCCCCTGCAAACCTGACATTTTGCTGAAAAAATCCCTTTTTACACACATTTTGTGTGGTAAAGTTGTGGCATCACCGGGCTGACACAAATTTCCTACCACCCAGCGTCCCCCCAGGTCTCCCGATAAAAATGGTGCCTCACTCGGGTGGGAGGCCCAAGTACCCGCGACAGGCAAGGGCCCACAACGTATTGAGGCGACCTCAAAGTGGCCTTTCACAAAACGACCTGGTTTTGCAAGAGGGGTCACCTGGGTTTTTGGCCCTGTGCTCGGCGGCCATCTAGGGAAACCTACCAAACCCACACATTTCTGAAATGTAGACACCCGGGGGCTTCCAGGGAGGTATGGCTTGCGTGGATCCCCCAACGTTTCTTTACCCAGAATCCCCTGCAAACCTCAATTTTAGCTGAAAAAAAATCACTTTTTTCAGACATTTTTGTGTGGGAAAGTGTGGCATCACCGGGCTCACACAAATTTCCTACCACCCAGCGTTCCCCCAGGTCTCCCGATAAAAATGGTGCCTCACTTGTGTGGGAGGCCCAAGTACCCGCGACAGGCAAGGGCCCACAACGTATTGAGGCGACCTCAAAATGGCCTTTCACAAAACGACCTGGTTTTGCAAGGGGGGTCACCTGGGTTTTTGGCGCTGTGCTCGGCGGGCATCTAGGGAAACCTACCAAACCCACACATTTCTCAAAAGTAGACACCCGGGGGCTTCCAGGGAGGTATGGCTTGCGTGGATCCCCCAACGTTTCCTTACCCAGAATCCCCTGCAAACCTCAATTTTGGCTGAAAAAAATCACTTTTTCACACATTTTTGTGTGGGAAAGTGTGGCATCACCGGGCTCACACAAATTTCCTACCACCCAGCGTTCCCCCAGGTCTCCCGATAAAAATGGTGCCTCACTTGTGTGGGAGGCCCAAGTACCCGCGACAGGCAAGGGCCCAAAACGTAGTGAGGCGACATCAAAATTGCCTATCTCAAAACCACCTGGTTTTGCAAGGGAGTCACCTGGGTCTTTGGCCCCGTGCTCGGCGGCCATCTAGGGAAACCTACCAAACCCACACATTTCTGAAAAGTAGACACCCGGGGGCTTCCAGGGAGGTATGGCTTGCATGGATCCCCCAACGTTTCCTTACCCAGAATCCCCTGCAAACCTCAATTTTAGCTGAAAAAATCACTTTTTTCACACATTTTTGTGTGGGAAAGTGTGGCATCACTGGCCTCACACAAATTTCCTACCACCCAGCGTTCCCCCAGGTCTCCCGATAAAAATGGTGCCTCACTTGTGTGGGAGGCCCAAGTAACCGAAACAGGCAAGGGCCCAAAACATTTTTTGATAGGCAATGTTGATGTTGCCTCAAAACGTTTTGTGTCCACGCAAGCCATACCTCCCTGGAAGCCCCCGGGTGTCTACTTTTCAGAAATGTGTGGATTTGGTAGGTTTCCCTGGATGGCCGCCGAGCACGGGGCCAAAACCCAGGTGACCCCCTTGCAAAACCAGGTGGTTTTGAGATAGGCAATTTTGATGTTGCCTCACTACGTTTTGGGCCCTTGCCTGTCGCGGGTACTTGGGCCTCCCACACAAGTGAGGCACCATTTTTATCGGGAGACCTGGGGGAACGCTGGGTGGTAGGAAATTTGTGTGAGGCCAGTGATGCCACACAAAAATGTGTGAAAAAGTGATTTTTTCAGCTAAAATTGAGGTTTGCAGGGGATTCTGGGAAAGGAAAGGTTGGGGGATCCATGCAAGCCATACCTCCCTGGAAGCCCCGGGTGTCTACTTTTCAGAAATGTGTGTGTTTGGTAGGTTTCCCTAGGTGCCGGCAGAGCTAGGGTTCACAAACTACAGCTAGGCACTTTGCCAAAAAAGGGTATTTTTTCACTGCGAAATTGAGGTGTGACCACGTTGCGTTTTGCGCCGTTTCCTGTCACAGGCACTAGGCCGACCCACACAAGTGAGGTACCATTTTTCTCATAAGACTTTGGGGAACGTGGGGTGGGTGGAAATTTGTGGATCCACGCAGATTCCAGAACTTTCCACCACAGAAATGTGGGGAAAATGTGTTTTTTTTGACAATTTTTTAGGTTTGCAAGGGATTCTGGGTAACAGAACCTGGTGGGAGGCAGTCAAGTCACCCCATCCTGGATTCCCCTGGGAGTATAGTTTTCAAAAATGTATAGGTTTGCTAGGTTTCCCTAGGTTCCGGCAGAGCTAGGGTTCAAAAACTACAGCTAGGCACTTTGCCAAAAAAGGGTCATTTTTCACTGCGAAATTGAGGTGTGACCATGTTGCGTTTTGTGCCATTTCCTGTCGCAGGCACTAGGCCGACCCACACAAGTGATGTACCATTTTTCTCCTAAGACTTTGGGGAACGCGGGGTGGGTGGAAATTTGTGGATCCACGCAGATTCCAGAACTTTCCACCACAGAAATGTGGGGAAAATGTGTTTTTTTTTGACAATTTTTTATGTTTGCAAGGGATTCTGGGTAACAGAACCTGGTGGGAGGCAGTCAAGTCACCCTATCCTGGATTCCCCTGGGTGTCTAGTTTTCAAAAATGTATAGGTTTGCTAGGTTTCCCTAGGTGCCGGCAGAGCTAGGGTTAAAAAACTACAGCTAGGCACTTTGCCCAAAAAGGGTCATTTTTCACTGCGAAATTGAGGTGTGACCAAGGAGGAGAATGCGGAACCCCAGAAGGAGAGGAAGGGGGAGGAGAGACCTCTGGTAAGCCTGACAGTGCGGACCCTAGGTTGGAGGATCAGTGGCAGTTTATAACTGCACTGATGAGGGGAAGAGTGGAGAATGGTTACTATGTGCCAGGGGTTACTGCCCCCCACTTTGTGAGATGGCAAGGGCCAGAGACATCTGGATGGCCCAGGGCCTGGTCCTGGCCACAGACAACTAGGGAGTACCAGTGGGGTAGCTTAGTTGGTCCTGAGAGCTTTGACAGAGGGAACCACATGGGTTCAGAATGGCATAGAACTGGAGTGTGCCCCTGCAGTTGCGGGCCCGCGTCCGTGTTCTATCGTCCAAAGCAGGAAAATCCATCAAGGTGGTGATTGGTCTACCCTGCATTTTGGTTGGAAGGGGGTTGTGTTGGACGTGGCCCTTTTTGCAGGGTCATCCCTGAACTTTTTGCTTTCCTCCTAGCCTTTTTTCTGACATGGTGTTGGTGGTTTTAGGACTCTGGGCACTTTAGCACTGCTGTCCAGTGTAAAGTGCGTGTGCTGTCTGTGGTAAACATGGTAAGATTGGTCTACACCTGTTTGGCCTATTTAATTTGCCTGTCAGTCCCTTGTAAAGTGGTATCTCAGATACCCAGGGCCAGTAAATTAAATGCTACTAGTGGGCTTGCAGCGCTGATTGCGCCACCCACCAAAGTAGCCTTTCAAACCTATCTCAGGCCTCTGCCATTGCAGGGCCTGTGCGCACAGTGTTACTGCCGCTGTGACGTGGCACCTAAAGTGTGTGCCATGTCTGTGACCCCCCTTTTACTGCATGTCAGTCACCCCTAAGGTAGGGCCTAGCTAGCCCTATGGGCAGGGTGCATTGTAGGTAGAAGGTAGGGCGTATACCTTAAGTGCGTGACATGTCCTGGTAGTGACAAACAGCCATTTTGAATTCTCACTGCTGTGAGGCTGCCCTATCATAGGAATGCATTGGGGATTCCCTGATAAGTGTTTCAGTGGTAATTCCTGATATGAGAGGAGCAGCATGGTCAAGTTTGGTATGGTTGGAATAGTAATAATAAATGCTGCGCAATGGTGTGCGCAGATTTATTATCACTATTTTAGAAATGCCACTTTTAGAAGTTGGCATTTCTGTGTGCTATGTGTCTGCCTGCCTGATGTGTATTGTATGTCTGGCTCTGGAGTGACAGGGGCTGGTGAGGTGTGTGTGGCTCCAGGGAGGGCAGGGTGAGTCAGCGCTAGGCTGAATAGGGGAACTGCTTTTGGAGTAGTGGGAGGAGTAGTCCCCTGACCCTGAATAGGTCTGTGCCTGCCTAGGTGAATGCTGGCTCCGCCCCCCTGTGGTGTGTCTGATGACAGAGGCCCAACCTGACAAAGGAGGATGGGAGCCCTGTAAACAAAGTGCTCCACACCCCCCAGAACCAGTTGAGGCTGGATTTCTCCAAGCCATGTGCCAACGCAGACAAAGCAAAAGTGGTGTATAAATATTGGAGCTGTGACCCCATGAAAAGGTGTGCTTTCCTTGTGCTTCTGGTGACTTGCTGCTGCTGGGCTCCAGGAGGTACCACCACGAGGGACTGCCTCCCTGCTGGAGGGCCCTGTGAGCTGGCCTGCCTGGGCCCAGCCTTGTGCCCTGGAACTTTGCTCTTTGGAGCTGTGGCCCCTAGCGCCTTGTGGAGCGCTGTATCTTTCTCTCCCAGGACGAGGAGAGTGTTGGGGCCTTGCAGCGCTGTGCTGCGACGAATTTGGAGGGGATCCCGACGCGGGGATTCCCCCGCATTGCTGGCTTGGAGGCGGGAGCCCACCCCACATTTCGGTGCGCTTTTGGCGGGAGCCCACCCCGCAATTGTGTATTTCATAGCGGGAGCCCACCCCGCACTGAGGAACCGCCGAAGGGAACTGCTGTGGCCCGACCCGGAAGACAGGCATCTTACCTGGTTGTGGGTGGGGCCGCAAAAGAGAGACCTTCCGGCGGGAGCCCACCACTCCTTCTGGTAGCCAGTAGAAGCGGCCGGTGCGGAAAGGAAGCCAGGCGTGATGGTGCCTGAAGGTAGGTAGGGCTCCCCGTGCGGAAGAGGAGAGCCCCGCGTGTCTGCCGAAGTCGGGAAGGCAGAGAGAAGCCCCGGTGAGTGGGGATGGCCAAGGCACCCTGCTGATGCCGGTTGGAGGAGTGACCGGAACCTCGTGGGTGCCCTGGGTGAAATCCAGGCACGTTGCTGAAACCGGTGGCAGGCGCCTACAAGGAGTCCCGGTGAGTGGGGCTGCGCTGGAGCCTTCTTTCTTTTCTTCGTGCAGCGAAGGCACCAGGAGGAGCCCCGGTGAGTGGGGGCAGAACAGAGCAGTGTTGATGCTCCTGGAGGCACCGTGATGCCAGCGCAGATTCTTTTTGGGCACAGTGTAGTGCCTGTTGTCTTCAGCTGCCCTGCAAGGGAGTGGGCTGCTGCAACGTGGGGCATTTTTCTTTTTCTTGAGATGAAGGAGTGAGATACACTCCTCTGCCCCAGTGCATTGCGCACATTGGTTTGCCGCAGTGACAGCCAAAGGGGCCAGTGGAAAGCCCCAGTTTCAAGCTCCGACATTCCAGACAGAGGGGCATTGGGCCCCCCGTGAAAGGCCAGTTGGCCAAGGGCCATTGTTGGTAGGGTGCCAGGCCCTAATGATATGCCTACTGTGATGATGCATAATGTGGTTATGTTACGATGTTTATGCATAAGGTGTTCATGCCTACAGATATTGCTATGAGGGGTATGCATAATGTGGTTATGCCTAATATGGTTGTTGCATAATGTGTTATGCTGATGAGGATGCCAAATGTTATGCATAATGTGTTTTATGCCTAAGGTGATATAATGCTGAGGTCATTATTATACCAGTAGTTACTGGTTGCGTTATTTACTACTTGTGACTTGTGTGATTCTGATGGTTCTGACAGTGGCCCGATTGGCCCTGTCATGTGTATATAATCCCCTGTAAATATTGCCTATTGCCAGTTGGCACAGTGTGTATGTGTGATTATAATTCTAATGTGTTTTGGATAATACAAAGGCTATTTTTTATATAACCTTGTGTGGAGTGTCTTTAGTAGTGTGCCTAGTGTGTTGCTGCTGTGTGTGTGTGTTGCACAAACGCTTTACACATTGCCTCTGGGATAAGCCTGACTGCTCGTGCCAAGCTACCAAGGGGGTGAGCAGGGGTTGTCTTCAGCGTGTAACTCCCTTACCCTGACTAGAGTGGTGGTTTCTGCCTGGCCTAGGCGCTTGCCCTAGCCAACCAGAAATCTAATTTCTAACAATGGGGGATTATACATCGCGGAGCGGTGCATGGCAAGAGAGGAAGCAAATAACGCTTTCCAACTAGGCAGGGGACAGTTCCTGCAGTACGCTAAGATTTCCGCAGTGGCCAGAGACCTGTGGCCGACATTTCCACAGGAGCCGCAGGTCACAACAGTATTACAGATGGTAACCACCCTGGCGGGAGGGCGAAGGTTGGTCTCGCACATATACAGAGCTCTGAGGGAGGATGTCCCCACTGCTCCCCTTCCACTACACACGAAATGGGACGATGCAATGGGTGAGCCCCTTACAGAGACGCAATGGCAGAAAGTGCATGATGGGGTCAAACAGATAAGCTCCAACACACGCTTTAAATTAATCCATTATAATGTGGTACACCAGACATACCTCGGTCGCACATTTTGTCCACATGTTGTGGGACTGTCCTGAGCTGGCGTGCTACTGGGGGGCGGTTATAGATATTCTGCAGACTGTCATGGGATGGACCATACCAGCCACTATCAAAGGGGTGGTGTTGGGACTACTACCCACTCCAAAAGCCAAGAAACTCACTAGGAGGTTCATACAGCTGGGGCTCGTATTAGCAAAAAGGCGAATTGCAATTCATTGGCTGAGTCCAGATCCACCCATGTTCGAGAGGAGGATTAAAGATATGATGGAGTGGGCCACTGCAGAATAAGTACGGATGAAAAAGGTCAGGAGGGATGATAAGCTTGAGGAAGATACGAGGGCCTAGCACCTAATGATCACAGATTTAACTAAAGGAAAAGATCCCTCGGAGAGGGAGGCGCTTTCCTCACGCTCCACTCAGGAGGTGACTGGCCCATATGCCAGAGAATAGCATAGATAGTGGAGGTATACAATAGAACAGATGGTTTCCAAGCCTCAAAGTGAATGTTGCAACCCATGACCGGGGGGGGGAGAGGGGTGGGGAGGGGAGGGGTAAGTTTACAGTTATTGTTATCAATGTTTAAAAAAGTGATAATGACGTACGAGATTTGTGGACTTTGGTTTGAAATAAGCAAAACAATGACAATAGGCTATGTTACATGATCATATATCCTGATTGACTGAAACCAAGAACACTGTAATTGCTGTAATATGCCTGTTTTGGAAAAGTGTTGTTGTCATGCAAATGTCAATAAAAATATTAATTTTAAAAAAGAGCACTTCAAGCGCTCATTAAAGACACAATCTCTGCCACAGTTTTAGGCTGACTGGTGTCTTAAACAGTGGAAGAGATGGATAAGCGCAATTTGACCATGTTAGACATTGAAAAATGATTGTTTGGCACTGAAACTTTAAAGGAATGGGCTGCTTTTTGCGACAAATGTTGCAGCATTTGTTGATACATCTGACATATACAAAAGAATATAACACAAGAACTTGCAAAAGCAACATAACTACACAATTAGAACCTAACAGGGCACAACACATCAAAATAATCAAAACACCAAAAAAGCAACTAAGGTACATCATAAAATCAATATGCAATAATGCATCACAAAAAAGCCAGCAGCACAAACAACAGTAGAACTCATCACCATCTCAACAAAATATCACAAAAAATATACAACAACATTTTTGTCACTCCCCAATTTCTGTGAAATGATGATCAGCGCGCATGTCGCGCTGACGTCATTTCACAGAAACCGAAACTGAAATGAGCCTTTAGGCTCATTTCAGTTTCCCTTTCTACGTGCTCAAGGGGCTATCTCAGCCCCCTGAGCATGTAGAAAGACGGAGAGGTATCATTGGAAAGGGAGGATCTCCCTTTCCATTGGTATCCCTCCCCAGTGGATCCCTGCTTGGGATTGCCCCAGGAGGGCGATCCCCAAGCAGGGATCCACCCACTAGACACCAGGGAGGGCGGAGCGGCCCCTTGGGCAAGGGCCTTCGCTCTCCCCCCAAAAATGTGGCAAAATTCAGCCTTTCTGCCCCCCCCAAAATAGGCATTCCAATGCCCCCACCCCGCCACAATAACAGCCTTTCTACCCCCCCTGGGGGGCAGAAAGCCCACTAGATGCCAGGGATTTTTCTTGGGGAAATTTTTATTATGGTGGGGGCTGCCCAAAATGGGCATGCCAATACCCCCACCCCCCACCACAATTACAGCCTTTCTGCCCCCCCGGGGGGCAGAAAGCCCACTAAAGGCCAGGGATTTTTTATGGGCAATTTAATTAGGGTGGGGGCTGCCCAAAATGGGCATGCCAATGCCCCCACCCGCCCCTGCCACAATTACAGCCTTTCTGCCCCCCCTGGGGGATAGATGGGGGCTGTAGCCCCCAATGTGCCTCCCGGGGGGCAAAAAGCCCACTAGACGCCAGGGATTTTTGGGGGGGCAATTTGAATTAGGGTGGGGGCTGCCCAAAATGGGCATGCCAATGCCCCCACCCCCACAACAATTACACTCTTTTTGCCCCACCTGGGGAGCAGATGGGGCAGTAGCCCGCAATCTGCCCCCCGGGGGGGGAAGAAAGCCCACTAGAAACCAGGGATTTTTTTGGGGGCAATTTTAATTAGGGTGGGGGCTGCCCAAAATGGGCATGTCAATGCCTCCACCCCATGCCAAAATTACAGCCTTTCTGCCCCCCCTGGAGGGCAGATAGGGCAGTAGCCGCAATATGCCTCCCCGGGGGGGCAAAAAGCCCACTAGACGCCAGGGATTTTTTTTTGTCAAGTTGTATTAGGGTGGGGGCTGCCCAAAACAGGCATGCCAATGCCCCCACCCCCCCACAAAAATGACAGTCTTTCTGCCCCCTCCTGGGAGGCAGATGGGAGCTGTAGCCCCCAATCTGCCCCCCCGGGGGGGCAGAAAGCCCACTAGAATCCAGGGATTTATTTTGGGCAATTACAATTAGGGGTGGGGGCTGCCCAAAACGGGCATGCCAATGCCCCCACCCCGGCCCTGCAAAAATTACAGCCTTTCTGTCTCCCCTGGCGGACAGATGGGGGCAGTAGCCCCCAATCTGCCCCCCGGGGGGGGCAAAAATCCCACTAGATGCCAGGGATATTTTTTGCCGATTTGAATCAGGGGTGGGGGCTGCCCAAAACGGGCATGCCAATGCCCCCATCCCGCTCCTGCAAAAATTCCAGTTTTTCTGCCCCCCCGGGGGGCAGAAAGCCTACTAGGAACCAGGGACTTTTTTTTTTATTCGTGTAGGGGTGGGGCTGCCCAAAATGGGCATGACAATACCCCCACCCCTTTTTTTCCTCGGGGAGCGGTGGCAGGTCTTTAGTATAGGCATAGCAGCCGGTGACTGGTGACTCGCTATCACGCGACTGAGCCAGCACCATGACCCCCTTTCCCATGAGGCACACAATCATGCGTTACATAATTCTTTCCTTTCAACTACTAGGATGAAAGGTCTCCTAACTGTGAGTACAGAGTTAGGTAGCAGTGATCAAGGGCAGGATACACCTTAGCGTGTGTAGACCACCCGGGTCACGTACTCTTGGTCCTGACGAAAACCTAGTAATATCGACATTAGGTTGAAACATGTAGACCTTCTTTTCGCACTTTTTGCACTTTTTTACCTAAAGATACCAGTTGGTCAATTTAACCAAAAAGGGTGTCTTATAATTCTTTTTAATATTGTCCAGGTGCTCTATTATTAAAAATACTAATTTTGAGTAATATTTGGCCAATTTTTAAATCACTATTTCATTCACCTACACAGAAAATAAACCTGCTCCACTGTAATCAGGTGTCGAAGCACACCCGGATGGCATTCGGCCATTCGGGTGGGACCCCGATGATGAAGCATGTCACCAACTAGGTTGGTGAGTGAGGGGTCTTCTTAAGAAAGGATATTTCCTCTCTTGTGCCCTTTATCCCAATACTTTGGAGACTTCACTGTGTCTCCAGGTTGTACTCCTCTTATTGTTTGTTTACGTAATACCCCCACCCCCCCAAGAGATATTCCAGTCTTTCTGCACCCCGGGGGGGCAGATGGGGCAGTGGCCCCTGATCTGCCCCCCGGGGGGGAGAAAGCCCACTAGGCACCAGCGATTACGCTGGCTTTTTTTATGCGTGGGTGTGGGGGCTGCCCAGAATGGGCATACCCATGCCCCCACCCCCACAAAAAATAGCCACAGTCTTTCTGTCCCCCTTGGGGGCATATCGGGGCAACCCCCGATTCCCCCCAGGGCGGCAGAAAGCCCACTAGGCACAGACTTTTTTTTAGCAATGTGCCTACCTGTGGATTTTGGCCCTGGCACAGCTGGCACATAGGGAAACCTAGCAAACCTGTACATTTTTGAAAACTAGACCACCAAGGGGATTCCAGGATGGGGTGACTTGTCTGGCTCTCACCAGGTTCTGTTACCCAGAGTCCCATGCAAACCTCAAACTTTGTAAAAAAAAAACATATTTTCCTCACATTTATGTGGTCGAAAGTTCTGGAATCTGCATGGATCCACAACATTCCACCCACCCCGCATTCCCCAAAGTCTTCCGTGAAAAATGGTACCTCACTTGTGTGGGTGGGCCTAGTGCCCGCGACAGGAAATGGCCCAAAACGCAACGTGGACACACCACATTTTCACAGTGAAAACTGACCCTTTTTTTGCAAAGTGCCTAGCTGTAGATTTTAAACCCTAGCTCTGCCGGCAACTAGGGAAACCTAGCAAACCTATACATTTTTGAAAACTAGACACCCAGGGGAATCCAGGATGGGGTGACTTGTCTGGCTCTCACCAGGTTCTGTTACCCAGAATGCCTTGCACACCTCAAAATGTGTCCAAAAAAACACATTTTCCTCACATTTCTGTGGTGGAAAGTTCTGGAATCTACGTGGATCCACAAAATTACACCCACCCCGTGTTCCCCAAAGTCTTCAGAGAAAAATGGTACCTCACTTGTGTGGGTAGGCCTAGTGCCTGCGACAGGAAATGGCCCAAAACGCAACGTGGACACACCACATTTTCACAGTGAAAACTGACCCTTTTTTGCAAAGTGCCTAGCTGTAGATTTTGAACCCTTGCTCTGCCGGTACCTAGGAAAACCTAGCAAACCTATACATTTTTGAAAACTAGACACCCAGGGGAATCCCGGATGGGGTGACTTGTCTGGCTCTCCCCAGGTTCTGTTACCCAGAATCCCTTTCAAACCTCAAAATGTGTCGAAAAAAATACATTTTCCTCACATTTCTGTGGTGGAAAGTTCTGGAATCTGCGTGGATCCACAAAATTCCACCCACTCCGTGTTCCCCAAAGTCTTCAGAGAAAAATGGTACCTCACTTGTGTGGGTAGGCCTAGTGCCTGCGACAGGAAATGGCCCAAAACGCAACGTGGACACAGCACATTTTCACAGTGAAAACTGACCCTTTTTTTGCAAAGTGCCTAGCTGTAGATTTTGAACCCTAGCTCTGCCAGCACCTAGGGAAACCTAGCAAACCTATACATTTTGAAAACTAGACACCCAGGGGAATCCAGGATGGGGTGACTTGTCTGGCTCTCACCAGGTTCTGTTACCCAGAATCCCTTGAAAACCTCAAAATTTGTAAAAAAAAAAACACATTTTCCTCACATTTCTGTGGTGGAAAACCTACCAAACCCACACATTTCTGAAAACTACACACCCCGGGGAGTCCACACAGTAATTTGAGAAAAAAGTGATTTTTTCAGCTAAATTTGAGGTTTGCAGGGGATTCTGGGGAGGAAAATGTTGGGGGACCCACGCAAGCCATACCTTGCTGGACTCCCCCAGGTGTCTAGTTTTCAGAAATGTGTGGGTTTGGTAGGTTTCCCTAGATGGCCGCTGACCCCGGGGCCAAAAACTCAAGGGACCCCCCTTGCAAAACTAGGTTGTTTTGTGATAGGTAATTTTGATGTCGCCTCAATAGGTTTTGGGCCCTTGCCTGTTGCGGGTACTTGACCCACCCACACAAGTGAGGTACCATTTTTCTCAGAAAGCTTTGGGGAATGCGGGGTGGGTGGAATTTTGTGGATCCACACACAGTCCAGAACTTTCCACCACAGAAATGTGAGGAAAATGTGTTTTTTAAAATAAATTTTAAGGTTTTCAAGGTATTCTGGGTAACAGAACCTGGTGAGAGCCGCCAGACAAGTCACCCCATTCTGGATTCCCGTGGGTGTCTAGTTTACCAAAATGTATAGGTTTGCTAGGTTTCCCTATGTGCCGGCAGAGCTAGGGTTCAAAATCTACAGCTAGGCACTTTGCAAAAAAAGGGTCAGTTTTCACTGTGAAAATGTGGTGTGTCCACGTTGCGTTTTGGGCCGTATCCTGTCGCGGGCACTAGGCCTACCCACACAAGTGAGGTACCATTTTTCGTGGAAGACTTTGGGGAATGCGGGGTGGGTGGAATTTTGTGGATCCACACAGATTCAGAACTTTCCACCACAGAAATGTGAGGAAAATGTGGGTTTTTTTTACAAATGTTGAGGTTTGCAAGGGATTCTGGGCAACAGAACCTGGTGAGAGCCAGACAAGTCACCACATCCTGGATTCCCCTGGGTGTCTAGTTTTCAAAAATGTATAGGTTTGCTAGGTTTCCCTAGGTGCCGGCAGAGCTAGGGTTCAAAATCTACAGCTAGGCACTTTGCAAAAAAGGGGTCCGTTTTCACTGTGAAAATGTGTTGTGTCCACGTTGCGTTTTGGGCCGTTTCCTGTCGCGGGCACTAGGCCTACCCACACAAGTGAGGTACCATTTTTCTTGGAAGACTTTGGGGAACCCGGGGTGGGTGAAATGTTGTGGATCCACGCAGATTCCATAACTTTCCACCACAGAAATGTGAGGAAAATGTGTTTTTTTGGACACATTTTTAGGTTTGCAAGGGATTCTGGGTAACAGAACCTGGTGAGAGCTAGTCAAGTCACCCCATCCTGGATCCCCCTGGGTGTCTAGTTTTCAAAAATGTATAGGTTTGCTAGGTTTCCCTAGGTGACGGCAGAGTTAGGGTTCAAAATCTACAGCTAGGTATTTTGCAAAAAAAGGGTCAGTTTTCACTGTAAAAATGTGGTGTGTCACGTTGCGTTTTGGACCGTTTCCTGTCGCGGGCACTACACCTACCCACACAAGTGAGGTACCATTTTTCTTGGAAGACGTTGGGGAACGCGCAGTGGGTGGAATTTTGTGGATCCGCGCAGATTCCATAGCTTTCCACCACAGAAATGTGAGGAAAATTTGGCTTTTTTGACACATTTTTAGGTTTGCAAGGGATTCTGGGTAACAGAACCTGGTGAGAGCTAGTCAAGTCACCCCATCCTGGATTTCCCTGGGTGTCTAGTTTTAAAAAATGTATAGGTTTGCTAGGTTTCCCTAGGTGCTGGCAGAGTTAGGGTTCAAAATCTACAGCTAGGCACTTTGCAAAAAAAGGGTCTGTTTTCACTGTGAAAATGTGGTGTGTCCACGTTGCGTTTTGGGCCGTTTCCTGTCGCGGGCACTAGGCCTACCCACACAAGTGAGGTACCATTTTTCTCTGAAGACTTTGGGGAACGCGGGGTGCGTGGAATTTTGTGGATCCACGCAGATTCCATAACTTTCCACCACAGAAATATGAGGAAAATGTGTTTTTTTTAACAAATTTTGAGGTTTGCAAGGGATTCTGGGTATTAGAACCTGATGAGAGCCAGTCAAGTCACCACATCCTGGAATCCCCTGGGTGTTTAGTTTTCAAAAATGTATAGGTTTTCTAGGTTTCCCTAGGTGCTGGCAGAGTTAGGGTTCAAAATCTGCAGCTAGGCACTTTGCAAAAAAAGGGTCCGTTTTCACTGTGAAAATGTGGTGTGTCCACGTTGTGTTTTGGGTCGTTTCCTGTCGCGGGCACTAGGCCTACCCACAGAAGTGAGGTACCATTTTTCTCGGAAGACTTTGGGAAACGCGGGTTGTGTGGAATTTTGTGGATCCACGCAGATTCCTGAACTTTCCACCACAGAAATGTGAGGAATATGTGTTTCTTTTGACACATTTTTAGGTTTGCAAGGGATTCTGGGTAATAGAACCTGGTGAGAGCCAGTGAAGTCACCCCATCCTGGATTCCCCTGGGTGTCTAGTTTTCAAAAATGTATAGGTTTGCTAGGTTTACCTAGGTGCCGGCAGAGCTAGGGTTCAAAATCAACAGCTAGGCACTTTGCAAAAAAAGGGTCAGTTTTCACTGTAAAAATAAAATGTGTCCACTTTGCGTTTTGAGCCGTTTCCTGTCATGGGCACGAGGCCTGCCCACACAAGTGAGGTACCATTTTTATTGGGAGACTTAGGGTAACACAGAATTGTAGAGCAACTGTTATTACCTATTGACTTTCGATGCATTTCTGCCTTCCAAATGAAAGACAATGTATAATTCTCATGCTAGTATGGGTACTCACAATTTCGGAAATGTGCAAATATCTACTGCTTATAAACTCTATATTTTGTTCCAATTTCAGGAATACATAGGTGTCTTTCATACCGATTTTTCCATGTATATATGTTCCCAAATTAATTGCTATATACCCGGTACATAATAAAAAACCATTGCAAGACACTGCTCAGTTATTGGCTCTGAGTTCGTCGGGTTCTTGGTGAACCTACAAGTCTTATATATCCCCACAACCAGAAAGGTCCAGCGGATGTAACGGTATATTGCTTTCAAACAGCTGTCATAATTAGAAGAAGTTACAGGTGAAAACGTTGACACAAATGGCTGTTTTTTTCAACTAATTTTCAATTTTTCCTATATTCAACTGTTAGTTTCTATAAAGAAACCTTGAAGGATCTACACAAATGACCCCTTCCTTAATTCAGAATTTTGTCTATGTTTCTAAAATGTATAGATTTCTAGGATCCATTATTGCTTTCATACCCATTTCTACCATTAACTGGAAGGAGGTTGAAAGCACAAAAAATAGCAAAAATAGGCTATGTCCCAGAAAAATGCCAAAACTGTGTAAACAATTTTGGTTTTCAGACAAAAGTCTGCTTGTCCCTGAAATCTGGGAAAATTGTGATTTCAGCCCCACAACCCCTTTGTTGATACCATTTGCAGGGAAAAAAACCAGACACTTTCATCTGTAGCCCTTTTTTCCCATTTTTCAAAAAAACCAAAACATTTTGCTAGATTTTGACTAATTTCTGGGTCCCCTCCAGGGGCATATACAAACCCTGGGTACCTTTAGAATCCTCATGATGTTGGAAGAAAAGGACGCAAATTTGGTGTGGATACCTTATGTGGTCAAAAAGTTACAGGGGCATAAGCGCGAACTACCCCAAATAGCCAAAAAAAGACTTAGCACAGGGGGGGAAAAGGCCTAGCAGCGAAGGGGTTAACCCCTATATGATAGCTATCAATTATACTATCAACAATGAATGGCCTATTCATCTGCCATTCATGGTGGTATCCACTACATTTGATTAGGGGGCTGGGTCCAAACTCTAAGCAGAATCTGGTGGACCTCCTACAGCATTTGCATGCTGACATTTTTCCAGTGGTTAGGTATTGACCTAGTGGGGAATGTACCAAGTGATATAGTGTCACCAGGGAAGTTCAAATCCACAGAGTGCTGGCTCCATTTCTGTTTTTTTTTATATACTACCTCATTAACGGATGAGTTAGTGGGGAACCCCATCGAAACGCCTTACTCAGAAGATGATGTGATGATTTTGAAGACTGCTGTGAAAATATGTAACATTTAAGGATAGTTTTAAGCGAAAACTAACTGTGTTATATCGACTTAGTTATAATAAGACCAAAGTTGGGAAACAAAAAAAAAAAAAGTAGCAATCAAGTGTTCGGAAACATCAACATATTGTCCACCTATAAGACAAATAATTATTAATGTGGGTGTATGCTAATTCACCACAATTAATAAAATTCCTAACTTATTAGTTACAGGTTACATTTTCAGGATTTTAAACCTGAGCTCAACCCTTGGTACCGATGACCCAGAGCTGGCATACTTATCTTAGAGAATATGTGCAATGCAATTGAAAGAGTCAAAACAGTTAATAATTTAAAAACACAATCTAATAAAAATTCCACCTCTACTTATAGAAACAGAGTAACATTTTATAAACAAATATTACACCAAGATGACCAATTTATGGAAACTGAGTAACATTTTATAAACAAATATTACACCAAGATGATCAATATCCAACAAAGCGAACAGGAGACATGAGTTTTTTAAAATTGAAGAGAAAAAGCCCTATCAGTAATCACTGTCCGTGTGCGTCAGGGACCTAGGTTCAATTTCAGGCCAACCAGAACATGTCAGACACACCAAGCAGGTTTGTCCCAGTGAATGATTTTACCATAGAACTTAGGGCCTAATTACGACTATGGCAGTGCTGCACAGGCTCTCTGCCGACACAGCACCGCCAAAGCCGTAAAAGGTTTGCCCGCCTGATGATGAGTTTTTCTCATACAGGCGGACGGTCCTTTTGCCATTCCCACGGCGGTGCCCTGAAAAAGGGCACTGCAATGGGAACAGCAAAAATGTTCCAGCACTGCATGGATGGTGACGTCCATATTGTGCTGGAACTGGGGTGAATACAGACAGGGGCCCCCCTGAATGTATCCCATGGCAGGATAGGCATGGGGGCCCTGTAGGGCGTTCTTTGTTCCTCCACCACCAGCCTTTTCATGGCTGGGCTTCCACCAGGAAATGGCTGGCAGAACTCATAATATGCTGAGTGGGACTGCGCCAGTCCTGCTCAGCATATTGCATTGAGCCTCCACTGTGCCACCACCATGGAACAGCTGTTCTCTGGTGCATCCGGTGGTCCTCCGCCGCTACGAATACATGTAGTTGTAATACGGCAGACAGACCACTGCGGCTGCAAGTGCGGAGACCTTACGACCACTGCACACGTAATCAGGCCCTTAGTTTTTTAAATGGAATTCAAAATCCTTCTGCTGGGCAAGGTTGCAGACTGTATTCGATGAAGTCCTCATAAAGCCCGATAGCCTTTGGACAAGGCCCCTTTGAAACTGTTGGTTTTGTCAGAAAGTGTGAAAAGCTCACATTTCACATCCCAAAAAAGTCATTAGATAGCTGGAGATGTTTCCTACCTTTGCCCGGTCAAGATTTCTACGTTTGGAATTAGGGACTAAATTAGAGTTTGATAGACAGGGTACTCCATTGCAAAGTCGATGGAATGTCCTCTCTATCAAACTCTTGGTCTGCCCACCCAATTTAGAGGTGAAGGGACCATCAGGTTTACACTGGCAGAGTAAAGGCCATCAGTATAAACCTTTCTCTGATGGCCCAAGGGAGTAGGGACCGTCAGAGGTAAGCAGTGCAACTGTCTGCCTATGTAGAGTGGGGGGGTTGCAATGGCTATTTTTTACTGTCCATCACTGCCAGGTACATCCTGATGGTGAGAGAGAGTAAACATTAAAAATGGCTCCAACATCATGGGAAAAAACTTCTATGAAGTGAGGTCATTATTTTTTTATTTTTCTAAAGCAAATTCCTGCTTTAGAAATATAAAAAATATTGAACACGTTTCACAGCCGACTAATATGTTTGATGGAGCCATCCATCAAACCTTTCCCACATCGACAGGAACTTCCATGATGGCATTTCCTACCAAAGTATAGAGATCTCCCCAGACAGAATAAAGGCAGGGTGGTGAATATAAAGGCCTCCACCACCTTGCCTGACTTTACTCAGTCGGCCAACCCCTAAATTAGACTGTTAATCTCTTTTTCGGAGCTCACCATCCTTCAGTGGAACAATGCTGCAGGCTATATCCAATGATGGTTTCCACAAGGATGAATACCTGCTCTCCAAGGTCCTATTGAAACAGATGTGTGTCTCTGGAAAAGCCCCAAGCAGGAGAAGCCTGTTTTCCAGCCCACAAAGTTCACCTCTTACCCATATCTCCTCAGGTGGTTGATCCCAGTCATTTGGAGGCTGGAAGTCCACAGCTTTTTAGAGGTTATAAGAGAAATCCAGTTAGACACAGCCAAGGGTCCCATGACCACAGGGACAGAAATTAGGGGTTAGGACCCTCTCAAGCAGAGCTCACCACCAGAGTCCAGTCAAGATCCAGTTGCAACCAGTCAAGTGGTCACTTCAGAAAATATTCCTCTTATAGTGGTGTGCTCAATTTAAGTAATTATATTTTGTTTAATTATGTTAAATTTGGGAAAAATAACAGGAAATTATGTGAAATGCAAATCTGAATTTCGTGCTATATTTTAATTTAGATGCGTCCTCATGACAATTTTTGCAGGATGACGCATTTAACAAAAGTTCAGCTAAAAACAGTTTTTTGTGTTTTGTTGATCCTGTGCATTTGCAGAACATTTTTACTGTAAATGATGAGTGTGTGGGGGGGTGTGGCCAAGACACCAAGCATGGCGGACGTGTGAGCGGGGAGCTCTGTCCCAGCCCATACATAATCCTGTTTATACGGCGGCATCTTCTACTTAGAAGCTTTGTTAAAGACCCTCCGCCTCACTGCAGTGTAAGAAGGTGAAGCGGCGATCCGTGCTTGCCCGAGAAAGCTCTGAAGAGTGAAGATGAGGCGGAAGAGAGAGACCCAGCACGAGAGCCTCGGTCGGCCCTGACACGGCCGGCGGCTTAAGTAGTGCGTGCCCCGTCTGGGTACACCTCCGGCTCCTTTATGAAAGACATGACCAAGGCCTGCTGACTTTACGGCGGAAGAGCAGAAATCAAACACTCTGGGCGATGCAGTGAAGTAGCCCATTGAGGCGGAATAGTCCAGCCTGCTGCACCGCAGCTGTGACGCAGACAGCAAGGTCGGTTGGACTAGCAGTGGGAGACGTGGTTAAACATCACCCGACCACGTAGCAGCAGAGATTGGGAGTGGATCCGGAGATGCAGACAACGACAACACGAGCAAATTAACACCGGTGGCCTGTCGGATGCGGCAGAGCAAAAGAACCGGTGAGTGCACTGAGCTGCGCGGGAGGCCCTGGTCACCAGCCGGATAAGAAGCAGCCGATTTAGACAATGGGGGTCCTGGGTCTACTGATGGGCCTCGCACACTGCCCCCAGGGAGATGAATAACACCCAGGCTGTACTTGCGCTGGGAATACAACCAGGCTGAGATTGCCCCTGAGCAACAAGGGTGCACCCCAATGTTCGGCCTTAAACGGCAGCACCACAGTGAGAAGCGCGGCTCATACAAACCGAGAGGGCCGCACCTGTGACGGAGGGCAGAGGCCCTGGAGGAGCCATTAGAGGGCACACAGATAACGAGTCTCTGCAGTAGCCATGGCGCAAAGGATTGGACTGCCCTCCGTTCCCCAAATATATGAATCGTGGCCTATAAGACCAAGCCTTTGGCATAGCAAAAGTAGCGAGACCGTTGGAGGGCGACGCCACCTACAGAAGACTCCAGAGGGTCTGGCCCTGTCCCCTGCATAGACGGCTAGGCTGCCTGAAGATGCTTACAACTTGGTGAGGCTGGAGCTGAGAGGGGAGGAGATAATCGGGCACTTCAATGGGACTTGACAATGAGAGGAGCTGCAATTTTAGGTCCTTAGTTCTGCAGATGTTGTTTTGAGCGGGACTCCCCTATACCAAACGATTAGCACATGCCTAAACATACCAGAGCTGCCCCAGTTGCCATCATATAACAGAAGAACAGGGCCGAGATTCGGGCCTCCCAAGAACACTCCTCCCTTGGCTTGATTTCCCAGAGACTCGAGCAAGAAACAGTACGACCCTTGGGCTTAACCAAGGAATAGTGTGCAAGTAGCCATACAAAGAGGACAATACAATCCTGTAGTTAACAGCGAGAGTCTTATATTGGGGGCTACTAACGGAGCCCACCGATTTCACTTCAGTCTTGACCAGACCACACCAGTTGTGCATACGGTAGAGTAGATCAGAGGGAATAGGCCTAGGAGTCTCCCCTTCTTCTCTGCTCTTGTTGAACTACCTCAGAAAGAAGAGAAACCTACAGCATTGGAACCAAGCCACAATGCTTAAACCAAAACAGAAAGCTGGCGGCACCCAACCTGACACCAGAGAGTCTTCCCCTGCACCACAAGAGAGGGGGTGAAGAGAGAACACTGAAATAGACGATTCTCTACACTCACACCTAGATAGAGTATTGGCGGCCAACGCAGACACCAAAACAACCTTACAGCAAGACATTGCGGCGGTTTCCATGGGCCTGGGTCTCCAACAAGCTGAACACCACAAACTCGCTGACAGAGTACGGGAGGTGGAGACTGCTATCACTGAGCAACAGCCAGAGCAAAAAACACATGCATCCAAGCTAGATGAGCTCTCCTCTAGAGTGGCAATCCTGGAGCGTAGAGCTGAAGATGCTAAAGGCTGCAGCTATAGAAATAACATCTGAATCATAGGAGTTCCTGAGAATGCTGACGGGTCAAATATGGTGGAATATCTGGAAAACTGGTTGCGTTCAGTGATGGCTCTGGAACACCTATCCCAGTTCTTCGCTCTCGAGAGCGCACACAGAGTACTGGCTCGCCCACCAGCTCCGGGAAGACCTCCCTGACCAGTGATTGCCAGACTCCTCCATTACAGGGATCGAGACTCGATACTTCAACATCCTCGTAAACATGGCCCATGGGTAATAGACAACAGTAAAGTGCTGATGTTCCCTGATTTCGCGGCCAATGTTCAGGCACAACGAACGTCCTTCTTGGAAGCTAAACTAGCCCTCCGGGAAGCAGGAGTACAGTAATCTTTGATATTCCCTGCTAAGCTTAAAATTATCCTGGACAGGGCTACTCATTTCTGTGACTCTCCTGATGAAGTCTGGTCTTGTTTGGAGGTGTATAAGGCAGGCACACCACTGCCTCAGAGAAAACAGAGTGCTAGACTGATGCAATACCCAGGCAGAAAGAGACTGAGACATCCCCGGAGGAAACCACAACTATTAAAACCCACGACTTCAAAAACCGAACAGGACAGGCAGCTAGCACTACAGGCGGTGTTTCGCCCCAAAACCAGGCTTGAGTCTCAGGTACTTCAGCCAGATCTAGTTATGCAACTTCCGAGTCCGGAGACTCTGTTGAAAACAGTCCTGCCCGGCCAAAACTCACTCCAAGATCTGCGGATGATATTCCAAAGTACTATCCGGATCTAAATACAGACGGATGCCAACAGGATAAACTAGGAAAGGGTGGATATGACATGTGAGACAGAAGATGGAGACTCCAGAGACTAAGGGCGAGAGGAGCTCCCTGAAAACTGCCACTTTGAAAAAGCACATAAGCTGGGTCCGGGACGAAACCCACTTGCTTCATCTCCACGCTTATCCCTCCCACCAAAGTGCTCTACCTGATGGTCCAGAGGCAGCATTCTACATTAACAAGTTGTTTTATTTACAAGTTTGGCGATTAGCGATTGCGCTGTTGCCCTTGGGTAAGGGAGTTGGGGTTCTACATATACAAAGGAGCACACGGAGGTCCATTTATAGTTCCACTCAGATATGGCAGATAGGACAAAATATTAGAAACAAATGGCAACCCCAAAAGTAAATACTAAAGGGATACAGTTCTTATCTTGGAATGTTAGAGGCATGGGGTCCCCCGCCAAACGCCATAATATATATAGCTACATTAATCGTGGGGGAGCACAGATAGTAATGCTCCAGGAGACCCACCTAATGCTGGAAGAAGGGCAGCGTCTCCGTAGATGCTGGAGAGGGCAGTTGTTTGCAACAACATACTCAGCATACTCCCAAGGGACGCTAGTGTGGATAAGACCAGGGACTTCATGTGACACAATACAAAGCCTGATAGAACCTGAGGGCCGATACGTGTTAGTTAAGGGTAGGCTACTGGGCAAGGAGGTCACAGTGGGCAGTGAGAGAGAGAGAGAGAAAACTCTGTTTATTTAGACCATAGTCTTTAAACAACAAGAATCACGAAGGAAATAAAACAACACAGTTCTTTATAATTATTCTAGCTAATACAAAAGTTAGTAGAACCAATATTCACCTCCTCTCCTATAGCAGCAACATATTCATATTATATACATGTATGGAAAAGATTTTTTTTTTTTTTTTTTTTAAAACCACATAAAAGACATTAAAATAACAGTGCCATCAGAGCTCTATTTAAAAAGGGGGTACGTTATCCACTTCCTTTCCCCAATAACAGTGGCATTTTAAAATAGTTCAATTCCATATTATATTCATTTCATCTAAACCGATTCTGTGGGCGAAGGAATTTAAAATCAATACATTGCTAACCTCCCTTTAGTTTATCCCGTAAAAAGCTATTTATACCTTTCATATAATTTCCTAGTGCTATAGCTATATCGAGACTTATCATATCAGTTATTAATACAATTGCTTGGGCTCGTGAGCTTATTCCATATTTTACAAATAATGGACGTAAAATCAATTTCCTCAAATCTTGTAAAACCAGGCAATCTAGCAATATATGCAGTATTTCAGCTTTAGTTCCAAGCCCGCATTTACATGTCCCATCTTGATATATCATGGCAGCTTTTATTTTTTCCTCCATTAACCATGGATTGATGCCAATTCGTACTCTTAGGATTTCACACCTAAGTCCATGATTAGGCAGGGTTTCCAGATACGGATACCATGCAGCATTTACCCAGGAGTTTATTATACCTTGTACCGATTTTTTCTTACTCAGATATTCCAGATCAAGCATCCTTGACTGTTCTAAGCCTTGGTATCTAAGTAATCTCTTGGTAAATTCTACATCTAGAGGGTTCTGTACTGAGTTTACATTTAAACTCCCAGCTATAGTCTGGATTTTCTTTCTCGCATCCCTGGCCCATTTTAGGCTACTATGCCGAATCTCCTCACTACACCAGTGTGAAACTTTCTGTACTCCCCTGGATCTTGGCGCTTCCAGAATCTCAGCAGAGACATTTGGGCCTGACTACTCCATGCTATTGTTCCTAATTCCATTCTAATTGCCTGAACCATTGTAGAACTTGGTAAAGACAATAACGTTTTTAAGGCCTTGCCTTCTTCCCGATCCCAATCTCCTTTACCACTTAGGGTTAAAACTTCAGACCCATACAAAACTTGGGGTGGGATCATGGCTTCATATGCCTTTAACATTGGTCTATGTGACATGTCCCCATAATCCTTGTTAAATTTTTTCAGCCCACAAATAGAAGAATGCGCTTTTGTTTTTTGAGCTTCTAAATGAGTATACCACTTCAGCGAATTATCGAACCAAAGGCCCAGGTATCTATATTCTTTTACAATTTCCAATTTTATTTGTCCTAAAAACCAGTTAAAATTTTTATCTCTTTTACCAAAACATAAAATCTTTGTTTTCTCCATATTTACAACTAAAAACTTTGCCTCACAGTATTCTCTAAAAACATTTAATTTCCTTTGGAGTCCTAGCTCAGTTTGGTCCAGTATCACAAGATCATCTGCATATAGAAGACAAGATACTTTCCTACCACTCATTCTGGGGCTTGCACTTCTTTCCACTTCCAATGCTGCCGGTAAGTCGGCTAGGAATATGGCGAAGAGCAAGGGGGCCAAGACACAACCCTGTCTTAGTCCATTCCTTATGGCAGTTTTCTGGGTCAGTGAACCTTGTGTATCCTTAATTACTTGAGCCCAATTCTCACTATGAAGTTCTTTTAGAATGGCCAATAGGCCTTCCGGTATATCGTACTTTATCAAGCACTCCCATAGGCTCCTACGGTCCACTGAATCAAAGCCGCCCGGAAATCAACAAAGCAGCAATACATTTTCCCCTTTTGCTCTATTGATTTCCGAGCGAGTGCCCAAAGTGCAAAACAATGGTCCATTGTCGAATGGCCCTCTTTAAATCCCCCTGTTCTACCGGTACCACCGACTTCTGGTCTGCCCAATCTTTTAATTTACCTAATATTATTTTTGCAAAGATCTTTTCTCCAATATCTATCAGATTTATTAATCTGTAGTTCTTTGGGGCCTGCATATTGCCCTTCTTATGTATAGGCCTAATTATTGCACCCTTCCAGTTATTGGGAAACTTCCCTGTGTCTAAAATAACTTGGAACATCTTAGAAAAAAATTCTGCCCACCAGTTCGATTGAGTTTTAATTATCTGGGCAGGAAGGTTGTCTGGACCGGATGCCCTTGTTAGATTCAGTGTTCTTATCGTATTTTCCACTTCTCTAACCGAAAAGTCGGTTTTTAAATCTGCTACCAGACCGCTCCAATCTGGCAGCACATCCTCCTCCAGTTCTCTTCTTGGGCTATATAATTCCAGCAGATATTTCTCCCAAGCTGCCTCTTCTACCACACAATTCATTACGGCCGGAGGGCAGCCCACTGCTGATTGAACCAAGTTCCAGAACTTCCGTATATTCTTTGTCTCTATTGCCTCAAGCAGCTCTATCCAGCATCCTTCTTTATAGACTCTTTTGCCTTCCTAATTAACATATTATATTCTCTTTTAGTTGTACAAGCTTAATTGCCCTAGCATATTCATAATTTATACTAAGGCTACGTGCAACTCTCCTTAGTTCCCTCTTCTTTTCCATACATTCCTTTGAGAACCACCTTCTTTGTCTCTCCGACTTTTTTAATATTTTATTTACCTTCAATTTATTTTTCCTTAGATTGTCACACAGCCTATGGACCACTTCTTCAATTTTACCCACGTACCAATCCAAGCACTGACCAGTTACTGTGCCCAGATCTAAGTTCTGCTGAAATTTTATTAACCGGGCTATAAATTCTTCTGTAAGTCTTGTTGTAATCCTCCTGGGATATCCCACTTGTTGTTCAATAACTTTGTTACTGGGGTGAGGTTGAATGTCTAAAAGGTCTAGCTCTAGTGGGTTATGGTCACTCCCTACTCTGTTTATAATCCTAAAACCTTTGATTAACTCAAAGTGCCGAACTGTCATAAAGATATAATCTATCGGGCAATTTTGTGAGCCTAATTTAAAAGTTTTCTTCGCTGGACAATCTTGAAGATGCCTACCATTTAGGCAAAAGAGACTTTTAGACCCTAGGTAGTTTCCCAGCTGGATATCATTTGCTGAAGGGGAAC
Organism: Calotriton arnoldi; assembly: GCA_963921515.1. Lineage (NCBI taxonomy): Eukaryota > Metazoa > Chordata > Amphibia > Caudata > Salamandridae > Calotriton > Calotriton arnoldi. The sequence goes on from CAWUFW010005945.1 coordinate 363,720, forward strand.
TATCAGAGAAGGTCGCTTGAGTTACATTATGGACCTCCAATAATTCTGAGAACCAACAATCTACATTCTTGGGGTTCAATTTGTGATTAAAATCCCCCATTACTAAAATCAAATCCATATCGTACTTTTCACATATAAAATCCACGTCTTCTTTAAAATTATTCATTTCTACTACATATTCCTTTTTACTAGCCCATTGCATATAAACATTTACAAGCAGCAACTTTGTATTCATTTTGTCAGTAACTGATAAAGTTAACCTGCAGGCAAGCAACCATTTACATTTTACAATTAATTCTGTCACCTTCTTCACTATTTTCGTTGACAACAATGTCGTTAATCCCCCGCTGGGCGCCCAAACCTTTGTTTCTTCGCTGGCCGATTGATTTGGCAAAAACCATCAAATGTTGGGGTCTTGCCGCATAGCCAGGTTTCCTGGATGCATATGATCTCGGTACTTTTTCCCAAATCCCTTATATTTTCTTGTTTAGAATGATCTCCGAGCCCATTTATATTCCAGGAAACTATTCTTATGCCATGCGGCGTACCCTTTACCTATTCTACATCGTCCAGGAGTCCTTCCTCCCCTGTCAACTCAGTAAACCTATTTGAATGGCCTGCATGGCTAGTTCCCTGACTCCAATTTCCCCACCAATTTTCCACATCTGAGTTGTTAGCAATTATTTTAAAATTTCCCCAGCCTGCCCCTTCCTCTTCTTCTTGGTTAATTATCCTTACCTGTCTACTCTTTAATCCTGCATGGCACCTTAGAAAATCCTTTACTTGCAACTCTTTATCTTCAACTTCTATTTCCACCTCCTCTTCAGGTATTATCCGTATGCCTTCCTTTTGTACCTCTCTCACTGATTTTTCAATCATTGTCTTTACCAGATCCGAATATACTAATACCCTAGTAACCTCCTTACCATCCCTGTTTTGCTCAAATCCCACTTGTCTTAGGTCATTTGTCCCCATACCTTTCAAATTTGGGCATAGGGCAAACGCTTGCAAAAGTTGTGACCTATTTAGTGGTGACCTTTTCCTTAACTTCTTACCACCTTTATTTGTTGGAATTGGTTCAAAATATAGCCACTTATTATCTTTGCTCCTCCTTCCTTGCCCTTTTAGGGCAAGATATTGATTTTGAGCCGTATGTACCATATGGGTTTGATTATTTGACCTTCTAGTTCCTATATCCCGTATATTACCTGATTTAGAACCGCTACCTTTGCCATGGTCCAAACGTGGGCCAGCAATTTTTGGCTCAGTTGGGGGTATATACCTTGATTGTTTCTCCTGCCTAACTGAGTTACTATCTATTTGCACCTTTTAACTTGCTTCTTTGGGGTGTTCTTCCTCATTGGTCCCCTAACGGGGTTTGGTGACTTTGGTACATGTGCCTTATCCCCAGACCCCACCTCTGCAGACCTAGATCTTTTCACTATCTTATTGCCCCCCTTTTTTGCCGCTTCCTTCCTACTCGTCTTACTAGATTAGTTAATCCAAATCTAAGGACCTCACCCCTTCTTAATACTCTCATTGGCTGTTTTGAAATATAAACCTCGTGTGTTTCCTTGAGTGAGTCAATTGTTGCAGCCGATTCCTCTACAGGGGGCTGCAAGTCAGCATTGAGGACTGGTCTTATCATAGTTGGCATTTGACATCTAATCACCTTTAACTCACCCTCTATCTTAGCTAGGTGCTCTTTTTGTACTTTTAAAATATCGTTATTTGACAATGTAACTTCAAGTAACCCTTGTAGTGTCTTCTGTAATAACAATATAAGGTCCAATACTGAGGTAACCGGGGTAGCTGAAAGTTCCAATTTTGACCCTGGGGTTACATTCAAATCCTCGCTCTGTCCCGTCATTAAATTCTGTTTATCAATTATACCCTCTCCTTCTATCCTTATACCCTTATTTAAGATCAGGCTATCATGTGAACCTATCTCTGGTTCATAAGAAAACAGTCCACAAGGTGAGGATGATAACCGTGGTGATAATAAGCCCTTTTGATCCAGTAGGCACTGTAGAGAATGATTGGCCGAAAATTGCGACTCTAATATATTCTCCTCGAGGGGTAATGAAGTATTACCATTCCTACTCCCCCTCCCATTCTTTCTGCATAGTGGCCTCTATTATCTCTATATCCAGTGCCTTTCCTGGTGAGAAGACTTTTTAAAATGTTTCCCCACAAATTCTTTTATCGAGGTTGAGGCGGATTCACTCCGGCTTTTGCTTATGTCCACTTTTTCCTTCTCTTTTTCTTTGTTCCCTTTGCAGGTCCTTGCTCTGGACTTTCCCCACTTTCTCCAGACATTCTCAGGTCCCCCGCTGTCTCTCTTGATCTTAGTTTGTTTTCCAGGGCACTTTTGTTCTTCCTTGGGGCCATTTGCAATATTCAGCTCTATTTCAAAAGTACTTTGCACTCCCGGATTATATTCCTACCCTTACAAAGTTTTCAGGTATAACTGCCCACAATCTCCACACTGTTCGTCTGGCAATCCGCTTTTCAACAAGTTCATAAAACTCCTACACTTACCTCTGCTATGCGAGCCGTGCAAGCCGAGTCCCCGTACCCGTATTACGCCTATTGAACCCCCTTTTCCACTCAGGTGCTTTCCCTAGCTTTGGGTTTTCAATTCTATTCACTTGGGTCGCTCAGGCTCAGGCTCCGGCTCCACTGTGCTTAATTCTGTGCTTAATTCTGAGCCATGGGGTTTTTCACCCTCCAAGTACTCGGCGGCGGCGGCGGTTTTCCGCGTTCACTCGTCCGTTCCGCGTTCGCTCGTCCGTTCGTCCGCTCTGCTCAGCTGTTGCACACGTCTGCGCAGACGCTAGCGTATGACGTGGGGTGGGGCTTCGGCAACTGCAATGGTGAATTCGGCGTCACGGCTCAACACAACAGAGGCAGAGTGATAGCTGGTCACGGGAAAGTTGGGCAGTGTTTATGCTCCTAACCAGGACCAACCGCAGTTCCTCTTAAGCTTTCATGCCCGCTGGCGGGAATTGCTGCACAAGACATTTTACTGGGGGTGACTATAACTGTGTAGCAGACGTAAATATAGACAGATCTACCCCACCACTTCATAATGCCACAGACAATACAAATGTGAAAGTGCTCCGAGACTGGATGGGACATTGGGGATTAGCTGACACATGGCGACTGCAGCATGAATAGACCAGAGACTACTCATTTTATTCCCCACTATATCTTTTACACACTAGACTGGACATGTTCCTCTGCTTGGCTCATTTAAGCCCACTAATAACAAATACTAAATACTTAGGACGCACTCTATCAGACCATAACCCATTACTATTGTCCTTCTCGCCTGTCCCTGAATAGGCTGCCATCCCAAACTGGCAATTAGACCCAGCCATGCTGGAAGATAAATGCTTCCAGCCAGCATTAAACACCTCCATTACTGAATATTTCCACAAAAATCAAGGCACTGCTAGCTCCTCCCTAATCGAATGGGATGCTTTTAAAACAGTCATCAGGGGCCATTGTATGGGGCAGACAATAGGGGCTAGAAGGCAAATAGAGAGGGAACTGCAGAGATATAAAAATGAGATACATGCTTTAAAAAATAGGCTTGGGACCAAAAACGATTCTCAAAAACAGCTTTCCACAATCAACAGTAAATATAATTAAACACTGGATAGGCTGCGAACACTTGATCTCAAATCATACCAGAAAAAACAGCATATGGAGGGTGGGAAATCCGGGAAATTGCTTGCATGGCTGATTCGGCCCAAAAGCAGAGGCTCTCCCATTACCACTCTGCGGGCTAGGGACGGGTCCACGATTTATTTGCCCAAGACCATTAACATCTCTTTTTTAGACTACTACACTACACTTTACGAGCCCCCGACAGAGCTGGCAGATGACCTCATATGTGGATACCTTGACAGACTTCACCTGAATAAAATAGACTCTGAAATGCAAGAAGACTTAGGGAAACCAGTAGGTGCACAGGAGATCCGAGCAGCAATTAAGGAAATTTCTAAAGGGAAGACCCCGGGCCCAGATGGGCTTCTGGCAGAGTTTTTACACAGTATATAGCTCTCTGTTGGCTCTCCAACTGGAAAAGATATACAAGGACCTATTAAGAACTGGTCAATTACCAGTAACAACCAGGGAGGCCCTGGTGGTTCCCCTCCCCAAAACCAAAATGAGAACTTCCTCGGTCACACAGTTTAGACCGCTGTTGATGCTCAATATGGACTTTAAAATTTTAAGTAAAGTTTTAGCTATGAGACTACTTCCACGTATGCGTAGGTTGGTCCACACGGACCAGAATGGCTTTATTCCCACCAGAGCAACATCTGGAAACCTCAGTCGACTATATTATGACTCTTTGAGGTGGGGCTTATTGTCACAGGTAATGCACAAAATAAGATTAGGGGAGAGATGGATCAACTGGGTCATGTTGCTGTACACACGTCCAACAGCCAGGGTTAGAACTGGAGGAATAATCTCAAACTCGTATAATGTGTATAGAGGGACCAGACAGGGTTGCCCAATCTTCCCCCCTCCTGTTTGCTTTAGCCATGGAACCGCTGGCTGAACGGTTTAGGGGAGAGGCAGGACGACCAGGACTGATGTTGGATGGGAGGGAGTTTATGATCTCCTTATACACGGATGATATTCTCCTCTATCTACGGAATGGAGATTATGGGGTCAAAAGCGCTTTGGATATATTGAAAGAATATGCTGAACTGACAGATCTGAGGGTGAATACTTCCAAAACGCATGTCTTCCAGCTTAAATCTACAACCCATTGTCCACAGATGTTCCCCTCAGACACTAACTGGGCTCCCACTCCTTCAGATACCTGGGTATACAGGTATACCATGAACAGCTAGACCTTCTAGAAGGTAACCTTGAGCAAGCATTTCGTTAACTAAAATCGAACATTACATTCTGGCAATCCCTCAACCTCTCTACTATGTCCAGGGTGGCACTATCTAAGATGTTAATATTGCCACAACTGTTATATTACTTTGTAAACCTACCCGTCGTCATTTCGAGAAAATGGTTTCAGGAACTAGACACCTTGCTGAGAGATCTGATATGGGATGGGGGACGAAACCGAGTGTCATTGTCCACTATTTAATGACCTCCAGAGAAAGGGGGATTACGGGCACTGGACTTCGAGGCATACTATCTGGCGGCTCAATTGCAATGGTTGGCCCAGTGGTTGGAGGGGAGAGGACTAGAGACCCTAGACAATTCAACACCCACTGACCTAAAAGGGAGACTAATAGCCAAGCTGCTGCGGCCAGGGTCGCAGAATCAACACCAGAGTACCTTACTCTCAGTGGCCTTGAAGTGCTGGCATAGAGTTGTTCTGAGAACGTCAAACGCTCCTCTGTACGCACCAGACCTCCCGCTGGTGGGCCTCCCAAGTAGTGGCGCCTCCTCGTTCTTCACTGAGAACCAATTAAGGGAGTGGACTAAGGTGGGAATACAGACAACTGGTGACTGCTACCTAGAAGGAGCACTGATCCTACTAGCAGATTTCATCTCTCACTACTACCTCCAGGGCAATTCCTGAACTATTATGAGCTGCACAAAACTTTCCAGACATTATGGGGGAGTGAGAATCAGGAACCAACCACACACGCTCTACTACAAGTAATGGTAACACTGGGATCAGCGAGGCACCTTGTCAAATGGAAAAACAGAGCTATCAGGGAGATGGTAGATAAACCTCTGCTAATACTACAACAAAAATGGGGTTCCCTTATTAACCGTGAGATTACAGAGGCAGAATGGAAAACAGCAATTAGGTTGCCAAAAAAGTCCCTAGAAACTCTAACTTTAAATATTTCCAATTTAATGTTCTGCACATGACATACCTCACTGTTCGCAAGACCCAAGGCCAAAAAAAGTGGCAATCGTTTTATAGACCTAGCTTTAGTCCTGGCAAAAAGACGGATAGCGTTAAGATGGAAATCCTCCACGGGCCCAAAAATCTTAGATTGAGAAAAAGACATCACGGACTGGGCACGGACAGAAGAACAAGCTCTGATCGACGAAGACAAAAGAGGAGTGAGGTGCCGTCCAATAGCAGACCTGTGGTTGGAGGTGTTACAGGAGTGGGAGGCGAGAGATGTAGGTGAAAAGGACAAATCACCCGAAGCCTTATAACCTTCCACATGAACATAAATAAACAACACTGCTGGCCTCCCCACAAATCACTCAAAGAGGAATGACAGATTATACTGCTTCCTTGCTGCCCTCCATGTCTCACCAATAACATTGGCTTATCTCTAATACACACTTGAGAATACTACTCAACAAGAATATGGGTAGAGACCAGATAATATTTATCAGAACCCCGGTGTGCTCTCGTTGTTATTAAAGTGTATGTGAAACTGTTATTTGTTATGTTTAAATATAAGACATTGAAATATCGTTTTAATGACGGTGAACAAACTCCCACACTTTGTGCGATAAGCATGGGGCCTCAAATTTATAATTGGAACCTAAAATCATTAATAGGATTGTTGTGCTTTGGATTGTTTACAGATTGATCAAAGTTGTTTCTGTAAGTACAGCTCTAAAGTTTGATAGATATTATTGTCAAGAGGCCGAAATGCACATGTATTCTTAATAATTGAAAAATGTAATAAAAAGATATTTAAAAAAAAATGATGAGTTTGTGGTAAATGTTTAAAGTGAATGTTGCATAATTATGAGAAGTGGCATAAATGCAAAAATGTTAGTAATTTCACGCAGCTAGCGTAACATGAAATTCCCAAAATGAAGTGAGCTATTCTGGTATAACATACATTTCACCCAGTTCTAGCCTTATGCAGCTTGTTGTGTTCCTGCAACCACACAGGAGGTTAGCCAACTATTCCTTAGAGTCCATTTCTTTGTCCTGAGTACAAGTGGGTAACGGTTCTGCACTTCAGGTTTCCAGACAGTTCTCAAAAAGCAGGTTCCGCCGTTCTTCTGTTCTACCACAGGTATAGACAGTGCTCTGAGGAGGCTGCTCTGGGGTGCCACATATATGTTTGACACTGGCTAATTGGAGGGGATGACTCCTGGCTCCTCCCTAATCAAAGGAAAAAAAGTTCTCATGGGCAACCCTACCCACTTTGCAGCAGTTCCAGTTTGCCCTACAATAAACAATTCCACAGTGCACCTTACTCCCAAAATCCAAATGGGGGAACCATTTGTTCCTTTTGCAAATCCTGTGTGACTATCTACAGGGGTGGCCAGGGAAATGACCAGTCCCCTCCTCTATGGTCCCTCAAAACCGGTCCTGGGTATTAGCTCCCCTCCCACTGGGTTCGGAGCCAGCCTAGATGGGGGAACAAAGATTTGCTCTCTTTAGGACAGACCTTATATTTCTGTTGAAAGAGCAGCCCCTTTTACAAGTTAATGGAGATCCTGGGTCTACTCTAACTCTTTTTCCTGCAAGGGGGAAACAATTTTTAAGATCAGGCTGCAGGTTTAAAATGCAGCAGGTAGGCTACAATGGTGGGTCTGCAGTCAGGCTTTCTTTGTCACTTTAGTGAACGGCACAATAATTTCTGAAGTTGACAGGTGACATTTTACTTCCCATGCCACAAGTGTAGTTTCTACATCATATACTCTGCCCTTACAGACGAGGTAAATATGCCAATCGGGCAATAGCCAATTTCTATGTGTTTTAGTGGTCAGATCACATACACAGGCCAGTGGAGAACAATGCTAAAATGTGTAAAGTCTAAATGCCAGCATTAAAATTAAAGCAAACAAAATGGGGGCAACTTCACCAAAAAGGGCATTTTCGAACACGCTCCCAGGAGTGTAATTTGACTAGACCTAAATTGGTTTTGGAGCTTGTTTATAGAGTTACTGTGGGTAGTTAGGATAAAGGAGGGTATTGTAAATTTCCAACATAATAAAGTTGGCCACATTGAGTGTCAGTGACCAAAATTTGTAAGGCAAAGTATATTCCTGTTTACAGCTATGACACAGGACTTTTGGGGGTATTCTGTTACCTGTTTCCTCCTGATAGAAGAGAAGAAGTTCTTGCAACAACTTGTGAGATTACCACGGTAAGCACCAGGATTTGCATCCATCGGGAGCCTTTCTTTCAGGTTCTGATGTCATTAACCTAGCTAATTTTCTTTTAGGGCTGTTTGATCAGACTTTCAAGCCAAGATCTCTAAGTTGATTTTGTGCTATGTCCTCTCTGAATCATGCTTGGCATTTTCCTTGGCAAAATGGCTAGGACACCCAAAAGTCATTTAATTGCCTGGCTTATTAATTGTTTAGGATAACATGAAAGGAAATATACACAGTTGTTTTGAGCTCTGAGGAGCACAAAAAGTGTAATATCTGAGGTTCCCAAGCAAAGTTTTCTTGTTGAGAACAACCAGTGGTGTAGAAAAATGTAATTTGTGGGTCAGTGGTAATTTGTTAATTATAACAGTAATAGCTCTCTTGGTTAATAGTAAACTTATGTGAGGTGTAGGTCAGGATGCAGCACTTAAATTGTTAATACAAAAAGGTAGTGGATCCTTTACCTGTATTGGGAGTGGGAATTTTGAGGTTCAAGGTTAACACAGCACCATCAGGATGGACACATATGATATGAGAATACTAAGAAATGCCAAACTCTCAGAAAGTACATGAGAATGTGTGATTTCAGAGATCTTTTCAAACATTAATGTTCTTAGATTGTTAGTTGTAGCTACTTTTGAAATGAATGAAGTCAGTGCTTTAGAAAAGATTCAAGATGTTCAATTAAGATACCCAGAAAGGAAAAAAGTCTGGATTACCAAGCAACTGCTATTAAGATTAAATGTGTGAATGATGGCTAGAATACCAGCTTTAGTGCAGGGGGAAATCTAGGGTCTCTACTTGATAAGCTTCAAGCAGAATAAGAGCCATGCCACTCCCATGTGGCAGTAGAGGTCAATACCTGCTAACTGCGCGGACTGCCAAGGCAAGGCAACCCATGTTTAATTCTTGTAAAGGAAGGAGACTAATCTCTGATCGTTCTTACTTCTAGTCTTTTTAAACTTCATTTAAATATGTACATTATAAGTGATTTTGAGCTTGCTGTATTTTAGATCAGAAGAACAAAATTAAGGGACCTAGAACCAGATGTATGAAAAGTGTTTGCATTCACAAATGGTGTAAATCACTATTGTAGGTTGTTTGGGAATGCAAAACCTCCTTTCTTTATGTATGAAATGCAATTTGGTCATCATGAATTGCAAGTTTTTATTTTTAGTAACCTACTTAAGGGAGGTGGTGTGGGCTGATAATCACCATTTGCTGACACACAATAAAAACACTCAATAAATGATTGCCCAGTCTTTGCTTTTAATAGTACATTTATTACACACACACACTACTCAATGCTATGCAGTAATTTAGAGATATATATAAGGCTGATGGAAATACCTTTTGATGACATTGCATAATCACCTCTGACCGCTTAAAGGGGCTAAAATCAACAAATCACATGTCAAAAAACATCATTTTAGAAGTATATGCAATAATCCTTCATAACCATGTGTAAATGCACTCATTAAGGTTAACAAAGCATATACACTATGATCAGTAATCACTGTCAATAAATCTTGGTTTCAATAAAGCATTTCAATATAAAAATAAAAAAATAAAATGAATTTCATATGTGGCTGTTTGCTTGTTAAATACTTTCAACCTTTGAAAACACAATTTTAATTCAAGAGGTCAGTGCATTTTGATCACAAACATGTAACCATACCTTTTACCCCTAGAGGGTGTTGTATAACTTATACCTTTTAATTTAGACACCTTAGGGCCACACTAACTGTGACCATAACATTAGCCTCTAGAGGGTGCTGCACTCCCAGAGGCAGAGCACATTCTCCAGCCTTGGGAGTGCTTGAAAATCCTGGGTTGGTCCTTCTTTTTGGGACTCTGTAGACTTAGGTTCAGCTTTTTTTTAAATGTATTTGGGCCTCCTGGGGGGAGGTTGCTGTGCTCCTGCAGCCTACCTATATTATTTTGGTGCGGTTGGTGGTGGACCCCCCATCCTGGGGCCACCACGAGGAGAACAAATATGCTAAATCAAAGAGCCCTACAGGACATTATGGATCATTCCTCCAGAGCAGTGAATATTTAATGAGTGGATCTCCAGCAGAGCCGGAGAGAGATGCTGCTTGTCTCTTTTTTTCTTGGCGCACCGCTTAGTGCAGCGTGGCTTTTTCTTTTAGATTTTGGGTTGAGACCATGGTAAGGTGGAGGCAGCACAGGGAGCCCAGCCCTGTCTGCAACAGCCAACTCCCTCACAGGAAGCCTCTCTTTTGCTGCCCAGCATTCTTCTCCCCTGCCTACTCCTGTGGGCAGGGTGCTTGCTTCTGTGGTGGCCACCTGCTCCCCCTAGACATGGGCAGGGCGGCCCACCACAGATGGGGGATTACTCGCTCTGGGTTGGGGATTCAGGTCCCTGCCTCTTTCTCCATCTCGGGGGTGGTGCAACAGCACCACCCCACACCCTTGGCAGCTTGGGGCCTCCCACATTCGTGAACCAGCCTGGGAGATGGGTTTAAGCTTGCAAAACATTCATTGCAGTGACCCCCAGGCTACAGGCCATTCTGGGGGTTTGAAGTGCTCGCTGTGGCTCAAAGCCTTCTTCGGCTTCTTGAGCTGTTTTGTTTGCTGTTGGGCTCATTTTGCTCCTGGTCGCAAGCCCTAGCCACCTGGAGCACTTTTCATGGGCCTCCCCGCCAACTAAGGTGCTGAACTTTGCAGGGAGCTGGTCATCTGGCTCCCTGCAGCAGCCTTTCTCCCGTTTCTCCTCTGGGGCTCCTCTCCGCTTTGGCGCAGAAGCCCAGTCTTTCCGCCAATTAGTCCTTAGGGGCTATAAGGGGACCAGCTTCCCTGGTCCTGGGGAGAGCCCACTCGTGCTGGGGGCAACTGTAGTCAGAGTGCTGGGTCCAGATGACGTCACCCAAGAGACACTTGTCGCATCTGCTCTGGGGACCTCAGCTCCACCCCTCACTGACATCACTGCCAGGGCCTTTCCCCCAACTCTTCAAAGGGAGCCCCCTTCTGTGTTGGCTCCAGAGGTCTGGGCTCCCTCATTTATTCAGTAGACTTGGGCTGGCCCATCCGTGGCACAGTGTGACAGCTGATTGATTGAAGCAGATCCTTCAAACCCTCCCCTTTCCTTCCCAGGAGCTGACTTAAGTGCTGTTAATTACTCACTATGTGTGGGAGGCTTTTGTTCTACTGCTGGAGAGAAATGTTATTAACTTAGGCCTGGGCTAAGATGGCACTGGTGTAGGGCTGAGCCAGTGAAATATATAATATTCCTGGATGATCCATAATCTGTACAGATATCTTTTGGAACTTGTATTATTGATTTTCCTGCACAGGTTACACCCCAATTTGAGGTATCACTGGTCCCTCGTAGGCTAAAGGGAAAGAAAGCTTCACTTTAAGGCAGCCTTCTCCTTAGGAGTATAATGGCGTGTCACTGATAGTAAACCACACTGACTTTCCCTATGAGTGTAAACTAACATTATGAGACCTACCCCAGGTCAATATCCAGTCCTCCTGAGTCCCCTCTGTCCCTCTGTGCAATGCTACCTGTGTGCAGTTACCGGGCTGCGCATGAGCACAACAAGAGTCTCTGAGTCTCAGCTCTCACATGTTAATGTGTAACCAAACAACTGCCCTTTACCCTTGCTGCATCGTAGCAGCCTTAACTTAAAAGGCGGACTCTGGTGGTAAACATGTGCAATCCATTTATCATGAGTTTACCATCAGTGATTCACCAGTTGTGAGGCTCACCCACGGTAAGAATGTCAAAAACAAGGTGATCAAAAAGCAAAACAATCTGGTGGATTTGATGGGCAGAACCCATTTCCTCACAATGACCAGTTGCAAAATGCAGTTTTAGGAAATGCAATCACCGTCCATTTGAATTTGGCAGAATCAGGTACAACCTACTTAAAGTGGCCCAAAATACATCAGACTCTTTCACAATGACAGCATGGCATGTTCTGGCGAGGGAGATGAAGATTGTGACTGGTATGCAGAGAAGGAGAAAGGAGAGGATTTTTAGGGTTAAGGTAACCCATTTTGATCAAACTGAGGAGGAGATATAGGAAGAGAAAAAAAACTGTTCTTGTTTGGAAGAAAAGGTGAGGGTTTCCCACTGAAAACCACGGTGGAGTAGAAGGATTCTGTGGTAGATCTGGATAACAGCTTGTTGTGGAGCAAAGGTGTTAGTGCTACCTGAGATGGTGAAGAAAAGCGTGTTTGACAGAATGAGTGGTGGTAAGTGCTGAAGTTAAGGAGTAGTCCATAATGTCTGTAGGCACCCTCGAAGAAACAAATCCAAGTACACACACGTAACAATAATGTGACTTAGTTCAGTGGCGTAACCAGTGCCGAGGCACTGGGGTCCAAATTAGAGAGGGGCCCACCCTGCCCTACATCAGCTGCTTTGCAGGCCAACTGAACAGCTTTTTTTTCCTTTGCTGGGCTGAGGCCTGGCTCTGTGTTTACTCTTTAAAGTTGAACAAATTCGAGGAACGAGGGCTTTTGAAAAGACAGGTCCAGCATACATGCCCAATAACAAGTGAAACAAGGAGTGGTATGCAGTTCCTAAGGGAGATAAAGAAAAAGAAAAAGGACCAAAGGAAGGGGGGAGGAGGGAGGCCAGAGGGGATGGAAGTGAACCAGGTGAGTGAAGGATCAGAGGGGGGAGAGCTCCAATAAGGAGCAAGGGCCCTCACACACCCCGAGAGGTGTCATGCTTCATCATAGAGCATCTCCTCGTTGGTCCGGCGCTGCAATGCCCAACGGGCCCCTCAGGGGGGCTCTTTGCCGGAGATCTTTAGATTGGTATGCCAGGAGGCCCTATGTGTGGGGGTTGAGGGGCATAAAGTGGTGAGTAGAGTAGGTGCAGAACGTGTATTAAAAGTAGCTATCAGTGCTCCAGGGAACCTTTATTGACTGGGCACTATGCTATGGTTAAAAAGACTGGAAGAGTCTTGGCTGGCAGGAGGAGTTCAACCCGTTACAGCTCAATGAGTGTTATCATGAAGGTGAGTGAATTAAAAGGTCGACATGTTTCACGCCTAAAATACTCCGTGTGGATGTGTGGTGTTTCTTGAGGACCGGGGGAGAAAACCTGACCTACTCTTGAGTGTAGGTGGCGGTCATCGGGGTATCCTAAGTTGTACCGTCCCTAATGAATGGATTCAAGTCAATCCAAAAGGTGGGGGAGGACGGGAAACAAGCAAGTGGATTGTCCTTCTTACAAACCTCTGGGAGAGAGGGCTAGAACTACAGCCAGGATCTCTACGGTCATCTACAGTAGTGGCAGATGCGAGTAACCATCAATTGATGTTCTCAGGCGTGGGACCTACCCACGACCGGGCTCCTGGGGCGATATTCTTTTTCTCTTTCTTTATCTCCCTTAGGAACTTTACTCTTTAAAGGTCGTTAGGGGAGAGAAGATGTGCACCACCACATGCAAAGAGCAAGAGAGAATGGTGATATTTAGGGCAGAAAACAAAGAAAGAATAAAGAGGTAAGGGGGAGAATGGATAGATATAATGGTGTGTACAGATAATGAAGGATGGCTTGATGCAAGGGATATGTAAAACAGCAATATGGTGTAACAGAAGAATGCGCAGATGTATGTGTGAACTGAATGGGCCATAACAGAAGAGATATATACAAATAAGAGTGGGGAGTTCAGGGAAGAGCTAACAAAGGGGTTGGAGCTATAAAAGGAAGAATGGAGATACAGGAGAACAAAGATAGGTGCAAGTAGAATAGAGAGTTAGATAACTAATGAAAGGGAGGGACAACACAGGTATAAAGGAAAAGAGGAGGGGTTATGCAGGGGAGAATGAAAAGGTACATGGGTGAGATGGAGAGGGGTGTGAAAATGAAGGTGGACTGGGGTGAGAAAGGTGAAAAGGGGATAAATTAAGAGGAGAGAAAAATTTCAGAATAGAAATATTAAGGAGAGAATCGTAGGAGGGGAAGAAGAACGGTGGGATAAAAAAAGAAAATGGGAGTTTTGTGAAAGGGAGAAAGGAGCGTGATACAAAGGTAAAGAGAGTAGGAAATAGCCAAGCTATGCAACAAAGGATATGAGATATGTGGAGAATAAGAATTATAAGAGGTTCATGAGAGCCTAGAGATACAAAGAACCATGGGATAGAGTAAAAATTGTAAAGTAGCTAGATACAGTGGAGATTGGAGACAGTGAAGCATGTAAAGCAGCTACATACAATTGATGTTATGAAACAGAGGAGAGTAGTGTAGAGCAAAATGGTGCAAGATCACTAAATACAACTAGATACCAAGATACAGGAGACTGCAGGGCAGAGAAAGGTGGAAAGCAATTAAATTTAGATGACTAGGGAGATCAATCAATCAATCAATCAGGTCACTTATAAAGCACACTACATACCCGCGAGGGTCTCAAGGCGCTGGGGGAAGAGGGGGGGGGTGCTACTACTGATCGAAGAGCCAGGTCTTGAGGAGTCTTTTGAAGGCCGGTAGGTCTTGGGTCTGCCGAAGGTTGGTGGGGAGGGTGTTCCAGGTCTTGGCGGCGAGGTGGGAGAAGGATCTGCCGCCGGCGGTCATTTTCCGGATGCGGGGGACTGTGGCGAGGGCGAGGCTGGTGGAGCGGAGCTGGCGGGTGGGGGTGTAGAAGCTGAGTCGTCTGTTGAGGTAGGCTGGTCCGGAGTTGTGGAGTGCTTTGTGTGCGTGGGTGAGGAGCTTGAAGGTTATCCTCTTGTTGACAGGGAGCCAGTGCAGGTCTCTGAGGTGGGGTGTGATGTGGCTGCGGCGGGGGATGTCGAGGATAAGACGTGCAGAGGTGTTCTGGATGCGTTGCAGCCGTCTCAGGAGCTTAGCCGTCGTTCCTGCGTAGAGGGCGTTTCCGTAGTCCAGCCTGCTGGTGACGAGGGCCTGGGTGACTGTTTTTCTTGTTTCGGTGGGGATCCACTTGAAGATCCTGCGGAGCATTCGGAGGGTGTTGAAGCAGGATGAGGAAACGGCGTTAACCTGCTTAGTCATGGAGATGGTGGGGTCGAGGATGACCCCTACTTTGCGTGCGTGGTCGGTGGGTGTCGGGGCTATTCCCAGTGATGTCGGCCACCAGGAGTCGTCCCAGGCTGAAGGGTTGGAGCCAAGGATGAGGACCTCCGTCTTGTCCGAGTTCAGCGACGGCCTTCATTCCTTCGTGGAGGTGGGCTTTGGTGGTGTGAGGGTCTTTGGTGAGGGAGAGGATCAGCTGGGTGTCGTCGGCGTAGGAGATGATGTTCAGGTTGTGCTGTCGGGCGACGTGGGCGAGGGGTGCCATGTAGATGTTGAACAGCGTCGGGCTCAGGGAGGAGCCTTGGGGTACGCCGCAGATGATCTTGGTGGCCTTGGATCGGAAGGGGACGAGGCGGATGCTTTGAGTTCTGCCAGAAAGGAAGGATGTGGTCCAGTCCAGGGCCTTCTCTTGGATCCCGGCGTCGTGAAGGCGTGTTCGTAGTGTGTGGTGGCAGACCGTGTCGAAGGCAGCTGATAGGTCCAGGAGGATGAGGGCTGCTGTTTCTCCGAGATAAAGGGGAGGAAGTGAGAAAACATTATGGAAACAAGCTAGATATAGATGGATAACAGCAGCGGCCCGTCCCTTGCCAAAGTGGTGGGGCAGGCCGGAGGAGGGAGCTGGAAGGGGGTGTGGTGGGGATTCAGGGGACATAATAAAAAAAAATTAAAAAAACTTACCCGATCACCACTCCTGCCTCTGCTGTCCGCTCCATCGCTCTCTTCCTGTTTCTGAGACAGGCACCCAGAATGCACTGCGGCCAAGTATGATGCTGCAGGAAAGCAACATCAGGATTGGCCTGAGCGCTATGACTTTGCGCTCCTATGCAGACTGGGAGCAGGTTCCTGCTTTCTCCAGCCCCAGCAAAGCAGCTGAGGTTGGAAAAAGAGTTACTGCTCATGAAATGTTTGGTCGGCCTGAAACGGCCTGCCAAACACCTTGCGCGCAGTAAAGGGACAAGGGAGTGCACTACCATTCCCCCACCAAAGTGTCATACCCATGGACCCACCTCCAAGACTCCTCAGAGTGGGTGGTGGCAGGGGGCAGCTCTCCTCCACCCTAATGGAGGGGCCCCCACTGATGGATAAGGAGATATAGGGAGAGTGCAAAGTGCGAAAGATGTAAAGCAAGATACACATGGATGTCCAGATGCAGAGGAGAGTGGGGGAGATCAAAAGGTGATTGTAGTTATATACAAATGGATAGCAAGCTACAAGGGAGAGCAGAGGACAGAAAAAGGAGCACAGCAGCGAGCCACAGGTGGGAAACAAGATAGAGGGGTAAGTTTGTAAGCGCAAAAAGTGTAACACTGCTTTATACTGATGGAGAGATTGATACAAATATGAGGGAAGAAGAGCAAAAGGTTCAAAACTGCTAGATACAGATGAATATCTATTTAAAGCAGAGCATGTGACCAAGGTTGAAAGTGAAGAAAAAGCAGCAACAAAAAGGTACTAGAGTTATACATTAGAATGGAAAAACAGAAGAAATATTAGATACCATCCAGAATGCAAACCAGCAGCAAATTGAGTGAGAGAGAGAAATGTGGAGAGATATAGGGTAGGAATAGACAAAAGTGAATGATACAAAGTATTGCGTTACAGATGTAACAGGAAGAGGGTAGAGTGGAAGGATACAGAGATAAAGAAGGGATAAGGAAGAATTGGGGAAAGTGAAGAAATACAAGGGAGAGAAAAGGCCAAGAGATACAGGAATACAAAGGGAAAATGGGACCATGGGGTAATATAACCATTAACGTCATATGACCAGGAAAGGAAACGTGTAGAGAAACAAGGGGAGTGGTGGAGATCAAAAGGTAGCATGATAAGGAGAACAATAAAGAGAATAAAGTGCTGGATATATTCATGGATTGATACGGGGAAAGGACGAGATTGGAAAAGGAGCATAGATATGATTATTGAAACAAGTGCAGTGCCCCACATTTAATAAAGTTTTGCACTGGTTCTCATGTGGTGCACAGCTATGGAAAGCAGTGTAGAGAAGTTCATACAGCAGTGATAAACAAAGCTGTTCCTTGTGCTCCACTAAAACATATTTGTGCTTTCACCACATTCAATGTATGCAAAGGGGGCATGCCTGTGGTGGTACAAGGCAAAATCCAGTTTTTGGCACAAATCTAGAGTAATAAAGTAGTTTTGTGCCACATCATAACGCCAAGGGAAACCAGGCACAGGTGAGGGGCCAAGTAGTATATGTCCCTTTATTCGTACATGCAGCATGTGTGCTTTATAATAAAGCAAACCTCTTACATGTCTGACCTCTTTGCGGTGGTCTATATATATGATTTTGTACTGGAGGATGTACTTCCAAGGCAAATCCTAGGTTAGATGCGAACAGTCCTCAATTTGTAAAAGAATAAGTGCCGGACCTGCAATTTTTTCAGAAGCCCAGCGCTTCTGATTGTCTGGGTTGCCGAATATCAAGGCCATCGTGTATTGATTCCACCTAGTGCCTCTTTCTACCACCACCATGCTCTCTAGACCTGAAATTTTTAAACATTATGTTCAGTGCCGGATATGACGATTCTCAAGCATGCGAGTTATGGGCACTCACGCACAATGAGATCTGTGATGTGTCCAGGATCATACAGTTTTGCTGAAGTGGGAAAGCTGAGATTCATCTTCTGATTCCTCAGACCACAAATAGGCAGCAGCTTTGACCCCTGTTTCATCACTTAATCACACAACAAGGGTGAGCACCAATAAGATTCTAAAAGTCCCCTTGAAATGTAATAATTTGTGCTTTCTTATAGTGTTTGCCTCCCCAGTTTGATAAATCATAGCAATGTAAACAGCAGGGGGCAGACGACACGAAGCAAAAGCAGTGCAGTTTACCATAATAACGCCACCAGTGCAAAAACAGCACTTCACTGACTTAAATCAGTAACTAAGCATGCAACTATTGCGCCAACTAGCCAGTGGAAATGTATGTACCAGTCGGGTAGTTGTATGCCACTTACTCAGTCCGAGAAAAGTGAAAGTTATAGTGGTTCAAGTATGTTGAAGGAAGTTTTTAAAGCTGGACTGGTTTGCCATCAAGTACAAAGTCCGTATTTCTGCTTCTTTACATTACTGCACAAGCCTAACTGCTTAATTCGTCCTACTCTTTCCCAACCTGCCTCACTTCAACTCAGTCATGAGCTTGACCTCATCTACAATTATCCAATGAGAGGCTACAACAAAGGCAGGGATAGGGTGCACTAGGTGCGGTGAGAATGCATGAGTCGAGAGAGATGAGGATAGGACTTCTTTGGATCACTGTGACAGGCGTGATTACATCATCCTACGCATTGCATGGTTCCTGGATCAACTTGGGCCAGCCTGAATGTTAGAAATGGGATCTCTGGTTGGCTAAGGCTTGCGCCAAAGCCAGGCAGAGACCACCACTGTAGTCAGGGCGAGGGAGTTACACGCCGAAGATAACCCCTGCTCACCCCCTTGGTAGCTTGGCACGAGCAGTCAGGCGTATCCCGGAGGCAATGTGTAAAGCGTTTGCGCAACACGCACACAGCAACAACATACCAGGCACACCACAAAAAGGAACTCCAAACAAGGTTATATCAAAAATAGCCTTTGTATTCTCATAACACATTAGAATAGTACTCACATAATATACATTGTGCCACCTGGCACTAGGTAATATCTACAAGGGATTAAGTACACCTGACAGGGCCAACTGGACCACTGTCAGTACCATCACAAAGTGAACTTAGTAAATGTAGGACATATCATAAACGTAGAACACAACCAGTAATCACTGGCAAACACTGTACTCAGCATCATCCTGTAACATAAACCATATTATGCACAGTATCACATTTAGGCGTGAAATACATTCTGCGCCAACCTCACCAGCATAAACACATTATGCAATCATCTCATAAGTCTAAACGCATTAGACCCTAACCTCCTAAGCATAACTCACATTAGGGGCATAACTCACAGTAGAGAATAATCTCACTAGCATAAACCACAGTATGCAAATAACCTCATACATAAACCACAGTTAGAGGCATAACACAGGGTGCGTAAATCATAGTACATGAATCACATTTCCTAGCACCACATAAATCACATTAGGGCCTGGCACCCTACAAACTCACAGTCCCCCTGGCCAACTGGCCTTCTCAAAGGTGCTCAAATGCCCTATGTCCTAAAGTCAGGGCGGCTGCCAACGCAGCAGAATCCATTGTGCGCCATTGCGCTGGGGCAGAGGAGTGTCTCTCACTCCTATCTCACACAATGCCCCAAAGGAATGATGGCCTAAACGTTGCAGCTGCCCACTACTTGCTGGGCAGCTGTGAAGAATTGTAGGCCTGGGCCCTCACTGTGCCCTTGGAACAAATAGGCGCCAAACGTTGCAGCTGCCCCCTGTCTGGCGGGGCAGCTGTGGACAAGCAAGTAGGCCCTGGCACATCTGTGCCCTCGGGGCCTCACCCGGGCTCTCTACATACTCTTGCCCCCATCGTTGCAGCTGCCCCCTAGCAAGCGGGGCAGCTGGTGCACATCGCCAAAACTGGGGGCACGGGCACTACTGGCCCTCGGGGCTTTTATGGGCCTCTAAAACAAACATGCCCCCTCGTTGGAGCGGCCCACTGTCAGGCGGGGCTGCTCAGCAAATGGGCCTCGACACGGGGCCTTGAACCAGCACCTCTGGGAAGCAACTATGGGGCAGGCACCGATAGCGTGCCTCGACATACACCCCCCTCAGGCTCCACTCACCAGACTCTGCGTTGCTCCCTCGCTAGGGAGGCTTCGTCCGGTCCAGGTGGCAGGTTGAGGAGAGCCCCCACTCCTCGGGGACGCTCTCCTTCTCTTGCGGCTCTTCTTTGGACACTGGGTTTCCCTTCGTTCACGGGAGCCCCGCGCTGCCCTCGGCGGCCTCGGCCGCCTCTCCTCTTCACTGCCGGGGCTCCCAACTGCTCACGGGAGTCCCGCTCCGACCTGCCACTCGGGCACCTCCTCCTGAGCACGTCCCAGTGCGGGGTGGGCTCCCACCTGGGTCTTCGAACACGGCGCTTCGCTTCTGGCCTCACTGCTCTTCCGCTTCCGTCTGCCAGGCCCCGCCCACATCCAGGCGGGCCGCGGATTGCAGTTTCTTTTCCCTTCGTGGCGGCAATGAGGGGTAGGCTCCCTCTTAAGCAGGCACATGCGGGGTGGGCACCCGCCATTAAAATACACGCATAAGCGGGGTGGGCACCCGCAATTAAGATCGACTAAGCGGGGTGGGCACCCGTCGTTTCCAGCATCACGGGGGAATCCCTCACATCGGGATTCCCTCTCAAAGGGTGGCAGCTCAGCGCTGTGCAGCCCACACATTCTCCTTCTCCTTGGGGAAAATAAAAAAACCCAGCACAGCGCTCACGAGGCACTACGAGCACAAGAAGTACTGGAGGTCCTTAGAGATGAAGGGGCAATGCAGGGCCCAGGGAGGCAAGCCCTCATGGCAGCCCCCCCTGGGCCCCAGCAGCAGCATGCCCCGGCAGGATTCAGGAACAAGAACTGAACATTTTCATGGGGTCACAGCCCCTATATTTATATCACAGATTCCCTTTGTTTGTAGTACAGGGCATAGGGGAACCAGATGCAACTGGTTCAGGGGGGATTTGGAGCACTTTGTTTTGCAAGCTCCTCTTCCCCTTTGTCAGGTGGGGGCTAGGTGATCAGACACACCACAGGGGGCGGAGCCAGCATTGTACAGGGCAGGCACACTCCTATTCAGAGTCAGGGGATTACTCCTCCCACTACTCCCAGCCCAGGTGTCCTATTCAGCACAGCGCTGACTCACCCTGCCCCTCCTGGAGCCACACACACCTCCCAGCCCCTGTCACTCACAAGCCAGACATGCAATTCACATCAGGCAGGCAGACACATAGCACACAGAAATGCCAACTTCTAAAAGTGGCATTTCTCCACCAGTCATCATAAATCTGCACACACCATTGTGCAGCATTTATTCTCACAATTTCATACATACCAGACTTAACCACTGCTGCGCCTCTCATACTAGGAATTACCACGGACACACTTATCCCCAATGCATTCCTATGGGAGGGCAGGCCAACTTCACCAAATGTACACAGAGAGTGCACGCACTTTACACTGGACCACAGTGCTAAAGTGCCCAGAGGCCTAAAACCACCAACACCATGTCAGAACTTAAGGCAAACAGTTTAGGGGTGAACCTGCCAGAAAGGGCCAAGTCCAACACTGAAGATATACCAAGCAGTTCATACTGCGAGATACATTTTTCATTCAGTTTTGAATTTCGGGAGCACCACTAACTGGAGAAACAAATTCTGTATACCCGGCCCCATAAAATAAGTGCCTGTGCTGCGCAGCGGAAACCGCCAACCCAAATTACTCAAATTAAGCACTGGGGAGGGGGGGGGGGGGCAGATTTACAAGCCCCTTGCGTCATTTTTGCTCCGCCGTTACGTCACTTTTTGTGACGCAGCGGTGGCGTAAAAATGCGGCCTATTTACAACGTGACACGTCTGGGGAGATGAGTCACGTTGCAAAGCCCTGCGTCACATTATACCTGCGTCAGGTATAATGTATGCAGGGTGGGCGTTCCCACGTAAAAAAATCCTAGTAGAAGTGACGCAGTGAAGTCTACAAGATTTCACAGCGGCACTTCTAGGACGCCACTGCGTCAAAACCTTATGCCTGCTTGGAGCAGGTGTAAGGAGTGACCAGCACAAAGAGGATAGGCATCCCCATGCATTGCTGGAGTTGCGTCGTGCATGACTTTTTACGCCAACAGATGCGTCAGAATTTCTGACGCATCTGTCAATCCTTGCGCCATGGTGCGCTGTATTGTAAATACAGCACATCCATGGTGGCGCAAGTGTTTCTCAGGGTGGCGCAGGGAAACTGACGCATCTCTACAGATGCGTCACTTTCTTGTAAATCTGCCCCTGGATGAGGAACAGTCTTTTTTGGGGCAAGTGATGCTGGTTATGCCATCGGCAGGTGAATCTTGCTAGATTTAATGCAGCTCAATTTTTTGTCCCGCAAACATTTGCCTGAGTTGTTCAAGCACCCATAATATTGCGATAATACAGATGCTACTAAGTAAATAATGTCGTTTAGTAAATGGTGCAAATGTGTAAATATTATACATTGTACTGTGTCATAAAAAATCTTCTTTTACTTTTATCAGCATGAACAACTCAGTCTGTTCCATCAAGCCAAAATATGACACTGCAGTGCAATTCATCATTCCAAGTGAAAACTTCGGGGAATAGTGGAAAATGCATGCGAAAGCACTGATAGTCTCTCTGCAGGTTGGTTTGAAAATCATAAATTGTTCATGTCATTATACAGAGGTTGCATGAGCAGTTAGCCATGTCGCTGCAAGTAGCCGTCCTTTTTTTCATATTAATTAACTGTCTGACTTTCTCACTCAACATGAGTCGTGCATTAACATTATTACTTTTAACTACCAATCAAAGACTGTGCCAATTGTTTTTATTACACAAACGTACTCCAAATCCGTAATGTATTTGCATGTCAATGATTAATTGCAAGATGTGCTTCCCCCTTGTGTAATGGGATGAATATATTTCCAGACAACTCAGTAAGTACACTTAGGGGCCCATTACGATACCCGGCGTAAAAAAATCCGCCAGGCATGGAAGCGGCAAAAATCCGCCCGCACACACCGTCTGAACACCGACCACGCCATTACGATTACACAAACCGAAACCGCCATCGGCGGAAAATCACACAAAATACCGCCCGCCATCGTCCGAGTCGGAGTCAAACCGCCCGCCACGGACGGAAACACGCCCGACAACACAAAACCGCCCGCCCTCACGGCCGACACACCGCACGTGAGATTACGATCGCACCGCCATGAGCGCGGAAAACTACAAATATACCGCCCGCCAGCGCAAACAACGCCGATGAGAATCGACACGGCAGAAGCCATGGCGCCCACGTCCCTGCACAGAAACCATCCGCTCACAAAACCAATAGCACACAACATGGCCAACAAGTCCACACAGCAAGGCACGCACAAATACACAAGCACAGTACACATCCCGAAAACACCCCCGGACAAACAAAAACTACAAAGGCCAGAACCCCAGACACAACACACCTGAAAACAACAGACCATGAGGACACACCCACATAGGTAAGTACAAAAGCAGCACTCCCACAGACCACAACCCCTTGCAACATTGCAAACCAGAGAGGAGAGGAGAGGACACAGTGACATAGCAAGGACAGCAGCACACCACAGAAACGCACACATCACAACCACCACCACCACCACCACCACCACCACCAAACACCGGCACCACAAACCCCTGCACATTACACAACACACACCGCACCAGCACCACAAACACCATGGCACCACAAAGAATGCCCAAGTTCACGCCCATTGAGCTGACGGTCATGGTCGACGAGATCATCAAGGTGCACCCACAAATCTATGGGAACATGGTCCAGCACACACCACTAGCCACCAGAAACAGAATGTGGAACCGGATCGTAGACCAGGTCAATGCAGTCGGGACCCTGCCCAGGAACAGAGTCGAAATTAACAAACGGTGGAATGACGTCAAGAGCCTGGTCAAGAAGAAGGAGGGCAAAAACAGAGAGCTGGCTGCCGTCACTGGCGGAGGGAATCCCGCGCTCTTCAAGACCTTCAAAGCGTGGGAGGAGAAGGTGCGAGTCATCATACATCCCGAGATCCTCGCCGGATTAGCAGGGGGAGTGGAGGCTGGTAAGTACAAACTAATGTATACCAGCACACCGCTATGTACTCACATGCACTACCACCATGCCACAGCTCCCAGGGACAAACACCCCCATGTCCAGCACACAATACACAACACATCACATGCAACAGACACCACCACACACAGCCCAAACAGAACAACTGTAAGATGCGTGGGGACATGTGTACATTCAGCCAGCCACGTAACCACCAACAGGTCCCCAAATATGCCAGAAGCGCCACAACGAGCACCCACCACACCCATGTGTCCGCCACAGCTGCACTAACCGACAAGTAACAGGTAAGTGGCAGGAACACAAAGTGCAGTGGGTGGGACGGTGGACAGCCCAAGTACAACACACACCAGGCCCCTAGTCCCACAGCACAGCAAGGAGGAGCATCCCCCACACCCCACAGCCACGTGTCAGCCACCGCAGTGCACAACGACAGCCGAAAGGCAGACATCACGGTCCACAGCAATCGGTGTCAGTGGGTGTCCAGCCACCACCACGACCCACAACACCCCCCCACCAACACAGACCTGCAACATGGAGCACCCCCCGCTTAGAGCCATGTGGCATCCAGTACAGTGCACGCACGAACAACCTGCAGGTGGGAAACTGGACAGGGCTGGATTACTGGAGGCATGAGGACCGGTACACGACCAACACATGGGACATGTCACGTAGCAGACGAACACGCAGCACCGCCCACCGTCACGAACAAGTGAACAATGTGCACACGGACATGAACAACAGACTCACACCCCACATGACCCATCACAGACATAGCAACACCCAAGGAGCCACGTCTGCATGCACAAGCCACACTGAATATAGTACCACACGGCAGCCACTGTGCAACTCATCACACACAACCGAAACACCATTGAAGTCCTGTCCATGTAGCCCCTACTGCCTGTCAACCACACACCCCACAACTACGCCTATGTAAGACAAACAACACTAGACGCAACAGAGCGGAACAACATAAATGCACACGAACACCACTGAACCCATCAAACACACAGACACACCATGCACATACAACATATCATCCATCCCATCCGTCAGCCCCAGTCTCATGAAAGGCATGTCATCCGCACAGCTGCCACACATACAGCAGTCACGCTAAGATACATGCCCATGACCAACCATGTGCCAGAAGTCAATGAAGCGCACGACACACTGTGAGCAACAACACACAACATGGGCCACACCCCCCACGAGCACTGCAGTGATGCACATGGCACAGGGCAGCACGCACACCAAGGAGATGGGACAACTGCAATACGTTGGCTTTCACACACAACCATCACTCACTCATAACGATGCGTCCAATGCCATGTCCAGTAATCACAACAGACAGCAAATATGCAGGCCATGTCAAGCATGCACACACCTCAAACCATGCACTGTCATGCTGCCACAACACATGTCACGCTCGGCACCCATGGCTCACAGCATGTACCCCAAAAGCATATTCCCTCCCAAATGCGAATCTGGGGCATGGCCCCCATGTTGCCATATGCGTTCCTAAGCGCTCCATTTGAACCCCAAAAGCATATTCCTCCCAAATGCGAATCTGGGGCATGGCCCCCATGTTGCCATATGCGTTCCTAAGCGTCCCATCTGAACACCAAAAGCAAAGTACAAACCAGACCCAGGATGGGCCAGGAGCCCGCATACACCAGAGTCACAATAAGTAGGGGCACAGCAACACACCCATCGGCATGGCCAATCCGTCCCATGCCACATGTGCACAGCACACAGTCCCATTGCCAAGCACACACAACTACAAATGCTACAGCCACACACACGCCTCCGGGAAACCCATGTACGAGATTGCCCGAACTGTCAATGTCAGACGACAAATACATACTTCGCCAGGTGCAACACAATAACAAATCTCATTCTCTCCACAGGTGACGAACTGCCGGATGCTGGGGATGGAGACAGCAGCCAGCACAGCCAGCCCACAAGCCCCCAACGAGGACACACGGATGTGGAGGATCTCACCTCCTCTTCGGACACGGACCACCAAGCAGGCCCATCTGGTGTGGCAGGGCCCAGCCGCTCCCCAGGACCCCTCCTACCCACCAACCCATCATCCAGGGCTGCTGAACATTCCCAGCCCCCTGCTGCCACTGTCGTTGCGGCCACACCCACGGTCATTGCGGCCACACCCACGGTCATTGCGGCCACTACCACTGCCGCAACCGCCACCATCGTCGCACTGACCACCACCGCCGCCACCACCACCACGTCTTCGCTGGCACCAGCCCCAGCGCAGGTGGTGGCCCGGCCGACTGGATCCACCCTGGGAGCCACAGCGAGGACCGTGGTGAGCAATGTGGCTAGTGTGCAGGCCGGTGGCAGCAGGACTGGTAGGAGGAGCAGGGTCAGGGAAACGCAAGTCTCCCTGGGAGCCATGCCCTGCCTCAAATGGCCAGAGTCCTTGGGGCCTATGAAGAGGCCCAAGAACAATGGGTCAGGTCTGCTTCAGACACGCGGGAGGTGCTGGGGGTGCTGAGGTCCATGGACGCCCGTATAGGTCAACTCGTGGACCTCATGGGCCAGCTGGTGGTGGCGGTGAGGACACAGCCAGGGACAGCAGCTCCCCTCCGCCACCACCTGCCGGGGCGCAGGGTCGAGCAGCAGTGTCCAGTTCCCCTGCGTCCACAGCCAGTGAGCACACCTCAACCACCAGCATGTCGCAAGCAGGCACCCCCTCGCAAACGTGGAAGGGGCCGTCCGAAGTGGAAACCGATCTCCCGGGAGGACTTCGCACGCTCCAAACGCAAGTGAGGCAGCCAGCCAGCCTTCCTTGATCACCCACTGCATTGACTTGGACTACGATCCCACTCCACACAGCCATCTGGATGGCATGTGTGTGTTGGACTATGGACATAGAACCAGTGGGTACACCCTGAGCATCACGCAGCCATGACCGACAGCTCATTGTCACTGCACGCACCACTTTTGTCATCACCTTACACACAATCACATGTCACAGTTTGAAATAAATGCACCTCTTACACAAACTGCTGTTTGTGCCCTGTGTTTTATTTGTACGGTATACAACGGCCACCTTGGGCGGAAAGGCACCTGATGCGTGGCATGGCAATGGAATCCGGAGGACCTGTAGGGACCTAGGGGTGGGAGACAGAACAGGAGCACATTCAATGAGTGTGTCACACACCCATCACACAGTACATGTCAACAACTACAAGCAATGTACACACATCGCACAGAGCAATAGGGCACAATGCCACAGCCACCAACAGTGGCATACTACCCTGGCCATGGAGCGTTGACACACAGCACGCAGTGAACAAACGGCAACCCTGACACAGCACACACACACCTGCACAGATACAGCCACATCAGCTGTCGTACATGGACACTCACCGTCAAGTGAAGTAGCGGGCGATGAGCTGCTGCCGCACATTCCCAGCTTCCTCCTCTCCGCTGTCCTCCTCACTCGAGCTGTCCTGGTCTGCGGGCTGGGGCCCTGGCTGATCTCCGTCATCCACAATGAGGGGGATCTGCTTCCGAATGGCCAGATTGTGCAGCATGCAGCACGCCACCACTATCTGGCACACCTTCTGTGGGGAGTACGCCAGTGCACTCCTCGGTGCGGTCCAGGCACCTGAACCTGGACTTGAGGAGGCCAAAGGTACGCTCGACCACACGTCTGGTCCTCCCATGTGCCTCATTGTATCGATCGTCTGCTGGGGTGCGAGGATTCCTCAATGGACTGAGCAGCCATGCCCCATTCAGGTACGCAGAGTCACCTGGGTGTGAGGGACACAGAGAACCGTTGCTATTCCAACTGGACAGGGGACAGCATCGCACAACCAGCACGCTACACCACTCCACATACTCACCGACAATACAGCCACGATCCTGTTGCAGATTGGACATCAGTCGTGGCAAGATGCTGTTGCGCATTATGTGTGCGTCATGGGCCGAGCCTGGGAACTTTGCACACACGTGGGTGATCACCATGTCCGCAAGGCACACCACTTGCACATTCAGGGAGTGCGTGTGCTTCCTGTTGCGGTACAGGTGCTCAGTGGCCTGTGGTGGAACAAGGCCAACATGTGTGCAGTCAATGGCTCCAACGACGTGTGGGATTCTGCCAAGGGCATAGAATGCACCCTTCACTGCCGCCAATTCACGAGCCCTGGGGAAGCGGATGTACCTGTTTCGGCACAGCATCATGGCTGCCAGTACATCCCTCAGCACCTTGCTGAACATGGGCTGGGACATCCCTCCTCCACTGCCCACTGTGTGCTGGAATGACCCAGTGGCGAAGAAATGCATGGCGGCCATCTCCTTAGCCGTGGGGGTGACAGCAGTCGGATACACCCTGCGGGGACGGAGATGGGGTTCTAACATGGCACACAGTCGATGCAGGGTTGGCCTGTCCAGCCGAAACTTCCTAATAACCTCTGTATCGTCCATGTCCACCAGCAATTGGTATGGGCGGTCAATGTTCGGTCTCCGCCTAGGGAAAATGGCAGAGGACACATGTCAAAGCAACACAACACATAGCAATTTCGCATACACGTCACTGACATGACTGAGCAAGCACATGAGCCACAGCCCAGCTGTCAAGCTGGGACGGCACGGCCACAATACACTTACACAGGTCTCCCAACAATGGCAATGGCTAGTGAGACATACCACTGCCATGTGCATGCACATGGGGATCCAGGCCCCAATGACTTGCGGGGCGTGCTGATGGGGACTGACTGCATATTCGTCAAGCGGCAACGCCACGGCAACATGAATGTCTGCTGAGCATGGAACTGCTTCCGAGGCTGGATGAGTATGGCACACGACGACGACGATGTGGGCACAGGCTGAGCGGCCAAAACAAGTGGGACCGGTGGCACGAGGGGATATGAGACAGTAGTAGGTGTCAGCACTGCACCCTATGTACAGCACTGTACGGATCACACCTCCCGAAACATTGACAGGTGTCCACATTGACAGCCCCATGCCAAGACGGCTGTGTGCTTGCAGTCATACGTCACAGGTGAGAGGTTACATTGCACGTGCCAGGTGGCAGACGTACATAGTGGGAGCTGGCATGTGTGTGCATGTGTCTCCTGTTCAGGATCCACCAGATGGGCGCTGACTCTGTACTGACCATTGGACACAGCATGTTCCGTGGAAGGCTTGTGTGTGGGATGGTGGCACTGGATGTGCCTCCGTTGGGTGGGGGGCCATGCACAGGGCGGGTACGTCGATGAGTGCGCATTGTTGGTTACGGTGGGTGCACCCACTAAGATGTGTTGCCCTGTGTTCAATTCCTATGTCCGCATGATGATGGACTGTAGATGAGGGCAGACTACACATTGGTCGATGTGCTGTCTATATGCATGTGCCCTCACACCAGGCACAGCTGCCCCTGCACATGTGACCCCTGCTGGACTCGCTGCTGGGTCTGTGGAGCTGATGCACCTACTGTGCGTGGGGTGGACAGCTCTCCTCACTTCCCTCATTGCGCATGTCATGACTTTGCCGCAGGTGACATGGATCATGGAGGGCCCACATGTACGCGTGGGTAGGCTACACATGATTGTTCACTGGTCGCCACCCCCAGTCAGTGTTTCGAATGGGAAGGTTGTCGTGCTGGTGGTATATTCGATGTGGCGGATGGGCGGGCCTAGGTGCGGGCCTACATTCCGGACATGGGGGTAGTTGGATTGGCGACTAGTTGCAGTACACACGGGACACGTCTCTTCCTTTCCACATCTGGGTCATCCCTTGTGCTCACTGACAGTGATACAGTCATCTTCGCCCCAGCCCTCATGTCCTCCCCTCGCTCCCCCAATATGCATGTGCACCTGCGAGGCTAGCGCTTGCACAGGCAGCCCCAAGCTCGCACCAGGGAGGGCAAGCAGTGTATGTGTGGGTCCAGTTGCACGAGTGGGCTGTCTCAGGGTATGTTGTGTTGCGGGACGCCGTCCACCTGCGTGGTGCCCCAAATGGAGACCCGGCCTGCATGGACTATGCATCACAGTCTTCGCCTTCCGGATCCGCCACCTGCGACACCCAGTGGCTGTGGCTGCCCTTGCGGCCAGGCCGCGTCCGTCTGTGACTGATGGCCCACACATTCACTCTTTGGCCTCTCTGGGGAGGGCTCGGGGTGGTGGCGCACGCGCTTGCACTTAGTCGCAATGGCATGTGGCGTGGTTGGTATGATGGGCAATGGATGGGATGGTGCGAGCCACCTCCCGTGACGTCAGTGCTGCTCGTGCTGTGGTGCGTCCCCCTACACTTCCATTTGACTTGTGCCATGCTAGACGTTGAGGTTCTATTGCCTGCGTGATATGACCAGGAGGAGCGCGAGGAGACCTCTCACACACCATGCTCCACTGCCATCCCGTGCCCTGTATCGCCTGTGCGGATTGACTATGTTGGGGTTACACCTGGTCGACTGGGGCTGTGTGTGCCTTGTCAAGGGGCATGGCGGGCGCACAACAGGATCCAGCTTGTCCACAGAGGGTGGGCTGAGGTGCGCCTGGTACCGCTTTGTACGTGTGCCCGGCTGCTGTGCACACACGTGTTCACTCCCCCGACAGGTGTCCTCTCACAATGCCCAGGGAAGCGGTGGTGTACTGTTCATGACCCCTCCCAACACGGCGTGCTCCAACTTGGCATGTACGCATCTACCCGTCGCACCCACCCACCTGAGCACTGCATCCATACGACTTCACACGACACATGTGTGTCTTCCACAGTAGTGCTACTCATTTGCGTTGACATCCAATACCAGTGGACTACATGGTCATGTCACGACTGCCGTGTACTTCACATACTCTCATCCTCTCTCATTCGTACTTGTGAAATGAGTCAGCGGAGACAGTTTTGGTTTCAAACATTATATTGAGTCTTCTGTCCTCTGTGATGCAGTATAG
Organism: Calotriton arnoldi; assembly: GCA_963921515.1. Lineage (NCBI taxonomy): Eukaryota > Metazoa > Chordata > Amphibia > Caudata > Salamandridae > Calotriton > Calotriton arnoldi. Next base: position 394,484 of record CAWUFW010005945.1, read on the forward strand.
TGGACACTACTGGCAGCGGAATACATGTTGAGGATATACTGAGCATGATTGCAAATGGGATAGGGTGTGGGGTTACATGTGATTGGCTGTTGCATGTGGGATGTGGGCTTCAGAGTGACATCTGCTTGGCCAAGGCTGTGCTAATGTACATTTACGTGTAGCTGCGGAGCTGCGGACTTTGACACAGACGGTATACATGTAGCCTACCAGACCGCTTGGCATCATGGGCACAGTCCATCTCAGTTCCATGTGACAGGTTTGCTGCGGTTGTTCCTCATGCACGCGTGCATGTGAGATGACATCAGGGCATGGGCTTGCGTGCATGCAGCGGCGTGCCACTTGTTGTTGCAATGTGGTGGTTACTGGACATGTCACAGTCACTGGGGTCATGTTGTTGTTGTATGCACTTGTCGTCCATGCAAAGGTCCTGGTATGGGATTCCCGGGGCGGGGGTGGGAGGGGTGCAGCACCCACAGACTCCAGGCGACCTATTCATGTCCACTGAGCGGTGTGTGTGTCCATGTGCGCTGGATCCATGTCGTGTCCTGGTTGTTCGTGCAGTTCCGTCCATGTGGGTGCGATACACAGAGCCCATGCCACTGCCTCCCACGATGCATGCGGTGTTCCTGGATGTGATGGGGAACAGTGTGCATGTCCCGGTCATATCCGATGTCATGGCGATGTCGTTGATGGTGTGGTTACAGTTGCCGGTCGTTTGGTATGGCTGTTGTGGTGGTGACTGGCCAGTCCGTGCGGAAGCTAAGCATGGGTGCGGGGTTGGACATCATAGGTCACTCGGGGAACCTGCGTTGTGGTCCGACGAATTGACAGGTTGTCAGGTATGCGATGCCGTCCAGCAGGGCTTCCATGTCATTGGTGGTGTACATGTTTGCCAGCCAATGTAGCGGATGGTGGCTGTCAAGGTGTTGTTCGTAAGTTGTCCCTTGGAGGACCATGATGGGGCATGCTGGGTGACATTCGATGTAGCTGTTCTCGATGATCCGTCGTGTGGAGGCACAGTGGTCCCATTTCAGTGCGGGTGCGATGTTGGCCACATACGCCATGCCCCCATAGGCAGAGCAGGCCCTGTCGTGTGCGTCCAGAGGGAGGAGTAGTGGTAGCAGGTCCGCCTTCAGACATGCCGGGTTGGAGAGGCATATCTCGACGGGATGCTGGTATGGACACCTCCGACAGTAGAAGACGGGCATGACGCAGCTGAACAATGTGATGCGGTAAGTCAGTCGGTAACTTACGTTCAGCAGGGACAGGAGATCGCATCCCAATGTATGGAACAGGTTGGTTTTGTACAGCTTGAGCTATTCGGCGTAGTTGGGTAGGTGTGTTGCGGTTGCCATTTCCCAGCGGTGCGTTGTGGTGGCGTGCTCCGGCTGTGTGTGCAGTCTGCAATGTGCACGCTCCGAGGTTGCTGTGAGCTCTGTGTAGTCGTAGGGAGACAGGACTTGTGTTCTGTTTGCTTGTTTGGAGGACACGGGCCCTCTTCCCACATGCTTCTCAGACAGTTCAAGGTCAGTGATGTGTGACTCCTTCCAATTAACTTGCATGTGGCCGACATGGGGGAGTGTTTTCTTCTTTCTTCCCCGTCCGTTGTGTGCTTCTGTGATATGCGCTATCTGCCCTGTGGTCGGTCTCCTCGGCATGCCTGTGTTGGTCTATTCTTGGACAATAGCTGTATTCACCGGCTTCTGTCGTAGGGCTGTGGTTTCGGAGTTGGAATGGAAGGTCATTCAGTGCTGTCTGCTCTCCCTTGTGTGGGCGGCAGGCTGCCTTTCCGCTCTGCGTTGGGCCTTGTGTGTGAATGTTATTCTTGGGCCACCTGTTGTCGGTCCCCGGGCTCTTTGGTGTTCCGTTTTGTATGTCTTGTTCATATGTGCAGGGTGGTATGGGTGTTTCAGTGTGGTACTGGCGTTCCTCTTCCCGAAGGGGCCCTGCTTCTCCTAGTTGGTGTTGCCGCCGCTGTGTGCTTCGCCATGTTTGTTACACTGGGGTGTGTCCTGCTGTTGCGTGTCTTCACTGACATGTGTGCGTCGGTTGTGTGGCGTTGGGTGTTGTCCGTGAATTGGGCGTTGGGGACATGTCTGTGGCAGGCCTGTCACGTGTCATGTGCGTTCGGGGTGGGGCTGATGTGTGTGCTGCTTGGTTGTGTCCCTGTGTCTGTGTGCGACGCATGCATGGCGCTGCGGTTGGCCTCTGCGTTGTGCGCATGTGTGGCGGCGTCATCGGCGCTTTGGGGCCGTGACGGGGTGGTTGGTTCCTAGTCCCAGGTGGTGTGTACACATGTGTTCCGCGATGTTACGATTTGGCCTGTGTGTCATATGTGGATGCAATGGTGGATGTGTTGTGTACACGCGCTGGTGGGGGGTTGTCCGCTTTTTCCGCCCATGCACTGTGTGCGCTGTTTGCGTGCACTTGTTGTGTGTGTGCCTACCTGCGTCTCCGTGGTACGTTGCGTCCTTGGTGGTGCATCAGCAGGAGCATGGGGAGGGCCTGCAGTGCTGGATTCATGCTCGGGGGAGCCGCTTCTTCGTTGTCCGTGCTCGGCGTCCGTGTTACCGCTTCGGTTTGTCGTACGGTATCTCTTGGCCGTGGGAGCCGTTTGTTTGCGGCATCGTAATTTATACGCCGGGCGGGACGTGTTTCGCCGGACGGTGTGTGTCAGTTGAGCTGCGCCGCTACGTGTACGGGCGCACTTTGATGGCGGACGGTGTTGCTGGCTTGCCGGCGGTGTTTGGCCTACTTTTCGCATCGTAATTGGACGGGCGTGTGGACTGCTGCGTGCCGGCGGTAACTGGTGCTTTTTGCATCCGCCAGCACGGCGGTGGTGCTTCCGCCCGCCATCGTAATGAGCCCCTTAATTACCAATTAACTAATATTAAACAATTAAATGCTTTTTTATACCAATAATAATAATAATTAAACATTAATTATCAATTAATAAATAATTCTTAATATATTAATTACATTTATCAATAAATAATATTTAATAATATGTAATTACCAATTAATAATAAAACAACAATAAATTAATTTTTAGAACCAAAATATTTGTAATTAAAAAAATACCTATTAATAATTAATATCCAATAAATTAATTATCAATACCCAAAAATAAATTTAATAATTACTTAATTAGATTTCAATTACTTCCAAAAGTATTCCCCTATAAACGCACAACACACTCCAATGATAAAATAATACACTTAACATAATGAACAATTAATCAATTAATAAAAATTAATAACTAATTAATAATAATTAATTACCAATTAATAATAATTGATTACCAATTATCAATTAATTAACAATAATATAATTATCAATACCAATTAATTAAAATACATTATAAGTTAATTACATTTAAATTACATGATGATCAATTAATGAATTAATAAAAATTAATCACCAATTAATACAAATTAATTACCAATTATTAATTAATTAACAATTATATAATTATCAATAACAATTAATTAAAATAAATTATAACTTAATTACAATTAAATTACTTCCCACCCTATTCCCCTATAAACCCACAACCCGCTACAGAACTTAAACGCAAAAAATAATTAAAATTAATTTATAATTCCTAAAAATGTATAATTAATTTTGTATAATTAAATTACTTCCCACCCTATTCCCCTATAAACCCACAACCCGCTATAGTACAAAAAAAAAATTAACTTAAAAAAATGTATTAACATATAAAAATTGTATACATATATTTTTAAACAAGTAGAACACTTAACAAAAACACATATATCACATACATATTAAAAACATAACAAAATACATAACAATAATACAAATATCGATATTAGTGACATCGATATTAAAAATTCGATATTACTTACCTTAGGGTCGATGTTCTGTCCATCGATATTCTGTCCCTTCGATATTCTGTCCCTTCGATATTTTAACTTCGATATTTTTGTATATCGATATATTATTTTCGATATTTTGTCTGCTCACCGTGTAGCCTGAGTGCCACAGTGAAAATGTTGCAGTGCAACATGTTAAAATAAACAGTTTTGAAAGATAAAAAAACTCCCTTTTAAATATTATTGTCACCCCGATGTAAGCCTCGTAGCCCAGTAGGTAGTATGTATGGTATTTAAAATAGGACATGTCAAAAAAATGTATTACTGTGTCCCTACAGTGACAAGTCCCAAAAAGCTATTTTCACCGTGGAAGGCCTAGCCTGTGTAGAAAACCAAAGTGCAGATTAAAATACTAATACTGCTAACTCAGGAAAGGGATGAGATAGATAAACAATTAAACAACTATTTTCAATAGATATTAAAATTCAATTCAATGGTGAAGTCAGAATTTGAATATTAAGAAAAAGTTACTTTTCCTTAATAGGAATTGACTGACGTCCCTGGAGGCTAATCTGCATTAGCTGTCTAGCTTTCCCTCAGGCTGTGGTCAACTTTGAATACGTGGAACTGAGGTGTGAAATGCCTCTCAGGGTCAAACAATAGGCTGACCTGAATGGGTAGAGAAAACTCCTCTAAACTCCACAGAATATTCAGGGTTGGGGCTGTGGCCATCCTGCGACACCACACTGGACAATTGTTCTTGACAGGTCTGTTATGCTTCATTTAACACTTGAGGCACACTTGAAATTGGAGAGAACAGGGTGCCAAGTCAATTTTTATGGAGCCACTGTCTGTATGCTGAAGGAAACTACGTTTGTCCTACTAGACTTCTGTATCTGGGTTTGTTGTAGGGACAGTGAATTCCTGTAATGGAATGTTAGTGTTAGATGTTATACGACATTGATGATTTCCATACACACTCCCAGCCCTCAGGTTTAGTGTGGCCAAACACTTTTGACAGTTTGAAAATCTCCTATCACATGGCACTGTGTGCCTGTTTGCAGTAAGGTAAACAGGAACTATTGAAAAAGGTGTCAGTGATGGCCCTGGGACCTTTTACCAAATTGGTTAGGGATTGCCCAGGAGTTACTCGCAGTCACTAGCTGGTGCTAAGCATACATGTGTCACCTCCAGGAATCACTTTCTGGGCCTGTGGAAGATCAATAGATAAATGGAACTGCTGTCTGTGACCTGAGAAGAGCCTTGGAGAACTGGGCCTTCTCCCTTTTTTACCCAGGACAAAGAAGTAGACTCCAAGGGTCAGCTGTGGCTATAATTCCCTGACTTCCTGTGTGGCTAAAGAGAGACAACAAGCTGCAAGAAGCATTTTCCTGGACATATCCAGCTGCCCAGTGGCAATTGGTCTTGGACTGGACTTTGCTGTTTACCTCGACCTGATACCCTGAAGGCCTCTAAGTGCTGTCCCCTGAGCTCCTGCATGGCTTAGAAGTATATTTTGTAATTGATTGGGACATAAAAGACTAAGGGGCCGATTCCGATTCGGGCCGGAAATCTCTCCGACCGAGCCGGACCCGGAGAGATTTCCGACAGAATCGGACCCGTGCAGTCCGACCGAACGAGTACGATGCACACGTATGCCATCGGACTCGAGTCGGTCGGACTCCCATTGAAGTCAATGGGAGCCTGTCGTACAACGCGTACGCGGGCTCCCATTGACTCAATGGGTGCGAGGCGGACAAGGGCGCCCCCTACAGCGTGTACGCGGCGAAGCGATTCGTGCCGTACACGCACAGGTAGGGGGGACCCATGGGTCCCCCCTGTGTGTGACTCGCGTGGCTACGCGTACAGGGGGGGTCCGACACGGACCCCCAAAGTACGGCTCCGACAGCTCTTTGGAGCCGGAGTGCGCGGCTCGGTCAGACTGCTCGCGGCGCGCATCGTACTTACCCGGCCGGGGAATGTCTCCATTGCGCGGTGCGAGTCGTGTCCGTACGAGTCGGTCGGTGCGGTTCGACCCGGGATCGAGTAGGTCGGAGCGGTCGGGACGCCCGGACGAGTCGGTCGGCGAATACGCATCGTACTCGCTCGCCCGGACGCGCGTACGGATCGGTCGGGAAATAGGGCTCCGAATCGGATCCGGTTAAGCCAAATCCGATTCGGAGCCCTACCGGCCGAGATCGGAATCGGCCCCTAAGTCAAAAGGTGCAATATTTGCCCTGGATTAACCCTGGGCGTAGTTCGCGTAGTAGCGTTACGCGTAGCTACGCGAAGTACACTTCACACTACGCGAGCTACGCGTAGCTACGCGAACTGCGTAGTGCACTGTGCAAAATGCTGTTCGCACTGATTGCACAGTGCCGGATGCTTGTCCGCACTGTGCAATCAGTGCAATCCGCATCTTGCACAGTGCAAGCGGTCATTTTCTGCCGCTCGAGTAGATTTCTACTCGAGCAGCAGCTTTCTCAACGCGGACTGGTAGTTTCTCATCGCGAGCGGTCGCGAGCATACGCGACCACTCGCAATGAGAAACCTGACCTCCCCGCGTTGAGAATCTTGCCGGGAGGTTAATTTTCCACGCTCGCGATCGGCAACTTGGTGTTGCTGATCGCGAACGAGGAAAAAGTCTCGCCGGGATGTCATTTTGCTTGCTCGCGGTTGCCAACTTGACGTTGAGGACCGTGAGCAAGCAAAAAATGACCGCTACTCTACGCTACGCGTGTTAGCACTGTGCTACGTGCAATTCGCGTAGTGCGAAGTAGTGCAAACTTCGCAAACTACGCGAGCGTAGCGTAGTACTTCGCCCATGGTTACCCTGGATAAGCCTGGTTGGTGTATCTGACCCACGCTCCATCACAGGCCACCTCAAATTTACCGAGGGCATGCTCTTTCATAACCAATGATTATCACTGGTGCTTTGTGCTTTTTGGTGCTATTTTTTCTTAAAACTCTAAACACTCATCTTTCGGGCTCCTCTTATTAGATTTTTTGTTATTTTAGTATCATTTTGTTTTTTTATAGTTATCATAATTTTCTTCTTTTGTTTGGGATTTCTATTGTTTGGCATTTTAACTTTATTACTGTTGTGATACTTTACACATTGCCCTTAGATAAACAAAGCTGCTCTGTGCCATAGCTACCCACGTTCAGAATAATTCAGCGACTTGGAGGCTACACCCTGAAAAGGTTTGAGACAGTCGCCCAACCCAAATAGTAGTCTAAATTCTTAAAGTTTGCATAACCAGATAATATTTTGTTTACAAATGTAATGGATATAGCCTTTTTTCCACTTTTAGAAAGGCTATTTTGTCATGGGAGTATTGTCCAAAGGTGTCCAAATGATCTAGAAGGTGCACTCCCTCAAATCAGGATTTGTTGCACCCTGGAATTTTCTGAGATACATCTTTGAGTGGAGTGGCATGTAAATCATTTGGGAAACAGTCTTTACCATGAAGGCTAAACAACAAACAGCCTTTACAACGAAGGCTGAACTACGCAAGCCCTACCGCGCATATGCCTTAACCACGCACCACCATGCATGGTTAAGGCTTATGCGCGGTAGGGCTTGCAGACGGACGGAAGCAGGAAGAGATCGCAGTGAGGTAAGTGGGGCTGGGGGTAGGTCGGGGTTCTTTAAGTAGCGCTGAGGGGGTCAGGGTTGTTTTGTGCGCTGAGTGTGGGTCGGGCTGTTTTAAGTGGGGCTGGGGGTGGGTCCGGGTTATTTTGTTGGCTGAGGATGGGTCAGGTAGTTTTGTGGGCTGGGTGGTCCGGGTTGTTTTGTGGCTGGGGGGTTGTTTGTGGGGTGGGTCTGGAATGTTTTTTGGGCTGGGGTGGGTCGGTGTTATGTTAAGTGGGTCTCCGGGATGGTTCAGGGTTGTTTTGTGGGCTGAGGGGTGGTCAGAGTAGTTTTCTGGGCTGGGGGTGGGTCGGGAGTACTTTTCTGGGCTGGAGGCGGGTCGAGGACATTTTCAGGGCTGGGGGAGTTTAGGGTAGTTTTTAGGGCTGAGGGTTCAGGGTAGTTTAAAGGGCTGAGGGGATTCAGGGTAGTTTTCAGGACTGGGCGGGTGGGTTCGGGGTAGTTTTCAGGGCTTGGAGGGCCATTTTAGGGCTCAGGCTGGGGGTCAAGGATCGTAATACTTCTTAAGACTTATGGGAGCAGGGTAGTTTTTAGGGCTTAGGGTGTAGTTTTTAGGGATATGGGCAGAGCAGAGGCGAAAAAGTTACTAGGGCTGGGGGGGAGTGGGGTAGTTTAGGAACTCGGGCCGGGGGCAGGGGTCTGAGGGTTAAGACTTACCTGTGAATTCTTAACCATGGATATGTGTTTACCATATATGCCTTAACAACGCATGTTTCGTTGTAAAGGCATGCATGGTAAAGGCATATTCATGGTTAAGAATTTCGTTGTTCAGCCTGTGTGGAACTAGCATGCATTGTAAACGCATGCATGGTTCCATCATACAACCAAATCATTTCACTGACTCTCTATAGAATATAGGGGCATATTAGCAAGACCCACGTTAAAATTATCGCCGTTTTAGCGGCAGGAAACTGCCGCTAAAACGGCGATAATGGGCTTGCTAATATGCGTTATAGAATTCCAATAGAAGCCCATGTTAGATATGCAGGACATCTAACCTGGGCTTCTATTGAATTCTATAACGCATATTAGCAAGCCCATTATCGCCGCTTTAGCGGCAGTTTCCTGCCGCTAAAACGGCGATAATTTTAACGTGGGTCTTGCTAATATGCCCCATATGGTTATGTTGAAGATATTGTTGCTCACCATGTACAAAGTTTCCTGGGTCACAGAAGCCAATTATCTCTTCAATCATTCACTTTGTTACTCCCATGCTAGAATCCTAGACACATACATTCCTTTGTCCTCATTCAGGCCAAAGTCAGACAGCCAAACATTGTGATGACTCAATTAGTAAAGTTTTAGGGGCATATTCACAAGGACTTATCGCCGAGTTATCGCCACCTTAACGCATCAAAAGTGGAGATAGATTTAACGCCCCATTCACAAGCGGGTGCAAACTGCAGACAACGCAAGTATTCCCGCGATAACTGCAGCAAAATTTACCTCCACGGGTGACACCACCAACTAACCCTAATGAGATGCAGAGTAGGCGTTCCCGTGCAAAAACACAGGAAAACACCACTACACCACATTCACAACGAACTGCCAGATCTGCGATGCGAACCAAAAACAGGCGATAAGCCGCTGTAGCAGCAGGGATTTAACACCTGCCTTCTGCTGGTGTTGAGCAGGACGACTACCTGCAGCATGAAAGGGAGCCCAGCCAAGAGCCACATCTGAAGACCCACAGATGCCATGGAGACAATGATCATGCAGCTCCGAGACACTTGAGGGCCACAACACCCACTGCCACCACCCCCAGGCCCGCCACCACCCCCAGGACCTGTCCCGCCCCCCCGGACCACCACAGAGGCAGCGTACACAAAGACAGCGGACCCACCTTAAATGCACCAGCCGCACTGACCGAACGCCAGAGGAGGACATTGCCCACTACAGGCCCAAAAGGACAGCCATCCCCCGCATCCTGACCCACATCGCCCACCTGCTGATGGTACCGACACAGCGGACAACCAACATCCCTCCGCAGACAAAGCTGCCGGCTGTGCTGCACATGTTGGCCTCTGGTACCTTCCAACTCACAACTGCCAGAGTTGGAGGAGTCTCACAGCCAGCCCCATCCAAGTTCATCACACCAGTCCTGGATGCCATCATCAGCCTGGTACCCCAGCACCTCCACTTCACCCACAATGCGCAGGAGCAGCTGGAGACCAAGCAAGGCCCCTATGCCATAGCTGGATTCCCTCATGTGTCGGGGGCAATCGACTGCACACATGTACCCCTCGTGTCCCCTGCCGACACTGCACACAACTACCGCAACAGAAAGCACACGCATCCCATGAATGTGCAGGCAACAGTGGACCACCTGGGACTCCACAACAATGTCATGGCCAACTCCCCAGGCAGAGTGCATGATTCCTACATCGCCCGACAGTCCATCATCAACCAGCGCTCCCAGGATGGCACCTATGGAAATGCAGTGCTCGTTGGTAAGTACCAAATGAACACACCACACACCTCCACCCCACAGACATGCAACTCAGGACACTGGCAATGGGCACGCAGCAGAAATACATGCAACATGCCACACAACATGCCAACCGACCAGACACGACAACACGACTCCATTGGGAACCTGGGCTTGCCATGCACACAACCCAGCCACGGCACGGCACCACAGCCACACAATAACAGAATGTGAGGAGAGGCTTGGAGCAGGCATGTGCGAGAGCGGCAAGTGACTAATGAATGAGAACCTACCCAATGCCAGGTGTGACGTGGAGGTGCCCGACAGACTCCAATGTGCAAACGACGGAAATGGCCATGTGGACATTAACTGCTGGTGCATGGAGTGTAGTGGCCAGTGGACGCTACCATGTCCCCACGGGCTGTGGGGCAGAACGCGGAAATGTCGCACGTTATGTCCCCCCCTGTATGCGCAGGCGGAGTGGGTTGGCCCTACGTACGCCAGGCCTGCATAGGGGTGTGAATAAAAACCCCGTTGCACTGGGCGTGGTTCTCTTTCAGAATGGCCAATGTGTCTGCCTGGGCGGCGCCTCTCAGCCCACCACGAGGCCGGCGCCAAGCGCGGCGGGGCCTGCGTCCCTGTGTGCCTGCTGCACCCCGGGCCGCTGGTCACCAGACCTGTCATGCCTGCTCCAGCGCACCAAGGAGGCTCCGCTCACCTGCCGACTCCGGTGTGTGTCAATGAGGGCCCACCACGTGCCAGTGCAAGCTCCAAGCCCCAGTCCGGTGACCTTTGCAGCCTCCGCAGACCATCGCTGGCCTCCATGACGCTGGCCCACAGTACTCCTTTCTCATTGACATACTCCACCAGCGTACTCTTCGGCCCAGTTGTTGGCACATGTTGTACTGAGTCATGAGTTAAGAATGGCAGTGGCCCCAAGTCCGTGGCAGCGCCCACATCACTGAACTCCCTCCGATCAGTGAGGCCAAAGTCTGCATTGCAAGCCTGCGACACGTGGTGCCACTAACCCTGTTCAATGCAAGCCAGCGACACGTGGTGCCACTAACCCTGTTCAACACAAGCCTGCGACACATGGTGCCACTAGCCCTGTTCAACGCAAGCCTGCGACACGCGGTGCCACTAACCCTGTTCAACGCAAGCCTGCGACATGTAGTGCCACTAACCCTGTTCAACGCAAGCCGGCGACACTTAGATGAGGGCTCAGGCCTACACTGCAGCCCAGTAGGTCCCACATGTGGAACTGTGCCCTGAGTCTTGAATGGCAGTGACCCCAAGTCCGTGGCAGCGTCCACATCACTGAACTCCCTCCGATCAGTGAGGCCAAAGTCTGCATTGCAAGCCGGCGACACGTGGTGCCACTAACCCTGTTCAACGCAAGCCGGCGACACTTGGATGAGGGCTCAGGCCTACACTGCGGCCCAGTAGGTCCCACATGTGGAACTGTGTCCTGAGTCTTGAATGGCAGTGACCCCAAGTCCGTGGCAGCGTCCACATCACTATACTCCCTCCGATCAGTGAAGCCAAAGTCTGCATCGCAAGCACACGACACATGTCTGTGGGCCCGTGCTGACCGCTGCCCCCGGCCTACACTGCAGTCCAGGAGGTCCCACATCCAGCACTTAGTCGTGATTCCTGAATGGCAGAGTCCATACCAGTGAACGCATGGAGAGGAGTTAGAGGAAGATGTGGCTCAGTCCGGATGCAAGCCGGATCCCCGTCACAGAGGTGACCGGACACTAGCAACAACTGACCTGGTGCCATCAACCCTGTTCACCGTAAGTCTGCGTCCCGTGGTACCACTGAACCTGAACTACACAGGCTGGTGGGACCATCCAACGTAAGCCGGCGACACTCAGTGAATGGCCCCTGCTGAAAGCTGCCTCAGGCCTACACTGCAGTCCAGTAGGTCATACATGTGGAACTGTGTCTTGGGAAGATATGGAGGAGTCCACACCATTGGACATTCCTCATCGCAGGCGGCATCCCCTATCAGCACTGGTGCCACTAACTATGTGCGCAATGAGTCATGGGCACTTTCTGGTTGGACTTTGGTGCGTCTGAGTCCATGGCCTGGGGTTTGTCTGCATCATCATCTGTGTCTGTTCCATTCATCTCAACCATGGTGACTGTTTCTGCGTGGTTCTGCCCTCTGCATCATGCCCTGGGGGTACACCTTCCACTGTCCACCGAGACACTCTGCGACAACCCCCTTTGTCATCTACAAGAACCTGCTCTGCTCTCATGACCCTGCCCCAGTGCACCGCAAGTCAGCGGCCCGTGGCGGTAGGCCCATGCAGGACGCTGTGCATCCGGGGCCACTAACTCTGTGCAGCTCAAGTCATGGAGCCTTTATGGTTGAATGGCTGTGTCCTTAACGATGTACACTGTTGTCGTTTTTTGACTGCACCAGGCACTCCATGACGGCTGATGTACACACACCCCACACACATCCAACACAGGTGTCACTAGACATGTGAGCCTGCTAACAAACGTGGTCAGGTGCACATGCCCGTAGCCATTCACACCATCTAAGCAAGTGTGTCCGTGTGGTCATTATGTCAGTATGATGGGCCCGAGCCCTGCATCATCCCAGTGTGCTGTCTTCACCGGACGATACCATGTCACCTCAGCAGTGGCCAAGACCTTGGACATGTCGCTTAGCCCGCCCCCCCTGCATACACAAGCGGCGTGTGCTGGTCCGGTGTATGTCAGGTCAGCGCCGGGGTGTGCTGATTAGGCAGGGGGATCAGGGCGTGGCTCTGGTCTGGCCTTGAGCAGGAAGTGCGGTAAGCGTGTCTCTGTGTTGGAGTGTTGTCGCCACCAGGGCCACAGTAGTCGTTGTTGCAGTGTAGCATGCACCCGGAGGGCAGGCCCGCACGTACGGGGAAATGTAGGAGCGCAAGACCACTCGGGGTCTTGGCTCATGCATGCCAAGTGTTATGTGTATCAGTCCTGCGGCTGCATAAGTCAGATGCCTAGCCTCAATCGCAGCGCGATCACAGCCAGCCATGGACTGTACACCTGTGTCCGCCCTGTCCGGACCATTGGCCTACACTCACGTGGCCGTACACCCTCAACGGCCAACTTCACGGTGTTGTTGGCATGCCGCTGGACAGGCATGACAATGGTGTGCCGTAGGAGTGCACGTGATACAACCGCGCAGCGCACACAAGTGTGGGGGCTCGTGGGAGGGAGGAGCAGCTGTGAGGCAACGTAACACACAGTGAGGCCGCTCATGTGCCACGTGCTCGGCATATCATCCATGATTCCCTGGGTCGCAGACATCCCACCCCACCCACGACAGGCCTCTGTACATCTCCTGTATGCAAGCAGATGGTGAAGTTATTGTAGGGATGAAAGGTACTTTGTCTGAACTATCAGGCGGTAGCACATCTGCAGCTCCGAGCTGGGACTTGCATGTGCCCAGCACCCCCTGACAGATATGATAGCATTTGCTGGCGACTCCCACACTACACACTGCCTGACGTGAGACCAACGTGTACACATCCCACACGCAGAAGTCCTTGGTCATAGTTAGCGTGCATGAAATGGCCTTCACACGTACTCCCACCCCACCCCAGGCCTGCACCCGTTGCACACAGACACTGCTCGTTGCTCCGAGCTGTGCCATTTCATCCACAGGACTGGTGCGGGTCAAGACAGTGCCGCTTCAAGCAGAGCCACTGACGCAATGGCAGACCATCCCGGACACATGCACAACTCCAGTCACGTGGACCTGTACCGTTCACGTCTGCTGCATGTACTGGGCTGGACTGTTCCCACAAGGAACAGGGTCAAGACTGATTTGCATATGGCTGGGTCCAAACTGGGGTGGTGTGGTGAGCAAAAGAATGATGGATTTAACCCAGATCCTTGTGACTGGGGGTGAATGTTTCCATTGTCCAGCATTCCGTCCATCAATTGTTTCTTTTGCATTTGTCGCCCTAAGTGGGAAGGGTATGCCCAGACGTGGGTCCCGTGCTCACTACACCACTGGATTCAAGCTAGCCTGGCTGAAGAAGGGTGATGCCCTGAAACCGGTCCCAGGATGCTTGTTTCCCGGTCCAGGGAGGACCTGGCTTGGCAGTTCGGGCTGGACTGTTCCCACAAGGAACAGGGTCAAGACTGATTTGCATATGGCTGGGTCCAAACTGGGGTGGTGTGGTGAGCAAAGAATGATGGATTTAACCCAGATCCTTGTGACTGGGGGTGAATGTTTGCATTGTCCAGCATTCCGTCCATCAATTGTTTCTTTTGCATTTGTCGCCCTAAGTGGGAAGGGTATGCCCAGACGTGGGTCCCGTGCTCACTACACCACTGGATTCAAGCTAGCCTGGCTGAAGAAGGGTGATGCCCTGAAACCGGTCCCAGGATGCTTGTTTCCCGGTCCAGGGAGGACCTGGCTTGGCAGTTTGGGCTGGACTGTTCCCACAAGGAACAGGGTCAAGACTGATTTGCATATGGCTGGGTCCAAACTGGGGTGGTGTGGTGAGCAAAAGAATGATGGATTTAACCCAGATCCTTGTGACTGGGGGTGAATGTTTGCATTGTCCAGCATTCCGTCCATCAATTGTTTCTTTTGCATTTGTCGCCCTAAGTGGGAAGGGTATGCCCAGACGTGGGTCCCGTGCTCACTACACCACTGGATTCAAGCTAGCCTGGCTGAAGAAGGGTGATGCCCTGAAACCGGTCCCAGGATGCTTGTTTCCGGTCCAGGGAGGACCTGGCTTGGCAGTTCGGGCTGGACTGTTCCCACAAGGAACAGGGTCAAGACTGATTTGCATATGGCTGGGTCCAAACTGGGGTGGTGTGGTGAGCAAAAGAATGATGGATTTAACCCAGATCCTTGTGACTGGGGGTGAATGTTTGCATTGTCCAGCATTCCGTCCATTAATTGTTTCTTTTGCATTTGTCGCCCGCAGTGGGAAGGGTATGAAAAGACGCGGGTCCCGTGCTCACTACACCACTGGATTCAAGCTAGCCTGGCTGAAGAAGGGTGATGCCCTGAAACCGGTCCCAGGATGCTTGTTTCCGGTCCGGGGAGGACCTGGCTTGGCAGTTCGGGCTGGACTGTTCCCACAAGGAACAGGGTCAAGACTGATTTGCATATGGCTGGGTCCAAACTGGGGTGGTGTGGTGAGCAAAAGAATGATGGATTTAACCCAGATCCTTGTGACTGGGGGTGAATGTTTGCATTGTCCAGCATTCCGTCCATCAATTGTTTCTTTTGCATTTGTCGCCCTAAGTGGGAAGGGTATGCCCAGACGTGGGTCCCGTGCTCACTACACCACTGGATTCAAGCTAGCCTGGCTGAAGAAGGGTGATGCCCTGAAACCGGTCCCAGGATGCTTGTTTCCGGTCCAGGGAGGACCTGGCTTGGCAGTTCGGGCTGGACTGTTCCCACAAGGAACAGGGTCAAGACTGATTTGCATTTGGCTGGGTCCAAACTGGGGTGGTGTGGTGAGCAAAAGAATGATGGATTTAACCCAGATCCTTGTGACTGGGGGTGAATGTTTGCATTGTCCAGCATTCCGTCCATCAGTTGTTTCTTTTGCATTTGTCGCCCTAAGTGGGAAGGGTATGCCCAGACGTTGGTCCCGTGCTCACTACACCACTGGATTCAAGCTAGCCTGGCTGAAGAAGGGTGATGCCCTGAAACCGGTCCCAGGATGCTTGTTTCCGGTCCAGGGAGGACCTGGCTTGGCAGTTCGGGCTGGACTGTTCCCACAAGGAACAGGGTCAAGACTGATTTGCATATGGCTGGGTCCAAACTGGGGTGGTGTGGTGAGCAAAAGAATGATGGATTTAACCCAGATCCTTGTGACTGGGGGTGAATGTTTGCTTTGTCCAGCATTCCGTCCATCAATTGTTTCTTTTGCATTTGTCGCCCTAAGTGGGAAGGGTATGCCCAGAGATGGGTCCCGTGCTCACTACACCACTGGATTCAAGCTAGCCTGGCTGAAGAAGGGTGATGCCCTGAAACCGGTCCCAGGATGCTTGTTTCCGGTCCAGGGAGGACCTGGCTTGGCAGTTCGGGCTGGACTGTTCCCACAAGGAACAGGGTCAAGACTGATTTGCATATGGCTGGGTCCAAACTGGGGTGGTGTGGTGAGCAAAAGAATGATGGATTTAACCCAGATCCTTGTGACTGGGGGTGAATGTTTGCATTGTCCAGCATTCCGTCCATCAATTGTTTCTTTTGCATTTGTCGCCCGCAGTGGGAAGGGTATGAAAAGACGTGGGTCCCGTGCTCACTACACCACTGGATTCAAGCTAGCCTGGCTGAAGAAGGGTGATGCCCTGAAACCGGTCCCAGGATGCTTGTTTCCGGTCCAGGGAGGACCTGGCTTGGCAGTTCGGGCTGGACTGTTCCCACAAGGAACAGGGTCAAGACTGATTTGCATATGGCTGGGTCCAAACTGGGGTGGTGTGGTGAGCAAAAGAATGATGGATTTAACCCAGATCCTTGTGACTGGGGGTGAATGTTTGCATTGTCCAGCATTCCGTCCATCAGTTGTTTCTTTTGCATTTGTCGCCCTAAGTGGGAAGGGTATGCCCAGACGTGGGTCCCGTGCTCACTACACCACTGGATTCAAGCTAGCCTGGCTGAAGAAGGGTGATGCCCTGAAACCGGTCCCAGGATGCTTGTTTCCGGTCCAGGGAGGACCTGGCTTGGCAGTTTGGGCTGGACTGTTCCCACAAGGAACAGGGTCAAGACTGATTTGCATATGGCTGGGTCCAAACTGGGGTGGTGTGGTGAGCAAAAGAATGATGGATTTAACCCAGATCCTTGTGACTGGGGGTGAATGTTTGCATTGTCCAGCATTCCGTCCATCAATTGTTTCTTTTGCATTTGTCGCCCTAAGTGGGAAGGGTATGCCCAGACGTGGGTCCCGTGCTCACTACACCACTGGATTCAAGCTAGCCTGGCTGAAGAAGGGTGATGCCCTGAAACCGGTCCCAGGATGCTTGTTTCCGGTCCAGGGAGGACCTGGCTTGGCAGTTCGGGCTGGACTGTTCCCACAAGGAACAGGGTCAAGACTGATTTGCATATGGCTGGGTCCAAACTGGGGTGGTGTGGTGAGCTTAAGAATGATGGATTTAACCCAGATACTTGTGACTGGGGGTGAATGTTTGCATTGTCCAGCATTCCGTCCATCAATTGTTTCTTTTGCATTTGTCGCCCTAAGTGGGAAGGGTATGCCCAGACGTGGGTGCCGTGCTCACTACACCACTGGATTCAAGCTAGCCTGGCTGAAGAAGGGTGATGCCCTGAAACCGGTCCCAGGATGCTTGTTTCCGGTCCAGGGAGGACCTGGCTTGACAGTTTGGGCTGGACTGTTCCCACAAGGAACAGGGTCAAGACTGATTTGCATATGGCTGGGTCCAAACTGGGGTGGTGTGGTGAGCAAAAGAATGATGGATTTAACCCAGATCCTTGTGACTGGGGGTGAATGTTTGCATTGTCCAGCATTCCGTCCATCAATTGTTTCTTTTGCATTTGTCGCCCCTAAGTGGGAAGGGTATACCCAGACGTGGGTCCCGTGCTCACTACACCACTGGATTCAAGCTAGCCTGGCTGAAGAAGGGTGATGCCCTGAAACCGGTCCCAGGATCCTTGTTTCCGGTCCAGGGAGGACCTGGCTTGGCAGTTCGGGCTGGACTGTTCCCACAAGGAACAGGGTCAAGACTGATTTGCATATGGCTGGGTCCAAACTGGGGTGGTGTGGTGAGCAAAAGAATGATGGATTTAACCCAGATACTTGTGACTGGGGGTGAATGTTTGCATTGTCCAGCATTCCGTCCATCAATTGTTTCTTTTGCATTTGTCGCCCTAAGTGGGAAGGGTATGCCCAGACGTGGGTGCCGTGCTCACTACACCACTGGATTCAAGCTAGCCTGGCTGAAGAAGGGTGATGCCCTGAAACCGGTCCCAGGATGCTTGTTTCCGGTCCAGGGAGGACCTGGCTTGACAGTTTGGGCTGGACTGTTCCCACAAGGAACAGGGTCAAGACTGATTTGCATATGGCTGGGTCCAAACTGGGGTGGTGTGGTGAGCAAAAGAATGATGGATTTAACCCAGATCCTTGTGACTGGGGGTGAATGTTTGCATTGTCCAGCATTCCGTCCATCAATTGTTTCTTTTGCATTTGTCGCCCTAAGTGGGAAGGGTATACCCAGACGTGGGTCCCGTGCTCACTACACCACTGGATTCAAGCTAGCCTGGCTGAAGAAGGGTGATGCCCTGAAACCGGTCCCAGGATCCTTGTTTCCGGTCCAGGGAGGACCTGGCTTGGCAGTTCGGGCTGGACTGTTCCCACAAGGAACAGGGTCAAGACTGATTTGCATATGGCTGGGTCCAAACTGGGGTGGTGTGGTGAGCAAAAGAATGATGGATTTAACCCAGATCCTTGTGACTGGGGGTGAATGTTTGCATTGTCCAGCATTCCGTCCATCAATTGTTTCTTTTGCATTTGTCGCCCTAAGTGGGAAGGGTATGCCCAGACGTGGGTCCCGTGCTCACTACACCACTGGATTCAAGCTAGCCTGGCTGAAGAAGGGTGATGCCCTGAAACCGGTCCCAGGATGCTTGTTTCCGGTCCAGGGAGGACCTGGCTTGGCAGTTCGGAATGGACTGTTCCCACAAGGAACAGGGTCAAGACTGATTTGCATATGGCTGGGTCCAAACTGGGGTGGTGTGGTGAGCAAAAGAATGATGGATTTAACCCAGATCCTTGTGACTGGGGGTGAATGTTTGTATTGTCCAGCATTCCGTCCATCAATTGTTTCTTTTGCATTTGTCGCCCTAAGTGGGAAGGGTATGCCCAGACGTGGGTCCCGTGCTCACTACACCACTGGATTCAAGCTAGCCTGGCTGAAGAAGGGTGATGCCCTGAAACCGGTCCCAGGATGCTTGTTTCCGGTCCAGGGAGGACCTGGCTTGGCAGTTCGGGCTGGACTGTTCCCACAAGGAACAGGGTCAAGACTGATTTGCATATGGCTGGGTCCAAACTGGGGTGGTGTGGTGAGCAAACGAATGATGGATTTAACCCAGATCCTTGTGACTGGGGGTGAATGTTTGCATTGTCCAGCATTCCGTGCATCAATTGTTTCTTTTGCATTTGTCGCCCTAAGTGGGAAGGGTATGCCCAGACGTGGGTCCCGTGCTCACTACACCACTGGATTCAAGCTAGCCTGGCTGAAGAAGGGTGATGCCCTGAAACCGGTCCCAGGATGCTTGTTTCCGGTCCAGGAGGACCTGGCTTGGCAGTTCGGGCTGGACTGTTCCCACAAGAAACAGGGTCAAGACTGATTTGCATATGGCTGGGTCCAAACTGGGGTGGTGTGGTGAGCAAAAGAATGATGGATTTAACCCAGATCCTTGTGACTGGGGGTGAATGTTTGCATTGTCCAGCATTCCGTCCATCAATTGTTTCTTTTGCATTTGTCGCCCTAAGTGGGAAGGGTATGCCCAGACGTGGGTCCCGTGCTCACTACACCACTGGATTCAAGCTAGCCTGGCTGAAGAAGGGTGATGCCCTGAAACCGGTCCCAGGATGCTTGTTTCCGGTCCAGGGAGGACCTGGCTTGGCAGTTCGGGCTGGACTGTTCCCACAAGGAACAGGGTCAAGACTGATTTGCATATGGCTGGGTCCAAACTGGGGTGGTGTGGTGAGCAAAAGAATGATGGATTTAACCCAGATCCTTGTGACTGGGGGTGAATGTTTGCATTGTCCAGCATTCCGTCCATCAATTGTTTCTTTTGCATGTACTGGGGGCACTGCCATTGGCAGTGCTGCGGATCAGTTACCGGCTAAGCTTCCGCCTTGCCAACATCACCTGTGTTCAGCCTGTGTTGCATTGGCGCTCGTGCACATTCGAGTGGACCATGGATGTCTGCCTCTCCAACGTAACGGTAGCTGACCTGGATTTCGATGTGTGTGTGCACCCCCTGTTGGCTCACGACCAGGAGTGTCACCGTGATGCCTGTTTATGGCATGCCTGGATGATTGGCATGCATGCTGGCAACTGGACCTGGGAGATTGCACGAGTCGTCGTGTGCAGTGACCACATTGAGCCGCTCCCCTATTGGGCTTTAGTGCCAATTGGGGCCAGGGGTTGGTGTCAGCACATCTGTCCGGGACAGCTGATGGGTTACGTCGCCGACATGTTAGATGTGGTGGACAACAAGCTCTCATTGGAAATGTTGGCCTACGCTGCTGCACTCGCGTTCATGGACGAGTGACAAGGTACCTGCAGCCACAACTGAATGTGACCCATTGCACGTGTCCCGACGCCTGGTTGCATGTTGGGGATCTGGTCACATGTCCCAAGACGACAGTGGACATGGCTGCATTGGCCTCGACTCCGGATCCATGCGCGGACAACCAACGCGGGTTGGCACTCACTTGTGTGGGTGATGGACTCCCCCGGGGTGAACATGGGCGCTTTCCAACTTTCCTCATTCAGACATGCTGCTGCATTGATTGGTCTGCATGTCGTGGCACTTCTCTTGGCCGTACTGACACGCACTTGTTGATAAAGTTTCCGCACCTTCACTTGTCTCCAACTGTGATGAGTCTTGATTTGTATGGCAATGTGTGTATCACGGCCTATCTGGGTCCCTGCCATTCGTGCATTGCTACCCCATCAGGGCTGTGGGTTTGTACTTGTGCATTATCATGTCCCTGTTTCGTGGTTTGCCAGATGCGTATGGCCATTTACCGGCCACAAGCGGGTGCACTTGTGTCCTGTGTTCGGTTGTGCAAATGTTGCTGTTTGTATCACATTGTGTTCGATGTTGGGGTGCTCTGCTTCCTATGTGTGTGTGCTGCATTGTGTGTGAGATGTCCCTTCAGCTCTGATTTGGCTCACCCTTCTCCCTTTCAGGCAGTGTGGGTTTCACTTCTGTGCTTGTTCAGTGGTGTGATATTGCCGAGTTGTGTGACTTGTGCTCTTGGTTGGTGTTGTTACTCTTGGGCATGGTTTGTCTGCAGTTGTGCTGTGCTTAATTGTGCATGTGTGCCATTGTGCCCATCTCCCCCCGTCCCCCCAGTCCCTGGTCGTTCCTCTCCCTGTTGCTGTTGTGTCTGTTGATTTTGAGCAGTTTCCGGTCCCCGACTCCTGCCACCATCTCCAGCCTGATGTGATGGACACCATTTCCTCCATGTCATCCAGCTCCTGGTGTGGCACTGGACTCCCACCTCCGGTGCGCATTGCTGCCTTCTGGTTGTTGCCGTGTTTCTGCTTGTTTGTGCATTTCGCATCATTCCAGCTGTTCTGGTTTTCTTCCATTGTCCTCCTCCGCTCTCCGGCTGCATTCACCTTGTCCACGATGGACTGCCATGTAGAATGTTTTGTTGCCAATGGGGCTTGTGGGGTTGTGACTAGCTTCGGCTGCCTCCATTGTGCTTCGCTGTTGTTTTCTGTTTGGTTTGTCTTCCTTTTTCCTGCTTTTGTTGTGCCTATTCCCGCCTGCTGTGTGTGTGTCACGGGCCTGGCGCTGCTTATCGCTGCTTTCCTCATCGCGAATGGGCTCATCGCACGTTTTTTGGTGTTGGGGTTTGCGTTTTTATCTCCGTCACGGTGGTTGTATCGCGGACATTGGCCGCGTTTTCTGGAGACTATCGCATGGTACCACCGTGTTGTGAATTCCACGTTAACACAGGGTTATTTTCCCGTGATAGACTGCGATGTGTAAAGTTGCATTAACATTTTTTGGAGATGTTTAGCGCACGTTCTTGTGACTATCCCCCTTAGTGTACTGCTAAGATATAATAAGATCTGTCTCACCACCAGGAAGTAGATAAAGACCGCTATGTTCATCAACTGTGGGTTCTTAAGCACACACTAGAACTACACTGCTCACATGCAAGTATTCATCTGGAGACCTAAAAAGCTTACTATACCGAGTAATCCTGTTCACAGAAATGTGTGAGAAACACACATCTTTACATCAGCACCCACTAAGAGTCAATCAGTGGGCCCCTAGCCACAGTGGCTGAACTTCGACATGTACCAAAAGAAAATTCTACATCCCAGATTTGATAAAGCTTTGCGCTGGATTTCTATCACAAAAGTGACGCATACTGTGATGGAAATCAGGATTTGTAGTGGAAAGTTCCCCCAAATAACCCAAAGTTAAGCTA
The DNA here is from genome assembly GCA_963921515.1 of Calotriton arnoldi. NCBI lineage: Eukaryota > Metazoa > Chordata > Amphibia > Caudata > Salamandridae > Calotriton > Calotriton arnoldi. The sequence goes on from CAWUFW010005945.1 coordinate 416,573, forward strand.
TGCGCCACTTTGTGCTATGTTGCATCAAGGGGGTTTTCCATTGGTGATACATGGGGGTTCCAATCAATCACCCATGAACTGCAAAAAGGCACAGAAACATGCCAGATATAGCTTTATGAACCTCACATGTCCAGTAAGATGGTATGATCAATGGTGTCAAGGGCTGCAGAAAAGTGGAGCAGAAACAAGTGTTCCAGCTTCTCCACGGTTCCACATCATTGAAGTTAATCACATTCACAGTTAATGACTGACTCAGTACTATGGCCACACCTAAAACCTGCTTGAAGTGGGCAAAATAATTTTTCAATTTCTACAAACATGTTGAGGTGCTGCAAAACCAAAATAAACTAGTAGAGCCAATGTCCTGTTCAGAGATGGGGCAAAAGAAAATGATGCCTTGTTGCGTGTTCATCTAGCGAGAGATGAAAGTGATAGCGATGTATATATTGTCTCTTCTATGTCTGTATTATCCATTTTTCGATAATCTATAATTAAAATATTAAGAACTTTAAGGTGCTTTCATCGTAGCAACATGAAATAATTTAAGAGGTAAATAATGCAAACATCAAAAAGGAGCTTCTGCAAATGCCAGAACGGATTTCATCCGATGTTAAAGTATGGCCCATAGTTTTAATTAAAAAAGTAAAGTGAGATACATTTTAGATGCATTGACTTAGCAAAAGAAAATAGCCACAAATTCGAGTGAAGTGGGCTTCACACAGCCCTGGGCGCCAGTGCCTTCGCACTATGCATAACTATGTCTTGTACAACACCTTCTCCATGGCTCCTAATATATCATATTTTAGTGAATAAAATATGTGTCCCTTTTATTCTGGTTGCAAATTATTTACAACATTCTTTTCAACTACCTGAAAATATCTTATGTGCCTTCGCACAGCCAGTTTCCATTATTTGCACGGTTTTGTGGATGAAGGGGAGCTAAATGACATGCATATTTTAATTTGTTGCTCTTAAGCATTTTGCGATTGTTCTTCAGTTTGGATCAAATTGGTGTTATTTCATCACGTCCTCTTCTGCGTTCTTATTGTATGTTCTGTTACACACATTGTTGTAGCACATCCGCGCAAACTGTACAGTTTTTATGAGTGTGGGAAGATACATTTTCGGCAGGGCTCAGAATTTTATATTGTTCTTCAGTCGAAATTTATATTTAGATGTTCAGAGTGAAATATGGTATTTATTGCCGATGTTGACAGTGGAGAGGTGGCATGATTCTCTCAGTAGCGTTAATCAACTGGTTAACACTCCTTGTGCATGTGATTGTCAGGCCTCAAATATCTACTCGTCCACTCGCTATACCAATTCATTCTTTCGATTGCTGCCTTATTTATGGCCTCTAGCTTACTGCAGCTAAAGCAGTACGAGGCTCTGGGAGATGACTCTTCAAAAAACTTGAAGGGTGTGTTCTGATTAGCTAATTGCAGCCTGGGCTCGGACTGTTGAGCCCTGTTGCAAATCAGTCAATCAGATGTCAGCTCACACTTGTACTTTCCACTAAAAATATTGGGCCTCATTTACAATATTTTGATGGATAGCAGTGCAGCAAGCCTTCCAGGTGCGTCAAAAGGAAAGTGCAGGAATGCGCCTTATCTACAAGATATGGTGCATTCCTGTCCTTTTCCCCTGCACTGACTCACATTGAGCTGCCACGCCCCAATGCAGGCACTCTTGCGCCATGGTGCAAGGGTGTTTGCGTTGTAGGGGTGATTGTTATTGTGCAGGAAGGGATGCCTTCCTGCACACAAACAATCACAAGCAGTGTTTTCCTCCTTCTATGTGTTCTGCAGAATGCAGCACACATAGAAAGAGGAAAAACGAGGAGAAATAAAGGGATTGTTCATCATTGTGCCTCCCTAACGCCTCATCTGGGGAGGCTTAGGAATCTGATGCATTCCCAGGATTACAAAACCTAGTAATGTATCACACATCAAATCAGATGTTTTACCGGTAGTCCACATCTCTCTTTCAAGCTTAGGCGATTCTAGTACACACATAGCAACCATCCCATTACGTGTATTTTCTTAAAAAATTAAAACAGGTCCTATGCATCGTGGTTAATCCTACAAACGGAAGGAAAACATGTCTTAAAAAAGTGTATCTCTAGGAAGTGCCTCATGTAAGCAGCCACCAAGGAGTGATTGGCAGGTTCGCGCCAACTTGCTCACTCTCTCATCATCTGCACTTTTATTTCCCCTCATTTTTGCTTTTTCTATGTGTGCTATATTCTGCAGCACACATAGAACGAGTAAAATGCCATTATTGAATGTTTATGTGTAGGAAGGTATCCCTTCCTGAACATAAACAATCATTAAATAATGACGACTTGCTACTTCCATATGTGCTGCAAGGGTGCATGTGTTTGCGCTAAGCAGCAAAATTTAGTGCCAGCGCTAGGGAAAAACAGGTGTGTGCTGTATTCTTGTGAATACGACTCATCCCTGCGTTTTGGAAATGTTGGAGCGTCGCGCTGCCAAATTTGGCGCAGCTCCACGCTCCGACATTTTCTTGTAAATATGCCCCATAATCTGATGTACTAAGGTGAAATGCTTCTCTATGTTAAATGATTATACTTTTTAAAATTTTGAATACGCCTTCTCATTTATTAACATGACTTTAATATCAAGGTTTGACTCTTTCACGGTCTCTTAGAGAAAGAGCTGACGCCTGGCTTGGCTCTCCCAGTAAATTTGTTGACTTGCCTAACTCATTGGTATAAGAAAGGGGCAGGAGACCTAATAGGAGATGTCTCTAATTGCTCTACTCAATTTTCCAGTTAACCATGTGCAAATGGCTTAAAATTGATCCCTGCAGAATAAGGATGTTTAGATTTTGGACTACCTAAGGCGTTTAGAAAAACGACAGATTTTCTACTGTTTATAAAACACATGAAATTAATATACGGTGTAGTTCCAAGAGTCTAGTGCCATATCTCATATCAGATTTTTAGAAAGTTTACCATTGAATCTACATCAATTCGAAACACTGTCTTTTGTAAACAAACTAAACAGTTTTATCATATATTGACTACACCATTTCTGACTGGCCAGTTTGGACTTTCTCCCAAGGTCACTAGCCAGTTGTGTTCATCCATCACCAATAATGAGTTCATGTGTATTGTGTGGTTTTCTGCCCTGCATCATAAAACTTCAAGATTACAATGGTACTAAGCTGCAAGACTGGCAGCAAGCGCTATAATAAACAATATAATGTATTTAATATATCATTGGGCCCCTCATCAATGCCCACATTGCTGCCTTGCAAATCCTCCCCACTACTACTCAGGAGCATAGCTATTCAAAGTGCAGCACATGCAGTGGTACCAATACCAGTGGCATTAGGGGTCCACCGACCCCCAATTATGCCTGCATTTTACTACCCATCCAGTGGATGTGGGCCATTTTCCTTGTTTGCACCAAGGTCCCTGGCACCTTGTCAAGCCGCTGCTTCTATTGTGTTTTTCTTGGCTTCGTCAACATGTTCTGATGTGGACTGGCAATGCCATGGTCTGGAAGTGCACTTGCTGTGAGTTGTAGTCTTGGGATGACTCACTCCATTTGAAGTGCATCCTGGCACCGAGGTCGGCTGAAATGGGGGTGGTCGCCTTCAGGTCAGGGGCACAGACAGGTGGGTTAGGAGTGACGTTTAACATGTACTGTTTCTGACTTCTGCTGGCATTGTAGCACATGGCTGAGCATGACTGGAACCTGACACTCTGCAAGGTCAGGCAGAGCCCAGCTTCTCTTTTACAGTCCAGTGAGAGCTCAGCACCAGGAAGGCCAGTACACTTCCGATATCTGGGACCGAGGGGTAATATAGGCCTGTGTCCCCATCGCGTGTAGAGGACCTCTCTGCGTCCCTCTTACTGATGTATTTTTGTAGGGGATCAACATCTTCACTAACAAGTAAGTTACTGGTATGTTTCTCAGAGATGTTATGTCAGTGATATGTCAAGGTTTTCTTTCTGGCATATTTAATATGTTGGTATCCTCGTAAATCTCCACCATCTCTGATGCACAAGGTTAATTTCTCAGGGTGCCAATTTGGGGACGAATTCACCTCTGCTGTTTGCTAGTAAAAGGTGGACCACCATTTCTTGGATTGTTGGCTCTGTTAATGGTTTGAAGAATATTTGTGTGAGGCACGTTTGTAGGTCAAATCACAGTTAGGGTGAGAAGTTAATTCAAGTAACTGAGGGGCATATTAGCAAAACTCTTTGCGATAACTATCGCAAAGCGTGCTTAGCGCTCATTTACCTAACGCCGGCTATCGCAGGTTTTTATCGCGGAGATATCGCGTTATTAGCAACGCGTATCTCCAAGGCGATAAAGATTCCTGCGATAGCGGGGAAATCGCCGTTTTGCATAGAACATCGCTGGTTTTCCAGCGATGTTCCCTGCAAAACGGCGATAACCTTGCTGATATGACCCTGTGGTCGTATCAGCAGAATCCACCCCCTATGTTAGGGATGGCTAAGTCATGATTCTAGCAGACGTTAGAATTTGGCGAAAACGGCCGTTTTCGCCAAAATCTAACCTCTGCTAAAATCATGTGGGCTGCCTTGTAAATATCGCGATGTGAACATCAGCGATATTTGCAACGTAGTCCATCCGGGGTACACCCAGTAACGTCCACTTTGCATCTCATTGGAGATGCAAAGGGAGGCGTTGGGAAAAAGGGTGCTACCATGCAATTGTGCATGTTAGCACCCTCTTGTTGATAGGGGGATAGTTTTATCTCCGTTTTTCTGGCTTTTAACCCCTTCCATGCGCGGCCGATTTTCGCCCTGTGCGAGGCGTTGCATTAAGCGGACGGGTTCATGACGAGCTCAGCTCGTCATGCGCACACGAGCACTGTGCAGCATGACGAGCTGAGCTCGTCATGAGCATGGAAGGGGTTAAAGCCAGAAAAACAGAGATAAAGCCCTTGCTGATATGCCCCTAAATTTGCAGGTTTGGTAGTATTTTTAAGATTTTTGGAGTCCTGGGTATATGGTGTATGACATACATTTTTTTTTCATTTGCATCTGCATGATATTTAACAAAAAACATGGATTAAATTTGCGCTGTGAGTTAAAAATGCTGAACAACAGATTACTATCAGCGATTCAGACCTCTAATCACAAAGCCTATACTCATTACTTAATCTAGGGTTTTTCCAATTTTGTTGTATTTCTTCTGTGTCAATTAGGTCACATCACAGATATAGAATGTTTAGATTAATAGACAAAGGCCCAACAGCTCTGTTATAGGTTTGGAATGGAGCTTATGTTTTTCCTAAGATTCTAAACAACAATAGGCATACTTTTGTTTTACTGAAAATATTTTCAAAACATCATAACACTATTAATGTTTACCTGCATATTTAGAAACATTTTAAATGATTTACAAATACTAAAATCAGTTGAATTACCTATGGGAGGCAACTTACTGCTTGAGCTTGTAATGCCTCAGGGACTGTGAAATATGCCAGGTGTCTGGAATACCGGTCAATCAAAAATGCCTTTACGTCATCACCCTCTGAAATTTTGTTGCTGAACCACACGCATAATAAGTGAACATCCATAGCTAGGTACTGGTTAATAGGATCCACAGAGGTGATGGAATAATATTTAAAGTGCAGGCACTGACCCTAATCCTCCTCATGAAGGTATTAAGGATTTTGAAAAATCTAACTGCCACTGAAAAGGGACACTTACGAAATGGGACAAACACTTTTATTAGCAGAGTGGGAACAATGAATTGTACTTCGGTGCATTTTGAAAAGCAATTTCACAAATATGTTTCTACATGTCTTCTGGAAAAGTAATGCTATGTATAGGATGCCTGTGCTCCATCAAAATAGCCCCTGGGCAGCCAAATCACCAGAAACAACCAATGAAGGAACTTTAGGCTTGAACTATATATTGGCGGTATGTATACTGCATTGCAAAGATGATGAGCATACATGGTGAGGGGAGCATTTTATTTTTTATTTTCATAAAGAAAATCTTGCTTCAGGATTTTCTTTTTGAAAATAAAACAGTTTGGTGCAGGACTCCATCATGCACTAAACTGTAAACTGCATTGACAGGAACCGCTGTGATGCCAGCTTTGAAGTGATTTCTAAATTAGGCAGGCGACTGATAAATGGGCCACCTGCTTAGATATAAGTTAGGCCCTTAGTTTTGACTTCTGAAGAACAAGACCTTAACTGCTTTAACAGTTTAAGATGATGGTGTCTTTTCTCTTGTTCTGTCCTTAAAACTTTCTCTCTCTCTCTCTCTTTCTAAATCCTGTAAGGGAAGCGTTATACTTCTGTGTTTGCAAAAATACGTAAAGGCAATATTGAAATCAGGAGTTTGTTATAGCCATGGGGATTTAGGAAAAAATAATTGCATAATTTTGTTTGTAAATGTGTTTTATGGCTCAATGTTATCAGACTCCTTTCCAGTACAAACACAAACTCCAAAACAGAACAAGCATTTGCAATGCAACAGGTCTCGCATCAGTTAGAGTTAGAGTTATTGGCATTGTAAATACAATTTTGCACGTATCTAAAAAAAAATGAAATGCTCAGGTTGGGTTACCGACATGCGCCATGGAGAGCTAACAACTGGTATACCACAGCATAGACGCTATGATCTAGAGGATAACGCAGCGCCGCAGGTTGTGAAAGTGGAATCGAAATAAAGCTGCAAAACATATTTTCCACGAACGTTAGAAGTCACACACTAGCAAAAGAAATAAAAAGGTCTGTGACTTCTGAAAGTGAAAGCAATATGTATCTAAAAATGAAACGCTCAGGTTGGGTTACCGACATGCGCCATGGAGAGCTAACAACTGGTATACCGCAGCATAGACGCTATGATCTAGAGGATAATGCAGCGCCGCATGTTGTGAAAGTAGAATCGAAATAAAGCTGCAAAACATATTTTCCACGAACGTTAGAAGTCACACACTAGCAAAAGAAATAAAAAGGTCAGCGACTTCTGAAAGTGAAAGCAATATGTATCTAAAATTGAAACGCCGAGGTTGGTTAAACGACATGCGCCATGGAGAGCTAATAAGTGGGATACCACAGCATAGACGGTATTTAGAAGCCACACACTAACAAAACAAATAAAACGGTCCGCGGTTTGTAAAAGTGAAAGCGATATGTAAATGTTAAAGCCACGTAGAAAATGAAACGCTGAGGTTGGTTAAACGACATGCGCTATGGAGAGCTATGGTGTAGAGGAGAACGCAGCGCCGCTGATTGTAAAAACGCCATAAGTGCCGCATTTTAAAACGTCGCGCCACTGTTTATAAAGTGAAGGCAAAAAATAAAGATGTAAAACATTATTATGACGAACGTTGCGCCGCTGATTGTAAAAGCGAACAACATACAATATACGCCATATAGTGTCAAAACATTACGTACCAGAAATGCAGCTTTGCTGCTATTGTCACTGAAAGTATATGTGGATAATAATACGGAAGCAATATATACATTAATTAAGAGGAGCATTGACATAATGAAAACAAAAAAACTGTGTCCAGTCACAAGCGACATATAGTTATTGAAATAGCGAGGTGGCCACACACATTGGCAAACAGAAAATATAAATATTATACTGTCAGGAAAGTCTCTGGTTGGCATATTTTGTATATTTTGTCAAAACTCCTCCACAAACAATTAACACCAACAGATTTGAAATTCTATACAAAAAAAATAGGCAACTGCAGTAAACAGGTAGAAATAAGTGCAGTATTTTTCACATTAGTGGCGTTTCTTTTTTCAGTCCATGGATACCGAAAATTCGAGATTGTACAGTGAAATATCAGGGTTCTGTTTACTCCATACTGCCACCAGAGCCGTCCAGGCGACTTCATTTCTGTCTGTATCTGAATTAAAACGCAAACAAACAACGAAAGCCCCGCTGATCTTTTTATTATTTCAGTTTAACAAGGTGTCGCTAAATATGACAGAGGGCACACACACCTTCCGTGTCCAGCCAGGTCATGTGATGCAATGGAAAAAGAGTAAAACGTGTTAATTAATGCTTACCATCAAAGCAACAAAATATGCATGATTAGGAACAAACCGAGGGATCAACGGAAAATACATGAAGCCCATGGCGGTTTGAATGGCACAAAGAAAAGAAAATATAATAAACAGTGGCATTCCGAACAAAGCAAAGCGGAAACCTAACGGCACGCACCAGGATTTATTTTTTTACATTGCATCCTTGTTTTCTTTATTTTTTCCTTCAAAACAGAACTGAAGGATTTCAGGGCTACACGGCAGCGCGTCATCTCTAAGTAAATATTCATTTTAAAACAAACCACCGCACACACACTTAAGAAATGAAAAAAAGAATGTTATCGATTTGCGATTCGGTGACTAGAGACCTATTGTAAAAGTGAACAACATACAATATAAGCCATATAGTGTCAAAACATTACGTACCAGAAATGCAGCTTTGCTGCTATTGTCAGTGAAAGTATATGTGGATAATAATACGGAAGGAATATATACATGAAAGCATGTAACGCCGTGCAAATTCTCCAGTCCGGGTGGGCAAGGCAAAAGGGAGACAGGGAGGGAACAAACAAGCCTCACTTGCAATGAAAAGCGAGCGTTTATGACGCGCGCCGATCAAAAGCATGGGTGGAGCTTCCACCCCACTTGCAAAGAGACCAGACAGAAAACCGACGACAATAGATCTCGCAGAGCGAGCAGCACATGCGCTGCAACGCTAGGCGAAACCTAAAAAGGACATACTAGCCAGGTTTAAAAGGAATTTACCAATTCAGATTTGTCCGCCACAAGTGTTGAGATATGTGCAGGTCTAAAGCACACACAAGAGGTAGGAAGTGGGCATTTTAAGGAGGGGGCTAACATTGTAAGTTTGGGAACACCCACAAACTTGTGTGTTTTGGGGCATTACCAATTCCAATCCAACCCTCTCTCACCCTGAAAATGGTTTCAAATTTGCTTAAGAAAGGGGCTGAAGTAACTCCATATCCAGGATGGGAAGGGAAACAGATCACCCCCAAATTTGAGTTGGAGAGGCAAGTTTGAGAAGAGTTTTCAACATGGGAAAAAAGAAAACAAATGTTTGCACAGCAGACTTTATTCCCCCGTGCCTAAATCAATGATATGTAGATTTCCACAAATGGAGAACATAGGCACATGGGATATAGCACATGCCATTCCCAGTAGTATGCCTGGAAACCTGCTCCCTGTGCATTAATTTCAATGTATACTAATGTGAATGTTTGTGAATTGAAACAAAAGAAAAAGTATCTTCAGGCAGACATCTCCACATGTACTATTATGAGTTATCAGACTTTGACTTCTCTGGAGGGTCACCTCCAAACCATCTTTCCTTCACCACTACTATTTTTCTGAATTTGTTTTTGTTCGCTTTAGCACTCTGTGCACTTTACCACCGCTAACCAGTGCTAAAGTCCCCAAACTCCTGCCACTTATTTTGCCATCAAGATGTAATTTGAGGAATAAATGGCACTCGTTTGGCCTTCATTCCTAACTTTAAGGAAAATCAAAAAAGGGACATTTCTAGTATTGGTGGCTCTTAGCTGTGAGTAGTTGTTTCCATGATCCCTTGACATCAAGTAAGAAACCTAAAGACGAAAAAGAACTTGTTTCCACTAGGCAGTCCCCTCCCAGCTTAAATGATCTGTGCTTTGGGGACCTGGATCCAAACATCATAGTAAATGTCTTCTCCTTATTTACCTGTAGGTCCAGTTGCAGCATGAATGCCACAAATGCAACTACTAACGGTGACTGGAGGCCCTATCAAGTCCCATTTTCAGAACTGCAACAAGATTTAATTCACTTGAGAAGTCCATGAAAGCCAAAAAAGGTGGCCTCTTTTGCCTTGGTGCACTTTCCAACGAATAACTACAAGTTAGAAAATTGCTCAATAGTGCCAACCCATTTGAGGACACCATATTGGACTTTTGAAAGTAAGTGTTGATCCTCTGTCTAGATCACTGACACAATATTTTTGTAAACAATACTGATTCCCTAAAATATCGAAAATGAATATTGTTTACAAAAATATTGTCTCCATATACTTAACTAATAAACACATAAATATTAATTACCAAAAGATCGCTGTCATAAATATCTATTTTCACCTATATCAATAACAAAAAACCTTTTGATAAAAATCAATAGTATTCAAGCAAAAACATACAAACTATTACATCTTACATAAGAAGCAAATTTAAATTAGCCATAGACAATTTTGATGAGTATTCTACCACCTTTATAACAATTGTACATTATTAAAATAAATATAAATAAACCAAAAAAGGAAAACATATCAAATAATCAAAATATTAATACAGAAATATTTTTATAACAATGATTGAATTTTAAGCAACAAACAAAAATAATTTTAGATATATAAGTAAATCATACATTCAAATTAAAACAAAGATATCATTATATATAAATAACCACAACTACTGAACAGAGAGTGACTAACCTGTGATAACCGGCCCAGCACGAAAGATGCACAATGCTTGTCCTTTCACACCCCTTGATGCTAAACCAAGCTAGTTGTACACAGCACTCATTCTGGAGGATCACCAAGGGGAATGGGACAAAATAAGAAAATAGCCAACCGCTGATAGTATGATAATTTTCTTGTATCATCCTTCAGGCTTGTCTGTCATCTGTCTCTAAGTGTGCAAGTGCCTCAATAAGAACAAATATTTTGTTTCTTTTTAAAAAAGAAATAAACCCTTTACAGCTTTTGATTTACAGCGTCAATCTTCTCTCTCATTCTAGACTCAATCAATATACCTGTTAATTCACATGAGAATGCTTTAAAACATGAGTTCTTTCTCTTCTAGGTGTTTCTTAAACAGAATTCAACTAGTCTCTGGATTTGGCACACGCTGCATGGTTTCTTAAATGTCTCTCTCTGGTTAGTATCTTGCATTGTTTTCCACCATGTTCTTTTGCTGATGCTCAATCCTGATTCCTTTAATTCAAATTTGTGACTTGCATGCGCCTATGTCTCCTATAACATGCAGGGTGTGGCCCAAGGGAGTGTATTTCTACCCTTCTGAAAACAAAGATGGGTGCCATCAACACATGGCTGTTTTCAGAACCTTCCAGCTTGTTCCAGAATATCCTGGCTTCTTCCAGATGGATTGTCATGTGCTGCCAATGTCTATTTACTGGCTTGTTCCAGAATCTTCTGGTTTGTTGCTGAAACTTCTGACTTGTTTCAGAACATTCTTAATTGTTCCAGATAGATTGCAATGTGCTTTCAAAGTCTATTTATAAGCGATTAGTTGACAACCTTGTTTCCCTTTACCAATAGTCTTAAACTATGTTTGTTTGTTAATGTCCTATACATTTTAACACTTGTGACTCCCCCTGCCATCAAAGCTTTGGGAACCACCTTTTTGCATCTCCATGAATGTACCCAAAAAGAACAACCCCCTGGGATGTTCCGTGAAACTATTTACAAGCGATTAGTTGACAAACGTCTTTTCTTTTACCAACAGTCTTAAATTAAGGAGTACACAACTTAGAATCAATAGCCAAATCTCTTTTGTAAAAAATCTAATTCACCACAAAAAAAAACAATAAACCAAAGTAAAAACCAAAAACAGCCACAATGAATTATATTTTCCTAACTAAGGGGCAGATTTTGATAGCGGTCAGTCAGACCACTGCCTGCTATTGCGGCGCTCGGGAGACCACCCAACAAACAGGAGGCAGTCCGACTGTCACATTTTGATATGACTGCCGTGCTGGTGGTCGGAAAGAGCTCCGTATCATGGCAGTTTCTGCAGCGGCCAAGGAAAAGGACCCTCCTGCATGTCCACGGACCGCGTTCATGCACCAAGTCGTGCATGACACACGGTGCATAGAGGTTAGTGGGGACACTACATGTACCCCTAGGGCCACTTTACAGTGACCCACGATGGATGGGGTCCCTGTTTGTGGCCCCCCATATCCCTTTCCAACAGCTTTTTCATGACAGTCTTCCCACCATGAAAAGACTGTCGAAAAGAGATATCGTAATCCCAACAGCGGTGCCTGCCTTGGCACCACTGCCATTAAGGTATACAACTCCTACTGTTGTGCTGTCAAGATCTCCGATCCTGGCAGAGGCAGCGGTCAGCAGAAAGACCGCTGCCTGTCCGACCACCAGTATTGTAATCCGGCAGTTGGACCGAAGGGCTGTTGGCAGTCAGACCGTGACTGACAGCCTGACTGCCAGCATAATGAGGCCCTAATTAATAAACAAATGAATGCTATAATTAGTTTAAATAAAATATAATTATGCATATTTATAAATAAAAAAAATAAAAAAGTCACCAACTACCAAAATGTATAATATAAATAAAACCAATTAAATAAAACTGATTAAATAGAATATCACACACAACAACCACATCAAAAACAAATTCATAAATAAGCATATAATTTCCCAACCAACAATAAATAGCAATTATAATTTACATATAATTTACACTTTAGTAGCTGCAGATCTCCCTTCGTAGTGTTGTAGTAAAAAATATAATCCACAAAAAAGAGAAAAATAAATGTAAATAAACCCCCCAAAAAATGCAAAAATAATACTGGTCCACAAAATAATCCACTGAAACAATTTAAAAATGTATTAAAATAAAATAGAATAAAAATAAAAAAACTCAGGAAAAAGCTAAAAAAATCAAAGGAAATCACAATTAATTAAAAATATCTTTTTGCTAGAAACAAAAATGATTTCCTTTAAAAAAGAAACAGAAAATTCAAATGTTCATATGACACTTTCCAAATATGTAAATCTGCAAAAAAAGAAATAATACCCTCCCACAAAAACAGTCTATTTAAACATAAAAGTAACATACCAATAAAGATATACAATGCACATATTATAACAAAATACTATATATAATTATGAAATCTCACTAAAAAATACACTCTATATGTATTGGAAATGACCAATTACCAAAAACTCATAAAAATGTTATTAAACTTACCTAAATCCAGTAAAGGATACTCTGACTACCATTTGCTATCACCCCCTTCATCCTACCTAACCCAAAACCATATTACAAAACCTTTAAAAAGTTATTATCTGCTCTGACGAGTGGCAACACCTTACCATGACTTGCTTCCTGAAAAAAGAACCAAAACGAGGTAAATAGATTACAAAAAATAAGTTAGCAGTAACAAAGACCCACTAAATGAAAATTAAAAACAAATACTGTTTTCCTGTAGAAAATAATGGGGATTAAATATAAAAATGTTTAGAAAATGTTTCAAAAAATTAGAAAATGTATTAAAAATGTAACACATGTCAAAATATGTTATAAAAACATCAACTACTTATGCAAAGTGTAAAATAAATAATACTATAAAAACAATGGAATTATTTAAACAGTACTTTAAAACTGTAAAACATGTTTCAAATGTATCTAAAAGAACTAGAAATAAACAAAGTAACACAAATGAAAAACATTTTAATCAATTTACAACTGTACGACAGTGTGTATATATTAGTTAAATGTATTTATCATTGAAAATGGCTAATAAACAATTTAAAATAACGCCAATATACACTATTTTGGGTAAGGTCTTGGACACTAAAGAGATTTCCTTTACAATTCCCACTCTAGTCTGCACCATTTTGGTGAAGGACCTGGATAATAAAGGAGTTGCATTTACTATTCCCCATCTAATCTTTTAGGGAAGGTGTTGGCCACTAAATTTGTTACATTTACTATTCCCACTCCAATATATCCCATTTCGGAGAAGGCATTGGACACTAAAGGGGTTGCATTTACTATTCTCACTCAAATGGAAGGTGTTGGCCACTAAATTTGTTACATTTACTATTCCCACTCCAATATATCCCCTTTCGGAGAAGGCATTGGACACTAAAGGGGTTGCATTTACTATTCTCACTCAAATCTAAACAGTTTCTGGGAAATTATTGGACTCTAAAGGGGTTACATTTGGTATTTCCACTGCAATCTATACCATTTTGGGGAAGACGTTGGCTAATAAAGGGTTTACATTTACTATTCCCACTGTAACCTATACCATTGTGGTGAAAGTGATGTACACTAAAAGGGTTACATTTATTATTCCCAATCCAATTTATACAATTTTTGGGAAGGTTTTGGACACTAAAGGGGTTACATTTACTATCCCCACTCCAGTCTATACCATTTGGAGATTATGTTAGATAATAAAGGCTTTACATTTACTATTCCCTCTCTAATCTGTACCATTTTGGGGAGGGTGTTGGATAATAAAGGAGTTACATTTAGTATTCCTACTCCAATCTATATCAGTTTGAGGAAAGTGTTAAACTCCAAACGCGTTATATTTACTATCCCCATGCCAATCTATACCATTTTGAGGAAGGATGTGGATAACAAAGGGGTCACATATACTATTGCCACTCCAATCTAAACCATTATGGGGAAGGTTTTGGATACTAAAGGGGTGACATTTACTGTTCCCACTAACATTACTAAACCAACTTATGCAAAATCATACTGCAATATAAATACAAATACAAATAAATTCGAATTGCCTAATACACAGCAGAAATTAAGCCCAATTGGGCAAATAATCTTACTGTGCTTTTATGATTCAAATGATTGTAGTTTTCATTTGAGTTGATGATCTCTTTTATAACTACAGTATATAAAACCTAGTACCTACTGTTGGAGATCGTCTGAACATGTAAGTCTTCATCTATGTTCAAACCTTTTGGTTTGAATGAATCCAATTTTGATATGTACCTGGCTTCTTATCTAGATAGGTCTCTTTCCTTGTTTCCACCTCTCAGACTTCGGAGGAGACTGTCTATGGCTACATGGTTCAATTGGTCAATGTCACCTTTGTGTACCTTCCAAAAGTGCCTAGCTACTGGATAGCTTTCATCCCTGTGGTTTATGACTCTAAGATGCAGTAATATTCTTCTATGCACTTGTAATATTGTGCTGCCCGCTTACACTTTTTCACATGAACATTTCAACATATAGATGACAAATTCCCTCCTGCATGTCAAGTTTTTCTTAATTTTAATCTCCTTACCAAATGCTTTTTTAACGGAGGCTGCATTTTCTCCATGTCTACATGCTTTACACATATTACACTTTGTAAATCCATTTCTGGGTTTTAGCCAAGAGCCAGAACTGCTTCTGTTATCACTCTTTACTAATCTATCTCTGAACGATCTTGCTTTCCTGTATGTTATCCGGGGTTTATTAGTGATTTTCTTATCCAACAAGGGCTCACTTTTCAGTAGATACCAATGTTTGCAAATGATTTTCCTAACCGCTTGATGGCCAGTGTGATATGTACTAATGAATCGCACCACATTCTGATTGTCACTTGATTTCTTCTTCACCTGTTTGCTGAATAGTACATCTACATGGGGGATTTCCAGGATCTATTCTGCACTATTGTCAATATGCCTTCACTGTACCCCCTTTGCTTGAAACTCCTTGTTAAATGCTTTGTTGTCTCCTCATATGCCTTTTTCGGTATTACAAATTCACTATACTGGATACTCCTTTTTACATTTTTGGGAAGATAGCTACTCGCATGCTGTATACTATTGGCTGCCTTTGACTTTCTGTATAGAGTAGATATAAGTGTACCATTCTTGACAACCAATCTTTTTTTTAAACTCTTTTTCATTAACAACTTGTAGTGCACTGTATCACATTGTTTTATACACATGATCAAACCGGACAGGTAGGAATCAATACATTGTAATTGACAACCAATCTTATATCCAAACTTTACTTTCTGTAGCTACAATTTTTCTCGTAAATGACAAATGTAAGTTGTTCTCATTTATTACGTCCACAAATTGTTGTGTACTTTCAAGATCACCTTTCCAGATAACAAAAAATTCATCTATATATCTCACCTATAACATTTCTCATTGACCACCTGCTCCTCCCATCAGCCCATATGCAAATCTGCATAGCTGGGGGCAAAGCAGGTGCCCATCGCTGTCCCCTGTTGCTGCTCACAAATCTCCCCGTTAAACAAAAAATATATTTTTTGGCAAATAGTACGCAATCATTCTTAGTAACATCACATTGTGCTTATAAAATCTCAAAGGTGTTGCTCTCACAAAAAAATATTCTTAGGAATTCTGTAGAATCTTTTAAGTATGATAAGGCCTTCTACAGAGTTAAAAATCCATATAATTTGAAGTATTTTCAAGCAGACTATCCTGTGCTGATATGATGGGTCTCCCTTGTGATTTAATCGGTTTCTTGTCTATTTTCGGTATGACCATTGGTAACCTTAAAAAAAATTCTCAAAAATGTCCATTCATTGTCATTTATCTATTCTTTCTGATGCCAATTTCTCAATCCAGCATGAATATAACTCACCACTTGCCTTGCAGTGTGTCCAGGCAAATCATGACATTTGAGATGTCATTAGTGTTGTTATTAATGCAGTGATTTCACATGTTCTAACTTCTTTAATATGCAAAGGTATAGGTAATGCATTGAGAAGGGGCAAGCTAAAGTTAATGTAGTGTGGCGAAAGAGGTGAGAAGACTGTTTAAGGAGGTGCATGAGTTATTTGAATTTTAATGTGGAACATAAGTATAAATTTGAGTATGACTTATATACATTTGTAAGTGATGCTTAAATGATAAATTGAAGATATAACTATAACAGTAGAATTTCTAATGTTTTTCTAATTCAAGTTGGGTTTGTATACCAAACATAAAGTATGCTTTCCTAACTTTAAGTTATCTTTAACCCTTGTATTATTTGTAAATTTCATTATTTTTCTAATGTTAGCAATGAATGTAAAATATTGGTACAGTTTAGTGGTGTAGAGTGGTGGAGTGTTATTAAGTGGAGTGTGGCTGTATATAGTGAAGGATATTAATGAAAAGTGAACTGTGGTACAGTATATTTTGGTATATTTGAGTGGGATAAAGTGGAATTAGGTATATTTGAGTGGTGTACACTGGAATGACAAGCAGTGGAGTGGTGTCGAGTGGAGTATCATACAGTGGAGTGGCATACACTGAAGTCGGATAAAGTACAGTAGCGTATAGTATATTGAAGTAGTAGAGTGTAGTGGAGTATAGTGAAGTGGTATACAGTGGGATAGCATAGAGTGGAGTGTGATTAAGTAGAGTTATGTCCTTTAAATATTGCAGAGTGTATTCGCATAGACTGTAGTGGCGTACAGTGAAGTGCTATAGAGGGAAGTGTTGTATAGTATAAGGGCATATATAGAAATATAATACTCCAAAATGGCATACAGTCTAGTGGAATAGAGTGGAGTGTGGTACAGTGGAGTGGCTTAAACTGGAATAGCGTACACTGAAGTGGGGTACAGTGATTTGTCATACAGTGGAGTGGCATACAGTTTAGTGGTGTACAGTGGACTTACATAAAGTTGAGTGTTGTACAGTGTAGTGTTGTAAAGTACAATTGCGAAAAGTAGAGTGGCGTATATTGGAGTGCTATACAGTGCAGTGGTAGAAAGTGGAAAACCGATTACTACAGTGGTGTACAATATAATAGGTTACAATGCAGTTCCACATACTGGCCTAAAGTCTAGTGCCATACAGTGGAGTAGTGTACAATTAAGTATTGTTTTCTGTAATAATGTAGAGTTTGCTGGCATTCAGTCCTGAGATGTACATTGGAGTCATCTATAGTACACTAGCTTACAATAAAGTGAAATGAAGGGAAAATAAGAAGTGCTACAGACATGAGGTACTTGGGAATCTATATAACTAGGGACCTAGGGAAACTGACTACCATAAACTTTGAGAAAATAAGCCAGGAAGCAGGGAAACTGTTAAAAAGGTGGCAGAATCTTCCACTGTCTATTTACGGGCGTATAAACTTGGTTAAAATGTCCCTCCTGCCTAAAATTACCTTCCTGTTTGATAACATTCCCTTAAGCTTTAAAAAGGGTTAATTATAGAAGTGTAGAATCTAGTGATGTACACTGAAGAGTCATTTAGTGGAATGATGCAGAATGTAGTTTTGTAAAGTGAAATAGCATGCAGTACATTGGGGTTCACCGCAGTGGTGTATGCTGCCTTTTAATAGAATTGAGAGCCATAGAGTGGAGTAGCATACCCTGGAATAGCATACACTCTATTAGTGTACCATAATGAGGGGCATAGTGGAATAGCATATAGTGGAATAGCGTAAAGTGGAGTTTCATACAGTGAAATAGCATACAGTTGCGAGCAATGTAATGTAGGGTTGACCAGTAAACTGGCATACACAAAAGTGTAATACAATACAGTGGTAAACAGGATAATAGCGTAGACTATAGTGGTGTAGAATGGGATGGCGTACAGCGGATTAGCATAGAATTTTATAGCGTATACTCGAGTGTTGTTAAGTGGAGTGGCATTCTCTAAATAGCATAGAGCACAGTGGCATAAAGTCATCTCTTAAAAAATGGAGTGGAGTAAAAGTGGATTGTGTAATTAAAATCAAAGGTAACATTAAATGATGTCAAAACATGTAAATATTATATCTGAAAAATATGAATTGTTGTATTTAAATGTTAATTTTCTGGCTGTATATATAGTGTGAGTAAGGGGAAACGTTGTATGAAATGTAGTTATAAAATGTGCTACGGTATACCACAGTACAATGGGCTTAGAACTTGTGATGTGATTGGTTGATAGCTGTGTTAACCAATGGTAGAAATCAGGCTGATCATTTTTATGACAAATTAGCATTATTGTACAGTCAACGTTTGGCTAACTTTTAGGTGAGGGTGTTAAATATAGTTAAATATTAAGTTTTATTATTGTTAACATCCTATTACCACTTTCATGAAGTAATAATAGATTAACGCTTTTGTTTTGAAAACTGTATCTATTTTCAACGTATTGAATTTTAAAAATGTTATACCATAATACCTTTGCAGCCATTGAGGAATGTCTGCACATCAATGATGTCACTGATCATGTCATGAGTGATGTAATATGTGAGGTCATAAGCAGTGCATTCTGGGGGCGCAAGTTATAGTTACCTCAGCTAACTATAAATGTGGAATTTGACTGGTTTTGTAAGAGTGAAACTTGAGCCTAACTATAGTTTGGTTTTTTCAGTGAATTTCGAAGTTTTTTTTATTCCATTTCCTAAACATAACGCCCCCGTAACCTTTGATTTTTTCCAGGGTATTTCAAAGGTTTTGGGAATTTTATTTCCTAACTATAATGTCCCTGTATCCTTTGTTTTTTTCAG
The DNA here is from genome assembly GCA_963921515.1 of Calotriton arnoldi. Lineage (NCBI taxonomy): Eukaryota > Metazoa > Chordata > Amphibia > Caudata > Salamandridae > Calotriton > Calotriton arnoldi. The sequence goes on from CAWUFW010005945.1 coordinate 435,832, forward strand.
AGAATTTCTAGGGTTTTTCAATTAGTAGTCATGTTTGCACAATGGTGGTGAAGGGGGCGGGGCCTATGGCCAGCTCTAAGGAATCCTGCTGTGTAGGACTTACTGGAGGTACCAGGAGGGCTTCTTGGTCCACAGTGTTGCTCAGCATCCAAGATGACTTCATCCCCTAACCATCAGTGCACCAGGAGGCACATTTGCAGAGTGGCAGAGAAAGGGGCCTGGCCTGTGAAGACCTCTTAGCAATCTCGCTGTGTGGGACTGTAGGAAAGTAGGATCTGCTTCTTATGGTTACCCCCACTTTTTGCTAAATGTAATCCTGTTTTTGATTAGTCTGACTGGGATCCTGCTAATCAGGACCCCAGTCTTTCTGCTTTCTTCCTAAACTGTTATGGCATGTACTTAGGTACACTCTAGATTGGATACTGGGGTACCCTTGTCAGTCCCTAGTATATGGTACCCATTTACTCAGGGCATAGGTACCCCAAAGGCCTCCCATGGGCTGTAGCATGAATTATGCCACCTATGAGAGGCCATGCAAAATGGAACTACAGGCCTGTGTAAGATGGTGCATGCACCACTTACTTAAGATATAGGTTTACTATATCTAAAGGTCACTGCACTTAAAACCTATAAGTCACCCCTCTAGCATGCCTTTACAATCCTGAGGGCAGGGTGCTTGGTTCTAAGTGAGAGGGTGCCACTGCATGAGCAGAACGCCCCTGCAGCATACGGAGGCCATTCTCCCCGGTTGTCAGTGATACAGCCATTTACTACATCTAGAGGGGCATTATGCGACCGCGTGATGACCAACTCTAATATGGCTGAAACAAACCCTATTGTGTTTGGCATCAAACATGTTGGAATCATACCCCCACACCTGTAACCGGTGTGGGAGGTATGATTCCACCCCTCAGAAGCGAGCTTCGTTGGGTCCCTGGTGTTCCCGGTACCAGCCTTCTAGTCCCGGACAGCACAAAATGGTTGCTGCAAACCAGAGACACATTTCTACCCTCCTGCTGCTGAGCCAAGCTCGAGCAGGGGAAGACAGAACAATAGGCATCCTGTCACAGGGAGGTGTGACCACCTCCCAGACAGGATTTAGTGAATTAGGGCTGGGTGGGTGTGCTTGCCGGTGGCCGAACGTCTGCATGAGGGGCACATTTGGTGTCCCTGTGCATAGTCCAGTTCAAATCAGTCCTGAGAGCCGTTGGCTCCTGCTCTGGTGTGAAACTGGACAAAGGATATGGGAGTAACCTCCCCACTGTCCAGACCCTCCCCTGGGAGGGTCCCCTGAATCTTGCCAACCCTCTCCCTTGGGTACATAAGGGCTTACCTGGCTGTAGGAGCTTAGATTCGACATGGACAAGATTCTGAACAAGAAACCACTGCACTTCAACCGTCTGGACACTCTGGACTTTGCTGGACTTTGTTTGGGCCCGACTTCATATCCCACTCAGTCTGCTGCATCGTCTGTGCCCGTGCACCATACAGGATCCGTATAGGGCCTATGGAGCATCAAGGACAACTGAAGATAATCTCCATTGGAGTGAAGGAGTCACTCCCCTGCATTCACAGGCACCTCAACACTGCTGACTGGTCTGCTGATTCCAACCTCCTACAAACTCTGAAGGGTCCAGCAACACAGGAGGTGGGTTTCTATGTCCCTTGAGGCCCAAGCTGCCCTCTCACCAAGTTTGAGGTCAGAATCCCTCGTGGGGGCTGCAATACCTGAACCCCTGTGCAACGCATACTTTTGCAAGTGCATATACTTGTTGGCGTTTTCCGAACAAGTGCATTGGGCTCCTAGTAGCCCCAACCTCTGGTACCATTTCCTACCAAGAACTTTGACCTCCTTGCACCGAGTGCTCTGTGGGCTGCTGTTTGGAGAAAGCGCTCAAGGTCCTCTTGTGACCCCTGTACCTCTAGCCTGTGGGTCCAATTGAGCGTCAACTTTGCTTTTCTTGGGCTCCCCTGGTTGCTACAGGATTGACCTGACTCCCCTGTGTTTGGTGAGTCTCCTGGACCTTGATGGTCTGAACTGTACACATCCTTGACCTTCTGCGTGGGTTGCCGTTGCCAGGCTTGTTTGTGCTCCTGCCAGACACCGACCCCTCAGTAGTCGACATCCTTCATGGGACAGCTTGTATCCGGCTCCTGGTTGTCCTCGATGTCTCCTGGTCCCTGTAGCTGCAGAGTCAAGAAGTCCATCAACCAACCTGAAGCACCCGTCATCGGTGGGCATTTGTCTACCGAGCCACTAGTCACTCTGAAGTGACCCAGACTCTGTCCCCTCTGCTTTCAGGTACTCTTCGACAAGAATCCACCTTTGGATTCCAACAGACACTTTTTCTTCCTTCCAGCAGCGGCTCTTCTTCGAAGTCCTCCATTGGGTTCGACGGCGGTTTCGACGCCACATCAGACCTATGCACCCAGCTTCCCTGGGATAGGTAACTCGGGTACCTCAGTATCCACGAGTGGAGTGGCTCTCCAACTTTCTGTCTTCCACGGGTTTCTTCGAAGTCCACTGGGAAGGGTCCTTAATCTCTAAAACGTCAACCGCGACTCTCCCATAGAATTTTATGGAGCACACAGTCATTTTCCCACACTGCAGCCGTCCTCCGTAGGGTCCGTCCTTACTCACCTTGGGTGGATCCTTGGGGTCCCAGCAATTCTACGTCCTCTCGACACTGTCTTGACTCGAGTTGTGGTTCTTATGCCACTATTTTAGTATATGGTTTGTTCCCCCACTGGGCCCACTGTGAAATAGTGCTATTTACTGTCATTTTTGTGCTTAAGAATTCTTTGCTTTGTGATTATGTCCGTGTAGGAGATACTGTGTCGTACTAAGTAGTGTTATATTAATAAATACATATTTTTATAACTACTGTGTGGTTCTCCTTTCATTTAACCAATACTATAAGATTAAACTCTGGTAACAAAAAGCTGCTTTACATTCCTTCAAGACTAAGCCTGAAGGCTGCTCTCCACAGCTACCACTTGGATAGCTTTCTAAGGTTATCTTAGACCTCTTAAATCAGCATAAGGGTTGTTTGGACTGGTGCAAAGTGCCCACTTTAACTAGCGGACATCATATACCAGGCCAACTTCTCACATTGATGTGCAGCGGTTGTGATTCAAGCCTGCATTGTTTTACCAGATAAATCTTTGTATTGATTAACTGAAAAATCACTAGTACTAGGTACATATAATACTAGCTTAGAATAAGTAAGTGCTACTGAACTTAGGGTTGGGTAAGTCAAGGGTCTAGCACACCCTTTCTCCAACCTCAGAGAGTTTAGTTCTCACTAGGTTAGGTAGGTGCAACACCTCACCACACTTAGTATGTCTGCTAAAGGAGATGCCAGTGGCTCTCTGCCTTCTAGAAACAGTGAGCTTTCGTTCCATGAACTGAAAGCACTGTGTGCCTCTAGAAAGCTGAAGACAGGGAGAAGTGTGAACACTTAACGCCTGGTAGAGGTGTTACTGTTAGATGACCTAAGAAAGACTCCTGGGTCAGATGAACAGGACAGAGTGGGTGGGACAGGGAATGAGGACAGGTCAGGAGGTGACACCTTTTATGACCTAGACTCTAACCCTGACCAGGGGGAACCTGATGGTTTTCACCTGGATAACTCAGATCTTCAAGAGGAGAATGGAGGAGGCCATAAGGGTCCCCTCTTTACTCTTCCTGGAAGAGGGCAGAGTTTACCAAGGAGATCTAGATCTCCCTCTGCAGAGTCTAATCACTCAGGACAGTCTGTAGGGACCTCTGTATCTAGCAAGAGGGACCACTCTTATGATAGGGAATACCAACTTCTTGAACTTGAGAAATCTAGGCTTAGGCTCAGGCAAGAGCAGTTGGCCCTTGATATAGAGTCCCTAGATGTCAGGAGAGCTAGTAAATAGTTGGGACTAGAGCCCATGGTGGCAGCAACAGTGTCCCTAGAGTTAAGGAACATTCCTTTGATAATAGGAACCTGAGCAATATTGTCCCTCCCTACCATGTTGGGGATGACATCCACAAATGGATAACTGCTTTAGAGAGGGCCTGTAAAGTTCAGAGCATCCCTCAAGAGCAGTGGGCAGCTATCTTGTGGCTCTCCTTTGCTGACAAAGGTAGAGAGAAGCTCCTCACTGTTAGAGAAGAGGATGCTGACAACTACTCAATCTGGAAGAGTGCTCTCATTTATGGGTTTAGCTTAACCACTGAACAGTATTGGATTAAGTTCAGAGACACCCAGAAGGCACAGAATCAGGATTGGGTAGACATTGTGGATAGTGCCATTTAGGCTCTGGAAGGCTGGTTGCTTGGCAGCAAAGTGAATGATATCAAGGGATTATACAATTTGATTAGGAGGGAGCAGTTTCCTTAATAATTGCCAAACTCAGTTATTGCATCAATTCCTGGTTGACGCTGATTTGACTTCTCCCCAAGAATTGGGAAAGAAGGCAGATACGTGGGTCAGAACAAGGGTGAAGCAGACAAAACAGAACAATGGTGGTGATCAAAAGAAGCAAGATTCTAAAACTTCAGACAAGGGTGGGGACAAGGGTAAAGATCAAAAACAGTCTTCATCAGGGCCCCAAAAACCTGCATCTGGGGGAGTCACAATACAACAAAGGTAAAGGCAACAAGAAACCTTGGTGCTGTCTCTGTAAACAGAAGACCCATTGGACAAGAGATGCTGATTGTCCAAAAGCCAAGGAAAATCCTCCTCCCACCACTGCCCCTAAGGCAACAGCACAAGTACAAGTGGTGGTACAGGGAACAAGGGATTAGTAGGGGTAACCTGGGGCCCTGAGATGGGTTCTGGCCTAGTCAGAACTCCATATCAGGCTCTGCTTGTCTGTGATGGTGGCATGGATATTGCCACCCTCTTTGTCAGTCCCAGTAATCTGGGCAAATACAGACAACAGCCTTTGATCAATGGTAAGGAGGCCATGGCATACAGGGACACGGGCGCCAGTGTCACTATGGTGACAGAGGATCTTGTGGCCCCTGAAAAAATCATACTTGGAGAAATGTACCAAGTGACCAATGCAAACAATGTCAGGACTGACCATGCCTTGGCAGTTGTTAATTTCAGCTGGGGAGGAGTAACTGGCCCTAAGAAAGTTGTGGTTAGCTCAGACCTACCAGTAGAATGTTTGTTGGGCAATGATTTGGAGACTTCAGCCTGGGCTGAAGTGGAACTTAGGACTCATGCAGCAATGCTGGGCATCCCTGCAGATGTGTTTGCTGTGACCAGTCACAGGCCAAACTGACTAACACTGAACAGGCCCTGGATCCTGGAACAATGGACATGGGGCCTTCCAAAAGAAGGAGCAGGAGGGGTAAGGCTGTGTCTTTACCCCAGACTCAGAGTGAGGATCAGTCTCTTGAGGGAGATGATCCCAGTCCCTGTGAAGGAACTGTCTCAGATGAACTTGAACCTGATCAGGTTGAATTCTTGGGGACAGCGGGCCCTTCCAGGGCAGAATTGAGTTTGGAGCAGCAAACCTGCCCCTCTCTTGAACCCCTCAGACAGCAAGCTGCTGCTGAAGCTGTTGGGAGTGTCAGTGGATCCCATGGCATCTATTGTGATGAGGGACTCCTTTACTCAGAGGGTAGATACCCCAAGCCTGGTGCCACCAGTAGGTTGGTCATACCTCTGACGTTTAGGGGCTTCCTGCTCATCTTGGCACATGACATTCCGTTAGCAGGACACTGAGGCCAAAGTAAGATTTGAGACAGGCTTATCCCACACTTTCACTTGCCTCACATGTCAGAAGACACCAAGGAGTTTTGTCGCTCCTGTACCACCTGTCAAGCCAGGGGTAAGTCATGTGGTACCACAAAGGCCCCCATCATACCACTACCAGTGGTGGGGATTCCATTTGAGAGGGTTGGGTTTGATATCATTGGTCCCATGAACCCTCCTACAGTATCTGGACACAGTTACATACTAGTGGTGGTGGACCATGCCACTAGGTATCCAGAAGCAATACCCCTTAGAACCACTACTGCCCCTGTGGTGGCCAGGGCCCTCCTGGGAATATTTTCCAGAGTGGGTTTCCCTAAGGAGGTCTTAACTGACAGAGGTACAAACTTCATGTCAAGTTATATAACTGCAATGTGGAAGGAGTGTGGAGTGAACTACAAGTTCACCACACCCTATCACCCACAATGCAATGGGTTAGTTGAAAGGTTCAACAAAACCCTCAAGGACATGATCATGGGCCTCCCAGAAAAGCTTAGGTGAAAATGGGATGTTCTGTTGCCCAGCTTTCTCTTTGCCTACAGAGAGGTCCCACAGAAGGGGGTTGGCTACAGCCCTTTTGAACTTCTCTTTGGGCATCCAGTTAGGGGTCCCCTGTGTTTGGTGAAAGAGGGATGGAAGTTACCTCTCAAACCTCTTAAACAAGACATTGTGGACTATGTACTTGGTCTCTGCTACAGGATGGCTGAGCACATGAAGAAGGCCAGCAAAAACCTTGAGGCAAGTCAAGAATTACAGAAAGCTTGGCATGACCAAAAGGCTGTTCTGACTGTCTATCAGCCAGGGCAGAAGGTATGGGTGTTGGAACCTGTGGCCCCAGCAGCTCTCCAAGACAAATGGAGTGGACCCCATACTATAATTGAGTAGAAAGGTGATGTCACCTACTTGGTGGACCTTGGCACTCCTAGGAGCCCCCACAGGGTGCTCCATATGAACAGGCTCAAACCTTTTGTAGACAGGGCTGACATGGGCTTGCTCAGGGCAACTGATGAGGGACAAGAGGAAGAGAGTGACCCTCTCCCTGATCTCCTCTCTCAGAACCCTTATGATGGGTCAGTGGATGGTGTAGCTTTGGCATGCAGCCTCACTGACCAACAGCAGACTGATTGCATGAAGGTCCTCAATCAATATAGGCACATGTTCTCTCTGACTCCTAGTCAGACCACCTGAATGAAAATAGCAATATAGTAAAACGATCAACAAGGAGAATATGTAGAAAATAAAACATTTTCGACAGATCTGATGTTGGCCCTAAAACACATTTTTGAGAATTGATTGTTAACTTTTAGGTGAAAAGAAGAACAGTAAATGAGCAAGACTGGACTCAATAAACAACAAATAGGTGTGGGCATGCTGCATCCCTAACATCTTACACCTTAAAACCATGCCTACAGGTTGGGTGGATTGGTAATGGTGTTAATGGTGTTAATCTCAGTTTCATGAGGCAATGTGTCCTAAGGCAAGGTAAAAAATCAGCATAACACAAATAGAGTCAAATAAGAAAAGACTGACTTAATAAGTGAGTTCTAGAGCAGAACTAAAACAAATATCAATATTTATTACAAATATTTAATAGGTACAATACAGGTAATTACATACAGAATCTGCTGGGTTTCATTAAATCAATTGCCATAAACGTCATCAGTGCAGAGAAATGCCAAAATCCGAAAAAAATGCTAAGCCCCAAATGTGCAGCAAAATCAGTAAGTAAATGAACAGCTTCCATAGTACCATAGGAAGTGTCTCATTAGAGCCCTGATTCACCCACAAAATCAAGAGTTATGGGAAATCTTCTAATGGAAAAACATGGAAAGTGCGGAATTATCATGGTGTGAGCAAAGAAAGATGTTAAAAATCTTAAATAAGGTTTTAGATTTGTCATACAGGCTTCCCATCTAAGCACTAACAAGCTACATTCATATTGATTCAGTCCCCTTGGACCAAATGCCATCCACAGGTATCAAGGCCCTTGGGGAAATGTTACTGAAAACCTAATGGTAATACACACCAGACAACTCAAATTTTAGGCAGGTTGCATTCTAAAAGAGGACAGATGCTGGGTGTGTACATGATAACATCTCTTTATATTCAGAATAAAATTTAATGAAATAAGATCAGTTACGACTTTTAGGGCTAAAGGCCCGGGTGGTAAGAAATAGATGTTAAGAGACTGCAATATTAACTGTGCACTTTTCTTTTCAAACTACATATTGAGGCTGTTGTGAACAAAAGCAGTATTCCTTATTCATGGAAAGTGAGCATATGAATATCAATTTACTAAATATCATTATTCGTAGGCTCCCAAGAGTTACAGGATGAGTGACATGATGGATAATTTTTGCAAATTCTTGCCAAGAATATGCTAAAAGGCCTGGGGAAAAGGGCAGAAAAAGCTGGAAACTGAAAGATAGCTGTTGAAGTTGAGGATAGGTCACTTACTAAGGCGACCGAAAATCTAGTCTGTCCCCCATCTCGACCTGAGAACCAGACAATGAGCCATCCTTTTATTCTGTGATTCACAAAACAATAATTGTAGGTGTTTACTGTTACCATTGTTTCAAGAATTGAACATGTGTAATTTAAATGAACTAACATTTTACATAATGAAATCTGAGGTTTTTCAACTGGGCAATGTAATAAAGTCTGTGATAGCTTGATACACACAAAAGGTGATGCGAAGCTGCTTGCAATAAGTCTAACCACTGGCAATCGCTCGGGGTAGTGCTTCAACCCATTGCTCTTTTGTTCACTATGCACATTAGTTTGGACCCAGCCATGTGCAAATCAGTCTTTACCTTGCTCCTCCTGGGAACAGTCAAGCCTGAACTGCCAAGCAAGGTCCTGTCCGAACTAGAACACAAGCAACCCAGGACTGGTTTTGCCCTACTAATGGGTGCATCAGCCGGGTACAACTTGGTTCTAGTGACACAATGAGCATGAGACCCACATCTGGGCCTACCCATGCCACTTGAGCAGTACATAAAAACACACAAAAAGTAATCAGAGGCTGCTTGCAATAAGTCCAACGTCTGGCAATTGCTCAGGGTAGCACTCCCACCCATTGTTCTTTTGCTCACCATGCCACTTCAGTCTTGACCCTGCTCCTCATTGGATGAGTCCAACCCAAACTTCTAAGACAGATCCTCTCTGAACCAAAACACAAGCAACCCAGGACTGGTTTTACCCTAGTTATGGGCTGATCAGCTGGGTACAGCTTGGTCACCATGCCACTTCAGTTTGAACTCAGCCATATGCAAATCAGTCTTGACCCTGCCCCTCATTGGAACAGTCCAACCCAAACTTCCGAGACAGATCCTCTCTGTACCAGAAGACAAGAAACACAGGACTGGTTTTGCCCTAGTTATAGGCTGATCAGCTGGGTACAGCTTGGCTCCAGTGACACAGTGAGCATGAAGGCATGTTGGCATGAGGTGATTTCCTATGAAATCATACTTTCCCAAAAATGTGGGTAAATGTGTTGTTAGATTGTGTTTAGACTTTGTTTTATTTCATACATTTGAAATGACTTCAGTGGCAAACAAATAAACATGACTTGACTCGACAAATGCATACCCTTCAACTATCATGGTACAAATATAGAAGTGTTCCGGGCAAAGCACATCTACAAACACACAAAATAACTTACAAACCATAGAACAAAAAGCAAGGTCGCCTACTTATCAAAGTGGATTACCACAGACAAATGTCCATTAAAGGAATATAACAAGATTCTGCCTGAATTTTGCAATCTAGTTTGCACAACAATATCAAAGCTTCTGCACTCAATTTGCGGATCGTTGCATCTGTTAAAAAAAATAGATGGATACCTATTGAAGAAAAAGAAATATATGCACTTTAAACAATCTTGCAAATGGAGCTCATGGATGAAACGCAATCTGTTCCTCTGGAATTCAATGAGCTAGTGAGATCAATAGGTCTAGCTGGGACAGCCTCAGAATCTTGCCAGCAAAGATATTTAAAAAAATCCTATCAACATCAACTATGAACAGCAATCCCAACACAAAACATAATCAACTGGTTGCCGTTCTTCCTTGTATTTTTTTGTGGACTTGAATTTTCCCAGTCCAAGTGCAGTCTGAGGAGAACATTAGCAGATACACATTTTCTCCCCACCTCTTCCTTTCCCAGGAACTGGGTCAAGCACTGCTAAAAGTTTGTGTGGAGGGCTTTGATCCTCCTGCTGGCCAGCACAGTAAATGGCTTGGCCCAGTAGGGGGCACATAGGCCTGGAGACTGAATATTTGCTGAGATAGGGAAATATGAAAATTCTTAAAGTCCCATAAGGAGTGTAGATATGATGAACGTGACTGTGGATCTACACTTAGGATTTTTTTTATCCTAAGATTGATATCTCACAGGACCTTGTAGCCCGTAGTGGGGCAGAACTGTATTTTGTTGCAGATTTCACCTATAATGTGTAATGCAGTTAAGTGGTACATGGTTTCAGTAAGCACCTCAGTCCTACACTATGAATGCCCACTCAAATTATAAGGCCTTACCAAAGGCATTACCAATCCTTGAAGAGTCCCATCTGCGGCAGGATACCTTTGTGCTGATAATGGGCTGCGCAAGGTGGTAGTCTCACACTCAGCCCTCACACATAGACACACTCCTGTGCGCATGTGTTCTTGTGTAACCAGCAGAGAGTCTCTTAACCTAGCTGTGCAGAAGTGACCTTATCTTAAAAGGAAGCATTGGCAGGTTCCAATATCAGTCAATTTCCACAGAATGTACCACAAGTGAGGCTCAGTTGGTGTGGCTCAAAGTTTAGGTCCAAACAATGGGTAGTCAAATGCAAAAAATCAAGGGGAAATAAATGGGTGGAGGTCATTTGCGACAGTCCATAAACCATGGTTTGTATTTTACAGTTTTTCTTTTCTCAGACCCTGTCCCTTAATGGCACATGGACTTTAATTTTGAGAGAACTGACATGGTGCAGATGTTACTGAGAACGAGCATTCTGCATGGTCAGCGCTCTGCTCTACCCAGTGCATAAGTGCATGAGCACACATTCATAAACTGACAGCTGCCTCTTGTGGGCAAGTTCCACTTTGCAAGTGCCTCCCCACCCCCTTTAAGGAGTCCAAATGTCATTAATTGGGAGATGTAGGAAATCCACAAATTCTGCGTGGTCACCCAAGATTTTTACCCTTTTCTGACCTTATTGATGTTGGCTTAGATCTCTGAGCACTTTACCCATTCTAAACAGGAGTACCTGTGCTCCCTCTGTAAACATGTCAAAATTGGCTTAAACCTTTCTGATGAGGCCATAGTGTATTTTTATGGAAATGCACCTCTTGTATGGACAGTTGTCACCTGTTGACTGCAGCACCGATTGTGTTATCGTGTTGTGTGTAAGGAACGCTTCTTCATCTTTATTTTGTGTGTCTGATAGTGTATGTCATATCTATACCCTGTTGCAAAGTGTTCTGAGTAGTCCATGGCCGATTTCGCACTATAGGGCAGACACTGATAAATACCTCAGTGAATTAGCCGTAAGATCATAGAATAACAATCATTTAAAACACCGATTACATTCTTTTATAGATTTCTCGTCTGCAGATATATGAGACAACTTTAATTCCTTCGTCAAAGCCTTGGGAGTTCAGCATTTGATTTTTTGTTGTTGTCATTTTTGACTTAAAAGACTCATGTATTGCAAACAGTTGCTTTAGTGTATACTGCCTGACTCTTCTTACACGCCTCTCCAGATATATTGCAATGATGTTTACTTTTTTTAATAAAGAGCACTGCTTTTTTTGATCCATATTCCTTTCTTTAATCATAGAAGAACACACGTTGTTGTGTGCGAACCCAAACGTTTTCTTTATTAATCTACTTGACAAGCGCACTCTGACACATCTCCATTCCATATTCCTCGAGGAAAATAAAACATCCAAAGGGTCATGTTTTTCTTGTAATGAGTAATCTTGAGAGATGAATTAATAATGCGAGCATGCAAAAGAAATCTTTTATGCAAAAGCTTTCAAATGAGTTATATTAATTGAACAAAGCATGTAAGACAACACTCCTTTGTCAGAGATCATTCAGAAACTTTTTTTGCATCTTTAATCATTAAATGTAAAATTAACAAATATTAATGTACTTGTTCGGAACACATCGTGACGGCGCATGTTGCACTTAAATAACTCATATATCAGCCAGTTGATTCGTAATGTGTGTTCGACTGACATTTCAGACCACACATCTCAATTGAAATGCATGATGTTATTTTTCAGCTCCTAGTCAGAGGTAGAAGAGGTATGATTGTAGATAGGGGTTAATCGGAGATACCACCAAAATCAGGGGGCATATTAGCAAGGGCACTATCGCCGCTTTAGCGGCACTTTTTGCCGCTAAAGCGGCGATATTCTTATCGCCCTATCAGCAAACTGTCTCTAACAGCAGTTAGCGACAGTTTTCGGGCATTAGCGCCCGTGTTTTTACCGCTTTGCATGTCAGCGATATTTATCGCTAATGACATGCAAAGTGGGCGTTCCCGACGAACAAACCTGGGAAACACCCGCTAACAGGCCTATCGCCTATTAGCAAGGTGGCCATGGCCCCAGTTAGCGACGTGAAAAGTCGCGCTAACCGGGGTCATCGCCATTTATTTAACACCTGCAATTAGCAGGTGTTAGCCATATCTAACATGGGGGGGTGGATTATGCTGATACGACCACAGGGTCGAATCAGCAAGGTTATCGCCGTTTTCCATGAAACATCGCTGGAAAACCAGCGTTGTTTCATGGAAAACACCGCTATGGCTGGAATAAATATCGCCATAGCGCTAAATGTCGCTAATACAGCGTTAGCATGGCAAATTATTCCGACGATAGCCGGCGATAAAAAAGTGCTCGCTAAACACGCTTTGCGATGTTTAGCGCACTTTTTAGATAATATGCCCCCAGGTTTTAGAGAGAGCGAATATTGGCTTATAAAAAAAAAAAACCTTTTACTGCATTTAAAACACCAGACCAATCCCTCAGATGGGAATGTTAGTTGAATAAATAACATTCAGGGGTGTATAATAGTAAGATTCGGGGAGAGGGTGTGAATCTCAAATTTCGCGACCAAAAAGCAGTGGGCTGCAGGCTGGAGGGGTGAGATGACCAAAGCTCGGGATGGTCTGTTTCCATGAGGAACAGGGTCAGTTCTAATTTGCATTTCGTGGGCCATTTTACAGAGTGGCGCAGTGGGCAAAAAACAGTGAGTTGAAATGCTACCCTGAGCAATTAATAGTGGTTCAACAATTTGTAAGAATTCATCCCATTACCTTTTGGATGTTTGATGACCAGTGGTATGCTTGGAAACCTGAGGGTGGCCAAGCTTACCACGTCTACTATTGATAATGTTCGTGATTTACAAATACCCATTCAAGGAAAACTTCTATGGGTGCAGATTTACTACATTTGTGTAAAAAGTCACTATAAAGTTAACATCCTCGACCAAAAAATTAAGGGGCATATTAGCAAGAAGAGGCGATAATTATCTCTAGCCCAGGTCAGCGGCATTTTTTTATCGCCGTCGATCCCTGATAGTTATTGCCATGTTAGCGACGTACTACCAACACGTCGCTAACAGGCGATAGCTTCAGGGATCAGCGGCGAAAACTACCGCTAACCGCAGAGCGATGGCGATAGGGAAATAGGCGATAGCGGGCGAAATCTAGCGATGAAGCCAATCAGCGATAAAAAAACGCACGCTAAGCAGCAAGTGTGGAAAAAATAGCCAATCAGTCCACCTCCCATACAAAAGATGCACACAAAAAAAGTTCAATACAGCTTCCAGGGCCAAGTGCAGCACACATCAACAACCCCCTCAAGCCACCCAACATCCAGGATGACCAGGATGACCGCCTGGATGCCTCGCTGGACCTGTCAGGTGCCTGGATGCCTCGCTGGACCTGCGTCTGGTGCCTGGATGCCTTGCTGGACCTGCGTCTGGTGCCTGGATGCCTTGCTGGACCTGCGTCTGGTGCCTGGATGCCTCGCTGGACCTGCGTATGGTGCCTGGATGCCTTGCTGGACCTGCGTCTGGTGCCTGGACGCCTTGCTGGACCTGCGTCTGGTGCCTGGATGCCTCGTTGGACCTGCGTATGGTGCCTGGATGCCTTGCTGGACCTGCATCTGGTGCCTGGATGCCTCGCTGGACCTGCATCTGGTGCCTGGATGCCTCGCTGGACCTGCGTCTGGTGCCTGGATGCCTCGCTGGACCTGCGTCTGGTGCCTGGATGCCTCGCTGGACCTGCGTCTGGTGCCTGGATGCCTTGCTGGACCTGCGTCTGGTGCCTGGATGCCTCGCTGGACCTGCGTTTGGTGCCTGGATGCCTCGCTGGACCTGCGTCTGGTGCCTGGATGCCTTGCTGGACCTGCGTCTGGTGCCTGGATGCCTCACTGGACCTGCGTCTGGAGCCTGGAGTGGGATGTGGAGGAGTCGTGGAGTCGATGAGCCGTGGCTGGAGACATTGATGTGCGATGATCACCCGTACCTGGTGGTGAAGTCTGGCAGGTCGCATGTAGACACGTTGCTGACCTGTGTGAGAAGTCCGCCTTGTTCACCTTGGAGCAGTTAATGGTAGAGGCGCTCATGCGCACCAACGTAGTGGGGTCCGCATTGAATACTACAATCCACCACTACACCAGGGTGCACGGGGGGATCACCAATGGTGGGTGCTGTCTCCCTGCATCACAGGACGGATGATGTTGGGCTGGCCGGATGCTCTGGAAGGTGAGGCCCCTGTGCTACACCGCACTTGTGTGGTCTGAGCGCTGCAACTACATGCCTAAGGGAGCCCTGCTGCATCAACTGCATCAGGTGGTCCACCAGCGGACAACATGGTGACTGCTGTACCCAGCCCAGTGAAAGCACATCTGGCTCAGGCTCCTGCTGGCTGAGTCACAGATTTGGAGAGAGTGCAGAGGAGAGCGCCATGGTGTCAATGTAAAGGTAAGGAGAAGGTGGGACGCGTAGCGCAGGAGGGCCGGGGTGGAGTTGCTCATGCCTATCACATGTAGATGACGCACCCCCAGTGGCGGCACTACCGCTATGTTGGAAGAGCGTTGCCCCACCACCTCAAGCAGTGCAGAAGAGGAACAATCATCACATGATGATAACACAATCAATCAATCACTCAGGGGAATTGTAAGCGCGCAACTCACCCATGAGGGTCTCAAGGCACTGAGGTGGGGTGCCGCTGATCTGTTAGCTGAAGAGCCAGGTCTTGAGGGTCTTCCTGAAGGTGTACAGGGAGGGGGCACTTCTGATGTCTGCCGGTAGCTCATTCCCGGCATGGGATGCAATGTGGGAGAAGGATCTCCCGCCTGCTCTGGCTCTGTGGATGTGCAGGGTTTCAGACAGTGCGAGGTTGGAAGATCGGATGTCTCATTTGTGTACGTGGAATTTCATTCTGTCGTTGAGGTATTTGTTTACGTTGATGTGTAGTCATTTGTAGGCGTGAGTGATGATTTTGAAGGTCACTCTTTACACCACGGGGAGACAGTGGAGTCTACGTTGGCGTTGGCTGATGTGTTAGTGCCGGGGAATGCCGAGGATGAGTCATGGCGGCGGTGTACTGTAATGTTGGTACTTTGCGGAGTAGGGACATGTAAATGGTGGCGTAGAGTGCGTGTCCATAGTCCACTCTGCTGGTGATGAGTGCATGGGTGACTGTCTTCCTTGACTCTGGGGGTATTCATTTGAAGGGCTTGCGGAAGATGCGGAGGGTGTTGAAGCAGCTGGAGATGACGGCGTAGACCTGTCTGCTCATGGTGAAGGATGGGTCGAGTAGGATGCCAAGGTTTCTGGCGTGGTCCGAGTGGGTAGGTGGGCTTCTGAGGGCAAAGGCCACTAGGTGTTGTCCCATGCTGAAGGGGTGGTTCCAAGAACAAGGACTTCTGTCTTCACGGCGTTGAGCTTCAGGCAGCTGTTGGTCATCCAGACTGCGACGTCCTGCATTCCTTCCTGGAAGTTGAGTCTGGCAGCGGTGGGGTCCTTGGTGAGGGATAGGATGAGCTGGGTGTCATCAGCGTAGGATACGATGTTGGGGCCGTGATGTCGGATGGTGGCGGCGAGGGGGGCCATGTAGATGTCGAATAGGGTCGGGCTCAGAGATGACCCCTGTGGGAGTCCACATGTGATTTATGTGGGATAGGAGAGGAAGGGTGGCAGTCTGATCCTTTGGCTTCTTCCGGGGAGGAATGATCGAATCCAGTCTAGGGCTGTACCTTGTATGCCGGCGTAGTGTATTCTTGCGACAGGTGTGCGGTGGGAGACGGTGTAGAAGGCCACTGAAAGCTTGAGTGGGAGGTCTGCAGAGTGGCCTTGGTCCAGGAGGGTGCGGATGTCATCTGTGGCGGTGAGTAGGACGGCCTCGTTGCTGTGGTTTGTTCGCAATCTGGATTGTGATGGGTCGAGGATGGCGTTGCCATCAATGAATCGTGTCTGTTCCTTGTTGACTGTTCACTTTGCAACTTTGTGCGCTAAGGGGAGGTGCGAGATGGGCCGGTATTTCCTGAGGCCGGTGGGGTCAGCTGTGGTCTTTTTGAGCAGGGGCCAGACTTCTGCACGCTTCCAGTTGTCTGGGTAGGTGCCTGTTTTGAAGGTGGTGTTGATGGTGTGTTGTACTTCGTGTGTGATGGCGTCTGTGGCTCCATGGTAGATGTGAGGAACGCATGGGTTGGTGGGCGCCCCTGAGTGGATGCCTTTCATGGTTGAGGCGGTGTCTTCAGCTGTGACTGGTGGCCAGGTGGAGATGGTGGGCTGGCTGGTGTGTCCGTGGGCCGGGGTGTCTGTAGACGAGGGTTCCTGGGAGTGTTGAGTTGTGGTTGGTCTGGATCTGGAAGTGCAGGTGTTCGGCAGTGGGAAGGATTTGCTGGAGGTGGTGAGGCAGAGGGTGGTTTCGGGGGCAAATGCGAGGCCCCCTCCCGGGTGGTTGTGGGGATCCTTCCTCTGGATCTTGTATCCGTTCGGGATGGCGAGGTTGATGTCGGGTGCGGAGGAGGCGTTGGTCCAGGTCTCTGTGAAGAAGGCGATGACGGGCGAGAGAGAGTCGAGTAGTTTCCAGATTTCCACGGCATATTTGTGCACGGAGCGCACGTTAAGGAGGATGCCTCTTAGGGTGTCGCCGGTGCTGGCGTCGGCTGTGTTGGAGTACGGGGTGGTGATTACGCTCTGGCGGCAGTGGAGGCAGGAGAACTGGCCGTGGGTCGTGTTAGCCGAGGCCTGTTGTCAGTCTCTGACTTTTCCAGGGTTGAGTGCATGGAGGGTGGCTGTGCTGTAGCAGTGGGTGGCCCGTGATCCAGGGTCCCTGGCGCTGGTCGTGGTTGGGTTGCGGATGGGCGCAGACAGGCTTGTATTAGGCGCGCCATCTGTGCGTTAGCGGCGCGTGTCCACTGCGCAATCGCGTAGCGTCCGCCATGTATGAGGAGAGGGTGGAGGATTGATCAGCTGGGAGGCGGGAATGGGCGAGGACAGGGGTGCGGGGCCACAGGGGCAGCAGCAGTGGGAAGCAGGAAGTGCGGGCTCAGAGAAGCCAAAAAATCATTTATAAAGGGGGAACACAAGGGCTAACTAACTGATGTAATCATGCTATGTATCCTCGGGGGGAGGGTGGGTAGGACTGCTCCAAACACGGAGCAGGGCATGGGCGGATTGGCATGCCCACTCAAGTGCGCAACAACTGTTTGTTCGACCCACTCAGGCTGCCCAATGCAGTCATGCACACTTCCCTGTTCGCAATGCAGGCTGCATTACAGCCTGCATGGAGAACATGCCCACCCCGCCGGTCCCGGGCTGCATGACTTGTCCCGTTGCCAATTACCAATCCCACCACTGCATTGCAGCATTGTGATTGACTCCGGGGAGGGAGCTGGCTGGCTACTTCCTATTCCTGGAAGCAGACCCAGGAGAGCAGGAGCTAAGAAGACACGGGACCCGGCTTGGAGGTAAGACTTCCCTCAATAAATTTTCACAACACCCGCTCACACACATCCCGCGTCCATGCACCATCCAGTGTTATTTCCGGCGTTTACCACCCCACAGCTGTTCAGACCCCCCTGAACTTCTCACTGTTGTCCGCTGTGCGCCCATGCACTGCAGGCCTACCACTTGTGTGCCAAAGGCACATACGTAGTTGCGACGCATGCCATGACCTCGCATTCCATTCCAATGCATACTAATACTAGGCACATTGCAACAGTAGGGTAGGTGTTGCATGGTGGAGACATCAAGATCACTGTTCCCACTTCAGTGAGTGCAACCCAACACTAACCTTTGCACAACAAAACCTAACATGAACCCTTGAATCCCTTTTAGAACCCTCAGAACACACCGGAAAATCACATTTGAGACAAATGCACACCCCATTTTTCATATTTTATCCCACAACACACCCCAAATATTCATATTTTACCCCCAAATACACCCAAAATTTCACATGTTACCCCCAAATACACCCCAAATTTCATATTTGACCCCAAATACACCCCAAATTTCATATTTGACCCCAAAAGCACACCCCGTTTTTCAAATCTGACCCCCAGAAAAACAACAATTTACATTTTTGACATCCAAAACACATTCACACATGAAAAAGTTAAAATTACCCCATAACTGACCTCACAATGCGTTGTAATTGAATGCGATGTTAAGGCACCCACGTTGTCGGAGTTGCGTTGTTAATGATGTACTGCCTGCATTGTAATGGTCGTCTCCTGTGCCAAAGGCAACCCATAGGCTACGCCGTTTGCGTCCGTCAGCCCCTGGACCGCGCTCAGCACCAAGGAGCATTCCGCTTGGCCACTCCACGGCTACGACGCCTGCACCCTCCTCGCAATCAACCCTGGACTCCAGCTCGCCTGCCAGGACCTACCTTCTGCTCCGTACCGGACTTCGCCTTCGCCATCACAGACGGCTGCAATATCACCCACAAGGAGCACCCCAACAGTCAAGGAGGAGTCATTGCCATCACCTACAGGGGCACACTCCGACTGACCACGCACTCGAATGTGCCAAGGGTGACCATGGACCACGTCAACTCCCAGATCCGGACCAAGCCCAAGAACATCCTCTGCGGCACCCTCATGTGCAGGCCCCCCGGGCCGTGGCCCCCCATTCTCGAATCCCATCTAGGACCTCATTGCACCCCAGGGTCTCCCATCCGCCAACGACATCCAACTCGGTGCACTCAAGTTCCACATGGGCAAACCCAGTGACCAGAGTGCCACCCCCTCCTGTGGAAGGTCACCGACATCAGACGCAAGCAGCAAGTCACCTCAACAGGCCACATAGCAGGACACACGGTCGGGCATGTCACCTCCGCCAGCGGGTACTTCAACTACAGCCACAACACCGGACTCTCCTGCACTACCATCATTGGATGAATGACGTCTTCACCTTGCCCACCAGACGCCAGCGCCAACATCACACCCCGTAGCAGCTGGATCCAGGCCACTGCAGAATGTCTCGTCGACTCCCTCCGCACCAACACTCCACCAATGCTTCCAAACAATGACACCACAGTGCGCAACCACCACCGATGGATCTCCAACATCGCAGACATTCGGGCACCCCTCATGAACGGCACTGCGTCAGTACCTTCCGCCTGCCTGATGGCAGGCATGAGGGTGATGCTGTGCCACAGGGATGGGCTGGCCCCATGCATTGCTGGAGTTGCGTCATGGTTGTGACACGACTGCAGCAAAGCATGACTTTAGCGCAGACAGATACGTCAGGATTCCTGACGTATCTGTCGTTACTTGCGTCATGGAGCGCTGTCCAGTGAGTACAGCGCATCCATGCTGTTGCAAGGAGGGCGTGATGAGAAGTGTTGCAACGCTGTCTTGTCGCAGCGCATAAACACTTTTCATGACTGGGGCACAGGAATGCGCACTATCTTAGTGATGGTGTGCATTCCTGCACTATGGGGCAGATTTACAATAACGGGCGCATCCCTGCAGATCAGCAGGGATGCGCCAGTTATTTTGCGTGACGTTAGGAACCCCTTGCGCCACCATGGATGCGCTGCATTTACAATGCAGTGCACCGTGGCGCAAGGAGAGACAGATGCCTGACGCATCTGTCAGCGTATAGGTGACGCAGTGCTGGAGTCGTGTCGCAAGCGCAACACTACTCCAGCACTGCTCAGGGGCATCCTATACTTGCAATGCTGCATCACTCCTTACACCTGCTACAAGCAGGCGTAAGGTTTTGTCGCTGCGGGACGTAAAAGTGACTCAGTGAAATCTTGTAGATTTCACTGCTTCACTTTTACGGGGCTTCCTTGCGACGGAACGCCCACCCTGCATACATTATACCTGACGCAGATATAATGTAGCACAGGGCTTTACAACGTGACGCATCTCACTAGATGCGTCACGTTGTAAATCTGTTGCATAGTGGCGCATTGTTTACGACGCCGCTGCGTCACATAAGTGGTGCAACGGTGTCGTAAAGATGTCGCAAGGGGATTGTAAATCTGCCCCTATATTTTTGTCGCAGGGCAGCACTGCAACATTGCTTGCAGTGCAGTCCAGCACCAAAAACATGCATAGGTGTGGGCCCAAGTCTTATCCACATTTGTAAGACCTGCTTTTTTCTGGTCTTAAATTCCTGCAGCTAACAGGAGTCAGCAACACTTTTTTTATCGCTTCGCGGTTCCGGGCCATCCTTGCTAATAGGGCGAAGTGGGGTTAGCAGGCGTTTTTGTGAAGTTTAGAGACAGAACACCTACCTTGCATGTCATTAGCGATAAATATCGCTGGCATGCAAGGCGATAAAAAAAACAGCTGCTCTCGCCAGTAAGCTGTCGCTAACAGCTGTTAGCGACAGCTTGCTAATAGGGCGATAAAAATATCGCGGCTTTAGCGGCAAAAAAGTGCCGCTAAAGCAGCGATGGGCCCTTGATAATATGCCCCTAACACGTTAAAACCCCCTAGTGAAATGAGGACAAGAAAAACAGACACAGGCATAGCAGACCCGACTCAGGACCCCCAGACCCAAGTGCTAAACCAAGAGTGCATTTAAGGGGTGTCACGCCCCCAAATACCCCTGCTGAAGCTATGCCCCTAACCATCCCACATAGGGAGGGTAGTTCGCCCTAGGGATTCATGACTATGATCACATGCAACATAATGGGTTCCTGCCCAGGTATCACTTATTTAAATGCATTTTCACTCCATGCACTCTCCTTCATCTCTGCTACAAGAAGCCTTTTGATGGTAGAGTTATCAAATCAGTGCATAAGGGCAGGGCTTCATGTGGCTAGTTCTCGTCTTTTAGAAATTATTTTATCAAGTGACTGATGCTCCCTGGTACTACGCTCCAGTCACAAATATAGGAGGGTGTGCAGGCAAATAAATAGGGTGAGCTAAGATAGAGCTTAGGCATGGGTCTGGCGTGTCTCTAAGAATCTGCGCATGAGCCAAACCATGAAAATGTTTGGCTTGTATATCATACAGAAAATATAATGTAAAAATATGATACAATTTCTTGAACATTCAAAGAAGTGTATTTCTTTAACATGCAGAAGCACTTCATCTTAGTATAACAGATTATATTACTGAATGGAGAGAGTTTTTTGTTTTTTTAAAGTGATAGTTATTAAATTTTTTTACAGCTAGCCCCCTAGTGACAGTGCCATTAGTGAACTAAGAGGCAATTTAGATGGAGCAACATTATAGCCTATTAAATCAAATATAATAGGTGTTTGTACAGCGCATCCTGAACTCAGGTATTTAAAAGTATGCCCATATATAATGATAAAGAAAAAGGAGTCTCTGTGGAATAAAATATTTGCCTAGAATCACAGGTTATCTGGTTTTAAATTTTGAAATGCAAGCACCAGGTGGCTATCTCTCACTTTCTCACTATCTAAAACAGGCCCAGAGATAGCAGAGCAGAATTAGGGTCCAAGACTAAGCTTCCAAGTCAAGAATGCATTTGTTTGAGGTTGTCTACCCCACAGACACCCCTGAAGCGATGCTTCTGATAACACTATTCAAGAAAACAACAATCAAAGCCCAGAAAAATGCAATCCATATGTAACTTGAATGCAACATCTAATACATAAAAAATTACATTGCCTACCACAACCTCACTCTCGTCATCAATGATCACAGCCTAAAAGGCATTCTGCAGGTGCTGCTTGGAATGTAAAGGTAAGGGTGGGACAACGGCAAAGAGAAGGCACTAGGTCATTCCATATTATACATGTGCAAAGGGTGGGTTGCCTGAGTTGATGACAATCCAAATAAAGGACTGGAAAATCCTGTTGACTCCCTCCAAAACAAAATCATAAAGAAATCTCTTTTGATTATTGTAAGTAATGTTTGCTCTACATTTAGATTTGAGATTGTATGCAAGAAAATCTATATCATGAAGTGTATTCATTACTTAAAATTGGGAGCATAAGCAAAGGCATTGATGTCTAAAAGTTCATTTAATGCTTGGAACTGGGGAGGATGCAAGAGAATCTATGTCTAAAGTGTACTTATTGCTTGGGACTCATGAGTATGCAACAGAATAGATGCGTAAAAGTGTATTTATTGCTTTTAAACTGAAAGGGTATCTATGTCTAGAAATGTGTCAATTGCTTAGAATTTGGGAAGCATTTAAGGATAGCTATATCAAAAAGTGTGTTTACTTCTTAGAATTATGAAAATTTGCTAGAGGATATATATCTGGAAGTGCATTTTTGCTTAGAATTTGGAACGTCTTGAAGAAATCGATATCTTGAAATGCATTTATTGCTGAAATTTGTGAAAGTATGAAAGGGATTCCAAACCTAGAATTGCATTTATTGCTTACAATGTGGAAAGTATGCAAGGGTATCTGTATTTAGAAGTGTACTCGATAACCTACAAATTTAGAAAATTAAACTGTACAGACACTTTGACCCAGATTTTCTATGGTCTTGTGTTGCCCTTGCATGATGCAACTCATCGCAAGGATATCCAAGTCCTTTAGTGGAATTTATCAAGCCACCCAAAGCCACCTTATATGGCTCTGCATGGTTTAATACATCCAAAGTAACACAAGGCAGAGCATATCGCTGCCTTGCATTATGTTGCAGCATGGAGGCATTACATGGGTGGAGTATGGGCATTTCCACACATCCACCCATGGATTTTGCACATTACCAGATTTACAAAGAGTTGTAACCTTGGGAATGCATTAAAATAGTATGCCTCCCAGACCCAGTTGTAACAAGGAGAAATATCTGTATTTCTCCTTGTTACTCTCTCTCTGTGTGTGATGTATTCTACATCACAAGTAGAAAAAGGAAAATATCTTTAAGGATTTAGTATAGAAGGCCTGTGCACACGTAATTCTGGTCTGCAGCTCCACTGCTGCGTGTCTATAGTTCCAACAAGCATATACACAACATAATGACAGTAGTCCAATCCTGAGTGTCCTCAGTGTTTTAATGTAGATCAAAATGCCCAGCCAACACGTGTTTCGTCAGGGTGGAGACCCACGACTTCTTCAGGGCTATTGGACTGGTGGGCTGAATGGAGACCGATCTCAACCTTGTGTCCGCCTTGGGGGTTTAGGGTTATCCCCCCGCCTGTGGCACCGTTGCATACTGACAATCATTTCACACTAACGTACACACGAGCAGGCGCCATCGCATACCGCATCACTATAAACCCTTCCTCGTTGCTTATCTTTAAGGATTGTTTTTGTGCAGGAAGGTATCTCTGTCTTGCACAAAAACAATTCTGCCTGTAATGAAGGCACCCTTGCATCATGGTGCAAGGGAGGCTCAGTTGCCACTAGGCAGCAGTCAGTGCAACAGCTAAAAGACGTAGCAGAAATGCCTTTGTAAATATGGCACATTTCTGAAGTCTCCTTTTCATGCAACGCAGAGCAGAACGTTGCCTTACTATGTTTCTTTGTGTGACATGGTAGTAGATCTGTGATCTGACATTGCAGAAAGTCTCTAAAGAGACATTTCCATTAAGTGTCCGTTTTTCAGCGATGAAAAGCATACTTAGCAATGTGCATCTGCATTCAAGTGTTCGCGAGGCTGACTGCTATGGATTCCTACAGCCAGATATTAATGAATGAATTGTATCTCCTTTAATTCAGGAGTTCGTGAGGCCGACTGCTGTGGATTCATGCAGCCAGGAAATATGCCACAAAAGAAATGCAGATTCCCATGTACGCCGGAGAGATTCCTTCAGATAAGTATATGTTTTGTATAAACCATTCTCAGACTCCTTTCATTCACACAAGCACAAGCAGGTTACCGCCTTTGAATTGATTCTTTGTTTTTTCTTGTTTTGCAGGAGAGGCACCCAACGAGGACGCAATGCCAAGGAGAACGACGAGGATGAGTGCCCGACGTGAGGAGTCGGGCGTCAGGAAGACGGACTCTGCTGCAAACCGGAAGTGCTAACATGACCTAGGACGTGAATGAAATGCTCGCCAGAGCTGGAACGCAAAGCCCTCCTTCCGTCCGGCCAGAGGAATTTATGCTGGCGTAGCTCCGCCCCTGCTGCAGATTTGCGGCAGGGACAGAACATTTATGACAGTCAATTTTTACGACCCATTGCCGGCAGGATAACCAAGGCAATAAGGGGCAATGAAAACTGCTAGATCCTTCCCTCGCCATGGGAGAGGATTCCCATGGCAAAGGGATTTGTTGAATTATTTTTTTTTAAAAAGGAAATCCCACTTTGGGTTCATGTTGACAATGCCCTGCACCTAACTGTAAACAGCATTGATGTGAACCTTCCTAATGGTGGTTTCTGGCAATGCTTTGGAAATGACTGCCAGCTTGGCAGCAATTTCTAAACTAAGCGGGTGGCACCTCCATCCGGTGACAGAGTAATTTACTTCATCTCCCAGATGGAAAAGCCAGCCACCCTCCTATATATAAATTGGGCTCTCTGATCAGCAATCATACCCTCTCCCTGTGTCTAATGTCCCTTTACTGTATTTGTTTGTCTTTGTGTGATACTCCCCTTGCCCTTCTTCGTCCCCACTGGACTCTACCTGATATGGTGTGTGCTAAAGTCCAACCCCAGTCTAAATGACGAGAGCCACACTTAAGGATTTACTTACTGTCCCCTATCATGAAGAGGTTTGGAACCTAGCTAGACAACACACCAGCGGAACTCCCCCAAATAGTTTGAAAAAGGCTTCCATGGGCCTAACATGTGGCCTTTAGCCAGTTATTCTCCTGGTCCAAAGCTTTTAAAAGTGGAATGAAACAATGAATAATCAGACATATACGCTAGTTCCACAAAATGGTGGGTGATGACATGACAAGCAAAGAAGGACGCATGAAAAACAAAGACTTCTCAGATGCCTATGCGACACATACACCAACTCCACAAAACGTTGGATGCCCACATGGCAAGCAAAGAAGGAGGCATGGCGAACAATGATAAAATGGTTGCCCTACCTTACCTGGAGCTCCTTCTTCCCCCAACAAGAGCTTGCAACATTGCAGGGAAAGTATTGCAGAAATATATACCCACAATGTATCTGAGCCTAACTGTGGGCCTGTAAAGACTACAAGGAGGACAAATCATAAATGTAAAAAAAGGAACCCAGATAAAATATAATAATAGCACAGCAACATGGACAAAATTGGAAAAGATTAACATATACTGTGCCAAACATAAACAGGTCTATGAAACAATCATACCTGCACCATATTTTGGGAAATTTGAAGAAAAGCACATTAATCAAATCATCAGGCACATACACAAACACACACACACAAATTGGTGGATAAGCACATAGTGAAGAAGGTAGCTGATAACAAAGTAAAGTGCCTAGATACTTGGACCTGGACCCTTAGAGCCAGACAGACACTTTCTGCTAACAGGCCCATGCACATAACAAATTAGATTTAGCATCAATACAAAGCCTTCCACAAGCTCTTAAAATTAAAAACATATACCTCTAGTATAGAGTTAAAAATACTGTAAAATATACACCAATTGCCTACAGTGGACTAGGCACCTTATAATGAGAGATATGGACACAAATTCAAATAAACTCAAGAAAAAGGGAAAAAATATATATATCATCTCAGGCTTCCACCATTATATTTTGCAAAGTACTGCATTAAAATTACTTGATTTTTCACAAAAAAGTACAGACTCCAAGGGTGAATGATGCATCAGAGATTGCAGACAAATGATGAGTGATGCTTTCCCTTCAAACTCCAAATCTAAAATAAGAAAAGGCTTAACAAAGCACAGCGAGACATTTTGAGGACAGGAAGAGTATTGTTGATTATGGATGTAGAGTAGCATTACTCTCCATTTTACTACCTCTGGGAAAACAAAGATTCATTTTGTGCTACAAACTTACCCAAACAGCCCGCTAGGGTAAAAAATTATCTCGTATTTGAATTTTCAAGTTTGATTTTATTAATGGCCACATTAAAGAACTGACACACGCATTTGGGTCAATTGTGTTGTTCCTGTGCTCCCACAATAATTTTTTTATCACAATGGACCTCTCATTTATGTGTTGTGATGTAATGGATTAACCTCGGATATTGCAGATCAATTGCAAAACATAAAATGTTGGGGATTATGCAAGATGCAAAATTAGGCCCAGGCCAATTTTGTCTAGGTTCAGGCCTATTTTCCATAATTAACATTTCATCTTTGTATTTTTGCTCTCAACACCACAAACTCCATGGGCTTGTGTCTTGATATTTATGTACATTTAAAAAAAACAATGTCCTTGAGTGTTTCTACCTAAAAATTATGAATAATGTTTACCTCAATTTTAGCCATTAATAAAATGCATAGATATAACCGACTGTAAAATAAGCACTATTTTGAGTACATTGTAATATAATAGGCTTTAGAGCATTTTACCAAAACAAAATGCAGAAAAAGGAAATTGCGATATCGTAGTTGATCATTTACCAGACACATCTGAATACCTTGGACATTCCTAACTCACAGTCGGATATTATTCTGGATTGCATTGAATAGGAAAAGATCAATTGTGAACACATTTTCATATAGGGCTCTAGAGGAATTACATTAAAATTATGATTTTAAATGTGGATGTATTTAGCAGACCAGCATGAGGAATCTCGAGCTTCAAATACATTTTATCCACACAAGGCATGCTCAGAAATCTCATGAGAAGGCTGCAGTATATCATATTAAAGAAGGTCACAAATTACTCAGACTTACTGGCAATCTCAGAGTAAAATGGTATCCAAGAGTAAAAAATACAGCCCATATAGTCTAATATTTTATATGATTACTTGACAGAGCCAAGGCAGCCGCACCAACTACCAACTTACCTACATTAGTCAGAAAATGGGGAAGTGAAGTAATATATTATTGAACCTTGTACTTCTATGCCTGGCATTATCTTTTCAAATAAAGTGTAAATGGGCTTAATGCTGCTGGCCTACGATACATTATGAGGCATCTATAACATCGAATTAAGAACACCTTAATGCAGTTACATGACAGATTCTTGTGAGTTTCTTCCACAACCTCCTACACCACACATTATAGCCATGTATTTTTGAAAGATGCTGTCAGCAGATAAAAAGGCAGTATGACCTACTGTTAAGAAACTGCACTTAGTGGATCAATGACTATCGAGGTAGTGAGTTCTATTAAGAAAATGTGTCTACCTGAAAAGATGGTCATATTGTAAGCTACATTTTGTCAACCTCTGTGTAATAATAATAATAATAATAATAATAATAATAATAAATCATGATGCTGTTTGGGACTCTGGAGTCTCCTAATAATGCTTTGTGCTTAATGTTCTTATTGCAGACACATTTTAATGCCAGAACATGTTTGTAATAGGAAAGTAATACGTCTACTTGTTTGTAACATTTTATTACGTGTAATTAGTGACATCATTATGCACACGTACTACACAAAGGCTGCCCTCACTGTAGCAGGAGGTAAGATTGTGCTAAGCAACTTTACCATCCAGATCCATGTGCTGTCTCCATGGAGCGACAGTACTACATAAAAGGTCAACACAGTTTTGACTATAGAGGAAAGTGGAAGACGGAACGAAAAACAGGTGAAGGCTTTGAGCTCAGCACTGCAAGTACTGCGCAGCACATGGACAGAATTGAGTAACAAAAAAATATATCTGAAAAGGATGGGGAGAAAACAGTAGGAGAATTAAGCAACCACTCCCTTCCACAAAAAGTAATTTTTTTGCGAATTTTAGGGCAGGGACTGCAAAAGTTCTGTTTTGAAAGCTCTAAGGCCTATTTATTACTAGGAATAAAATACCCCCTTATTGAGTACTATTAGACATATTGCATCACCTAGAGGTTCTAAGACCTTATCAAAGCATTTGGCTTTCAGTATCTTGCCTATCCATGTCCATGAACCTGATTTATGAATTGCGTTATACCTACAATCTGCAAGAAATAGTATTTTTGCCATATATAAAAACATAATTGTAACATCTATTAGAGCAATAATAATGATAATAGCATGGTTTCTTTTAGGGAAGAGATGTTTCTGTGAGAACATGGAATTTCTTGTTAAAAGTATTATACCAACCTCTGTGCTCAATGAAGAAACTGGGATGAATGTGTGTGTGTGTTTGTGGTTTTCCATTCTTACTATACTGTTTCTACCTTTTCTTTTCTATGTGGTGAGTAGTTCTGTGTGAGTTTTTATCTAATATATATATATGTATATATATATATATAAATATATTTACATTACGACAGTGATGCACATAAAGATTGGATCGAGTTTACACATCATTGCTTAATAAAAGACACACAGAAGTGCAGAAAGAGGCGAGAGAGGTGCAGAAAGAGGCAAGAGAGGTGCAGAAAGAGGGAAGAGGGTGCAGAAAGAGGGAAGAGAAGTGCAGAAAGAAGCAACAGAGGTGCAGAAAGAGGCAAAAGCGATATGCAGAACGAGGCGAGAGAGGTGCAGAAAGAGGCAAGAGAGGTGCAGAAAGAAGCAACAGATGTGCAGAAAGGGGTAAGAAAACTGCATAAAGAGGAAAGAGAGGTACAGAAAGAAGGAAGAGGGGTACATAAAGAGGCAGGAGAGGTACGGAAAGAGGGAAGAGGGCTGCAGAAAGAGGCAAGAGGGGTGCAGAATCAAGCAAGAAATGTGCAGTAGGAAGCAAGAGAAGTGCAGAATGAAGGAACGGGGATACAGAAAGAGGCAAGAGGGGTGCAGAAAGAGGCAACAGAGGTGCAGAAAGAGGCAAGAGAATTGCAGAAAGAGGCAAGAGAAGTGCTCAAAGAAGCAACAGAGGTGCAGAAAGTAGCAAGAGAAGTGATGAAAGAGACAAGAGAGTTGCAGAAAGAAACAACAGAGGTGCAGAAGAAAGCAAGAGAAGTGCAGAAAGTGGCAAGTGAGGTGCAGAAAGAGCCAATAGAGGTGCTGAAAGAGGCAAGAGAGTTGCAGAAACATGCAAGAGAAGTGCAGAAAGAGTGAACAGGAATGCAGAAAGAAGCAAGTGAGGTGCAGAAACAGGCAAGAGAGGTGCAAAAAGAGGGAACAGGGGTGCAGAATGAGGCAATAGAATTGCTGAAAGAAGTAACGGAGGTGCAGAAAGAGGGAAGAGGGGTGCAGAAAGAGGGAAGAGTGGTGCAGAAAGAAGCAGGAGAGGTGCAAAAAGAAGCAACAGAAATGCAGAAAGAGGCAAGAGCAGTGCAGAAAGAAGCAAAGGAGGTGCAGAAAGAGGCAACAGAAGATATGAAAGAGACAAGAGAATTGCAGAAAGAAACAAGAAAAGTGTAAAAAAAAGCAAGAAAAGTGAAAAAAGAGTCAAATGAGGTGCAGAAAGAGGCAAGTGAGGTGCAGAAACAGGCAAGAGGGGTGAAGAAAGAGGCAAGAGAAGGGCAGAAAGAAGCAACAGAGGTGCAGAAGGAGTCAGGAGAACTGCAGAAACAGGCAAGAGAGTTGCTGAAACAGGCAAGAGAGGTGCGGAAAGAGGAAAGAGGGGTGCAGAAGGAGGCAAGAGAGTTGCAGAAAGAGGCAAGAGAGGTCCAAAAAGAGGGTAGAGGGATACAGAAAGAGGCACGAGGGATGTCGAAAGAAGCAATAGAAGTGCAGAAAGAAGCAAGAAAGGTCCAGAAAGAGGCAAGAGGGGTGCAGAAAGAGGCAAGAGGAATACAGAAAGAAGCAATAGAGGTGTAGAAAGAAGCAAGAGAAGTGCAGAAAGAAGCAACAGAGGTGCAGAAAGAGGCAAAAGGGGTGTAGAAATAAGCAAGAGAAGTGCAGAGAGAAGCAACAGAAATGCAGAAAGAGGCAGGAGAAGTGCAGGAATGCAAGAGAAGTGCAGACAGAGGCAAGAGAGGTACAGAAACAGGCAACAGAGTTGCAGAAAGAGGGAAGAGGGGTGCAGAAAGAGGGAAGAGGGGTACAGATAGAGGGAAGAGGGGTGCAAAAAGAAGCAAGAGAAGTGCAGAAAGAAGCAACAGAGGTACAGAAAGAGGCCAAAGAGATATACAAAGAAGCAAGAGAGTTACAGAAAGAAGCAACGGAAGTGCAAAAAGAAGCAAGCGAGGTGTAAAAAGAGGCAAGAAAGAAGTGCAGAAGAAAGAAGCAAGAGAGGTGGAGAAAGAAGCAAGAGAGGTGCAGAAAGAGGGAGGAGAGGTGCAGAAAGCAGAAGAGATGTACAGAAAGAGGCAATAGAAGTGCAGAAAGAAGCAACAGCAATTCAGAAAGAAGCAAGATAATTGCAGAAAGAAGCAAGAGAGGAGCAGAAAGAGGCAACAGAAGTGATGACAGAGACAAGAGAGTTGCAGAAAGAAAGGTGCAGAAAAAAGCAAGAGAAGTGCAGAAAGAGGCAAGTGAGGTGCAGAAAGAGGCAAGAGAGGTGCAGGAAGAGCCAAGAGAGTTCCAGAAACAGACAAGAGAGGTGGAGAAAGAAGCAAAAGAAGTACAGAAACAGGCAGGAGAGGTGAGGAAAGAGTAAAGAGGGATGCAGAAGGAGGCAAGAGAGGTGCAGAAGGAGGCAAGAGAGGTGCAGAAAGAGGGAAGAGGGGTACAGAAAGAGGCAAGAGGGGT
The DNA here is from genome assembly GCA_963921515.1 of Calotriton arnoldi. Lineage (NCBI taxonomy): Eukaryota > Metazoa > Chordata > Amphibia > Caudata > Salamandridae > Calotriton > Calotriton arnoldi. The sequence goes on from CAWUFW010005945.1 coordinate 466,622, forward strand.
GCAGAAAGAGGCAAGAGGGATGCAGAAAGAAGCAATAGAGGTGCAGAAAGAAGCAAGAGAAGTACAGAAAGAAGCAACAGAGGTGCAGAAAGAGGCAAAAGGGGTGTAAAAATAGGCAAGAGAAGTGCAGAGAGAAGCAACAGAAATGCAGAAAGAGGCAAGAGAAGTGCAGTAATGCAAGGGAAGTGCAGGCAGAGGCTAGAGAGGTGCAGAAACAGACAACAGAGGTGCAGAAAGAGGGAAGAGGGGTGCAGAAAGAGGGAAGAGGGGTGCAGAAAGAAGCAGGAGAGGTGCAAAAAGAAGCAAGAGAAGTACAGAAAGAAGCAACAGAGGTGCAGAAAGAGGTAAAAGGGATACAGAAAGAAGCAAGGGAAGTGCAGAAAGAAGCAAGTGAGGTGCACAAAGAGGCAAGAGAAGTGCAGAAAGAGGCAAGAGAGGTGCACAAAGAGGGAAGAGGGTGCCGAAAGATACAAGAGAAGTGCAGAAAGAAACAACAGAGGTGCAGAAAGAGGCAAGAGAAGTGCAGAAGAAAGAAGCAATAGAGGTGCAGAAAGAAGCAAGAGAGGTGCAGAAAGAAGCAAGAGAGGTGCAGAAAGCAGAAGAGATGTACAGAAAGAGGCAATAGAAGTGCAGAAAGAAGAAACAGAAATGCAGAAAGAGGCAAGAGAAGTGCAGAAAGATGCAAGAGAGGAGCAGAAAGAGGCAGCAGAAGTGATGAAAGAGACAAGAGAGTTGCAGAAAGAAAGGTGCAGAAAAAAACAAGAGAGGGACAGAAAGAGGCAAGAGAGGTGCAGAAAGAGGGAAGAGGGGTACAGAAAGAGGCAAGAGGGGTACAGAAAGAGGCAAGAGGGATGCAGAAATAAGCAATAGAGGTACAGAAAGAAGCAAGAGAAGTGCTGAAAGAAGCAACAGAGGTGCAGAAATAGGCAAATGGGGTGTAGAAAGAGACAAGAGATGTGCAGAAAGATGCAATAGAAATGCAGAAAGAGGCAAAGAGAAGTGCAGTAAGGCAAGAGAAGTGCAGATAGAGGTAACAGAGGTGCATAAAGAGGGAAGAGTAGTGCAGAATGAGGGAAGAGGGGTGCAGAAAGAAGCAGGAGAGGTGCAGAAAGAAGCAAGAGAAGTGCAGTGGGAAGCAACAGAGGTGCAGAAAGATGCAAAAGGGATATAGAAAGAAGATAGAGAGGTACAGAAAGAAGCAAGGGAAGTGCAGAAAGAAGAAAGCGAGGTGCACAAAGAGGCAAGAGAAGTGCAGAAAGAGGCGAAAGAGGTGCAGAATAAGCAAGAGAGGTGCAGAAGGAGGGAAGAGGGTGCAGAAAGAGGCAAGAGAAGTGCAGAAAGAAGCAACAGAGGTGCAGAAAGAGGCAAAAGGGATATAGAAAGAAGGTAGTGAGGTACAGAAAGAAGCAAGGGAAGTGCAGAAAGAAGCAAGCGAGGTGCACAAAGAGGCAAGAGAAGTGCAGAAAGAGGCAAGAGATGTGCAGAATGAAGCAACAGATGTGCAGAAAGGGGCAAGAAAACTGCATAAAGAGGAAAGAGAGTTGCAGAAAGAGGGAAGAGGGGTACATAAAGAGACAAGAGAGGTATGGAAAGAGGGAAGAGGCTGCAGAAAGAGGCAAGAGGGGTGCAGAATCAAGCAAGAAATGTGCAGTAGGAAGCAAGTGAAGAGCAAAATGAAGGAACAGGGATACAGAAAGAGGCAAGAGGGGTGCAGAACGAGGCAAGAGAGGTGCAGAAACAGGCAAGAGAAGTGCAGAAAGAGGCAAGAGAAGTGCTGAACGTAGCAACAGAGGTGCAGAAAGTAGCAAGAGAAGTGATGAAAGAGGCAAGAGAGTTGCAGAAACAGGCAAGAGAGGTGTAGAAAGAGTGAACAGGGTTGCAGAAAGAAGGAAGTGAGGTGCAGAAAGAGGCAAGAGAAGTGCTGAACGTAGCAACAGAGGTGCAGAAAGTAGCAAGAGAAGTGATGAAAGAGGCAAGAGAGTTGCAGAAACAGGCAAGAGAGGTGTAGAAAGAGTGAACAGGGATGCAGAAAGAAGGAAGTGAGGTGCCGAAACAGGGAAGAGAGGTGCAAAAAGAGGGAACAGGGGTGCAGAAAGAGGCAATAGAATTGCTGAAAGAAGTAACGGAGGTGTAGAAAGATGCAAGAGAAGTGCAGAAAGAAGGAACAGATATACAGAAAGAGTCAAGAGCAGTGCAGAAAGAAGCAAAGGAGGTGCAGAAAGAGGCAGCAGAAGATATGAAAGAGACAAGAGAATTGCAGAAAGAAACAAGAAAAGTGTAAAAAAAAAGCAAGAGAATTGAAAAAAGAGTCAAGTGAGGTGCAGAAAGAGGAAAGTGAGGTGCAGAAACAGGCAAGAGGGGTGCAGAAAGAGGCAAGGGAAGGGCAGAAAGAAGCAACAGAGGTGCAGAAGGAGTCAGGAGAACTGCAGAAACAGGCAAGAGAGTTGCTGAAACAGGCAAGAGAGGTGCAGAAAGAGGAAAGAGGGGTGCAGAAGGAGGCAAGAGAGTTGCAGAATGAGGCAAGAGAGGTCCAAAAAGAGAGTAGAGGGATACAGAAAGAGGCACGAGGGATGTAGAAAGAAGCAATATAGGTGCAGAAAGAAGCAAGAGAGGTCCAGAAAGAGGCAAGAGTGGGGCAGAGAGATGCAAGAGGAATACAGAAAGAAGCAATAGAGGTGTAGAAAGAAGCAAGAGAAGTGCAGAAAGAAGCAACAGAGGTGCAGAAAGAGGCAAAAGGGGTGTAGAAATAGGCAAGAGAAGTGCAGAGAGAAGCAACAGAAATGCAGAAAGCAGCAAGAGAAGTACAGTAAGGCAAGATAAGTGCAGACAGGGGCACGAGAGGTGCAGAAACAGGCAACAGAGTTGCAGAAAGAGGGAAGAGGGGTGCAGAAAGAGGGAAGAGTGGTGCAGAAAGAAGCAGGAGAGGTGCAAAAAGAAGCAAGAGAAGTGCAGAAAGAAGCAACAGAGGTACAGAAAGAGGCAAAAGGGATATAGAAAAAAGCAAGAGAGTTACAGAAAGAAGCAAGGGAAGTGCAAAAAGAAGCAAGCGAGGTGTAAAAAGAGGCAAGAGAAGTGCAGAAAGAGGCAAGAGCGGTGCAGAAAGAGGCAAGAGAGGTGCAGAAATAGGGAGGAGGGTGCAGAAAGATACAAGAAAAGTGCAGAAAGAAGCAACAGAGGTACAGAAAGAGGCAACAGAAGGGCAGAAGAAAGAAGCAAGAGAGGTGCAGAAAGAAGCAATAGAGGTGCAGAAAGAAGCAAGAGAGTTGCAGAAATCAGAAGAGATGTACAGAAAGAGGCAATAGAAGTGCAGAAAGAAGCAACATAATTTCAGAAAGAGACAAGAAAAGTGCAGAAAAAAGCAAGAGAAGTGCAGAGAGAAGGAACAGATATGCAGAAAGAGGCAAGAGAAGTGCAGAAAGAAGCAACATAAATGCAGAAAGAGGCAAGAGCAGTGCAGAAAGAAGCAAAGGAGGTGCAGAAAGAGCCAGCAGAAGATATGAAAGAGACAAGAGAATTGCAGAAAGAAACAAGAAAAGTGTAAAAAAAAAAGCAAGAGAAGTGAAAAAGAGTCAAGTGAGGTGCAGATGGAGGCAAGTGAGGTGCAGAAACAGGCAAGAGGGGTGCAGAAAGAGGCAAGAGAAGGGCAGAAAGAAGCAACAGAGGTGCAGAAGGAGTCAGGAGAACTGCAGAAACAGGCAAGAGAGTTGCTGAAACAGGCAAGAGAGGTGCAGAAAGAGGAAAGAGGGGTGCAGAAGGAGGCAAGAGAGTTGCGGAACGAGGCAAGAGAGGTCCAAAAAGAGAGTAGAGGGATACAGAAAGAGGCACGAGGGATGTAGAAAGAAGCAATAGAGGTGCAGAAAGAAGCAAGAGAGGTCCAGAAAGAGGCAAGAGTGGTGCAGAGAGAGGCAAGAGGAATACAGAAAGAAGCAATAGAGGTGTAGAAAGAAGCAAGAGAAGTGCAGCAAGAAGCAACAGAGGTGCAGAAAGAGGCAAAAGGGGTGTAGAAATAGGCAAGAGAAGTGCAGAGAGAAGCAACAGAAATGCAGAAAGCAGCAAGAGAAGTGCAGTAAGGCAAGATAAGTGCAGACAGGGGCATGAGATGTGCAGAAACAGGTAACAGAGTTGCAGAAAGAGGGAAGAGGGGTGCAGAAAGAAGGAAGAGGGGTGCAGAAAGAAGCAGGAGAGGTGCAAAAAGAAGCAAGAAAAGTGCAGAAAGAAGCAACAGAGGTGCAGAAAGAGGCAAAAGGGATATATAAAGAAGCAAGAGAGTTACAGAAAGAAGCAAGGGAAGTGCAAAAAGAAGCAAGCGAGATGTAAAAAGAGGCAAGAGAAGTGCAGAAAGAGGCAAGAGCGGTGCAGAAAGAGGCTAGAGAGGTGCAGAAATAGGGAGGAGGGTGCAGAAAGACGCAAGAAAAGTGCAGAAAGAAGCAACAGAAGGGCAGAAGAAATAAGCAAGAGAGGTGCAGAAAGAAGCAATAGAGGTGCAGAAAGAAGCAAGAGAGTTGCAGAAAGCAGAAGAGATGTACAGAAAGAGGCAATAGAAGTGCAGAAAGAAGCAACAGAATTTCAGAAAGAGACAAGAAAAGTGCAGAAAAAAGCAAGAGAAGTGCAGAAGAGGGAAGTGAGGTGCAGAAAGAGGCAAGAGAGGTGCAGGAAGAGCCAAGAGAGGTGCAGAAACAGACAAGAGAGGTGGAGAAAGAGGCAAATGAAATACAGAAACAGGCAGGAGAGGTGAGGTGAGGGATGCAGAAGGAGGCAAGAGAGGTACAGAAGGAGGCAAGAGAGGGGCAGAAAGAGGGAAGAGGGGTACAGAAAGAGGCAAGAGGGGTGCAGAAAGAGGCAAGAGGGATGCAGAAAGAAGCAATAGAGGTGCAGAAAGAAGCAAGAGAAGTGCAGAAAGAAGCAACTGAGGTGCAGAAAGAGGCAAAAGTGGTGTAGAAAGAGGCAAGAGAAGTGCAGAAAGAAGTAACAGAAATGCAGAAAGAGGCAAGAGAAGTGCAGTAAGGCAAGAGAAGTGCAGACAGAGGCAAGAGAGGAGCAGAAACAGGCAATAGAGGTACAGAAAGAGGCAAGAGGGGTGCAGAAAGAAGCAGGAGAGGTGCAGAATGAAGCAAGAGAAGTGCAGAAAGAAGCAACAGGGGTGCAGAAAGAGGCAAAAGGGATTTAGAAAGAAGCTAGAGAGGTACAGAAAGAAGCAAGGGAAGTGCAGAAAGAAGCAAGCGAGGTGCACAAAGGGGCAAGAAAACTGCATAAAGAGGAAAGAGAGGTGCATAAAGAGGGAAAAGGGCAGCAGAAAGAGGCAAGAGGGGTGCAGAATCAAGCAAGAAATGTGCAGTAAGAAGCAAGAGAAGTGCAGAATGAAGGAACAGGGATACAGAAAGAGGCAAGAGGGGTGCAGAAAGGCAAGAGAGGTGCAGAAACAGGCAAGAGAAGTGCAGAAAGAGGTAAGAGAAGTGCTGAAAGAAGCAACAGAGGTGCAGAAAGCAGCAAGAGAAGTGATGAAAAAGACAAGAGAGTTGCAGAAAGAAACAATAGAGGTGCAGAAGAAAACAAGAGAAGTGCAGAAAGTGGCAAGTAAGGTGCAGAAAGAGGCAAGAGAGGTGCTGAAAGAGGCAAGAGAGTTGCAGAAACAGGCAAAAGAGGTGCAGAAAGAGTGAACAGGGGTGCAGAAAGAGGCAAAAAAATTGCTGAAAGAAGTAACGGAGGTGCAGAAAGAGGCAAGATAAGTGCAGAAAGAAGGAACAGATATGCAGAAAGAAGCAAGAGAAGTGCAGAAAGAAGCAACAGAAATGCAGAAAGAGGCAATAGAATTGCATAAAGAAGCAAAGGAGGTGCAGAAAGAGGCAGCAGAAGATATGAAAGAGACAAGAGAGTTGCAGAAAGAAACAAGAAAAGTGTAGAAAAAAGAAAGAGAAGTGAAAAAAGAGGCACGTGAGGTGCAGAAACAGGCAAGAGGGGTGCAGAAAGAGACAAGAGAGGTACGGAAAGAGGGAAGAGGCTGCAGAAACAGGCAAGAGGGGTGCAGAAAGAGGCAAGAGAAGGGCAGAAAGAAGCAACAGAAGTGCAGAAGGAGTCAGGAGAACTGCAGAAACAGGCAAGAGAGTTGCTGAAACAGGCAAGAGAGGTGCAGAAAGAGGAAACAGGGGTGCAAAAGGAGGCAAGAGAGTTGCAGAAAGAGGTAAGAGAGGTCCAAAAAGAGGATAGAGGGATACAGAAAGAGGCAAGAGGGATGTAGAAAAAAGCAATAGAGGTGCAAAAAGAAGCAAGAGAGGTCCAGAAAGAGGCAAGAGGGGTGCAGAATGAGGCAAGAGCAATACAGAAAGAAGCAATAGAGGTGTAGAAAGAAGCAAGAGAAGTTCAGAAAGAAGCAACAGAGGTGCAGAAAGAGGCAAAAGGGGTGTAGAAATAGGCAAGAGAAGTGCAGAGAGAAGCAACAGAAATGCAGTAAGGCAAGAGAAGTGCAGACAGAGGCAAGAGAGGTACAGAAACAGGCAACAGAGTTACAGAAAGAGGGAAGAGGGGTGCAGAAAGAGGGAAGAGGGGTGCAGAAAGAAGCAGGAGAGGTGGAAAAAGAAGCAAGAGAAGTGCAGAAAGAAGCAACAGAGGTGCAGAAAGAGGCAAGAGAAGTGCAGAAAGAGGTGAGAGCGGTGCAGAAAGAGGCAGGAGAGGTGAGGAAAGAGGAAAGAGAGAAGCAGAAGGAGGCAAGAGAGGTGCAGAAGGAGGCAAGAGAGGTGCAGAAAGAGGGAAGAGGAGTACAGAAAGAGGCAAGAGGGGTGCAGAAAAAGGCAAGAGGGAGGCAGAAAGAAGTAATAGAAGTACAGAAAGAAGCAACAGAGGTGCAGAAAGAGGCAAAAGAGGTGTAGAAATAGGCAAGAGAAGTGCAGAGAGAAGCAACAGAAATGCAGAAAGAGGCAAGAGAAGTGCAGTAAGGCAAGAAAAGTGCAGAAAGAGGCAAGAGAGGTGCAGAAACAGGCAACAGAGTTGCAGAAAGAGGGAAGAGGGGTGCAGAAAGAAGCAGGAGAGGTGCATAAAGAAGCAAGAGAAGTGCAGAAAGAAGCAACAGAGGTGCAGAAAGAGGCAAAAGGGATATAGAAAGAAGCAAGAGAGTTACAGAAAGAAGCAAGGGAAGTGCAAAAAGAAGCAAGCGAGGTGCAAAAATAGGCAAGAGAAGTGCAGAAAGAGGCAAAAGTGGTGCAGAAAGAGGCAAAAGAGGTGCAAAAAGAGGGAGGAGGGTACAGAAAGATGCAAGAAAAGTGCAGAAAGAAGCAACAGAGGTGCAAAAAGAGTCAACAGAAGTGCAGAAGAAAGAAGCAAGAGAGGTGCAGAAAGAAGCAAGAGAGGTGCAGAAAGAAGCAAGAGAGGTGCAGAAAGCAGAAGAGATGTACAGAAAGAGGCAATAGAAGTGCAGAAAGAAGCAACAGAAATTCAGAAAGAGGCAAGAGAAGTGCAGAAAGAAGCAAGAGAGGAGCAGAAAGAGGCAACAGAAGTGATGAAAGAGACAATAGAGTTGCAGAAAGAAAGGTGCAGAAAAAAGCAAGAGAAATGCAGAAAGAAGCAAGTGAGGTGCAGAAAGAGGCAAGAGAGGTACAGGAAGAGCCAAGAGAGGTGCAGAAACAGACAAGAGAGGTGGATAAAGAGGCAAAAGAAGTACAGAAACAGGCAGGAGAGGTGAGGAAAGAGGGTTGCAGAAGGAGGCAAGTGAGGTGCAGAAGGAGGCAAGAGAGTTGCAGAAAGAGGGAAGAGGGGTACAGAAAGAGGCAAGAGGGGTGCAGAAAGAGTCAAGAGGGATACAGGAAGAATCAATAGAGGTACAGAAAGAAGCAAGAGAAGTGCAGAAAGAAGCAACAGAGGTGCAGAAAGAGGCGAAAGGGGTGTAGAAAGAGGCGAAAGGGGTGTAGAAAGAGGCATGAGAATTGCAGAAAGAAGTAACAGAAATGCAAAAGAGGCAAGAGAAGTGCAGTAAGGCAAGATAAGTGCAGACAGAGGCAAGAGAGGTGCAGAAACAGGCAACAGAGGTACAGAAAGAGGGAAGAGGGGTGCAGAAAGAGGGAAGAGGGGTGCAGAAAGAAGCAGGAGAGGTGCAGAAAGAAGCAAGAGAAGCGCAGAAAGAAGCAACAGGGGTGCAGAAAGAGGCAAAAGGGATTTAGAAAGAAGCAGAGAGGTACAGAAAGAAGGAAGGGAAGTGCAGAAAGAAGCAAGGGAAGTGCAGAAAGAGGCAAGCAATGTGCAGAAAGAGGCAAGAAAAGTGCAGAAAGAGGTGAGAGAGGTACAGAAAGAGGCAAGAGAGGTGCAGAAAGAGGGGAGAGGGTGCAGAAAGAGGCAAGAGAAGTGCAGAAAGAAGCAACAGAGGTGCAAAAAGAGGCAAGAGAAGTGCAGAAGAAAGAATCAAGAGAGGTGCAGAAATAAGAAAGAGAGGTGCAGAAAGCAAAAGAGATGTACAGAAAGAGGCAATAGAAGTGCAGAAAAAGGAAGAAAGGTACAGAAAGAAGCAAGAGAGGCACAGAAAGAAGCACAAGTGGTTTGTGCACCATTAGTACCAATTTAACACCCACATTTAGCAATAAGTAACAGGTGACCATTCCAGCTTTGCAAAGGGCCTTCCACCAATATGTAACACTTGTCGCTGCATTTTTGGTAACGTTTGAGCTAGAAACAAGTTTTTTTGGTTCAAATCTGCAGATTATACAGCATTTGATGGATTGTGTGTCAAATGCGGAAAATGTATAATTATGCGAAAATTGGTGATTTGTCAAGCAGGGGCTGAGAAAAAAGGGGGGTCCCAAAACGCGTTTTCTCCATGTTAATTTCCATAGGAAACTTTATACAAGGCTACAGGCCGAACTGCTGAACGGATTTACACCAAATTTGGCAAAAAGTTAGCTCTTGATTCATAAAGTGACCTATTTGTTAAATGGTGTAAATCCGTTCAGTAGTTGCTGAGAAAATCCAAAATAAAAGTTTCGATATCTATTGCCGCGGTGGCTCCGCGCACCCTCCCGATCACGAGCTGCATGCTAATTGGCTGTCAACACTCCAAACCAGGAAGTGTTGGCAGCCATCTTGTGCCTCGGTTCTACAGTGAGAAAAATGCGAAAAGGGGGCCGGGTAGAAACACCCTGACCCCCTAGGCCTGCTCAGGGGGTCCCACAAGGACCCCCAAAGCCCAAAAACTTTTTTTTTTGTGAAAAAATCGGCAAAAACATGCTGGGTGCGCGGATCTAGCCAATAAAAAAAAAAATCGAAGCGCGGTCTCCGCGCTCGATGCTATTTGCCCCGGGTGGGCCAAATCCCGGGGGCATGCGGAGGTGGGTTTATGTTTTATGTGGGGGCCTCTAAGGCCCCCAAGCCCGGGGACCGCCACCCCCGGGGCTTTAAAAAATGGTGCGGGAGGGCTCTCCGCCCTCCGCAGCCCCGGGACCGCCACCCCCGGGGCTTCTTTTTAATAGAAATAACCTGTGTGGGGGGCTCGAGCCCCCACACGCCCGGGACCGCCACCTGCCCGGGGCACTAACATGTAAATTAGGGGTCTGTTAAGGACCCCGAGCCCCGAGGACCACCACCTCCCGGGGCTGTGCATTTGGATGGGAGGGGGCCGCGCGGCCCCCTTATGGAGCCATTGATGGCCCTGGGGACCGCCACCCCCAGGGCCGGCTCCTGCAGTGTCCCAGGGTGCCTACCCCGGGACACTGTAGTTTGCAATGACAGGACGGGAGCCTCGTGGCTCCGTCCTGCCATTGCAAACTGCTTTGCTTCATTGAAGCAAGAGCAGGAAACCTGCTCTCGCTTCAATGAAGCAAAGCAGACTGCTTTCCACATGGGGAGCTGCATGTCAGCAGCTCCCCATGTGGAAAGCAATGCCGGCTCCCGAGGGGCGAGGGAGCCGGCTGGGACCATGGGGGATTGGGGACCCCACTACGGTCCCCAACGGAGAGGGCCAGCCCCGGGGATGGGGTCCCTGGAGCAAGTAGTGGCCCGGGAGGGTGACCACGCGGCCCCCCTCCCCCCCCCAAAAAAAGAAAAGAAAAATAATGGCCTGCCCCGGGGGATGGGGTCCCCGGGGCAAAAGGAGGCCTGAGGAGGGGGGCCACGCAGCCCCCCTCCTTAAAAAAATAATAAAAAGAGTGGCCATGCCCCGGGGATGGGGTCCCCAAGGCCGGAATCGGCCACGGGAGGGGGGCCACGCGGCCCCCTTCCCGTTTTAAAAAAGAAAAAAAAGGGGTAAGACCCTGGGGGATGGGGTCCCCAGGGCACAAAAAAAGGAAAAAGGAAGGGGGGCCACACAGCCCCCCTTCGGAAAAAACAAAGCAGGCTACACCTCTCTGTAACGCAGCTCAGTGGCGCTTACTGGAGGTACCTGGTGGGATAGTTGGACCCCAGGGACCCTCAGGATTCAAGGAGACTTAATCCCCCAACTTAAAACGCGCCACGGGGCGTGTTTGCACAGTGGTGAAGGGAGGGGGCGGGGCTTCAGGTGACATGTGTGCAAACCGGCCCCATGGCGCGTTTTAAGATGGGGAATTAAATCCCCTTCAATCCTGAGGGTCCCTGGGGGCCGACTAGCCCACCAGGTACCTCCAGTAAGCACCACGGAGCTGCGTTGCAGAGTGTTGTAAAAAGGGGCGTGGCCTCTGAACACCTCTCTGCAACGCAGCTCTCTGGCGCATACTGGAGGTATCTGGTGGGCCAGTTGGCCCCTAGGGACCCTCGGGATTGAGGAGGAATTCATTCTCCAACTTAAAACGTGCCACAGGGCGTGTTTGCAGATATGTCACCTCAGGCCCCACCCTCTTCCTTCACCATTGCGCAAATATTCATCTACAATCAGCCGAACTACGAATTCTGATTTACTCACCTGTTATCAGGAGAGACCTCAGTGCTGCATCTTTGAGCCCAGTACTGATCCTGAAAAGTAATTTTAACCGTACTTACCAGTAACTTGAATTTCCTTCCATAGGATATCATTGCCTGCTTTTTGCTGAAAACGTTTCTAAGTGTCAATTTTTGAAACATACAAATATTCCTCTAAAATCAGCAGAACTACGAATTCCGATTTACTCACCTATCAGGAGAGAACTCAGTGCTGCATCTTTGAGCCCAGTACTGATCCTGAAAAGTAATTTTAACCGTACTTACCAGTAACTTGTATTTCCTTCCATAGGATATCATTGCCTGCTTTTTGCTGAAAAAGTTTCTGTCGATTTTTGAAACATACAAATATTCCTCTAAAATCAGCAGAACTACGAATTCCGATTTACTCACCTGTTATCAGGAGAGAACTCAGTGCTGCATCTTTGAGCCCAGTACTGATCCTGAAAAGTAATTTTAACCGTACTTACCAGTAACTTGTATTTCCTTCCATAGGATATCATTGCCTGCTTTTTGCTGAAAAAGTTTCTGTCGATTTTGAAACATACAAATATTCCTCTAAAATCAGCAGAACTACGAATTCCGATTTACTCACCTGTTATCAGGAGAGACCTCAGTGCTGCATTTTTGAGCCCAGTACTGATCCTGAAAAGTAATTTTAACCGTACTTACCAGTAACTTGAATTTCCTTCCATATGCTAACATTGACTGGTTTCACTTGAAAATTCTTCTAAGTGTTGAGTTTTGGAAGTTTATAATATTCCTCTAAAATCAGCTGAACTACGAATTCCAATTTACTCACCTGTTATCAGGAGAGACCTCAGTGCTGCATATTTCAGCCCAGTACAGATCCTGAAAAGTAATTCTAACCGTACTTACCAGTAACTTGAATTTCCTTCCATAGGCTAACATTGACTGGTTTCACTTGGAAATTCTTCTAAGTGTGGAGTTTTGGAACTTTATAATATTCCTCTAAAATCAGCCGAACTACGAATTCCGATTTACTCACCTGTTATCAGGAGAGAACCCAGTGCTGCATCTTTTAGCCCAGCACTGAACCTGATAACTAATTCTAACCGTACTTACCAGTAACTTGTATTTCCTTCCATTGGAATCCATTGTCTGGTTTTCCATAGAAAAGTTTCAGTGTTGTTTTTCACAAACTACAAATATTCCTTAAAAATCTCCTGTATGACTTAAACGCATTCTTTCAACTGTTTACAGGAGATGCACCAGTGCTGGATCCAGGATCCACCACTGAGTAAGAAAAAGTAATGATAACACTACTTACCTGCTAAGTGAATTTCCTCCCATAGGATAACATTGGTGATTCTATGTGAAAAAGTTTCGAAGTGTCAAGTTTTAAAATACAATAATATTCCTTAAAAATCACTACTGTAACCAAAACGCTTTTACTCAACTGTTTACAGGAGATGTCCCAGGACTGAATCTAAGATCCAGTCCTGTGGTTAGAAAAGTAATCCATAAAGTAACTAATTGCATTTAACTAGAAATTCACATTGAGCTCAATGTTGCATTGTGTTTGAAATTGTGTTGCCCATTGCAACAACTGTAACTACTGTACTTAAAAGTCGATTGCCTATTTGCAAAGTATTTAAACTAAAGTAATTCATTCTGAGAAAGTATATTTTGTAATGTAATGTATAATGTAATTACAATGTAATTTAAAAAATAAAATATCTAAAAATAAGTAGTTTAAAAAATGTAGTAAATCGTTATCAAAAAATAAATATAACAATTAATACATTTAAAAATTATCATTTACAAAACCTTTGAAATTTACTGAAAAAAACCATAGGTTTCAGACATGTTATAGTTAGGAATTAGCATTTAAAAAACCTTTGAAATTCACTGAAAAAACCATAGGTTTCAGGTAAGTTATAGTTAGAAATAATCATTTAAAAAACCTTTGAAATTCACTTAAAAAACCATAGGTTTCAGGCACGTTATAGTTAGAAATTAGCATTTAAAAACCTTTGAAATTCACTGAAAAAACCATAGGTTTCAGACACGTTATAGTTAGAAATTAGCATTTAAAAAACCTTTGAAATTCACTGAAAAAACCATAGGTTTCAGGCATGTTATAGTTAGAAATAAGCATTTAAAAAACCTTTGAAATTCACTTAAAAAACCATAGGTTTCAGGCACGTTATAGTTAGAAATTAGCATTTAAAAAACCTTTGAAATTCACTGAAAAAACCATAGGTTTCAGACACGTTATAGTTAGAAATTAGCATTTAAAAAACCTTTGAAATTCACTGAAAAAACCATAGGTTTCAGACACGTTATAGTTAGAAATTTGCATTTAAAAAACCTTACAAATTCACTGAAAAACCATAGGTTTTAGGGACAGTTATAGTTAGTTGGACATTGCACTCGTACAAAACCCGTGAAATTCCCCGTTATAGTTAGTTCAGCTAACTATAACTCGCGCCCCGCAATGCACTGCTGATGACGTCACATATTACATCACTCATGACATGGTCAGTGACATCACTGATGACATCTCAAATGACATCACTGATGACATCACTGATGACATCATCCACGTGATAATCTGATGCACCTCCTCACACCCTAATATAACCTTTGATACACCCACTCTAAATTACAGACTGCCATTCGCAAAACCATAGACACTCCAACACCAATAACTACATACCCACTCATTGATTCTTAGGTCTACACACACATCCACTCACTCACCTGTACAGTCACTCATACTTATGGTCACTCAGTACAGGACTATCATATGCACTCATACTCCTATATAGACACTCAAACACCGCCACTCATCCATAGAGGTACTCACACACCTAGTCAGTCATGCAAATAATTAAACACACTGCCATTTACTCACCTATACAGTTATACACACACCAGCTCACTTACTCATACAAATACTAGCACATTCTTACGCTCTTATACAATCACTGATGCAAGCACACACTCATCCATACAGTCACTCTCACAATCACACACTCTCGCTTATAGCTATTTATATACTCCAACACACATATATACTGCGTTTCACATATGTAGTTACTCACAAATGTACCACTGGGACATACATTCACTCACTAATACACTCTTACACACACTTACCCACCCATACAGTCTATCACAGATGCACTCTTGAAACCATCCACCCAGTGAATCACCCACTCACACATCTATGCACAGAGTCGCACCCACCCCACCCACACAAACACTCAGGCACCCATACAGATACTCAGACAACCAATAAATAACTCATATAGACACTCATGTAGCTATTCACAAACACATGCAGCCACTTACACAGCAACAGACAGATGGATACAGACATTCACCCAGTTTAGTCACTAACCCATGCATTCAGTAAGATACGGTTAATCACTCACTTATAGAGTTAGTCACGCACCTACTAAATACATCCATACAGACACTTATACACCCACTCATTCTTCAATATGCCTTTCCCTATATATATTAAACATATTTAAACTTTACAGAAACACACAGTCACTGGATAATGTCATCAGTGATGTCATTTGAGATGTCATCAGTGATGTCATCAGTGATGTCACTGACCATGTCATGAGTGATGTAATATGTGACGTCATCAGCAGTGCATTGCGGGGCGCGAGTTATAGTTAGCTGAACTAACTATAACGGGGAATTTCACGGGTTTTGTACGAGTGCAATGTCCAACTAACTATAACTGTCCCTAAAACCTATGGTTTTTTTCAGTGAATTTGTAAGGTTTTTAAATGCAAATTTCTAACTATAACGTGTCTGAAACCTATGGTTTTTTCATTGAATTTCAAAGGTTTTTTAAATGCTAATTTCTAACTATAACGTGTTTAACACCTCCAAACCCAATATAGACAATGAAAGCAATAAAGACACCAACAATGCGCTCACTGTGGGAGATATGTCTCTCCTTCAGACCCTGGCCAATATGGATGATTTAGACTATCAGGAAACACCTACTGATTTTGCGATATCTGCAGGCATTGACATCTTCGGTACAGTGCGGACGCCGTTTAAACCCAAATCAGTTTTCACCCGGTGATGCCGAAAGATGGCCTTGACATCTTTGCTGAAAATGTTATAAAAGATCTGAAAGAACTGGCATGTAAGAGTAGCAAAGAATTTACCAGTACCAACCGGAACAAGATGACTAATTATGATGTACTCGTGCAAAAAATAAAGAAACGACAAGATATAGTTGTCCGGTGGTCGGATAAGGGCGGCAATGTTGTCCTGTGGCCACTAGAGAAATACAACAAAGAAGCTCTAAATCAACTCCAAGACAGAGACTGCTACAGCCGTATCAGTCCAAATTGCATCATTGGAATCAAAGAGAAATATCATAAGGCACTGTACGAATGGAGAGGGGAAGGATTATTATCCAAGCAAGAACTCGAATTTCTTAAGACCAACTACCCTGTTATACCACAGTTGTATTTAATCCCCAAAATACAAAAAAAAACTCTGGAACCCCCTGGAAGACCAATTATTGCAGCTATTGGGGGACTCTTTGAAAATACTTCCAGATTCATAGACTACTTTCTGCAACCAGCTGTAATCAAACTCCTGGCATACATAAGAGACACTGGTGATTTTTTAACTAAAATCTATGATGTATCTTGGGACACTGACTATTTATTGATGACATTGGATGTGAATGCACTGTATACCAGTATTAGACACAGTGATGGACTTAAGGCCCTGAGTTATTACTTAGGAAAAAGACCTATCCATCTGTTTCAGCACTCTAGGATGCTATTACAAATGGCGGAAATGTGTCTGGATAATAACATCTTCATATTTGACAAACTCACCTACAAACAACTGCAAGGCACAGCCATGGGCACTTGCTTCGCCCCCAGCTATGCTAATTTGCATTTGGGCTGGTGGGAGGAGCAGGTGCTCATGAAAACGTATAGACATAAAATGGTTGAGAATGTTGTCTTATATTTCAGATACATTGATGACATATTTATACTGTGGCGTGGAACTGAAGAGAGTGCTGAAACCTTCTCTCAAGAGTTAAATAACAATGCCCTTAACCTCACTTTCACATGCAATACTAACACTGAGTGTATACATTTCTTAGATCTAGAAATATTTGTGGAAAAAAACAAACTACAATCCAGAACATGCAGAAAGCCCACTGCTGGTAATGCTATACTCCACGCGAATAGTTTCCATCCCACCCCACTGAAAGAAAGCATACCATATGCAGAATGCCTGCGTATGAGGCGTCATTGCAGCACCATGGAAAGTTTTGACCAATCCACTAGCGAGTTATGCAACAGATTAGAACGCAGAGGGTACAGTACAAAGACACTGTCTAAAACCAAATCCAAGACCACTAATATACACAGGGAAGATCTCCTATTCAGGAGAGTTGAGAGAAGTGAGGCCAAAAACTGCCCCGTCAAAACTGGTACCCCGAGATTCATCACAGTGTTCAATGCTTACCACGCAAACATACGTAGAATTCTACATAGACATTGGAATTCAGTGCGCAATGACCCAGTTATTGGCCCCACTTGTGTTAGAACACCGCAAATTACATTCAGGAGGGCCAAGTCAATGCGCCAGGAGCTAGTCAGCCACGCCCCTTCGATTACCAAGGCTTGTACGTGGCTTAAGGCCAAAAAAGGTTTTCATAAATGCACAAAGTGCAAAGCGTGCAGGCATGGGGTCAATACTAAAATGGTTCAGATGCCGTTTAGACACTCACCCTATGAAATCAGAGGCAGTTTCACCTGTAAGTCAGACTTCGCAGTCTATGTCCTGTACTGTACATGCGGCAAATTATATGTGGGTAGTACCATCCACCCTGTGCATGTCCGCATCCTACAACATCTCAGGGCCATTTCCAATAATGACCCTGCCTACCCTGTTGCAAGGCACATAAATACATCACATGGAGGTAAGGCACAGGCTCTATTCTTCTATGTGATCGATACAGTTCCCAAAAATCCTAGAGGGGGGAATAGACAGTTGGCCCTTAGAAGATTAGAATCTAGGTACATCATCCTTCTTAATTCAAAAATCCCCAACGGGATGAATGCGGATGAGGCACTGAATGTACATCTGTAATTTGTCTGGAGCCGCCTGTCCCGTCCCTGCCCAGTCTCAGTTACGTTAGGTCACATTTATTTTTACTTATTTTGCTTTAATTTCTCACGTTTTAACACTCACGATAGATCAGACCACATTAGACATTGTTTCATTTCGGTGCCTACTTAGTTCACACTTTACTTATTTTAGTGCAATAGAGTTTTATGTACTCGGCCCACTTGGGCAAGATTAAGTTTCTTAGCTTTGTACTATTTAGTACCGCATATATTCATAGCCAAGAAGACCTGTAATATAGTTCTGATGGGTTATGTTGGTTTGTTTTAAGTAGGATCTTAATTATTATATGGACCTTAAACGCTTTGGCATATTAAACGTTTTTGCCCTAGTACAAACCTTACCCTTTTGTTTTTCAGCCTATTAGCACTTTCATAATAATGCATTTGACCGTGCGCCATTACATATTTTATGTAATTCATTTTTCAATCAGTATTACCAAGGTAAAATATATTTTTCTATGTCTATGTGGGGCACAAATATATGTTCACTGTTTTTATATTTAAGGGGCACACTGACTTTCCCTATTTTATTGTTTAAACATATTGTTGTGTGTAAGGGAAATTTTCTTTAACAATAATAGTGTATTTTTTCATGTTTAGTATTTTACTTTGCTTTTTTCCTATGTCAAAATGTGCACAGTCATGCATACTTTAATCATGGGTAACGTCTATGTCTATTGTAAAATTACAGGTTGCTGTGGCAACCATTAGTGAGTGACAAGCATATAAACTTTCAAACAGAATGTACCTGATGTAGTGATCAAGGCGGTACGCCGCCGAAACGCGTCTAGGTCGTTGTTGGATCAATAAACCTCTTCTTTGTCATCATCTCACGGAGTCAGTGCCTGTCTGTTCATCGTTGCCAGGATTGGTATCAATATATATATATATATATATGCATCCAAAAGCGGTTCACTTTTCCCCAGGTTGTTGGCGCTCCAAAAGGTGCGTGACCCACGCGGTTGAACCAAACCGCTAAACATGCAGCAAATCCTTCGTGTTGAAGAAAAAAGGGTCGCACTCCAGCAGTGATAATCCAACTGGTTAATTTATTCTTGAATAATTTTTAAGCAAGCACAGACCAACCAACGCGTTTCGGCATTTCAAAATACCTTGCTCACGGCTGATTTTTAGCGCAATCTACCTTATTTTTAAATTAATTCACAGGAAACGCTAATACCTCATTTCCTGTTTGTGACAGGGTTATCTCCTCAGATTTCTGGGAGATGTAGTCCCCTGTTATTTTCTGTGATTAAATATATACAAACGTGCACAGTGATAATGCGGAAATTCATTCCTAACTAGTTAAGTGAATTAAAATCAATTGATAATTATACCACCATAAGAGAGCATCATCATAACATTACACGGGTATTTTTTACTACTGCATGGTAGAATATTAATGAATGTCCAGCTTGTATTTAGAGTTTTCTTTGGCACCATTACAATCCTCGATGGAGATTTACTTCTGTCCAATCTTTGTTTTGACTCCTTTTGTGCCTGCCAGTGGGGATATCTTTTGTTTCAGTTGCCGGCAACCATTTTGAAATGCTTAGGTCATATCTCGTTGGACAGCTTTTAACCCTCCAGTGGGGATATGTGTGCCTTGTTAAAAGAGCCGAATAGATTTGCTCAGTTTCCCTTATATTCTCCTCCATTTGTTACCCTCCAGTGGGTGAAGTATTCCCATGCAGATACCAGTACTCAAACAATGCGTGATGATGACTTCTAGGTGTGACTTTCATCCTATTGCACACTGAGGGAGACTATATATTTAACTAAATGTGTATGTACAGTTCCTCCGACTGATTTAAGCCATACGGTGTCATGCTTCTGAGATTCTTTTTGTTGCAGTCTTTTGACCCTGTTTCCTCCTCGTACACTGGCTGGTATGGTCTCAATCCCATAGAATTTCAGAGTTTTCCAATTTCCATTGTGGTGTAGCTCCATATGTTTGGCCACTGCATTGTTTCTATCTTTGTTTTTCGTGGCACGTACATGCTCCAGCAGTATTCTTTTCTTTAACTCGCAGATGGTGCTTCCCACATATTTTAACATACAAGGGCACTCAATCACGTACACTGTATATTGACTTTTGCCAGTTATAAGCTCTCTGATCTGCCAGACTTTGTTATTGGCCATCGTGATTTCTGTGACTGGTTTTGCAATTTGGCACACTTTGCAGCCGTGGCATTTGATGAAACCCTTTGTTTTAAGCCATGTGTCCTTTTGTTGTTTTGCTTTAAAATGGCTGTGTACCAACCGATCTTTTAGATTTTTGTCCCTGCGGTACGTTATTGTTGGATGTGATCCCATTCTTTCACCTATTGTTCCATCCAGCTGTAGTATTTTCCAGTTCTTTTTTATTATGCCTGCAATTTTCTTAGATTCCTGAGAAAAATCCATAATTAATCTTATGGGTTCCAATTCTGATTGTTTCTCACAATTTTTTGGCACAAGACATTCCTCTCTTGATCTCTCATTTGCTCTGTTCCAACATCTCTTTACAATGCTTTTGATGTATTTTCTATATTTAAATCTTTCCATTGTCCTAACACTGTGTTTCTTCCATTCCTCCTCTTCACTACAAATTCTTCGTAAGCGAAGAAACTCACCATATGGTATGCTGGATATTAGGGATGGTTGGTGGAAGCTTGTTGCTTCCAGAGTGGCATTAGTTGCTGTGATCTTGCGATGAAGTGTAGTTTCTAATCGATTGTTTTTCACATAGATTTCTGCATCCAGGAAAATTACCCTTTCCTTGTTGATTTCATGTGTAAACTTGAGATTAGGTATACTGGTGTTCAGAATTTCAAAATAGTCCTGGAAATCATCCTCATTCCCATTCCAGATGATTAGGAGATCATCTATGAATCGCGTCCAGCTAACTATCCTTTTTGTGTATTTGTCCTGCTTGATATTCCACGCAACCTCCTTCTCCCACCAGCCCATTACCAAACAGGCGTAACTGGGGCTAAAAGAAAAGCCCATAGCCGCTCCGTTTCGCTGGCGGTATAGATCATCACCAAATAAGAAGACATTGCTTGTCAGACATAGGGAGATCATATCTGTCAACATCTCATTATGTTCCTTGTAGTGGATATTCCTTTCCTGTAGGAAGTGGTTACAGGCCTTTAGGCCTAGAATGTTGTCGTTGTTAGTATATAGAGCTATCACGTCCATTGTGATCAAATGGTAGGTACTTTGCCAGGTTATGTTATGTAAGATTCTCAGGAGATCCGTCGTGTCCTTGATGTATGAACTCAAATCTGCCCCATATGGGATAAGAAAATGGTCAATGTAGTTTGCCATAGGTTCCAATAGGGAGCCCTTCGCTGACAAAATGGGCCTCCCTGGTGGTTCCTTTGGGTCTTTATGTAACTTCGGGAGAAAATACATGGTTGCCAATGTTGGGAAATCCACAGATAAATATTTGCTTTCTCCCTCGTCAATCAGATTTTTTGATACCCATACCCTGAGTCTTTTGTCAATTTCATTTTTGATTGACATGGTGGGGTTTGTTTGCAGTTTTTCATAGTATGTACAATCTTTTAGTTGACGAAGTGCCTCCGCGATGTATAATGCTCGATCCCAAACCACCACGTTGCCACCCTTATCTGCCATTTTGATTTCTATTTGATGGTCATTGGCTAGTTTTTCTAGGGCTTCTCTTTCCGTCTTCGTTAGATTATCTTTATAGTTTGTTTTTTTCATTTTATAAAGATCATGAATGACCGCCTCTTGAAAAATATCAATTTTGTTTCCAGGAGCAAGCTGTGGGTAGAACTTTGATTTGGATCGTTTTTCACTCAAACCTGCCCCTAATTGTGGACATGCTGTCTACAGGGATATCTCTTCCCCTTCTTCTGCATTCAAATTGAGTAATGTCAAAAAGTCATTCGATTCTTTTGCCAGAAGCGTAGATGTAGGTTTTTCCACTATTCTTGATAGTTTTTGTCTATTCTGATTTTCCAAAAAGTGTTTTGCCAGTTTAATTTTGCGAATATATAGATAAAGATCTATCCTTGTTTGTGCTAGATACATTCTTTGTACCGGACAGTAGTTGATACCACAATTTAAAAGTGAAATTTCTGCTGAGGACAGTTCGTGTTTTGAAAGGTTCACTACTTGGAGCTCATCAGTTATTGGTCCCTCCTCTGTCTTATGCTCCTGGTTTTCGTACCTATCCTTTTGGATGAACTGATTGCATCTTCGTCCCCTTCGTTGCGATTTCTTTGATGCCATGATTTTCCTCTTCCTCTTCCTCGCGGTTGTCGTTGCGCCATTTGATTTTGTTCCCATTGACGTTGCTGTAGGACAAGGCGCATATCCCCTAAAAACGCTGATCTTGCACCATCCACTGGCGTTTCTGATTCTCCTCCACTCAAATCAGTAGAGGTCAGGGAAGAGAGGCTGCTTGATGCACACGCGAAATTACTCGCTATTCCTTGTTGCTTAAAGGGGTCAAATTTTCGCGCGAAAGTGAAGATCCGTCCTTCCGCAGAATCGATGGTATCCCGTACAAATTTATTGTGCTTCCGCTGTCTTACTACATCTTCATGTTTGTCAATTTGGCATTCTAAGTCATCCTTGAACTTTGACATTTCTGTGTTTAATTTAAGGGACTCCAGTTCTTTCTCCACTTCTTGCAATTGCTCCTTAATTTTTTCCAAAGCAATCTCTATGTGTTTTACAAGTATTTTTATTAATCCCAAAGAGGAATTCAATGTATGTTCGCCCCATTCTTGTAATAGGTCATTTGTTGCATCCTGGTGGCTGGGCATTAACATAATCCTTAGGCCCCTCGGGACCCGTTGCACTTCCAAATATTTCTTTAATGTTATCATTTCCCAAGATTTATTTATCTCTTTTTTGCTCAATTTTTCCCATAGTCGTAATTTACTTTTAGTATCAGTTTTGCCAGATATATTTTGTTTGTCCGGTTCTTTTTGCATATTTCCTTTTTCGAACATAGTTGTTAACTGTTCTTTTCTTTTAGCCTCCCTCTTTTCCATTTTATATATATATATATATTATCTACTGGCGGTCGCCAGTAGATAGTTATAGTTAGGACCTAGTTTCCATAGGAAAAGCATTTTTTCTTTTCCCAATAACTTTGGCACTGGTTGACGAATCTTTGCGAAATTTTCAAAACTAGTGGCCCGCTCCGGTCAGCTCCTATCCTGAAAGTTTAGGGGTGATTCACCAAGCGGGGGCCAAGAAAAAAGGGGGTCCCAAAACGTGTTTTCTCCATGTTATTTTCCATAGGAAACTTTAGACACGGCTACAGCCCAAACTGCTGAACGGAATTACACCAAATTTGGCAAAAAGGTAGCCCTTGGTTCAGAAAGAGCCCTTTTTGTTAAATGGTGTAAATCCATTCAGTAGTTCCCGAGAAATTTAAAAAAAAGAGGTCGGAAAATGAATTTCCCATAGGAAACTTTAGACACGGCTACAGCTCGAACTGCTGAACGAAATTACACCAAATTTGGCAAAAGGTAGTGCTTGGTTCAGAAAGCACCCTTTTTTAAATGGTGTAAATCCATTCAGTAGTTGCTGAGAAAATCAAAAAATAAAAGTTTCGATATCTAGAGGCGCGGTGGATCCGCTGACCCTCCAGACCACAAGCTTTATTCTAATTGGCTGTCAACACTCCAAACCAGGAAGTGTTGGCAGCCATCTTGTGACTCGGTAGAACCGAGTCACAAGAAAAGAGAAAAACAAATGCGAAAAACAAGAAAAGGTGGCAGGGTAGAAACACCCTGACCCCCTAGGCCTGCTCAGGGGGTCCCAGAAGGACCCCCAGAGCCCAAAAAAGCATTTAAAAAAAAAAGAAATCGGCGAGATTCGCACACCCAGCGCGAATTACGGCCGAAAAAAAAAAAAAAAACGAAGCGCGGGTTTCCGTGCTTCGTTATTATTTAGCCCCCGGGTGGGCCAAGTCCCGGGGGCATGACATATTGTAATTGTGGGGGCCCAGGGAGGCCCCCGCAGCCCCGGGGACCACCACCCCCTGGGGCTTTCTTTAAATATTTGCGGGGGGTACATGGCCCCCCCACAGCCCCGGGGAACGCCACACCCCCGGGGCTTGTTTTATTTAATGTGTGGGGGGCCTCCAAGGCCCCCCCAAGCCCCGCGGACCGCCACCCCCGGGGCTTCTCTTAAATATTTGCGGGGGGCACAAGGCCCCCCGCAGCCCCAGGGACCGCCACCCCCCGGGGCTTTTCTTAAATATTTGTGGGGGGGCACATGGCCCCCCACAGCTCCGGGGACCGCAACCCCCCTGGGCTTTTTTTTTTAAAGAACCTGTGTGGGGGGGCTCGAGCCCCCCCACATGCCTTGGGGACCGCCACCTCCCTGGGCACTAACTATGTAAATTTGGGGGTCCGTTACGGACCCCCGAGCCCCGGGGACCACCACCTCCCCAGGGCTTTGCCAATGTTGGGAGGGGGGCCGCACTCAAGGAGCCCTTGATGGCCCTGGGGACCGCCACCCCCCAGGGCCGGCTCCTGCAGTGTCCCGGGGTGCCCACCCCCGGGACACTGCTGTTTGCAATGACAGGGCGGGAGCCGTGCGGCTCCCACCCTGTCATTGCAAACTGCTTTGCTTTATTGAAGCGAGAGCAGGGAAACCTGTTGTCGCTTCAATGAAGGAAAGCAGATTGCTTTTCCACAAGGGGAGCTGCATGTCAGCAGCTCCCCATGTGGAAAAGCAATGCCGGCTCCTGCAGGACGCGGGGAGCCAGCGGGACCATGGGGGGATTGGGGCTCCCCCCACGGTCCCCAACGGATAGGGCCTGCCCCGGGGATGGGGTCCCCAGGGCTAGAAGTGGCCCGGGAGGGGGGCCACACGGCCCCCTCCCAAAATAAAAAAAAATAAAACAAAAAATAAAAAAATAAAGGCCGGCCCCGGGGGATGTGGTCCCCGGGGCCAATAGAGGCCTCAGGAGGGGGGCCACGCAGCCCCCCTCCATAAAAAAAAGAAAAAAAAATGTGGCCATGCCTCGGGGGATGGGGTCCCCGGGGCCGGAATTGGCCACGGGAGCGGGGCCCACGCGGCCCCCATCCCGTTCAGTTTCTTTTTTTTTTTTTTAAAAGGGGTCAGGCCCTGGGAGATGGGGTTAAAAATGTTTAAAAAAATAGACTGCGATCGTGCCGGAGGCCCCGCCCCCTCCCAGCAACACTCTGCAAACGCGCCCTGTGGCGGGTTTTAAAATGCGCCACGGGGCGCGTTTGCACAGTGGTGAAGGGAGGGGGTGGGCCTGAGGTGACATATGTGCAAACACGCCCTGTGGCGCGTTTTAAGTTAGGGAATTAATTCCCCTTCAATCCTGAGGGCCCCTGGGGGCCAACTAGCCCACCAGGTGCCTCCAGTAAGCGCCACAGGCCTGCGTTGCAGAGAGGTAGTCCAGGCCACGCCCCTTTTTACACCTCTCCGCAATGCTGCTCTGTGGCTCTTACTGGAGGTACCTGGTGGGCTAGTTGGACCCCAGGGACCCTCAGGATTCAAGGGGACGTAATCCCCCAACTTAAAACGCACCATGGGGCGCGTTTGCACAGTGGTAAAGGGAGGGGGCGGGGCCTGAGGTGACATGTGTGCAAACACACCCTGTGGCGCATTTTAAGTTGGGGAATTAATTCCCCTTCAATACTGGGGGTCCCTGGGGGCCAACTAGCCCACCAGGTACCTCCAGTAAGCGCCACAGGGCTGCATTGCAAAGAGGTGGTCCAGGCCACGCCCCTTTTTACACCTCTCTGCAACGCAGCTCTGTGGCGCTTACTGGAGGTACCTGGTGGGCTAGTTGGACCCCAGGGACCCTCAGGATTCAAGGGGACTTAATCCCCCAACTTAAAATGCGCTACGGGGTGCGTTTGCACAGTGGTGAAGGGAGGGTGCGGGGTCTGAGGTGACATGTGTGCAAACACGCCCTGTGGCGCGCTTTAAGTTAGGGAATTCATTCCCCTTCAATCCTGAGGGGGCCAACTAGCCCACCAGGTACCTCCAGTAAGCGCCACAGGCCTGCGTTGCAGAGAGGTGGTCCAGGCCAGGCCCCTTTTTACACCTCTCTGCAATACAGCTCTGTGGCGCTTACTGGAGGTACCTAGTGGGCTAGTTGGACCCCAGGGACCCTCAGGATTCAAGGGGACTTAATCCCCCAACTTAAAACATGCCACGGGCGTGTTTGCACAGTGGTGAAGGGAGGGGGCGGGGCCTGAGGTGACATGTGTGCAAACACGCCCTGTGGCGCGTTTTAAGTTGGGGAATTAATTCCCCTTCAATCCTGAGGGCCCCTGCGGGCCAACTAGCCCACCAGGTACCTCCAGTAAGCGCCACAGGCCTGCGTTGCAGAGAGGTGGTACAGGCCACGCCCCTTTTTACACCTCTCTGCAACGCAGCTCTGTGGCACTTACTGGAGGTACCTGGTGGGCTAGTTGGACCCCAGGGACCCTCAGGATTCAAGGGGACTTAATCCCCCAACTTACAACGTGCCAGGGGGTGCGTTTACAGAGTGGTGGAGAAAGGGGGCATGGCCTTTGTCTACATCTCACCAATCCCACTGCGTTGGGCTTACTGGAGGTAAAAGGTAGGCTAGTTGGCCCCTAAAGGACCCCCAGCAGTGAAGGGGACTTCAATCCCCATCCAAGAGCGTGCCAGGGAGCGCGTTTGTAGAGTGGTGGGCAAAGTGGGCATGGCCTGGTACGAGTAGTTACCAATGCTGCTGTGTGGGACTGACTGGAGGTAATAGTTTGGGAAGTTGGCCCCCAAGGATGTCCTTGGGGGCCAACTACCCCTCTTGTTACCTCCAGTAAGTCCCACACAGTGGGATTGCTAAGACGTCTTTGGAGGCCATGGCCCCCTTTCTCTACCACTCTGCAAACGTGCCTCGTGGCAGACTACGGGATGGGGGATGAAGTCCAATTTAGTCCTGAGGGAGTTTGGGGGCCAATAATCCCTCCTGGTACCTCCTGTAAGTCCTACGCAGCGGAATTCCTGAGCGTTGGTTGGACGCCCAGCACCCTTTCTCCACCACTCTGCAAACGCGACTACTAGTTAAAGTAGCATATTTCTGCACCTCTGACTTAGAGGTCGTTTTTATCCCCCTGCCCTATTATGTACTAGGGCCTTACAGAGGAGGTCATGCTAATCACATTGGTACCCCAACGCATAGTGTTCCCTAGTGTATGTAGGTGTTTTCACTGTATTCTAAGTGTCTTTTAGCATAGCACTGGCTCTAGGCCTGGTTAGTCAGAGTCAGTTACCACCAGTACCTGTCTGAAAAAGTTGTGGGCACAGGATGATTTTGCAACAAGGCCTCTTTCTGCTCCTCTGTTGGTTCTTTCTGCACATGTCTTGCTTCTTCCTGCACTTTTCTTCATCTTTGTGGACTTCTCTTGCTTCTTTCTGCATTTCTTTAGCTTCTTTCTGTGCGTTTTTTCTTCTTTCTTCACATGTCCTACCTCTGTAGGCATAGTTAGAAACTAGCATTTAAAAAACCTTAGAAATTCACTTAAAAACCATAGGTTTCAGGCACGTTATAGTTAGAAATTAGCATTTAAAAAACCTTTGAAATTCACTGAAAAAACCATAGGTTTCAGGCACGTTATAGTTAGAAATTAGCATTTAAAAACCTTAGAAATTCACTGAAAAAACCATAGGTTTCAGGGACGTTATAGTTAGTTGGAGATTTCACTCGTATAAAACCATAGAAATTCGGCCGTTATAGTTAGTAGACCTAACTATAACTCGCGCCCCCGCAATGCACTGCTGATGACGTCACATATTACATCACTCATGACATGCTCAGTGACATCACTGATTACATCAAATGACATCACTGATGAAATCACTGATGAAATCATCCACGTGATCATCTGATGCACCTCCTCATACCCTAATAAAACCTTTCATACACCCACTCTAAAATACAGACCACCAATATCAAAACCATAGACAGACCAATAGCAGTTAGTACATACCTGCTCAGTGATTCATACATCTACACACACATCCACCCACTAACCCATACAGTCACTCATACACACAGTCATTCATCTATACAGCCACTGATATATCCACTCATAAACCCATATAGACACTCACACACTGCCACTCACCCAAAGAGTTACTCATACACCTGGTCAGTCATGCAAAGAAACTATCACACACCCATTTCCTTGCTTATACAGTCATACACACACCACCACACCTATTTATAGAGATACTAACACATACTTACTCTCTTAAACAATCACTCATAGAAACACACACTCATCCATACAGATACTCTTGCAATCACTCACTCTCACATATAGTCATTTATATACTCCAACACTCACATATACTGCTTTAAAACATATGTAGTTACTCACACATGCACCACTGAGACATCCATTTACTCACCAACACACCCATACACACACTCACCCACCCATAAAGGTGTTTCCATATGCACTCTTGAACCTATACACCCAGTGAAACAACCACTCACATATCTATGTCCAGAGTCACACACCCCCCACCCACCCACAAAGACACTCAGGCACCCATACAGATACTCAGACAACCAATAAATAACCCATATAGACAATCATGTAGCTACTCACCAAGCCATGCAGCCGCTTACACACTAACTAACAGACTAATAAAGACATTCACAGAGTTTAGTCTCTAACCCATGCATTCAGTAAGACAAATTTAATCACTCACTTATACAGTCAGTCACACACCTACTAAATCATCCATTCAGACACTCATACACCCACTCATAATTCAATACACCTTGGCATATATATATATAAAACATATTTTTATACTTTATAGAAACACACATTCACTGGATGATGTCATCAGTGATGTCATCAGTGATGTCATTTGAGATGTCATCAGTGATGTCATCAGTGATGTCACTGAGCATGTCATGAGTGATGTAATATGTGATGTCATCAGCAGTGCATTGCGGGGGCGCGAGTTATAGTTAGGTCAACTAACTATAACGGCCGAATTTCTATGGTTTTATACGAGTGAAATCTCCAACTAACTATAACGTCCCTGAAACCTATGGTTTTTTCAGTGAATTTCTAAAGGTTTTTAAATGCTAATTTCTAACTATAATGTGCCTGAAACCTATGGTTTTTTCAGTGAAAAAAAAAATATATATATATATATATTGTTTGTACTCCATTTTAAAACGCCGGTTTCACCCAGTAGAAGGAGCACGGACCACAGGATCTTTGCAAATCATCGATTTATTCCACTCAGTAAACAACCTCGTCAGCCATGACGCGTTTCGACCCAATTTGGGTCTTGATCACATGACGCGCTTCAGGGATGGGAGGTACCTTTTATACCATTTTAGTTAACCATTTTTTTACATTTTTTAAAGTGACCAGTGCATTTTTAGAAAATAAGGTTTTAACATAGAGATAGATGACAGACTTCATGGTTGACAAACATTTGACCATAGGTTTTTTTAAATAAATATGTTGATGTTTAAAACGATATCGGTATAAATACCTCAATATTTGTATAAATTAAAAACCTTGCCTCAAAATTGTTTAAAACCATAAAATCT
This sequence comes from Calotriton arnoldi, assembly GCA_963921515.1. Taxonomy (NCBI): domain Eukaryota; kingdom Metazoa; phylum Chordata; class Amphibia; order Caudata; family Salamandridae; genus Calotriton; species Calotriton arnoldi. Next base: position 495,218 of record CAWUFW010005945.1, read on the forward strand.
ATAAAATACTGAATAGGATCAAACAATGAGTAAAAACTGATTTGTAGCAGCAATAATAACAATTACATTTTAAAACTGTTATTTGAAATACATCCAGGTTTAAATACCTCCTATTTTTCCTAACTGAACTTGTTACATTCAAACAATTTTATTCGCTCAATTTAGAACAGTATTTCTAATAAAACCTCTAAACAGTATAAACCTTATGACTAAAAGTGACCTGTGCTAGTGCAAAATGTGAACCATAAAGTGCTAAGTGCTTTTTATATAAATATCTAAAAAATGTGTTAAAAAACCTCACTACCCCGTGAATATTAAGAAAATTTGGGAATTTGTTGGCGGAAATAAAAAGCCCATATTCACAGTTGTATTGATACATGATAATATGTCATTAGTATATCTTACATGATTTCTGTTCTTTAATCTACAGGCATGTGTGTAATTCCTCCGTTGCATTAAGACCATCCGGGTACTTAGTATTAAGATTTAAAATGTATCGGGTTTCCAGTTGCCTAAGAGCTTTTTCTCTGTTGCCACCTCTTTTATTGGGGGGGATGGAGTCTATCAAGAAATATTTTAAATCAGTAGGAACCCCATCGTGAACCTCACCAAAATGGCGAGCCACTGGATAGGATTGGTCTCTATTTTTGATTGCCCTGATGTGCTGGAGTATCATTGTGTGTCCTTGCAAAATTGTACTGCCTACATAACGCAGGCCACAAGGGCACTCCAGCACATAGATCATATATATATTATAAAATAGAAACTCACCCCAACAGTGATTAAAAATAAAACTAATTACTTCAACCTCTACAAACAACATACAAATACACATTTAAAATCAAACTGAAACACTTTTTTCTGCCAACAGAAAAGAAAGCACCTGCTCTACTTTACAACATGAATGGAAAAGGTCTAAAAAAGTGTGAAACAGCTAAGAGCCTACATGTACATATAAGCAATAAAAGTAGTTGCATGATTTTTTATATGAATAACACATTAATAAACATTTAACATGTTTAATTATTTATAACATTCTGCTACTTTCAGAGACAATGACAGAAAGAGTAAGATACATAACATCCTAGAAAGGAAAGCATTTGCTAAGTCAAATGGGCTACACCTACAACCATTAAAGTACATCGATGGAAAATGAGGATTGGAAATGTGCTAAATATTATTCTACTGCATGCTATTGGAGGGCTACCACAAAAGATGTTGTAATTAATGGAAATGAACACAATTACCCCCCAAATGTTCCAGAAATAGAAGTAAGGGAGGTATTGCAGGATATAGGATAGGCAAGCACTAGATCCCAGAGGCCCACAACCAAAATCCCAAAGTCCCTGAGCACATCACAGGCCAACTACCACCTATGTCCACTTTAAAACATTTAATTGCATGGACTAAAAAGCTACTTGTGATATTCCTCCTGCCCCTAAAGGATACCAAGATATAGAATTACCTGAATACTTAAAAATGACACATAGGGCCTCATTAGGATGGCAGTCTGACCGACACTCCCAGGTCGTTGGTGGCGGTCCAACCGACATCCAGCAGAGCGGTCCGACTGCTGCATTATGATGTGGAAGGTCGGACTGCATTAGTCGGCAGGATGAAGAGGGACAAGGAGTCAGTCGGGCCATCGTTTGGATCGTAATCCCTAAAAAACAGGCAGTGCCTGCGCAGGCACCGCCGCAGAGATTACGATGTCACTTTCCAACAGCATTTCCATAATGGTCCGACCACCATGGAAAGGCTGTCGGATAGTGACTTTGGGGCCCCAAGCAGGTCCCCTGTGGGCCTCCACTAGGAGGCCCGAGGAGCACCTGGGGTGCCCCCAAATATTCATACCCTATGTAGTGCCTGGCACATGGTGAATGGATGTTTAAAAACAACAATTTTCCCATTGTGGCTTGAGCTGCGGCCCTTTTTGGGCTGCAGCCATGAATCCAACAGCCTACACGGCGGTCACATCATAATTTGGTGGGTGGGACCACCAACTAATTGTTGGTCCGTCCGAATCACACTGCGATGTCTGACCGCATTCGTAATCAAGCCCATAATGAGAAACCCTTCATGGTATATTACAACCTAAACAATGATAGAGAAGCCCTTATATTTTCTACAGCAGATAAATTGTCAAACTTGGATGATGGATGGGACCTTTAAAATGTGTCCCAAACCATTCACTCAGATATACACCATACATGATGAATATCAAACTGCAAATATCACTTTTATATATGCCTTACTACCAAATAAAGAAAGTAGCACTTACTACAAACTCTTAAATCACATTAAACATAAAACAAATAACTACTACCCACAAAAAAATCATAGACTTTGAAAAAGACATGATTCAAACTATTGTAAAAGGTAGCCCCACACAGCCATACTACCATTTCAATCAAAGCATATGGAGAGACCCTCACAATCTGCACTAAAGGCCTGATTAAGATATTGGCAATTCATCCACTGGACCGCCGATGCCGCAGTCGTGAGACCACGACAAAGCCTGCAGTGTCCCATCCGCCATATTACGAGTGGACTGCCGGGCTGGGGGTCTGAATTAGGTGGTCCCACGGAGGTGGTATGGCTAAGACATTGAAAAGGGCTGCAGCAGATGCTCCTTTTGCACTACCGCGCACTGTGTGCCATGCACCATGTTGTGCATGGCACACAGTGCACCCACTACAGTGTATGGAGAGGGGGGGCACAAAATGTACCCATATGTTCTACCCCCACAATCAAAATCACCCAGGGGACCTGTTTGGGTTACCTTCCTTCCCTTTCTGCCATCCTTTTCATGGTGAAGTTCCCGCAATGAAAAGGCTGTGGAAAAGGGATCTCGTAGTCCTGAAGGCGGTGCCTGCCTCAGCACTGCTGCCATTTACAGCCACCTTTGCCTCTGTTGCACAGTCTGCATACAAGATCCTGGCGGTGTCAGTGGTGTTGTGTCAGGCTGGTAGTGGTCCAACTGCCAAACTTGTAATTGGGCGGTCAGATTGCCTAGGTTGCTGCGGTTGGACTGCAACCACGAGTACGGCAGTCCTGGGACCACCTTACTCGTAATCAGCCCCTAAGTGTAGAATATGCTACAATCAATTTGCCTTTGAAATAAAAAATATTATAGCACTAGCCTATGCCCCTGTCACAGAGGTAGCTAACCACTGCAATGTACTAATAGAAATTCCCTTCTGCCAAAAACATAAAGACAAACGAAGGCCCCACCCCAAATACTGTATTTCGAAAATACTTGGGCTGGAAGACTACATTGCTTCATAAACAGACTCCAACCCAAATTCCAAATACCATGATGAAATGTCTAGGACAGCACTTTGGCACAGGAAGCCAAAACAAACAATGCAGTGGAAGGATGGCACAATGCCTTCTAATCCACACTATTTAGAACACAACCTATACTCTATAAATTTATAGAAGCATTACTTAAAAGAGCAAAGCTACCAACAACTATGAATGGAGCAATATGTAACCCTAATTGCACTTAAACTTAGCAAACAAGCTAAAAGAATGTGCAACTGGTTACAAATTAACCCCATAACTGCTGGGCCTTCCAACCCCTTCCAGTGCTGAGCACTTTTTCAGTCATTTGCAGCTTGTACTTAGGGCTCCATAACTTTTTCCCACATGAGATAACCACGCCAATTTTGCATCCTTTTTAGGAAAAAAGTTCTCCGGATAAAAGTGTCTGTTTTTTTCCTAAAAATATCTCAACATATAGTTTGCTGTGCTAAAGTCACAATCTTACCAGTTTGTAGGAATATGCAGAGCGGAATAAAAAACCTAATTAATTACAAAGTTTTTGGCAATTTTCAAAGAGGTAGCTCATTTTTCTTATTTTTTGTTCTCAACCTACTTCCAGTTTGTGGTGAAAACGAGTGTGAAACCCATGGGTGAAGCAGATATGCTACACATTTCTGTAAAGTAGACAACATTTTGAAATTAGCAAGGGGTCATATATGTAGATCCCTCAAGGTTTTCTCAAAGAAACTAACTGGTAAAATAGTGAAATAATGAAAAGGAGTAGGAAAAAATTAACATGCTGTCTGAATATTTTTGTCACGATGGACCATTTACAAAAGCAATATACATTTACATCTGCTAAATCAGTCTGGTTGTGGGGATGTATAGCGTTTGTAGGTTCTCCAAGAACCCAAGATTCCCAGAGCCAACAACTGAGCTGAACCATACAATGATTGTTCATTGTGTATTGAGTATAGACCAATTCATATGGTGAAATATATAGAGTGAAAAAAAGGTATCAAGGAAAACTTTGTATTTATGAAATGGCCACAAGATATGGAATTTAGGAGCAGTGGTTATTTGTATATCTCTGAATTTGTGGGTACCCATACTAGCATATGATTTAGAGGGTATTTTTCTAAATGTCTTCTTTCTTACACACTGTCTTACATTTGGAAGGCACATATGCAAGCAAATCCAATAATTGGTAATAACAAATGTGCTACTATTCTATGCTCCCACATATCTTACAATAAGAAATGGTGCTTTACTTGTGTGGGTAGGCCTAGTGCCCATGACAGTAAACTGGCCAAACCACAACATGGACACATCACATTTGTTCACCGAAAACTGACTGTTTTTTCCTAATGTGGGTAGCTGAGTATTTTGGTCCCTAGCTCAGCCACCACCTAGGGAAATCTAGCAAACCTGCACATTTCTAAAAACTCAACACCTAAGAAAATCCAGAGAGGGGTGACTTGTGTGGCTCTCACCAGTATTTTGTACCCAACATCCCTTTCAAACCTCAAACTTTGACTAAAAAAATCACATTTCTGAAATGGAAAGTTCTGCAAGCTGCGGGGACCACAAACTTTCTTTCACCTAGCATTTCCCAAAGTCTCCCGATAAAAATGGTACCTCACTTCTGTGGATAGGCCTAGTGCCTACGGGAGGAAAGGGCCTAAGACGCAACATGGCTAGATCACATTTTTCCACAGAAAACTGACCATTTTTTTCAAAGTGGGTAGCTTTGGATTTTGGGCCCTAGCTCAGCCAGCACTACAGGAAATCTAGAAACTTGCACATTTTTGAAGATTAGACACCTGGTAGAATGCAGGGTGGAGTGCCTTGCATGGTTCCCCACAGGATTTTCTTACCCAACATCCCATGCAAGCCTCAAACTTTGCTAAAAAAATACATTGTCCTTGCATGTCTATGATGGAAAGTTCTGGAATCTGCAGGGAGTCACAAACTTCCTTCCACCCAGCACACCCGCAGGTCTCCCTATAAAAATGGTACCACCTGTGTGGCTAAGCCTAGTGCCCGCAACAAGGAAGTGCCCAAAATGCAACATGGATACACCACCTTTTTTCCAACAAAATACAGATACGTTTATCACAAAAATCAAAAGATTTGAAGAAAACCTGCCCATGGAATGGTGTGTGGGATACAGCGAAATTCCACTGTGATCGTTCAGTAGGAAAAAACCTTTTTTTCTAGAGACACCTCACCCACCAGGATCTCCCCTTGGTGGCATGCTTCATCATGGGGTTCATCCCAATCCTGTACGGATTGAGGCGTGCTATGACTTGACAGTAACGCAGGAGCACTTATTGATGTAGTAAATGATAAAGATAGTGAGGTGGGAGGGAGTAGAAAATAAAGTTAAAAATACCTGACTAGTTGGACAATTCTTTTTTTCCCGCCCCTAGCCGGTAAGGTTAAAATCAGGGGTTGTGACTGAAGGCATGGACTGTAATGAGTCTGTTCTCTTCAGAAATGATCGGTCAACATGTTTCGAGCCGTTCCTCCATTGGCTTTTCTTCAGGACCTATAGGGAATCTAATCCCAATGGTACCACTCCTCAAGATCCTCTAATGAGGAAACACTGGGTAGCATGCCATACGCATGCACCTAATATACATACGGTTACAATTGAGTCATTCTGTATCTGTAATGAAAAGAAGAAGAAAATTTAAAAACATGGGCTCATCAGCCTTGGCTGACAAACCCAAATGCAGTCAAAGGACATAAATATGCAACACCCTGCAGTGCGGGTGCTCAGTCAAACTAAAAACCAATGATCACTCCTTACGTGAAAAATCGTAGTTTACACTCAGTGGCTGTGAAAATGTCTCCACCGTGATAGGGAGGCATTGTGAAACAAAACAAGACAAGACAACACATAAACATATAAAATATCAGATTACATACATTTTGGACGCTATGCTATTGCGTCATGGTCTTTGCCAGGGAGGAGGGGCCTGTAGTCAAACCCTATTTTGTGGAGAAAAATGGGACACAGGATCGTAAAGATACCCATGTGGAAAAGAGGCAGAGTATTGTACCGTCGCTCGCGGCCATCGCGAGGTGTGCTCCGTAATACCCTCCTTGTTGCTTACTTTGTCAAGGCCATCCTTGGCTTACTTGCCTAATCAATTCCCTGGAGACCGCATCTTAGCGATGTGTGTCTCCGGTTCCTGATTTAAACTGAAGCAAAGCGGCGCTGGCGCGTACGTGCGCGTACGAATACTAGACCGCTTGATGTTTTTCAAAATGGTGGCTTACTGTGGGTCCCCATCGGGGCCATATTGGAATGCCTAAATTACATTGATTAATGCTGGAAACAAATGTGTTTACAAAAAACAAGAAGATACCTGGCCACCAATTTTAAAGGCTGCTATTTATTTAAGCAGACTAAGGAACAGTGCATACAGTCACTGCACCCTACTTGACTATTTTGTAAATATTCAAAACCAGTAATGCAACCATTTCATTATTCAACAGGGCATTCAAAGTATACAATCTTCATTTTACAGCCAAAATACAAAAAAACAATGTGAAATTTGAACACAATGAAGTGAAAAATACATTCATAATAAAGTGAAACATACATTCATAACCTTATAAACAATTACACCAGTCTAATTAGTTAAACATAAGCTCTCTCAAAGGGCCTTGTACTTGGCTTCTATTTTAGAGACAAGCTGCCTATGGGGAATGAAGCGAGGTTAAAGTCTCTGCGGGGAGGCTTTTGTGCTAATGACCCTCTCCGGAGTCTTTAGTTAATGACTGTCCCTCATAGGAAAAGATAGGAAAAATGCCGACGCGTTTCCAATCCCCATGTGACTTTAGGGATTTTCGTCAGGGCTTGAACCACGGTGGAATCTGTCCTTTCAGATGGGTGCGTGAAACCTGTTTCTCTGTTTGTTTCTTCAACGCAACCTTCGTATTTACTTGAGTATTTCTTGGCAGATATTGAAGTGCCTGTCTGATTGATGTTACAACCGCCTGTTCATGAATTCCATCGGCAACGGAGTCGCAGTGGGGTTACTTTGTTTTTGGTGAGTTGTTATTTTTGCTATTGCTTTGGGCTTTTAGCTGAAACGATGTTGGGCGCGATGCACCCTTGCTCATGTAGTGGAATCGTTTATTCCATTTTTGACTCTTCTTCCACTGTTGGCTTAGTCAGAAAATTATTCCATCAGTTGTGAGGGGTATGACATGGATGGGTAAAAAGACCCCAGTGATTAGACCACTACGTGGGGTTATATCACATAGGCTAATAACAAAAGAGTGGATGTAGAATCCTATGGGAGTATCTACAGAAAGATTTCTGCACAAAGAATGTTTTAGTGCAGTACGATATCCCATACTACTAAAAGGGTGACTCAAAGTTATTCATGTCCTTAGGTCTGTATTTACCCGGTGCTGATTACTATCCTGTTGATTATGACCAGGGGTGATGGGCAAAGGACAACGGGGTATAAATTGGAAAGTCAAATGAACAGGCCCCACGGGATATTGTCATTAAGACCCTGGGTATCTGTCCTGAGTTTAAAAACCCATCTCTGCTCTTTCTCCAGAATTTGTTGTTCCCAGTTATCCGTCCTTTTGATATGTTCCAGAATCACCCATTTCAAATAGTGGGGTGTATGTTTCAGTTCAACGAAATGTGATGATATCTTTGTTGTAATGCATTGGCATCGGACATTGCTGCGGTGTTCACAAATTCTGGTGCTCACTTTGCGAGTGGTCATGCCCACATAATGTAGGTTGCACGGGCATGTGATGAGATAGACCACTCCAGCGGTGTTTCAATTTGTCAGGTTTCGCAGTTCCCAACTCATTGCATTATTGAAAACCATAGTCTTTGCGATCCTGGTGAGATGGCAAACGCTGCAATTCCCGCAGGAATAGTGGCCCGTTGGTGGTGTTCCAGAGATAGTTTAGTTCACTGATCTATTGTTTTGAGTTTGGGGCAGGTATGTACTAGCATATCCCTCAGGCTTTTCCCTTTCTTCTGAGAGAACATAGGTTTTGGAATTTTCAAATTTCCGCTGTTCAGGATTCGCCAATGTTTTGCTATGATTTTAGAGACCCGGTCTGAAGCTATGTTGTATGAGGTTATGTAGATTGGCCTTGTTTCCTTTTCATTGTCTGGTTTTGGGCAGGGGGGCTGTGGTTGTTACAGGCGCGTTTCTTTTCTTGTGACACTATTCATCTGGGCTAGTTCCTTGCTATCAGTTTCTTTGTCAGTTTTTCCGCCTGTGTTCTGTAATCGTTGAGTTCTGTACAGGTTCTCCTCAATCTTAGAAATTGCCCGAAAGGTAGATTTTCTTTTAGGTGCCTGGGGTGAAAACTGTCATAAAGAAGTAAGCAGTTCTTTGCTGTTGGTTTTTCGTGGGTATTGGTCTTTAGGATCCCTTCTTCTGCAATGATGTTGAGATCCAGGAAAACTTGTTCCCTCCTGCTCATAGTGTGGGTGAACTTTAAGAAAGTGTTCTGTGTTTTGAGCCATGTTATAAACTCCTCAGCTGTTTACTCATCACCTTCCCAGATTACCAGGATATCATCAATGTATCTTTTACATTCTTTTATGTGACAAAGGGAGGGGTTGGTGTCAATAAGAATTCTGTGTGACTCCAAGTGGTGCACGTATAACCCCGCCACACTAGGGGCAAAAGTACTCCCCATGCTGGTCCCGTGTTGTTGGAGGAATAGCATATCCTCAAAATGAAAGAAGTTTTCTGTTAATGCCCATTTGCAGCATTCCAAAACCAGATGCCTAGGTGTGTGGTAGGTCCTGTTGGCCTCAAACAAGACTTCCTCGATAATATCCAGGGTTTCTTTATGTGGCAGACTCGTGTACAGGCTCTCATCATCCAACCCAATCAGAATACTGGTATTGGGATCAAATGGAAGATTCCGAAGAAGGCATAAGACTGCCTTAGTGTCTTGTAAGTATTTATTGGTACTCTGAATAAGAGGTCTTAGGAAGGCATCTGCAAACTTTAAAAGGGGCTCTAATATCGAGCCGATACCCGACACAATGGGTCATCCCGTGGGATTTGTTAGTGACTTATGGATCTTGGGGATCGTGTAAAAATATGGTGTAGTGGGGTTGGTGTTGATTAAAAATTCCCCTTCTTTTTTAGTGATCCAGTCATGTGTTACTGCTTCCTCTACCATACTTGCTATCTGTATTCGTATTCGTTCTGATGGGGATTCTCTGAGGCGTTTGTAGTTCCTCCCATCATCCCATAGTTTTAGTCACTGTCTGAGGTATGTTGTTTGCAAGACTATGGCGCCACCTTTGCCCCCTGGTTTTATCACCATATTTGCCTCATTAGATAGTTCGAGGATAGCAGCTTGTTCACCCTTGGTTGTGTTATGAAAGACCTTAATAGTCCTGGGGTCAGTCTCACCCACATCTTTTAGAACTGCTTTCTCGAAGGCTAAGATTTCAACTGGGAGGTCTGAATTTGGTGGCGTGAAAGTTGATTTTGGTCGCAGGTCCGTGTCACTTTGGTTGGCATCAAGGGTTGGCTTGTTGGCAAAGAAAACCTTCAGTTTTATTCTTCGGATAAATTCATTGATTTCACAGCTTAATTTAAATTTGTTGAGGCTTGCCATTGGTACAAAGCCTAGGCCTTTTTCCAAAACTCCTATGTGGGTTGAAGACAAAGTCTTCTCAGTTAGATTTACCACTAGGCTGGTCGGTTGCTCGTTCCTGGGTTCTTGATCGAGTCCATGCTCCTTGTGGTCATCCTCATCTGTTCCAGGGGGTCTGACCATTGTACCTGGTGGCCCTTCTTCGTTCGACATCCCTGTGGCATGCAGCCTCACCCTAAAAAAGGCATTTGGGGTCCAGAAAAACCAGATGGTTGTGTTTGGATTGAATTCCAGTAATCATAGTGGTCTTGTTGGAATGGTGGTGGGGGGCCGTAGTAAAAGGGGCCCGGAAAATGTGTTGGACCCTGGAATGAAGGCCATCCTCTCCCTTATCCACCTTGATGTCCTCTCCTTTTGTTATAGTTCCTCCTGTTCTTATGATAGCCTCTTCTGTTGGTGTTGGAATCAGAGCTGTCTGAACCAGAGTCTGATCCATCTGTGTCAGTATTGTATCCTGGATTTCTTCCAGTGGTGTTGTAGTCATCCCTTATGTATGGATACACCTTCTCATGTGAAAACTTCCTTGCATCTTAAATGAATATTTGGAATTTGGTATCCTTGAGGGTGTCTTCAAATTCTCGCATCGTTTTATTCAATTCTTCCAGTCTTTCCTTCAGTTCTGCCACAGTTTGGTAGGATTTCAAACGTACTTCAATTGTATGAATATCATCCTTCATTTCCTGAGATAGATGCACTGCTCTCTTTATAATTAGTGCAAAAACAACAGTTGATGGACAGAATGCAGAACAATGTCATACATTCTCCCCAGTACAGAGATCTGGGCCTAAATCCATCGTTTTTGCTCACCATGCCATTCCAGTTTGAACCCAGCCATATGCAAATCAGTCTTGACCCTGTGCCTCATGGGAACAGTCCAGCCCGAACTGCCAAGCCAGGTCCTCCCTGGACTGGAAACAAGCATCCTAGGACCGGTTTCGGGGTTTCACCCTCTTCAGCCAGGATAGCCTGATTCCAGTGGCATGGAGAGCACGGGACCCACGTCTGGGCATACCCGTCCCACTCGGGGTGACAAATGCAAAAACAACAGTTGATGGACAGAATGCAGAACAATGTCATACATTCTCCCCAGTACAGAGATCTGGGCCTAAATCCATCGTTTTTTGCTCACCATGCCATTCCAGTTTGAACCCAGCCATATGCAAATCAGTCTTGACCCTGTGCCTCATGGGAACAGTCCAGCCCGAACTGCCAAGCCAGGTCCTCCCTGGACTGGAAACAAGCATCCTAGGACCGGTTTCGGGTTTCACCCTCTTCAGCCAGGATAGCCTGATGCCAGTGGCATGGAGAGCACGGGACCCACGTCTGGGCATACCCGTCCCACTCGGGTGACAAATGCAAAAACAACAGTTGATGGACAGAATGCAGAACAATGTCATACATTCTCCCCAGTACAGAGATCTGGGCCTAAATCCATCGTTTTTTGCTCACCATGCCATTCCAGTTTGAACCCAGCCATATGCAAATCAGTCTTGACCCTGTGCCTCATGGGAACAGTCCAGCCCGAACTGCCAAGCCAGGTCCTCCCTGGACTGGAAACAAGCAGCCTAGGACCGGTTTCGGGTTTCACCCTCTTCAGCCAGGATAGCCTGATTCCAGTGGCATGGAGAGCACGGGACCCACGTCTGGGCATACCCGTCCCACTCGGGGTGACAAATGCAAAAACAACAGTTGATGGACAGAATGCAGAACAATGTCATACATTCTCCCCAGTACAGAGATCTGGGCCTAAATCCATCGTTTTTTGCTCACCATGCCATTCCAGTTTGAACCCAGCCATATGCAAATCAGTCTTGACCCTGTGCCTCATGGGAACAGTCCAGCCCGAACTGCCAAGCCAGGTCCTCCCTGGACTGGAAACAAGCATCCTAGGACCGGTTTCGGGGTTTCACCCTCTTCAGCCAGGATAGCCTGATTCCAGTGGCATGGAGAGCACGGGACCCACGTCTGGGCATACCCGTCCCACTCGGGGTGACAAATGCAAAAACAACAGTTGATGGACAGAATGCAGAACAATGTCATACATTCTCCCCAGTACAGAGATCTGGGCCTAAATCCATCGTTTTTTGCTCACCATGCCATTCCAGTTTGAACCCAGCCATATGCAAATCAGTCTTGACCCTGTGCCTCATGGGAACAGTCCAGCCCGAACTGCCAAGCCAGGTCCTCCCTGGACTGGAAACAAGCATCCTAGGACCGGTTTCGGGGTTTCACCCCTCTTCAGCCAGGATAGCCTGATTCCAGTGGCATGGAGAGCACGGGACCCACGTCTGGGCATACCCGTCCCACTCGGGGTGACAAATGCAAAAACAACAGTTGATGGACAGAATTGCTCACTTTGCCACTGGATTCAAGCAAGCCTGGCTGATGACGGCTGAAATGCCAGAAACCGGTCCTAGGATGCTTGTTTCCGGTCCAGGGAAGACATGGCTTGGCAGTTCGGGCTGGACTGTTCCCATGAGGCACAGGGTCAGACTGATTTGCATATGGCCATGTCTGAACTGGGGTGGTGGAGTGAGCTAAAGAATGATGATGGATTAAACCCAGATCAGTTGACTGGGGGTGAGTGTTTGATTGGCTCAAACGTTCCGTCCATCATCCCCTTTTGTATCGCTTTGGTCACCCTAAGTTGGCGGGGGTATGCCCAGACGTGGGTCCCTTGCTCACTTTGCCACTGGATTCAAGCAAGCCTGGCTGATGACGGCTGAAATGCCAGAAACCGGTCCTAGGATGCTTGTTTCCGGTCCAGGGAAGACATGGCTTGGCAGTTCGGGCTGGACTGTTCCCATGAGGCACAGGGTCAGACTGATTTGCATATGGCCATGTCTGAACTGGGGTGGTGGAGTGAGCTAAAGAATGATGATGGATTAAACCCAGATCAGTTGACTGGGGGTGAGTGTTTGATTGGCTCAAACGTTCCGTCCATCATCCCCTTTTGTATCGCTTTGGTCGCCCTAAGTTGGCGGGGGTATGCCCAGACGTGGGTCCCTTGCTCACTTTGCCACTGGATTCAAGCAAGCCTGGCTGATGACGGCTGAAATGCCAGAAACCGGTCCTAGGATGCTTGTTTCCGGTCCAGGGAAGACATGGCTTGGCAGTTCGGGCTGGACTGTTCCCATGAGGCACAGGGTCAGACTGATTTGCATATGGCCATGTCTGAACTGGGGTGGTGGAGTGAGCTAAAGAATGATGATGGATTAAACCCAGATCAGTTGACTGGGGGTGAGTGTTTGATTGGCTCAAACGTTCCGTCCATCATCCCCTTTTGTATCGCTTTGGTCGCCCTAAGTTGGCGGGGTATGCCCAGACGTGGGTCCCTTGCTCACTTTGCCACTGGATTCAAGCAAGCCTGGCTGATGACGGCTGAAATGCCAGAAACCGGTCCTAGGATGCTTGTTTCCGGTCCAGGGAAGACATGGCTTGGCAGTTCGGGCTGGACTGTTCCCATGAGGCACAGGGTCAGACTGATTTGCATATGGCCATGTCTGAACTGGGGTGGTGGAGTGAGCTAAAGAATGATGATGGATTAAACCCAGATCAGTTGACTGGGGGTGAGTGTTTGATTGGCTCAAACGTTCCGTCCATCATCCCCTTTTGTATCGCTTTGGTCGCCCTAAGTTGGCGGGGGTATGCCCAGACGTGGGTCCCTTGCTCACTTTGCCACTGGATTCAAGCAAGCCTGGCTGATGACGGCTGAAATGCCAGAAACCGGTCCTAGGATGCTTGTTTCCGGTCCAGGGAAGAAATGGCTTGGCAGTTCAGGCTGGACTGTTCCCATGAGGCACAGGGTCAGACTGATTTGCATATGGCCATGTCTGAACTGGGGTGGTGGAGTGAGCTAAAGAATGATGATGGATTAAACCCAGATCAGTTGACTGGGGGTGAGTGTTTGATTGGCTCAAACGTTCCGTCCATCATCCCCTTTTGTATCGCTTTGGTCGCCCTAAGTTGGCGGGGGTATGCCCAGACGTGGGTCCCTTGCTCACTTTGCCACTGGATTCAAGCAAGCCTGGCTGATGACGGCTGAAATGCCAGAAACCGGTCCTAGGATGCTTGTTTCCGGTCCAGGGAAGACATGGCTTGGCAGTTCGGGCTGGACTGTTCCCATGAGGCACAGGGTCAGACTGATTTGCATATGGCCATGTCTGAACTGGGGTGGTGGAGTGAGCTAAAGAATGATGATGGATTAAACCCAGATCAGTTGACTGGGGGTGAGTGTTTGATTGGCTCAAACGTTCCGTCCATCATCCCCTTTTGTATCTCTTTATAATTAGGACCAACCAGTCCCTGGTGCAATGCCACGATATTAGGGACCAGTCTTTTTTGAAAATCTTATCATTTCGAAAGATGAACGGCTCATAACGTATAATCAGACCTCGAGGTGCTGCATTAACACGTAGATATTCGGTCATCATTCTACCATGAATCATTGTTTTTATTTGAGTCAGTTTTAATTCTGTTAATTCATCCCAGCTTGGGCCTGTTGTATTTGTTTCTGAGACAGTGGAATGGGAAATGGTTGATAAAATTCTTTCAACCTCCTCATCTGAAAAGGTCAGGCCTGTGACTTTGGCCATGTTTGTGTTGTCTTGTGGTGGGGGGAGGAAAGGAGGGGAACTCCCACAGCTGTGCGCTGTCAATATATGCAACAAAAAATAGGGGGGAGGTAGAGGCTAGGTTTATCCTCCTTACAGATATGTTTTATCACAAAAATCGAAAGATTCTAAGAAAACCTGCCCGGGCAATGGTGTGTGGGATACAGAGAAATTCCACTGTGATTGTTCAGTAGGAAAAAACCTTTTTTCCTAGAGACACCTCACCCAACAGGGTTGCCCCTTGGTGGCATGCTTCATCATTGAGGTTCATCCCAATCCTTCACAGATTGAGGCGTGCTACGACTTAACGGTTATGGAGGAGCACTTACTGATGTGGTAAATTATAAAGATAGTGAGGTGGGAGGGAGTGGAAAATAAAGTTAAAAATACCTGACTAGTAGGACAATTCTTTTATTCCCGCCTCTAACCGGTAAGGTTAAAATCAGGGGTTGTGACTGAAGGCATGCACTGTAATGAGTCCGTTCTCTCCAGAAATGATTCGTCAACATGTTTCGAGCCGTTCCCCTATTGGCTCTTCTTCAGGACTTATAGGGAATCTAATCCCAATGGTACCACCCCTCAAGATCCTCTAATGAGGAAACACTGGGTAGCATGCCATGCGCATGCACCTAATATACATACGGTTACAATTGAGTCGTTCCGTATCTGTAATGAAAAGAAGAAGAAAATTTAAAAACATCAGCTCATCAGCCTTGGCTGACAAACCCAAATGCTGTCAAAGGACATAAACATGCAACACCCTGTAGTGCGGGTGCTCAGTCAAATTAAAAACCAGTGATCACTCCTTACGTGAAAAATCATAGTTTACAGTCAGTGGCTGTGAAAATGTCTCCACCGTGATAGGGAGGCATTGTGAAACAAAACAAGACAAGACAACACATAAACATATAAAATATCAGATTACATACATTTTGAACACTATGCTATTGGGTCATGGTCTTTGCCAGGGAGGAGGGGCCTGTAGTCAAACCCTTTTTTGCGGAGAAAAATGGGACACAGGATCATCAAGATACCCATGTGGAAAAGAGGCAGAGTATTGTACCGCCGCTCGCGGCCATCGCAAGGTGTGCCGAGTAATGCCCTCCTTGTTACTTACTTCGTCAAGGTGGTCCTCGGCTTACTTGCCTAATCGATTCCCTGGAGACCGCATCTTAGCGATGTGTGTCTACGGTTCCTGATTTAAACTGAAGCAAAGCAGTGCTGGCGTGTACGTGCGCGTACGCGGAGGAAGACGAGACTGCTTGCTGTTTTTCAAAGTGGCGGCTCACCATGGGTTCCCATCGGGGCCATATTGGAATGACTAAATCGCATTGATTAATGCTGGAAACAAATGTGTGGCAGTGAGAATACGCGTACAAAGAATTCATGTTTAAAAAATACTAGAAAGATCTTAATTTAGGCCTTAAATGTCAAATTTAAAGACCTAAGTAGTGATATCTGGTTTACCTCAGTTAGGGAGAGAAAACAGAGATGGTAATATCTCGTTGATCACTGACGTACGTAAAAAGGCTCTAAAAAGGGATTTGTTGTTGGAAAGAATTTCAGAACTGTTATGTGACTCACAAGATTACAATTTTTTGGTATTCCTGTCATTATCACGTTCACTGTGAGGAGTATGACATGGATGGGTAAAAGACCCCAGTGATTAGACCGCTACATGGAGTTATATCACATAGGCTAATAACAAAAGAGTGGATGTAGGATCCTATGGGAGTGTCTACAGAAAGATTGCTGCACAAAGAACGTTTTTAGTGCAGTACGATATCCCATACTACTAAAAGGGTGACTCAAGTTATTCATGTCCTTAGGTCTGTATTGACCCGGTGCTGGTTAAAACCCTGTTGATTATGACCCGGGGTGATGGTCAGAGATAAACGGGGTATAAATTGGAAAGTCAAACGAACAGGCCCCACAGATTATTGTCATTAAGACCCTGGGTATCTGTTCTGAGTTTAAAAACCCAACTCTGCTCTTTCTCCAGAAGTCGTTGTTCCCAGTTATCCGTGCTTTTGATATGTTCCAGAATCATCCATTTCAAATCTTGGGGTGTATGTTTCAGTTCAACGAAATGTGACGACATCTTTGTTGTAATGCGTTTGCATCGGACATTGCTGCGGTGTTCACAAATGCTGGTGCTCACTTTGCGAGTGGTCATGCCCACATAATGTAGGTTGCACAGGCATGTGATGAGATAGACCACTCCTGACGGCATTTCCGCCCGTAGGGATTATGATGTCGGTTTCCGACAGGTATTCCATGTCAACCTTTCTGACATGAAAGCCTGTTGGAAAGTGACGTTGGGGGCCCCTTGCAGGGCCTTTTTCTCTCTGTGGCCTATGGTTGTAGGCTGGGGGGCACCTATGGTGCCCTCCTGTAAATCCCTGCACCGTGTGGCAGGCACCGATAGGTGCTTGCCACACGTAGCAGGGATTAACAAAACCTCCCTTTTTTCTATGAGATCTTGTGCTGCAGCCAGTTTCTGACCATCACACAAGCTCCCATAGGAAAATGGGAGTTTGCGACCGCACCATGCAGGGAGCCAGCTAGGGCAGCAAGTCCTTTGGCCTAACCCCGTGGCCACCAACAATAGTGTGGTGGGTGCCCTGGGTGTGCAAATTGGCAGGGCCCAGGGGAACAGGGTTCTCAGAGTCAAAATCAGTCTAGAGAGACTTTATGGCCCCTACCTCGTGAATATAGTTCAGGGCTCTAGGGAATGGTGTCCCCAGGGGCAAAATAGGACCAGGAAAGGGGCCATGTTGCCTCTCCACCAAAATAAATGCACCGGGTCTGGGGGATGGCTTCCTGATGGACAAAGGTGGCTAAGGAAGCACGGCCATGTGCCTCTCTCCACAAAAAATTTGCTGTGCCTCAGGGGATGGGGTATACAGGGCCAAAATAGGCCTGGGTAGGGAAGCGTGTGCTCCCTCCCCTTAATTATAATTAGTGGCCCTGGGGATGAGGTCCTCAGGGCCTATCAAGGCTCAGGGGGGGAGTGTGGCTGCCTTCCCTTTATTTTAAAAAAGGGCCCTGGGGATGAGGTCCCCAGGGCCTTCCAAGGCTCAGTGAGTGTTTCCACATTGCCCTCTTCCCCTTTAATTTTAATATTGGGCCTGGAGAATT
Source organism: Calotriton arnoldi (assembly GCA_963921515.1). NCBI lineage: Eukaryota > Metazoa > Chordata > Amphibia > Caudata > Salamandridae > Calotriton > Calotriton arnoldi. Next base: position 512,914 of record CAWUFW010005945.1, read on the forward strand.
GGGTCCCCAGGGCCTAACAAGACTCGGGATGGGGGCACATGAATCCCCTCCCCTGTAGATTTAGTAGTGGCACTGGAGGATAAGGTCCCCAGGATCATAATAGGTTCTGGGAGGGGGGCATTGTGGTCCCTTGCTCTTGAAAAAGGGCCAGGCTTTGTGGCTAGACCCCCAGCGCACACGCCTGAAGGAAAGGTTTGGGGGTTGGCCACAGGGCCTTACCAAAAGCTGTGTGCTGCGTGTCCAACCCCCCACCATGCACAACTGAACACCCTGCAGAGAATGGGTTGGCTGCATGTGAGAGGTTGGAAAAAATATTACTATATATGAAAAAATCCTAAAAAATTACTGAAAAAAACAATGGTTAAAGTAACATTATAGTTAGGTGAAAAGAGTAATTTTTAAATTCTAAAAAACACTGAAATTTATTAGTTATAGTTAGAGTTATCATAAGAAACTATAACTCATGCTCTAAGGTAACTATGACACATGCCTTAAGGTAACTATGGCATACATCCTCACTATGCACTGCTACATATTAGATATTACATAACTCATAATATCGTCTTTGACATCATTGATAATATAGCATTTTTGAAGCGCCCGCCAGCTGGGAGTGGACTTGGTGTTTGCTCTGAGATTTAAAAATGTTCCAGCCAAGCAAGATCAAATGCAGGTTTGCCAACCCATGCTGCTGCAGGCAGGGAAACTGCCATGTCCCGGGGGCGGGTAATCCTGGACATTGTTGCTGAGGGGTAGGTTCCCCGGGTCCATTAATGGCTAAGGGAGGAAGCCACGTTCACTTAAAGGAATTAGCCAAGGGGGTAGGCTCCCCGGGGCCTTTTTAGGCACTGCCCCATTCCATTTTCAGCATTTTTGACACCGAGGGTGGGCTCCCCAGACCTTTAGAAACTCTGCGAGGGGAGACTCAAGGCCCTCTTCCCATAAAAATGAATATCAGCCCGAGGGTGTGCTCTCTGGGGCCTCTAAAGGTTAATGGAGGGGGTTTGTGAGTCCCTTCTCCACATAAAAATTGTTTTCGGCCTCGGGGTACGACCCTTGCAGTTTATAAATAAGGCTCCCGGTTTTCTGTATTTACAGATTTTTACAGAAAATACAGACAGAAAGCAAGATGTTTGCTGTCTGCATTTATTTTTAAAAGTGGATAAATACAGAAAACTGGACTTCTTTTGAGTGTCTCTCCATGCTGTCTTTCATGAATTATAGCCCAACAGCTGAGCAGATGGACAGCATGTGAAGTTAAATAACAGAATTTACCTACACTCACTGACACTACACCTATTCAGAAAGGATCTCAAGACCTAGCTCTTCGGATGACCACAGAGCTGCTCTAACCATCCTCCCCCCCCACCCCAGCACCTTGAGACCCTCAGCGGGTGAGTAGCACGCTTTAAAAAACCCTGATTGATTGATTGATTGAGAATGAAATTTCTTTAAATAATGGTGTATGTCAACATACATTTGTGGTATAGTGCTAATATTTACCAGCGGATGTATTGTTATGCAATATTTGGCAGCTTAAATAGCTAAAACACGACAAACATCAAAGTATGACTGCATGTCTATCAGCTAAATAAATATGGAAATGTACAGTTTTACAACGTCATTTATCTGCAAAACACTAAATAAATATGGATAAGTACAGATAGAATGGCCAAAAAATAAATATAGATAAATACAGATGGAAATGTTAAAAAGAGATACCATAAAACCGGGAGCCCTACTTATAATGAATAAATGCGACCCAGATGCCAATTTCTTTTTTTTTATCCCTCAAGAGTCTTGCAGGATTGTTGCAATTTCTGCATTTTTTTAGTTATAGTTAGGACTTGATTACTATTAAAAAACTTTTTTCAGTTCCCCATATCTTTGGCGTCGGTTGACAAATCTTCACGAAATTTTCCAAACAAATTCAACATTCACTTTAGCTTATGTCTGGAAAGTCTAGCGTGGACCGAGAAAAAGGGGGTCCCAAAATGCATTTTTCCCATGTTAATTCCCGTAGGACCTTTGAACATGCCTACAGCTCAAACTGCTGGACAGAATGACACCAAAACGACCAGAAAAGTAGATTTCGTTCTTAGCATCTTGCATTTTGTGATTTGGTGTAAATCCATTCAGTAGTTTTGGAGATATTAACCAGAATACAAATTTGTATATATAGGGATGCAGAGCCTCCGCCGATCCCCCCGGTGGGGGGGGGGGGAAATATGGGGATTTGCGCGCCACAGCAAAGTTCTAATTGGCTGGCTACAGCTTCACAGAAAATTTGCAGCCGCCATTTTGTTTGTCGTAGAAATGGTACCTGGGGCTGAAAATGTGTTTGCAAATTGAATGAAGGAGTCAGGTGAGAGGATTCCTGACTCCTTGTCCATGGTATAAAAGAAGGCTCAGCATGTATCCTGGGGTCAGAAATGTTAAAAAACTTTTGTTTTTAGCCATTCGCAAATTCCATGGATCCGGCATGGGGCTCAGAGCAAGCCCCCATGTAACTCCCTGGGGGATCCGTAGATTTAGCAGGACTGAAAAAAAAACATATATAAATATATTTTTATACTCTGTCTTACTCTCACAGCTACCCACATACCCAAACAGATACTGCCACACCCACTCACATATCCATACAGACACTCTCACATCCACTCTTACACCCATACAGCCAATGTCACACCCACTCACAAACTGATGCAGAGACTCTTACAGCCACACTTACACCCACCTATATAGATTCTTTTACACCCACTCATATACCCATACAGACACTGTCACACCCATTCAGATATCCTACATTCTTACACCTATTCACAAACCCATAGAGAGACTCTCACACCTATATTTACATCCATCCAGAGACCTTCACACCCACTCATTTATCCATAAAGACCTTCTCACACCCACTCATACCTATGGAGACACTTTTACACCAATTCACAAAACCATACAGAGACGATCACACCCACAATTACACCTATATAGACAGTTTTATACCCACTACCCTTACAAACACTGTAACTCACATTTACATATCCTACATACATTGTTACACCCATTTACAAACCCATACAGAGACCCTCACACTTACATCCATACAGAGACTTTCACACCCACTCACATACACATACAGACCCCCTCACACCCACTGTTATACCTATGCAGACACTGTTACATCTATTCACAAACCCATACAGAGACACAAACACCCACACTTTCATCCATACAGAGACTTTCGCACCCACTGAAATGCCCATACAGACCATCTCAAATCCATTCTTACACCCATACAGACACTGTCACTCCCATTCACAAGCCCCTATGGACTCCCACACCCACACTTACACCTATATGGGCAGTTTTACACCCACCCCCATACCCATACAGACACTGTCACACCCATTCAAATATCCTACATACACTGTTACATCCATTCACAAACCCATACAGAGACTCCCACACCCACACATACACCTATATAGACACTTTCATAGCCACTCAGATAATGATATAGAAAGTCTCACACCTACTGATATACTCATTCAGACAGTTACAGCCACTAAGATATGCATTGAGACACTTATGCACCTAAAATAATACCCATTTAGGCTCTGTTTTACACATTGTAATATCCATTCAGAACCCTTTACTAGAAATATTCAATGTGCTCTTTTGCAAGAATGTGTGCTTTTGGTTTGCGCATCCACGATGGATCTGCAGATTTCATAAAAAACATTTTGAAAAAGGATTTACAGTAAAAATAAGAACTGTTTGGGACATAGGCTGGCTCTTAGAAGAGTCGTTGTATTCATAGTGTGTATATGATGACTACAAATACGAGCTGATGCAGAGTTTCAAGTTGCTCAGAAATACTCTATTGCCTACATCTGTGAAGTGAGCACCATCTCTCCTGTATATTCCATGCATGGTAAAGGGCAGTTTATCATTCAAGAGAGAGTCCATGATATGGTCTGCAAGGAATGCTGAAACAGTTGTATTAACATGTTTCCTGGCTTTCTCTATCCATGGACAAACTTCAGAAGACCACATCCATTTCTGCCTCTGCCATATGTTAGAAAAGACCAAGGCGGTGTGGGGGAAAAGTTGAATTAATTAATCAAAGGTATTCTTCGTTAGGATTTCCAGTCCTACCCTAGTCAGTGTACCCAGTCAATCAATCAATCAAGCAAACTTTATTCGGTTTTCACATATGAAACCATAAAAGTACTCTAAAAGAGCGTACATTATAAAAGGATAAAATATTTATACAAACGTCACATTGGAGACAGAGCTACCCTGGGAATCTCATACAATATATGAAATAAATTATAAATGCGAATACCCTAAATCATAAAGAGTAAAAAGACAGTTAAAAGGATGATTCTGGGGGCCTTCTCTAGACTATATATATAATCGGAGTTGCTAGAATGAAAGAAACATGCCCTTATAACTACAATCATTTAATCAAGGCAAGCTTTGAGCTTCACTGCAGATTTTAGGAAATTAAGGACAAATAAAATAGAATCTCCATACTACAGTTGTAGTTGAATAAAAGGTGGGCGCACCTGCTTAAATTTCAACCTCCTTAAAACAGGGATAATAAAGGTTTTCCGGGGAGTTGCATAATAATTACAAAATATTAAAAAATGAAGCATATCCTGTGGAGACTCACTGTCGCAGCCACAGGATTCTAGAATCTGACCTCTACTACTCCCCCTTGGCGAGGCCAACAGGAGGTGAAACAAATCCAATCGGAACCTGGTCAGTAAAAAACATTCATAAGTGCTAAAAGCTCCCAGGAGATATGGCTCAGTCATATGTGTTGTTTTCAAAATTAAAAATTTGCGCACACTGGGTTTCCTCAATTCCAGCTCTTCCCTCTCCATTTTCCTTAAGCTGCAAAAAGACTCCCTGACACACCGCAGATCATTCTTGGTCACCGATTCTGGGTTTGTAAATAGTTCCACTCTTCCCAAACTTTCAAAACTGCTCTTGATATATCTAAGCCAGGGAAAGTAATGGGCATAATCAAGGGACATACACTCCTTCAGGATTAAACGACTCAAAGTCGTTCCCTCGTTCAACCAAATCTTTAGCCAAAATGTTAAAGGGTGTAAAGCCAATAAATCACAGAGATAGGGCACCCCCAATACTTTGTGTACCACCATATTCGACGTTCCTCGGGGCACACCTAGCAAACGCTTCAGAAATGAGTTCTCAACTACTTGTAACTCATTCATGGAGACGTAACCCCATATTTCGCTAGCGTAAGCGGCTTTAGCAACACACTTAGCCTGGTGTATCTTTAAAAGTGCAGCAATCGGTCTCCTATAGTGTGCTCAGTCATTGCCACCACAGTGCACAATTATGAGGTCTGGATGTTGGGAATCCATAAAGCTATCAACCAATGGAGGCAATTCCTGCCACTTTAGCCATCTCTGGCCAAACCTACTAATATGCACATTAGGCAAATCCAGGTCCCTGCCAATATCACTCTTTCTAGCAAACCCTTCTAGCCCAGAACACAAAGTTATGACCTACAATCCACATTCTAAGCATTTTGAAGGATGGAGTAGTAGTACACAGGAGAAGGCTGAAGAAGGCCACAGCTGAATGAGACAGTTTTAAAAATGAAGTCAGTTAAAAGAGACCCCAGCAAGTAAAATGTAAAAGATCACATTTGATTGGATGCTGTAATTATGCCACTAGGTAATGGTATAAATTTAATTTAAGTACATGTGTGATTGGCTATGTGGGATATCCTTCTTATTGAATACAGTCAACCAGACCTGCGTCTAGCGAAGTTAGCATGCTGCTATAGAGACTGTTGTAAACGTGTGGTCAACTGCTAGCAGAGAATGTTACAATTTTGGTAACCATGGAAACAGGGCTACAGGAGTATGAGGAAAGGAATAAGAAAAGTCTAGAATGTCAATGTGAGGAGACATTGTTCATGAAAGAAATGATGAATAAAGATTGTTGGGGTATAAACCTAGGGATCTAAAGGAAGTAGTCAGTAAGTGGTAGTATGTAGGAATAGTTTATAAAAAAGATTTTGGTTTGCTGTGTGGATATGCAGATCCACTGGAAGGTTACCGGGGGGCACGCTGAGTGCTGCGGATCCACCATGAAGTTCCATGGGCGGGCCACGCTGAGTACTGCAAATCCCTTCGTGAATCCACAGATCTCACCTAAAACCGCTACTGAATTGGACTCTCTTAGAGGAGTCATACAAAGGGTTAACAATTTGACCATTCAGAAGAGCTGTATGCTTAGAAAGAAATTGAAAACAGTGTTTCTATTTGTTTGCAGTCTTTATAACCTTGAAAGCAAAGTTGAATAGGGTGCCATTAAGGGTTACCTTGTATGAGAATGGTCTACCATTCTTCTGCTCGATTTTTGTGTGCTTCCTTGAGAAACGTTTGACAATCTGATACTGAGACAGAAAGATACTCATCAACAATCACTTTTAACAGGTATGTAAACTAAGCTGTAGCATAAAAAAGAATGTTGATGCAGAAGAATTGCATGTTACTAACGTGGATGAAAGAGAGCAGGATGTTTGAGAAAACTAAAAGGAAATGTTGAAAGAGAGTAGAAGATGAAAACAAAGGGTACTGATCAGGAACTATGAACAAAATGGGTGAAGAATAACAAAACACAGGTATACACCAATGTAGGGAGTGACAGAAGGAGTGAAATGCTAATGTATCAAGTGAGATATTAAGGCATTTTATTATTTATACAGTTATTGTACACACACACACACATAAAGTATACAAATATATATACAGTACCACACTTATAGACAGAGGCACAAAGTAATGGGGATGTAATGCTCGTATGGCATACAGATAAGTATTGAGAGATCCTAAGCAGACACTGTAATACAGGGACAATAGCTATAAAGTAGATATTAATTTTTTTTTTTAAATCCAGCAAAAAATTTATAGTGGTATTTTCAGGATCAGATTAACAGTGAGACACACTATAATATGCTAAGTGAAACAGTAATGTATGTAGTTATACAACTGTGCAAAGATGAATACCTAGAACAATACATTCAATGTATCTGTAATACCTATTTATAAGAGAGGTAGATGGATAGACAGTTATATGTGTGTACTGTACAAAGCAGAGGAAAGAAGAAAAGGACAGTTGTTTTTGCATAATTACTTACAAACTGTACAATAGAATTATAGGGAAGCTATAGACACAGTGATGCATTCACTAATACGCTCACTTATGCATACAGCAGACACCATGGGAGACATTGATGCATACAGTCACACTCATTGACACATTAATACACTCAGTGACTGATGCAGACACTTTGTTTTATAGATACTCAAAGACCCTGGGACAGATTAATAAATACACTGAACACCCATGTACATAGTAATACAGTCAATTAAATCTAAAGAAATCATTGGTGATGCTATTGAGCTGTTTTAAATGACACAAGCAAAAGGAACTCCCTTGAGTGAATGGAAAAAAACGTTTAGAGGCTCGCTGTTTTCCCGAACTGTTTCCCACTGGAGCAGCTGAATACCGTTCAACACGACTATATTCAGAGGATTCAAGATTTCGTAAGTGCATTCTCTACATATTCCATCTTCCATTTGAAGTGATTTGTCTGGACTTTCATATGATCTGAATCATATACTGAAGACAGGTGTTAACCTTCAAAATCTCTTGTTAGGGAATTTGTTGATAAAGTTCAAGAAAAAGATGAAAACTAGAATACAATTTGATTAATTTGATGGCGTGCCAATGTGGCACCAAGTATTGGTATCGTTGAAATGGAGAAGTCAAATGCATGCTGGGAAGCCTGGGTGTGTCAACTTGGTTTTTTACACTTAGGTGTGCTGAATATGCATGAGATGACCTGCTTGAAATTTTAAGAGAAGCAAACTCAAACATTGAGGACAACAACATAAATACAGCAGGAGAAATTTGCTCCTTGGATACTGCTAATGTCTGCAGATATTTTAACCGCAGATTCCAAACCATCATGTCTTTAATATGCGACTCCTCTTGGTGAAGTAACTGATTTCTTTTGGCGTAAAGAGTGCCAAGCAAGTGGTGCTCTTCATAGTCACATGCTATTATGGATAAAATATGCTCCAAATTTGGAACAAACAGTAATGACTGTGCTGTGCTGTCTTTCATAGAACAGGATGTGGCATGAGCCATCCCAGAAGATACTAATTACAAAGGCTTGAGAGAAAAAGTTCTGCATTTCCAAACACATAGATGTGGAAAGTACTGTTGTCAAAAATAGAGACGCAAAGGGCGATTTTACACAAGATGTTGCTTTGGCTTTCCACAACCGGTTATTTCACAAGGACGAGTCAAAAGCTTTTTGTCGGCAGTGAGACGTACAATCACACAGAAATCACCCAAAAATACGTAGAACCTAAAAAGAACAGAGGCTTCCAAGGTCTTTAATAATTATAATGCTGTAATTACTCAATTGTGGAATGCAAATATGGACATTCAGTTTGTTGCAGACAACTCCATTGCTGTTGTTTGTTATGTGACTTCGCACATTACAAAATCAGAGAAGACTGAAATAAAAAAGATGTGGTAGGAGATTTCTGCAGAAAAGAGTTTAACAAAACAATTGTGCAGCTTTAGTTTAGAAATGCTATCCCATATAGAGATGGGTTCATGTGAATGTTGTGACAGGTTGAGCTTGGCCAGTTCATTCTCAAAGTCTAGGGGAATTGTTTAGATAAGTCTAGGCCTAGCAAGCACGTGAAATAGTGTGTTAAAGTCTTTCCCAGAAATTCAGTATGTATCAGAGTTTGACCCGGAAAGTACTGACATTCTAAAATCCAACATGTTGGGTACATACTACCCAGGAGGTGTAAATCTAGAAAATATGTGGTTATATGAAGTTTTTCAACAATACAAGTGCAAAAGCAATGCAATGGAAAACATAGAAGAAGGCAACTTTGCAGTATTTGAATGTGATGGTTGTTTAGTGAGACAAGCAAAAGGATATGTAATAAACTGCAGAAAACTTAGTTGCCAAACTTCAGAGAAAAGAGAATGTTTCTATTTGTCACTTCCTCAACTGTTCAAGCCTTGGCGTGCTGAATCAGAGTTACTTGGAGGCTATTACTGCTATGAAGATTCATTTAATGCTGTGAAAAACAGTATTGAGTGTGTAGCCTTCCAAAATTATATGCAAATGTTAACTGATGAGATTTAGCAAGAAGAATGAATTGCTGCAGAGGTAGCTAAGAACAGTTCACAAAGCAGTCAAAGTTCTGCACCACTCAGTCAAGATCGTCTTGGACCACCTGTTATTGAAAATGAAGCTGCATTAGCTATGAATGAGGTGGAAAGTGCAATGGAACAAGCTGGACAAGAAAGAGTTGCACAACTGAACAATGAATAAAATGACATTTATATAGAAGTAAAAGAGAAAATAGGACATAGTTTTCTCCATGAGAAGAAAGAATGCAATTGTTCATACTTTAAACCAGTTCTATTATATATCGATAGTCAAGCTGATATGGGGAAAAGATTTTCAATTAAAACTCTCACTGATTACCTACAGAGGCAACACAATCAAATGTGTTGTGTGTAGTAACAGCTCCAACTGGATTAGCTGCACATATTATTAAAGGAATTACTCTACATCGACTATTAATGCTACCTGTAGAACATGATAATAAACTGGAATACCAGAAGTTATCTGGTGAAGCATGTCATCAGGTAGCATGAGTTTTGAGGAAAATTAAGCTTTTAGTCATTGATGAGGTAAGCATGGTTTCAAATGTAATGCTTTCCTTTGTTCACTTAAGAATGCAACAGATTTTAAGAACAGAGTACAATGTTCTCTTCAGAAGAAAACATGTAATTGTGTTCGGTGACTTACTGCAATTAACCCCTGTGAAAGGAGAGCCTGTTTTCAAGACACTTCTGCATGAACAAACTTGTAATTCATTAGGAAGTATTGGAAATGTAAAGATGTGGCTAAATTTCTAATATAAGGAACTTCTGAAGAATATGCGTCAAGTATCAACGCAATTGCTGAAGGGGCCCCTATTCCAGATTCTTGGAAAATTGCAGAAGTTGTACCAATATTTAAAAAAGGAGACATGTCATTTCCCAGTAATTACAGACCAATCAGTCTTATTGATATGATGCAGAAGGTTTTCAGCAGGGTTCTTTTGAATAAAATCCAGCAATAGGCTACTGATAATTACATTTTATCCCCATATCAAGCTGGATTTAGAGAGAAAATGGGGACATTCAACCAAGTATTCTGTTTTCTCGTCCTCTGCTTGAAAACAGTGCAAATTGGGGAAGGCAGCCTGTTTGTCGCATTTATAGACCTCAAGACAGCATTTGATCTCATGCCCAGGCAGAAATTGTGGCAAACCCTTAGAGATCTAGGTTTGTCGGAGGAAATCATAGCTTTGCTTATTCACCTGCATGATGGAAATTCTGCCAGGGTGTGATGGGGTTCGCAAGGTCAACTTACAGACCCAATCTCTGTCACCAAGGGTGTTCGCCAAGGTTGCATTTTGGCCCCAACACTTTTTTCACTGTTCATTAACAGCGTGGTACAGTCTCTTAGTGTGAAACCAACAGATGCTCCTATGTTAGGCGGGGAAAAGGTAGTTTCTCTTCTTTTTGCAGATGATACTCTGCTGGTATCTAAGGGCCAGATGTACGACCATTTTTTGTGGCCGCAAACGGGAGATCCTCCCATTTGCGACTGCAAAAAAGGGTAGTGGCATGTACAAATGCTATTTTGCAAGTCACTGACTCGCAAAATAGCATTTGCGACTACCGCTATTAGGAAGGGGTGTCCCTTCCTAGTAGCGAGTCACCATGCCATGTACAATTGTTTTGCGACCGCATTTACGGCCGCAAAACACTCGCAATTTACCACCTACTTCAAAGCTTAAAACCTTTAGCTAGAATAACTTATTACATGTTTGTAGTGAGTGTGATGCATGGTATGACTTATTTGTAGTGTAATACTGTGCAGTTCTGTTGTTTTTCCTACAATCTATATTATTGATTTTCCCCTCAGTTTTACGATGATTATAAATACAGTACATTGTGTACTTTACTCTGAAGCTTTTAAATATGTCATAATAACATGTATTTCTGTTTTCTTTCTTTTATAACAGATCAAAGGATTCAATTTTTGGAGATATTTTGGTAATCAATTCTGTATAAAATTGTTATAAAATATATAAATAGATAGACTAATAGACACCCTAGGACTCATTGATGCATATAGTAACAGACCATTGGAAACACTAATCCATTCACTCACATACTCACCCACTCACTTATACACATACTGCCATACTCACAGACCCACTTAGACACTCCCACACCCATGCACAGACCCACTCATAGACCCACTCTGAGACTCATGCACCCACTCACAGACCTACTCAGAAACTCATGCACCGACTCACAGACCTAGTCAGACTCTTATGCACCTACTCACATACCCACTCATACACTCACTGACAGACCCACTAAGACTCTTGCATACCCCCTCACAGACCCAGAAAGAGTCATGCAGCCACTCACAGACCTACTCAGACACTCATGCACTTACTCACTTACCCACTCAGAGGCTCATGCACCCACTCACAAATCCACTCATACACTCATGCACCCAGTCACGGACCTACTCAGAGACTCATGCATCTACTCACAGACCCAATCAGAGACTCTCACACCCTCTCACAGACCCACTCAGATACTCATGCACCTACTCACTCACCCAGTGAGAGGCTCATGCAGCCACTCACAGACCCACTCATAGACTCATGCACCCACTCACAGTCCCACTCAGACACTCAAGATTCCTAACTTTACTGCTCCTAAACTGAGACAAAATTCTAACTTTACGACTTTCAGTATGCACAAAGGGCATTTAGGAGTAGTTAAGGTAGGAATGCTAACTTTACTACTCCTAAATACCTTTTGTGAATACCGAAAGTCGTAATGTTAGGATTTTGTCTCAGTTTAGGAGTAAATAACTAAAAAGGGTCTCCTCCATTTTAGAGAAAGAAGAGAAATGACCCTTGCAGGAACTTGAAGAAAGAAAACAACTTTTTTCTTTCAAAAAACCCTCACCCACCCGGGTTTCCCCTTGGTGGCATGCTTCATCATAGGGTCCATCCCTGCCCTCTATTGACAGGGGTGTGCTGCTACCAACGAATACGCAGGAGCACTTGATTGAAAACATATATAGGGGTGTCCCTATACACCTAACCACCTATGTTGTCTTTGAAAGGAGTGGGTTTATTGAAGTAAAAAAAAAGTTAAAAATACCAGATTAGTGAGTCCAAAACCAATTTTATTTCTTTCCCCTAAAGTGGTATACTAAAATCTGGGGCTGTGCGGGAAAAACCCTAGGCGTGAATACCTACTGTTTCCCTTTATGGTCAACTAGTTTCATGCCCTACCCCAAGGCATTTCAGCAGGACCTACAAAGGAGAAATGATGCTCCCACTCCTGTAGTCACAGTGAACACAATAGTAATAATAAAAATTCAAAATCAAATATACAGCACCTAATTGGTCTGTGTTAAATGTCAAAAAACCTGCATGGGTAAAAAGAAAAGAAGAGGTTAAAAAATATACGACCCTTAGGTCTATATTATATTTAGTAAAACATCTGTGGTGATTCAGTGGTTTGTGATGGTGAAAAAATACCAAAACCATGCCTTCTGGCGTGAGTGAATCTGTGATAATGGGACTCACAAGAAAATACACACATAAAACATATAGAATTGTAGGCACAATGTCATGTTACCGACATGGTCATACTCTGGTTAATTACATACTTTAAATGTGACCATCATTTGGCCCCATGAGTCCTTCGAGGAGTTAAGTAGGGACGCCTGTATTCACACCCTAAAATTACAGCCATAAAGCGAGATCCAAGTAAGTTGAGAAACTGCAAAAAACAGAGTAAAAGATCAGTATTGCCGTAGCAAAGTGTGAGCGCATGCTGTCCAAAATTGGGCAGGGCGCTCTTACTTACTCCGTCAAGGCTACTCCCTCTTGGTAGACCTGTGTATACTCGCTCGAGGCTCCGACGTTACTGGAGCCGTGGGCGGTGTTGCTATTAAACCCGTGTGTATTACGTTTGTTCTATGTGTAATCAGAGACTAGACCGCAAACCGCAGTGCCAGTTCTTACTTCCGGGTTGGTTAGTGGTCCAGCGCAAACAAAAAGTTGAAACTGGGTATTATTTAGTAACTATTTGCGGTGGCAATCACGGAAAATAACAATATTTTTATCCATTACTAACGTTATGGTGGGTATGTCATTGCCAATCGAGAATTATGCTTATCACGAACGGACAGGGAAATGTCATATAACTTTATTGACACATGCAGGGGTAGACACAAAGTCATTGTTTAGCGGTCTCGTGCACCCTCAATAATGCTTATATGTGCATGTGCGAACAGACACATTACGGTCAGTATTACACTTATAATAATGTGCATGTATCCTCAATTTAATGAACCATGTGCCCTCGGTGGGGGTCCTTCGCAGGGCTGTAAAGTTTATGTATTTCCATAGATCCAGTGGTATGTAAGCGGATGGAATGGTCTGAATGTTACCCACTCAACTCGCTTGCTATGAATCCAAAATCGAATAGTTGGTTACAATACCCCTCCTAGTACATAACAGGGTGAATAAAGACTCACCCCAGGAGTAGTGAGGGTGTATTCTGCTGTAAGTGCTCATGGCATATGTGGTTAATCATATGAGTGTACTGTCAGAGTATAGCGACGGATGTCCCCGTCTGCTAGGTTGAAGGCCTCAAACTAACTGCTGACCCAAAGGTGTTATGGACTAGTAGGACATCTCTGGTGCCCCGGTCTAGAAGAGCGCCAGTATCGCCTAGGGCCCCTTGGTAGATTCTTAAGTCATATAAGTGTTATATACTTAAGTAAATTGGCCCCACGGTATGCTCTTTTTCAGCCCGTTCTCATGTGATTTAAGTCTGTAAACACATCTCTACTCTTTCTCGTGCAGACCAGATTCATTGCTAATTTGTTCGATCACAGTCCATCTCAGATCCTTCAGAGTGTATTTCCGTTCCAAATAGTGAGTGGCCATTTTTGTTGTTGCGCGCTAGCATCTCAGGTTGCTCCGATGCTCGCATATGCATGTTTTTTTTCTCTCTATGTCATGCCCACGTAATGAAGGACGCATGGGCAGGTAATCATGTATATGACACTTTTTGAGTCACAGTTTGTAAATTTCCGCTGTTCCCAGGTGGTGTCATCATTAAAGGTGATCTTTTTACTAGTCCGTGTCATATGGCACATGCTACAGTTGCCGCAAGGATGGTGGCCACTAATTGGTGCTAGAAATCCCTGGTTAGGTGTATTTTCATGGGATTGGCGAGGTCGTATATGGACCAACATGTCCTTCAGGTTGCGGTTCCTTTTATGTGAGAACATTGGTTTGGGTAGGGTTATTGTACTCCCACTCAGAAACCGCCAGTGTTTGTTTAGTATTTTGGTGATTGTGTTGGAGGCGCTGTTGTACGTCGTGATGCATATCGGACGTGTCTCATCAGGTTCTTTGATGGTGTGGTCCAGTAGGGCTTGCCTATCGTTGTTCCTGGCCCTCTTCTTTGCACGTGACACTATTCTGTCTGGGTAGTTGCGTGCTTTCAACTTGGAGCTGAGGTCAATAGCTTGTAATTTTAAGTCTTTCACCTCAGAACAATTTCTCCGCAGTCGCAAGAATTGCCCGAACGGCAAATTCTCCCTCAGTTGTCTCGGGTGATGGCTATCAAAGCTTAAGAGGCAATTCTTTGCTGTGGCCTTGAAATGTGTTGTTGTCTTCAGACCGGCTCCATTGGCTAAGACATTGAGGTCCAGGAAAACCATTGTGGTTCTGGAGATTGTGTGAGTGAATTTCAAATACTGATTCTGTTCATTAAGCCATCTGATGAATGCTTTTGTAGGAACAGTTGGTCCTCAAATGCGAAAAAATTCTCCTTTATACCAGCCTCCCTCACTCAGAAACTTTGGAGATCCTAGAGGCGGTTCTCTTTAACACAGAATGGAAATACCAGACCCCGCGCAGCCTGTTGATGGAATGCTGCCATCTGGCCTTGACGGGGAATTTTTTCGCATTTGAGGACCAACTGTTCCTTCAAAAGCACGGCACCAGCCTGGGGAGCACATTTGCTCCTAGTGTTGCTGGTTTATATATCCATCATCTTGAGCAACAGAAGATCCTGTCACCCAACAACCCTTATATGAATAACATAGGGCTCTGGAAGAGGTATATAGATGACGTGTTTGTCATCTGGAACGGGGACGAAAACACAGCAGAGTCATTCATCAGATGGCTTAATGAACAGAATCAGTATTTGAAATTCACTCACACAATCTCCAGAACCACAATGGTTTTCCTGGACCTCAATGTCTTAGCCAATGGAGCCGGTCTGAAGACAACAACACATTTCATTGAGTTCCCGGAGAGCCACGAGAAGGTAATCCTTGGTGATAGAGCAGCACACAGCATTATCAATGTGAAGGCGCCTTTACACCCCTCGTGGCATCTCATGGAGCGGATACGTTAATATACGAATCTATGTATATATTTTTATTTTTTTATTTTTTTAAACAACCTTTAACGGCACGTCTCTCTGAGAGCATGAGTATTACCCCATTTTTTAAAGGCACACCATGGGAGCACTTCCTAAAAAGAGAGCGCATGCACATACATGGGAATTAATTTACGCCCAGGATGAAAAGAGCGAGTGGACATATGATAATCCCAAAATCCTGTCAAATCAAAACTATATCGTATTTTCTGCTTCCACTTGAGTGTGAATGTTTGAATAGTTAACAAAGGAGCATGTATAAGAGCCACAAATGTTGGATGTATGGAAATTCTGTATGCATGGGAACTGGATACTGACACCACGAGGATCATTTAAAAAACCACCGCATTAGATGTATGAAAGTTCTGGATGCATGAAATACTGGATACTAACACCACGAGTAGTGTTTCTATAGCTAAAATATGAGTGAAAGTCACAAAAACACCCACAATTGGGTGAGACGAGAAAAATATATCACAGTGACAGACAATATTATTGTTTCCACATGATGGTGATGTGAATATGAAGGGGATAAACGATAAAAGCTATTGTTTATCCACAATGTTTTTCATTTTCAGGTTTCTTTACAGGATATACAATTGGTATATTGTGTCTACTGCCCTAATAGGGTACATGGAAGAGTATGTGTGACCAGCAGGCATATGTACATTTATAATATCACCCAGTGAGGTGCAATAGGGATCGTTCTGGTCCTGAGGAAGTAAGCCAAGGGGATGGCTTCTGAAACATGTCGACCCTGTAGAAAGTGACCTATCAAAGTACACTATCTACACCTCCCCACTTTTACTATTCTCAGCTAGGAAGCCAATAAAATGTATTTTTTTCCACTAGCCAGGGAATTTTTAAATCATCACTTATATATTTTTTTCACGATCCCACGCACTACACATACACACTAATCACTAAATTAAGTGCTCCCGCATCTACGTAGGTAGTAGCACGCCCCGTCCCGTAGAGGGGCGGGAAGACCCCAATGATGAAGCATGACACTGAATCAGGTTTCAGTGTGTGAGGGGTATTTTACAATTTTTTGAACGAGAGCATACCCTGGGGCCAATTTACTTAAGTATATAACACTTATATGACTTAAGTATCCACCAAGGGGCCCTAGGCGATACTGGCATTCTTTCTTCTAGACCGGGGCACCAGAGATGTCCTACTAGTCCATAACACCTTGAGGTCAGACCTTAATTTGAGGCCTCCAACCTAGCAGATGGGGACATCCGTCACTATACTCTGACAGTACACTCATATGATTAACCACATATGCCATGAGCACTTACAGCAGAGTACATCCTCACTACTCCTGGGGCACACGGTTCATTAAATTGAGGATACATGCACATTATTATAAGTGTAATATTGACCGTAATGTGTCTGTTAGCACATGCACATATAAGCATTATTGAGGGCGCACAAGACTGCTAAACAATGACTTTGTGTCTACCCCTCCATGAGTCAATAAAGTTATACGATATTTCCCTGTCCATTCGTGATAAGCATAGTTCTCGATTGGCAATGACATACCCACCATAACTAGCACAGCGGTTTGCGGTCTAGTCTCTGATTCCTTCCAGAGCAAGCGTAATGTACACAGGTTTAATAGCAACCCCGCCCGCAGCTCCAGTAATGTCGGAGCTTCGAGCGAGTATACACAGGTCTACCGAGAGGAAGTAGCCTTGACGGAGTAAGTAAGAGGGCCCTGCCCAATTTTGGCCAACTTGCGCTCACACTTTACTATGGCAATACAGATCTTTTACTCCGTTTTTGGCAGTTTCTCAACTTGCTTGGATCTCGCTTTATGGCTGTAATTTTAGGGTGTGACTACAGGCGTCCCTCCTTAACTCCTCGAAGGACTCATGGGGCCAAATTATGGTCACATTTAAAGTATGTAATTAACCGGAGTATGACCATGTCAGTAACATGACATTGTGCCTACAATTCTATATGTTTTAGGTGTGTATATTCTTGTGAGTCCCATTGTCACAGATTCACTCACGCCAGAAGGCATGGTTTTGGTATTTTTTCACCATTACAAACCACTGAATCACCACAGATTTTTTACTGAATATAATATAGACCTAAGGGTCGTGTTTTTTTTAACCTCTTCTTTTCTTTGTACCCATGCAGTTTTTTTGACATTTAACACAGACCAATTAGGTGCTGTATATTTGATTTTGTATTTTTATTATTACTAATGTGTTCACTGTGACTACAGGAGTGGGAGGATCATTTCTCCTTTCTAGGTCCTGATGAAATGCCTTGGGGTAGGGCATGAAACTAGTTGACCATAAAGGGAAACAATAGGTTTTCACGCCTAGGGTTTTTCCCGCATATCCCCAGATTTTAGTATACCACTTTAGGGGTAAGAAATAAAATTATTTTTGGACTCACTAATCTAGTGTTTTTAACCTTTTTTTTCACTTCAATAAACCCACTCCTTTTAGAGACAAAATAGGTGGTTAGGTGTATAGGGACACCCCTATGTATTTTTTCAATCAAGTGCCCCCGCATATTCGTTGGTAGCAGCACGCTCCTGTCCGTAGAGGGCAGGGATAGACCCTATGATGAAGCATGGCACCAAGGGGAAACCCGGGTGGGTGAGGGTTTTGTGAAAGAATTTTTTTTTTCTTTCTTTAAGTTCCTGCAAGGGTCATTTCTCTTCTTTCTCTAAAACAGAAGGGACCCTTTTTGGTAATTTGCATAGAATCGTGGAGGACGAGTCCCTACTTTACCTACCTCTACTCTCCCCCTTGTGTTTTGATATCAGTTTAGGAGTAGTAAAGTTAGGGAACCTAACTTTACTACTCCTAAATACCTTTTGTGAATACCGAAAGTCGTAAAGTTAGGATTTTGTCTCAGATTACTTTTGTGAATCGTGCCCTCACACACCCACTTACAGACCCACTCAGACACTTACACACCCATTTATACACACACTTAGACACTCACAGACCCATTTTGACATGCAAAGACTTAAACTGAGAGTTATACATTTTTAAATGTGCTCTAGTGCATTGAATGTGTGCCTTTGGAGCTATGACAGAGTTGTGACTCACAACAAAATGTTAAAAAAAGTTAAAAGGAGAATTACTCAGTGCTTGGTACTAGGGTGGCTGTTAGAAGAGTCTTTGGGTTTATGTGTGTAGAGGATAACTACAAATAAAACATGATGCAGTCAAGTTGTTAAGAAATATTCTGTTGCCGTTCTCTGAGAAATATACTCCATCACTTCTATATATATTCTTCATGTCAAAGCGTAAATTGTTATTGTAGATGGAGCTAATATTGTGGTCTCTGAAGAATGCAGAAACTGTTTTATTAACATGTTTCCTGGCTTTGTCTATCTGTGGGCAGAATTAATCTGACCATTTCCATTTCTGCCTTTGCCAAGTGTTAGGCACAATGCAGTGTGAGGGGCAAGTGCCATTAAATGGCCAAAGGTATCCTTCATTGCGATTTCCCATCCAACATCAGTAAGGGTGCCTAGGTCTTTGCCACCACAATGCACAATTAAGAGGTCTGGATGTTGGAAATCTGCAATGCTCTCAACCAAAGGAAACAATTGCTGCCAATTTAACCTTCTCTGGTCAACCCAAGTAATGTCCACATTAGGCAAACCCAAGTCCTTGTCAATGCCACTCTTTCTTGCTTACTCTCTGGCCCAAGAAACATTGCTGTGACCCACAATCCACACTCTAACCGTTATGAAAGAAGGAGTAGTAACACGTGGGAGCTGAATGTGACAGGCTGGAGCTGGATGTGACAGTTGGGAGAATGAGATGCAGCTAAAATGGAGGTCAGAAACGGATTTTACAAAAGGATCTATTTGTTTGGATTGTATAAGTAATTTGGTAGCTAAAAATAGGTAGTGATTTATATGCTTACATTTTCAAGCAGCAAACCGAAACCGCACCTGCTACAGTTGAACTTAGAGCTGGTATGCTCCTGTTAGAAAGTAGTGTGAACGTTTGAATTACTAGTACAGCAGAGTGTTTTAAAGGAGATTGCTATGTTAACTGAGGTGAAGCAGAGTGGGGGAACAGTTCTAAATACACTAAAATCTGAAACGAAAAAGCAGAGTATTTTAGAGATAGTATACACTGTGAAATACAAATATTCTAATTCAGCACTATCATAGGATCTCAAATGTAGTTGAAAAATTATAGTACTGTTATTTTAAATGCTTTAATGGATTCCCGTATGGATTTGTGACTCGTAAAATTACACGGGGGCCACGCTGGGCGTCGTGAAAAACAGCTGACCAATGAAAACTTGAATAAGAATAGAAAAAAATGAAGGAATGTTTTGATTTGTTAGCTACATCAGTATCACTGGAAAAAGAGAGGGAAAATTGCCATTACTTGTTCTTTCTTACAGAAGTAGGCAGCCATTAGAACAGTAATTGACATATACATGTAAACAGACTGACATATAGGTGTTTGGATAATCAGACAGCCATTAACTAATTTAGTTATGCCCTGAGCTATGCCCTGAGTCATTTAGTTGAAATTAGGTGACTGAAAACTTTGTGACTGGTCAAGTAAATATTTTTCTGTCCTACATATAGTTTTGTTAATTTATCCACAATTGGTATATTTAATTTATTTTTAAGGCAGTAGTTCAGTGCTGTAGCTGTGGTAGGATCGGAAAATATATAATAGTAGACATATTCTACGTCTGATTTTGCAAGACAGAGAATAAGGAATTCAAATATGTTTCAGGCATGCTACTCCAGAACCAGTGACTTCATTTTACACTGATATGTTGAACTGACATTTAGAACGCATTGCAAAGCTTTCCATTAATTAAATATAAATCACCCCTAAGGCAAGTTGTAGGTATTGTAGTTATCAAATGGGGGGAAAGTGTGCCTTTAAAAGGCAAACCATGTTGTTTACATTTTTAGTGGGTTAGAAACATATTTCAGACTAATATACCCAGTTATACATCCACTCATCTATCTATGCACTCACTGGAATACCTATTTAGAAAACTACAGAGCCACTAATATACCCAGAAAGACAGTAACAGAGGCACTTAAACACTCACTCTCACAGACCTACAGCTCTTATGTACCTGATAGTAATGGAAGAAGTTGCACACACAGTTAAATACCCCAACACTTATTACACAGCCAGTAAGTAATCCACTCTGCCCCTTACATACACATTTAGAGACCCATAGACTAACTAAGAGAGCCATACGTATACTGACATATTTGCTTACATGTCCAATGAAACAACCACATAGGGACTGAGATGCTCATTCAAATATGTACTGAAGAACTGACACTAACAATTCACCCATCCAGACAGGTAGGCCTTTAAACATGTCTCGGGTCTACTACTGTAGAGCTTGAGCATATGGTGTTTTTGTGCTAAGCAGAGTTGACATTCAAAACCTGTTGCTAAGCCTTAAACTCCTCTTCTACTGCATATAAGTCACTCCTGAGATAGGATGTAGGTAGGCAATGAGCTTAAAAGATAAGACATGTTGTTTCAAGTTTGATTGATCTACATGCTCACTTGTAGACCCATATGTCCAATTATAGAAAAGTCTCCTACCCATAATGGAACTCACATACCTATGTAGAAAAGTATAGAGCCACTAATACACCTAGTCACACAGTAACAGAGGCACACATATACATCTCTTATGTATCCAGCAGTAATGAAGGAAGTTGCACACACAGTTAAATACCCCACAACTCACTAAAACAGCCAGCAAGCAATCCATGCAGCTCCTTACATGCACTCTGAGATACCCATAGAGTACTAAGAGAGTCAGACATATACCAACATACTTACTTACATATACAATGGCACATTCACATAGCGACTGAGGCACTTATTCAGATATGTACTGAAGAACTGACACTAGCAAATCATACATCCAGACAAGTAGGCCTTTAAACATTTCTCAGGCCTGCTACTGTAGAGTGTGTATATGCAGATTTTCTGCTAAGTCAAACTGACAATCAAAACATGCTGCTAAGCCTTAAACTCCTCTTGTACAATATATAAGTCACCCCTAAGATAGGCTGTAAGTAGGATATAGGGCAGGGAGCTATGAGCTTAAAAGATAAGACATATTCTTTGAAGTTTCATTTAGTTACATGCACACTTATAGACCAATATGTGAGTTACACATCCAGTCTCCCACATATACTGGAACCCACATGCCTATCTATAAAAGAATAGAGCCACTAGTACAGCCAATCAGAGAGTACCAGAGGCACTTAAACGTTCTGTCACTCAATGCTGGGAGGCCTCAGGGTAGCCATGCGCTATACAAATACAAATTCATTCATTCATTCATTGGTGATTGGGTATAGATTATCAGTGATGAATAATAAATATAAACTGCATGCACATGTTTGGGCAGGAATATTCAGGTTTAGACACTACTAGGTCTGACCTCTAACAAACAACCAGTCTCATATTTTTTGAAACTACAGGGAGTTTTTTCTAGAACTTTCAACTTCCCAAACCAGTCCAGCCTAATGTCCGTGAACTGTTAGTCCTTGCTGCTCAATTTAAAAAAAGAAATGTCAATAACCACATCACATACACATAACACCGTGGTTTAAAACCATCACATCAAGGTGTATACCAGAACTCAAAAGATGAACAAAATGTGAGAAAAGGTCAGAAAACACCTCACATACGCAAACCCACAGAGCTGCTGGATGGTACTCGCCAGTATGCCCACGTTATCATCATCGGTTGCTTTTGTGGCCTCAAAAAGAAAAGAAGGTGTGTGCTTCAAATTCCTCAGAGGTGAGAAATCAAAAAATAAATCACAAAAAAAGTGTGTGACAGACAACACTGAGACTGTATGACTCCCTCAGTGCTCACTAGTCTCCAACTGTGCAAAGATAACTTAGTTCTCACAATTAAAAATGGGGTACCACTCACATACAAGGCATCCTTTATTGAATGTTGTGAGTGTCCTCAAGTTAAAAGACAGGCATGTAAATGGCCACTTTCACTCACAGAAGGCCAACATGTTTCGTTGCCAAACTATCTAGGCAACTTCGTCAGGGCTGTCGGGGAACCAGTCTTCACCTCGGTCCTTAATCACACCAAATCTGTGGTTATTGTCAAAATAAAAAGAAGAACGTGCCAATCATAAACAACCCTATATTCATTACAAATTCTTAGACATCCTCTATCAAATGAGAGAGAAAGCCCCTTCACCCAGTTGTATATTTACCGAGTGGTTGCTGTTGTCCCTCGTACCTGCAACCAACTTCAGTAAAGGAACCCGCGCCACATTGTCGCGTTCCACCTTATCGACTGCAATTGTCAGTCTCCACCTAAAATCACACAAACAATGAATGACTCATATGCGAAAACATGCCTGCACTCAATCATGTTCCGTATGTACCCAGCTTCACCCTGTACTCGCTGCCCATTCTTAATATCGGGCCACCTCACAGGACCTCTGACCAACATAAAATCAACTGCTTTCTCAGGTGTCGTGTAGTGTACCTACATATCAACCCCTATCTCGCTATGCATCCTATTGTACAGCCCAAGTCCTGGTGTTTAAAGACTCATACTGCTGTGTCACCTGATAATCCATAGTTCAAAATGTTACAGGAACTAATCCCATGTGCCTTAAGACATTATTAGACCCCTAGTCGCGATAGTACACACTACAATCCATTCTGTTAATGAGCCGATCCTGAATGGCAATATCACTGCCCTCAGAATATGGCCCACATCAATCCATAAGGATTTGCATAAGGTGTAGTTACATTTCCCTTGAGCCCCTCACATGGAACCCCCTTACCGCGCTCGTGTGGTGGCCTTGAATTCTCTCTTCTTTCCCGATCACCCGCTACCGGCGCCAACGCTGTTTTAATGGAGCCCGGGACCGGAAACACGTAACGCGGACACCAAGCCATCCACAGCCCTGCCAGCATGGCGGCCATCTTAGAGTGGTGAATTCACACCCTTAGCTGATCATCATTACACCAATATTAATCACAATTTGCAAGACTGTGAAATAAATGAAACACTTAAGTTTCAAAATTACATTTAAAATCGATCAGCCAATTTTACATGGTGTAACCAATTCACCAATATGCAGATATTGGGTCAATGACCTCCCTCAATACACCGAATATTGTGCCTGAATCACAAATGGCCCTGTTATCTGCCTATTTTATTCCACTCAATGGAATCGTTCAAACCCAGGCGATCAACTTTCTCAGTAAAAATCCATTTAGCCTCTTTTCTGGCCAGAATGTCATCAATGTTCTATTGTTCTCCCACCACCCTCTCCAACACTGTCCATCTCAGATCCCTGAGATAATGTTTTAATTCACGGAAGTGTTGGACAAGGCGTGTAGTTAACTTTCCTGCTTTCAAAGTGCTTATATGCTCTTGTATCCGCACCTTTACCTTTCGTGATGTGAGACCTATGTAATGCAACCCACACACACACGTGATCCTATTGATAATGTGTGTGGTATTGCAATTACTGAACTTGTTTAGGTACCATGTTCTCCAACTCACAAGTTGGACACTTTTTGTCACTTCGGTGAGCCCACACACCGAACATCCACCACACCGATAGTGTCCTGTCGGTAAACCTGACTCCTTCTTTTGTTGGACCGGGCGTGTATGGACCAATTTATCCTTTAAATTAGGAGCCCTTCTGAAGGCAAATCTAGGGGGTGGCATTTTCTTACCCCCAGTATCCTATAGCGACCAGTGTTTTCGTATTATCTGTCTAATTTTAGTCGACAGAGAATCAAAAGTTGTTACTACCGGTAAACACTGGTCTTTTTGTTTGTCCACCCTCTCTAATAATGCTTCACCGAGTGTGTTGAGCGCACGCTTACGGGCTCTCTTAACCACTTTATTGGGATACCCTCTATTCTGTAGTTTAACAACTAGATCTTCAGATTGCTCCATAAATGATCCCGTCGAGGAGCAGTTCCTGCGGTATCTCAAGAACTGCCCCACAGGAAAATTATCACGGAGTGCTTTGGGGTGGAATGATTGATAATGCAACAAGGAGTTCCGGTCAGTGGGCTTCTGATGGACATCTGTCACTAGTCCATTGCTCTCTGCTGTAATATCTACATCCAGATATACAGCTGAATCTTTACTAGCACTCCAAGTGAACCGTAAACATTCATATTGTGCATTAAGCCATGATAAAAATTCCAAAAGCTGGTCCTCTGATCCAGTCCAGATACAGAGGACATCATCAATAAACCTCTTCCAGAGAGAAATATTCTCCTGGAAGGGGTTGGAGGCATGGTATACCACATTCTCCTCGAACTGGCCCACATAAATGCAGGCCAGACTTGGCACGAATGTAGCCCCCATTGATGTACCTGCCACTTGGAGATATATCTGGTCCTTGTATGCAAAAACATTTTTTGTTAGAGCTAGCTCTATGCATTTCAGTACAAATGTTTGAGGGACATCATAAAACCATTCCAATGCCCCAAGAGCATGCGTTGCTGCCACCAGCGTGGCATCTTGGGGTATGCTGGTATATAAAGACTCAATGTCTATTGTTACCAGCAATTGTGTAGATGGATCATACTCCACTGCCTTTAAGATGTTCAAAACATCAGTGGTATCCTGCACAAGTGATGGTTGCGTAATCACAGACTCCCTCAAGCAAAAATCAGCAAACTGGGACAGTGGATCCAGTAAATGATTGGATCCCTGAAACAATCGGGCGGCCTGGTGGCGGGCACTGGGCTTTGTGGATCTTCGGCAAGATGTAAAAAGCTGGCATTCTAGGTCTTACATTCACAAGGAAGTCAGCCTCCTTGTAAGTTATCCACTTTTTCTCCTTAGCGTCCGCCACCAAGGCCCCGATGGTCTCTTGGAGTTGAGATGTCGGGTCACGTGCCAATGGTTGGTAATTGGTACGCACCTCAAGAAGCCTCAAGACTTCTTTCTCGTAGTCCTGCGTATTGAGAACTACCACTGCACCGCCTTTATCGGCTTGCTTTATTGTTATTAGCTTATTGTCCTGCAATGACTTTACCGCCATCCAATCAGTCCTATTCATATTGCAAGAGGGAGATGTATCATGTAGCTCTTCCAAAGCCTCAATATCATGAAATATTCGTTGCTCGAACACGGCAACCTCCGGGCCTACTGATGAACTAGGGGGACAAAATCGCGAAGGGCCATGCAGATTCGTAGCAAATACTGATGGTACTTGCGCCTCTTGATTTGCAAGTGGATGAGAGACAACTTCCTCCAACTCAACTCCGACAAAATTGAAGTACTAATATTCATGTTAATATTAGAGAACTTATATATTTATGACAAAGGACCAGAGTATCTAGCTAACTGCTTTTTCTTGGTGATTGGGGATAGATTGTCAGTGATGAATAATAAATATAAACTGCATGCACATGTTTGGGCAGGAATATTCAGGAACTGAGATTGTCGGTTGATAGATCCATTAACCACCTCATCACAGGGGATGAAGAAAATTATGTTCTAAACAATTTCTTTACAAGGGATAAATCTGAAATGCTTTTCAGTTAGACAGAACTCTACTTTCCCCCATGTTTCCACCGATCAGGGGTCATTCTTGTAACCATACATTGGTCAAGAAGAACCTGATAAACTTCACCAGTGAAATTCTGTAATTGTTCTTGAAAGTTAGTAATCCAATTCGAACTTCTCTTGCAATAGTAATGCAAGGTGTTAAACCTGTCCTCCTTAGGGTGGTCTCTCCCCAAACATTTTGCCTGCTTACCTCCACGCTTTGCTCTCTTGTTTTGTTGGACTTAGGACTCTGAGTACTTTACCATTGCTACCCAGTGCAAAAGTGCATGTGCTTCTCCCCTAAACATGGTGAGATTGGTATATACATGACTGGCATATTTAGTTTACTTATAACTCCCTTATAAAGTTGTATACCATAGACTTCTTAGTTTTACATGTGCAGTAATTCCTGATTAGAAAGAAGTAGCTGCATCATGTTTCATATCTTTGTAATAGTAATGAAAAATCCTCTTTAGTGGCCAAGATGGATTTAACATTGATATCTTAGAATTGCCACTTTTAGAAAAAGGACATTTCTCTGCTCTTAACTTAGCTCTGTGTGCCAATAGACTGTATCCAATATACATCTGGGGAGGGTGGCAGCTACAATTTGTGCATTCCCTCTATATAGCCACAAACACATTAAGGGTGGGTGTGACAGAAAACTCATATGCCTTCATCTGCATTCTGATAGCTCTTCCTGGGTAGAAAGAGAGGGGGGAGCTGTCACTTACACCTGATTAGGCAGTGCCCTGCTTCACACACAAAGGGCTGATTACCTCACACAGATAGCCTGGTAGACAGGGATGGGTTAAAAGTGGACCTGTGTACTTCAAGGGCCTGCTTTGAAGTCACCCTCACTTCAACGGCACATTTGGGTATAGGCACAGGGGCTCTGACCCTACCAAGACAGTATACTACTAGACCTGTGAAGGACTCTGCAAGGAGTAAAGACTGCTGTGCTACAAGGATGAGTACTCTGCTTGACTGCTGCTTTTGAAGAACTTCTTTTCTGTACTGCTGTGCTGCCCTGCTGTCGGCTGATCTCTGCCCTGCTGAGGACAAGGACTGGACTCATCTCACTTGAACCCAGGGTGATTCCAAGGGCTTGCTTTCTTGCCCCCAGTTCTGCAGTATCAGAGCCATCAAAGACTTCCTTCAACTCTGCAACAGCATCTGGACTCTGCGATCTGTGAATCCTGCTCTGCCAAATGGTGTCAATCCAGTCCTGGGCCCTTGAAAGTGGATTTCTGCTGTCCAGAGCCATCAAAATCGATGCACTGTTGACTTTTCACTTACTGGAACCAATGCATTGCTCTTTGACGCTGATGCAGGAGACGATCGATGACATCTCCTTGATGGACTGGCCGTTTGACGATGATGGACAGCCCGGCTCGACGCCGACGCAGCATATGCAATGCAAAGGGGTTCAGTGATGAAGCGATCAATGAATGCATGGATCGGCGCTAATGCTTCAGCTCCATCCTCAGAATCAGCGGAGACGCGGCGCCTCCTTGACTCCCTTCATCAACTCTCCAACATCAACGCTTGCTGCATCCAAGATACTTATTCAGCGGGACCTGCGTGAGTCCTGTAGCCGACCTGCCCTCCACCATGGTCGGCCTTAACTTTGGATTCACCCTGGTCCAGCACAACCTCAAGTAACCCCTAAGCGCTATTTGCTTCTAAGCACTACTTTTTATTTTATTCTTTAGTAATTATATCTCTGGTTCTACTTATTGGATTTTTGTCGTTTTGGTCATGTTTTGCTCATAAAAATATAATTTATTTTTCTAAACCTGTGTGGAGAATTTTTGTGGTGTTTTCATTGTGTTACTGTGTGTGTGTGTTGCACAAATACTTTACACATTGCCTCTTTAGATAACTGTTCTGTGACAAGCTACCAGAGGGTGAGCACAGGTTACCTATTTTTAAACATATGTTAATTGGCATTTAAAACATATAATACTTCTCACTCTAGACATATTAATCTGTAAGTACCATTCCAGAGAGCCTTGCTTACCAAAGAGAGTGATCAAGCATGTAATCAAAGATCTTGAATGTGTAATAATCTGAAATAACCTTGTGTCGAAAGTGAGATACACTTTAGAGATCGAACACAGGCCAATGTTCAAAACAGATCTCCTTATCATACACCTTTCGTATTGTAACCAAATTGTTAGCAAAAATACATCAAAAGCAATTACCTCATTCGTCCAAGTCACACTGTTAGTTAGACTAAGCTCAGGATTAAAGGGAGGGGACTCACGGGAGCCATCATATGTAAGAACTAGTAACAGAAACGAGAAACCAAACTGTCTCTGAAGTTGGCAATTTGTAAAAGGGATGGTGACCTAATGGACAAGGAAAATGAGGATATCCGTACAAAAACCTTGGGAGACCCCAGGATGTGTTAGCAGGAGACAGAAACTCTAGTGATAGGGGGGAGGGAAAGAGGGAAAAAAGGGGGGACACTTGGTAAATGGCGCTACTGTCCAAGAAGGGGGGTAGAGCTACGAAAGGGTGCATCAGGGTCTCTCCTGTAATATCTATTCTTTTCATTTACTGAGTCTCCAGAGAAGTCCCCCTTGCCCCTCTCAGCCAAACCATCTGTCCTGACAGGGTTCCCTTTCCAAGCCTCCAATACCTCTGACCACAACCCCGCTATTGGGTGTCGTTGCACCCCTCTAGCGTCTTCATGAATCAAGGCCCTCTCTCCAGCCCTATCCCACACGGTGACATCATTCACCCAAATACTGACCTCTGGCTCCATTGGCAACTTCCAAGCCATTGCAATTTGTCTCCTAGGCAGTACCAAGACCTAATCTAGGAACTGGGAGCGAACCATATGTTTCCGAGACCTAAGAAATAGTCCCAGTGAACATCCCTCCAGGTTACAAGTAAGAGCTCAATTCAGGGTGGAATTCAGAGCACAGATCAATGCATCCCAGAATAGCTGCAATTGTGGACAGCTCCCAGTCATATGACAGAAATCTGCATCCAAAAGCTTTCAGCTAGTCTGTGGGGTGTTAAGTAGGTCATGTGGATATAATTAAATTGAGTATACTTCAATCCCATAATTCTGGAGACCTTCTTAGGGTATGCCAAAGCCCTACACCACTTCCGGTCCATAAGGTCTTGCCCTAATATCTCTCCCCACCTATGTCTAGGTACCAACAGAGACTTCCAGACCATACCAGTCAGTAATCTATAAAACCACTTAGCCAAGTGCTGTGCCATGTCCATGGACACCAAAATTAGAAGTACCTCATGTATCACCAGTTCATCTCGTCCACTGGCCCACACGTCTCTAAAGGTCCATGTCAGTGCTTCGTAGGTTAGAATTTGGCCTGGGTGTAGATTGTATTGGGTCACTAATTTCTCCATTGTGAGGAAAGTTCCCAATTGAAAACAGCCGCCAATCGTTATCAATCCAGGATCCATCCAGGCCGACAGCTGCCCAGTTATAAAAAAAGGTGAGAGGAGCACCATGGGGGGATCAACCAGCAGCAGGGCAGGCGCATATGGATTTGTCCCTGCTGTCCTCCGGATGCAGTGCCTCCAAAATCGCCATCGCTTATAACACCCCAGGTCGGGGAATTCTTGCTGGTCAAAGTAACTTCACCAGCAGAAACCTCTGATTGTGTGCCATTCCCACTGAGCTCAGCTCCGCAAGTCGAGCCCCATCGAGCCACTGGGTGCCCCAATAGAGTTGTGCTGCTAAGAAATATAACTCAAAATCAGGTACGGCCAAGCCTCCATCATCAGTTGGGTGCCGAATGACTTCCAGGGACATTAGATGGCGGCGTCCACCTCATATCAGTTTACAGAGCAAAGAATCTAACTGTTGGAACCAAGAAAGGGGTACGCTAACTGGGAGATTAATAAAAAAATACAACAACCTGGGGAGCAGAACCATTTTGGACACCCAAATACGGGGCATAATGGGTAAATTAAGAGATCTCCAAAAGGGGCCACAGGTCTTAAGTGATCTAAAGGCCTTCCCCAAATTGCCCTCCCAAAGGTCTTCCAAGGTATGAAATAACTGGATTCCCAGGTATTTAAGGAATATGGGGGACCAAGTTAAGTCCCATGGAATATTCAACGGCCGCTGGACTCCCAGTAGCACGGGAAACAAGCAGGTCTTGGCTTTATAAACCCGAAGGCCAGAAAGTGATGCAAATTCTCCCAAAAGATGTGAAGCGGCATCTGCATCTGATGGGCCATTAGCCAGGTAAAGCAGGAGGTCATCTGCTTAAAGAGAAATGAAATATTACCAGCCCTCTATGCCCACTCCCTCTCATCAGAAGAGCTCTGCCAATGTTTCAATAGCTAAAGCAAAAAGAAGAGGGGATGGGTGCAAACTTGCCTGGTACCTCTATAGATGTTGTATTGTAGAGACGGTACTGCCCATCCTAAGGCACACAGTCAGTGCAGAGTAAAGTAGTTTAACCCAAGTAATCCAGATAAATTCTGTAGGACTTGTGTGAACTGCGAGGCTAATGAGAAGACAGGGGAGAGGTTTAAACCCCACCCCACAACCCACTTCCTGTTGTTGACACCCCCTTTGAGAGGGTGGGCATCAACATTGTAGGGCCTATGGATCCCCAGACTGCTTCATGCAACTGGTTCATCTTAGTTCTGGTAGATCGTGCCTCTAGATATCCAGAGTCAATCCCTCTGAGAACCAGACTGCACCCAGAGTGGCAAAGGCCCTAACTGGGATTGGTGGGATGATTTCCCCAAGTAAGTTGTGTCTGACAGGCGCACAAACTTCATGTCTGCATACATGCAGTTAATGTGGAAGGAGTGTGGGGTTACCTCAAAGTTACCTACCCCTTAAAATCCACAAGCCAATGGGCTTGTTGAAAGGTTCAACAAGACCATGAAATATATGATTAGAGGCCTACCTGTTGCCTTGAGGAATGTTTGGGGCATCCTCTTACCATGCCTGTTGTTTGCCTACAAGGAGGTACCAGAGAAGGGAGTGGGCATCATCTCCTTCAAGCTTCTGTTTGGGCACCCTGTTAGTGTTAGAGGACCTGTGAGTTTGTTCAAGGAAGGGTGAGAGCTTGTTCCCATGAAAACTCCCTAGGATGTAGTGAGCAACATACGGTCCTTCATGAACCAAATAACTAGGTAATGGTAGCAAGCTTCCAGTAACTTAGATGCCATCCAGGCTGTCATGAGAGAGTGATGTTGATTGAACATGAAATACCTTGAAAAACCAAGAGACAAGAGGCGTTTGGCAAAAGAGGAACAGTTTGTTAAATTAAACAGTGCGGCCGGGAGTCTGAGTCATAGAGTCTGAGGACTGTCTCAATTTACAATCGATCTAACATGGGTTTTTATACAGTTCATTGAATGCACTAAAATAGTTACGGCTATTCTTTTTTGGTAAGGAATGTGATCCTCAGTCGTTGAAGTCATAAATTAATATATTGGATGAGGAATCCAGGTGGGCATCAACCTTGCGTGGACACAATGCGGCCAGTGGGTAGCGTGTCCAGCCGTCCAGCGTGGGGAGGGCATGATCACAATGTGTACTGTGTGTGCTGTGTTCTAATTGGCTATGTGTTTCTAACTTCATGTGGCATCTGACTTTATGTTGTTTTGGGAACGTGCGTACCCGTCCGGCCATATGCGCTTTATTGGGGCCAATCTCCCTGGACCATTATGGTGTCGCTGTGCCTATCTGTGGGATTGATCTGGGATTTCCTGCTTCTGCATTTGTCTATCGGTTACGTGTCACCCCACCTGTGGAAGCCACAGGGTTTGCTCAGGTAGGACAGGATGCAAGTTTGAAGGTAATTCTCGACTAAAAAGAATACAGTATAGCTCAGAGAGAAGGAGGCAAACTAGGTGGGATCTAGGTGGAATTTAGAGGAAAGGCACACACTAAGGAGGGAGAGAGAGAGAGAGCTTGCACCCTGGAAGCACAGCAAGAACACAGAGCAGGGCGCCTTCTGAAATCGCCCGAGCCGATCACTCGTGTGACGGCCTCCTGCTGATCAACCCTTCGGCTAGGATGACACGATTAAACAGGCCGTCGTTTGGCCCCGCTTATCTCCACCACAAACCTGGTAAGTCGTGCGCTCACTGTCTTCCTTTACCGCAGCCCGATCACTACAGCTCAGCCCTGTACTCCCTCTAACCCGTGCCTTGGCCCATTGGATCAACGCATCCGGTGGCCTCCTCCACGTGCATAGCTTGCCAACAGTGGATCGGGGCTCCGACCCTGCCTTGGCTCGCTAAATACCCCGACGCCTCCCCTTCCAGCCTTCACCCTCGGGTAGGTGTTTCTCAAGCTACGCCGTTCCGCACCATGACCACCCCTCATCCTTCACTTTTGATCATGCAGCCTTTTTTTAAATTACAGCCAGGCCCCGTCCCGGCTTCCTCTGGCTCCAGACCTATCGGCTCCGCCTAGGCTGAAGTAACCCAATCTGACCCTGCTCCAGATTCTCATCCCACGGCCCAGACGCTACCTTGACGTACTTCTCTATTGGTAAGTACCTCACCGGACATAGGCCACTTTACCCACACCTCCTCCTTGTTAAGCACCGTCCTCTGATCCCACTGCTCCCTTTATTCACAGGGATCTCCCTTCATTCGATTCCTGCGCCCTTACTGGACTAACTGCCTGCTCTTCTTCCCTTCTGGGTATCACCTTGCCTCCTTCTTCAGGTACGCCTCACCCCTCTCCCTGCTGCTTCCTTGCCCCTGCCCCTCCACTGTCTCATTTTTCCCCCCCTTGTATAGCACCTTCAAATGGCAACCTGGTCCTGATGATGATCCAAAGTATCTAGGATTGAAACGCCGTCGACATACCAGCGTTAACTCCGGTGCTGCTTTTACTATGGTTCAACCAAAAATGTCTTAATTATATGCTAAAACCTCTGTAAATAACTGCCCTTGAACCAGAAGTCGTTTCTGTATATATCAGTCACCTTCTCACTTCGCTGTTTCTCACCACTTGTCACTTGCGCCGTTCACTGTGAGTGTCATGAGCACTTATGTGCACAAGTTTTCAGGTTGCCCTCGCAACAATTGCTTACAGTGCTAATACAACTGTGTTTTTTTTTACTTTACACTTATTCAAATATATGATGCCTTGAGCACATTCAAACCAAATCATGAGTCTTCCTAATTTATCTGCTTGTAATGTCTTGTACATACTTGATAATTTGTTCCCTCAATAATACTGGTTGAGACATTGATGTAGGAGAAGTAAGATGGCCCCTCTTTGTGCACATGGGGAGAGCAGCTATGAAGACGTCCGCTGCTCCTCCCAAATGCACAGGACAGATAGACTGACCTCAAGGGAGATGGTGGCCCAAGAGGAAGGCGAGATCTTTGCACGACCATTTTACCACCTGCTAGCCTGCTGGACAGAGGGAAAGGACCAGTATGACAGGCCATAACTGGAGGAGCGATCCTTTTTAACCAGAGGACAAGGCCATTGTGGAAGACTGCATCCCAAACATAAGGGGAGATCCCAAGTGGAATTTCCCCCTGCGTGCAGGATTGTCTAAGAAGATGGGAACACTATGTTAGGGAAAGACCAGAGGAGCTATCTCATGCCAAAGTGAACCCGCTACCACAGAGGGGCACGTCAGGGACCATCTATGTGCGCTGGACTCAGATGGATAATGAATGGCTAAGGACCCAATTGCCTCCCGTGCTGGATGGAGCAGTGAAATGGATCTCAAGTTTTGAGAAGCTCACCGCAGGAGTAAATCTAGCAGTCGGCAATGTTAAAAGCCTGATTAGTAGCCTCATCAGAGAGCAGACTAACATAGTGTTCACCCGAGCTCACATCTCAGCAATCACGCTGACAAACACAGAGCATGATCGGGTCACATTCAATTTGTGCGGTTAATGGCAGAAACTATGAAACCTTGTGAGACCATAACTGAGTTTCTGGATAGAATGAGGGAACAATGGGGACAAGAGACCGGACAGCTATGGACTGACATGGGCCTGCAAGTCACATTCTTTTATAATATCCTCAAAAAGGGGCTGTCCACCAAGATACAGAGCAGTTTGGACAGAGTAGTGAGGTTAGATACCAAAGCCTGGCGGTAGATACAATCTCATATATTACACTATTACAAAAAGAAACAAGAAAAGGGCAGGGAGAAACAGGAGCAAATACAGAGAGACACCACTAATTTGATCCAACACAAGTTGAAAAAGACTGCCCGCGAGGGGGCCGTGTTGGCCGCTAGCATGCAAATGGCACCAGTCTTGAGGGGAGTTCCACTGCCCAACACCAGAGAGTTTCAACCTAGCTATAATGGCAGAAGTCAAGAAGGTTGGCAGCAGCCATACCTTTGAGAATGTTACCATTGGCACAGAATGTGCCTCATGGCTGACTGATGCAAACTAAAATCATACCACGAACAGAGGCCGATAAGCCTGGGCCAGTCCCTGCAAAATACCCATCCACAAAACCAAGCCCAGGGAGATTCAAATCCACCTGACACACAGCCTCAGGGAAATCAGACAGCTACTGCACCACTGCAACAGGGATCAGGTAGTTGGACAAATGGGTGGCAACAACAGACAGGAAACTCAGCCCAACAGGGACTAGCGCCACAACCGCGGCAGGGAGGTGTAACTGTCTGGGGAGGCAATCCCTTCGCATAAACACAGAATCCAAATGTGAAGTAAGTCAAAACCCCCAATGGGAAGCATCCATTTCATGCGCACCTCACAATTCACTGTACCAAAACTCAAGAGAAT
This sequence comes from Calotriton arnoldi, assembly GCA_963921515.1. Taxonomy (NCBI): domain Eukaryota; kingdom Metazoa; phylum Chordata; class Amphibia; order Caudata; family Salamandridae; genus Calotriton; species Calotriton arnoldi. The sequence goes on from CAWUFW010005945.1 coordinate 547,866, forward strand.
GCACAATGAGATACATTAGGAATTTAAGCCTTTACTTGCATTCGGGAACTCAAGGTTGCTGGATGTGTTTTGTAGCTCTGGTATCCTCACTAGAGTCCACCATTCACCATGCCTGCAGGAGCCTAGGCCCCACTCTGCTGCTGATCCCCTAGGGTGGGTCTGGCTAGCCATACCCCGGGGGTAGGTCAGGTTGACGAAGGGGCAGGGCGGCTCCCTGTCCAGTCCTTATGAGCAAGCACCCAGGTCCTTCCACCCACAAGTCAATTGGGATGGGCTCCTATGACCAAACGGAATGGACCCTATTCTCGTGCCCCCAGCCCGGGACCAAAATTTCTTCATGGCATGACGTTCCAACAACGCCCCCAAAAAGATAGCAGCCTCCCACCAATGGAAGTCCCTTTTAAGTTCCAAAACAAAGCTTTCCTCCAGTGTTGAGAGCCAAGTTTCCCAATGCTCGGTATAGTGAAGACCCCATAACCTCCACTGCTCAAGATCCAACAGGTTGTGAAGCTCCACATGGTGCTGAGTCAGTTGGGAGGGGAGGTCGACCCAGATAACCTACTGTTCCAGTCCAGCACCTTCATTAGACGAATTTCGACGAGTTCTTCAGCAATGTTTCTCACTCTTCTCCCTCAAAGTTTTCCAAGTATCCAAGCCTGTTCGCCGGGTCATGCCCTCCATTATAAGGACAAAAGTGTGCCACAAGTTAGTACACAGGAGTGGGGGGTGCCGGGGAAAAAGGAGTCCCTGAGTCCATCACAGCTCCGTGCGAGATCCATACACAAGAATCTGCCCACCCTTGTATCAGACCTAGCAATCAGCAAAATACACCAGGCCTTACACACACAATCTGAAGGAATCAGTAAGCCCAATCTCAGATACAGCAATATCAGAAACACACATCGGGACAGCCTTCACACTACCTCCATTGTTGTCCCTGTTAGAATAGAATAGCAGATCGAGTGAGTTAGGGGTATACACGTGATCTCAGGGCACATTGCAACCCTCAACTACATTCAATTGCAACAGGCCCCCTCTTTATACATGGCCCCACGCATGTGGAGGTCACAAGACATCACCCGCACCAATTGCACCCCCATGTATATATTGGAGATAGAGTCTGTGAACGTCCATGGAACCCTAGCTAAAATTAAGACCATGTTTATGAGATTTCACCATTAAAATCTTGCACCAGTCTAAACTCCCAGCTAGGTAGGGAGAGGAGGGAGGCTAACAACCCATAAAAATGAATGCGTCCCAAGTACCAAAACACACTTTCAAAATAAATACCCCGACAGGAGTCACCTTTTGGTGCTTCACTAAAAATTGCATGAATAGACTGTGGAGAGCCTAGGTAAATTCCTTATCAATATATAGATTTATATAGATATATCTATATCTATCTATCTATCTATCTATCTATCTATCTATCTATCTATATATCTCTATATATATCGCTCTCTATATCTATGTGTATATATATATATATATATATCTCTCTCTCTCTATTATCTACTGGCGGTCGCCAGTAGATAGTTATAGTTACAACCTATTATCCATAGGAAATCCGTGACATTCTATTTGAAATAACTCTCTTGCCGGTTGACGTATCTTCGCAAAATTTTCAAACTTTGTGGGGCGCTCCGGTCCGCTCCTACCCTGAAAGTCTCGGGGGGATTCGTCAAGCGGGGGCCGAGAAAAAGGGGGGTCCCAAAACGCGTTTTCCCCATGCAATTTTCCATAGGAAACTTTAGACACGGCTACAGCCCGAACTGCTGAACGGAATTACACCAAATTTGGCAAAGAGGTAGTTCTTGGTTCAGAAAGAACCCTTTTGTTAAATGGTGTAAATCCGTTCAGTAGTTGCAGAGAAAATCAAAAGTAAAAGTACATATATATCTATGGCCGCGTCGGATTCGCGCACCCTCCCGATCACGAGCTGCATGCTAATTGGCTGTCAACACTCCAAATCAGGAAGTGTTGGCAGCCATTTTGTCCCTCGGTAGAACCGAGGGACAGAAACAAGTGCACAAAACGCACAAAGGGGGCAGGGTAGAAACACCCTGACCCCCTAGGTCTGCTCAGGGGGTCTCAGGGGGTAAATCGGCAGGATGCGCTCAGGGTGCGCGAATCCTGCCGAAAAAAAAAAAAATCAAAGCGCGGTCTCCCGCGCTTCGATGGTAATTGGCCCCCGGGTGGGCCAAGTCCCGGGGGCATGCTGGGGGGGGTTAATTTTATGTGTGGGGGCCTCTAAGGGCCCCCCAAGCCCCGGGGACCACCACCCCCCGGGGCTTTATGTATAATGGTGCGGGGAGGGCTCGCAGCCCCGGGGACCACCACCTCCCCGGGGCTTCTTTTTATTTTTGAAAAACCTGTGTGGGGGGCTCCAGCCCCCACACGCCCGGGACCACCACCTCCCCGGGGCACTAAGAAAAATTACAATGGGGGTCCGTTTTGGACCCCCAAGCCCCGAGGACCACCACCTCCCGGGGCTTTCAAAATGTAAGGAGGGGGGCCGCGCGGCCCCCTCCTGGAGCCTGTGGTGGCCCTGGGGACCGCCACCCCCAGGGCCGGCTCCTGCAGTGTCCCGGGGTGCCTACCCCGGGACACTGCTGTTTGCAATGACAGGACGGGAGCCTCGCGGCTCCCGTCCTGTCATTGCAAACTGCTTTGGATATTGGAAGAGAGAGCAGGAAACCTGCTCTCTCTTCCAATATCCAAAGCACATTGCTTTCCACACGGGGAGCAGCATGTTAGCTGCTCCCCATGTGTAAAAGCAATGCCGGCTCCCGTAGGACACGGGGAGCCGGCGGGACTGTGGGGGTTTGGGGACCCCCCACAGTCCCCAGCGAGAAGCCAGGCCCCGGGGATGGGGTCCCCAGGGCCATAAGTGGCCACGGAGGGGGCCACGCAGCCCCCCTCCCCAAAGGTAAAAAAAAGGAAAAAAAAAAGAAAAGTGCAAGGCCAGCCCCGGGGGATGGGGTCCCGGGGCCTTAAATGGCCTGAGGAGGGGGCCACGCAGCCCCCTCCAAATAAAAAAAAAGAGGCCATGCCCCGGGGGATGGGGTCCCCGGGGCCAATACAGGCCCAGGGAAGGGGGGCCACGCGGCCCCCTTCCCGTTTTTTTAAAAAAAATTTAATTAAAAAAAAAGGGGTAAGGCCCTGGGGGATGGGGTCCCCAGGGCCTAAAAATAGGAAAAAGGAATGGGGGCCACACAGCCCCCCTTCAGGGGAAAAACGATCGGGCCCGCAGGCCCCGCCCCTTCTTTCACCACTCTGCAAACGCGCCCCTGGCGCGTTTGCAGAGAGGAACAATTCCCCTTGAATACTGGGGGTCCCGGGGGCCAACTAGCCCACCAGGAACCTCCAGTATGCGCCAGGGAGCTGCCTTGCAGAGAGGTGTACAGAGGCCATGCCCCTTTTACACCTCTCTGCAACGCAGCTCTGTGGCGCTTTTTGGAGGTATATGGTGGGCTAGTTGCACCCCAGGGACCCTCAGGATTCAAGGGAGTTAATCCCCCGACTTAAAACGCGCCACGGGGCGCGTTTGCACAGTGGTGAAGGGAGGGCGGGGCTTCAGGTGACATGTGTGCAAACAGGCCCCGTGGCGCGTTTTAAGATGGGGAATTAAATCCCCTTCAATCCTGAGGGTCCCTGAGGGCCAACTAGCCCAACAGGTACGTCCAGAAAGCGCCACAGAGCTGCGTTGCAGAGAGGTGTAAAAAGGGGTGTGGCCTCTGTACATGTCTCTGCAACGCAGCCCCCTAGCGCATACTGGAGGTTCCTGGTGGGCTAGTTGGCCCGTAGGGACCGTCATGATTCAAGGGGACTTAATCCCCCAACTTAAAACGCGCCATGGGGCGCGTTTGCACAGATGTCACCTCAGGCCCCGCCCCCTCCCTTCACCATTGTGCAAATATTCCTCTAAAATCAGCCGAAATACGAATTCTGATTTACTCACCTGTTATCAGGAGAGACCTCAGTGCTGCATCTTTCAGCCCAGTACTAATCCTGAAAAGTAATTTTAACCGTACTTACCAGTAACTTGAATTTCCTTCCATAGGCTAACATTGACTGGTTTCACTTGGAAATTCTTCTAAGTGTGGAGTTTTGGAACTTTAAAATATTCCTCTAAAATCAGCCGAAATACGAATTCCGATTTACTCACCTGTTATCAGGAGAGACCTCAGTGCTGTATCTTTCAGCCCAGTACTGGTCCTGAAAAGTAATTTTAACCGTACTTACCAGTAACTTGAATTTCCTTCCATAGGCTAACATTGACTGGTTTCACTTGGAAATTCTTCTAAGTGTGGAGTTTTGGAACTTTAAAATATTCCTCTAAAATCAGCCGAAATACGAATTCCGATTTACTCACCTGTTATCAGGAGAGACCTCAGTGCTGCATCTTTCAGCCCAGTACTGATCCTCAAAAGTAATTTTAACCGTACTTACCAGTAACTTGAATTTCCTTCCATAGGATAAAATTGCCTGCTTTTTGCTGAAAAAGTTTCTAAGTGTTGATTTTTGAAACATACAAATATTCCTCTAAAATTAGCCGAAATACGAATTCCGATTTACTCACCTGTTATAAGGAGAGACCTCAGTGCTGTATCTTTCAGCCCAGTACTGGTCCTGAAAAGTGATTTTAACCGTACTTACCAGTAACTTGAATTTCCTTCCATAGGCTAACATTGACTGGTTTCACTTGGAAATTCTTCTAAGTGTGGAGTTTTGGAACTTTGAAATATTCCTCTAAAATCAGCCGAAATACGAATTCCGATTTACTCACCTGTTATCAGGAGAGACCTCAGTGCTGCATCTTTCAGCCCAGTACTGATCCTCAAAAGTAATTTTAACCGTACTTACCAGTAACTTGAATTTCCTTCCATAGGATATCATTGCCTGCTTTTTGCTGAAAAAGTTTCTAAGTGTTGATTTTTGAAACATACAAATATTCCTCTAAAATCAGCGAAAATACGAATTTCGATTTACTCACCTGTTATCAGGAGAGACCTCAGTGCTGCATCTTTCAGCCCAGTACTGGTCCTGAAAAGTAATTTTAACCATACTTACCAGTAACTTATATTTTCTTCCATAGGAATCCATTGTCTGGTTTTCAGCAGAAAAGTTTCAAAGTGTCAATTTTCACAAACTACAAATATTCCTTAAAAATCGCCTGTATGACTTAAACGCATTCTTTCAACTGTTTACAGGAGATGCACCAGTGCTGGATCCAGGATCCAACACTGAGTAAGAAAAAGTAACGATAACAGTTTTTACCTGCTAAGTGAATTTCCTTCCATAGGATAACATTGGTGATTCTATGAGAAAAGTTTCTAAGTGCCACCTCCCGGGGCACTAAGAAATTTAAAATGGGGGTCCGTTTTGGACCCCCGAAGCCCCGGGGACCACCACCTCCCCGGGGCTTTCTAGATGTGGGGAGGGGGGCCGCGCGGCCCCTCTCGGAGCCTGTGGTGGCCCTGGGGACCGCCACCCCCAGGAGCCAGCTCCTGCAGTGTCCCGGGGTGCCTACCCCCGGGAAACTGCTGTTTGCAATGACAGGACGGGAGCCTCGCGGGTCCTGTCCTGTCATTGCAAACTTGCTTTGGATATTGGAGCGAGAGCAGGAAACCTGCTCTCGCTTCCAATATCCAAAGCAAGTAGCTTTCCACATGGGGAGCAGTATCTTTGCTGCTCCCCATGTGGAATAGCAATGCCGGCTCCCGTAGGACACGGGGAGCCGGCGGGACTGTGGGGGTATGGGGACCCCCCCACAGTACCCAACGAGAGGCCATCCCCCGGGGCCTAAGTGGCCAGGGAGGGGGCCACGTGGCCCCCCCTCCCCTAAAAAAAAAATTAAAAAAAATATTTAAAGGCCGGCCCCGGGGGATGGGGTCCCCGGAGCCTTAAATGCCCTGAGGAGGGGGGCCACGCAGCCCCCCTCCAAATTTTTAATAAAAAAAAAGAGGGCTTGCCCCGGGGGATGGGGTTCCCGGGGCTAATACAGGCCCAGGGAAGGGGGGCCACGCGGCCCCTTCCCGTTTTTTTAAATTTTATTAAAAAAAAAAAAACTTCTCAGACCCCGGGGGATGGGGTCCCCAGGGCAAAAAGTGGCTGAGGGAAGGGGGGCCACGCAGCCCCCCTCCCAATCAAGAAAAAAAAAAAAAAAAAAAAAGACCGGCATCGTGCCGGAGGCCCCGCCCCACTCCCTGCAGCAGTCTGCAAACGCGCCCCCTGGTGTGTTTTGAGAAGGGGAAGTAATTCCCCTTGAATACTGGGGGTCCCTGGGGGCAAACTAGCCCACCAGGAACCTCCAGTATGCGCCAGGAGGCTGCGTTGCAGAGAGGTGTACAGAGGCCACGCCCCTTTTTACACCTCTCTGCAACGCAGCTCTGTGGCGCTTTTTGGAAGTACATGGGGGGCTAGTTGGACTCGAGGGACCCTCAGGATTCAAGGGGACTTAATCCCCCAACTTAAAACGCGCCACGGGGCGCGTTTGCACAGTGGTGAAGGGAGGGGGCGGGGCTTCAGGTGACATGTGGGCAAACAGGCCCCGTGGCGTGTTTTAAGATGGGGAATTAAATCCCCTTCAATCCTGACGGTCCCTGGGGGCCAACTAGCCCAACAGGTACGTCCAGAAAGCGCCACAGAGCTGCGTTGCAGAGAGGTGTAAAGGGGTGTGGCCTCTGTACACGTCTCTGTAACGCAGCCCCTGGCGCATACTGGAGGTTCCTGGTGGGCTAGTTGGCCCCAGGGACCCTCCTGATTCAAGGGGACTTAATCCCCCAACTTAAAACGCGCCACGGGGCGCGTTTGCACAGATGTCACCTCAGGCCCCGCCCCCTCCCTTCACCATTGTGCAAATATTCCTCTAAAATCAGCCGAAATACGAATTCCGATTTACTCACCTGTTATCAGGAAAGACCTCAGTGCTGCATCTTTCAGCCCAGTACTGGTCCTGAAAAGTAATTCTAACCGTACTTACCAGTAACTTGAATTTCCTTCCATAGGCTAACATTGACTGGTTTCACTTGGAAATTCTTCTAAGTGTGCAGATTTGGAACTTTATAATATTCCTCTAAAATCAGCCGAAATACGAATTCCGATTTACTCACCTGTTATCAGGAGAGACCTCAGTGCTGCATCTTTCAGCCCAGTACTGGTCCTGAAAAGTAATTCTAACCGTACTTACCAGTAACTTGAATTTCCTTCCATAGGCTAACATTGACTGGTTTCACTTGGAAATTCTTCTAAGTGTGCAGATTTGGAACTTTATAATATTCCTCTAAAATCAGCCGAAATACGGATTCCGATTTACTCACCTGTTATCAGGAGAGAACCCAGTGCTGCATCTTTTAGCCTAGCACTGACCCTGAAAAGTAATTCTAACCGTACTTACCAGTAACTTATATTTCCTTCCATAGGAATCCATTGTCTGGTTTTCAGCAGAAAAGTTTCAAAGTGTCGATTTTCACAAATTACAAATATTCCTTAAAAATCGCCTGTATGACTTAAACGCATTCTTTCAACTGTTTACAGGAGATGCACCAGTGCTGGATCCAGGATCCAACACTGAGTAAGAAAAAGTAACGATAACACTACTTACCTGCTAAGTGAATTTCCTCCCATAGGATAACATTGGTGATTCTATGTGAAAAAGTTTCTAAGTGTCAACTTTTAAAATACAATAATATTCCTTAAAAATCACTACTGTAACCAAAACGCTTTTACTCAACTGTTTACAGGAGATGTCCCAGGACTGAATCTAGGATCCAGTCCTGTGGTTAGAAAAGTAATCCATAAAGTAACTAATTGCTTTTAACTAGAAATTCACATTGAGGTCAATGTTGCATTGTGTTTGAAATTGTGTTGCCCATTGCAACAACTGTAACTACTGTACTTAAAACTCTATTGCCTATTTTCAAACTATTTAAACTAAAGTAATTCATTCTGAGAAAGTATATTTTGTAATGTAATGTATAATGTAATTACAATGTAATTTAATAAATAAAATATCTAAAAATAAATAGTTTTAAAAAATGTATTAAATCAGTATCAAAAAAATAAATATAACAATTAATACATTTAAAAATTGTCATTTACAAAACCTTTGAAATTCACTGAAAAAACCATAGGTTTTAGGGGCGTTATAGTTAGAAATTAGCATTTAAAAAACCTTTGAAATTCACTGAAAAAACCATAGGTTTCAGGCACGTTATAGTTAGAAATTAGCATTTAAAAAACCTTTGAAATTCACTGAAAAAACCATAGGTTTTAGGGACAGTTATAGTTAGTTGGACATTTCACTCATACAAAACCCGTGAAATTCCCCCGTTATAGTTAGTTCAGCTAACTATAAATCGCGCCCGCAATGCACTGCTGATGACGTCAGATATAACATCACTCATGACATGGTCAGTGACATCACTCATGACAACACTGATGACATCTCAAATGACATCACTGATGACATCACTGATGACATCATCCACGTGATAATCTGATGCACCTCCTCACACCCTAATATAACCTTGGATACACCCACTCTAAATTACAGACTGCCATTCGCAAAACCATAGACACTCCAACACCAATAACTACATACCCACTCACTGATTCTTAGGTCTACACACACACATCCACTCACTCACCTGTACAGTCACTCATACTTATGGTCACTCAGTACAGGACTATCATATGCACTCTTACTCCTATATAGACACTCAAACACCGCCACTCATCCATAGAGGAACTAACACACCTAGTCAGTCATGCAAATAATTAAACACACTGCCATTTACTCACCTATACAGTTATACACACACCAGCTCACTTAATCAAACAAATACTAGCACATTGTTACGCTCTTATACAATCACTGATACAAGCACACACTCATCCATACAGCCACTATCACAATCACTCACTCTCGCTTATAGCTATTTATATACTCCAACACACATATATACTGCCTTTCACATATGTAGTTACTCACACATGTACCACTGGGACATACATTCACTCACTAACACACTCTTACACACACTTACCCACCCATACAGTCTATCACAGATGCACTCTTGAAACCATCCACCCAGTGAATCACCCACTCACACATCTATACACAGAGTCGCACACACCCCTCCCACACAAACACTCAGGCACCCATACAGATACTCTGACAACCATTCAATAACTCATATACACACTCATGTAGCTATTCACAAACACATGCAGTCACTTACACAGCAACACACAGACGGATACAGACATTCACCCAGTTTAGTCACTAACCCATGCATTCAGTAAGATACGTTAAATCACTCACTTATAGAGTCAGTCACGCACCTACTAAATCATCCATACAGACACTTATACACCCACTCATTCTTCAATACGTCTTTTCCGATATATATTAAAAATATTTAAACTTTAGAGAAACACACAGTCACTGCATGATGTCATCAGTGATGTCATTTGAGATGTCATCAGTGATGTCATCAGTGATGTCACTGACCATGTCATGAGTGATGTAATATGTGACGTCATCAGCAGTGCATTGCGGGGGCACGAGTTATAGTTAGCTGAACTAACTATAACGGGGAATTTCACGGGTTTTGTACGAGTGAAATGTCCAACTAACTATAACTGTCCCTAAAACCTATGGTTTTTTCAGTGAATATATATATATATATATATATAGCATCAACAGTCCTGGCCCACTATCCTTCACGGTGGGACTAACTACCTACTGGTGACCACCAGTAGGTAATATATATATATATAATATTATATATATATATTACCTACTGGCAGTCGCCAGTAGGTAGTTATAGTTAGGACCTTGTTTCCATAGGAAAAGCGTTTTTTTCTTTTGCCAATATCTTTTGCGCCGTTTGACGAATCTTCGCGAAATTCTCACAACTAATGGGGCGCTCCGGTCTGCTCCTGTCTTGAAAGTTTTGGGGGGATTCGTTGAGTGGGGGCCGAGAAAAAAGTGGGGTCCCAAAACGTGTTTTCTCCATGTTAATTTCCATAGGAAACTTTTGTCGCGGTTACAGCCTGAACTGCTGAACTGAATTACACCAAATTTGTCAGAAAGGTAGCTCTTGGTCCAGAGTGAACTCTTTGCTTTAAAAGGTGTAAATACGTTCAGTAGTTTTTGAAATATTAAAGGAAAAAGAACATTTGAGCTGTCATGAGTGATGTCATGAGTGATGTCACTGACCATGTCATGAGTGATGTAATATGTGACGTCATCAGCAGTGCATTGCGGGGGCGTCAGTTATAGTTGGCTCAGCTAACTATAACGGCTGAATTTCTCTGGTTTTCTACGAGTGAAATGTCCAACAAACTATAACGTCCCTGAAACTTGTGGTTTTTTCAGTGAATTTCTAAGGTTTTTTAAATGCTAATTTCTAACTATAACTTCCCTGAAACCTGTGTTTTTTTCAGTGAATTTCAAAGGTTTATTAAATGCTAATTTCTAACTATAACGTCCCTGAAGCCTATGGTTTTTTCAGTGAATTTCAAAAGTGTTTTAAATGCTAATTTCTAAGTATAATGTTGAAAAAATATTTTTTTAAAGTTTTATTATAGTTATAAAAATAATATAATGTTTTCTCTTTTCTAAAATATAAATATACATTTTTTTTTTAAGTGGATTCGCGTACCGATCGTGGACCTGTCACGATGGGTGCGCAAATCCAAGAATTTCGCTGCCATATTGGTTAAGACATGTACAATGCGCGTTTGGTAAGTGACGGGTACGCGGATCTCGGCCCCGCGTAACGTCACATACGAAAGTTCCGGGGGTCGTGCCGGGTGCGCGAATCCATCGCAAATCTTTGAGTTTTCAAAGTATATGTATATAACTTTGTTATATATATTATACCAAGACATTATTTAAGATAATTGTAAATATCATGTATCTGTAACTGGAATAAAGATATATTATTGTTAAATGTATTTGTTCGGAAATCGCATCGAGTGCGCGCTGGTGGCGCACCCGGTGCGCGAATCCCATGTGACTTCAAAAGAAAGACTTTCATTGGTTTAGAGACTTTTGATTCTAGAACTTGAAGGACCCCACCCTTTTTGGTGTTTTTTTTCTACCATCAAAAAATGGCAGCTGGAGATCCAACACAGCAGCTTCCACCAGAAGACGAAGAAGATTTGGAAGAACCCATCAAAGTGCAATATGAGAGCATTGTGTGGGCTTTTTTCACTATACCACCTGGTGAAAAAAAGGTGAATGCCAGGAAGGTGACATGCACCATTTGTCAAAAAGTATTGTCACGAGGGTCTGAGAAAAAATATTCTTGAGGGACGTCTTCTATGCTCAAGCATTTGCAGACAATGCACCCTCGATGTCTCGCAAGGGAACAACTGTGTCGTCAACAGAAAAAAGAAACAACTGATGACAACACTGCTGGACCCAGTACCTCTTCTGCTGGCACAACAACTGCTGCAATCAACATCCATCCTGACTTAGCTCGAGTAGAGCAGCGTTGTTTGAAATGTAAAAAGACATTATGTGTTGGTGAGCAATCAGCGAATGCTATCCTGGTTGCCATTCAGAACAACAAGTGTTATTTTTGTTTTATTTTTTTGTTTATGCAATGAGTTTTAATTTTTTTCAATGTTTTTCTTGTTGGTTCTTTTTTTTCCCTCCATTTAAAAAAAAAAAAAAATGTAAAAAAGAGTTAACAAAATACAAAAAAATTATAAAACAAAAAATGAAAAAAAAATTGTTCTTTTCAGAACCGCCTATTTGGTTTCAAAAAGAAAAAATTTGCAAGTGTTGTATGAATTGTGGTAAGTGGAATATATGGAGATGTGTATGGTTAGTGTATATATGATTGAAGCAGTGCATGGGTAATGCCGAGGTGATTGCAAGAGTGCAAGAGAAATGTCTGGGTGATTGCAGGAGTGCATGAGTAGTGCCTGAGTGCTTGCATGAGTGGAGAGGTAATGTGTAAGTGATTGGCGGAGTGCATGGGTATTGCCTGACTGATTGCATGAGTGCAAGGGTAGTGCCTGGCTGATTGCATGAGTGCAAGGGTTATGTCTGGGTGATTGAAGGAATGCATGCGTAATGCCTGAGTGATTGTATAACTGCAAGGGTAGTGCCTGGGTGATTGGAGGAGTGCAAGGATAGTGCATGGTGATTTTATAAGTGCATGGGTAGTGGCTGCGCGGTTGGTGGAGTGTATGGCCACTGGATGGGTAATTGGAGGAGTGCATGGGTAGTGCATGGGTGATTGGATGAGTGCATGGGTAGTGCCTGGGTTATTGCATGAATGCATGAGTAGTGCCTGGGTGATTGACAGAGTGCATTGGTAATGCCTGGGTGTTTTTGTAACTGCATGGGTATTGCTTGGGTGATTTTGTAAGTGCATATGTAATGCCTGGATGATTAGATGAGTGCATGGGTAGTGTCTGGGTTATTGTATGAGTAGTGCCTGGGTTATTGGAGGAGTACATGGGTAGTGCCTGGGTGATTGGAGGAGTGTATGGGTAGTGCCTGAGTGATTGAAGAAGTGCATGGGTAGTGCTTCTGTGATTCCATGAGTGCTATGGTAGTGCCTATGTGATTGGAAGAGGGCAAGAGTAGTGTGTGGTGATTTTATAAGTGCATGGGTAGTGGCAGGATGATTGGTAGAGTGCATGGCTACTGGCTGGGTAATTGGAGGAGTGCATGGCTAGAGTCTATGTGATTGGAGGAGTGCATGGGTAGTGCATGGGTGATTGGATGAGTGCATAGGTAGTGCCTGGGTTAGTGCATGAGTGCATGAGTAGAGCCTGGGAGATTGGAGGAGTGGATTGGTAATGGATGGGTGATTTTGTAAGTGCATGGGTATTGCTTGGGTGATTTTGTAAGTGCATGGGTATTGCATGGGTAATTGCATGAGTGCAGAGGTAATATATGGGTCATTGGAAGAGTACATGGGTAATGCCTGAGTGATTTCATGAGTTTATGGGTAATGCCTCAGTGATTGCATGAGTGCATGGGTAATGCCTGGGTGATTGGAGGAGTGTATGGGTAGTGCCTGAGTGATTGAAGAAGTGCATGGGTAGAGCTTGTGTGATTCTATGTGTGCAACAGTAGTGCCTAGGTGATTGGAAGAGTGCAAGAGTACGGCATGGTGATTTTATAAGTGCAATGGTAGTGGCAGGGTGATTGGAGGAGTGCAAGGGTAGTGCCTGCGTTATTGCATAAGTGCATAGATAGTGCCTAAGTGATTGCATGACTGCTGGAGTAGTGCGTAGATGATTGGAAGGCTGCATGGATAGTGCTTGGTTGATTCCATGAGTGCTGCAGAATTGCCTGAGCACATGTATGACTGCATGAACAGTGCCTGAATGATTGAAGTAGTGCATGGGTAATGCCTGGGTGATTGCATGAATGCATGAATAAGGTCTGGGTGATTAAAGGAGTGCATGGGCAGTACCTGAGTGATTAAATGAGTGTATAGGTAGTGCCTTGGTGATTTTATAAGTGCATAGGTAGTGCTTGGGTGATTGGAGGAGTGCATGGATATTGCCTGGATGACTGGAGGAGTGCAAGGGTAGTGCCTGGGTGATTGCATGAGTGAGGAGTATTGCGTGGATGATTGGAAGACTGCATGGGTAGTGCTTGTGTGATTGGATGAGTACATAAGTAGTCTCTTGGTGATATTATAAGTATATAGATTCAGGCTAGGTGAATGGAGAAATGCTTGGATAGTGCATGGGTGATGGTAGTAGTATGAGAATAGTGTCTAATTATATAGATCAGTACATGGGTAGTATTTGAAAAAATGGATCAGTGCAAATAAAAATGACTGTAAACATAACTTCATAATATTCTGCTTATTGCATTATTTCATCTTACCTTCTTTATTGAAATACATACCAAACTCAGTGAAACTAATTTACAGTTCTTTTGTTGTAAATTGAATTTAAAATCTTTTCAAGGTTTACTATTACTTTCTGTAATAAAAAAGAAGGAAAACTGTTATTACATATAATATTATGGTTTTTAAAACAACATAATTTTAGAATTACATAACATATTCAGTTTCCCTTTTTGCTGTTCTCAGATTCTATTGATTTTCACTATACACAGTGATTTCAATGTAGATCATCATATAATAGCGGGGAAAAAAATACAATCAATGTGATTGTAAAAAAAAAACAAATCTGAGTCAAAAATATTTACAACAAATTCAACTATCTGTTTACCTATCTACAGTTTCTAAATTACATTCTTCAACTACATTAAATTATTTATTTTTCTGAAGTACATTTTCTAAAATATACACTCTCCAATAAAAACAAGTAGAAATAATAATCCAAACACTAATTGGTCACATCTTCCCAATAGGCCGAATAATGTTTCCAAATCCATTGGCATTGATAATATCCAAAATAAACTCGTTATTTTGTGTTCACATCTTCCCAATAGGCCGATTGATGTTTTCAAAATTTTGGCATAAAAAATATCAGATATGAATCTGGTAATTCGTAAGGCAACCTACATTTGAATTCCAAATGGCCATCATTGGAATGTGTCCATCCTTTATTGCACTTTAAATACACAGTATAGTATCCAGATGTTGTAGTAGGTCCATCATGGAATATAATAGCCACTGCTTTAAAAGTTCTTCCTGAAATTGACACTTGACTTGCCACAATTTTTTTATTTTTTATTCCAATTTTCTTCCATTTGTTCTACAACGTTGCAACATTAAAATGACATATTTTCAATTTTTTTTTATATATAATATTGACAACATTTCTGATTTACAATGAGAACATTTCATATCTTGTTTGGCTGTTTTTACTAATTTGATAAAAGACACTGATTTGCAATCTGGTATTGTCAAATATATGAATCATTCAGTGTCTATTTGAGTGGTAGAACAAAATGAATATTCTTCACATTTATGATCCCATCTGTAACTTAGTCCAAACAAATTTTCAATTTCTATTCCTTCATCTTCCAATACTGCAAGCATAAACATAAGAAATTCTTGTGCATCTTGTTGCACATTAAGTGTAAATTGTGAAGAACCAGAACATAGATCCAAAAGATGTCGTATGCCAGAAAGAGTATGGATTTTAGTTCTATCAGTTTCCAACTTTTCAAAAATATAATGTAATAAAGAGCAGAATATTTTTTCTTGAATTTCCATAATTTGATGATGAAGATCTTCTAGATAAAACACAACGTTCACAATTACATTAGCATAGCAGTTGATACCTGAACTATTTTCTAACTGGTATCCTACAATATCATCAACAGTGTCCATTTTTATTTTCTTTGCAGCCTCATCATTCTCTTGAACTGCTTTCTTTTTTCCAACCTCACTAGAATGTTTGTCATATTTTCGTTTTGGACATACTACACATTTTTCATATATGGGATATTCACCTAAGTTAGGAGCATACAGTCTTGTTAACCGATTATACTCTCTTGCACATTTTGCATCAACACTAACCTTTTTCTCATCAAAATCAATCAAATACAAACCAGATAATAATCTTACTCGAGACAATGCAACATATGCCATACCCTCTTTAAACACTGTACTTCCAATATTTACCAAAGCACTGTCTACACTTAAACCTTGAGATTTATGAATGGTCACTGCATATGCTAAAGAAAGAGAAAACTGTTTTCTACGAACATACAAGTCTTTTACAAGCAAAAAACGAACAGCACAACATCCAATCTGTTTTACATCTTCAATCTCATCAAATTTAATCTTCAAAAATTCAATTCCATCTCTGTTCTGAAAATTTACATAATCAACAACTTTTCCCATTGCTCCATTTACTAAACCTTTTTCTACATCTAAATTACGCCATAATATTACCCGACAGTTTACACATACATATAACGTCTTTTCTAAACCAGCAGTCTTAGATACAGACTTTTCCAAAGAATCCAATTTTGACTGTAATTTCTCTGCGAGAAGATTAGTAACCCCTTAGTGTTCCTTTTTATCAATGGCTTCCATTTTCACTATTGGTTGTTTCTCCAGTTTCAAAAGTTCTTGATTGAATGTAGAACACTCTTGCAGTGTTGGCAATAGACAAACTATAGACTTATTTTCTCCAATTTTTTTGTACATTATTTCAGGTGCAATATTTTCATTTGGAAACAAGTTTGTAAGTAGTCGACTTTGTAAAGCTTCTTTACCATGTTTTGTCAAAACACCAATTCTAATAATTTGAAGAATGTTTCCATAATGTTCATCACTTGCTTGTCGCATATTCTTAATAAGTTCTTTATATTCAAAAAGAGACCAAATGTTCACATTTCCAATACTTCCCAAAGATTTCTTAGTGTCTTCATGGACAAGTGTTTTAAAAACTGGAACAGGGGTGGGAGCACACCGCTTCAACACCCAGCAAGGTTCGCCCCTGGCATTCTGGTAAATGCAGTCTCATGTTGCTTGCTTCGCTATAGTATTCCAAGTATTTCGCCAGAGTTGGCGCAGATGGTGCTGATCTCTAGACACGTGTTTCTGGTTCTTTAACCGTCATCAGTAGAGATTACAGGCTTCAAATTTGGGGTTTGCTGAGTGGGCTGCCAAACATTACATCAGGTCAAGTACCTCTCACTGGCGCGCGGGTGCTTCTTCCACGAGCTCGTCAGCTCAATGACTCACGGGAGTACTTTTAAACAGGAACAGGGGTGGGAGCACACTGCTTCAACCCCCAGCAAGGTTCACCCCTGGCATTCTGGTAAATGCAGTCTCATGTTGCTTGCTTCGCTATAGTATTCCAAGTATATCGCCAGAGTTGGCGCAGATGGTGCTGATCTCTAGACACGTGTTTCTGGTTCTTTAACCGTCATCAGTAGAGATTACAGGCTTCAAATTTGGGGTTTGCTGAGTGGGCTGCCAAATATTACATCAGGTCAAGTACCTCTCACTGGCGCGCGGGTGCTTCTTCCACGAGCTCGTCAGCTCAATGTTCCACGAGCTCGTCAGCTCAATGACTCACGGGAGTACTTTTAAACAGGAACAGGGGTGGGAGCACACCGCTTCAACCCCCAGCAAGGTTCGCCCCTGGCATTCTGGTAAATGCAGTCTCATGTTGCTTGCTTCGCTATAGTATTCCAAGTATTTCGCCAGAGTTGGCGCAGATGGTGCTGATCTCTAGACACGTGTTTCTGGTTCTTTAACCATCATCAGTAGAGATTACAGACTTCAAATTTGGGGTTTGCTGAGTGGGCTGTCAAACATTACATCAGGTCAAGTACCTCTCACTGGCGCGCGGGTGCTTCTTCCACGAGCTCGTCAGCTCAATGTTCCACGAGCTCGTCAGCTCAATGACTCACGGGAGTACTTTTAAACAGGAACAGGGGTGGGAGCACACCGCTTCAACCCCCAGCAAGGTTCGCCCCTGGCATTCTGGTAAATGCAGTCTCATGTTGCTTGCTTCGCTATAGTATTCCAAGTATTTCGCCAGAGTTGGCGCAGATGGTGCTGATCTCTAGACACGTGTTTCTGGTTCTTTAACCGTCATCAGTAGAGATTACAGGCTTCAAATTTGGGGTTTGCTGAGTGGGCTCAGAATAACTACAGGTTCAGTTTCCTCTCAGTTTCCTCTCTCTCTACACCAACAGTTTCAATATTTTTCTTAAAATCTAAAGGTAAATACACAACTCTTCTTTTTAAACCTCTTTGTAAATCTGTGGGAGGCAGCTTACCTGTTTTAGGCTCCATACGAACTATAGCCTGAAACGGGTGCACAGATTGAATAAGAATGGACTCATATGTATTTAAATCCACCAGTTCCGGAGGAATAGCTACCAACTCTAGGTTAATATATACAGCTCTAGCTGGCATTTTGTTCTCTTTTAGTTTGCTGTAACAATATTTACAAATACGTTAATCACTACCCACCTCAAAACGACCTTCCACCAACAAATAAGCACCAAATTGCTCCCACTTATCATTGTTTTCCTTTTCACTTTTTAAATACACATCAACATTCCTAGTTTGACTTCTAAAGTGAGTACGTCGACAACAAATACAAACATAATTTGGTTTTTCACAACAAACTACCTTAAAGTTTGTAATTTCTTCTACACACTTCTCAGTAGTACTATCTTCCACCTCTTCTTCAACACCTACACTTATCAAACTCTCACTTTCTCTACACTCTTCTTCAGTACCAAAGAAACAAAACTGTATATCATCACAAACTTTTTTTTACATCCAACACTGAACAATGCAAAACAGCAGTGTTTATTTCACTTAAAGATAATTACGCATTTTTGAGTGATGTACTGCTAACATTCTCAAATGATGAAAAGCACTTTGACACACTTTTCTAGAAAGACAAGCCAGAGAATGACCTTGCAAGCCAGTATTTTTCTCACTTTACAAGGATCTAGTCCTTGCAACATCTTAATTTTCTGTTTAACACTTTTTTAATATACTCTTGTAAGAAATGTTGTAAAATATCAATAGATTTCTGTCTTATACTACAAATATTACTACAATCCCACCTATACACTGGAGCTTGTGAACGTCTCCCTTGAACTTCTTCAGCTATTACTTCTTCCACATTTCTAACAACCATCTTTTCTTTTTCAATTGGACAACAGTTTTTAACCTCATAAGACGGACCACTGGACTCAACTGCGTGAACTAATGTATTTTGTTGAAAATAGCTTCCTTCATTAAAAAAGGTTCTGAACTAGAAGTGTGCTTCCATTCACCCCAATTTTTTTTGCAAAAGTTAGTTCTATTAACCAGTCTTTTTCATTTACTTTTCTCCTTCATAAAATGCATTGTTTTATTCAATGTTTTCATTCTCTTCAATACTAATATAAACAATCTTCTTTTCAATTCAAAAGCGTTTTCAACTACACTTTCAATCTGTTGTTTTTTCTTGTAAAATGCAGATTTTTTTAAATATTTTTTGCAATCTTTCAATAAATTTTGTAGTACTTTTTCTAATGTCTTTATATTCTTTCATCCTTCTTTCAACATAGATTGTTTTCCCATAACCTGATTTTCTATTAATATGTTCTTTTTTTCGTTTCCTTCTGAATGGTTGTACTACTTTCCTTTTTCTTTTCTCCATTTTGAAAATTTGTTATCTTCTTTAAAACTCTTTTAACAAATTCTTTAGTTCTCTTACCAGAAGCCTTTTTCTTCAATGTCACATGTTGTACTTTATCTAATTTCTCCTTTTCTCTTTCCTTTAAATAGTACTTTTCTTTTGATCTTTTCTTGCCATACTCAATCTTTATTACTAATAATGGTGAGTATCTGAAAACAAAGAAAAGTTTAAATACTTTCGTTAAATCATTTAATATTAATAAAATAATTATATACAAATATTCTCATATATACATAAAAAATATTTTAATTGCATTGCAAAGGTATGTCAGACACTGCAGAATTCCTACAATTAGAAGATATCACAACCTATACAACAGATCCACAGAGCACAACTAAAAGATTTCTCTTCTGCTACCCAAATCAAATTTGAAGTGCACTCTGTAGTGCCTGGGTAATTGCATGAGAACAAAGGTACTGCCTGTATGATTGGAGGAGTACTAGGGTACTGCCTGGGTGATTGCATAAGTGCATTGGTAGTAGTTCAGTGATTTTATAACTGCATGAGTTCTGGCAAAGTGATTGGAGGAGTGCAAAGATCCCGACACAGTCATTGCAGGAGTGCAAGGGTAGTGCTTGGGTGATTGAACTAGTGTATAGCTAATGCATTGGTGATTGCATGAGTGCAGAGATAATATCTAGATGATTAGAGAACTACAGACGTAAAGTCTGGGTGATTGCATAAGTTGAGGGGTAATATCTGAGGGATTGCAACAGCACATAGGAACTGCCTGGGTGATTTTATAAGTGCATTGGTACTACCTAAGTGATTGGAGGAGTGTATAGATCCTGACATATGGTGAGACTTACACCTGAGACATGTTATAGGCTTTTTTTTTTATATTTGCCTAGGCCCAACACTCTCAGCATTACTAGAATGGTAAAGCAGCAGGACAAAAGTGACGTTTAAGGCATGTAAGGAAATGGACTACAACACAGGTGCAGAAAGAAGCAAGAACAGTGACATACTCTAACCAAACCTCGTCCTCTAATTTCAGGCGAATACCTGCAATATTCCAGGAAAGAATTCTAAGAGGGCGGGTTTTATGGCTCCTTGTCACAGTATCCTCCAGATTACTAATAGTAGCAAGCCTGGCATACGTAGAATCCGAGTCATGCTCCACCGCTCCAGAATTGAGTATAGAAGGTGGAATAGGTGGGTCAACCCTGGTCTCAATTTCATATGTATTAATGTGAGTGATGGTTGTTTTATCTGAAGAATAATCCAAGCAATTTTCGACCAACCCATTCCCTGTTATTCTACCCTCTACATTAGGGTCTCTCCCTAATGGCCCACCTATTATCTCCGTCTTATTTGAACTACTTAGGTCGAAAGGTAGTCAATCTATATCTGTTAGGCCGGAGAGTACCTCAAAGTGGTTAGGGTGAAGCCATGTGGAGGGCTGAGGGAGGGGGTAACTATTCAAAGATTGAGGCCATAGCTGTTGGCTCTTAGAAGCCCCTTGATGGCAAGGGTAGAAAAAACCCAAGGGGCAGGCCTGTATCTGCTCCAAAGGGGAGTCTCTAAGATGACACAGAGCGAGGTCAGCTCACGTCCTATTGTTGGAATTCAACACTACACAATCGCCTTCTCTGTTTTTAGGTGTTTTTCCCAGCCAACTCACCCGCCTTGCCATGATGATATGTTTATGGCAATTTATCTGGGGCTGGATTTTACTAGTACACCAATGGGCAGCTTTATTAATAAGGCTCTGGCAACTTTCATGGTGTCCTGATGAGGGATATGGGTCCCCTGTCAAAACCATGGTATAAGGTGTGCACTCCGGAGGTAGGTTCAGAATGGTGTTATTACCCCGCCTGCTTGGCAGACCAGGCGCGGAACCAGTTATGGGCCTTTTCCCTTTCAATAGGCTCACCCCGCTATGCCTATCAGATCTTAAAAAATTGGCAGGCCCCGTTCACCATTAAGGGTCCCCTCATGGCCGGGTGCCATAACTAACTGCGCCGTTGAATGGTCAGTGCAATTATCCATATCTGGGGGAAATTCTGGTAGTTTAATCGCATTGCGTGTAAGTGTTGACCCATTTATCATGGCCCTCCCACCTTCGGGAGCGCTAAGAAAAGCATTATCTTCTCTTTCTCCAGTACCATTAGCTAAAGCACACCCTCTGCTTTGCTTGCTTTGCGTGGCTGAGTTCCCTGAGATCAGCAATAGTTGCCCAAGCTGCTCCTCTATGCGGCCCAGACAGGACAAAATAGGCTCCAAGGAGTCCAACACTATTTTACCAATTTGGTCTATCACCGTGTCCACTTCAGTCTGAGACCTGATGAACCCTCCTCCCCCATGGGATCTCCCAACAGTTCCTGGGGTGTTTTGCTTTGTTCTCTTGACCCTTGGCAGTTGGCCCATTGCGCGCTGGTCAGACCCAGTTGACTCAGTGCGCTTCCTTTTTCCCGCAGCCATACTCAGATCCCCCGTTGGCGCTCCACCTGAGGCTCCCTGGCTCAGGATCATAATGGTAGGTGAAAGTGGGGGTGGGGGTTGTGCCAAAGAGTCAGAGGACGTAGCAGGTGTTGTTAATGTATTGATGGAGCTCACCATTGTGATGAAAATAAAACAAGAATTGTTTTAAAAGGACAAATACTATTCACTGGTTCGACCGGTAGATTACATAATAATTACATTGTTTTCACCTGTGGACAATGTGTCGAATATAGGATGATATGTCCCAGAATAAGAATGATGTGCAATCCGCATTGCAGGGACCTTATGAATTATTTTTATATAAGCATCCACTGTGGATAAATATGAAGTCCATCAATCTTATGTTGCACCTATGGGCTTACATTTTGTTGACCCTATTCCATCTGTTTCTTTTAGATAAATTCATGTATCAGCAAATAAAATTCTGAAATGTAAGTATTTAAACCACTTTATAAGTAAATGTGCCTGCAAACCAGGATAAAACCGTTCATAATATGAGCTATTTATTGATTTTAATCTGCCCACAGTAAAATCAAGAGGACAGCACATATCAAGTGCATTGTCAGGTGCAGTATAAATCTGTTTGGAACATGAAAAACCTGACTCTACATTGAAGATCTATAAATAAAGGTATTAATACACTCAAGTGTTAAATATACCAATTGAAAATAAATATTATTGAATTTATAAAAAAAAGATATTTTATATCCTCAGTTCATCTTTATCTTCGGCTGAGAAGTTATCCTTGTTCTAAAATTCGTAGCAACAGCAGTCACTACTTGATGAATCCATTTCAAGATAAAAGGTTAACTTTTATGGATTCTGTAAATATTTGGGGGAGGACGGATAATGTGGTTTTTTTAAATAAAAAAAAGTAAAATCCTGGGCGCACCTGGTGATATGGTATTATCTAAATCAGGTGGTGGTTATATATTTTTCATCTTTTTTTCTTATTTTTTTAATCTCTCTTGTCACATACACTTCATTTCCTGGACAACTCTAGAGTCTGTAATGCTATTCACTGCCTTGTTTTTAAATTGTGAACATTAAATAATGCACATCTTTATGGCGGCACAAAGTATATCATTCAGCGAGAACCTTGTATCTGAAATGTAAAATATATATACTTTATTTACAGATACTAAAAGTTGACATATTGTGGCCCCTTTCCTGACGAAGGCACTTCTGTGCCGAAACGCGCGTCGAAAATAATAGACCATCAATGTTGTGCCACATTTCTTCTCGATCATTTGAAATCAATTGTTATCAATGTATCATTGAAAAGAAGAAAATTGTATTTTTATATTGATTGTTAGTTAGTTGGTGTATGAATGAAGAAGAATGAATGAGTATAAATGGGGTGCTATTTTAGCATGAAATGTATTTTCATTATCAAGTATTAATAAATAATATTTTTGTAAAGAAATATAGATACTGTTGGTTCTCTTTTTGCTTTTCATATAAATTGTTTCATTTTTTGTTGATATTAATGTTGCCTTAAGTTTATACACTGGTTATGTTGGGAACCTCCATGGAAGTGACAGGCTGAACAGTCTGCGTAGTCAGAACAACAGATGGGGGTAGTGGAACTAACGAAAGTCTACGTTCGGCGAGTTCAATTTCCTTATTAATAGCCCCCACGGCCTTCTGTAGGAAGCCATCCAAAGTAGCGTCCGTACTTTTAGCAACAGGCGTGGGTTTTTTCCTCCCCATGGCAATAAAATAGTTAAATGTACAGAATGATGAAATTTAAAGGCAAGAGGGAAAGATTATTTCTTTTAACATACCATCACACCTCCTTGCTGGGATTTTTACCGATGCGTCAACCGATGGAGCCAAGGAGCCAAGAGGGAGAGCCCGGCCCGGCCTCTACCGGCCGCGGACGGGTGCATATGGGCCCGCCCTTGGCCTGGGCACGCCCGTGCACGTCCCACGCTGGGGGAGCCCTCTGGTGCTTTTAACGTGCCTCCAGGCACAGGATACTGCCATCAGTGGTGGCGTCAATGGGCCACAAAGGAGCCTGGGACTTGAAGTCCTGGTCCCGCTCCCCCTCACTGAGTGGCAACAGTGGCGGTGGAAAAACGGGTGTCCCGTGCTGCGGGAGCCCTCTGATGCTTTTAACGCACCTCCAGGCGCGGGATACTGCCCTCGGTGGTGGCGTCAATGGGCCACAAAGGAGCCTGGGACTTGAAGTACTGGTCCCGCTCCCCCTCGCTGAGTGGCAACAGTGGTGGTGGAAAAACGGGCGTCCCGCGCTGCGAGAGCCCTCTGGTGCTTTTAACACGCCTCCAGGTGCGGGATACTACTGTCAGTGGTGGCGTCAATGAGCCACAAAGGAGCCTGGGACTTGAAGTCCTGGTTCCGCTCCCCCTCGCTGAGTGGCAACAGTGGTGGTGGAAAAACGGGCGCCCCGTTGCACTCATCTATTCACGTAGGTGCCACTCCATGACTCATCTATGCCTTCAGGTGCTATTTTTACACTTATCCATGCACTTAATGTTTATGTGTGCACTCATGCAATTAGCCAGTCACTATCCATCTTATCCTGCAATTATCCAGTGACTACCCTTGCACTCATACAATCAGCCAAGCACTACCCATGGAGTTATCCAATCACTCAGGCAGATCTATTACATGTCTCAGTTTCTAGGTTTCACTATATTCCAGAAATATTGTATACATATTTCTTTTAGATATGATGATGATTTGAAAACGTAGAGACATATGTATGCATGCTTCTAATAATATGGAGAGACTTGTAGTTGAGTCATGTAATAGTCTGCTGCTTCATATTTCGCTAGGCCCAACACTCATGCAGTTATAAAAACACCCAAGTACTACCCATGCAGTCTTCCAATGATCCAGGCACTACATATGCACTGCTGTATTCACTCAGGCATTACTGCTGCACTCATGCAATCACCCAGGCACTACCTACGCACTCATGCAATCCCCAAGGTATTACCCATGCACTCTTTCAATCATGTAGCCACTACTCATGCACTTATATAATCACTGAGGCACTACCGTTGCACTACTTCAATCATGGAGGCACTACCCTTGTACTTATGTAATCACTCATCCAGTAGTAATGCTGTTAAGAAATCACCCAGGCACTACCTTTGCACTCCTTTATTCACTCAGGCACTACCTCAGTAGTCCTGCAATCACCCAAGAAGTACCCAAGCACTTATAAAATCACCCAGTCACTTCCTATGTAGTCATGTAAATCCCCAGATATTACCCCTGTAGTCATGCAATCACCCAGGCATTACCTATGTACTCCTTTAATCCCCCAGATGTTACCCCTGTACTCATGCAATCTCCAATGCATTAGGTATACAGTGCTTCATACAGCCAGCCACTATCTTTGCACTCTTTCAATCACGCAGGCACTACTCTTGTACTTATGTAATCACTCAGCCAGTACTCATGCACTTATAAAATCACCCAGGCACTACCTTTGCACTCCTGTAATCACTCAGGTAGTACCTTAGTACTTCTGTAATCACCCAGGCAGTACTCATGGACTTATAAAATCACCCACTCACTTCCTATGTATTCAAGTAATCCCCCAGATATTACCCCTGCAGTCATGCAATCACCCAGGCACTAGTTATGTACTACCTCTGCAGTCATGCAATCATGCAGGCAGTACCTATGCAGTCAAGTAATAACCCACACACTACCCTTGCAGTCATAGAATCACCTAGGCCGTACTGTTGCACTCATCTATTCACGTATGTACTAATCCAAGACTCATCTATGCCTTCAGGTGCTATTTTTACACTTATCCATGCACTCAATGTTTATGTGTGCACTCATGCAATTAGCCAGTCACTATCCATCTTCTCCTGCAATTACCCAGTGACTACCCTTGCACTCATACAATCACCCAAGCACTACCCATGGAGTTATGCAATCACTCAGGCAGATCTATTACATGTCTCAGTTTCTAGGTTTCACTATATTCCAGAAATATTATATACATATTTCTTTTAGATATGATGATGATTTGAAAACGTAGAGACATATGTATGCATGCTTCTAACAATATGGAAAGACTTGTAGTTGAGTCATGTCATAGTCTGCTGCTTTATATTTCACTAGGCCCAACACTCATGCAGTTATAAAAACACCCAAGTACTACCCATGCAGTCTTCCAATGATCCATGCACTACATATGCACTGCTGTAATCACTCAGACATTACTGCTGCACTCATGCAATCACCCAGGCACTACCTATGCACACATGCAATCACCAAGGTAATACCCCTGCACTCTTTCAATCATGTAGTCACTACTCATGCACTTATATAATCACCCAGGCACTACTCCTCCACTCATGAAATTACCGAGGCATATCCCTGCAGTCATGGAATCACCTATGCATTATCGCTGCAGTATACAATCAGACAGGCATTACTAAAGCACTTCTTAAATCATCCAGCTAGTACACATGCACTTATGTAATGACCCAGGCACTATCCTTGCATTCTTCAAATCACCCAGGCACTAGGCCTGTACTCTTTCAATCACCCAACCAGTATCTATGCAGTTATAAAATCACCCAGGCACTTTCTATGCACTCCTCCAATCACCCAGGCTCTACCACTACACTCATATAACCCCCCACACATTACCCCTGTACTCATGCAATTACCCACAGTTTACTCATGCACTCTGCCAATCTCCCAGACATTACCCCTGCACTTATGCAATCACCCAGGCATTACCCATGCACTCTTTCAATTACTTAGGCAGTAACCATGGACTCTGCACCTCTATTCCTTATTTCTGCACTTCTTTTGTGTCTTTCTGCACCTGTCGCTTCTTTCTGCACCCCTTTTAGGTGTTTTTGCACCCCTGTTTCCTCTTTCTGCATCCCTGTTGCCTCTTTCTACACCTCTGTTCTTTCTTTCTGCACTTCTTTTGTTTTTTTCTGTACATCTCTTCATTCTTTCTGCACCCCTCATGCCTCTATCTGCACCCCTCTTCTGTCTTTTTGCACCCCTCTTGCCACTTTCTGCACCTCTGTTGCTTCTTTCTACACTCCTCTTACTTCTTTCTACACCTCTGTTGCTTCTTTCTGCACCCTTCATGTGTCTTTCACACCCTTCTTCCCTTTTTCTGCACCCCTCTTGCCTCTTTCCGGTTCCTCTGTTCCTTCTTTCTGCACTTCTTTTGTTTCTTTCTGCACCTCTTTTGTTTCTTTCTGTATCCCTTTTGCCTCTTTCTCGACCCCACTTCCCCCTTTTTGCATCTCTGTTGTTTCTTGATGCACTTCTCTTTCTTCTTTCTGCACCTCTCTTGCTTTCTTTTTGCACCCCTCTTGCTTCTCTGTCCACCCCTCTTCCCTCTTTCTGCACTTCTGCTACTTCTTTCTGCACTTATCTTCCTTCTTTCTGCACCTCACTTGCCTCTTTCTGCACTTCTGTTGCCTCTTTCTGCAGTTCTCTTGCCTCCTTCTGCACTTCACTTGTCTTTCTGTAACTCTCTTGCCTCTTTCTGCACCTCCCTTGCCTCTTTCTGCACCTCACTTGCTTCTTTCTGCACCCCTTGTGCCTGTTTCTGTACCCCTCTTCCCTCTTTGTGCAACTCTCTTGCCTCTTTCTACACCTTTCTGCACCATTCTTCCCTCTTTCTGTACCTCTGTTACTTCTTGCTTCACCTGTCTTGTCTCTTTCTGCACCCTTCGTGCCTCTTTCAGCACCTCTGTAGCTTCTTTAGGCAGTTCTCTTCCTCTTTTTGCACCCTGCCTCTCTCTGTACTCCTCTTGTGTCTTTGTGCACCTCTCCTACCTCTTTCTGCACCCCTCTTGCCTCTTTTTCCACCTCTGTTGGTTCTTTCTGCACCTCTTTTGCTTTGTTCTGTACTTCACTTGCCTCTTTCTGTACCCCTTGTGCTGGTTTCTGCACTCCTCTTCCCTCTTTCTGCACTCCTCTTGCCTCTTTCTGCACCTCTGTTCCTTCTTTCTGCATTTTTTTTGCTTCTTTCGGTACCTCTCTTGCTTCTTTCTGCATCCCTCTTGCTTCTTTCTGCACCCCTCCTGCCTCTTTCTGTACCCATCTTGTCCCTTTGTGCACCTCTCCTACCCCTTTCTGCACCCCTCTTGCCTCTTTTTCCACCTCTGTTGGTTCGTTATGCACCTCTTTTGTTTCATTCTATATTTCACTTGCCTCTTTCTGTACCCCTCTTGCCTTTTTCTGTACCTCTGTTTGTTCTTTCTGCACTGCTCTGGCTTCTTCCTTCACCCCTGTTCCAAATTTTTACATCCCTCTTGCCTTTTTCTGCACCTCTCTTTCCTCTTTCTGCACCTCTCTTGCCTCAGTTTGCCTACCTGTTCCCTCTTTCTGCACCCCTGTTGCCTCTTTATGCACCCCTATTGCCTCTTTCTGCATCTCTGTTCCTTATTTGTGTACTTCTTTTTTTTCTGCACCCCGCTTCTCTGTTTCTGCACCCCTCTTCCCTCTTTTTGCTCCTGTGTTCCTTCTTTCTGCACTTTTTTTTGTTTCTTTCTGCACTTTTCTTCCTTTTTTTGCATTCCTCTTGCCTCTTTCTCCAGTTCTCTTGTCACTTTTTGCACCTCTCTTGACTCTTTCTGCACCTCACTTACCTTTTTCTGCACTTCTCTTGCTTCTTTCTACACCTCTGTTGCTTCTTTCAGCAATTCTGCTGCCTCTTTCTGCACTTTTTGTTGGTTGTTTGTGCACCTCTCTTGCATCTTTCTTCACCTCTGTTGCCTCTTTCTGCACCTCACTTGCTTCTTTCTGTACCCCTCTTGCCTCTTTCTGCAACCCTCTTTCCTCTTTCAGCACTTCACTTGCCTCTTTCTGTACATTTCTTCCCTTTTTCTGCACATCTCATGCCTTTTCCTGCACCTCTCTTGCCTCTTTCTGCACATCTCTTGGTTCTTTCTGCACTGCTCTTGCCTTTTTCTGTACCCCTGTTGCCTCTTTCTGCACTGCCCTCCCCGACCCCTACTTAATGGCGACCACTGCGGGGACAGGCGAGCAAGACCACTGACTCATTGTCAGTGAAATTGCTCTCCCACCCTCGCAGCTCCACCATTAAGTGAGGCCTGCCCCTGCCCCCTCGAGTGTTGGTGATCGAGGCCCTCCTCCACCCGCAGGTTTCCCTGCGCCTCATCCCTGGTGGTCCAGTGGACCTCTGTCTCCTTCCTCTAAATCTGCTCTTTCACTCGTTTTTCTAACCTTTTTTATCTTTCACCTTTCTGCACTTTTCTGCATCTATGCTCTTTTGTGCCTTATTTCTGCTCATTTTCCCTTCCTCTCGCTCTGCCCTTTCACTTGTTTTCACTCGTTTTTCTACCCTCTTTTATCTTTCACCTTTCTGCACTTTTCTGCATCTCTGCTCTTTTGTGCCTTATTTCTGCTGATTTTCCATTCCTCTCGCTCTGCCCTTTCACTAGTTTTCACTCGTTTTTCTACCCTCTTTTATCTTTTACCTTTCTGCATCTCTGCTCTTTTGTGCTTTATTTCTGACTATTTTCCCTTTTTTCTTTATCCCTTATTTCCTCCCTTTACCTTTCCCCGCCGCTGCTGCCACCGCGGCCCCTCCCCCCCAGCGCGACCGGCCAATCCAGCTCCCCTCCCCGCTCCCGCCTCCCAGCTGTCCAGCCCTCCCCGACCCCTACTTAATGGCGACCACTGCGGGGACAGGCGAGCAAGACCACTGACTCATTGTCAGTGAAATTGCTCTCCCACCCTCGCAGCTCCACCATTAAGTGAGGCCTGCCCCTGCCCCTGCACTCTCGAGTGTTGGTGATCGAGGCCCTCCTCCACCCGCAGGTTTCCCTGCGCCTCAACCCTGGTGGTCCAGTGGGCCTCTGTCTCCTTCCTCTAACTCTGCTCTTTCACTCGTTTTTCTACCCTTTTTATCTTTCACCTTTCTGCACTTTTCTGCATCTCTGCTCTTTTGTGCCTTTTTTCTGCTCATTTTCCCTTCCTCTCGCTTCTGCCCTTTCACTTGTTTTCACTCGTTTTTCTACCCTCTTTTATCTTTCACCTTTCTGCACTTTTCTGCATCTCTGCTGTTTTGTGCCTTATTTCTGCTCATTTTCCCTTCCTCTCGCTCTGCCCTTTCACTAGTTTTCACTCGTTTTTCTACCCTCTTTTATCTTTCACCTTTCTGCATCTTTGCTCTTTTGTGCCTTATTTCTGCCTATTTTCCCTTTTTTCTTTATCCCTTATTTCCTCCCTTTACTTTTCCCCGCCGCTGCTGCCCCCGCGACCCCTCCCCCCCAGCGTGACCGGCCAATCCAGCTCCCCTCCCTGCTCCCGCCTTCCAGCTGTCCAGCCCTCCCCGACCCCTACTTAATGGCGACCACTGCGGGGACAGGCGAGCAAGACCACTGACTCATTGTCAGTGAAATTGCTCTCCCACCCTCGCAGCTCCGCCATTAAGTGAGGCCTGCCCCTGCACTCTCGAGTGTTGGTGATCGAGGCCCTCCTCCACCCGCAGGTTTCCCTGCGCCTCATCCCTGGTGGTCCAGTGGACCTCTGTCTCCTTCCTCTAACTCTGATCTTTCACTCGTTTTTCTACCCTTTTTTATCTTTCACCTTTCTGCACTTTTCTGCATCTCTGCTCTTTTGTGCCTTATTTCTGCTCATTTTCCCTTCCTCTCGCTCTGCCCTTTCACTTGTTTTCACTCGTTTTTCTACCCTCTTTTATCTTTCACCTTTCTGCATCTCTGCTCTTTTGTGCCTTATTTCTGCCTATTTTCCCTTTTTTCTTTATTTCGAAGGCACGTCAAAGGCAAGCCCGTCTGCACCCGTCCACGACCCGAACGTGACCAGCGCCAGGAACCCTGGACCTCCGCCCCGCCAACGCTACGACCCAGCAGCACTCCACGCACTGAACCCAGGCCGCAACAACAACTGCAAGCTAGCATCACCAGCCGACTCCCACGGACCCTTCAGCTGTCACCGCTGCCGGCACACCTGCAGCACCGCCAAGAACACGGATCCAGCACAACCCGCCCACAAGAACACAACCGAACCGAAGACCCTGCAATGCATCCTCCTCAACGTCCGATCCCTCCACAAACACGCCACAGAAATCTGGGACCTCCTCGACAGCACCACCCCAAACGTAGCGTTCTTCACCGAAACCTGGACCAACACCACCTCGGGACCGGACATCGCCATCCCCCAAGGATACAAGATCTCCAGGAAGAACCGCCCCACCCGCCCAGGAGGAGGAATCGCCATCGTCCACAAATCCAGCCTCCGCCTGAGCACACTCCCTGACGAGCCCACAGAACTGATGGAACACCTTCACTTCAAGATACTGGCCAGCCCCACCGCCACCCTCCGAGGAACCCTCATCTACCGACCCCCTGGACCCCGCGGACCCTTCGCCAACTCCATCACGGACATTATCTCCCCGCAGGCCATTGCATCCACCAACTACACCCTGCTGGGAGACCTCAACTTCCACCTCGACAACCAACTGGACCCCAACACCACATCCCTCCTGGACAACCTCCACAACATTGGACTGCGCCAGATCGTGACCGAGCCCACGCACTCAGCAGGACACACCCTCGACCCCTTCTTCACTACAGGAAACTCCATTACCTTCAGCCACACCACCGAACTCCCATGGACCGACCATCGTTACGTCCACTTCACCTTCAGAACACCCACCATCCACAGACACCAGCACCTGCTTCCACGAAGAAACTGGACCAAAATCACCGACGACCAGCTCACCTCCTCACTCAACAACTCCACCCCAACCATCGCGGAAAATTACGACCCCCAACACCGCAGCCCGAACCCTGCATAGATGGATCACGGACAGCACCAACACCATAGCCCCCCTCAAGAAAAACAACAATACCCGCGCCAAGAAAGCCAGATGGTTTACCACCGAACTTCGAGAGTCCAGAAGCACATGCCGCCGCCTCGAAAAGGCCTGGAGGAACACCAAATCCACAGAAGCCCACAACAACTTCAGAGCCGCCACCAACGCCCACCATCAACTCATCAGAGAAACGAGGAAAAAAGCGATTGAAGACAGAATCTCCACCCACGTGCACAACAGCAAGGAACTCTTCAGCATCATCAAGGAGTTCGCCCAACCCACTAGCGAGTCTACCGACATCCCTCCCTCACAAGACCTCTGCGACAAACTCAGCACCTTTTTCCACCACAAAATCAAGAGCATCTACGACAACTTCGACGAAGACAACCAACACACTGAACCCTCACCAACCACCCCCGACACCCGGAAACCAGCGATTGACGACTGGACAGCCCTCACCATGGAAGACACACTGAAGACAATGAAGTCAATCCACTCAGGGGCCCCCACGGACCCCTGCCCCCACCACATCTTCAACAGAGCCGCCGACACCATCGCACCCATGCTCCGCCACACCATCAACCGCTCCCTGGCGACCGCCTTGTTCCCCGACGACTGGAAACATGCCGAGGTCAACCCCCTCCTAAAGAAACCCTCAGCGGACCCCACCGACCTCAAAAACTACAGACCCATCTCCCTGCTCCCGTTCCCAGCGAAAGTCATTGAGAAAGCCATCAACAGCCAACTCGCCACATTCATTGAAGAACACAACATCCTCGACTCCTCCCAATCCGGCTTCAGAAAAAACCACAGTACGGAAACCGCCCTCCTCGCCGCAACAGACGACATCCGCACCCTACTGGACAAAGGAGAAACAGTAGCCCTCATCCTCCTCGACCTATCAGCGGTGTTCGACACAGTCTCCCACCGCACCCTAATACGCAGACTCTACGACGCAGGAATCCAGGACAAGGCCCTCGACTGGATCCGCTCCTTCCTCTCCGGCAGGACGCAGCGGGTCAGACTCCCCCTTTCCTCTCGGACCCCACACCTACCACCTGCGGAGTCCCCCAGGGCTCCTCCCTCAGCCCGACGCTCTTCAACGTCTACATGGCTCCACTCGCCCCCATCGTCAGAACCTAAGGACTCAACATCGTGTCATACGCAGACGACACCCAGCTCATCCTCTCCCTATCCAACGAGCCCAACACCGCCAGACGCAACTTTCGAGAAGGCATGGAAGCCGTCGCCAAATGGATGAAAAACAGCTGCCTACAACTAAACACCAACAAAACAGAAGTACTCATCATGGGCCCAAACCCCGATGCCTGGAGCGACACATGGTGGCCCCCCACCCTCGGAAACCCGCCAACCCCCACGGACCACGCACGCAACCTGGGAATCATCCTGGACTCCGAGCTCAAAATGGACCGCCAGATCAACTCTGTCTCGTCTTCCTGCTTCCACACCCTCCGCCTCCTTCGTAAGACCTTCAAATGGATCCCCCTCGAACACCGAAAGACCGTCACTCACGCCCTGGTCACCAGCAGACTCGATACGGCAACGCACTCTACGCCAGAATAAACAAAAACCTCACCCGCAAGCTACAGAACATCCAGAACGCCGCCGCAAGACTGGTCCTCAACCTGCCAAAACACTGCCACATCTCCCAGCACCTGCGCACACTCCACTGGCTCCCTGTCGAGGCGAGAATCACCTTCAAGATGCTCACCCACGCACACAAGGCCCTTCACGGCACCGGACCAGCATACCTGAACAGCCGACTCAAAATCCACGCACCCCAAAATACCCTACGATCAGCCCAGCTCTCCTACTCCGTGGTCCCCCACACCAGAAAGACCAGATCGGGAGGCCGCTCCTTCTCCTTCCTCGCGGCCAAAGCATGGAACGCCCTTCCGCTCCACCTCAGACAGACAACATCGCTCCCCATCTTCGCAAGAAACCTCAAAACCTGGCTCTTCGACAGACCCCCTCCTTGATGGATGGAACCTGCACCCCCCACCCAGCACCTTGAGACCCTTACCGGTGAGTAGTTGCGCTTTAACAAACCCCTGATTGATTGATTGATTTATCTTCTCGCTGCATTTCTTTCTCCTTTTTCTGCATCCCTATTTCCTCTTTCGGTACCTCTGTTGCTTCTTTCTGCACTTCTTTTTCTTCTTTCTGCACCCCTGGTGCCTCTTTCTGCACCCTTTTTCCGTTTTCCTGCGTGTGTATTGGTTCTTTCTGCACTGCTCTTCCCTCTTTGTGCACATCTCTTCCCTTCTTCTGTACCTCTGTTGTTTCTTACTGCACTGCCTTTGATATAATTTGTGTTCAGGAAACATGGCAGAAGGGAGAATATTGAGTTAGATTGTTATTGTTCTTTTAATGTTTATGCAATCGCTTCGCCAGCAGGGAGGGCAAAAGGTGGGCTGGCGACACTGATTTCTGTCAAATATGGGTCTATTAAGGCAGAGACCGTTACTGACTCTCCTTGGTATCAACTTATTTTGATTTCTAACCTGTTCCAGGCCAAGAAATTACTGAGTAATTGGTATTACAACATCTTTGACCAAACCAGCTGTGATTCCATTGTCACTCTCAAGGATGAAACTGATAAGATTACGGGGAAGTGGCAGCCCCTGTGTATTTACTGGGTGGGGGATTTTAATTGCACTTTATGTCGGCATAGCCCACACCGAGTGTGCGGGCTACTGGACACTGAGAGTCAACCACTGATGCATTTTACACATACACCTCAGGGTGAAGCCTTAAACGCCATCATTATTGTAAATGACCTGCGTCTGGTTGATACCCTGGTTAGCAGCCCCCAAATACAGTACCCTACTTATATGGGCAGAGGAAGGGAAAGTGTTATTGATTTTATGTTAATATCTAGAAAATGTGCTTTTCTTGTTGATAGCTTTGAGGTGGAGCCTAATAATGCCAGCGACCATAATTCCCTCACTGCCTCCCTATGTGTAACAGCCCAGGAGGAGAATGGTGATTGTCGCCCCCTCCAGTATAACCTAAATCAAGGGGTGAGATTGAAATGGAGCAAAATAACTCCCTCCCAATTAGAGGAGAATATTGTTAAAGTTAATTTAAGTTCCATTCTGAAATGCCTAGATCAAGACTCTCCCCAGATATGGTTATACAGGACTTCCAACTAATCTGTAGGGATGTATCCAAAAGCTTGACTAAGTAAGTAGGAAGAAGGGAAGCCCAGGAGACAAAATGGTTTAACGCCGAGTGTTCAAGGGCCCAAAAGGACCTCAAGAAGGCACTGCATGAAATCCCTCGAGACAAAACTTTAATTAAAAACGTGAGGCAGGTTTATAAAAGTACAATTAACTGAGAAGGTTAGCCTGGGAAGATTTAGAGAGAGCAAGTGCACTTAAAGACTCCAAGAGTTTTTGGGAGGTCATAAATCGTCCCCTATTTTTGAAAGATGCATTGGGTATGGACTCAATGATACCGGGGAAAGTTTGGGAACCTCACTTCTCAAACATATTTAACCCAAATGGAATTACATCTCGGGAGCCATGCTTAGACGTCCCAATAGACCCAATTAATGCATACCAACTGAGCTCCTCTATGACAGTGAGTGAGGTCGAGGACACCCTTGCGAAGGGGATTTGCTTGAAAGCCCCAGGTCCTGATGGGATACCTTTAGGTCTGTTTAGAAGCAATCCCCAACTCTGGGCACCCCTCCTGACAAGTGTCTTCAGAGCAGCAATAACTGGCCCCATCCCATCATCTTGGAAAGAGGCCATAGTGGTACCTGTGTACAAAAATGGAAACAAGGACGACCCAGCCTGTTATAGACCCACCTCCCTAATTGACGCTACCGTCAAGGTGTTGGGAAGAGTCATTCTAGCGCGCCTCGAGACCTGGGCAGATACCTCCGGGCTTATGTCCCAAACACAATATGGCTTCAGGAGGGGCATGGGGACAAACGAACAGTGCCTCAATTTGTCATTGATCATGGGCAAGTACATGAGGGCAAGGAAGGGGACGATCCAGCTTGCCTTCATGGACTTGTCCAGTGCCTTTGAAACAGTCAATCGGGAGAAACTATGGGCCCAAATGGGGAAAATGGGCTTTGAGGAATCTCTCATCACCCTCCTGCGCAGGCTGCATGCATCCACTACTGTTGCCATACGATTTGGTCCTGGGGGAGAGAAGACTGGGCCTATTCTCTCTACAGAGGGAGTTCGCCAGGGGTGCATCCTGGCCCCTTTTCTTTTCCTTCTGTATACAAATGGCCTAGAGTCATCTCTAATAGAGCAGGCACTAGACTTCCCTATGATTAGAGGCAACCCGGTCCCTTTGTTGTCGTATGCGGACAACACGGTTTTAATGGCCGTAACTGATAATAGCCTCCAGAAATCGTTGAATGTTTTTACTGATTTTATGTCAGGATTGGACCTAATTTTAATCAATCAATCAATCAATCACGGCATTTATAGAGCGTGCTACTCACCCGGGAGGGTCTCAAGGCGCTGGGGAGGGGGTAAGTTACTGCTCGAACAGCCAGGTCTTGAGCTGCTTCCTGAAGGAGAGATGGTCCTGGGTTCGCCGAAGGTGAGTGGGGAGGGAGTTCCAGGTCTTGGCTGCCAGGTAGGAGAAGGATCTTATCCGGCGGTTGTTCTGCGGATGCGTGGTACGGTGGCGAGGGCGTGGCTGGTTGATCGTAGCTGGCGGGTGGGCGTGTAGAAGGTCATGCGGTCGTTGAGGTACTTTGGGCCCAGGTCGTGGAGGGCCTTGTGTGCGTGGGTGAGGAGTCTGAACGTGATTCTCTTGCTGACGGGGAGCCAGTGCAGGTCTTTCAGGTGTCCGGTGATGTGGCTGTGTCGGGGGATGTCCAGGATGAGTCGTGCGGAGGCGTTCTGGATGCGCTGGAGTCTTTTTTGAAGTTTGGCTGTGGTTCCGGCGTAGAGGGTGTTCCCATAGTCCAGTCGGCTGGTGACGAGTGCCTGGGTGACGGTCTTCCTGGTTTCAGTGGGGATCCATCTGAAGATCTTGCGGAGCATGCGCAGGGTGTTGAAGCACGAAGATGAGACGGCGTTGACTTGTCTGGTCATCGACAGGGAGGAGTCCAGGATGAAGCCCAGGTTTCGTGCGTGGTCCGTTGGCTTGGGCGCGGTGCCCAGGGCCGGGGGCCACCAGGAGTCGTCCCAGGCGGAGGGTGATGAGCCCAGGATGAGGACTTCCGTCTTGTCTGAGTTCAGTTTAAGGCGGCTGTTCCTCATCCAGTCGGCGACGTCTTTCATCCCGTCGTGTAGGTTGGCTCTGGCGGTGGTGGGGTCGTTGGTGAGGGAGAGGATCAGCTGGGTGTCGTTGGCGTAGGAGATGATGTTGAGGTTGTGTTGGCATGCGATGGCTGCGAGGGGGCTCATGTAGACGTTGAAGAGGGTTGGACTGAGTGAAGATCCTTGTGGAACGCCGCAGATGACTTCGGTGGCCTCGGATCTGAACGGGGGGAGGCGGACTCTCTGGGTTCTTCCGGCGAGGAACGAGATGATCCATTCCAGTGCTTTCTCTCGGATTCCGATGTTGCTGAGGCGCTTCACTAGGGTGCGGTGGCAGACGGTGTCGAACGCCGCGGAGAGGTCCAAGAGGATGAGGGCTGCTGTTTCCCCGTTGTCGTTTAGGGTTCTGATGTCGTCGGTGGCTGCGATAAGGGCGGTCTCGGTGCTGTGGTTGGCCCGAAACCCGGACTGCGAGGGGTAGAGGGATCCATTCGTCTCGAGGAAGGCGGCAAGCTGTCTGTTGACGGTCTTCTCGATGACTTTGGCCGGAAACGGAAGGAGCGAGATGGGACGGTAGTTCTTGAGGTCGGTGGGGTCCGCCGTTGGTTTCTTCAGGAGGGCGGTAAGCTCGGCGTGCTTCCAGCTCTCCGGGAAGGTGGCGGTGAGAAGGAGGAGTTGATGATGTCCCGGAGATGGGGTGCGATGGTGGCGTCGGCTTTGTTGAAGACGTGGTGTGGGCAGGGGTCGGTTGGTGATCCGACCCCTGTAAAACCCCTGTAAAACTTATATCAAGGTGTCTGGCCCGAGCAAAACTAAAACAAGAAAATTTACCGTAAAGGGCAAGACCATTGACAAGGTGTCTAATTTTACATATTTGGGGAACGTTTTTAGCAATAAACTGAATTAGGACCATCTTGTTACAGCAAGGGTACAGCATACTAGCCGCGTAGTAGAGGGTCTATTCCGCTTCGCTTGCAAGTTGGGACACAAGCCGGTAGCGGAACTAATCACTTTATATAAATCAAAATGCTTGTATGTGCAACCTATGGGGCATGGGTGTGGGGACACCATAAAAGCACCCAATTACAAACTTTAGAAAACAAGTTTATAAAAAGATTTCTGATGACCCCAAAAAGTGCTCCCACAGCCTTTTGTCACTCTGAGGTAGGACTGGATTTTAGAGGCTCGAATTAACATTGCCCCATTGGTACTCTGGGCCAAAATTTGGCTGTCAGAGGACTTAAAGTTCACAAGGGAAATTATCAAGCATTGCATGACCCTTGATAATGCCCTTGCTATTCCATGGCTCCGCTTTGCCAAAGAAAAATGTAATGAAATAGGCTTGGGGCATTATTATGATAACCCTGCTAGTATCCACATAAACATGAAAAGGATTATAAAAGAAGCATATTTTGCTGAGTCGAACAATTGTTGTCGGCAACCAGGATTGCAACATCATCTAGACCGGTCCCCTTTACAACAACAATTTTACTTTTCTTTTACTACTAATGCACAGTTCCGATTTCTCATGACCAGATTTTGTCTTTGCACGTTGCACTTTCTTGTGGCCTTTCCTAAACAGCCTGGATGGTGCGAGAACCTTATTCCCTGTCCCTGCAGTAATTTAGCACAACAAAGCACTTTGCACTTTATGCTGTTTTGCACACTTTACAATGAGCCAAGGGCACGGTTCCTTACCCCAATCCTAAGAGAAATTCGCCCTTGTACTTATCAGGAGGGTTTTAATTTCTTACGCTCTTTGTCTTCTGTTGCTATTTGTACCGCTGTACTAAATTTTATTAGAACTGTACTCTCAATAAGGAAACGGTATGAATTGTAAATGAAATTGGTGTTTAAAAAAAAAAAAATCAATCTTGAGCATTAGAGTCATGAGTTATAATATTGTATAAATTTGACATGATAATTTTATGCATTTCGTATGTATGATAAACTTTTATGGTCCATTTGAACCGAATAAAGTTACTTTGACTGACTGAGTGCAACAGTAGGGCCTGGGTGAATATATGACTGCAAGGGTAGTGTGTGGGTTATTACCTGACTGCATAGGTACAGCCTGCATGATTGCATGACTGCAGGGGTAGTACATAACTAGTGCCTGGGTGATTGCATGACTGCAGGGGTAATATCTGGGGGATTACTGGAATACATAGGTAGTGAGTGGGTGATTTTATAAGTCCAGGGGGACTGGCCGGGTGATTACAGAAGTACTAAGGTACTACCTGAGTGATTACAGGAGTGCAAAGGTAGTGCCTGCGTGATTTTATAAGTGCATGATTACTGGCTGAGTGATTACATAAGTACAAGGGTAATGCCTCCGTGTTTGAAGTAGCGCAACAGTAGTGCCTGGGTGATTATATAAGTGCATGAGTAGTGGCTACATGATTGAAAGAGTGCATGGGTAATACCTTGGTGATTGCATGAGTGCATAGGTAGTGCCTGGGTGATTGCATGAGAGCAGCAGTAATGCCTGAGTGATTATAGCAGTGCATATGTAGTGCCTGAATCATTGGAAGACTGCATGGGTAGTACTTGGGTGTTTTTATAACTGCATGAGTGTTGGGCCTAGCGAAATATAAAGCAGCAGACTATTACATGACTCAACTACAAGTCTCTCCATATTGTTAGAAGCATGCATACATATGTCTCTACGTTTTCAAATCATCATCATATCTAAAAGAAATATGTATACAATATTTCTGGAATATAGTGAAACCTAGAAACTGAGTCATGTAATAGATCTGCCTGAGTGATTGCATAACTCCATGGGTAGTGCTTGGGTGATTGTATGAGTGCAAGGGTAGTCACTGGCTAATTGCAGGAGAAGATAGATAGTGACTGGCTAATTGCA
Organism: Calotriton arnoldi; assembly: GCA_963921515.1. Lineage (NCBI taxonomy): Eukaryota > Metazoa > Chordata > Amphibia > Caudata > Salamandridae > Calotriton > Calotriton arnoldi. Next base: position 587,401 of record CAWUFW010005945.1, read on the forward strand.
TGAGTGCACACATAATCATTGAGTGCATGGATAAGTGTAAAAATAGCACCTGAAGGCATAGATGAGTCATGGAGCAGTACCTACATGAATAGACTAGTGCAACAGTAAGGCCTGGGTGATTCTATGACTGCAAGGGTAGTGTGTGGGTTATTACTTGACTGCATAGGTGCAGCCTGCATGATTGCATGACTGCAGGGGTTGTACATAACTAGTGCCTGGGTGATTGCATGACTGCAGCGGTAATACCTGGGGGATTAATGGAATACATAGGAAGTGAGTGGGTGTTTTTATAAGTCCATTAATACTACCTGGGTGATTACAGAAGTACTAAGGTACTACCTGAGTGATTACAGGAGTGCAAAGGTAGTACCTGGGTGATTTTATAAGTGCATGAGTACTGGCTGAGTGATTACATAAGTACACGAGTAGTGCCTGCGTGATTGGAAGAGTGCAAAGATAGTGGCTGGCTGAATGAAGCACTGTATACCTAAAGCATTGGTGATTGCATGAGTACAGGGGTAACGTCTGGGGGATTAAAGGAGTACATAGGTAACGCCTGGGTGATTGCATGACTACAGGGGTAATATCTGGGTATTTACATGACTACATAGGAAGTGACTGGGTGATTTTATAAGTGCATGGGTACTTCTTGGGTGATTGCAGGACTACTGAGGTAGTGCCTGAGTGAATAAAGGAGTGCAAAGGTAGTGCCTTGGTGATTTCTTAACAGCATGACTACTTGCTGAGTGATTACATAAGTAGACTCTTATAAAGTACCATAATAAATAATTCCTCTCCCAACATATCTTAAACGTCACTTTTCCAATACTACTGCTTCACTATTCTAGCAGTAAACAGGTATAGAGCATACCTAACAACAAAGCAACACTTCACTTATCTTTCATAAAAGTCTCCCCGTATTTCTAAATCCATGTATGCATATGTCTATACCTTTTCCTACCAGCATCATATATAAAAGTAAAAAACAGATAAATGTATACGTGTGTTTTATACATCTATCATCTTCAGACACATAACACATACCATAATATATGAGCAAGTAGACACATATCTCAGTCACAACACCATGCACAGCTCAAAACTTCACAGAGTACACTTCAATTTTCAAACAGACACTGAAAATTATGCGGTATATATGAAATATAACTTAGCTCACATCATACAAATTACTCTAATAAATAACATCTCTACAAACATCTCAAACCTCACTTTCAGGCTGCTGCTTAACCATTCTACAACTACTTATAATATTACACCTACCCAAATACAAAGTAGGAACCCTTCACATATCTTTAGTAAAAGTCTCACCATATTACTAAAAGCATACATGAATATGTCTGTACCATAACACTAGCCAAACCTTAAAAATTCACAGAACAAACTTTCAATTTCAAGCAAACATCAAAAATTATGAGGCATATTTCAACTGTACCTCTCTAGAAACTTAAAAAGAAGCCTAATCAATAACTCCTTATGTCAGCATCTTTTAAACCACACTTTTGTGCTGCATCTTCACCATTCTACTAGTACTCACAGTCTTGAGATACCACATAAAAAGCAACAACATCTCTTTGTTATACATCATGCACCTTCAAATGTATAAGACACATGAAAATACATATACAAGTAGAAACATACTTGAGACAGAAGTCCATGCACACCTTAAAACTTGACAGACTCCACCTCCAAATTTAAAGCAACAGCTAAAATTATGCGGTATACTACAAATGTACATATCCACACACTAAAACAAACTACCATAATCACTAATCCATCTTCCAATATACACATATTACTATACAGAATCTATTTCAAACAACATTTAACTACAATAAAACAAACTACAATACACATCTCTACATTTAATAATATATTTCAAACATCACAGTTTTTGAATTATTTTTAAAGTTTAAAATAAACCTAATACATAATACACCTCACAAATTTATAAATCACCTTCCAAATAGATTTGTAGAATTTAAAATATCACAAACACATAAATGATTTTCTTATGCACACAATCAATGTAATGCACGACTCTCAGCAAGGTAAAACCAGTAATGGCAAAGTTTCCCTCTCTTTCGCCACACAAATACATCTAAGTAACAAATCACATAGCTTCCTACATTATTTCAAATTATAAAACACATTTCTATTGGTTAGACATATTAACCCTTACCAACTGACTTCTAAAAGTGCCCAAACTGGTTCTGGAATTTTTTGGAGTCGCGATTCCACCGTGCACCAACGGAATGGAACCGCAAATCCATACGGGAGTTCAGAAATATATTACAATTAAAAATACCACTATTTTTTAAGAACACACCACTTCTAAAGATAGTACTGACTTGGGAAATCTTACTTTAATAATATATCACTTATATATAAATTACAATTTCACATTTTAAGTCCACAGTTAAATTTCAACCCTACCCCCATTCTGCTTAATGCCAGTTTCCATAGTAACAGTTCATGGAACATTCAACTGAACTGACAGGTCACAAATTCACCATATTTTCAAGTTCACCACACAATGTTACAAATGCAAACAGCAGGTGTGGTTGACATTTCCAAAATATGACCTTATCCTATCTACTGTACCTTTCAAACATTTTTTACTAACCAATAAGAAACATGCTTTTTAAAGAAAGTAGCATGCACCCTATTTTTGAATGTACAATGTTCTTCAACAGCCAATCAATTCTCTACTTTTTTTAAAACAGCATATTGTCCACCATTTTACATACCTCTCATTCTACCAACTGACTACCTCAGCTACAAACATCTTTTCATCACTCCCAGACATCCCTTCAAGATGCTCAAAGTGTGGATTGTTGGACACAGCTATGTTTTCTGGTGCAAAAGGTATGCTGAACGCAGAGGTATTGACAAAGACCTAGGTTTTCAAAATGTGGATATTAAATGGATTGCACAGAGAGGATTAATGTGGCACCAATTGATGCCTTTGGTTAAAACCTTTTTGCATCTCCAACCCCCTGACCTCATGATTGTGCACTGTGGTGGAAATGACCTAGGCACATTGACTGGGGTAGGTCTGGAAATGCTAATGAAGGACACCTTTGCACAACTGATGTTGCTTTTACCTTAAACTGTCTTTGTATACTCTAACATATGCCAAAGACAGAAATGGAAGTGGTCTAATCAATTCTGTCCACAGATTGTGAAAGCTAGAAAGAATGTCAATAAAGCTGTTTCTGCTTACCTCAGAGACCATAGGATGGGCTCCATATATAACAACAATCTACGTTTTGATATGGATGACATCTACAGAAGTGATGAAGTACACTTCACAGATCAAGGAAACAGAGTCTTTCTCAACAACCTAAAGCTCTGCATCCGCACTTACATGTAGTACAACAAACTCACAATGAAAACAAGGGCTCTTTTTAGAGCCACCCTATAACATAATACTGATTATAAAAAAAATGTACACAACATCTTTTTTTTACATTTATTTGGAGTTTGCGAACCCATCGCGAATCCACAAAACAAAAGCACAAATTCAATGTACTACAACACAACACACTTTTCAAGTTTACCTCTTAATTTTTAATTTTATATATTTTTAACAACTTTATCAATTGTAATCTTGTCATTAACTTCAATTACAGTACCTCTTTAAAACAACTTCACAAGTACAACACTACCTTCTAAATTATATACTACTTAATTATCTATTTAAGGTGAATTTGCGAATCCAACGCTGATCCAGCGGCGTACTAACAACAGATACTCCACTACCATATACTCACCTGGGCCCATATAACTTCTTCCACTAATACCAAGTAGACCGATGGAGCTTGTAGTTTATAGATTTCATGTTTTCAGGAATAGTTATTATTCCGTTCTAACTAAACCTTTCACTGATCAAAAAGTTCTTTCCTCTGGTCGGTGGACCATTAGTTGGAACTAATTGATGGTGATAATTAACATAACTTATTAAACATTCTTTAGTTAATGTAAATAAAAGCAGACTCAGGAAGTTTTAAAATCTTTATCTAAGTTAATTAAATGTGAACCATCTCAAAGTTTCAGTACAAACACCCTCATTCTCAAGAGTGTCAATTCAATCAATAATCAATAAGTAAAAAATATTTCAGACTCACGCAATAACTATGCTCAGAAAGGAGAGAAGAACATCTATCAATACAATGAATTTATATTTACCAAGAATGGTGTGAAGACCAACCCCCTGGCCAAAGGGCTGGGAAGGGTCCCCCAGGATAGATCAGGATACAAAGACTTCAGGACAGTAATCAGGACAGGAAACTTCACCTCTCTAAATACGGACGACTGCGTCGCACCCTTCTCTGACACTCTCTTCCTCCTCTTGATTCTTCCGCGATCTTCTTTCTAACCCAATTAAGTTAAGATGGAGGTCTCTGCATTCAGTTTCTTCATCAGCATCTCACAGCATCAGCACCATCCACGGCACCAACAGCATCCCGAGCTCTGCTTCTGTGATTGTGTCAGCGACTTCTAACTAACTAAAACTACCTCAATTATACTCTTCAATAATCATGTACCACCAATTAATGTTTCAATTTCATAAAATACTAACTCTGATTGGTCAGGCGAGGGGGGGATGATCATCACACCATGCTTACATTTCACTTATTTCATTGAACCATTGTTTTCAAACCCATCCCCTTAAACTTTATTAAATCGTTTCCTTTCCCATACATCTCCAAACTTTATTAATACAAATTGTTTCAATTTCATGAATAAGGCTCCTTCATATGAACTCTTTACCCTCATGTTCCCAGGGCACATCTTTCTTGTCCTTGGAAGCGTGACAAATACTTACTCATCCTTCCTTGTTCTCTCTCATGTGCGCATGTGCGGGGTCAAATCAGTCAGCTCAATTCAGACAAGTGTGGAAGGCCCAAATGCGCACTAATAATAAAGTCAAAAGAAGAAATATTATTTTCAAAAATAAATGGTTTCCCTGTATACCACCAACCTCTACTCTAACCCACTTTAATTATTCTTACTCTTTCTGCATTTGCGTTAATATAAAACTTATTTTCTATTTAGCCAAGCAGGTGCCATGCATGTGAACTTTCAAGCTGCCATTTTAATGCCTTTTGCGCATGCGCAAAATTTTCCCTCCAAGCGTTAAAACGTCATACTACGTAGATGCAGTAGACACATGCGCAGTAAAGATCCCTTGTTAGACTACGTTTTAGTCCTTCGTTCATTTTGTTAAAGTTAGTAAACACATACGCAAGCTTCATTGTCCCGCATGTCTTTCTAAAATGCGAATTATTAATTACAAACACATAGTTAGTAATTTGTTAATGAGTTAAAATGAAAGGATTGCTTCCGAGAAAGTCTTATTTACGAGTCCTTGCTCCATCAACGCGACGTTACATGAGGGGGCCACGCTGAGAGCCGCGTTGGAGTTGTGACTCGAATGAAAAAAAAAACGATCCACTTCCATTATTTGGTATTTGCCCCGGGGACCCCACCCCCGGGGCCTGCCACCATTTAAAAAAAAAAAAAATAAGGAGGGGGACCACGTGGCCCCCCTCCTCAGGCCAAGAATGGCCTGGGGACCCCATCCCCCGGGGCATGGCCAGCCTGGATTTTCTTTTAGCAGGGAGGGCCACATGGCCCCCCTCCTGGGCCACTCCTGGCCCCGGGGACCCCATCCCCCGGGGCCTGGCCTCTTTAATGGGGACCGTGGGGGAAGCCCCAATGCCCCCATGGTCCCTGCCGGCATTGCTTTTGGGCAAGGGGAGCTGCTTAAATGCAGCTTCCCTTGTCCAAAAGCAATTCTCCTTTGCTTCTTGGAAGCGAGAGCAGTGTTTGCAATGACAGGGCGGGAGCAGCACGGCTCCTGCCCCTTCATTGCAAACTGCAATGTCCCGGGGGTGGGCACCCTGGGACATTGCAGGAGCCGGCCCTGGGGGGTGGTGGTCCCCAGGGCCATCGAGGGCTCCAGGAGGGGGGCCGCAAAGCCCCCTCCCAACATGCAAATAGCCCCGGGGAGGTGGTGGTCCCTGGGGCAGTGTAGGGGGGCTCGAGCCCCCACAAACTAATTATTTATCAAAGCCCCAGGGAGGTGGGGGACCCCGGGGCTTGGGGGGGCCCCGAGGCCCCCCCGCCCCTATAAAAATGACGCCCCAGGGAGCTGGCAGTCCCTGGGGCTGTGGGGAGGGCTCTGTGTCCCCGCACATTATCGATAAAGCCCCGGGAAGTTTGCGGTCCCCAGGTCTGTGGGGGCCCGGGGGACCTGAACTTCCACCTCGAGAACAACAAGGACACCAACTCCACCACCCTGATCGACAACCTCGCCACCCTCGGACTCAGACAGCTCGTGACTACACCCACCCACGCCGCCGGCCACACGCTAGACTCCATCTTTTCCGCAAGCCCACACGTCTCCTTCAACCACACCTCCAAACCCCACTGGACTGACCACCACTGCATCCACTTCACCTACAGGAAGCCCACCACGCACCACCGCACCGAACAAATGCCTCGCCGCTGCTGGAGCAGAGTCACGGAAGACCAGCTAACCACAACCCTCGCCCTGAGCCCACCCGCCGAACCCTCCGACTCCCGACACCGCCGCCCGCAACCTCAGACAGTGGATCGACGACTGCGCCAACACCCTCGCCCCGCTCAAGAATCCGCCCAACAGCCACACCAGCAAGAAAGCCACCTGGTTCACCAAAGACCTCCAGGCCTCCAAACGAACATGCCGAAAACTGGAGAAGATCTGGCTCCACGAACGGACAGCGGACAGCTACGCCGCCCACAAGAGCGCCACCCGCAGTCACCATCACCTCCTCAGATCCGCCAAAAGGGCCTCACTCAAAGACAGCCTAGACAACAACGCACACAACAGCAAAGAGCTCTTCAACATCGTGAAGGAACTCTCCAACCCCAGCTCCAACACCAACGACATCCAGCCGTCGCGAGACCTGTGCGACTCACTGGCCACCTTCTTCCACCGCAAAATCGCCGACATCCACGACAGCTTCAACACCACGACCGCCCCGGCAACCACCGAGACCACTGCCCCCACAACCACCAACCGCCTGCTCTCCTGGACCAACATCAACGACGAGGACACCAGCGAGATCATGAACACCATCCACTCCGGTTCACCGCTAGACCCGTGCCCTCACCACATCTTCAACAAAGCCAGTACAGCCATCGCGCCCCATCTCCGGAAAATAATCAACATCTCCTTCGAGACAGCAACCTTCCCGGAAATCTGGAAGCACGCCGAGATCACCGCCTTACTCAAGAAACCCAAGGCAGACCCCAAGGACCTCAAGAACTTCCGACCCATCTCTCTGCTCCCGTTCCCCGCGAAGGTCACTGAGAAAATCGTCAACAAACAACTGACCCGCTACCTCGAGGAGAACAACATCCTGGACCCTTCCCAGTCCGGCTTCCGCAGCAACCACAGCACCGAAACCGCCCTCATCGCAGCCACCGATGACATCAGGACCCTGCTAGACAATGGAGAAACAGCAGCCCTCATCCTCCTGGACCTATCAGCCGCCTTCGACATGGTCTGCCACCACACACTACGAACATGCCTTCACGACGCCGGGATCCAAGAGAAGGCCCTGGACTGGACCACATCCTTCCTTTCCGGCAGAACACAAAGCGTCCGCCTCCCCCCCTTCCGATCCAAGGCCACCAAGATCATCTGCGGCGTACCCCAAGGCTCCTCCCTCAGCCCAACGCTGTTCAACATCTACATGGCACCCCTCGCCCACGTCGCCCGACAGCACAACCTCAACATCATCTCCTACGCCGACGACACCCAGCTGATCCTCTCCCTCACCAAAGACCCTCACACCGCCAAAGCCCACCTCCACGAAGGAATGAAGGCCGTCGCCGAATGGATGAGGACCAGCCGCCTGAAGCTGAACTCGCACAAGACGGAGGTCCTCATCCTTGGTTCCAACCCTTCAGCCTGGGACGACTCCTGGTGGCCAACATCACTGGGAACAGTCTCGCCACCCACCGACCACGTACGCAACCTAGGGGTCATCCTCGACCCCACCCTCTCCATGACTAAGAAGGTCAAAGCCGTTTCCTCATCCTGCTTCAACATCCTCTGAATGCTCCGCAGGATCTTCAAGTGGATCCCCACCGAAACAAGAAAAACAGTCACCCAGGCCCTCGTCACCAGCAGGCTGGACTACGGAAACGCCCTCTACGCAGGAACGACGGCTAAGCTCCTGAGACGGCTGCAACGCATCCAGAACGCCTCTGCACGTCTTATCCTCGACATCCCCCGACGCAGCCACATCACACCCCACCTGAGAGACCTGCACTGGCTCCCTGTCAACAAGAGGATAACCTTCAAGCTCCTCACCCACGCACACAAAGCACTTCACAACTCCGGACCAGCCTACCTCAACAGACGACTCAGTTTCTACACCCCCACCCGCCAGCTCCGCTCGACCAACCTCGCCCTCGCCACAGTCCCCTGCATCCGGAAAACGACCGCCAGCGGCAGATCCTTCTCCCACCTCGCCGCCAAGACCTGGAACACCCTCCCCACCAACCTCCGACAGACCCAAGACCTACTGGCCTTCAGAAGACTCCTCAAGACCTGGCTCTTCGATCAGTAGCAGCACCACCCCCCTCTTCCCCCAGCGCCTTGAGACCCTCGCGGGTATGTAGTGCGCTTTATAAGTGACATGATTGATTGATTGATTGATTGATATATGATAACGCAATTGCCCCCGGGACCTGGCCCACCCGGGGGCTTAAGAAAAACTAATTATGGGAGACCGCGCTTCATTTTTAAAAAAATGTCTTGGTGGGATTCGCGCACCCAGAGCGAATTCAGCCAGAAAAACACAAAAAAATGCTATTTTTGGACCTGGGGGGACCCTCTGAGCAGGCCTCTTGTTTTTCATCTTTTTTCACCCTTTTTCTTGTGATGTCATGAGTTTTGTCACTGACCATGTCATGAGTGATGTAATATGTGACGTCATCAGCAGTGCATTGCGGGCGCTGCGAGTTATAGTTAGCTGAACTAACTATAACGGAGAATTTCTATGGTTTTGTACGAGTGAAATGTCCAACTAACTATAACGCCCCTGAAACCTATGGTTTTTTCAGTGAATTTCTAAGGTTTTTTAAATGCTAATTTCTAACTATAACGTGCCTGAAACCTATGGTTTTTTCTGTGAATTTCTAAGGTTTTTTAAATGCTAATTTCTAACTATAACGTGCCTGAAACCTATGGTTTTTTCAGTGAATATATATATATTTATTATACTATGTATACATGTGAAAATGTCTCGGTCCGCCTGTTTGCCTCGGTGGCACGGAAAAAATGGGTGGAACTGACGTCAGCACGCAGACGAGGTCCTCTTATGGCTCCGATGACGTCATACGGTGTCGCGAGCGGAGCCGTGCTATTATGACGTCCTCATTGACGTGGGAGAGCTAGGAAAGAATTTCCGTGGAATGCTGGTGCAGGGGATATTCACCTAAGTGTTCAGGCTAGTCCTTTGGGAGCAACTGTTTATGTTGCCACTCCAGAAACCAAAACCAGTGATCAGAGGGCAGAGGCCCTGCAGATGGCACACGAGGTGGGGTGCCCAGTCGTGTGCACCGGCGGGGGCAGCGAAGTGACAAGCACCACAACCCACAAAAAAGGTAACGAGGGCACTGAATAACACAGGATCTTCTCTTTGGGTCTGGCAGGAACAACGAAGTTAAAATGCCCTAGTACCAAAATGTAGAATTAGTGCTACAACGGTCTTCAAGAGGACATGCAATGCCGCTTCTGCCTCCCGTACCCTGGAGGCGGCACATGGGTCACGCGGTACGGTCATACTGCGGTGGGACGCACACTCGTTGACCTCTCATGGCACTGCTCCACACTTCAGGGAGGATGCTTTCCATTAGCTATGTTTTCTGATGACGTTTCGCACCGGCCCCGTCCAACAACAGAACTCCTTTAGATCCAAACAGACTCTTTCACTCTCTCACCGGAAGTGAAACCAGGCCACGCGGACACTTTCACAATACAACAGCCGGGAATGCACTTTTCGGTACAAAAACCACATTCCTTCCTCCTAATTAATCAAATAAACGTCTCACTGAAGAACAGGGGCCAGCTTCGATCGGTAAGCAGCCGTTACAACGACTTTTTACTTCGCGATACCATTACAACGCATGCATTACCACGCATGCGTTGTACATCGCGAGTCATTACTACGCATTTTTTTAGAACGCATGGTCATTTACCACGCATGCCTTTACAACAAATTTTGTTGTAAAGGTATGTATGGTAAATGACCATGCGTTCTAAAAAACATGTAGATGATCCACATCGTTGTAAGGAAACAGAGGCTGTTCCGTTTGTTCACAACGACGTGCACCGCCCCTCAGAGACAACGTGAAGCAGGAACCACGAGGAGAGAGGAACCATGAGGAGTGAGAGGTAAGGGGGATTGGGCATGGGGTGGGGGTTTCTTTTCTAGGGTTAAGGGTAGTGCACTGGTGTTTGGGTGGTGTAGGGGGTCGTGCTGGGGGTAGTGTTTTAGGGTTTAGGGTAGTGCAGGGGTGTTTGGGTAGAGTAGGGGTCGTGCTGGGGGTAGTGTTTTAGGGTTTAGGGTAGTGCAGTAGTGTAGGGGGGTCGTGCTGGGGGTAGTGTTTTAGGGTTTAGGGTAGTGCAGTGGTGTATGGGTAGTGTAGGGGGTCATGCTGGGGTAGTGTTTTAGGGTTTAGGGTAGTGCAGTGGTGTTTGAGTAGTGTAGGGGGTCATGCTGGTGGTAGTGTTTTAGGGTTTAGGGTAGTGCAGTGGTGTTTGTGTAGTGTAGGGGGTCATGCTGGGGGTAGTGTTTTATGGTTTAGGGTAGTGCAGTGGTGTTTAGGTAGTGTAGGGGGTCGCGCTGGGGGTATATTTAGGGTTTAGGGTAGTGCAGTGGTGTTTGGGTAGTGTAGGGAGTCGTGCTGGGGGTAGTGTTTTAGGGTTTAGGGTAGTGCAGTGGTGTTTGTGTAGTGTAGGGGGTAGTGCTGGGGTAGTGTTTTAGGGTTTAGGGTAGTGCAGTGGTGTTTGTGTAGTATAGGGGTTAGTGCTGGGGGTAGTGTTTTAGGGTTTAGGGTAGTGCAGTGGTGTTTGGGTAGTGTAGGGGTTCATGCTGGGGGTAGTGTTTTAGGGTTTAGGGTATGGCAGTGGTGTTTGGGTAGTGTAGGGGGTTGTGCTGGAGGGTAGATTTAGGGTTTAGGGTAGTGCAGTGGTGTTTGTGTTGTGAGTGGGTCATGCTGGGGGTAGTGTTTTAGGGTTTAGAGTAGTGCAGTGGTGTTTGTATAGTGTAGGGGGGTTTAGGTTAGTGCAGTGGTGTTTGTGTAGTGTAGGGGGTCATGCTGGGGGGTAGTGTTTTAGGGTTTAGGGTAGTGCAGTGGTGTTTGTGTAGTGTAGGGGGTCATGCTGTGGGTAGTGTTTTAGGGTTTAGGGTAGTGCAGTCGTGTTTGTGAAGTGTAGGGGGTCGTGTTTCAGGGTATAGGGTAGTACAGTGGTGTTTGGGTAGTGTAGGGGGTCATGCTGGGGTTAGTGTTTTAATGTTTAGGGTAGTGCAGTGGTGTTTGGGTAGTATAGGGGGTCGTGCTGGGGGTAGTGTTTTAGGGGTTAGGGTAGTGCAGTGGTGTTTATGTAGTGTGGGAGGTCATGCTGGGGGTAGATTTAGGGTTTAGTGTAGTGCAGTGGTGTTTGGGTAGTGTAGGGAGTCATGCTGGGGGTAGTGTTTTAGGGTTTAGGGTAGTGCAGTGGTGTTTGTGTAGTGTAGGGAGTCGTACTGGGGGTAGTGTTTTAGGGTTTAGGGTAGTGCAGTGGTGTTTGGGTAGTGTAGGGGGTCGTGCTGGGGTAGTGTTTTAGGGTTTAGGGTAGTGCAGTGGTGTTTGTGTAGTGGAGGGGGTCATGCTGGGGGTAGTGTTTTAGGGTTTAGGGTAGTGCAGAGGTGTTTGGGTAGTATAGGGGTAGTGCTGGGGTAGTGTTTTGGGTTTACGGTAGTGCAGTGGTGTTTGTGTAGTATAGGGGGTCATGCTGGGGGTAGTGTTTTAGGGTTTAGGGCAGTGCAGTGGTGTTTGTATAGTGTAGGGGGTAGTGTTTTAGGGTTTAGGGTAGTGCAGTGGTATTGGTGTACTGTAGGGGGTCGTGCTGGGTCCTAGTGTTTTAGGGTTTAGGGTAGTGCAGTGGTGTTTGTGTAGTGTAGGAGGTCGTGTTTTAGGGTCATGCAGTGGTGTTTGGGTAGTGTAGGGGGTCGTGCTGGGGTAGTGTTTTAGGGTTTAGGGTAGTGCAGTGGTGTTTAAGTAGGGGGTCATGCTCGTGGTAGTGTTTTAGGGTTTAGGGTAGTGCAGTGGTGTTTGTGTAGTGTAGGGGGTCATGCTGGGGGTAGATTTTGGGTTTAGGGTAGTGCAGTGGTGTTTGGGTAGTGTAGGGAGTCGTGCTGGGGTAGTGTTTTAGGGTTTAGGGTAGTGCAGTGGTGTTTGTGTAGTGTAGGGGGTTGTGCTGGGGGTAGTGTTTTAGGGTTTATGTTAGTGCAGTGGTGTTTGGGTAGTGTAGGGGGTAGTGCTGGGGTAGTGTTTTAGGGTTTAGGGTAGTGCAGTGGTGTTTGTGTAGTGTAGGGTGTAGTGCTGGGGGTAGTGTTTTAGGGTTTAGGGTAGTGCAGTGGTGTTTGGGTAGTGTAGGGGTTCATGCTGGGGGTAGTGTTTTAGGGTTTAGGATATGGCAGTGGTGCTTGGGTAGTGTAGGGGGTCATGCTGGGGGTAGTGTTTTATGGTTTAGGGTAGTGCAGTGCAGTGGTGTTTGGGTAGTGTAGGGGGTCATGCTGGGGGTAGTGTTTTAGGGTTTATGTTAGTGCAGTGGTGTTTGTGTAGTGTAGGGGGTCGTGCTGGGGGTAGTGTTTTAGGGTTTAGGGTAGTGCAGTGGTGCTTGTGTAGTGTAGGGGGTCGTGCTGGGAATGTTGTTCATTTCTATGGCAAAATGAACCCCCTCATTTTGTTCCTTTTAAATTAAATGTTTTAAGTGTTACCAGTTTATTCCAATCAAGATGGCTTCAGGTGTGCCATAATTTTGTCATAAGTAAGACTGTTAACTCTCTAGTTGTTCTTTAGAACACTCTGGGAAGCTGCAGTAGAACACAAAGGCATCAACTGACAGGCTGCTCCTGTTGAAATATAACAGGAAGATAGTTGAGATCTCACTTGAAACATGTCCTAATTTTTCTTTCTACAGCACTAACCATAATTTCTATGACAAAATGAACCCCCTCATTTTGTTCCTTTTTAAATTAAATGTTTTAAGAGTTACCAGTTTATTCCAATCAAGATGGCTTCAGGTGTGCCATAATTTTGTCATAAGTAAGGCTGTTAGCGCTCTAGTTGTTCTTTGGAACACTCTGGGAAGCTGCAGTAGAACACAAAGGAATCAACTGGCAGGCTGCTCCTGTTGAAATATAACAGGAAGATAGTTGAGATCTCACTTAAAACATGTCCTCATTTTTCTTTCTACAGCACTAACCATAATTTCTATGACAAAATGAACCCCCTCATGTTGTTCCTTTTTAAATTAAATGTTTTAAGAGTTACCAGTTTATTCCAATCAAGATGGCTTCAGGTGTGCCATAATTTTGTCATAAGTAAGGCTGTTAGCACTCTAGTTGCTCTTTAGAACACTCTGGGAAGCTGCAGTAGAACACAAAGGAATCAACTGACAGTGTCTGCCCTTGTTGGATGTACATGTTTTACTGAGAATGTCAGACTTCATTCTCACATGACTGAGAAAGATAATGTGAATTTACAGAAAACATGCTCTCATTTTAGCTTCTGGAGCACCTTCCAAAACTCTATGGGACAAGCATGTGAAAATAGTTTTCTCTCAAACATGATTCATGATATCCCAGCAGAAGGTTTTTCACAGGGTAAAATCACCTTAGAACACACCACAATTCCTGAAATTAGTATGGTACCATCAACAAATGAATTCTAATGTAACTAAAGTCTGTTATCACTCTTTATAGTTCTCCTTTTGGTAACCCTCAAAATCTTTGATTCACTACAATGCATTTCAATGGGGTACTATCATGTATATTGGTCCCAAGATGGCTGCCAGCAATTCCAGGATGAAGTGCTGACAGCCAATCAGATCTCACAATGACATGTGTGGTTAGGCTCCACCCAGATATATATGTGATTTTACTTTTGATTTTCTCAGGAACTACTGAACGGATTTACACCATTTAACAAAAAGGGTTATTTCTGAACCAAGAACTACCTCTTTGCCAAATTTGGTGTAATTCCGTTCAGCAGTTTGGGCTGTAGCCGTGTCTAAAGTTTCCTATGGAAAATTGCATGGGGAAAACACGTTTTGGGACCCCCCTTTTTTCTTGGCCCCCACTTGACGAATCACCCCGAGACTTTCAGGATAGGAGCGGACCGGAGCGGGCCATAAGTTTTGAACATTTTGCGAAGATTTGTCGACCGGCGCCAAAGTTATTGGAAATAGAATGTTGTGAATTTCCTATGGAAAATAGGTCCTAACTATAACTATCTACTGGCGACCGCCAGTAGATAATATATATATATATATATACTATATGGACACAATGCGGCCAGTGCGTAGTGTGTACAGATGTCAAGCATGGGGAGCACTTGATAACTGCATGTACTGTGTGTGCTGTGTCCTGATTGGTATGTGTTCCTAACTTCATATGGCATCTGACTTTATGGTGTTTCGGGAACATGCGCACCCCTCCGCCTATGTGTGCTTTATTGGGGCCAATCTCCCTGGATCTCTGTGGTGTCATTGATCTGGGATTTCCTGTAGGCGCATTTTTATGCTGGCTACGGGCCACCCCAGCTGTGATCTGTCAATCAGCGACCTTGGGCCTGGGTCTCAGAGCCTGCCTATGTATTTCTGAGTTGGGGTTGACATAGAGTTCACAAGTGGTGAATTTTTCAATAAAGTGGCGCCCAGGACCCTCCAGGAGTACTGGACTGAACACTATGATGTGATTGAGAAAAAGGGTGAGACCACCTATCTTGTGGATCTCAAGACCCCTCGGCAACTCCACCCGGTGCTGCATGGCAATCGCCTCAAACCCCACTTTGGAAAGTCAGCGGTCACCATGCTGCTGGTGACAGATGGCAAGGAGGAAGAGGAGAGTGAACCTCTCCCTGACCTCTTAGCCTGCAAGGAGAAAGGTGGGTCTGTGCAGGGAGTAATCCTTTCCCCCATGCTAACTCCTGAACAACAGAGAGGCTGCCACCAAGTGTTGTGGTAGTTCTCCTTTCTGCTCTCCCTTATCCCTGGGACTACCTACCCTTGTACCCATGATGTGGTCCCAGGGAACATTTTCCCTGTTAAGAACAAATCATACAGGCTATCAGATAAGATGAGGTCCAGCATTAAGGCGGAAATGTCCAAATACTGGAGTTGGGGGTGATAGAACCCTGCTGTATCCCCTGGTCCAGTCCTGTGACTGCTCCACCGGGTACCACACCTGAACTGAGGTCTGTGTGGATTATAGAGGGCTAACCTCAGTGACAAAAACAGATGCTCACCTCTGCTGGATGAGCTGATTAACTGGTTAGGGGTTGCACAGTATCTCAGTACCTTTGATCTTATATCAGGGTACTGGCAGATCTCCCTCACAGAAGGAGAAAATGAGAGGTCAGCCTTCTCCACTCCAGAGAGCTTCTATCAGTTCTGGGGGATGCCCTTTGGATTAAAGAATGCCCATGCCACCTTCCAGAGGTTGGTGAACCAGGTCCTTGCTGGTATGGAGGTCTCTGTGCTGTCTATCTGGCTGACATAGCTATCTTCAGTAGCAGCTGGAAGGACTACCTTTTTCACCTCCTGGAAGTGCTTCAGGCTCTGCAGCAGGCACACCTGACTATCAAGGCAAGTAAGTGCCAGATAGGGCAGTGGTCTATGATGGACTTGGGACATCTGTTGGGCAGAGGGAAGGTGCAACCCCTTCAGGCCAAAATAGAAACCATCATGGCCTGCCCCCCAAAACCCACTGGCCTCACAGGGTACTACAGGAGCTTTGTCAAGGGATAAGTAGCCATTGTTGCTCTTGTGACAGAGCTGACTTCTGAGAAGCAGCCCAGAAATGTGACTTGGACAGAGGCCTGTCAAGCTGCATTTGACTCCCTTAAGCAGGCCATGCGCATAACTCCTGTTCTTATGGACCCTGACTTCTCCAAGGAGTTTATTGTTCAGATAGGTGCCTCCAAGTATGACATAAGTGGAGTACTATCTCAACTTAATGAGGAGGGCCTAGACCAACTTGCAGCCTTCCTCTACAGGAGGTTACTCCTCAGGGAGCAAAGTTGGAGTGCTAAAGAAAGAAAAGCTTTTGCTGTGGTCTGGGCACTGAAGAAGCTGAGGCCATACTTGTTTGGAACTCACTTCCTGATGCAGACCAACCACAGGCCCCTAAGGTGGCTCATGGAAAAAGGGGTGAGGATACAAAATTGTTGAGGTGGTCTATTTCCCTACAGGGTATGGGCTTCAGGATGGGACACAGGCCAGTAATAGCCAACTCCAGTGCTAACAGTCTATCCAGGTTTTTCCGCCTAAGTGAAGAGAACTCCCTAGAGATTGGATAGATCTCCCCACTTTCAGCTGGGGGGGCATGTGTTAGACCTGTCATCTGTAGGATGGTATTCCCCCAAATGTTTTGCTTTCTGCCTCCACGTTTTGCTGAACTTTTTTTGCTGGCCTTAGGACTCTGACCACTTTACCACTGCTGTCCAGTGGTAAAGTGCATGTGTGTCTTTGCTAAACATGTGTGTACTTGGCGTATAGATGATGGGCATATTTAATCTACCTATACGTCCCTTGTAAAGTGGTATACCATATACCTGGAGCCTGTAATTTAAATGCTACCAGGGGGTTTGCAGCACTGATTTTCCAATCCACAGAAGTAGCCTTTCAAACATGTCTCAGGCCTGCCACTTCAGTGCCTGTGTATACTGTTTATTGCCACTTGGACTCAGCATTTACAACTACTTTCCAAGCCTTAATCACCCCATTTGTTACATATAAGTCACCCCTAAGGTAGGCCCTAGGTAGTCCATATGAAAGGGTGCTGTGTAAGTAAAAGGTAGGACATGTACTTTTATGTTTTGCATGTCCTGGTAGTGACAAACAGCTAAATTCGGTTTTCACTGCTATGAGGCCTACTCCTCTCAAAGGTTAGCATTGGGGATCCCCTTATACACTTTTAAGTGGTAATTCCTGATGAGAAAGAAGAAACTTAGCTTACCATGACTAGAGTGGTGGTTCCTGCTTGGCTTGGGTGCACAATGCAGCCAACCAGGCATCCCAGTTCTACCAACATATCTATATTTTTCTGGACAAACCCCCCCCAACCCATCAAGATGAACAATAGATCACTTAACACTCTATAAGGAGAATATGGGCAGGTGATGACTACAATTTTCAGAGTCAGGATACTGCACTTAAAGGCTGAAGTCCGGAGGTCTGTGCTTGCCCTTTCTTTGCTTCAAGCTCTGAACAGGCTTGTTTGCTCAAACTCCCCAAAACAGTGCCAGATGAGCATATATAGAAAACAGGTAAAACTCTTAATTATACCAGTTTTTCAGGGTGTTACTGAAATTGTCCTGCAAAGGAAACAGCAGTATGTTACTGAATCACATGAATAAATAAATAGAGATACTGCAGTACAAATGTGGTCTTACCATATATTTTAGACTGCAAGCACAAGGGGCCATCAATATGTTGTCCCCGGAGAGGTATAAAAAGAAGTGACTCAGCTGTAAACTAAATAACAGAGCCTATCCGTGTATCTGTGCGCAGCCTAATGCGCTGCTGGCACTGACCGGACATTTTGAACATAGTTTACATCTTTCAATTACATGCAGACACAATATATAGTGAAGGCAAGGGTGTATTTTGTGCTTCAAACTATCCCTGGGCAGGATTAATTTGCTTAGTTTCAAAGAAGATAAGCGTGGCCTTTGTTGTCCTAAGATGGAAACAATTATTAATCAGCTGGAAAAGTAACATCCTTAGATGTCGCATTGTAAGGAATTCTATTACAATATTGTAATCATTGAAGCCTGTAGGTGCACTGAAAAATTCATTCAGTCCTTCGTGATATAGCAATTCACAGATTTTTGTTGTGCTTAATGGTAGTGGAGCTTATAATGGACATCTACTGTATCATCCTGTAACCACACTGTCTACATTTAAAAAATGTTAATTTGAACTATTCTTAAAATATACAAAGTGAGGTTACAGGTGTGTGAAGGACTGTGGGAATAGGTTAAAATGACCCATGGGTGGGTAGGCCAGGTTTTCTTTTAAACGACACTGCTGTTTGATTCTAAACTAGGGATTATGCTACTGGAGAATATTTAGATCACTTGGTGTAGAGCGTAGCAGGTCCCTACAAGGTCAAATTTGAAAAAGTTGAAAAGATTAACACACATGTTTCCAAAGACATTTTCTATGATTTAGAAGGCATTGTGATGTGGGGGCTACTGCAATCAAGTGCCCACAGAGAGTGATTCTTCACTCCTTAATCCCCTACAAGGATAGTAATTTAAACCCTTCTGAACACATATACAACACTAAAGCTGGAGCACACATGGTCTGTCTTCCGGAAGTTCGATTTTTAGTGATTCCATTTGCTCCAAAATGTGCATTACTGTAATCATTTATATTGTAGATTTTTTACATTTTAAAGTACCATAGCCTAAGTTTCTACATCTCTGAAAACTGTATCCAAATGTAAACAATGTCAGTAGCTTTAAATCTTGCACAGATTATCCACCTTCTGAAATAGAAAGCTCAAAACAGAAACTAATACCCAAATATAAGCCTCTTCATGCAGTGCAAAGTGATTTAGAATTGCTGAATTTGTTAAATTTTACATGAGATGTGTATGCAAGACTGAATTAAGCAGTTTGTTTTCCTTTGGTATGACACCAATTAAAAAAAGAAAAAAAAACAAGGAAGCTATGAACCGTATATTTGAAGCAAAGACTAGCATGGTATGAAACATTAAAATAAAATATTCATTAGATAGTCACTGTATAGTCAATAACACAGTCTGAAACACATACTTCTTTTTGCTAGGCCTCTAGTTATTTTACTACGTACCTGTTCCTTGCCTGTGCCCTCAATTATTGGTGTCTACTCTAGTTTACTGTTCACAAAGCAACATGAACTGTTAGTATTATGTATTATCAAACATTAGCAGCATACAGAACAAATCTTTGCACAGTCTCTGAGTATAACTTTTGGATTTTTATGATATGTGGCATAGCATTTGACACTCTGGGGTGTATCTACAAAAATTGCCGCTAAGCAGTTTTGACTTTGCTTAGCGGCAATGGTTCTTACTGCTGTCCATCGCTGAAATCCATCGCCATGTTTGTGACGTATTTTCAATAAGTCGTGACATGGCGTTAGGATCAGCTAGCAGCGGGAAAAGTTGAAGCTAACCCGAACATCACGGTGATAAAAATCTTGGCGCTAGCATGAAAAAAGTGACGGCCAGCAAATTAGCGGCAAGAAAACTCAGTTAGGCAGCCGGACGTCACTTTTTTTTGCATCCAGTGAGGAAAAAATGCACAAAAATGCCTTAAACACCCCCACAAAAAAACCTGAATGCCAAATGGAGCAGCCTGAACCCAGTCCAGCACCAGACAACACCCCCCCTAACCCTCCCAACAGCTAGGATAACGAGCCAGAGTCCCAAGGGAAGAGCAAAAGGAAAACCAGATTCAGTTAGGAGGAAAATGAGATTCTGATTGCTGATGTGCGGAGAATCAACACTAGCTTTTCGTCAGCCCCAAGGTGTTATTGGTAAATTCCGTAGCAGAAGTCAAGAGGACAGTGACCGACTGTAAAAAGCACTGGCCTAATGCCAAGCGCAAAACCAAGCAGAAACTGGACTGCAATCGACAGACAGCACTGCAGACCGGAGGTGGGAATCCAGAGCCACAGGAGGAGCTTGATGCCTTGGAGGAACAGGTGTCCGTAGTTATCTGTGAGGAGTCAGTGGTTGGAGTAGAGGGACAGGATAGTGCTGAATATGACCAACTACATCAGCAACAGGGTAAGTAACAACCAAGGATGTGGGGTGTGTGAGTAATGTTGTTTACGTCCATCGACCTATGTCTCATTGCCCACCCACACTGTGTGCAATCAAATGCTAGCTACATAGGTACTTGGGGGTACAGTCACATGTCCCTTGAGCTGTTGGTATCATTTACAAATACATTGAAAGTCACATAACGGTGGTGTAAGGGCCTAGTAATCAAGCACACATGCATACATACACTGTCAACTGACCAGTCATGTGTCTTCTAACTCTGAGGCATATTTACAATAAAAGTGATGGAGTGCAGTTTTAGTCTCCTTGGCTTAACGCAGTGCTCCACCACTGTTTAAATGCAGGGCTGTGCCCTATGCACAACAATACTGCCCAGTCTGTGTTTCGCCTTGCACTGGCAATAAATGTAGCTGTCTAGCGCCAACACAGGCACTCTTGCACAATGGTACAAGAGTGTCTGTGTTGGCACTAGGCAGCTACATTTTGCGCCACTGCAGGGTGTAATGCCATGCTGTACTGTTGTAAATACGGTTCAGACCTGCGTTTCAGAAGTTCCTGAGTGTGGTGTTAAGCCAAGAAGGCTAACGCTGTGCTCTGTCACAGCCTTGTACATATGCCCCCCAAGTACAGTGTGAAAGTGTGCCTCATTTTCAAGGTGTTGTCAAGCCACATCAAGTGGATCAATACTGCCTAGTAATTATTGCGAAGCACGGTTTCACATAGTAAAGTTTAAAAGAGTGATGGTCCAGTGGTGATAGTGGCTTTAAAATATGCCACAAGCAATAGCAAATGCTTACCTGCTGGTTTGATGTGTGCAGGTGAATGCAGCACACATAACCACATCTAAAAATGTCAGATAGAACTTTTTGAAGTTGACTCACCCTTGTTGTTCACATGAAAAGCTGTACATCTCTAGCAAGCATCTTGCGTTGCTGATGGGCATGTTCCATAATGATTATAAATCACATACTGGAGGTGCAAGGTGCTTTCAATGTTTGCACACGTGTTCTGCATTTTTAAGTATTGTTTACTGCCCCAGCATTGTAGGAATGGGTTCACTTATCCATCAACATGCCTGTTGTGTATGCAATGCTCATTGAACCACACATTCCCCGTTCCTATCATGGTAAGTGAAGGAGTGAGGAGGGGCCTTATTCACAATGTTGCCATAATGCACGTTATTTGGCTACACGCTGCCTTTCTATTATCCCTCAAAATGCATTTATCCACATGAAAGTTGCTTAATGTGATGTTCCGTTGGCAGTATTCATTGTTTCCATGGTCCAGGGTTTGGTGGTCAATGACACATTTAGACATGTGTGGATCATGGGTATTAGGTAAAGTTAAACGTGGCTGGGGTAAAATGCATAGTTACTGATGTCTGTAAACAATCTTCCAGTAACAAATGCATCGAAGGACCATGTACACTACAGTATGTATCATCCATGTGCTCACCCCTGTGCTGTTCAACAAAGGTCTGCTGTGCAACAATGCACCAATTCTTGAAGCTTTCTTCAAAGTCCTATGTCCTCCTGCTTGCATTAAGTCTTCATTGTCACTGCTGTGGAAAACACAAGAGGAGGGCACGCACACCTTTACTCTGGCACAGTTCTGTGTCTGTAGACACAGCCTGGCATGAAAACTTTAAGTTGTTGCAGCACCATGTCTATTCAAAAACTTTTCTAAGGGGTGTATGTTGTGAACTCACACCATCAACCCAAGAAAGTCATCCCCTGTGTCCTGCATGATACATGTCACCTTCTAACAAATTGCAACATCTTCGTGTTGTGGCAAGCTACAAAATATGCAAGATTATTAGCCACATTATGAAACACTTGTTAACATGGTCACATAACTGTGTGGCAGTCAGTTGTTTGTCTGGATCTCAGTCTTAAACACACAGAAGAGGGATCAATGGACACATACACGTCTTCAGAAGACATACCTACGGTGTCTCACATCCTGCTTAACACCTACACTAAAAACAATGCAATACAAAGGATGTCAGTGATTACCATTTGAAACATAGGTTAGAATGTAGCCACATTGTAGTAGCTTAACCACAGAAAGGCAAAGTGTGTGTTTAAATTAAATTACTAACATCATGCTTCACCATAAAGAAAAATCTGGGTTGTGTAGATTCTACTCCTTAAGCTGCACCCATGTGTTTGCAATTGTACTTGTGGGTATCAAAGCTACCTTGCATCAACAAAGGCACACTTGCACCAAAGTGCAAGGGTGTCTGGGTAGAGGGAATTATTGTTAATAAATAAAAAGGTGTTCCTTCCTGCACACAAACATCCCTTCATGGGATTGACCTGTTTAATGTGTGCTGCCCACATTAAAACACATAGATACATCTAAGATTTGGATAATCAGAACAAATCTCCTTGTCTTTTCAACTTGATAATCACTGTGTCCCTGGGCTCAAGTGCATGAGTGGCCTCCTCCTTATGCCACACTTGTAAATAGGTGGCAGTGACAACATCAATGGGGGGCTCAGTGAAATGTCCACCTCAAAACTCAGTGAGCAACACGTATACGCAAACTGGAATATGGAATGGTGCCTTATCCCCAATGCGGTGTTAATCCACATGAAGTAGCTTAATGCTGCATAGTAAATAAGGTGAAGCAAACAGCACCACAGGAAGGTCTGAATAGATGACGTAACAGAGGTAGTAGGGGCTTATTAATATGACCCTCACTTTTGGCATAGAGTGCAACTGTTCAAATGAATTAACAACCTAAATGTAACATTCATGGACTTTGTACATTGATACACAAAGCTGCGTGTCACAGGTGTACCATGTAACACAGGAGAATGGAAAGTGTCATGCACTCTGATTGTCAAATGCAAAAATACATGGTAACATGTAACTGCCACATACAACAGTATCCGCCCTTTACATTGCAGAGGACGAAACCTCCCCTCCTGCTCAGCAGCCTGTCCCACTCTTCACCAACGATGTTGATATGAAGGAAGAACTCACAACCATCGACCATGAAACCCTTCAAGAGCTGCTCGAATCCATAGGCAGCCCATCACCGGACCCTGTGAGATCCAGCAGCATTGTTGCATCTCAACATGCCCTGCCAAACATCCAGCAGGCACCACCTACCACCACAGCCACAAACCTGGACTCTGAGGACCCACATATACAATTCTAGTGCAGTGCTGTAGGAGTCCAGCGTGAGATGGCAGACCGGGCAGGGTTGGAGACCCTGGAAGCCAAACTCAGGGGGATCTGTGGGTGCCTCAGTCCCAATAGGGACCACTCAGCTGCCATCAGAGGCACCTACAGGCCACTCTGTGGCCTTCAGCAGCCCCTGGCTGATATCGCTGGTGTCATGATGCAGAGGCAACTACAACTGTCCTGCTATGCCAAAGTGGCAACTGCAATGTGGCTAAAGAGTTGGGGGCAATGAGGAAGATCTTAGAAAACATAGAGCGGAAGCAGGATTCCCACTTGGGTGCCATGGCTAAAGAACCACTGTGACATTGCTGGAGTCCTGCAAGCCCTGCAGCTCATCCTTGCTGCAGTGATGACTTATCTGTTGGCACAGATGAATGCTGCTGCACCTACACATCACATCTTCTGCCCCTGATGTGTCTGTGTCTCCCTGGGTTGCCGCTGATCCAACATCACCCTCATGAGAGACACCACACACATCAGAGGAGGAAGATGTGGATGAAATATCTCTCATAAGGAGAAGCCAGTGGTAGGATTCATCTGTATCAAATGGCTAGTTTCTGCCTAGCCCTGTGCTTACCATCATGCCTCAGGACATCACCAGTCACTGTCCTTATATTGACCGTGCTCCCTTCACCTTGTACATTTTATGGACTATCAATGTGGCCATTGATCCTCAGTGACACTGAAATCATCCTCTTAACTGAAGAGTCCTGATTCCTTGACATGTCTATTGATATGACCCCCCCCCCCAAGGACTCTGTCTGGCCATTGCCTGGCTATGGACACAATTTGGGGGTTGTTGTCAAAAGAACTTGTCCGGTTTCTACTTTGCACATGTTAATAAATGCACTTTCATTTGTCTGATGTGTGTTGTCGGTGACCATCAAACTGGAGAGGTATCAACAATGCCTAAGCAGTGTAGCCAGTACAACAAATACAGAGGTCATTCACAAAAATGGGATCTGCGTCTATGTCCCTGATAGGCAGTGAGATGACAGAACATGTGTGAATGACACAATGGTTCCAATTTCAAAGGCACCATTGCCACTGGAAAGTCACTTTTCCCAATGTTCAAGTGTTGATAGGGCCTTGGATCACTAATCAAGTAAATTGAAGTGGCCTAGCCTTGCCTTGCTAACGAGGCGCACTTTGACCCTATACTTAGTGTCAATTTGGTGGACAATGGGTGTTGTGATGGGTGTTCAGCCAAAGCACATTTCAAGATAGATGCTTCACCATATTCCCAAGGATGATGTACAAATATTGCAAAATGAGGAGAAATGCTGTGCAAATAAAACTTTAGTTTATATACATAGTTGTGCAGCATTTTGCTGGACACACCCAGACAGCAAAACACTATGACTGGCAGTGTATGTTTAGGAAGGGGCACCTTACAGCACCTGGTTCTACCTGGTTCTACCCTTTCATTATGATGCAAGTATGCCTTCATTTGCACTATACATCAATATATTACACACATCCATGGAGAAATGCAGTGCAGCGCTGTAATGTCTGAACTACAGCATAGCCCAGCGCTGTGTTTCCATAGTGAGGGAATGTAGAATTAGCCTTCTTGCCCTAACGCTGGCCTACACCACTGTAGTAGTAAATATGCACAAATGGCTCACATACATTTACTTGAAGAAATAGTGGTACACTACAATGATGATCTGTTTATGTCTCATCAAACTATATACACAAACCAGTCCAACCCAAAGTACAATGTTAAAGAATGTCAAACATTGATCAACCTATCTTTGTTGGGGGAGGCAAATGTAGTGATTCACAGAGTTCAAGATGCAGGCAACTAAGTACCACCCAACATCCCCACATCAAGGAAACAACGCTATGGGAGCTCACTGCCTCCATTACCTACTGTGGTTTTCAACTCAGAGCAATTTTGAAGATGCCAACCTGTTCAGCACACTATCCCTATTGCAATGGCAGAACGTACTTTTGGTAGCCTACATATAATGAATGTCTGTTAATCCCAATCAAACAGCAGCATGACAGTAGCCTGTCTCTAAAAGATGACGTTAATCACATTTTTGATCCCAAAAACATTTGTGGGAAT
The DNA here is from genome assembly GCA_963921515.1 of Calotriton arnoldi. Lineage (NCBI taxonomy): Eukaryota > Metazoa > Chordata > Amphibia > Caudata > Salamandridae > Calotriton > Calotriton arnoldi. The sequence goes on from CAWUFW010005945.1 coordinate 612,798, forward strand.
GAATCTGATGTATCAAAATACCTACTCAAAAGTTTACACATTAAACATCATTGACACCACAAATTAATAAACAATATACCATTATTTAAAAAACAAAAAGTATCTAAGGTAAACCTACATGAAAAAACTATCCTAAGCTACACTATTTTAACTTATGCTAATTATACTAAACACCAACCTAAATACCTCAGCTTAACCTATACAAATAACAGCATATATGAAACATCATCCCCATTAAGGCACATGTGGAGACGGGAGAAAGACAACTTAACCTAAACATACACTAACTAAACATATTTATATATAAATAAACAAGTACAAAAACATTAACCCCCCCCCATAGGAAAAGGAAACAACCCAAAACCCTATGTAAAACTCTGAACTAATGTAAAACTTTACCTGCACCTAACACTAAACTAAATCTACTCTAAATCTGCAGTTAACACCACATAATACTATATATAAAAACAAGATATAAGTATAAAACAAGGATTAGGGGAACTGTATAAGGGGCATTGTCCAAGCAGATGTTATGTTATGTTATCGCAGATTTATAAAGCGCTCGGATACTCAAGAGTGTCCCGGGCATTGTCCAAGCAGATGTGGCTCAGAAAGGGAGCCCCAGGGCACCCTTAATGTCCTGAAGGTGGGTTAACACCTCTGCCATGTCTCTTTCAACTGATGCCACCCTAACATTTAGGTCCAACAATAACCTGCAGTCCTCCAAGGTGTAAAATATAGCCTGTCTATGTGTGGCCAGTGGTGCTGCTGCAGCCGGTTGGGCAGCTGCAGTTGGTGGGGCATGTGGTGTTGGTGCAGCCGGTTGATCAGCTTTAGTTAGCAGGGAAGGTGGTGCTGGTGCAGTCGGTTGAGGAGCCGACGTTGATGGCACTGATGGTAGAATTACACATTGTATGCCTTAAGTGCTCGGAAGGTTCTCACTGTCGCTCTGGTGCCTGGAAGCGGCAGGCAGCACACCACTCTGTCTTGTGGGTTCCTGGAGAATGGCCTTCCACCGTCCTGCCGCCCACTCTCCTCATTGTACCTGTACTCCATTGCATGGCGCCCCTTTGCAAATCGGCAGATATGCTTGTATCGGTTCTTGCGCTGCTTAAATACCCTGCCCTCCTCAGGTGAAATGTTGTTTATAATGAAAGACAGTAGGAAAAATGTACTTCCCCTTGGGATCAAAAGAGAATATTATCATGAAATTAGAGTCACCTGTCACCCTGCCTCATTTATTCACATCTACATTCGGTCCAATAAACATACTCATATACCACCAAGATAAAAAGATAACATCATATGCTTTAATTAAAAAATATATTTAAAAAAAAAATTCAATACATCTGATACATATCATTTAGACATAAAATAATTCATGTGTTGTGAAATCTGTACACAATTCTTATAAATCCCCACACCGTACAAATATGATAGAAGCAGAAATGATTCAGAGTGAAAAAACATATTTTTGCCTCACAAATTCTAACAGGGAGAATCCTTATGCAAAGTGTCTAAAGTGCTGTTGCATATTTTGATCCAATGACCAATATCAAGTTTGAGTCCGGGTGAATACAAGAATCAATTCATCACAGTAACTCCTCGTGATTGGATCCAGTTCAAACCTAGCATCGACGGGTTTCGGTGGATACTACTACATAAACACCACCTTCTTGAGGACAATAGTATTTGGGTATGTATCTCCCACAACCGGATACAAAATTTTGAGGAAAATCTAAAAGAAATATATAAATATATGTAAGGGAAATTATTCAAGAAAAGAAAAGTGTTTCTTAACAAACACTCATTGGGTACATTAAATTCAGCATATCTAAAAATCATTATAATAAAAACAATTGCTCTTGTACCCAGCCAGGATGTCTCATCTCTCTTGGTGGCATAAATCACACCACAGTTAAACAAATGTGTAACCCGTTATGATTTTCATTCACTTCAATGTTAAAAGAGAACTCTTTTTATTTTTCCCTATTTTCTTTCATTCTTTACACTCCCATTCATCTTCATACAATCAGTTTATCCATAGATAAATGAATGTATGACTCACTACTAGCCGCGATGTTCCAAAATTGGTCACACTTTGGGCATGTTTTCTTATTTTATAGCGGGAATTTCTCAGTAAGGTCCTATGCCTGGTCCCTGGGTATGTAGAGAGGAGTACATATAAGTATGGTCTCCTTATATTATCCATGTCCCTCTCCTTCTTCCCCCAATCTGGTTTCTCATTCTTGCCTCTATTTATATCAACAAGCTCCTGGCCCCATGTTCTTTGTTTATGATATATTAGGGGGGATCCTAAGCACCTTTTTCCCACCAAAATCCTGGGTATATCCAACACTGCTTGTTGAGAATTAATTGTTATACCTCCTTGGCCCAGACTGCGGTTGTAGATAGTTGTTGTATTCCCAGGTCGTCCGGGTTAATATTAAAGAGGGGTCATTTTCTTCCACCCGTATAAAGCGAAAAAGGAGAATCATATGTCGTTATATAGCTAATTGCATTATATCTTTGCCATTCTTTGTAAAGGTATCTATAGTTATACCTAACTAGGTTATACTTACTCGGTCAGTTATGGACCAAGAAATATACATTTCTACCTGTTCTTATGTGGCATGCATGTGGAGGTAGATTATCATTCAATTGCATGTATAGCGAGTCCACGCATCCCGATATGGCTAACATGTTGCTGATAACATAATAAGTTTGGGGCCGATTCACAGAACTAATCTGAGACAAAATCCTAAACGTACTACTTTTGGTATTCACAGAAGGCACTTACGATTTTTGGTATTCACAGAATGCACTTACGACTACTAACTTTACGTCTGCAATCGGGCTGGAATTTCCGCACTGGGGCCGGAATTTCCGCACCCGGAGCGGAAATCCCGCATTTGTGCCAGAATTTCCACTCCTGTGCCGGGATTTCCGCTCCCAGGCCGGAAACTCCGCTCTCGGGGCGGAATACCCGCACTCTGGCCGTTGATCATTTTCCTCAAGGGTAAACACCTGTCCAAGTGCCTACCATCCCCCACCATGCTTCAGCTGACACACTGCAGCCAATCCCAGCCCTGCAGCATGTATGAATGCAGAGCAGACACACACAAACTCTTTCAACATGTAGCTGAATGTGTTTGTTGCTCTGCCCCTTGCCATGCGGCAAGAAGACTTGAGGAGGAGGAGGAGAGTAGAGAGGATCTTCAGACAAAGGATCAACCTATTTGGGATGTCCAGCCAGAATGTCAGGGCCAGATACCGTTTCCCTCCAGAAGTCATCTTGGAGATGGTATGTAAGTGGGAGCAGGAACTTGACTCTGTGACCTGCAGCTCCCATGCCATTCCAGCCTTTCTCAAGATCCTTTCTGCTCTCCATTTCTTTGCCACTGGGTCATTTCAAAGGGTCTCCAGGGACCTTGTGGGCATTTCCCAGGCAAGCCAGTCGCGGTGCTTGCATCAGGTACTGAGATGCATCACTGCAAGAGCACACCACCACATACGAATGCCCCATACACTGGCCATGAGACAAAGGGCAGCTAGAGATTTCTATCTCCTTGCTCGCTTCCCACGTGTGCTGGTGCAATTGATTGTACCCACGTGGCCCTTCAGCCACCCCGCCGCATTGCACACATCTTCTGCAACAGACACCGTTGGCATTCCATCAACGTGCAAGCTGTCTGTGATGCCAGTGGGAGATTCATTGATGTGCATGCAGAGTTTCCAGGCAGTACGCATGACAGCTTTGTATTTCGCATGTCACCTCTTGCCTGGCGGATGGCTGCAGGAGAATTTGGCAACATGTGGCTACTGGGTAAGTACTAAGCACTAAAACTGAGGGATATGTGTAAATGAAATGTATGAATGCCACCTTACATTAACAACTATTGTACAATAAGAATCCTAAAGCAACATACACGGTCTCAGCAGACACTGCATGTACCAAAGTATAGATCATGTCCTGTGTAAATCAAAGAGGGAAATGTAACCAATTGCCCTTTCTTCCCTCCTCAGGCGACGCTGGGTATGCACTCTCCCCACAACTCCTCACCCCTTACAGATGTGCAAACACTGTACCTCAGCATAGATACAATAGGGCACATATACGAACTGGAGCCATCATAGAGCGCACTTTTGGTCTGTTGAAGTCGCGATTCAGATGTCTTGACCGTACAGGGGGTGTGCTGCTGTACTCCCCTGAAGTCGTGTGCAAGATCATATTAGCCTGTTGTGTTTTGCACAACATAGCTTTAAGTTTAAGGCATGTCTTACACATACCTCTTGTACCTCGGCTAGCTCTGAATCCGGGAAACCGAGCCATTGCACATAACCGAGGTCAGGGTATGCAAGTCCGTGATCAGCTGGTTGCCACGTTTTTCACATGAGCAACCTCTTGTGTCATGGAAAAAATGTGGTTTGCAGTCTGTTGTCAATGACGCTAGTTGGATAATTACGACTCTGTCCAAAAATTCCATCCTGAGACTACTTTGCAAGCCACACTAACTGCATGTAAACCACAGCTGTTGACATGAGTCAAAAGATCGACCGTACACCAGGTCATGTGCCCATGTCAGCGATCAGTGTAGTGGATGTCCCTTAGGCATCTATTGACGCAGAGGAAAACATGTACATGTTCTGAGAGACCTTCCCGGACCTTATGAGGATGGGTTTCTGAATCACAAAAGGGCATAACTATTGCATTCTCTGAGTCTTTGCCCTCAACAGATTTGACTCCCCCACAAATGATAGGCCCACAACGTGAGTGACAATGTTATGGGTGAATCTGGCACTATGTGTCTGGGATACAAAGCACTGCTTCCCCCAATTTTCCGTAACACTACACACAACTCTTGTGTTGAGCACTAAATATGGACTACATGTGCCATAATGCAAAGGAGGAGAAAACTAAACTGGGGTTAGATGTTGTGTCTGCCCCCCTTGTCCGAGCCAAAATGTCATTAAATGGTCTGTTCCTCCTTTTGTTACATGTCTATGATTTTCTCCTGCACTGTCATTTCAGGCTTCTCTGCTACAGAACAGCAGGATGGCAGTGGATTTGATCTGTGATTGTGGATAAAGCAGAATGAATACAAAATGGCTGTCAACTACTTCCTGTGATGTATTTCCTGTCTCCCACTTCCTGTATATCATTTCCTGTATGAAATAATGGGTTCCGGTTAAATTTCGGAGATTACGGCCCAAAAACGTAATTTCCGGTTCCGGAGCGTGCGCCGCACATGCGGACTCGACGCTCTGGGAACCGGAAATTATGTATTCTGGCCACCCTCACTGCCAGTGTCAATTCCCCGGCTGCAGCCATGTCGTCTTTTGTTTCCCAACATCCTTCCCACACCACCGTCAATGTCTCCCCCTGTCCGTTGCGCCACACTGTTTCCCCCCATACTCCTCATGTGTCCCGACCCCGTGTGGTGCCTGTTCCTGCACTGGCCATCCATGTACCAGCATCGGACTTGGAGGATCTGGACATTGTGGTACTAGAGGATGACCACAAGGACACTTGACCTGTTGGACAGAATTTTCTTTGTGGACAATTATTTACTTTTCCCCTTGTAAATAGACTGGTTCCCCTGACACTCCCTGACGTGTTATATTTTTGTTGCCCCACCCACCCCAATCCAAGTTCCCTTCTCCTTCTGTATTAAGAACATCATTTGTTTTCCTTTCTCCCTACCAAACAGACTGTTGTTGTTTTTCAAATCACACACTTCTATTTACATAAAATCTATTTTTGAATCCGACTTTCTTTAACTTGTTTAACTTCATTGGGAATGTCTTGTACAAAATATGGACATGTATATTGTGAGTCATCTGCTCTGCACATTATGGCTTGTTGCAATGATGGGGTTACACTTGTACATGTGTCACACACACACATACATCCTCACATCTCTAGGCCATCAAAATTGTTATACATGTACATCAGGACATGATACGCAACAGAGTCTTGACTTGTGAAGTTAATTACTTTTTATTTACACATATACACAGTGGTCAATTAGTTTTTGGGATGTTGTCAATGGGGATCGTGCTTGCGACTTCGCAATTTTGGAGGTGAGGATCGCTGTGAGGGATCATGTTTGGGTTGTCGCCTACGTGTAGGTGGGTGTTGTGTATGTGCCTGTACAGGGTGAAGTTCATGTGCAGGGGCAGATGGTGTATGTACAGCTGGTGTTTGTGCGTGGACAGGGGCTGGTTGTGCAGGTGGTAGGAGTGCCTGGTCAGGGGGTGGGGGTGGTTGTGCAGGTGGTGAGAGTGCCTGGTCAGGGGTGGTGGTGGTTGTGCAGGTGGTGGGAGTGCCTGTTCAGGGCGCAGTTGTGAGTGTGTACCCTTGCTGTGGTCCTGTACAGTTTGTGGTACAGGTGTGTGGGTGTGATGTGCTGCAGGCAGATGTGATGGCTCCCCTCCCTGCGTTGACGTGAATGGAGACTTTGGATCACTTTCATCATGCCCTCCATCATCTTTATGGCCAAGGCATGGTGTCTTGAACTCTCTTCCCTTTGGATGGATATCATGTCTCTGATATTCTTGGACATGTCTTGCCAAGATCTATCCATCCTATCCAAAACATGGGTCAGTCTGTCCACCACCTGAAGAATTTGGAGCATGTCCTGCAGGGCATCAGACATGTCTGACAGGGTAGCCCCTATGGCACGAATGTCCTGCCTCACATCTGCCTGCTATTGGAAGAAGTCCTGCTCCCACTGGCCACCACAGCCTGGTGCAGGCTCTCTCTGCAGGGGTCGGCCATGGATTAGACCGGCAGGTCCAACAGCAGGTGGAAGTCTGTGGACAGGAGAATGGTGCCCAGGGTGGACCTGTACCACAACAGGGTTGGTACTTCCCCCAGATGGTGGAGAGCATGCCTGGGATACCCTGTATAGGGAGGAGCATGTAGGGGAACTACCATATCGGTCCTGGATGTGAGGGCTGTGAAGGAGTGATGTCTGTGTTGGGCTGCGTGTGAGCTGTGGCTGGTCAGCTCTATGCTGGGGACAGGCAATCTTTTGTTCTGGAGGAGGCTGAGGCACTTTGCTGGGCAGAGGGTGTGATGCCTTGCAAATTTTGGGCAATGTGGGAACATTTCTGTCCATGGCATCAGAATCGTCATCCCCGGAGAGGATGGACATATAGTCACCATCATCTCCCAATCCTTCAGCCTCCTCAGGTACTTCCTCCTCCTCCTCCTCCTCCTCCTCCTCCTCCTCCTCCTCCTCCTCCTCCTCTTGCACAGTTCTTGCAGCCGACATAACTGCCTGGAGGAGCAGTGAATTTTCCCCTCTGATTTCCCGTCGCCCAACACTGGTGGAAGGTCCATCCTCCTCATGGTCATCATCCCCTGGAACACAGAGGTTGCAACTGGATAAGTAATTCACCTAGCATAAGATGTGGTGCAACACAAGGGTTGGATTAACTGTACTTTGCATCAACAGATGACGTACATGTGACCTGGTTTGGGTACTCCTACAAGTGACAGCTTACACCATATCACTGAGGTGTTAAACGGAGATGTACATTGCACAAGCAAACTCACCAGCTCTAGCCACAGCTTTCTGTCCCTTTGCGATCCCCCTGATGTCAACTGCTGAACCATGCTCCTCATAGGTTTTGTTGACAAAGCCGTCCCCTAACCAGCAGCTGTAGAGGGAAGTGACACCATACTCAATGATCTGCATTACTAATTTACAAACAGGAACATGTGACACTTATAAAATGTATGTAACTTTGTAAACAACGACTGCAGATTCTATGCAGAAGGGGATTTTGATTTTTCTCATGGTTTTATAATCTATGATAGGGAAACATTTCATGACACAATTACCTGATGGACAGGTGCAAGAGGGTTTCACTGCTGCAGCCAGGATGTCATGCTTTCCCGGGATGGTGTTGCACGCTGCACTGGTGTCATCCTGTCAGCATCTGTGATGAGACATACATGTCCATATTTCAGTACACCAGATGGTAGCTATGGGCTAACATGTACATGTCATTCTCAATGACCATTGACAGGATATTCATGGGCAATGTGCAGCATGTTTACCTCATGGACTTTACGTGTGGGCCCCTGCTCACATGCAGCAGTTGTCAGCTGTTACCTCCACACAGCACTGACATCAATGAGATGACACATCAACAGACAAATTTGTATGAGAAGGTTACTGATGTTATGTTATGTTATGTTATATAAACTTCTAACGCGCACAGATACTTCAAGGAGTGTCCCGGCGCGAGCCTGAAAAGGGTCAGAGTCAGAATCAAAAGACAGAGCTAGAAGAGAAAAGTTTTCAGCTTTTTCTTAAAGATCATAGGATCTTAGACGCCCCGTAGGGCCAGTGGCAGAGCATTCCATGCCAGCGCAGCTATCCGGGTAAAGGAGCTCCCGCCAAGCCTCTGGCGATTAAACCGCGGGGTCTGTGCCCAAAGTTGGGAGGAGGAACGCAACTGTCTCACCGGAGAATAGAAAACAATCCTCTTTTGCAGATAGATGGGTCCCAGACCATGGAGGGCCTTATGAGCAATAGATAAAATTTTAAATTTTATTCGCACCTCTCCCTGGAGCCAATGCAGGGAACGCAAATGCGAACGCACACTGCACCTGCTGGAGAGACCCAGCAGGAGTCTAGCAGCCGAGTTTTGAATCACCTGTAACTTATTCAAAAGGTAACCTGGAATGCCAGCATACAGTGCATTGCCGTAGTCCAAGCGGGAAAGAATTAGAGCACGGACAACAGTTTCCTTTGCAGAATTAGGCAGAAGAGGAAGAAACTTCCTCAAGATCTTCAAAATGCCAAAGCAAGTGCCGGCCAACTTCTTGACCTGCGATGAGAAAAGCAAGTTCTCATTGAACCAGACCCCCAGATTCTTGACAGAGTCTCCCTTAAAGCTAGGTAGGTAGAAACCTGGGGGCCATAGCTTCTCTCTGAAGTCGACAGGAAATGTGCCGTACAAGAGGATCTCTGATTTCTCCTCGTTGCACTTAAGTTGTGCCTGAGCAAGCCAGTGAAAGACCGAAGATAGACAATGTTGAGCAGGGACAACTGCATCCTCATCCTGACCCCAAGAAAACAGCAGCTGGGTGTCATCAGCATAGGCCATCACCTTAGCCCCTAAAGCCTCTGCGAGGTACACCAGCGGGGTAACATAGATGTTAAAGAGAAGAGGGCTAAGGGATGACCCCTGTGGAACACCCGTAGCCACTGGTTGAGGGACTGAGGCACACGGTGGGAGCCAGACCTGCTGCGTGCGACCTTCCAAGAAAGACCTAATCCAGCCCCAGACGGACCCGGGATACGCCGATCTCCAAGAGGCGATCAAGGAGCAAGACATGAGGCACTGTATCGAATGCCGCCGAGAGGTCCAGCATAACCAAAGCTGCCCTCCCGCCGGCATCCAGGCACTCACGAATCGCCTCAGACACCTCCAATAATGCTGACTCTGTGCTATATGCAGCCCGGAAACCCGATTGGGCCGGATGGAGCAGGCCATAGGTTTCAACATACTCAGTGAGTTGGTTTGTGACCACCTTTTCACAAACCTTAGCCAGGCTAGGCAAAAGCGAGATGGGACGATAATTACCGGGAATCGAAGGATCAAGGGACGGCTTTTTAAGGAGGGGAAGGATTTTCGCCTGTTTCCAAGATGATGGAGCGAAGGTGTCCCGCAATGACATATTGATAATCTGATTGACCTCAGGATTAATACAGTCTGCGACAGTGGCCAGAAGTCTGGCCGCGCAGGGGTCAGTTGGAGAGCCTGATTTCAAAACCTTCAGGATCTTGAGAGTAGTAGGTAAATCTACTGGCAAAAAAGATGAAAAATTATGCAATGGATCAACTAAAGGCCGGACAAAAGAACAGAGCGTAAGCATTAAGGCACAAGATGAGAATGTGGCCTGGATGGCACAGATTTTGTCCAGAAAAAACTTACTAAGGGTGTTGCACCAGGACTCCGAAACAGGCGAGGAGCATACCAAGGCAGTTGGAGACATAAAGCTTTGCACAATTGAAAAAATTTCTTTTGCATTGTTATTGGCCTGGTCAATACGTGACGCAAAGTATCGTCCCTTTGCAGCCGCAATAGCGGCATAGTAGCTTTTTGTTTAGCTCTAAGAGTGAGTTTCACCAACGGGCAGTAGCCGCTGGCACGCCAGGCCCTCTCCAGAACTTTGCACTCATGTTTCAGGGTTTTAAGCTCCGGTAGATACCAGGGTTTAGAAGGAGAATTCCTCACTAACTTAGGCAGGCGCAGTGAAGATAATGAAGACACTGAATCAGCTATCCATTTAGTAAACCTGGTCACACTCCCTTCAAGATCTTGCTGACGGGCCGGCCTAGAGGCAGCCAAGGAGCTCATAAACTGAAGAGGATCGATTTTACTGAACAACGGAGGGCGAAGGCAGCGCGTAGGCCGAGCCGGCTGAGCAATCTCCCAGGAGAAGCAAATAAGAAAGTGGTCCGACCAGGAGGTCGGGAGGGCTCAACCACCTGAACAGGAAAATTAGAGCAGATGGGATCTAAGATATGGCCACCCTGACGAGTGGGCTGAGAGACCCATTGAGAGAGATGGGCTAAGTGAACGGAATCAAGAAAAACCACAGAGTCTTTAGCATCTTGTTGATCAAGGTGGAGATTCACATCACCCAGAACCATGTAATGGGAAAAGCGCAAAGCACGCTCAGCTATAGCATCCCCACAAGATTTGAGAAAGGCAGTAGCCGACCCAGGGGGGCGATAGATGAGGGAGCCACCCAACGTAAAATGATCGGAGAAGTGGATACTAAAATCCAGAACCTCGCACTCATCCCATGTGCTTGAAGTGTCGCTATGGAGAACCCAGTTATCCCTGTGCAAAATGGCTAAACCACCCCCTCTACCAACAGGGCGGTCCACCCGACAAAGCTTAAAGCCAGCAGGGGTAGCCAGCGCAACGATAGGGTTGGAAGCTACATCAAGCCAGGTCTCTGTAACAAACAGCAGATCCAGCGCTTTATCCAAGACCAAGTCAAAAATATCAGCATGATGCTTCCTCAATGATCTGCCATTTATAAGGGCAGCTCTAATGCGCGGGCAACTTGTGGATTTAGCGTGCGGTTTGATCGGCAAAAGCTCTAATTTTGGCACAAAACCACAAGCTGCGCAGACAAAGTCCGAATTAAAAGGCATAGTGCTACAACAATATATGCGGCAAGGCGGAGGCCGAAGTGCTTTTAGGAGCTCACCAGAATAACAGAAGTGAGCTCCGGCGCACATCGAGCAGCATAACTGGCCCTGGCCACTGACTTGACGCTGACGGGCGCAGACGGGCTTGCCTTAGGCGCGCCTTCGGCGCGCCAGCGGCGTGCCCGCTGCGCGTCCGACCACAGCCCATTAAGTAAACCACAGCTGTTGACATGAGTCAAAAGATTGACCGTACACCAGGACATGTGCCCATGTCAGTGATCAGTGTAGTGGATGTCCCTTAGGCATCTATTGACGCAGAGGAAAACATGTACATGTTCTGAGAGACCTTCCCGAACCTTATGAGGATGGGTTTCTGAATCACAAAAGGACATAACTATTGCATTCTCTGAGTCTTTTCCCTCAACAGATTTGACTCCCCCACAAATGATAGGCCCACAACGTGAGTGACAATGTTATGGGTGAATCTGGCACTATGTGTCTGGGATACACAGCACTGCTTCCCCCCAATTTTCCGTAACACAACACACAACTCTTGTGTTGAGCACTAAATATGGACTACATGTACCATAATGCAAAGGAGGCGAAAACTAAACTGGGGTTAGATGTTGTGTCTGCCCCCCCCCTTGTCCGTGCCAAAATGTCATTAAATGGTCTGTTCCTCCTTTTGTTACATGTCTATGATTTTCTCCTGCACTGTCATTTCAGGCTTCTCTGCTACAGAACAGCAGGATGGCAGTGGATTTGATCTGTGATTGTGGATAAAGCAGAATGAATACAAAATGGCTGTCAACTACTTCCTGTGATGTATTTCCTGTCTCCCACTTCCTTTATATCATTTCCTGTATGAAATAATGGGTTCCGGTTAAATTTCGGAGATTACGGCCCAAAAACGTAATTTCCGGTTCCGGAGCGTGCGCCGCACATGCAGACTCAACGCTCTGGGAACCGGAAATTATGTTTTCTGGCCACCCTCACTGCCAGTGTCAATTCCCCGGCTGCAGCCATGTCGTCTTTTGTTTCCCAACATCCTTCCCACACCACCGTCAATGTCTCCCCCTGTCCGTTGCGCCACACTGTTTCCCCCCATACTCCTCATGTGTCCCGACCCCGTGTGGTGCCTGTTCCTGCACTGGCCATCCATGTGCCCGCATCGGACTCGGAGGATCTGGACATTGTGGTACTAGAGGATGACCACAAGGACACTTGACCTGTTGGACAGAATTTTCTTTGTGGACAATTATTTACTTTTCCCCTTGTAAATAGACTGGTTCCCCTGACACTCCCTGACGTGTTATATTTTTGTTGCCCCACCCACCCCAATCCAAGTTCCCTTCTCCTTCTGTATTAAGAACATCATTTGTTTTCCTTTCTCCCTACCAAACAGACTGTTGTTGTTTTTCAAATCACACACTTCTATTTACATAAAATCTATTTTTGAATCCGACTTTCTTTAACTTGTTTAACTTCATTGGGAATGTCTTGTACAAAATATGGACATGTATATTGTGAGTCATCTGCTCTGCACATTATGGCTTGTTGCAATGATGGGGTTACACTTGTACATGTGTCACACACACACATACATCCTCACATCTCTAGGCCATCAAAATTGTTATACATGTACATCAGGACATGATACGCAACAGAGTCTTGACTTGTGAAGTTAATTACTTTTTATTTACACATATACACAGTGGTCAATTAGTTTTTGGGATGTTGTCAATGGGGATCGTGCTTGCGACTTCGCAATTTTGGAGGTGAGGATCGCTGTGAGGGATCATGTTTGGGTTGTCGCCTACGTGTAGGTGGGTGTTGTGTATGTGCCTGTACAGGGTGAAGTTCATGTGCAGGGGCAGATGGTGTATGTACAGCTGGTGTTTGTGCGTGGACAGGGGCTGGTTGTGCAGGTGGTAGGAGTGCCTGGTCAGGGGGTGGGGGTGGTTGTGCAGGTGGTGAGAGTGCCTGGTCAGGGGGTGGTGGTGGTTGTGCAGGTGGTGGGAGTGCCTGTTCAGGGCGCAGTTGTGAGTGTGTACCCTTGCTGTGGTCCTGTACAGTTTGTGGTACAGGTGTGTGGGTGTGATGTGCTGCAGGCAGATGTGATGGCTCCCCTCCCTGCGTTGACGTGAATGGAGACTTTGGATCACTTTCATCATGCCCTCCATCATCTTTATGGCCAAGGCATGGTGTCTTGAACTCTCTTCCCTTTGGATGGATATCATGTCTCTGATATTCTTGGACATGTCTTGCCAAGATCTATCCATCCTATCCAAAACATGGGTCAGTCTGTCCACCACCTGAAGAATTTGGAGCATGTCCTGCAGGGCATCAGACATGTCTGACAGGGTAGCCCCTATGGCACGAATGTCCTGCCTCACATCTGCCTGCTATTGGAAGAAGTCCTGCTCCCACTGGCCACCACAGCCTGGTGCAGGCTCTCTCTGCAGGGGTCGGCCATGGATTAGACCGGCAGGTCCAACAGCAGGTGGGGTGGCAGGTGGAAGTCTGTGGACAGGAGAATGGTGCCCAGGGTGGACCTGTACCACAACAGGGTTGGTACTTCCCCCAGATGGTGGAGAGCATGCCTGGGATACCCTGTATAGGGAGGAGCATGTAGGGGAACTACCATATCTGTCCTGGATGTGAGGGCTGTGAAGGAGTGATGTCTGTGTTGGGCTGCGTGTGAGCTGTGGCTGGTCAGCTCTATGCTGGGGACAGGCAATCTTTTGTTCTGGAGGAGGCTGAGGCACTTTGCTGGGCAGAGGGTGTGATGCCTTGCAAATTTTGGGCAATGTGGGAACATTTCTGTCCATGGCATCAGAATCGTCATCCCCGGAGAGGATGGACATATAGTCACCATCATCTCCCAATCCTTCAGCCTCCTCAGGTACTTCCTCCTCCTCCTCCTCCTCCTCCTCTTGCACAGTTCTTGCAGCCGACATAACTGCCTGGAGGAGCAGTGAATTTTCCCCTCTGATTTCCCGTCGCCCAACACTGGTGGAAGGTCCATCCTCCTCATGGTCATCATCCCCTGGAACACAGAGGTTGCAACCGGATAAGTAATTCACCTAGCATAAGATGTGGTGCAACACAAGGGTTGGATTAACTGTACTTTGCATCAACAGATGACGTACATGTGACCTGGTTTGGGTACTCCTACAAGTGACAGCTTACACCATATCACTGAGGTGTTAAACGGAGATGTACATTGCACAAGCAAACTCACCAGCTCTAGCCACAGCTTTCTGTCCCTTTGCGATCCCCCTGATGTCAACTGCTGAACCATGCTCCTCATAGGTTTTGTTGACAAAGCCGTCCCCTAACCAGCAGCTGTAGAGGGAAGTGACACCATACTCAATGATCTGCATTACTAATTTACAAACAGGAACATGTGACACTTATAAAATGTATGTAACTTTGTAAACAACGACTGCAGATTCTATGCAGAAGGGGATTTTGATTTTTCTCATGGTTTTATAATCTATGATAGGGAAACATTTCATGACACAATTACCTGATGGACAGGTGCAAGAGGGTTTCACTGCTGCAGCCAGGATGTCATGCTTTCCCCGGGATGGTGTTGCACGCTGCACTGGTGTCATCCTGTCAGCATCTGTGATGAGACATACATGTCCATATTTCAGTACACCAGATGGTAGCTATGGGCTAACATGTACATGTCATTCTCAATGACCATTGACAGGATATTCATGGGCAATGTGCAGCATGTTTACCTCATGGACTTTACGTGTGGGCCCCTGCTCACATGCAGCAGTTGTCAGCTGTTACCTCCACACAGCACTGACATCAATGAGATGACACATCAACAGACAAATTTGTATGAGAAGGTTACTGATGTTATGTTATGTTATGTTATATAAACTTCTAACGCGCACAGATACTTCAAGGAGTGTCCCGGCGCGAGCCTGAAAAGGGTCAGAGTCAGAATCAAAAGACAGAGCTAAAAGAGAAAAGTTTTCAGCTTTTTCTTAAAGATCATAGGATCTTAGACGCCCGTAGGGCCAGTGGCAGAGCATTCCATGCCAGCGCAGCTATCCGGGTAAAGGAGCTCCCGCCAAGCCTCTGGCGATTAAACTGCGGGGTCTGTGCCCAAAGTTGGGAGGAGGAACGCAACTGTCTCACCGGAGAATAGAAAACAATCCTCTTTTGCAGATAGATGGGTCCCAGACCATGGAGGGCCTTATGAGCAATAGATAACATTTTAAATTTTATTCGCACCTCTACCTGGAGCCAATGCAGGGAACGCAAATGCGAACGCACACTGCACCTGCTGGAGAGACCCAGCAGGAGTCTAGCAGCCGAGTTTTGAATCACCTGTAACTTATTCAAAAGGTAACCTGGAATGCCAGCATACAGTGCATTGCCGTAGTCCAAGCGGGAAAGAATTAGAGCACGGACAACAGTTTCCTTTGCAGAATTAGGCAGAAGAGGAAGAAACTTCCTCAAGATCTTCAAAATGCCAAAGCAAGTGCCGGCCAACTTCTTGACCTGCGATGAGAAAAGCAAGTTCTCATTGAACCAGACCCCCAGATTCTTGACAGAGTCTCCCTTAAAGCTAGGTAGGGAGAAACCTGGGGGCCATAGCTTCTCTCTGAAGTCGACAGGAAATGTGCCGTACAAGAGGATCTCTGATTTCTCCTCGTTGCACTTAAGTTGTGCCTGAGCAAGCCAGTGAAAGACCGAAGATAGACAATGTTGAGCAGGGACAACTGCATCCTCATCCTGACCCCAAGAAAACAGCAGCTGGGTGTCATCAGCATAGGCCATCACCTTAGCCCCTAAAGCCTCTGCGAGGTACACCAGCGGGGTAACATAGATGTTAAAGAGAAGAGGGCTAAGGGATGACCCCTGTGGAACACCCGTAGCCACTGGTTGAGGGACTGAGGCACACGGTGGGAGCCAGACCTGCTGCGTGCGACCTTCCAAGAAAGACCTAATCCAGCCCCAGATGGACCCGGATACGCCGATCTCCAAGAGGCGATCAAGGAGCAAGACATGAGGCACTGTATCGAATGCCGCCGAGAGGTCCAGCATAACCAAAGCTGCCCTCCCGCCGGCATCCAGGCACTCACGAATCGTCTCAGACACCTCCAATAATGCTGACTCTGTGCTATATGCAGCCCGGAAACCCGATTGGGCCGGATGGAGCAGGCCATAGGTTTCAACATACTCAGTGAGTTGGTTTGTGACCACCTTTTCACAAACCTTAGCCAGGCTAGGCAAAAGCGAGATGGGACGATAATTACCGGGAATCGAAGGATCAAGGGACGGCTTTTAAGGAGGGGAAGGATTTTCGCCTGTTTCCAAGATGATGGAGCGAAGGTGTCCCGCAATGACATATTGATAATCTGATTGACCTCAGGATTAATACAGTCTGCGACAGTGGCCAGAAGTCTGGCCGCGCAGGGAGTCAGTTGGAGAGCCTGATTTCAAAACCTTCAGGATCTTGAGAGTAGTAGGTAAATCTACTGGCAAAAAAGATGAAAAATTATGCAATGGATCAACTAAAGGCCGGACAAAAGAACAGGGCGTAAGCATTAAGGCACAAGATGAGAATGTGGCCTGGATGGCACAGATTTTGTCCAGAAAAAACTTACTAAGGGTGTTGCACCAGGACTCCGAAACAGGCGAGGAGCATACCAAGGCAGTTGGAGACATAAAGCTTTGCACAATTGAAAAAATTTCTTTTGCATTGTTATTGGCCTGGTCAATACGTGACGCAAAGTATCGTCCCTTTGCAGCCGCAATAGCGGCATAGTAGCTTTTTGTTTAGCTCTAAGAGTGAGTTTCACCAACGGGCAGTAGCCGCTGGCACGCCAGGCCCTCTCCAGAACTTTGCACTCATGTTTCAGGGTTTTAAGCTCCGGTAGATACCAGGGTTTAGAAGGAGAATTCCTCACTAACTTAGGCAGGCGCAGTGAAGATAATGAAGACACTGAATCAGCTATCCATTTAGTAAACCTGGTCACACTCCCTTCAAGATCTTGCTGACGGGCCGGCCTAGAGGCAGCCAAGGAGCTCATAAACTGAAGAGGATCGATTTTACTGAACAACGGAGGGCGAAGGCAGCGCGTAGGCCGAGCCGGCTGAGCAATCTCCCAGGAGAAGCAAATAAGAAAGTGGTCCGACCAGGAGGTCGGGAGGGCTCAACCACCTGAACAGGAAAATTAGAGCAGATGGGATCTAAGATATGGCCACCCTGACGAGTGGGCTGAGAGACCCATTGAGAGAGATGGGCTAAGTGAACGGAATCAAGAAAAACCACAGAGTCTTTAGCATCTTGTTGATCAAGGTGGAGATTCACATCACCCAGAACCATGTAATGGGAAAAGCGCAAAGCACGCTCAGCTATAGCATCCCCACAAGATTTGAGAAAGGCAGTAGCCGACCCAGGGGCGATAGATGAGGGAGCCACCCAACGTAAAATGATCGGAGAAGTGGATACTAAAATCCAGAACCTCGCACTCATCCCATGTGCTTGAAGTGTCGCTATGGAGAACCCAGTTATCCCTGTGCAAAATGGCTAAACCACCCCTCTACCAACAGGGCGGTCCACCCGACAAAGCTTAAAGCCAGCAGGGGTAGCCAGCGCAACGATAGGGTTGGAAGCTACATCAAGCCAGGTCTCTGTAACAAACAGCAGATCCAGCGCTTTATCCAAGACCAAGTCAAAAATATCAGCATGATGCTTCCTCAATGATCTGCCATTTATAAGGGCAGCTCTAATGCGCGGGCAACTTGTGGATTTAGCGTGCGGTTTGATCGGCAAAAGCTCTAATTTTGGCACAAAACCACAAGCTGCGCAGACAAAGTCCGAATTAAAAGGCATAGTGCTACAACAATATATGCGGCAAGGCGGAGGCCGAAGTGCTTTTAGGAGCTCACCAGAATAACAGAAGTGAGCTCCGGCGCACATCGAGCAGCATAACTGGCCCTGGCCACTGACTTGACGCTGACGGGCGCAGACGGGCTTGCCTTAGGCGCGCCTTCGGCGCGCCAGCGGCGTGCCCGCTGCGCGTCCGACCACAACCCATTAAGTAAACCACAGCTGTTGACATGAGTCAAAAGATTGACCGTACACCAGGACATGTGCCCATGTCAGTGATCAGTGTAGTGGATGTCCCTTAGGCATCTATTGACGCAGAGGAAAACATGTACATGTTCTGAGAGACCTTCCCGAACCTTATGAGGATGGGTTTCTGAATCACAAAAGGACATAACTATTGCATTCTCTGAGTCTTTGCCCTCAACAGATTTGACTCCCCCACAAATGATAGGCCCACAACGTGAGTGACGATGTTATGGGTGAATCTGGCACTATGTGTCTGGGATACACAGCACTGCTTCCCCCCAATTTTCCGTAACACAACACACAACTCTTGTGTTGAGCACTAAATATGGACTACATGTACCATAATGCAAAGGAGGCGAAAACTAAACTGGGGTTAGATGTTGTGTCTGCCCCCCTTGTCCGTGCCAAAATGTCATTAAATGGTCTGTTCCTCCTTTTGTTACATGTCTATGATTTTCTCCTGCACTGTCATTTCAGGCTTCTCTGCTACAGAACAGCAGGATGGCAGTGGATTTGATCTGTGATTGTGGATAAAGCAGAATGAATACAAAATGGCTGTCAACTACTTCCTGTGATGTATTTCCTGTCTCCCACTTCCTTTATATCATTTCCTGTATGAAATAATGGGTTCCGGTTAAATTTCGGAGATTACGGCCCAAAACGTAATTTCCGGTTCCGGAGCGTGCGCCGCACATGCAGACTCAACGCTCTGGGAACCGGAAATTATGTTTTCTGGCCACCCTCACTGCCAGTGTCAATTCCCCGGCTGCAGCCATGTCGTCTTTTGTTTCCCAACATCCTTCCCACACCACCGTCAATGTCTCCCCTGTCCGTTGCGCCACACTGTTTCCCCCCATACTCCTCATGTGTCCCGACCCCGTGTGGTGCCTGTTCCTGCACTGGCCATCCATGTGCCCGCATCGGACTCGGAGGATCTGGACATTGTGGTACTAGAGGATGACCACAAGGACACTTGACCTGTTGGACAGAATTTTCTTTGTGGACAATTATTTACTTTTCCCCTTGTAAATAGACTGGTTCCCCTGACACTCCCTGACGTGTTATATTTTTGTTGCCCCACCCACCCCAATCCAAGTTCCCTTCTCCTTCTGTATTAAGAACATCATTTGTTTTCCTTTCTCCCTACCAAACAGACTGTTGTTGTTTTTCAAATCACACACTTCTATTTACATAAAATCTATTTTTGAATCCGACTTTCTTTAACTTGTTTAACTTCATTGGGAATGTCTTGTACAAAATATGGACATGTATATTGTGAGTCATCTGCTCTGCACATTATGGCTTGTTGCAATGATGGGGTTACACTTGTACATGTGTCACACACACACATACATCCTCACATCTCTAGGCCATCAAAATTGTTATACATGTACATCAGGACATGATACGCAACAGAGTCTTGACTTGTGAAGTTAATTACTTTTTATTTACACATATACACAGTGGTCAATTCGTTTTTGGGATGTTGTCAATGGGGTTCGTGCTTGCGACTTCGCAATTTTGGAGGTGAGGATCGCTGTGAGGGATCATGTTTGGGTTGTCGCCTACGTGTAGGTGGGTGTCGTGTATGTGCCTGTACAGGGTGAAGTTCATGTGCAGGGGCAGATGGTGTATGTACAGTTGGTGTTTGTGCGTGGACAGGGGCTGGTTGTGCAGGTGGTAGGAGTGCCTGGTTAGGGGGTGGTGGTGGTTGTGCAGGTGGTGGGAGTGCCTGGTCAGGGGTGGTGGTGGTTGTGAAGGTGGTGGGAGTGCCTGGTCAGGGGGTGGTGGTGGTTGTGCAGGTGGTGGGAGTGCCTGTTCAGGGCGCAGTTGTGAGTGTGTACACTTGCTGTGGTCCTGTACAGTTTGTGGTACAGGTGTGTGGGTGTGATGTGCTGCAGGCAGATGTGATGGCTCCCCTCCCTGCGTTGACGTGAATTGAGACTTTGGATCACTTTCATCATGCCCTCCATCATCTTTATGGCCAAGGCATGGTGTCTTGAACTCTCTTCCCTTTGGATGGATATCATGTCTCTGATATTCTTGGACATGTCTTGCCAAGATCTATCCATCCTATCCAAAACATGGGTCAGTCTGTCTACCACCTGAAGGATTTGGAGCATGTCCTGCAGGGCCTCAGACATGTCTGACAGGGTAGCCCCTATGGCACGAATGTCCTGCCTCACATCTGCCTGCTATTGGAAGAAGTACTGCTCCCACTGGCCACCACATCCTGGTGCAGGCTCTCTCTGCAGGGGTCGGCCATGGATTAGACCGGCAGGTCCAACAGCAGGTGTGGTGGCAGGTGGAAGTCTGTGGACAGGAGAATGGTGCCCAGGGTGGACCTGTACCACAACAGGGTTGGTACTTCCCCCAGATGGTGGAGAGGATGCCTGGGATACCCTGTATAGGGAGGAGCATGTAGGGGAACTACCATATCTGTCCTGGATGTGAGGGCTGTGAAGGAGTGATGTCTGTGTTGGGCTGCGTGTGAGCTGTGGCTGGTCAGCTCTATGCTGGGGACAGGCAATCTTTTGTTCTGGAGGAGGCTGAGGCACTTTGCTGGGCGGAGGGTGTGATGCCTTGCAAATTTTGGGCAATGTGGGAAAATTTCTGTCCATGGCATCAGAATCGTCATCCCCGGAGAGGATGGACATATAGTCACCATCATCTCCCAATCCTTCAGCCTCCTCAGGTACTTCCTCCTCCTCCTCCTCCTCTTGCACAGTTCTTGCAGCCGACATAACTGCCTGGAGGAGCAGTGAATTTTCCCCTCTGATTGCCCGTCGCCCAACACTGGTGGAAGGTCCATCCTCCTCATGGTCATCATCCCCTGGAACACAGAGGTTGCAACCGGATAAGTAATTCACCTAGCATAAGATGTGGTGCAACACAAGGGTTGGATTAACTGTACTTTGCATCAACAGATGACGTACATGTGACCTGGTTTGGGTACTCCTACAAGTGACAGCTTACACCATATCACTGAGGTGTTAAACGGAGATGTACATTGCACAAGCAAACTCACCAGCTCTAGCCACAGCTTTCTGTCCCTTTGCGATCCCCCTGATGTCAACTGCTGAACCATGCTCCTCATAGGTTTTGTTGACAAAGCCGTCCCCTAACCAGCAGCTGTAGAGGGAAGTGACACCATACTCAATGATCTGCATTACTAATTTACAAACAGGAACATGTGACACTTATAAAATGTATGTAACTTTGTAAACAACGACTGCAGATTCTATGCAGAAGGGGATTTTGATTTTTCTCATGGTTTTATAATCTATGATAGGGAAACATTTCATGACACAATTACCTGATGGACAGGTGCAAGAGGGTTTCACTGCTGCAGCCAGGATGTCATGCTTTCCCCGGGATGGTGTTGCACGCTGCACTGGTGTCATCCTGTCAGCATCTGTGATGAGACATACATGTCCATATTTCAGTACACCAGATGGTAGCTATGGGCTAACATGTACATGTCATTCTCAATGACCATTGACAGGATATTCATGGGCAATGTGCAGCATGTTTACCTCATGGACTTTACGTGTGGGCCCCTGCTCACATGCAGCAGTTGTCAGCTGTTACCTCCACACAGCACTGACATCAATGAGATGACACATCAACAGACAAATTTGTATGAGAAGGTTACTGATGTTATGTTATGTTATATAAACTTCTAACGCGCACAGATACTCCAAGGAGTGTCCCGGCGCGAGCCTGAAAAGGGTCAGAGTCAGAATCAAAAGACAGAGCTAGAAGAGAAAAGTTTTCAGCTTTTTCTTAAAGATCATAGGATCTTAGACGCCCCGTAGGGCCAGTGGCAGAGCATTCCATGCCAGCGCAGCTATCCGGGTAAAGGAGCTCCCGCCAAGCCTCTGGCGATTAAACCGCGGGGTCTGTGCCCAAAGTTGGGAGGAGGAACGCAACTGTCTCACCGGAGAATAGAAAACAATCCTCTTTTGCAGATAGATGGGTCCCAGACCATGGAGGGCCTTATGAGCAATAGATAAAATTTTAAATTTTATTCGCACCTCTACCGGGAGCCAATGCAGGGAACGCAAATGCGAACGCACACTGCACCTGCTGGAGAGACCCAGCAGGAGTCTAGCGGCCGAGTTTTGAATCACCTGTAACTTATTCAAAAGGTAACCTGGAATGCCAGCATACAGTGCATTGCCGTAGCGGGAAAGAATTAGAGCACGGACAACAGTTTCCTTTGCAGAATTAGGCAGAAGAGGAAGAAACTTCCTCAAGATCTTCAAAATGCCAAAGCAAGTGCCGGCCAACTTCTTGACCTGCGATGAGAAAAGCAAGTTCTCATTGAACCAGACCCCCAGATTCTTGACAGAGTCTCCCTTAAAGCTTGGTAGGGAGAAACCTGGGGGCCATAGCTTCTCTCTGAAGTCGACAGGAAATGTGCCGTACAAGAGGATCTCTGATTTCTCCTCGTTGCACTTAAGTTGTGCCTGAGCAAGCCAGTGAAAGACCGAATATAGACAATGTTGAGCAGGGACAACTGCATCCTCATCCTGACCCCAAGAAAACAGCAGCTGGGTGTCATCAGCATAGGCCATCACCTTAGCTCCTAAAGCCTCCGCGAGGTACACCAGCGGGGTAACATAGATGTTAAAGAGAAGAGGGCTAAGGGATGACCCCTGTGGAACACCCGTAGCCACTGGTTGAGGGACTGAGGCACACGGTGGGAGCCAGACCTGCTGCGTGTGACCTTCCAAGAAAGACCTAATCCAGCCCCAGACGGACCCGGATACGCCGATCTCCAAGAGGCGATCAAGGAGCAAGACATGAGTCACTGTATCGAATGCCGCCGAGAGGTCCAGCATAACCAAATCTGCCCTCCCGCCGGCATCCAGGCACTCACGAATCGCCTCAGACACCTCCAATAATGCTGACTCTGTGCTATATGCAGCCCGGAAACCTGATTGGGCCGGATGGAGCAGGCCATAGGTTTCAACATACTCAGTGAGTTGGTTTGTGACCACCTTTTCACAAACCTTAGCCAGGCTAGGCAAAAGCGAGATGGGACGATAATTACCGGGAATCGAAGGATCAAGGGACGGCTTTTTAAGGAGGGGAAGGATTTTCGCCTGTTTCCAAGATGATGGAGCGAAGGCGTCCCGCAATGATATATTGATAATCTGATTGACCTCAGGATTAATACAGTCTGCGACAGTGGCCAGAAGTCTGGCCGCGCAGGGGTCAGTTGGAGAGCCTGATTTCAAAACCTTCAGGATCTTGAGAGTAGTAGGTAAATCTACTGGCAAAAAAGATGAAAAATTATGCAATGGATCAACTAAAGGCCGGACAAAAGAACAGGGCGTAAGCATTAAGGCACAAGATGAGAATGTGGCCTGGATGGCACAGATTTTGTCCAGAAAAAACTTACTAAGGGTGTTGCACCAGGACTCCGAAACAGGCGAGGAGCATACCAAGGCAGTTGGAGACATAAAGCTTTGCACAATTGAAAAAATTTCTTTTGCATTGTTATTGGCCTGGTCAATACGTGACGCAAAGTATCGTCCCTTTGCAGCCGCAATAGCGGCATAGTAGCTTTTTTGTTTAGCTCTAAGAGTGAGTTTCGCCAATGGGCAGTAGCCGCTGGCACGCCAGGCCCTCTCCAGAACTTTGCACTCATGTTTCAGGGTTTTAAGCTCCGGTAGATACCAGGGTTTAGAAGGAGAATTCCTCACTAACTTAGGCAGGCGCAGTGAAGATAATGAAGACACTGAATCAGCTATCCATTTAGTAAACCTGGTCACACTCCCTTCAAGATCTTGCTGACGGGCCGGCCTAGAGGCAGCCAAGGAGCTCATAAACTGAAGAGGATCGATTTTACTGAACAACGGAGGGCGAAGGCAGCGCGTAGGCCGAGCCGGCTGAGCAATCTCCCAGGAGAAGCAAATAAGAAAGTGGTCCGACCAGGAGGTCGGGGAAGGCTCAACCACCTGAACAGGAAAATTAGAGCAGATGGGATCTAAGATATGGCCACCCTGATGAGTGGGCTGAGAGACCCATTGAGAGAGATGGGCTAAGTGAAGGGAATCAAGAAAAACCACAGAGTCTTTAGCATCTTGTTGATCAAGGTGGAGATTCACATCACCCAGAACCATGTAATGGGAAAAGCGCAAAGCACGCTCAGCTATAGCATCCCCACAAGATTTGAGAAAGGCAGTAGCCGACCCAGGGGGGCGATAGATGAGGGAGCCACCCAACGTAAAATGATCGGAGAAGTGGATACTAAAATCCAGAACCTCACACTCATCCCATGTGCTTGAAGTGTCGCTATGGAGAACCCGGTTATCCCTGTGCAAAATGGCTAAACCACCCCCTCTACCAACAGGGCGGTCCACCCGACAAAGCTTAAAGCCAGCAGGGGTAGCCAGCGCAACGATAGGGTTGGAAGCTACATCAAGCCAGGTCTCCGTAACAAACAGCAGATCCAGCGCTTTATCCAAGACCAAGTCAAAAACATCAGCATGATGCTTCCTCAATGATCTGCCATTTATAAGGGCAGCTCTAATGCGCGGGCAACTTGTGGATTTAGCGTGCGGTTTGATCGGCAAAAGCTCTAATTTTGGCACAAAACCACAAGCTGCGCAGACAAAGTCCAAATTAAAAGGCATAGTGCTACAACAATATATGCGGCAAGGCGGAGGCTGAAGTGCTTTTAGGAGCTCACCAGAATAACAGAAGTGAGCTCCGGCGCACATCCAGCAGCATAACTGGCCCTGGCCACTGACTTGGCGCTGACGGGCGCAGACGGACTTGCCTTAGGTGCGCCTTCGGCGCGCCAGCGGCGCGCCCGCTGCGCGTCCGACCACAGCCCATTAAGTAGGGAAGTGTGGAGGGCGAGCAGCGTGCATCAACTAGAGCGCTAAGCGTAAATGGCGCGCGGCACTGAGAAGATGGCCGCCAATGACTAACTGGCCAAATTAGAGAGCAAAGACCAGTACAAAAGGAGTATAACACACTCCGTTCTAAAAATATTGGCAAATTAGACAATAAAAATGAGTATAACACACTCCCAGCAAGCAAAATAAAAACACGAGCAAAAAGTTAAAATTCCCACAATACCCTCACACAACCCCCAAAGCATAAAACGAAATAGCAGTAGAAAGAGAGCAATTTTTAACTACGAATAGCAAGGAGAACCTTAGCAAGATATTTCAAGGAAGGGGATAGATGATCAGGACTCCTCCGCATTACATTGATTACACCTTCACCATTTAGACTAACATGTTTCATGAGTATAATGTTGTCTGTTGACAAGTCAAAAGGAGTGTACATCACCAGGCTGACCAGTTTCACATTTGCACATCAGTTCAAACATTGCATTGTAGAGTTCATGTGTGAGATGTGCAATAGTCAGGTACATAATGTGGCTCATCTGTGCTTCCCTACCCATGAAGTCACAAAGCTCTTTTTGGAATGAGAGATCACACATTTGTTAAGTCCATCCGTTGAGTGTCCTCTGTTCTCATACTCCATTTCCAACATCATGGTAGTACTTAGCTGACAACGGATGATGTCTTGTACAGCAGACATCCTAACCTCATATGTAAACCACTCATTTATATAGTTGAATACAGTAGAAGAGGAGGCAAGCAGAATGCAACATTTGACTAGGATCCCACATTGTGGGTAAGTTGAGAAGCTTTGATGGTTGCAGCCTACACTGCATTTGCGTTGAGTTTTTCAGCCAAGTTATTTGAAAAATTCACTTCCTGAAGATTCACTTTAGCAGCCCATACACCCATCTCAAAAGAACCCAACTGGCCTCAGTGCGAGCCTCATCCACACCAATTTCAATATTATTTTACCATTGATATTTTGCAAGAGAGTTTCAATATCATTGAATTACAATCCAGTTGTGTGTAGGACACTTCATATGACACTATGTACTATTTTATGTCCATTCTGCACTCACTTGGCATACATTTTGTGTAATCCTTTCAGTAGACACCATGGTGTGATCTGGTATGTGGTTAAATGCCATGTGTAAGCATATTGTGATGCAGGACAACAGTGTTGTACAACACATACAACATACAGTGGAGATTAAAGGCACATTTCATGAGCATTCAGGTACATTATTCTTGGGTTTACTTACCATGGCCCAGCACCTGCCCAGTTTGTGGTCCCTGACCAGATGTCACAGCCAACCTTGTAGCAGAAGTCAATGTGGGTGTTGAAATCTGGGAGGACATCATTGGACCTACAATGATAAGTGCGTTTGCAACTTTACATTTCTGCTGCCACATGTCATGCACTCAATTTCAGGCACAAAGGATAAGCACAAGCAGTTGTGGGCACTACCGTTGCAGAAGTGTGTAGCACTAAATATCATGAGTGATCCCACATTTAACTTATAATGGCCCCACTGCCTAGAAGCAATGTCTATCAAAATGACACAACTACAAATCCTGAAGTAAGGTCCACTATCGTGTTTTGTTAATGGCCAAAAAACATGCCATCCAATGAAAACTTATATAACCAGCTGGGTGGACTGGACAATTTCATGCATAGAAAAAACATTCTAAGTTGGACAGTGGATGCATTCTCAATACTCCTGACAATTGTATCTCACTTCTTGTTCATCATTGTCATATTTGTTAACATTGGATTTCTTGATTTACTCTACATAAACAATTACAATATAGTGGGGACTACTTTGTGGCTTGTTGTGGCACTCGATTCCAGGATTGAGTTCCCAGTTCTGGAACTTTTGGTGGAATACATGTAATGTTCCCAAATCACAAAGGTATGATGAGCCTAGATATATTATATTTTGTCTTTCCCTATTCACAAATGTAATTTGATAAAGGTAAAAGTCCTTTAAAAATTCCAATAGTTGTAAAGCTAGTGTTTCCTCTCTGGTTACCTTTGAGATTCGGGCCCAATATGTCCCTCTGTTGTCTGCTGACAATGTTTGCATTTTGACCATCTCCTGACCAGTTTGACTTACCAGTTAGTGAGGGTGGTATGTGTTGCTCTGGATGATGTGGTTTCCTCCCAGAAGATGCCAAGACCTCTGCTACTGTGGTTGTCGGTACTCTGGCTGAACGTGTCAATAGGTGAAAAGAGAGAAAAGTCACCAAATGGAAAATGTACATCTGTAACTTATCAGACATTTCCTCATATCTTCTGCATGCTAACAGTATTGTGAAGTACTGCCACGGCCGGTGCAGGTAGGAGTAGTGGGGCGTTGGGGATGTAATGGCATGGCAGAGTGGAAAATAGACAACGGAATATGTGAATGAAATGTTTTGAAATAAGGTTCTCTGCTTTGTGATTTTGGCAGGCACAAGGTGAGTTACTTTTTGGATAATTTGTATTTATTTTCCCTATTCCGTTGTCAGTTGATTTTCCTCTGCACCGCAACCCCCACCCCATTACGTTCTTGACTGACCCATCTGCGTCTGGATAAGTGAAAGGGGCACTTTGTCAATTGCTACTTAACAGTGTTAGGTATATACGGCAGCAGTACTGGGCCCATGTTTTAAGTAGTGGGCAAGGGATTTGCCATTTCTAATACAAAGGATTCTGGGACATGTGGTGCAACATACAGAGGGAAACACATGAGCCTCTGACTGACTATATTTTTATATAAACTTTGGACAACTTCCTTACTCACAATGTTAGTGCAACACAGACAATCTTTTCATATACTTATTCTTGTCATCCCCTTTACCTGGTACCACGTTGCGGACATCACTCACAGGCAGCCCATGGAGCATGTGGGGGTGGATTGTAGTGAGGACATGCTCCTCAAGTGGGGTGAGACGAAGGTGTGTTCCAGATTGTGGTGCAGTGAGAATCTTGTTCAACCCGATCCTGGAGTATTTCTCCTTCACCCGCGCCTTTTCATCCTGCCACTTCTTCTTGATGTCCTGGACTGTGTGCCTCTCCTCCGCCAATGCTGTGACAGCAGTGGCTAAATGCTGCCATAGAGCTGCCTTCTGTGTGCCACTGGTGCAGTAAGGTGTGAGACCATATAGGCGTTTGTGGTGCCCCACAATGAACTCCACAATCATGGTGGTCTCCTCAGTAGTGAAGTTCTTATTCCTCCTCATTTGGTACATTTTCCTCTAGCGATGAACAGCGAATGAAAACAGGAACTCTCTGTGGCCAAACCTGTTCCTTGACTGTGTGCTGCTTTTATATGGTTTGTGGTGCTGGTCTTGCATTTAGTGTTAATTGACTTCAGCTGAAGCATGGTGGGGGATGGTAGGCCCTTGAAATGATCATCAGGCCCAAATGCGGGTATTCCGGCCTGAGAGCGGAGTTTCCGGCCCGGGAGCGGAAATTCTGGCACAGGAGCGGATATTCCAGCACAAATGCGGGATTTCCGCTCTGGGTGCGGAAATTCCAGCCCGAGTGCGGAAATTCCGGCCCGATTGCGGACGTAAAGTTAGTAGTCGTAAGTGCATTCTGTGAATGCCAAAAATCGTAAGTGCCTTCTGTGAATACCAAAAGTAGTAAGTTTAGGATTTTGTCTCAGATTAGTTCTGTGAATAGGCCCCGTTGTAACTTATATAGTCATCCCTGCGTGTCTACCTGTCTTAATAAATCTTTTTTATAGGTTAGATATATCAATTACTACCAATCCATTTTCTTCCTTATTTAATTAAGGATGGGTGGTGTACAATCTTTTGAGTTATATTCGTAGTAGAACTCCCCTTGACTGAAAAATAGGGTTTTCAAATAAACGGTGTACCGGCATTTCTCCTGCATCCCATACTGAGTATAGGCTGTTCACCTTAATGATTCACAATGTTTCTACATCAGCATATACTGTTAAACGTTTGTTTATACAGGAAAGGCAAAATGTTATTAGGCTATCGCACTCCTAGTTCAGCTACGCTTATCTAGCAGATTCTAAAAGAAAAGGCGTGCATAAAATCCAGCCTCTTTCCCACACCCTCTACATTGTATAGTCTATATTTCCAAAATCAGTCCAAAAACACCACTATTAATCTATCTTGCCAGCCTGAGTATCTTATTATATCTTCTTACCTTTCTACATTTGTATGTGTTGTATCGTAGGCGGAGCTATTCGCGAGTGGATGCTGCCGTATTTTTAAACAGAGGATTTGATCCCGGAACCGCTCCCTTTTCATTTCCAGTATCTATGATTCAGAGAGTAAGTGGTATCACCATCTTCGAGTGGTTATTGCTAGAGAATAGGGCCTGCCCTCCATAACATAATAAGGCTGTGCCTGTGTCAATTTTTGGAAATTTTCTCGAATCCTTCTGGCTAACCATCAAGCAAGGAAGAAACTTCCAAGCCATCTACCATAATTATGCCTCACATTCCTATTGCTGATTATTCAACCATGCCGCATCTAAATGGGGTACCAGACATCAGAACCAATCGCATAAATCATCCAGTTCTTAATGTATTAAAATCCGCAAATTAACTTACATCACTATAAATTTAAAACTCATCCCTACCCATGGTGCCGTTACGAGAAAATACCCTTACCTATAGTCAGGATGGATCAATCCTTCAGTTCTCTGCTTCTAGACTATCCAGCAGAAGGGAGATTGTGAATCGCCATCAAATGCCCATTATGCATGGTGACATGAAGCGTAACAAGTGTGGCCCTTCTCCTAAATTATTGCAAAGGTACCTCAACTAACAGGATGGTCTAAGAGATACACTGTAATGACCAATACTGGATGTAGGTACAGAATCTTATTTCCCAATAATAATCTGACCCCTGTCTTCCATGCTATTCAGGCTAGGTATAATAGTATCAAATTCAATAATGAACCACTGTTCTCTTATTTTTCTCCTAGTTTCCATGCTATCTGCTCTTCTCATACCTTGAATTTTTTCCAAGATGAACCATTTAAGATCCATAAGGCCATGGTTCTTCTCCTTCCAATGGCTTACTAGAGGGGCATTTACTTTATCTGTTTTGATTGCTGACCTATGTTCATATAACCTTTGTCTAAATTCCCTGCCAGTTTCCCCAATGTAGCCAAAGCCGCAAGGACATAGGATATGGTAGACCACGCTTTTGCTTCTATAATTGTTTAAAGTTGTGAACGTGTGCTGCACTCCATTGTGTGACACATTCGGGGTAACCAGGCATGATTCACAGGCACTACAGCTGCCACATTTGCGATTGCCTTTGGCTCTACCTCCATTTAAGATGCTTTGTGTCTCGTGATGATCCTCTCTATAGGTATTTACCAATGTATTTCTAAGGTTCCTATTTTTCCTAAAAGCGCACAGGGGTCTTTGTAATACTGTGGATTCCTCCTCATTTAAAATCTTCCAATGTTTGTAATGACGTTATTGAGTTTATCACTTATCCCTGAAAACTGGCTCACAAACACTATTCTATCCATAGATTGCTTTGTTTTTTCTACCTTCAACATACTCTCCCTATCGTAAAATCTATCTGCATGTTTATAAAACTCTTTGAGTGATGTACAAATCCTGCGTAATCTCAGGAATTGTTCAAAAGGAATGTTATCTTTTTGTGTTTTGGGATGATAACTGTTATAATGTAGTAGAGTATTCTCGTGTGTGGGTTTTGTAAATAATTCTACCTCCAGACAGCCATCCATCTTTTTTGTGGTGATATCTAGGAAGTTAACACTTTCATTGCTAATGTTTACTGAGAATTTTAGAATCTGATCTGCCAAATTTAGCCACAGTAAAAAGTTGTCTACAACTTCCCTAGAGCCTTTCCAAATAACAAAAAATGTAATCAATAAAGCAGACAGGGGAAATTTAATTATAGATAGGTTTTTCCTTGAAGGCCCCAAAATAAATGCAGGCTAGACTGGGAGCACATGTGGCATCCATACTGGTCCCTTTGAGTTGTAAATTCAGATCTTCCTTAAATAAAAAAATATTATTTAGGAGCACCATGGAAACACATTTCAAGAATAAATCCTTATTACCTCCCAGTATTGCTGACTGTTCTAGGGTTTTTCTTACTATCTTAATGGTATTTTTATGGGGAATATTTGGATATAATGCCTCAATATCGAGGGTCACCATATATTCTGTCTCACTATCAAAATCTAGGCCCTTCAACTGGGTTATCATATGGGCCCATGAGTTTTTTATGTAGGGTTTCTGTTTGTGAACCAAAGGTTTGAGGAACACATCTGCATATTTACTTAAAGGTTCCAATAAAGAGTCAATTGAAGATACAATGGGTATCTAACAGGGGGGGGCCCTTGTATTTTACTGTATTTAAGGGAGCACGTAAAATGCTGGGATCTTAGGGTTTTTATTATTTAAGAACTGGTATTTCTCTAGACTAATCCATTCCTCTTCTTTACCCTGTTCAAGGAGGTTGAATATTTCATTCTTCAACCGCCCCAGTCTAATGCTAGAGACCTTTTGACAATGTTCTGGGTTTGATGATAACTGCAATGCTCTCCTTTCATAATCCTTTATGTCAAAAACAATCACCCCACCACCTTTGTCAGCTGGCCTTATGGTAATACTTTGATCTTTAGCTAGGGGGTCAACAGCATTCATTTGGTCTTTAGATAAGTTGTTGACCTGAAATCACCCCTCATCTAGGATCGTATTAACTTACATACTGACAATAGTTTCGAAAATCTAAAAACAAATGTCCTACTTGGGCTATATTGGGAGTGAACGTGGATCTTGGTCGCAGCCCTGAATTGGCACCCCCATACATTCCTCTTGGGTCGCCCTTCAAAAAAACGACACAGTCTAATTTTTCTAAAGAATGCTCTAAGATCATTTTCAACTTGAAATCTATTCACTACTGTGGTAGGCACAAAGCTAAAGCCTCTTCCTAAAACATTTTCCTCTAATTTGTTTAAGATCCTACCTGATAGATTCACTAAAGGGGTTTGTTTTACCTCCAGTATTTTTGACTTCTTGTTCTTATATACTCCTGAGTTTGTTGGTTTCTCCATGCTGGATTCCTGACTGGGTTTCCCCTCCCTCTGTTTGAGTAGTTCCTCTGGCCACTCCTTTGTCTTGAGTCTAAAAAACCCTAGTAATCTTGATCTAATCCCTGGACTAAACCATCATCTCTATTTTGAATTTCATCTTCGCTGGTAGAGCCTGTTGTTTCTGAGAAGGTAACATGTTTGGGTCACTTTTGATATGGGAACCTCCCTCGCGGTTTGTCTCCCCCATGCTTGTTCCTGTTTTTCGGTGTAATATTCTTTCTTAAGGTATGGATAAACAATCTCATGGCTAAACCTGCTTATATCCTTTTCAAATTTCATAGTTTTTTGTTAATTAGATATTCCTGATATCCACATATATCCTGGTTAATCTCATCTAATTTTCTCTTTGCCTCATCTAAGTATTTTCCTTCTTCGAAACTGCATTCTAACTCATCTATTTGTTGCCTTTCTATTAGGATGATCTCTTGAGCTGTCTCTATGATCAGTAACATCCAGTCTCTACTGTAACAATTGACAAAAAGAATCCAAGTTTCTAAGATTATTTGTTTTCTATAAACAGGCCAGGCTCATTCCTTACCTGTAAATCTATAGGGATTGTCCCTGATTTACAATATTCAATAAGGAAGTCTGCACGTACTTCAGTTCTTATTCATTTTTTCTTTAAGTTAATCACTTTGTTCCATTTTTCGCCACCATTTGGAATGATTACTACTTTGTTTCCATTTCTTGTGTTGGTATTAATAATGTTATTAAATTGATCTTCAATAAAGCCAAAGGTCTTGAAGAATCCATATCACACTCTTACAGTTTACCTCTCCGACCAACCCTGGTCGTACAGAGTAAACGTAAACTAGAGAGGTGGCCCCTCACACCAAGGGAACAGGGCACTGCTAATCAGTAGGAAAAATGTACTTTCCCATTGGATCAAAAGAGAATATTATCCCGAAATTAGAGTCACCTGTCATCTTGCCTCATTCATTCCCATCTACATTCAGTCCATTAAACATACTCATATACCACCAAGATAAAAATATAACATCATAGGCTAAAATAATTTTTCAATACATCATATAATTTAAAATAATTAATGTGTTGTGAATTCTGTACACAATTCTTATATATCCCCACACAGTATAAATATGATAAAAGCACAAATGATTCAGAGTGAAAAAATATATTTTTTGGATCACAGATCCTAACAGAGAGAACCCTCATGCACAGTGTCTAAAGTGCTGTTGCATATTCTGATCCAATGACCAACATAAAGTCTGACTTGTGATGAATACAAGAATCAATTCATCACAGTAACTCCTCGTGATTGCATCCAGTTCAAACCTAGCATCGACGGTTCGGCAGATACTACTACATAAACACCACCTTCTTCAGGACAATAGTATTTGAGTATTTCTCTCCCACAACCGGATAAACAATTTAGTGGAAAATGTAAAAAAAATATATAAATACATGTAAGGGAAGTTGTTTGAGAAAAGAAAAGTGTTTCAAAACAAAAACCCATTAAGTACATCAAATACAGCTTATCTGAAAATCATAATAATAAAAACAATTGCTGTATAATGAAAGACACACATGACAAGATGTAAGAACCAAGACAGAGAAGAAGGTCTAGCAAGTGTCTTCCACACTCAAGTGTACAACAACAGAAACTTTACACTCTTATCAACGGTTTGCTACTTCGAACATGCTCTGGCAAGTTACATGTGAAGCAAAACTCTTATCACAACCTGACATGGTAATGTATGGTATGCCATGATAATGTATGGTATGGCACATATCAATTGCAGATTCCAGGAACAACAGTGGAAGGTTAACCTAGTTGAATGATGACATTGACACAAACTCAGACAGAGTCTACAAGGGGAATGTACCGAAGGAGACGGAGTTACATGCCCTTTGCAGTCCCAGGGCATGACATTTACTCAAAGACATAGGATGCACTGGTTGCAATAGTGGCAGACCACTAAGCACCAAAGTTTTACTCTTAAACAACAGTCCCCCAAATCACAAATTCTCCACCACTACATAGCTGGATGTGTCTCCACAGCCACATATCCAGGATTCATGCTGTATACATCTACTTGAAGCATCTGAGTACACGTATGTCACACCTCAGCTATTTGAAACACAACATGTCATATATTTTGCACATTGGAAGTACGACAGGGAACAATGGTTGAAAGTGTTGTTGGGCACATCACAATGTATCAACCTTGTATTTACTTATTCTAGGCAGTTGTAGGTCTCAGTTAGACCACTTGACACTATGGCAAGATGGCGCCCGGGTGGTAGCTTCCTTGCGAGGCTACCCAGCGCCGATTCCTCATTAGCGGTCCCCAAGGGACCTGGCCACTCCGGGACGCCGGTTTCTGCTGTCGGAAGCATCTTGGAGCCCGGCGGTTTCTTTGGCGGCAGCAGTAACGGCCTGAGGGCGACTTGGGGAGCGATCGAGAACGCGCTGCCCTGACCCCAATATGGCAGCTTGAGGAGTTCAGCGATCGGAGGATCGCGGCGATGCTACCCGGCGAGTGATGAACTTGGACTGTGGCTGTAGAGGAACGCCGCTGGGAGACTTGGCCCATCCTCTGCCTTTCCGAGCCCCCAAAGAGTCGGAATCCGGATGAAGGTGTACCCACAAGGGCTTCTCGTGGAGCCGGAAGCTGCGGTGCGGTGTGCAGCCTGGCTGCAGTTGGGGCCTCTGGAGGGGTGATCGTGCGCTCACACAGTCATTCCACCTTCGGGATCGTGGGAGACCTGCGCCTGGACTGCAACACTGCTGGACTGTTATTTGCTTGTCACCAGGCTATACCGGTGAGTGCACGACATAGTTTGAAGCTGAGGGGGGGCACTGACTGTCTCTCACAGGCGATGTGCTGACAGCTCCTCTGTAAGGAGCAGTGGGGGCATTATTGGGTATTCCCCCCTGACATAACAATCTGGCCCGGGGACATTGTAGAGGCCGAAATATTCATTGCGGAGCCTTCTCAGGGCAATGCCTGACCTTAAGATGGCGGCTGGGACCAGTCTTGATTACCGCCACAGTGGGCTCCTGAGGCTCCGGGGCACTCCCAAACTGAACTGTAGGGACATTCCAACTGATCCCCCATTGCGAAGGCACCCTATTCTGGGGGCTTTTCGAGCCCGGGGTGTCCTCTGTAATGACGGGCCAGGACAACGCCTGACATTTATATGAACTCCTAAGCGCAAAGAGACCGATCATCGTGGCCGATTTCCGGTGGAGCTGCCTAGTCAGCTATAGAGGAGATCGGCTCTGGGTCACCCCTTGACCATCACCTACCCAGCCGGACTTTGGACATAGTTATCCTCGTCTCTACCCCTACCTTTGATTCTGTGAACTTGCCATCGACCGTTGAGACCTTGCACTCTGGCCGATGCCCGGTGGAGCTACCTTGATAGCTATAGAGGAGATGGGCTGTGGACTTCCCCCTCGACCGTCACCTACCCAGCCAGACTTTGGGCAGACTCTCCTTCATCTCGCCGCTGTATCTCCCTCTTACCCTTTTACCTTACTCCCCTACCCTTCTACGCTCCATTATCTCGTCTTCTATGCCCTTTAAATGTTTTCTTGCAACAGATGTAACTTTGTAACTGATGTAACTTTGTAACAATGTGGAGCCTCATGTAAAGCGCTCTGATACCTCCGGGTCAAGCCAGCGCTATATAAAACTCAAATAAATAAAATAAAATAAATAAATTATCCAGCATTGTCACGTACACCAGATCCCATCTTGTGTATGAGACTGTGTCATTGTAATGATACTTGTCACTGACAAGTGTTGCTCCAATGCTCTGATCCTCAGTGACCGTTACATAATGCCAGTGTGTACATGGATTTCATGTCTGGTCATACACATCACCAACATCCCTCCAACATATTGTTGTCTGTATGTAAACTGTGAAACACAGATGCATTGGCTGAAGTAACATACACAATTTGCACATATGGACACTGTGAAAGTGCTACAGGAACTTCACAAGATTCACATACTTACAGAGTCATTACAGCCTACCCCATGTTTATTTTTCTTCTGTAGCCATACAACGTGTACTAATGCTGCCATGTCCACAAGCTACACTACCAAGAAGGCATATTCCCTTAGGGAGGTGAAAAAGAAGTTGCAGTTGACTTCACAACACTACGCACATTGCAGGTACATCGTGTAACAACTTCACACGTTGTTATGGTCTGTAGAACCACCAACAGGTCACAGCATCAATTGCAAGGTTGAAGGATGGACCCAATGGATACCATAGTACGGAACATCAAATTAAACACATGTATGTGGGAACCCTTTTAGAAGGCCGGTGTAGGGTGGTGTCATTTAAAATTGGTTGACAATCTGCTCCAACATGTAGAAAATGCATTGAAGCAAGGAAGGTGCCATAATATGGGGCACCCAGCAGTTTTCCAAGACAATATTGACATATTTTGCTGCCTAGCACCAACGCAGGCACCCTTGCACAATGGTGAAAGAGTGTCTACATTGTCGGAATGCAGCTAATTTTGCACCAACGCAGAGCAAAACACTGAACTGAGCCATATTGCTGTAAGTACGGTGCAGGGGTGCATTTCCAAACTGGGAATGCTCCGTGTAAAGCCAAGAAGGCTAATGCTGTGCTCCATCACTTCATCATAATTATGGCCCAAAATCTTCTCATGATGCTGCCTCATCATGGTAGAGGTGATATCCATGTCACGCACACCCAGAGTGTGTTCAACAACATACCGGACCAGTCATCAGCATCAATCATTTTTTGAAAAGCAGAATATATAGACTAAGGCACTGGCGTGTGGGTCCCTGAAGGCATCATTGTCACCTTGAGTGAATAATGGTCCTCCAGCTGTGACAGAGGAAAAATAATATTTATCAGTCATGACGTGTCATGTGTCTTGTTATTACTGAAGTCATCTACATACAAATTTGAAAATATTACATACATGTCTCAGTTCATGTTGCCTACATGAAGGAATGTGAATTGACTGTCTGACACAAAACACATTCCCAATGCAAGATTGTGGTTGGCGTACGAGACGATCTTGCAACAATACATGATTATATTGTGACTACAAATTGAGGGACATAGTTACAAGCCCCTATCGTCACCACAGCGTCACTATTCTTGACTTTGTGGTGGCGATAGAGGCTTCACCTTATTCACAAGGTGGTGTAAAGCCACTTGACGTGGCTTAGAGCCGCCATGTGAATAAGGATCCTTTCACGCTATACTTAGCGTGAAGGGGGGGCAATGGGTGTTGTAGTGGGCATTTCACCAAAACACCCATTGTTTTTGACACTGGGCAATATTTACTAGATTGGTGTAAATATGGGCCAGCACCTAAATTAATACCAGTGAAAACCTGTTCTTACCCTTGAGCAACAAGAATGAAAGTTTAATTTCATCCTGTTTTGGCTCTTTCCCTGTGTGCTGCATTGTGCAGCACACATAGAAACAGCAAAACCCCATTGAGGTGTCCCTTTCTGCACATAAACAAACATCATAAAAAAATTAAGTTTTGCAACATCTATGTATGCTGTATTAAGCAGCACACATAGAAGTTTTAAAATGCCATTTCTGATTGTTTATGTGCAGGAAGGAACACCTTCCTGCACATAATCGTTCTCTTCAATGCAAGCACCCTTGCACAGTGGTGCTAGAGTGCCTTCATTGATGCTAGGCAGGTTCATTTTTAACAAAGTCTATGGAATCATCCTGTTGCATAAATTAAATTTTGCCAATGAATATAGTTGTTATATTCATGGCCCTCATGGCCAATGCAATCCTGCCACCTATGTTTCCAATGGTGGACAGTCCTGTCCACTCCGAAGATCTGCAGCATGTGGTGGCAGATGTGCTCCCACCTCAACTTCTGTAACGTGACATCATACCACTGCAGTACACGACCCCCACTCTCCACCTTTCTTGGCAAGAAAAATCTTACCATCCAGAGGAAAGCCCCAAATGCTTCCTCTGACAGCCTGACATCCCTACCCTCACCCAAAATCTCCTGCAACACAACTAACCCCACTATTTAAAGAAAAACCCAATTAAATAGGAGCAACTTTACATATATACCAAATATATCCCGTAGACAAGCACCCGACAAGATAATTACTAAAATGCAAAAAACACAGAAAGACAGTGACACAGGACTTGACAGGGACAGTAGGGACAGCAGACTACACACCAACCTACTCTCTCACACCACAAAATCACCAGACACCTCCACAAAGCTCAATAGACACTAACAGTGTAATTAAAAGTGAAATTGACAGTGTACAGCACGCCTCCATTAAACAGGATGCATACTGACATCACTTCCTGACCATTTGCGGCCCATTTTGGGAGTTAGCATGAAATTTTCTGCCGCAAAAGGGTTAGCGGGAATTTGCCATTGTCAACACACATACTTTGCAAGTGTTTTCCATAGCAGGAATGAAAAAAATTGGCACTTACGCAAAAAGCAGTAAAAACAATTACAGCTAAGTGCTAGGTGATCAGCAAATGTACCATATGTCATGATATTGCATGCTTAATAACACCATATGTCTATGGCATGTGATCTGTGTTGTGTATGTGACTTTATTAAATCTGATATGTTTTGATAGAAATTCTGAGCTGTCAACATACACTCCTTCCTCAGATTAATGCATATCTGTATATTATAATGTTTGATAGATCATGCATGCTTCAGTGTCATACTGATTACCATAGGTTGTATGTGTGGCTATATATGAGGCTGTTACATAACACATTGCTGTAAGGTGTGTACCACTGTAATGGGCTTGTGACACACACTAACGTCTACAACAAGCATTCACTACTTGTATTGAAGATTTATAATAATGCATACAATGCGAAGGATGTCTACAGATTCTCATTGGAATATTTGCTAAGGTGGAGGCAATGATATGCACATTTACACTGGTTTGTGCAAAGGCACTCAAAGTGGCTTAATGCCAGATGGTCCATGTAATCCGTGCCACACCACTCAAATTCAGTAACTGATTGTGACATAGGTGTGGATAAGGACAGTTCAGCACAACTTTCAGAACTTTTGAGGTTTGTCCAGAATGATACCTCTGGGGGCTGTGTGGACTTTGAAGACTCTGTCAATTCAACAATTGAAAGCCAAGAACAGTTGACATGTAATATTTATATGTGAGCTACATAGATTTCCATGTGTGCTGCATTATGCATCACACAGGGATGTTGAAAATCTACTTCCATCATAATATTTTGCTGGAAGGGGTCCCTCAAATTTAAAAGGCAGACCATTCCCGCTTTGTAGATGACACACATGTGCCAGAACATGGGCTGCCCGGATGGTTAGACACCACCACAAGGGCATACACATGGCAGCCTCATATTTCTTTGGTACACATGTCTCATCACGGTTTGTTAAGACAAGGTAAAGCACTATGTGAATGAATGTTACGCAACACCTGACTCAAACCTTTCCTCATAGCTTTCCCCTAACAAAATGTAATCTTAAAATGATGTGTCAATGTGTGCAGCAACATGCATTCACCATTTTCTTAGCATACTGATAGTTGAATGCTATGTATTTTGCATTGTATCACCATTCTCAAAACTACTTATCTGATTCATTACATATTTGCGTACAGTTTCAGATGACTACATCTGCTTCAGCATCATCACGCAAAGTATGTTGCAGCAAAAGATCGACTGCAACACACTTTGCATCCCCCTCTCATGCTAACTGGAGCATGTGCATGTGCCTAACGTTGATTTGAACATTATGTCACATTCTGTTGCTTAACGTCACTTTTCAAATTTGTAGAGTGTGAGTTATACATCAAAACAGTGGGGAAAAAGATGTTCTGTTTGCAGTATGCACTGAAAAATGGTGCCCTAAATGTTTTAGACACACGTTATTCCTGTCCCTTTACATATGATAGGATTTAGATTAGTGTCCAGCATGCTTTAGCTATTTTTGCCTTATGTCCCACTATGAGTCTGCAGCCATATGTGCATGTTTGTGTTAGTAGATGGAGGTTTAGGATGATGTGACGCACATGTAAAATGTTGGTGTCTGTTCATGAGTATTGTGTACATTCCTGGAGAGATACAACCGTATGTGACATGGCCATTTCTTAATTGATGGATGGTCGTATTTGTGTTCAACTGTGCTTGCAAATGGAGAAATATTTTGACATGTGTAGTTGTAATAAATACCTAGATTACATGCATTAGGAGATCTGCATTTGAAATGTTGTAGGGGCATTTCAGGGGGAGTTGATGCCACTTCATTGTGCTACCATGTTTTTTGTGGTACGTCTTGCACAAATACATTAGCCTTTGATGCTGTGATTCATTGTATGTTACTTGCATGATTTGGACATAGTTGTTGGAATACCTGATGCCCTTTAATCATGTGTCTGTCAGATTTCTGTTTTGGGTTGTCAGCGCACAGTAAGTGTGATAGGATGAGGACAGTGCCAGTTCTCAACATTAATTGCTATGCCACACTCATGTTGGTGGACATGGGACATCCAGACATTATTGTTATTGCATTGCCATCTCAATTGGCCTACGTACAAAACAGTGACTGCTGATGCTTTCACTGTTGTTCCATGGCTTACCTATATGCCAGTGTTTCTGCTGCTAAAAGTATAGCAATGTAAGGTCATTGCAGTTTTGGAAGATGAGTCATACACAGTTTTTGTGATGCAAGACATTTCCAATTTTGTCATTACAGCGACATATGTGTCAGCTTTGGAGGTAGTATCACTTGCAAGTGCGGAATATATGTGAAGGAGAGGCGTCAGATGCAGTCCCTGCACTGTATTGATTTATCCATTAGTCTGGCTCAATTATCTTTTGATTCTTCAGCCTCCCCACCGTCAAGTTGATCCTGATCACTATTGTCATATTCTTTATGTGATTTTTTTTCCAGTGGAACAGATTACACATAGAGAGTTTTGGTCTAAACTTTAGAATAGATTTGAGTAGTGTGGCCCCAGCTACATCGATGCAACATACACACATTGGGTTGACTCCTAAACTCTTATGAGAAGATGGACCTGATAGTGCTTAGGCACAACACAACAAGCACATTGTATTTCACAATGATGGCCCATATGCATTTTGTAGTTCCGATGCACAAAACATTTTAGCAATCCAGGTCATTGTTTAGTTGTTGTCATATACTCTGCTATGTTATTGCTCTGTGTGTCACTATTGGTTGGAGCACGTACATTTTCCTTAGTGTTCAACTTCTGAAGTCACAATGCAAGCATACAATATTTTGGTGAAGTGATTGTTTATTTTACTGGAAACAAGAAAAATTCCCTCCTCTAGTCAAGACCTTAATATTGATTACTCAATCGGTTGAATTGAAGCTTTATATATAATCTCCAGAGAGCCTAAAACCATATTAAACATTAGATTTCAAAACAATTGATAAAGTTCAAACATATACATAGATCTACTTTATTACACTGAAACTGGGATAGAACAGTCCTTTTGCCATAAAAATGAATATCTATAAGTCTGTAACCATTTTTTTGAGAAACATTTATTCGTTATATTCTTCTTTTTGTTCTCTTTATGAAAAACCATTAGTTAATTTAAAAATACATAAGCATTTGCAAATAGTACACAAATTACAATTTTTCAATTCGAAGTATACATCAAATATCAAAACAATTTAATAACACATAATACAAATTCATAAAATACTTATCGTTTTTAT
Organism: Calotriton arnoldi; assembly: GCA_963921515.1. Taxonomy (NCBI): domain Eukaryota; kingdom Metazoa; phylum Chordata; class Amphibia; order Caudata; family Salamandridae; genus Calotriton; species Calotriton arnoldi. The sequence goes on from CAWUFW010005945.1 coordinate 654,796, forward strand.
ATTTAAAAAAGGAGTAAAAACCAGTGAACAAGTGTCAACGCGGCGTTTCGGTGAAACATGTAAAATATCATCACATTCTTCAGGACAGTTGTTGGTAAGTTCAAATTTAATCGCTATAAAACAAACAAAAACAATCTTTTAACATTATATTCGTTGTGGCTTATTCCTAACAGGACATTCTATCTATAAAAAAACTATCTATCATTGTGTAAACAAACATTTAATAACAATTAGGTTCAGTTCTACTGATTATCAATTATTAAATTATTTAGTCCCCAGATTAACTATGAGGGAAATTAAAACTAGCTTTAACTAGATTCTCCAAAAGAAGGAACATACCTTTCTAATGGAATAGTTGTGCCTTTTCTGGTGCACGCAAAACTTGATTATTTATTCAAAACACCTTCACACTGCTATTGTTTCCTAATAGCCTAGTGTGTAAACTAAAAATAAGATTATTAACATAAATGCTATTGGTAGATTTAAATTTTCTATTATCTAAGGAAATAAAACACAATATCACTTACTATGTGTGTATTATCTACAACCTTCCATCATAAGGATCCGTAATTTATGCACAATAATGGTTATGGGGGCGTACTGGAATTGGAGCTGCTCCTGTTACGGAATGTATGGGACCTTATATTTAACAGATAGAGAGTTTAGAACAGAGCAGTATCGTTCCGTAAACACTCCTTGAGAGGTTGGGCGGATTCTTTGCAATGTCTAGCTTGACTCTTCTTAAGATTTAGAAATGGGTATTGAGTATATATTTTCTTTGCTTTTGGTGTAAAGAGTGCGCACATACAGAATAGCGTCTTAAAATGTAATGGTGTACAATAAGGGCTTGATAAACTTCCAGTTTTTTATCTTTTCTTTGGTCGCTTTACAGATTACAGAAAATACGTAAGAAGAAGCTAAATGAACTGAATTGAAAGAGTGGCTTTCTTCTTTCTTTATCGTGCTTGGTAAATATAGAGCCAAATACCAATTTGATCTCACCATACATAAAAGGTGAGCCCACAAGCTAAGTAATGACAAACGGCCACACCAATATATTAAATAGTGTTCTAGAGTCTTTTTTTTATCTTCCAGACATGAGTATATGGAATGCCAGTTCCAGTGCGCCCCCATAACCATTATTTGTTTTTATTATTCGTTTTTATGGCAAAAGGACTGTTCTATCCCAGTTTCAGTGTAATAAAGTAGATCTATGTATATGTTTGAACTTTATCAATTGTTTTGAAATGTAATGTTTAATATGGTTTTAGGCTCTCTGAAGATTATATATAAAGCTTCAATTCTACCGATTGAGTAATCAATAATTAAGGTCATGACTAGAGAAGGGAATTTTTGTTGTTTCTAGTTCAAACACATCCTGTCCCTTTTCTTTGTATTGGGGTGACTCTTTGTTGAGTTTTGATGATTGTTTATTTTACTACATCATGAGGTGAACAATTTGGTGCCAAGCTGTACGTCAGCAATATAACAGTGAGGTGACATTATGTGAAGAAGTTGTTGATGATGGCATCCCTCCTTAATGTTGCAGCTGCAGAAGTGGAAGTTTGGCTCGGATCCACTTCTTCCCCCAAATCATCCTCAGAATTTTCCATCTCTTCTTGGTATTCAGGCAGAGGTGTATTTGTCCGTACACAAATGTTGTGTAGTATACAACAAACAAGTATTATCTTGCAGACCAAGGCCGGGCTATAAAATAGCCTTCCTCCTGAAATGTCCAGGCACCGAAACCTTGATTTGAGGACTCCAAATGTTCTTTCTACTATGGCCCTTGTGTGGCCCAGCGCCACACTTTAGTCTCTCTGGGCCTGTGTGTGTGTCACTTTGATGGGTGTCAACACCCATGGCAATAGTGCATAGCCTTGGTCAGCTGAAAAATGGAGAAAAGGTACATAAGTCTATTATCATGATGTGTTAGTGTATTACTTTTTTATACTTTGTGTCCAGTGTGCAGCGTTCTACATTCACCTTCCACATGGTGTGCTACAGACAAGTAACCTACACCTATGCCATTAACTTGCCTATTGTTTACAGCATACACATCACTAAAATGCTATTGGCCCGGTCATCTGTAATACCTTCATAGTGTAATTGTCAGGATGTATGGGTACTTTTCACAAATTTGTCACTCATCATCCTTACGCTCACATGACACATGGCAAAGGCTGTAGGAGTTACTTCCATTAGTGTGAAAAAAATGTACATTACAATTTCTGGATGTAAAAGTTACAATGCCTCAGGTATGGACATGAAAGCAGAGGTTTTTGACCCTGTGAGTTTTGATCTTCACATGTTAGTGCTAACTGGCCATTTTTGAAGACCATACATTCTTTAAAATGTGTGTATGGAGGTACAACATTGACAGTGGCACAAGCAAACTGCATACACTGCAAGGGAAGACACCTTTCTGCAAGAGTATACCATATATTTGACAATGTTTGTTATCCATTCATTGTGTGTTCGGCTGGCACCTGTTGTGCTATTTACCACTGTGACACACATGAAATTCCCTTGTAAATGTAGTTATTAGTTGTGATAGGAGATGTGTTGTGTGTATGCATGTGATGTGTTTGCTGCATAGTCTGGTCCCTTGGATGAGAGCTAGGCTGATGTAGCTTCTCTCAAATATGTTTTTATTGTTTACATTGTCTGTTATATATTTCATTACTTGTGTTCTGTTAAGCAGCATTGTCTAGCATGACTATCGCAGTACTAGTATCTGTGAATCATTTGCCTACTCATAGAAGTGTATAATGTTATCTCTCCTCTTGCCCATGGGAACACCTTCAGGGCCACTGAGTTCACAACAGGGATGAATTGCTTTCTCATTGCCTAGTTGTAGCTGTTCAATATGAAGTGTACTTAGATAAATGTCTGGGGCAATATCTGGATGTGAACATGGTTCATCATGATGTAGGTGTGCCTCTGTACATCCGTGATTGTGTAGAGGGCTGAGCCAATCTGAATGCAGAGCAGTGCTGGTATGTGCTTTCGTTTGACATACACAACATCCATGTTGTTCTTGCTCAAACATAATTTATCAATGACATATTTGCATGACTGAGCTGATGTGTCATCTTGTTTTGTGGAGCTGACATTAGGTTATGTCAGCTCCGCCCGCAAACACGCCATCGAACTCTGGGACCTTCTCGACTCAACCTCCCCAGACGTCGCATTCCTGACGGAGACCTGGCTGAATCCCGCTTCAGCCCCCGACATCGCCACTGCCATCCCGGACGGCTACAAGATCACCCGCAGGGACCGCACCAACAGAGTCGGAGGAGGCATCGCCATCGTCCACAGGAACACCCTCAGAGTCTCAACCAACACCGACGACACCCTCAGCACCGCCGAACACATGCACTTCCAGATCCACACCGATCCCAACACCACCCTCAGAGGAACCCTCATCTACAGACCCCCCGGACCCCGACCACAGTTCAGCGATTCTATCGCTGACTTTGTCAGCACACACGCCATCGCCTCCACGGACTACATCCTCCTCGGGGTCCTGAACTTCCACCTCGAGAACAACAAGGACACCAACTCCACCACCCTGATCGACAACCTCGCCACCCTCGGACTCAGACAGCTCGTGACTACACCCACCCACGCCGCCGGCCACACGCTGAGACTCCATCTTTTCCGCAAGCCCACATGTCTCCTTCAACCACACCTCCGAACCCCACTGGACTGACCACCACTGCATCCACTTCACCTACAGGAAGCCCACCACGCACCACCGCACCGAACAAATGCCTCGCCGCTGCTGGAGCAGAGTCACCGAAGACCAGCTAACCACAACCCTCGCCCTGAGCCCACCCGCCGAACCCTCCGACCCTGACACCGCCGCCCGCAACCTCAGACAGTGGATCAACGACTGCGCCAACACCCTCGCCCCGCTCAAGAATCCGCCCAACAGCCACACCAGCAAGAAAGCCACCTGGTTCACCGAAGACCTCCAGGCCTCCAAACGAACATGCTGAAAACTGGAGAAGATCTGGCTCCACGAACGGACAGCGGACAGCTACGCCGCCCACAAGAGCGCCACCCGCAGTCACCATCACCTCATCAGATCCGCCAAAAGGGCCTCACTCAAAGACCGCCTAGACAACAACGCACACAACAGCAAAGACCTCTTCAACATCGTGAAGGAACTCTCCAACCCCAGCTCCAACACCAACGACATCCCGCCGTCGCGAGACCTGTGCGACTCACTGGCCACCTTCTTCCACCGCAAAATCGCCGACATCCATGACAGCTTCAACACCACGACCGCCCCGGCAACCACCGAGACCACTGCCCCCACAACCACCAACCGCCTGCTCTCCTGGACCAACATCAATGACGAGGACACCAGCGAGATCATGAACACCATCCACTCCGGCTCACCGCTAGACCCGTGCCCTCACCACGTCTTCAACAAAGCCAGTACAGCCATCGCGCCCCATCTCCGGAAAATAATCAACATCTCCTTCGAGACAGCAACCTTTCCGGAAAGCTGGAAGCACGCCGAGATCACCGCCTTACTCAAGAAACCCAAGGCAGACCCCAAGGACCTCAAGAACTTCCGACCCATCTCTCTGCTCCCGTTCCCCGCGAAGGTCACCGAGAAAATCGTCAACAAACAACTGACCCGCTACCTCGAGGAGAACAACATCCTGGACCCTTCCCAGTCCGGCTTCCGCAGCAACCACAGCACCGAAACCGCCCTCATCGCCGCCACCGATGACATCAGGACCCTGCTAGACAACGGAGAAACAGCAGCCCTCATCCTCCTGGACCTATCAGCCGCCTTCGACACGGTCTGCCACCACACACTACGAACACGCCTTCATGACGCCGGGATCCAAGAGAAGGCCCTGGACTGGACCACATCCTTCCTCTCCGGCAGAACACAAAGCGTCCGCCTCGCCCCCTTCCGATCCAAAGCCACCAAGATCATCTGCGGCGTACCCCAAGGCTCCTCCCTCAGCCCAACGCTGTTCAACATCTACATGGCACCCCTCGCCCACGTCGCCCGACAGCACAACCTCAACATCATCTCCTACGCCGACGACACCCAGCTGATCCTCTCCCTCACCAAAGACCCTCACACCGCCAAAGCCCACCTCCATGAAGGAATGAAGGCCGTCGCCGAATGGATGAGGACCAGCCGCCTGAAGCTGAACTCGGACAAGACGGAGGTCCTCATCCTTGGTTCCAACCCTTCAGCATGGGACGACTCCTGGTGGCCGACATCACTGGGAACAGCCCCGACACCCACCGACCACGCACGCAACCTAGGGGTCATCCTCGACCCCACCCTCTCCATGACTAAGCAGGTCAACGCCGTTTCCACATCCTGCTTCAACACCCTCCGAATGCTCTGCAGGATCTTCAAGTGGATTCCCACCGAAACAAGAAAAACAGTCACCCAGGCCCTCGTCACCAGCAGGCTGGACTACGGAAACGCCCTCTACGCAGGAACGACGGCTAAGCTCCTGAGACGGCTGCAACGCATCCAGAACACCTCTGCACGTCTTATCCTCGACATCCCCCGATGCAGCCACATCACACCCCACCTGAGTGACCTGCACTGGCTCCCTGTCAACAAGAGGATAACCTTCAAGCTCCTCACCCACGCACACAAAGCACTCCACAACTCCGGACCAGCCTACCTCAACAGACGACTCAGCTTCTACACCCCCACCCACCAGCTCCGCTCCACCAGCCTCGCCCTCGCCACAGTCCCCCGCATCCGGAAAACGACCGTCAGTGGCAGATCCTTCTCCCACCTCGCCGCCAAGACCTGGAACACCCTCCCCACCAACCTTCGGCAGACCCAAGACCTACTGGCCTTCAGAAGACTCCTCAAGACCTGGCTCTTCGATCAGTAGCAGCACCACCCCCCTCTTCCCCCAGCGCCTTGAGACCCTCGCGGGTATGTAGTGCGCTTTATAAGTGACATGATTGATTGATTGATTGATATGTCACACACCTTGAAATGTAGGCTGATAAACTCCCTCTTACATTATGTGATACAGGTTACAGGGACTAATCATGGTGTTTATGAGGATAGCCACTATGCTTCTATATCCTCAGTTGGGATTCCGGAGGGTGGCACACCACTTGAACACACTAAACTGGATGTACTACATTGGAGGGGTATGTTGAGATTGTGGTCTCACGATATCTTGAGTGTTGCGGACTAATGAATTGTCCATGGAAGACAATGTTGCCATTTGCAAAGTGTGTGATGTCCTTCCTAGTGGGTTGCCTTACTGATTCCCTATTGGTATTTGAAACACTCAGCATTATTTCTTCACATGACCAGGTAGTGGGACAATGGTCATGTCCTCCACCATAGCATCATGCTAGATGACAGTCCCTCATCCCATGATGCAGGTTTCTGTGGCACACAATGTCTTATTGAATGTCAACATGACCAACTTCAGGGCATTGGGTAGCACATGCTATACATGATTGAGCATGGGAGACTGTAACAGATCTGTTTGAAATCCTATTCTTAAATGTCAACTGTTGCAGGACTGGCATTGTAAGGGCAAAGAGAGAAACTTAACAACAGTGGCAACATTTTATATTAGGCTGCGATTGTCAATCAGTGGGTTTAGGAACTGTGACCCACAAAACAGGAATTATGAACACTTGATGGATAACCTTTTGTTAGTTACAAAGCCACGGCAAAAGCAGGACAGAATGATGACAGACTGAAAATGAGTGTGAAAGGTAAGGAAATTGAAGCAGGATAGATCTTGAGTGCACATGCAACATAGGTCAGGGTTTAATAATAGGAGTGTGAGGGATGTTAAGACTCAAATTTTGAAAAGAGTTTAGGTAATACACATCTTAGTACAATTATGATTTTATGTGATTACCAAACAAATTAGACTGAGTAATTTAGAAATCAGACCAATCAGATTTAACATGGAATTGAGTGATGGGTGGAAGGGCAAGGGAATGAACGCAGTCAAAGTAAGATTGAATGAATGGAAGGAAAACAAAAGTTGATGAAAGAAGGTAAGAAGGGACGATGGAAGGGCTGGAGGTAGATTATCCAACAGGACAAGCCAAAGTGGAAAATAATGATAAATTGTAAAGCAGCTTAAGAAATTTGGAACGTGGACAAAGAGCAATGCCGAAAGCTAGAAGGTGAACACTATGTTGAGGGAATGCACCAGTGAGGTATGACTTGAAAAAGAATATGATGCACAGGGTATTTGAGGAAATGAATCAAATGTTGTTAGGACATCCCTATTTAAAATAGGTGAGCTATGTAGTGAGCAAATGTCACTGCTGAATGTGCAGTTTTAGCACATCACTTAAAATGTACATCTGAAATATCCATCATTGCGAAGCATTGGACTAAGGAGAATTAACACCACATGCACTTGCATGGTAAATGTTGGCCTAAATGGGGTTTACTTGCCAGCCCCTCCTTGGGCTGCAGGTGTGTCACTATTTGTGACGCACCGGTGGAGCAACCTGCTACCCTATACTTACAAGGACATGTAAAGACAACCTGCATGGCTTTTCTTGTCAGAGCAGCCTCTTACCTCAAATGAAGCAATCAATGTAGCGAGGGTCCTGTCACTATCGAATGCGGTGAAAAATGCTGCTGTAATTGAAGGGAAAATCACGTGGCAAGAATGCTGACTCAGCAGACGCCTGCGTGCACGCAATGTGCAGCCGCTAGATGCTATCCGGCGGACGTGTGCCGCACGGATCAGATGGTATTAGAGCCGAGGTGCATAAACGTGCCCGTCCATAGTTAGGGAGGTGAGAAGGATAGCCAGTATATTCTGGCACATCGGACATAATTAAATAAATATGCCGGAAAGCAGGAAACTGTAATATTCAAGCACAATTGTGGTCCTCACCTACATAATTTTGAGCCGAGGTGCATACACGGGCTTGGCCATCGTTTGGGAGGTGAGAAAGATAGCCAGTATATTATGGCACAACAGTCATAGTTAAATATGCCGGAATGCAGGAAACTGTAGTATTCAAACATAAATGTGGTCCTGACCTACAAAGCACCACAATGGGTGTTGCAACTAAAGACTGTCACGTGTTAAACATTAAACATTCCTTTTTAAAGTTCTCAAAACTGTATTGATAGGCATGTCAACAAGGCCCATGGTCACATGTAGCATATTGTATTGGGTCAAAACTTAAAGTGCAGGTGACATATACAGTAATGCCATTCAAGTATTGTGGTTTCAAGCATCAAGTCAAGTGTGCACAATAATATACAATTTCTGGTGAAATTGTCACATGGATGGGTCACACAATTGCATGAAATTGTATTTTTGGCAGAATAAACGCATTGTACTTAAGGTTGGCCACAATGAATATCAATGTACATGTTAACAATTGCGATACCCAGACACCTGTAGCATTATTCCTAAGGTAAGGTACAAAGCTAGGTCAATGTCTGTAATGAAACTACAATTAGATGCAATCAATGCAATCTTACACATATGCCTCCTTTGAACAATACAGTGCAGTATGGAAGGATATACAACCGTTATTGTTGCAGACTCAGGATGCGAACACACACATGTATTAAAAGTTTCAAGCCAGTTTGAATAGCCAAAAATGGGATTATTCTTCTACGTTTCGGAGATGTGTTGTGTTGTGCAGTTATTTAGGGTGTTGCTAGGAGGACATTTATATGTATAGAAAAAATGGATCGGTACTGTGATACCCTATGGGTTCAGTATAGAATTATCTTCTAACTTGGAGACCAAGTTGTCTACCTGTCTCTTCCAGTTTGTTCAGACCATTGCTCAGAGTATCGAGTAGGTGGGTCCACCTACATTCTTTGAAATTGAGTGATGTACCTAGGTCGCCTCCCCTCGAGTGTGGAAGGACCCTTTCAAGTGCCCACCACCTGAGGTCATCTGCTTGGTGGTTCTTTTCAAGAAAGTGTTCTACCAGGGGTGCTCACTGGGTCTTGCAGCGCAATCTGCTACAATGCTGTAGAATTCTGCTATTGATTTTTTGTGTAGTCTGCCCGATGTAGAGTTTGTCACACGGACACTTGACGGCATAAAGAACGTTGGTGCTATTGCAGTTGGTTAGATGTGAGAGTTGAAATGTACGTCCTTGGTGGGTGAAAGTAGCGCCTTCAACTGTGAGTTTACATGCCTTGCATCTGCTGCATTTAAAGTGGCCTGTGAGTGCAGGTAGTTGTAGTTGTCCTAATGTCAGGAGGACCTGGTGGTGCCAGATATGCGCTAACAACATGGTCACATACATTTTTCACTCTTTTAAAGGCAAAGACAGGATCACGGGCAGTGTTGATTTCAGAGGCCACCAGATTCCAATATTTTTTGATGATTTTCTTTCCTGGCTTCTCGTGTTAAATGCAGTGACGCAGACTAGATTCTCTTCCATGTCTGTTTTAGTTCTTACTTCTAGTAGGGTTTCTCTGGGACAATACCAGGTCCTCTTCCTTGCGCGGTTCAACAAGCCTTTGAGGTAGCCCCTCTCTCTCATCCGTGTGATGTCGGTCTCTTTGAAGAAGTCTGATCTGTGCGAGCAGTTCCTCCTCAACCTGAGGAACTGTCCGTACAGTAAATTATCCCGTAGGCTTCTTGGATGGTGTGAAGAGTATTTCAGTAGGGTATTGCGCTCTGTTTCTTTTCTGTAGAGGGTAGTATAGATCAGGCCTGCTTCAATCTTGATGTGAAGGTCCAGGAAGCAGATAGATTCTCTGCCATGAATCATGGTAAACTGGATATCAGGCGATCTTTCATGAAGCCAATTACAGAAGTCCATCAGGTTTTGTTCGGTCCCCTTCCAGACCATGATGACATCATCAATATATCGCTTCCAAAGCGTGATGTTATCGATGTAGGGATTATTCGTGTCGTATATGTGCTTGTCCTCATATTGATCCATATACAGATACGCCAGGCTGGGAGCAAAACCGGCTCCCATGGCTACTCCCTTGCATTGTAAGTAGAAGGTTTTTTGGAAGCTGAAGAAGTTCTGCATCATGGCAATCTCAAGGAGGCTTACCACAAAAATCAGTGGGTATCCAATGTGGAGTCGGTTTCTGGTTCAACACCTCGCGTATGCAGGCAATTGCTTGGATTTGGGGAATGCTGGTATATAGTGATGATACATCAAGAGTGACAAGGAGCTGCGTTGATGTATCAAACGGCTGGTTTTTCAAGATCTGGATAATATGCATAGTATCACGTACATAGGTTCTGGTCTCTGTGACCCACGGTTGTAAGAAGCAGTCAATGAATTGGTTCAGTAGTTCTAGGATGGAACCACATCCGGATATAATGGGTCTTCCTGGAGGATGAGTCAAGCTTTTGTGAATTTTCGGAAGAGTGTAGATAGTTGGTGTTCTAGGATGTTTTTTATTGAGAAAGTTGTACTCAGGTTCACTCAGATTTCCATCTTCCAAACCTTTCAAGGTGAGTTGATGGATCAGATCTTGTGTTTCCTTGGTTGGGTCTTTGTTGAGTTTGGTGTAGCTATCCTGGCATTCCAATTGGCATTGTATCTCTGCAATATAGTCCGCTGTGTTCTGTACCACCACTGCACCTCCCTTGTCGGCTGCCTCTATGAACATTGCTGTATTATTTTTCAAGGAGCTCAGGGCTTGTTTTTCTTCTTTGGTTATGTTATGGCGAATGTACTTGATATTATCCCAGAGGGACATGACCTCTGTCAGCACGATCTGTTCAAATGCCAATATCTTCTGGCTCATCATGTATGCGGTGGGAGTGAAGGTGGAGGGTGGTTTGCAGCCAGTGGCGGTTGGTTGCTTAATAGTTAGATCATGGTTCCGGAAGTAATATTTCAGTCGAACCTTTCTGAAGAATTGCTCTAACTCAAGCCTTCTGCTGGTGATAGAGTATGATTATAAATATTGATGATGGGGTTGGATTGATCCAAGTTGGGATCAGGGGGGGATTAGAGGGAGTTATGTCATTAATAGGCACTTGCCTGGCATTTTGGTCGCCCCGATTATCTTCTTGCAAAGGGGTGTGGTTGTCTTCAACGTTATCTTCATCACGCTCAACCAGGCCTGCGAGGTTCGCAGTGTGATTCAGTTCCATTGGGCGGTGTGTTTCCGGAATAAGGGCCACAGTGGATGTGTGTTCTACCACCTGTAAGTCTGCCTTCTTGTTTGAATCTCCCCGTGACTCTCCTGGGGATAGAAGTTAACGCTGTTGTTGCCTCTTTGTGTGTTGCCACCCCTGTTTCATCTCTTTGACCTGTCCCATCCAGTCTCTTTGTTCCGGCCTCAATTGGGTGGCCTTGGTCGGTCCTCTAAAAAAGAGGAGGAGGAAGAAGCAGAAGAGGGACCGCTGTATGTGTCCTGATATCTTTGGCCTTGAATGTATTGGCGGGGTACTCCACTTGTGCTTGGTCGTGCAGATTCACTATCTGAGTTACTACCAATTGAGGAGTCAGAGAAGGTGGTGAACCTTCTCGGGCCTTGTCTTCCTCTGTGGGTGAATAAGCTTGGCTATCTTGCTGGTAGTAGTCATCAGCCAAGTATGGGTACGTGATCTATTTGTCGTAGCCCCTGATTTCTTTGTTCAATTTATCCAATTTCTTATTTAAGGTGATAGTGTTGATCTCGGCAATCACTTTTTCAGCGCGTTCCAGGGCTTCTTTGGTATTAGTGAGAGCTCTATCCTCTAGTATCTCTTTCTTTAAGTCTGCGATCTCATGTCCAAGCCTTTTCACATATTCTAGAGCAGTTTTCATGCCTAACACCATCCAGTGTCTGGAGCAGTTGTTTGCGACAAAGCTGAATCCCTCCCTAAATTTTGGCAGGTTTCTGAAGATAAGTTTTTTTACCTCTGTGGCACTGTTTGATTCGGGTTGTCACTCTTCTTAGCCTAAATAACGCCCAACACTTCCAAATCCCAGATCTAACACAGTTTCTGTATACCCTGCTTGGTTCTCCGCATGTTCTGGGAATTCGCGAATAACGCACTCTTGTACTTCACCACCGTTTGTTAAGTCCCTTCACCAATGGGTGTTTTTTGAAGATTTCATTCTTACCATTGGAACACACCTGACTTTATCTAAATTAATTTATAGGCTGTCCATATCTGCTTCCCCAGTCCTGAAGAAGACCCGACGTGACGCATTACAATCTGCGCTTACCTTTGGGTCGAAACGTCGATGCGCTTGTCACAATGCTGACCCTATTCTCTCTGCTCCACGTCAAAAGAAAATTCAAATCACAAGTGGCTCAGAGATTTATGTATCTAGGGATGGATGCCATCTGAAATGATGTTTTTTAACCAGCAATGCATCACTGTATATATCTCGTCCACAACCAGCACTTCCTTTGCACCTTGTCGCATCAGCACTTGCGCCGTTTTGTCTGTTTATTATTTGTGGCAGCCTAGTAGTGTCATCTATACACTATAAAAAGAAAAAAAGTAATTTCTTCTTCCAATATATTCCTTTGATTTATTCATGATTTGTGTGTTCTTTTGTTCTCCTTTTCTCCATTAACTGTGATGATACAAATGTTTGAATAAGTGCTTTGCTTTTCTTGTTTTTTATTCAGTAAGTAAGAAAGCAATTCTGTTCCCGACAGAACCAACATTACTTTACAACTTCACACCCAGGTTCTGAGGGGCTCTGGGTTACCCCATTATACTAGACGTACAAGATGGAGTGGCTCGATGTGTGTGGTGCGTTCAAGTTGTAATTACCAGCAAGCAGTCTATTTCCATACTTGCCATTCTTGAACAGTTGGTTGATGACATATTGACGAAAGATAAATGAATCATGGACTCTGCCAGGGTACTTGGCCACGACATTCAGGAACACACCAAGATGGTCAACTATTGCCAGCACATTCATGGAGTAGGTGTGCTTCCTGTTTCTGTAGATGTGTCCAGTGTCCGCAGGAGGCACAAGTTGCACATGGGTGCAGTCCATTGCCCCAACACATGCGGGAAACCAGCAATGGCATAAAAGCCTTGCCGGTTGGTGAGTTGTTCTTGCGCAGTGTTGGGGAAGTGGAGATACTGCAGAATCAGGCTGATGATGGCATCCAGGACAGTGGGGAGGAACCTGGAGAAGGATGCCTGGGAAACTCTGGCCACTCTGGTGGTGGTTGGCTGAAAAGTCCCTGAGGCCAGCATGTGCATCACAGCAAGTAGCTTTGTCTGTGGAGGGATGTCTGTGCTTTGCTGGGATGTGGCCTGCAGCCTTGGTGCAATCTGGGTGAGGAGGCAGAGATAGGAGCCCCTTTTTAGCATGCAATGGGCTATGACCTCTGGCTGGAGGTGTATGAGGATGATCCTCAGATGGTAGACCCGTTCTTTTCGGTGGTTCTGCCTCTGTGGTGGTCTTTTTGGTGTTCTGGGTTGCAGTAGCAGAAGCTCCATGCTGTCATTGAGGTTGCCAATGATGAACTTGGATTGCCTTCCTTAAATACAGATGTGTTTGCACCATTTTTATGACCAGGCAAGTATTGACGTTAGAAAACTGCCTATATTGGGACTTTGCTGCAGTTTTTTTGGTTTTGCGACGTACAAGGGAATCCTTGTAAATGTCACGTTGTGTGTTTTGCTGGAGTTTTTACGCAGGAACACCTACCTTGTATCACATTTTCGGTAAGTCACGCAACAGAAGTGGCAATGTTGAAAAATCACGTTTACGCAAGAAAAATGCAGCTAACTGAAGTAAATACTGCGATAAAAAAAAGCCGCCATAGCGTCAAAAAAGTTATGCTACAGTGATATTAAATCCTTCTGAATATGCACCTCTATTCTACAATCAAGAACTGTCATATAACTCTCAATGCATGGAAGCAAAAAAAGAAAATCAAAAAGCGTCTGCTTTTTTGTATTGCTGTTGTGATAAAGTATGTTACTATTATATAGATGATATGGATTTTAAATATAGGCACAGGAACACCAAAAATGTATTTTTTGCAATCAATATTCATAATGATACAGTTTTCGTAGATCCATGCCATTGCATTGGCTAGTATAGGTAAAGTTATTAAAATTCCAGATTTCAATGCTTATGTCTTACCCTAGGCAAACTTTGCAAGAGTTGAAGATCCACTTGGCTATGATATGTTTAATACAAACTTCAAAATTGTTTCAATGCTTTTACCTACCCGGAAAATGCTTTTAAAGGAAACTAACTCCCTTCTCCTACATCAATTTTAAATGATGTGTTATTCCACACCTAGGGGCCTATTTACAAACTGCATTTTGTAGCATATTTCGTAGTACTACTAATGTACAACAAAATTCGAATCGCAAACCTATGAGTCAAAATCTCCCCCTTCACCTCTCCTATCTTTTCTTTGGGGAGATCCTCATATATGTAAGTTCACTGCTTGGTAGTGAATGTGAGAGCAATAAGGAGTGAGCAGCTGGAAAAAGGGGTATTCTTATCACTGAATCAGAAGGATTTAGGGAGGCATAGGAGGGGTCCAGGGAGGGATATGAAGGAATTTAAGAATGGACATACACCCAACTACAAAAAAGTAAGCCCATTGCTATTTACACACTGCACTTCTAAGGTTACTACAACTAAAAAGGGACCCAAAACAGTATTACAGCCCTGCACCACGAATGGCCCAAAACGCACACTGCAACACCCTCGTATAGAAAATATTGGAGGTAGGGCCTTAATTTAATGTTTAAAAATGTCTAAAAATAAAACATATTTTTTTCAATTATAAACTATTTAGAAACATCTTTGAATTTATATTTGAACGTAATATTACTTTTTATTAAAATTTAATTAAACTACTTTAAATTAATTCTAAACTATACTGTTAAACCTTATTAATTGATATGAATTGTTGCACTTTAGGTGGGAAGTTTTTTTCAATCTAAACTTCTGAACATTTTTTTTATTTAAACTAATATAGTTAAGAGTATTAAATACTTAATTTAAAATTAGGTTACTAGAGCTGCACTATTTTTATTTTGTTCTGCATTTAAAATATGTGCACACAATTATACTAAATTAATAGTTATTTAAAAAATGGTTTACTATTTTTTGTGAAATTAAGTTTTTTTAATATTCATTATCCTTTACTATAAGGAGACTCTACCTTAATGTATGTTTCACCATCCTTATAAATTATCACAGAAGTAAAAAGTTTATTAATTTCTTAAAATAACACAAGAAAATAGCATTGGATGTTAAATAAACAAACATTCAAAAAATTAAACATTATTCAAATATAAAATATAAAATATAAAAAATCAAAGCAAAACATACTAGATAAAATACTAAATACTATTAATGATACTTTCTTAGATCAAAACAGATAGATTTCATCCACAATTCGAGCAAAGATAAATAAGTTATAATTTATTAGTGCTCAACAATAATCCAATAAAACAGCTACAATCAAAAAAATAAATTCATAAAAGACAAAATAAAAATAATCCCAAAAAATGCATACATAGTTGAAAAGAATAGTAATTGGTCCATAAAAACAAAGCCATATCATGTCCATTAACACTTTACAAACCGTGAAAAATGTAAAACAAATAGAATAAGCACTCCTGGAAACCCACAAAAATTACAGACATATATAAAACATATTTGCTAAAACAAATAAAACGTGTTTTTCTTGTAATAAAAAAATGAGCATAAAAACAAATCTGTCTTCAATTGTAGAAAACTTGAAAAGAAGAGAACATGCATATCCACCCTCAAAACATACAATGCCCACAAAAAGAAAATGCCATTTACAGAGTGCTAACAATATGCATGAGGAAAGTAAAAAGAAGAAAAGGCTTACTTTTTTTGTCAAGGCACATATCCTCCCAATACTTCTAACCACTGCAGTACCATAAGAGAAGAAGTAGAGTACATGGATCCTCGCCCCACCCTACTATATGGGATAATCCAGTCAGTAGTTCATGCTGACTCAATCATTCCCAAAAAGAACGAAGGTCTTAACTCAAGTATGTAATAATGCTACATTATGGGGCCCCTTCTCACCTCAGTGACATATAGCTTTGCAGGTGACCTCCTCTAGAGCTCTTTAGTTGGACTTGTGAGTAATGTGAATTACTGTTGTGTGTAAGGTGGGGACTGTGAAGTCTTTATTTTTTGCTTCCTATCACATAAGTAAAAACAATATGTTTGGGGAACTAGGTGATGCAAGTCCCCATTGTTCTGTCAACATGATTCTGCCCAATCTCATAGGCCTTAAAAAGGTTCTGGTTCTTCATCAGGGGGAGTCAGTCTATGAACTCTTAAATAGGGTTCAAGCCTGACAGTCATGAAGTGATACAACTACATCTTGCCTGCTCAATATAGACACTGCTGTTCCTTGTGTCCTGTAGGAAACACTATGGGCCTGATTATGACTTTGGTGGTCCTACAGTGGATGGTGCAATGCAGGGTCTGCTGTAGGACTGCCAAAGCAATGGTGTGACTGCCTGCCAGATTAGGAGTTAAATCCTGGTCTAGCAGGCAGTCCTGTGGTGGTCTGACTGTGGCGGTCTGATTGTGGCGGTCTGCTAGGCTCATAGAAGACTCAATAATGCAGACCGCCGCTGTCAGAGCGCTGACTGCACCTTGCTGCACAGTGTGGCATATATGCCACACTATGCAGGACGGGGGGTCCAAATCTAGGGTGGCATTACATGTGCCCCACCTGAATGCATCCCCAGGACACAATCCGGCAGTGGGCCCTGTAAGGGCTTCCTTTGTTGCTGTTCTGCCACCATTTTCATGGCGTGTTTACTGCCATGAAAAGGGTGGTGAAATGGCAACTCGGAATATGCTTGGCTGGGCTGGCTGCAGCACCACCAGCATATTCCTCCTATTGAAGGACCACCGGCCCAGCGGGATCCTTTATCCCAGTGGTGCCATTGGACTTGTGATGTTCTGACTGCCCCAGTTGTAATACTGCCGGCGGTTTCGCAGTGTGATGGTGGTTGGACCGCCGCCATGTTTTGGGGGGGCCTATGGACCGCCAAACTTGTAATATGAAGATGAAACTATATCATGGTTAGCAGCTATGAGAGCTTTTTGAAATGTGTAGTAATATTATTCTTAGAACAAAGTGTAAATGTCATAATTATATAAATATTTATACCAAGGATAGATATAACATTCCTACATTGCATAAAATGTTGGACTTGGAAAGGTTCATATTTACTCCAACCTTAACAACTTTGGGGAAAGTGGTGGACTATGTCGGGTCAGATTTACTATTCTCACTTCAAACTCAGACACAGAGGGGAGCTTGATCGACCTTGGGGCTTCTGATTTTCTATCACAACTTTAACCTTAGCAACATTGGAGAAAGTGTTGGATTTTGTAGGGTTCAAATTTACTATTTACACTTGAAACTTATGAACAATGAAGAAAAGTGCTGAACTCATGGAATCAGATTAACTATTCACACTACAAACTTGCTACTTGGGATAGAATGTTGGAATGTGGTGATCAGATTTCTTAATCACACTCAAATCTCAGCCACATTTGGGAAGGTGTGTAATTCTCTAACACGTTTTTTTATTTTTGCTTCTAGTCCTGCCACAAACTCTACAGTGCTTCCTTGTATAATTTTTTTTTTTTGTTGCAAACTCAGGGCACAGGGACCAAGTTCTTGAGTCCTTAAATGGTAGGCATTTCTGCTAATGTTGCTTCCAGCCAATGAGATTGCTCGACACAGAACCACAGTGAAGGAAGGGTAAAAAGGTCCTCTCTGCCGATCAGAGTGGTTTAGTTTTTTATGAGTAAAGATCTAACTTCCTGTCAAATTTGTTCATTGTTTCTCTGTTTTACTTCCCAGAATGAATAGGAAACTGCATGGAACAAATGTGTTTTTCAGCCCTCCCTTTTTCTTGGCCCACACTTGATGGATCACCCTAAAAGGTTCCAAAAAAGAGGTGAACACATTTTTCTTATAGAACTTTTCATAAACAACACAAACAAGCTTGTCCTATGGAGACTTAGACCTATCACTGCACAGTGTCAACAGTAACTGTTTTGTATATATATAGGGTAGTCATATTTAGAAATACATTTAAGAAAAGCATTTTTTGGTTTGCAAATAACTTTGGCAACATTTAACAAATGTTCATGAAACATTACAAAAACATTTCATCCACCACCGTTCCTTCCTGGAAAGTTTTGTGGTGGTTTGTCAAGCGATATCACAATACCACCAAAATGATTGGACACCGAACTGAATCATACCAAATGTTATACCTGTCATCTCTGGGGTGGTCTTTTCACAGCTTGTTGCCTGCTTATCTCCACTTTTGTTGTATATTTTTGTTGGCCTTAGGACTCTGAGTATTTTACCACTGCTAACCAGTGCTAAAGTGCATGTGCTTCTCCCCTAAACATGTGTAGTGTAGTTCCTATTTCCCTAATAGGCTCTGCGCATTGGAATAATATAACCTATAGGTTTGACATAGGACTAAGGTCGGTATGTCCCTATCGATTATATTAAACTTAATTACCTGTGCCAGCTAGCTCAGAGGCCACTAGAAACTCCTTGAGAACAAGAAGGGAGTAGTTTCTGGCAACCGAAAAACATGACAACTTTGTTTCCCTTTAGAAGCGGAACATGTCTCAGAATCGTGGAAACAATAGATAACAGTTTCACTCATTCAATCGTGCATGCTTAGTTTCTACAGAGTTACACAGAAAGGAAAGACGGGCGTTTCAATAAAAGGGTTTTATTGAACAGTCTTGTTTCTCGTGTAAGAGATATGTGCTGTTATGATCACAAGACAGTATGCAAGATAAATAATGTACAGTGTAAGCAGTAGAAATAAATAATACTGCGCTAGCATTATCTTTTAGCATATATTCACGTACATAAATAACATGAGCTAAAAATGCGAGTACTCATACGATGCGTCCCTAAACTAGTTCTACCCCAATGTACCTAACCTGGTCTAGGTGTAGGGAAAGGTAGAAGTAGGTGGAGTATTCTCTCGTCTGGTATACTAAGAGTATGTTAAGTCTAGTATGCAGAGTATGATATGCCAAGAGTCCCTCTAGGTTCTAGTCAGCTCCATACCTTGAGAATGAGAGAGGTGGGAATCTCCTGCCGGGTCTGGAACTCTAACACCCCGCGAAGGAGTCAGAACACTGGAAGCTGGATTCGTCTGCGTGCAGGAATGACAGCGTCTTCTCAGTGCGTCCGGCCGGGATACGGGCTCCTCTGAAGTCGAGGTCTCCTCTAACTTGCTTGGGCAAGGGAAGGTATATTTATACCTGGTAGGTGTCGTGGAATGTTAGCATTGACGTGAAGTCGGACAGAGGAAGACATCAGGAATGAACCCTTAAGGTATAACCGTTCATACATAATAGATGAGTTATTGGAGAAATCAATAGTCCTGTGCTAGGGGAACTCCCGAAGCTTAAGGGTCTGGTTTCTAAGAACTCGTTGTGACGTTAGGGTGGACGGATGTCGGTGACCATGCCTGTATTTGGAGCGCATGGTTAATGCCTAAATAAGGTCAGGGATTTCTATTTCTATATAAGGGCAAAGCGAATAGTGCCTATATAAGGACATGATTCAGGAAAACCTATATATGGACCCCTAAAGCGGAATACAACACATGGTGACATTGGTATATAACTGATTGGCATATTTTGTTTACTTATAAGTCCCTTGTAAAGTGGTATACCATATACCCAGGGCCTGTAATTTGAATGCTACTAATGGGCCTGCAGCACTGGTTGTGCCAGTCACACAAGTAGAATTTCAAACCTGTTTCAGGCCTGCCATTGTAGTGCATGTGTATGCAGCTTAGGGCCACTTTGAATTGGCATTTAGAACCCCTTGGCCAAGCCTTAAACTACCGATTTATTACACATAGGTCACTCCTAGGTAGGCCCTAGGTATCCCTATAGGCAGGGTGCTGTGTAACTAAAATGTAGGACATGTACTTTTAGGTTTTACATGTCCTGGTAGTGACAAACAGTTACATTATTTTCCTCTCATTGGCTAGCATTGGGGATTCCTAAAAACACTTTTAAGCTGAAATTCCCGATTAGAAAGGAATAGCTAAATCATGTCTATTTCATTGGAATGGTAGAAAGAAATCCTCTTTAGTGGCAAACTTGGATTTGACATTACTATTTTAGAAATGGTACTTTTAGAATTTGAACATGTCTCTCTTCTTAACTTAGCTCTGTGTGCCTGCAGCCTGTATCCAATACACATCTGGGCTGGGTGACAGCTACACTTTGTGCATTCCCTCTGGACAGCCACAAGCACAGGAAGGGTGGGTGTGACAAAGGACTCATCTGCATTCTGATAGCTTTCCTGGGCAGGAAGGGTGAGGGGTAGCTCACACTTACATCTGAATAGGCTGTGTTCTTTCCCCACACAAAGGACTAATTATCCCCAAAGATTACCTGGCAGACAGGGCTGAGATGAAGGGGGACCTGTGCACTTGAAGGAGCTGCTTTGAAGTCGCCCCCACTTCAAAGGCACATTTAGTTATAAGTACTGGGGCTCTGAACCTACCAAATGAGTACACTATTGGACCTGAGAAGAACTCTGCTAGAGTAAAGACTGCTGTTCTGTAAGGATTGGCACTTTGCCTTGACTGATTGTTCTGAGGAACTGCTTCTCTGCTCGGCTGACCTGCTGCCTGCTGATTTCTGCCCTGCTGAGGACATGGACTGGACTTATCTCACTTGAAACCAGAGTGAGTCCAAGGGCTTGCTGGCTTGCCTCCTGTTTTCTGAAGTCTCAAGGACACAAAGGATTTCCTACAATTCTGCTGGTGCTGTTGGATTCTGTCATGTGTGAGTCCTACCCTTGCTTGACGTGTCCCTCCAGTCTTGCTACAAAACTGGAGCATCATTGCCACTAGTCCAGTCAGAACCATCGCATCACCCTTCTACACCAAAGCAGAGGTTGTTCGATGACAGAGGTTCTACAGCTTGCGCGGCCTGATGACGACACTCTGTGCGGTTCAATGATGACGCATTGCCTGCAGTTTAATGGAGCTCGACGATGACACAGTGACCCAACTGCGTGTGAAAAGATCGATGCATTGTGCCCTCAGTGTCTACGCTTTGCTCCATCCAAGGTACTGTTTCAGCTGGACATGTGTGAGTCTAGTAGCCGGCCTGCCCTTCATTGCGGTCGGCCTGAACATTAGATTTACCACGGTTTCTCGCAACCTCAAGTAACCTTTTAGCGCTATTGGCTTCTAAGCACTGTTTTTGCATTTATTCTTAAAGAATTCATATATCTACTTCTGCTAATTGGAATTGTTTTTGTTTTGGTCTTGTTTTACTCAGGTAAATAACCTCTATTGTGCTAAACCTGTGTAAAGTCTTTTTATGGTGTATGTATACATTGCATTACTGAGTGTGTATGTTGCACAAATACTTTACACAATGCCTCTTAAGTCTGCCTGCTCCTTGCCAAGCTACCGGAGAGTGAGCACAGGTTAATTTAAATTGCGTATCTAACTTACCTTGACTAGGATTGTGGTCCCTAATTTGACAGGGTACAAACCTCTGCCAACTAGACACCCAATTTTTAACACCAAATATGGCAGAACAAGAAATCTTGGTCCAGAAAGTGTGAGCTTTGTGATTTGATGGAAATCTGTTCAATAGTTTTGAGAAGTTATGGTTCAAAATGTATGTATAAGCACACTGTGAATGATTTTCAGATCCAACATATAAAAAGATAAGTTCTGCTTGGCTGCTACCACATGAACAAAGACAGCAGCCATTGTAGGACTTGGGGAGTAAGTCCCCTGTCCTGTTAAAAGGTATAAAAAAAAAATTGTAGGGTGGAGTAGGAATACCCTGCCCCCTCTAGGCATGGTGGGGAGGCCCAGAAAGACAGTCAAGTGCAAAATTGAATTTTTTTATTTTAAACAGGATCGTGTAAGCAAAAATTTCTACCTTCCTTGCGTGTAAGTATATTTATATACATATTCACAGAAAAAACAAAAATTAAAGTAGCGTTATAGTTAAGTTAGATGCTAAGACTAATTATTGTAGTTAATTATTATTGTTAGGTGTTGAAATGAAGCATGAGCTAACAAAAACAAAAAATCATGAAATATGCCAGTTACAGATTCATACGATGCGTCCCTAAACTAGTTCTACCCCAATGTACCTAACCTGGTCTAGGTGTAGGGAAAGGTAGAAGTAGGTGGAGTATTCTCTCGTCTGGTATACTAAGAGTATGTTAAGTCTAGTATGCAGAGTATGATATGCCAAGAGTCCCTCTAGGTTCTAGTCAGCTCCATACCTTGAGAATGAGAGAGGTGGGAATCTCCTGCCGGGTCTGGAACTCTAACACCCCGCGAAGGGAGTCAGAACACTGGAAGCTGGATTCGTCTGCGTGCAGGAATGACAGCGTCTTCTCAGTGCGTCAGGCCGGGATACGGGCTCCTCTGAAGTCGAGGTCTCTTCTAACTTGCTTGGGCAAGGGAAGGTATATTTATACCTGGTAGGTGTCGTGGAATGTTAGCATTGACGTGAAGTCGGACAGAGGAAGACGTCAGGAATGAACCCTTAAGGTATAACCGTTCATACATAATAGATGAGTTCTTGGAGAAATCAATAGTCCTGTGCTAGGGGAACTCCCGAAGCTTAAGGGTCTGGTTTCTAAGAACTCGTTGTGACGTTAGGGTGGATGGATGTCGGTGATCATGCCTGTATTTGGAGCGCTTGGTTAATGCCTAAATAAGGACAGGGATTTCTACGCCTATATAAGGGCAAAGCAAATTGTGCCTATATAAGGACATGATTCAGGAAAACCTATATACGGACCCCTAAAGCGGAATACAACACCCACTCCATCTTCGAGTGAACGATAATACTAAATGCTAAACATTTTAAATGCTAAACATAAAATTGAGTACCACATGTTACTAAAAACATTTCTAAAAGCATTTTAAAAGAAGCTCAAAACCGTTGATATGCAATAGGTACTGTACATTTAAAGCAATGATTTCATTCTAAGCATGTAACAGAAGTAAAATGCAATGAGAATGAAACAGTAATATATACATTTGACGAAATGGTCGATAAGTTCTTAAAATCAAGCCATTGCATATCATGGAAGTAAATGAAATGTTAGACAAGTAAGGTGACAATGTGTCCCTGGAAGTATTCAAAGAAGTCCGTTTTATAAGACTAGTTCTACTGTAAGCAGATTGTTCATTTTGCCATGTCATTTCAAAAATGTAAAAAAGAAAAAGTTCAATTCTGGGAAAAGTTCCAAGTTTGAAAAATATGAAGGCCAAATTTCATTGTTGCCCTGGTACACTGTGAGGCGAATCAAAGTCAGTGTATGGGTCTGGCGTAAACATTAGATCATCTATGTCCGTAGCCAAAATATCATCCACCGAAGTCGGTGATATTTGGAACACCTCGTTCAGAAGGTTAATCGCACAGAGATGAGAAACATCGCCCTCAGCAGAAGATGAAATGTTCACGTCCGTTGTTACCTGTGTGCCCGTTGATCCATCTCGTACCTCAGCAGCAGCCGGAAGCATCTGTGAGATCTCAATGAATGCCGCCATCAGGATTGGAAGCCTTTGGGGACAACACACAGCATGGGCCATTATCGGGTCCAGCAGAGTATTGATATCCGTTGGCATGACTGATGGGAGTGTTAGACAGATGTCTAGCACGCATTCTTCACCGCAAAACAGGCAGCGTAGAACAGGTAAGATGCAATCTTGCCAGATTGGTCTGAATGACAGGAACCACGTTGTATTAAGTTCCCGTAGATGAGGCATGCCCAAAAGATGTACTATTCGCTCACGGCATTTCCGTTCAAGGAGGGCTCTCTCCACATCGCTCGGAGTGATGTTGGCGAAGAGGCTTGCCTTAGCGTGGTAGGAGGAATAGAAACATAATTCCTGCAACAAGTGCTAGAATTAACGGCACACCACCAAACACTGAAAGTGCAAAGTTTGGGATGATTCCGAGGACAGCCTGGAAAGGTGCTAATAGTCCAGAACAGATGGTCTTAAATACATGTACTATTCCGCTTGTATCTGACATGTTAAAGATACGTCCTATCATTTCTACGAAATGTATAGGGCAGTTTATACGAATTAAAGCTTGTATCTCAGCCGAAGTCCTTGCAACTTGTAGATCATAGGTTTCTTTGGCCGAGGTCAAAGGCACTGATTGTTGTATAAGCATGGCTTTCATTCTGCTTAAAGTATCAAATCGTATAAAAGAGACATTCAACGAAGGCCATAATGGTGACTCCCTGACTCTGTCTATTGGGGAAAACAATACTTGCATACAGCAAGTGACCCTGGAGTTGACCGTTACTAGATTGGGATGCCTGGCAACATGCCACAGCAACTCTGATCATTCAACATGAGGTAACTCCCATTAGAAAGCTGTCCAAACGTTGGATTAATCACAGCAGCTGGTGTTCCCTGCTGGTGGCAGTACAAATTTGCCACAGAACCATTACAAGCCCCGTGTAAAGATATGTCCTGACAAATCAGTGAACCGCTTAGTGCATTTTCACAGTGTGTACCGCTTAGAAACACTTCACGATCCCCACTCCAACATCTATATGTGTATGGTAAATTCCAGGATGTCTTAATGTATTCTTTACCCAACCTTTCATATTTGCCTGCTTGCATCTGTTTGAGGCAATACTGAAACTGAAAAGTAGTCACAGGTAGTGAGATTTTGCCATGAATAAGCCATTCTGTAGCTGATTTTTCTGCCACTGTGAATGGTAATCTTTCAAGTTTTTCAATGCTCAGTACTGTATACTTTGCTCCCCTTTGTGCCTGTTCAATCTGTTTATCAGTTAGATTGTATTCTGCAAACAGAGCCATCGTGTTGATAAAACGCCAAGGCACATAGCCCGCACGCAAAGATTGCAGCGTCCAGCTTAATAACATAATAGAACGTAACTGTGTTTGGCCTTGTTGTAACATGGCTAAATCTTGTTCCAGTATGTCGATAGCAGAGGATACAATACTGTCCAATGAATAAATTCTGGAGGACAAAGTTGTTAACCCATTGTCGACCACAGAGAGAGTTTTCTCTAAGTTAATACGATCAAGTTCACGTATTCGTTCTGCGGCCTCCATCTGTGACATCTTCCATGCTTCATTATAAGCAGCATAGATGCCGGCATATATGAAACGTTTTTGACGCGGTTTTCTTGGTCCAAGCAAGAATTCCCTAAGGTCTGCGTCTTCTTTAAGTAAAGATAAGTGTTGTTTCACATCCTTAAGTGTAGATTTTTGCAGCCAATCGATGCATAATTTT
The DNA here is from genome assembly GCA_963921515.1 of Calotriton arnoldi. Lineage (NCBI taxonomy): Eukaryota > Metazoa > Chordata > Amphibia > Caudata > Salamandridae > Calotriton > Calotriton arnoldi. Next base: position 680,068 of record CAWUFW010005945.1, read on the forward strand.
CCTACACTGTATGTTGTTACTACCCCCGGATGCTGTCTTTGGACGTATCGTGGGTCTGGCCTATGAATAGTAAACCCCTGTGTTTTATTCAGGAATCTCGCTTGACAGTTGTTAGTGTCTGTGGGCCAGATCAACCATTTTCTCCAATCAGGATTTGTTCTGTTGAGTTGTAGTATGGTGTCAACTGTAACCGCTGCCTGTGTATTGTTATCACTTGCAGGTGTTGGTACAGAAGGATTTTTCATGTCTTTGATCTTGGCTAACCCAAGGCAAGACGTTTGTTGGACCGTGTCATTCAAAAACATTATATGCTGTGGGACGATACAGGCTCTAAATAAAGCTTCTATCCCCTGCACTTGCCAATCTTTAGTACCCCAGACAGTTTTTGTGTCTATTGTGTCTTTCCATAAGTCGAAACCTTGTCTAGACAGTTGGGCAATAAATGCTGCAGAGTATATCTGTTTTGTATTTGTTAACATAATTTTCATTCCTGTTTTGTTTACATTTCTATAGTAGAATGTTTCTGGATCAGATGTGTTGTATCCTGAAAAATATGGAAACTTGTTAGCAAATGTTTTTGAACCACCTTTTGGTGGTGTAGGACAATGCTCCCATTGGTTAAACATAAACACATTTCTAGGTGTTGCAGATTTATGCAAAAAATGATGACCATAGTGGTTATAGCAATACAGCTGTTCATAGTCTGATGAACCCTCTAAATATTCATTATTAGAAAATGCAGCAGATTTTTCTAGGTCAAACATCATATCATGTACGGTTTCAAAGTCCCAATCATCAGAGTAGGTACTGGATGAAACAAAATCACTCAGTGAAATTTTAAATAAATGTGGAATGTTCAAATGTTCCGTCGGGCCGAAAATATCAAAATCAGTTTTGTCCCACACTATACCATCCTGTATAGGAACGGCTGTGATGTCCACTGCAGACAAATCTCTTGTTTCACAATGCTATGATTTGTGAGGTTTCAAAAGTAAGTTCACTTCTTTCCTTTCAATGTCCAATTGGATGTATCTCCCATTTATAAGCACGCTCATAGTCATAACCAAAGTTAGCCAAAGCAGGAAGAAAAATATTCCAGAAATAACCCAAAGTTCAATCCATGGTGAAACTAGATAAGTCTTTTTCAAAAAATGCAAAAAGTCTTGTACTTGCTGTTTAAAAGTTTTTGATGCTGGCGACGTCTCAGGCTCACTCGGATCCTCTGAAAACATATCAAAGTTAATGAAATAGCCAGAAGCAGTTCTGTCAATTGTTGGAATTGCATCAGGATTTGTAGAAATCGCTGGAACCAGTTGATCACTTGTTACATTGGTGTAGACAGGTGTATTTGGACGAACTGTTACTTGAGTTTCAAGAGGGATGAGTTCCATAGCATTGTTGCTCAGTCCTTCATCTGTTACTGCTGAATTCTCGATGTTTATCAGTCTTTCAGTCTGAACCTCTTGGATAGTAGAGAGAGGAGTGTGTCTCCTACTAGGTCGGAGTCCACGAGGCCTACTATTTAGTATTGGCCACATACTGTGGTTTGATGAGGTCGATGGACACAAATCTTTTCTCCTTTTTTCCAGCAAGGGGCGGCAGAAGTACTGTTCTTGTTCCTTGAACGGCTAGGACAGGTACTGGTTGTCTGTAAGAAGGTCCAAATTCCTTCTTGTCCGCAATCTTCTCTCTGACTAGATCCCCAACTTTTGGAATCCAGACAGGCCTTGCTGGGACCGCCGGGTTTTCCCCAGTGGTGGTTGGCTGCAGGAATACGTTGCTTTGTTTCGATCTTAGTTCATTGAGTTCCTGTAAAACAGCCAAACGATCTTTGATATCAAAAGGTTTATTTTCCACCACTGTGCCACTGCATTCCAGATCTAGCACCCACATTCTTGTCCCAAATAGGACCTCATATGGAGTGACCCCCCTAGAAAACTTCTTGGCAAGTTGTTTAATGAGCGTTGGACCCCATAAAGATGTTTGACCCACCCATCACCCGAACCTAATACCCTAGCTGTTATAGACTGCTTTATGTCCCGGTTTGTCCTTTCCACAACAGAATTTCCCTCAGGATGAAACGGAGAGGAGTACCGCAATGCAACGCCCAGACTGGCCATGGCGCCTTTGTAAGCCCGAGAGCTAAACGCAGGGCCCTGGTCAGAATGTAGCGTGCCTATTGCGTATGTGCCGATAAAGACTGGCAAATCTTTTATAACAGTTCGAGCGTCAGCCGAGCGCTGAGGCCATATCCATAGGAACCTAGAGCAAGAATCCACTGTGACCATGATATATTTATAGTTACCGTCCCTTTGCAAGGGACCGCAGTGGTCCAGGTAAACACAAGCTAATGGTTTGTCTGAAATTAACAGGGGTGTCTGCGCAGGACGTTTCACTGTGGAGACTTTCATCTGTTGGCAAATTTCACATTCCAGAACATAGTTCTTGGTCTGCTTCCTAATGCCAGGCCACCAATATCTCTGTGTTAATAAAGATACCGTTGCAGAAATGCCTGCATGGGCAGAAGCTATCCTTCGTGTGCTGCTAGGATTAGTCCTAATCTGCGTTCCTTGTTTGGAATTACCCTATCCCCCACTCCAGGGATTCGAGCAAAAGGAACGTTGTTCGCATCAATTACATATGAGTACTTGAGTGGAAACGTTTTTGGTAACGCTGCACCACTGCCTTTGCTCCTAGCATTGACAGCCAACATTATCTCACTGTCTATTTTCGTTTTTGAACGAGTGATCGCAGCTACGGAAGCTGTCTGAACAGCCCCCTTTGCGGCTTCGTCAGCCAATGAATTCCCTGCAACGTGAACGCCATCACGTTGATGACTCAGTGTGTGGATCACGTGGGCCTTTGGTAGTTCACTTTTTAACTGAACTACTTGTTCCCAAAGCGTTTTATGCTTTATTGTGCCACCTTTTGCATCTTTGAACCCGTTTTCAAGCCAAGTTTGTATATATTCATTATACGACTGCACACAGTAGAAAGAATCGCACACTATTAGTGTGGGGAATTCTCGATCTGTACTTTCAAGTGCCAGTTTGAATGCTTGTAGTTCAGCTCGCTGAGCTGTGCAATCTCCTAGAGATTGGGTTTGTATGACCATAGGTCTGAATTTGCCATCGCGCATGCGACCTTTAACGATTGCGCACGCTGCACTGTAAGCTTGCTTACTCCCTGTTGCGGGTTGTGCGGATCCGTCAGTGTAAATTATGAATTCGTACTGATCGAGAGGCAGAATCTCAGTGGGCAGAGGACATTCATGTTCATATTGCAGGAACGCTTGTGTTTTTAGATCAGGATCAAAAACATATTCAACATCTGTTGCAGCAAGAGAATTAACCCATTGTATCCATCTCGGATGTAATGCTTTAGCATTCGGAATGCTTGCTTTAGTTACCGCCTCTAAGGCCGGAACAGGGGTTACGACAATAATGCGTTTCCCTTGGGCTAGAGCTCTTTCTTTTGCTACTGCAGTTTGAACTGCTGTCAATATTTTTTCTGTTGAAGTGAAGCGCATTTCTGCTTGTGTATACAAATGTGATTTGTATGCAATTGGTACTTTTTCACCCTCATTAAATGTTAAGTAGGTGAATCCGCATTGACCCAAAATTATTCGGATCACTAAATTGCGTTGACTTACGCGTGTTTGTAAGTGATTTGTTGCTAACATGTTAGCTTGGAGTGAACGCAAGATTTCTGTGTGTTCTTGTGTCCAATTTTTGATTGAAAAATCAGGTTTGATTAATGCGTAGAGAGGTTTAACCCTTTCTGCGTAATTTAGAATGTAAGTTCTTCCAAAATGTAGGAAACCCAGGATGGATTGTAAGTTTTTCAGCGTCTTAGGAGGTTGGAGCAGCGCACACCTTTCTATAAAGTTGGCTGTCAAGCTCTTGCCTTCACTTGAAAGCTTGTATCCTAGGAACAGGACATTGAGATGGGCAATTCTGGATTTTTTGAAGTTGAATTTGTAGCCCTCTGAGGCGAAGCCCAGTATACTGGTACTCACCCTGTTCAAGTGTTTATCCAGGTCATCGTCTGTCAGATAGATGTCATCGACATAGGACAATGCCTCATTGTCATAAATTTGTAGTAACTCTGTTACCCTCGCTGAGAATAACCCCGGGCTGTTCTTGAACCCTTGTGGGAGTTGACAAAATTGACGCGGGGTCCCCATTATTGAGAAAGCTGTTAAGTACCTGCTTTCAGGTGCTATGTTTTGACAAAAGAAACCATTTGAGATATCCAATGTGGTTTTGTATCTTTTACGCACAATGTTATTCATTAAAGCTGTACTATGTGCATTTTGTACTGCAAATGTTTTAGAACAAGTGTTTAAATGTCTGTAATCCAAAACTAGACGATAGGTGTTGTCTGATTTGGAGACAGGAAACAAAGGATTGTTCATTGAAGAGGTGCATGTTTCAATCACTCCTTGGTATTCAAGTTGATCTAAGATCTCCCTGACCTGTATTTTAGCTTCTTGCTTTATTGGATACTGCCTTTGTGCAGTAGGTTCATTTTTTTGATGTATTTTATGGTGAGGTGAATCCTCGTCCCATCCTACATGATTTTTGTATAATGCTGGGGCCTGGGCAACTGCCCATTTTCCTGGCATAAGTATATTTTAGATGAATTGGAATATGGTTAGAGAAGGCTGGCATAATAATGTTCTCGCCATGTGGGCACTCCCTGACAAATTGTGGTGGCCTGTCTTTTTCTGCTAGAAGTATATCATAACCCTTTGAAAGTTTTTCCCAAAAGAGTGCTTTCACCTGTCTGGGTATGTCTCCCTCCATCCGGAGTGTTATTTCATATAACTTTTGTGGAGTACTAACCCTGGTGTCTACAGTCTCAACTGTAATGTACTCATTCAAGTCCACTATCTCCAGAAGTTCCTTCAGGTTCTGGCGAGCATTTGTGACTTCTGCAGCACTGTCCAGCATTGTCTGAGCCCATTCTCCGTTCTTGAGTTGTGTTCTCAGTATCCTCGGCATGTCTAACCTTCAGACCTGCTACCTTCTTCTTTGAGAATTGAGGTTTTGATTTGTTTTTTGGAACGTGTTTGTCGTCTTTCGATTTCATGCGTTCTTCTCTATGTTCTGACCGACCTCTTCTTTCCGATGTCTGTGACGAGATCTGAGAGGTACGAGAGGAGCATGTATCAGTATCTTGATACTTGTCAGGCTTTTTCAAATTATCCCTATTCCTGAGGTTATACCTCCTTTCAGAGGGCTCCTTTTGAGGAGACCTACCTCGGGATTGAGAACGTTTCTCGTTTGAATTTTGTTTGTTACTTTCCCACTTCTTTTTAGAAGATGTAGGAGTTTGTTTAATAGAGTCCTTCTCAGGACTTTCAGATAGTTTTGGCTTCAATGGTCTTCCACCCAAACTGTCTCTGCCTAATTCTGCATAAGATTGTTCTATTATTCTGGGTAGTTCTGTTTGATGTTCTGTAACATCAAATTCCCTTAATCGTTGGCGGATCGCCACTGCTGCTGCCTCCCCTTTAATATTAGATAATATTATTGTTGAGACCTGGTCAAAATTTTTCAGTAATTTCATACCTAAATTTAGAGCAGGCTCTGCCCCGTATTCGTTTTGAATTTGTTTCAGGACATCAGGTATTACTGCAATTGGTGGAATACCATGTGTTTTAGTATAGATGGCAGCAAAGACTGAGCCCCAAGTGGTGCAGTCTTCCAGTTGTAGTGTGATCCCCATTGGTAAACTGATAGTTTGGATTCTGTGTTTCTCATACGGGCTAGTATTTGGAAATATTGCTTCGATTTGAGTAATTTTTTGAGCTATCCAGACTGGAATTTGCTCACGTTTTGTGGGCATTTTTCCCATGACTGCGTATAGAGTCTGTGGTGTAATTTTTAGTGTATTCCCCTGTTGAGGAGTTTGATTTGGAAGTGTCAATGGTGGTTGGACTGTGAAAGTCCGCATGACATATTGGACTAGTTGTCTGTATATTTTGATTAACTCTGTAAGTTGAGTAAGTAATTCCTCGTCTGACATTATTTCGATGTCAGGATGAGGTGTGTAGCCGGCTAGAATAGGCCATGTTGCTCCTGGTCTACCTAGTGGACCGAGCCTGGTAATGTTTCTGTGATGTTTTAGGGCGCCTTTAAACCAGAGCTGATGCTCCTGGTATGTTAGTGGAATTTCAATATCCTCGAAAGGAATATATTCCTCTGGTGGATCATCTTCTTTGTAGAAGTGAAACATTTTTGTTACTGAATTTGATTCAGGAAATATGACCCATGAATAGAATACCTCTGTCTGAAAGGATTCGTGTGCCTCTATCACGAAAACTGCTCTACCTCCTCTTGGTGGTAGGACGTGTTTTATAAGTTTTAGAGTGATGGCTCTTCTTAAGTTTGGATGGATGTCTATAACACCCTCCTCGGTTTCATTTAAACCTGTAAAGTTAAAAGCTGTTACGACTGGTTGAGCCGCAGCTACACCGTTCTCGGTGTCATTGTCCCCGCGTGTGGACATTTGTTTTTTGAAAAATGTAGAACAAGTTTCAAGGAAACAAAAAGATAAGGTGCACAATATTTTGAACACTGTATCCTTCAACGTTGAACAAACCAAACAACTAGTATATAGGGTGCTTCCCTATTTAGTTAAGGCGGATATTTAGCCCTACCCACTCCGGACGTCTTATGGAGTATGTGAGTAGGGGTCTCTGAGAAAAGCACGAATGAGTTACTCAGAAACTAGCATTAAATTACTGCCTTACCAAACCGTTGGGCGCAATGTAGTGTAGTTCCTATTTCCCTAATAGGCTCTGCGCATTGGAATAATATAACCTATAGGTTTGACATAGGACTAAGGTCGGTATGTCCCTATCGATTATATTAAACTTAATTACCTGTGCCAGCTAGCTCAGAGGCCACTAGAAACTCCTTGAGAACAAGAAGGGAGTAGTTTCTGGCAACCGAAAAACATGACAACTTTGTTTCCCTTTAGAAGCGGAACATGTCTCAGAATCGTGGAAACAATAGATAACAGTTTCACTCATTCAATCATGCATGCTTAGTTTCTACAGAGTTACACAGAAAGGAAAGACGGGCGTTTCAATAAAAGGGTTTTATTGAACAGTCTTGTTTCTCGTGTAAGAGATATGTGCTGTTATGATCACAAGACAGTATGCAAGATAAATAATGTACAGTGTAAGCAGTAGAAATAAATAATACTGCTCTAGCATTATCTTTTAGCATATATTCACGTACATAAATAACATGAGCTAAAAATGCGAGTACTCATACGATGCGTCCCTAAACTAGTTCTACCCCAATGTACCTAACCTGGTCTAGGTGTAGGGAAAGGTAGAAGTAGGTGGAGTATTCTCTCGTCTGGTATACTAAGAGTATGTTAAGTCTAGTATGCAGAGTATGATATGCCAAGAGTCCCTCTAGGTTCTAGTCAGCTCCATACCTTGAGAATGAGAGAGGTGGGAATCTCCTGCCGGGTCTGGAACTCTAACACCCCGCGAAGGGAGTCAGAACACTGGAAGCTGGATTCGTCTGCGTGCAGGAATGACAGCGTCTTCTCAGTGCGTCAGGCCGGGATACGGGCTCCTCTGAAGTCGAGGTCTCCTCTAACTTCCTTGGGCAAGGGAAGGTATATTTATACCTGGTAGGTGTCGTGGAATGTTAGCATTGACGTGAAGTCGGACAGAGGAAGACGTCAGGAATGAACCCTTAAGGTATAACCATTCATACATAATAGATGAGTTCTTGGAGAAATCAATAGTCCTGTGCTAGGGGAACTCCCGAAGCTTAAGGGTCTGGTTTCTAAGAACTCATTGTGACGTTAGGGTGGACGGATGTCGGTGACCATGCCTGTATTTGGAGCGCATGGTTAATGCCTAAATAAGGTCAGGGATTTCTATTTCTATATTAGTGCAAAGCGAATAGTGCCTATATAAGGACATGATTCAGGAAAACCTATATACGGACCCCTAAAGCAGAATACAACACATGGTGACATTGGTATATAACTGATTGGCATATTTTGTTTACTTATAAGTCCCTTGTAAAGTGGTATACCATATACCCAGGGCCTGTAATTTGAATGCTACTAATGGGCCTGCAGCACTGGTTGTGCCAGTCACACAAGTAGAATTTCAAACCTGTTTCAGGCCTGCCATTGTAGTGCATGTGTATGCAGCTTAGGGCCACTTTGAATTGGCATTTAGAACCCCTTGGCCAAGCCTTAAACTACCGATTTATTACACATAGGTCACTCCTAGGTAGGCCCTAGGTATCCCTATAGGCAGGGTGCTGTGTAACTAAAAGGTAGGACATGTACTTTTAGGTTTTACATGTCCTGGTAGTGACAAACAGTTACATTATTTTCCTCTCATTGGCTAGCATTGGGGATTCCTAAAAACACTTTTAAGCTGAAATTCCCGATTAGAAAGGAATAGCTAAATCATGTCTATTTCATTGAAATGGTAGAAAGAAATCCTCTTTAGTGGCAAAATTGGATTTGACATTACTATTTTAGAAATGGCACTTTTAGAATTTGAACATGTCTCTCTTCTTAACTTAGCTCTGTGTGCCTGCAGCCTGTATCCAATACACATCTGGGCTGGGTGACAGCTACACTTTGTGCATTCCCTCTGGACAGCCACAAGCACAGGAAGAGTGGGTGTGACAAAGGACTCATCTGCATTCTGAGGTGTTAATTAGTTATCTTGCTTGCATTTGAATGAGAAGAGTTCCATCATTAGAACATGCATGGTATGAATTACATATGTGTGTGGCGTTGATTGTGCTACTGCTTTATGTTTATTGTTTTATTAGGGATACATGCAGCAGAACTCCAATGTCTACACTTGGAACTTTGGACAGAAAATACTTAGCATGTGTTGTTTTTGAATGTATTTTCCTTAGTGATAAATTTCAGCTGCTGGAAGGAAACCGGAAGCATTCATGTGCTGACTGGAGATTGTTAGTATACATATTCAGAAACGTTGAAGGCACGGGCAAAGAGGGCAATTGGCCAGGGCCCCCACCTCCGATTAAATATACTTTCCCTCCATATGTCCTCTGCCTATGTTATTTTTCTCATTCTAAATCTCTCTGCCTCTGCCTAACTCTAACACACATGCCAACATTTTGAAACTCAAAGGGGCCGATTCCGATCTCGCTGGGAAAGCCCTACGGCCGACTGGTGCCCGTAGAGCTTTCCGTGCGACTCGGGCTCCTGGGCTCCGAGCGACAGAGTACGATGCGCTGCAGCGCTGACGGACTCGGGTTGCTCGGAGCACCATTGAAGTCAATGGGTGCCTGGTGTACGTTGCGTACATGGGCTCCAATAGACCAAAAACGCACGTCTCGGACAAGGGTGCCCCCTGTCGCGGGGACGAATTGGTCCCGCCCGCACCGTGCAGGCATGTACAGGGGGGACCCTTGGGACCCCCCCAATGATCCAGTCATAGGGCTGCGGGTGAAGGGGGGTCTGCTACGGACCCCCAAAGTCCTCTTCCCTGATCTTTTTCGAGTCGGAGGCTCTGACTCGATCTGGCAGCTTGACGCTCGCATCGTACTTGGTCGCTCGGAAATCGGACCCATTGCGCGGTGCGCGTCGATGAAGTCAGAGTCGTCCGGAGGGCGTCGCTGACGGGTACGAGTCGGTCAGAGCGCGAGGCTATCCTCACATCGTACTTGCTCACTCGTACAGCGGTACGAGTCGTCCGGAAACGGGGCTACGAATCGGACTCGCTCGCTACGGATCCTGTTCGGTGCCCTTCCCAGCGAGATCGGAATCGGCCCCAAAGAGGGACATTTTGAAAACCAAAAGAGGGGACTTACATTTTCTCATTGACATACATTGAAGCAAATGCAATTTCAGGCTGAGACAGCTAGAAGTAAGCCCTTTTGCCTTTAAAAATTGGGAGTTTCCCAATCAATCAGGTTTGAATCTTGTTACTATGCTGTTCATGTTTGCAACTTATTGTTTCCTCCACACAATAATGGTGATATGTGTAGGGCTTTGGTCCAGTAATTTCCGACTTGCTGACTTGTGCAAATACAGTTGCTAAAACGTTTACATCTCAAGCTGCAGTTCTTGTGGTTAAGGAGCATTCTGATGAAAAATATGGTAACCGCTTCAGAATGCTACAACTTACAATTTAATTTTGTACTGTTCCACTTTGTAAGAAGAAACATTCATCCCTAAATGATGCAAAGGCTGACCTGCAGGTGGGATTTGTGGAGTTGTGTATTAGGACCCTGGGACTTCTAGATACCGTAGATGGCAGAGAGGAAATATATAAGGGAAAAAGAGGATTGTAGGACAGCCCGATAAAGGAGAAAGTTGAGTAAAGAAGTAAGTAGTGCTGAGGTCCGTGTCCGCGTCTTTTGTTCTAAAGACTTGACAAATGGTGATAAGGATGGAAAGCTACCCACCTGCATTCCTACCACCAGCCTCCCACTGCTCACTCCATTTACTGGCGGCCTACCTGGGAGTAATTTTTGGCTCCTGAACTCAGTGGCGGCCGGTAAGTTTAGGAGGAATGGGGTGGATGGGACACACATGCACACATACTTATACACACTCACAGTTGTGCATTCACATGCGCACACACACCCAAACACATCCATTCACAACACTCATTACAAAACATTAATATATACACGCACACACGCACCAAACATTAATAAAAAAAAACACACACACACTTACCTACAGCTCTGTCTCAGTGGCCCAGCCGCAATGAGGCTCCCGGATGGCGCGCCATTTCCTTGCTGCCGTCAGCACTTTTATATACCGCCAACCAATTAATTTACCACGAACTGCAGCGCCTTACTTCGCACGCTACAGAATACATCGACTGCTGGATATGGCATCCCTCAGAAGCTTACCGCCAAGCAGATGAACTGACACAGGTTCATCCCAGATCTTGATATGCTTCCACAAAATCCGAGCTGATTGCGGGTTAATTAACCCTTGAGGCCAACTTGCCATTCCCTATACTAGCAATTGCCTCATCTGACCCAATTCAAACAGGCATTTCTTCTCTCTGGCATATATTTTAAGTCCTGATGATGTTCCCCATATCCCAATGAGGAACTGAAACGTCGCCGACCAAAAAGTACCATGACTATTCCAAATGTGATTTATTGAATATATGACTAGCATGGGTACTAAAAAAATGTGGTGCTAATTCAGTATTTATATAGCCACACTGCAAAAGTCTGAGTTTTCGCTTTTTTAACTGTAAAGTTGTTTCCTCTTTTCCTGCCTTTGTGTGTTTTTGAACATTTATTAAAGTAATTGAATATATGATCCTACTACAGGTTGCCATAGAAATCATTTGTTTTCTATATGAATTATTAAAAATCTCTCTGGAAGGGACCTTTTGTTCCTCTGTAAATAACCTCACCCATGGTCCCTGTCATTTTCTTGGGTTCCCTTGTTTATGATAACACGCTGCTTTCTTGAAGCCATCCCCACCATTTGATTCAGCCAAGAGACAACACGTTGGAGCCAAGTGGTTTGCCTGGATTAAACAATTTGATGTCTTTATAGATGCTCTGGGGCAGGAGGACGATACCAAGATGGCAAAGTATCTCAAGAACCCGGTGGGTGAGGGAGTCAAGGAAGCTCTAAAGAAGCTCGTAAGTGAGAATACTGCATCATATCCAAAGGTCAGGGAAGCTCTTCCAAAGAAATTGACCCACCACCAAACGTCGACTGTGAAAGATACCTTTTCTACAAGGCACAACAACAGCCTTTAGAAACAAAGAAAAAATGTGTTGAAATGTTAGAGACACTAATTAAACACTGCCATTTTAATTACTTCAATAATGAGGAAGCTATGTGTCCTAAGATAATGGATAGATGCCTGTCTGACTCATTTAGGTGGCAAATGCTAGAAGACACTCACAATCTAGAGCAGATACTAGCAGCCGCCAATGACAAGGCGACAGAGGAATGACAGATGACTGCTATGGAAGCGGGCACACGCTCAGTGAGACAGCACTTACTATGAGAAGCACTTGCAACATGGCACAAAACAGATGAAAATACATGACCCCATAAGGGGCATAGTCATGCTATCAGTGTGGCCTCCCATTTCCCCATGAGGGAAAATGCCCTGCGCTCAGAAAAACAAGCCAAAACTGCAGGAAAGGAAATCACTTAAAGTCTGTCTGTCAGCCGCATGAAAAGAGGTAGTAGCTTGACTACAAGCCATGGAGAGAGTAGAAGGCCAGGACGCGGCATCACCATCGCAGTTCAGAAGACACCACCAAGAAGCACCAAGTTCACCACATCAAATCCATGCACCGTCACAGGTTACCCAGATGCCACTCTAGTGAGCAATTACCTGTATCACTGTTGAGCAAGAGTGAAGAGGATGGACACCTGATGATGATGTCCACAGACAAACACGAATCCTGCATGGCACCAGTCAAGGGAAAGCAAGGGGACCAAATTGTTACCTTTATCAAGCCTCTAAGGTCAACTACCTCGGATTCCTAGTTTCCCAGCAATCATGACTCATCATTTCTGTATATTAATTAAAATCATATCTCCTTACCATGACTCAAGAGATTCACAGGAAGAAATAGGCTCAGAAGATTTACTAACCTTTCTGGGGGTCACCAAGGCTGAGTCCACTTCACCGTGCCTTACAGATCAGGAACAGAAGGTCTCTGTCTTGACAGCCATCGTCTGCTCAACCACTTCAATAACAAGCTGGGAAGAGCGGGTGAATCTGCCTTTCATAAAGACCTACATTTCCCAAAACAAGATGGTGCACAAGACTTCTGTATTCAGCACATCTCGCAAGAGTTCGCAAATCTGTATATCTCAGAATAAAAAGAGTAGTATGTTAGGAAAGGCAAAACTGTGGCTGGAAGGCCCCCCAAACCAGGGATAACCTGTTTTTTTTAAAACAATCACGGATGTATGATTGGGAATGTAGAGTGTACCTGTAATGATGTGGAAGGGTCTATGATATCCCAAGACCCAAAGACTACACACAAAAATGTGGATAGGTCGCAGAGCTTCCACTAATTTGCAAAGTTTTCGCTCATGGATAGGTTTGCGAACTTGGCCAGCAGCACTAGGGAGAGGTGTGGTGCAGCGGCCAGGGCACCTGACTCCGGAGCGCAGGGCTCACGGTTAAATTCCCAGCTCCGGTGGCAGCTCTGCTCAGCACCATGTGACTCTGGGCAATAGTTCACTTAATTTCCCTGACACCCCCCAGTGCCTTGAGACACTAAGGGGTGAGTATTTCATGCTTTACAAATACCGGATTGATTTCTTGATTGAGCAGTGGGAACGGTAACATGGAATTCTAGCCATGGGAAAGTGTGCATGCCTCCATATCCTTTGTGTGTTTGTTATGGCATGATTGTGGACATGGGGGACTGTCTTCCAAGAGGCAGGGGACTTGACAGAGGTAGGGGATCTGCCAGACGCCCATCAGTTCCCAACATTATGTACCTTGAACACAGCTAAACGGCAAGGAATAGCCACCATCCAGAGGAAGGGAGAAGAGGTCTGCCACATTAAGTCAGACGGTGCACAAAACAAGTGACAACTAAAAGTAGAACCCTATACTTTTCCTCATCAATAGTGAAGCATCCATCAACATCATGCTTTTGGAGCGCTTCCAAGAACTTTAGCCACCACCAGCCCTCACACCCTATGATGTGCATATGCACACATGGGCTGAGTCCAAACTACTTGACAGTTGTGGGTCATTCACAGCAACGATACAGCACAAGACGAAGACCCTGCAAATTACTATCCATGTGTTGCGTGGCAAAGAATCTGGTGCCTGCCTCCTCAGTTTTGCAACTGCTGCGGACATGGGATTAATATCCATTAACTACCACATAAACATGACCCCAGAGATTGCATAACAATTCCAGTCACTCTTGGCAAACTGAAAAGTATGCAAGTCCAGCTGCACATTAATGAGGGCATTAGCCCGGTGACACAAATATATCAAAAGGTGCTTTCATCTCCAAAAAGCAGTGAAAAACAAAATAACCAATCTACTGAAGCTGGTCATCATTGAACCATCAAAAGGCCCACCTCATCGGTTTCATCCAGAGTTGTTGAACCAAAAAAGACAACAAAGTATTTGTACACAATTACGCTGATTTGCAGGAACCAACAGAGTGATAGAATGGGAAAGACACTCTGGCCCACACATAGCTGACATGATCACTCAACCGAATGGCATAAAAATCTTTTCCAAACTTGGCCTCCATAAAGCGTACCACCAACTAAAACTGGAAGAGAACTTCAGGTAAATCATTTTTTCACAACCCACGTGGGACTTTCCAATACAAACAAATACATTTTGGCATTTCATCAGCGGCTGAAATTTTTCAAGACATCATTCCCCAGATCATCCAACCGGTCCACAATGCCATAACTACAATGATGATCTTCCAGTCTTTGGAAAGACATGAAAGGTGCACAACAAAGTACTCCTCCAAGTATGTCATTTACTCACTGAAGTGGGACTCATGCTCAATGCCAGTAAATCGGAATTCCACAAGTCACACCTCAGATTTCTGGCCACAAAGTCTCAGCTGAGGCCATGACACAAGACCCTGACAAGGTGAAGGCACTACAGGAGACACAAACCCCCAAAAGATGTGGCCATGCTATGCTAATGTCTTGTCATAGTCAGCCATTACACTAGGTACATCCGTGACTTTGCAACCTTAAGCGTGCCGCTGCTTCACGTGACAAAACAGAAGGTGGACTTCCAGTGGTCACCAGAATGTGGGAGCAGCTTCCAAAGCATCAAAACTGCCATTGAAACTGCCACAGTTATAGTGTACTTCAAGTCCAAACTCCACATGGAAGTCACAGTGGATGGCAGCTGGGTGAGGCTTGGTGCCGTTTTGGCACAATACAGTGCCAGGAGCCCTGAGACATGCAGTCGCACACACTAGCAGAAGCTTGTCTGATGCTGAAAGGGCTTATTCACAACTGGAAAAGGAAAGTCTTGTGGTTGTTTGGGTGTGAAAACACTTTCACATCTTCCTCTATGGAAAGCCCTTTACCATCTTTATGGATCAAGAAGCACTCCTATCTTTGGCAACCCCAAAGCAAAGATGTCCCACTGGATTGAATGATGGGGGTTGTGACTACAAGAATACAACTATAACATTGTTCACAAACCAGGGAAAGAAAATAACCCCGCAAACTACCTCTCCATAGTCCCTCAGCAAGCGACAAAGATTAAAGCACCCATGGCTGAAGAATACCCCCACATCATACTACACTCAAGCACTTCCCGGCTCTCTCCATCCCTCAAATTGCTGCCTCCACTCAGACTGACGAGGGATTAGCAGAGGTAAAATGCCTCATCCACATGCAGATGTGGAATGCCAAACTTAAAAAGAGAGGAGACAAAAATGACATCGCAGTGTTACACAACCTCCAAGAGGGACTAGCCATTACGGATGAGGGTATCATTCTCAGAGGGTCATGAATCATGCTTCCCAAATGCCTATGACAGAGTTAAACTGGCTCATGAAGGGCACTGTGGCATCGTGGCCATGAAATGATCCTTATGAGAACAGATATGGTTTCCGAAACTAGATGAGAGAGTCGAGAACGAGTTGAAAACGTGAACACCATCTATGACTCAGCAACCACTAACAATGTCAGACCTCCCAGAAGATGTGTGGGAATGCATGAAGGTTGACTTCTTCGGCCCTCCTACAAATGGCAAATACTTGTTAGTCCTGATTGATGAACAATCCTGTTTTTCACTGATCAAAACCATCTCATCCACTGGACACGCCAAGGTAACAAAAGCTTCAACAACATCTTTGCAACACGGTAAATCCCTAAGATCCTGAAGTCAGACAACAGACCACCTTTCACTAGCAGAGGGTTCAAGGAGTTGCTATCCCACCTGGGAGTGGAGCACAGATGGATCACTCCACTGTGGCCCCAGGCAAATGGAGTGGTTGAAAGCTTCATGGGTACTCTCAAAAGAACTGTCCAGAGGGCACATGCTGAAGGGATAAAAGTAGACCAGGCTCTGTGTCAGGTTCTGTGAGCCTACTGACCCACCCCTCACTCCACAATAGCAGTGAGCCCCGGCATGCTCATGTTTGGTCGAACAGTCCACTCAAAGCTCCCCCAATGGACAGAAGAATGCCAGGTAGACATTTGCATGCTATGAATCACCAATGCTGCCAAGAAGGAAAAGATTAAAGCCTATGCGGACACTAAGAGAAAGGCAAGAACACCCCACAGGGAAAAGGAGAATGGGTATGGTCCGACTGCGGCAATATCTGACGCTGACGCTCATATTGATGTTGAACCCTTGCAGATAATGGAGAGACAACAGCAATCAGACCAGGTATATCCATCACACCTGATCTGTCACACATCCAAAGAGCACCTCACCCATCAGAACCATCAAGCCAAAACTAGGATCTGGCACCGGGGTCTTCGAAGCCTGATGACTCAAGCCAAGAGAAAAGGGAAATGGATTAAACCAGTGACTGCCAACAAACATCTTGAGGTCTGGACATCTGGTAAAGAGGTTGTGTAGGCTGATTGAGGAGATCTAGCATTGGTGCCTGAAAACTGACCAGGTTTTTAATCTGGGGGAGGTCTGGAGTAGGGCATTAGGACCTTGTGACTTCTAGATGCCCTAGATGGCAGGGAGGAAATATGTCAGGGGAAAAAGTAGATTGTAAGACAGGCCGGGTACAGGAGAAATTTGAAAAAAGAAGTCAGTTACACCAAGCCCCGTGTCCATCTCTTTTGTTCTACAGACATGACAGGCTTGATGCATCTTGTGCATTATTAGGTTGCTGAAATACTGTGTTTATCGCTCTAGTACCTAGCCTCTGGAGTCTTTTCAAAGACTCAGGGGACAGACAATGGAGAGGGTGTTGTGAGAGAGTGCTTCAATGATTTGTTTTGTAAATGTGTTGTGTTTGGGGATATGCTGCCTTCCCTCTCCTTACTTTACAAACAAACCAGGCAGCCAAAACTTTTGAGTCCCTGTTGTTCTTCAAGAATTAATACCTGGGCAAAAATACTGTAGCTTCTAAAAAAAAGATAGTGGGCTCTATTCACAAATGTAAACTGAGACGAAAGTCTAACTTTACAACTTTTGATATTCACAACGGATATTTATGAGTAGTAAAGTTAGACCGTTGTCTCAGTTAAACTTAAGTTTTGGTCTTAAATTTAATTGAGACCAAAACTGAGACAAAAGTTTCACTTTACTACTCGCAAACGCCCTTTGTGAATTCCGAAAGTCATAAAGTTAGACTTTCATGTCAGTTTACCTTTGTGAATCAGGCCCAGTGTTTTTTTTTATTTTAAGGCAGGGAGTACTGCAGCACAACCCATGCATCTCTCCTGTCACAATGCAAAAGGCAAACAGTCATTAGCTGCTTGTTTTGGAGAAAGTGTTGAGGTGTACAACTTGCTGGATCATGTGGATTAATTTTTTTATGCTATTTACTGAGCTCCAGCTTGTACTTACAAAGACAAAATACAAACAACACTTATAAAAGGAGAGCTCTTGTATCAGGGATTATGGACATTGCTATTTACATAATTGTGTTGTGATTCGGTCTCATGTGTTGTTAGCTTCATTTTATACAACAATTTCAAAACTGCAAGTATCATCAGTATATGGCTGCGGAGGCGTCAGTCACTTGCCTGAGACTTGTGGCTGCGGTACATAGTCTTAGGGCTATTGAACCATGTCCATATTTTTATGATGCTGTGATTGGTCCTGTGTGCGTCCTCCTTATACTTTCTAAAAGTATCTCCTAGCTGCTGTTGATATGAGCTGTGTCAGGACTGTGTTCTCTGGTGGATTGGCCACTGGTTCTGTGCTTAGACTGCCAAGTTGCTTCCTTTGGATAAACCTGTTTTCAGAAGACAGGCGCCAACTTTCAGATTTCTCCCTAAGCTATAGGGAATGACCGCTGACTTCTCTGCCACCTACACAAGTGACATAGTCAAAAATAATGTCACTAGAAGTGACATCACTGGTAGTTAAACTGCCACTAGTTTTCTGTGCCATATGGTCTGAGGAATTCACAGAATACCACACTATACCAAAGTTCCTACGATACCACCCATAATCAGCTATTCGTATTCAAAAATCATCCCACGTCATTCATCTTGTACAAAAAAATAGAGAATGCCAGAAACAGATACAAGGATATAAAGAGCACATGATCCAGACAAGATGCAGCTCACTGGCTGTCATCCTGAAACTCATAAAATTCACGAAACAAATTCTCCCTCTACTATATTTTTATATTGCACAATATGTTCAGTGTGTAAGAATAAATGTATACAGCTCGAAAATATATAACTTTGTCTATGAACAAGTCACTCAATGAATTAGGATCACAACTACGTGCCAGAACCCTTGGTGGGCTAGTATTTATTAGCAATTTATATTTGCAATTATATAGCGTGGACATGGCCCGAAGGCATCAGAGAGCTTTACAACAATCAGGATACAGGGGTTACAGCAGGTTGCAATAGTAAATAAGCTCAGGTGTTTACATTGGTGGGTGTGTGCTAGAGTTATCACAAGAAACAGTTACAGCAAATGGGAAGGAGAAATACACAGTTAAAGCATCAATTTAGATGGTGGGCTCGTATAACGAGGGCAGGTCAGATCGCAGTGGGGAGAGTGCTTAAGTTGGGTCAAGAGTGAATTAACCAAGATGTCTGTCAAAAAGGAGGACTGTGAGGTCCTTTTTGAAGGTTACTAGGCAGGTGGTTAGATGGAGGGAGGTAGGCAGAGAGTTCCAGATTCTTGTGGCACTTCCATAGAAAGAGTGGTTCATGTATCGTTCTCGTCTGAAGGTGGGGGGGGGTTCCAGTAGCAGGGATTCAGGATTTCTGGATTCCCTATTTGCTCCAGATAACTTCAGTTTCTTGTTTAGATAGGAGGGTGAGGAGGAGTGCAGCGCTCTCTGGGTAATGCAAGTGTGTTTGAATTGGCCCGCGCTTCAATGGGGAGCCCGTAGAGGGTTAGCAGGGCAGGGGGAATGTGGTCAATTTTCCTGAGACCTAAAATGAAGCCTGCGGCAGTGTGTAATGTTGCTCTCAGTGGGCCTAGGTGATTCTTGGGAATGCCTGAGAGAATGGCAATTCCATAGTCTAGTCTAGGGAGAACGAGAAACTGCACCACTATTTGGAGGTCTTATTCTAGAATCAATTGTGTGATGCCCAAAGCTGCCTAAGTTGGTGTCATGCACTGTTGGCCATGGCTGTGATGTGGCTGTGAAGATTGAGATGATTATCAAGGGTGATGTCAAGTGATCTGGCAGGGCAACAATTCAGGGTGGGAAGTTTGGGCATCCATTCTTGTACTGGCCCATTTGTTTTCGAGGAGACATCAGAAGAAATTCCGTTTTAGTTTGGTTGAGTTTTAAATGGTGGTTGGACATTCAGTTTTGAATCTTTAGGAGTGTTTTTGAAAGGAGGGCAAGGTCTTTCAATTTGGATGTCATCGGCTTCACACATAGAGGTTCTAGGTAGAGGTTTAGGAAGGTTGGGAAAATGATCAAGCCTTGACGTACCCCATGGTCTTGAAAGCGAGTTGTCCAATTTTACAATTTAGTAATGGTTAGATAGGTATTAGCAGAACCAGTTGAGTACAGTGCCTCCACATCACATACAAAGTTCAAGAGTATGAAGGAGGACCAGATCGTTGACAGTGTCCAATGCAGCAGATAAATCCAGGGGGAAAAGGAGTAAGGAATTGGCAGAGTCAAGGATTCTGAGGGAGTCATCAAGTATTTGGAGGATTGCAGCTTCTGTACTGTGATACTGGTGGAAACTCGATTGGAGAGACTGTTTGTTCAAATGTATGAGGTGAGAAGTGGGGCATGGCTTAGACGGCTGCAAAATGGCCGCACTTTAAGTGGGCTCTGCCGGCCAAGCCAAATATCTGCCATAATCCTGCGGACCAGGGGCGTCTTCGACCTCCTTCATCACTGCGTGGGCTTGCCTACTCCCCGGAGAGCCGAACGGCGGCCCCGTTTTGCCCGCCATTGCACGGTAGTGGAGTTATCTACGTCGGAGGCCGCGGGGACGAATATCCAACATGGCGGCCCCCGCTGCCTAGGAGAAAGCAGCGGGTCGGGCGGCCTTGCGGCGTGAACACTGTAAGTGGGTGCACAACTGCACCTACCTTCGGGAGGCATTCCGGCGGGACGCGCCTCCGCTGCAGCCGCAGTGACACCTGTGAGCAGCAGCCCTAAGGATGTGCGGGGCTACGACTGGCTTCCCCAGAGCTCGCTGGTCCCAGGTGAGAGGCGCTACCTATTGCGGCGGGGGGAGCCACGGGCGGGACGGTGGTGCGGGCGTCGTACCGCGGGCATTTGACAGACGTGGCTCGGTGTGGGGAGAGAGCTCTCCCTCCGAGTGCTTGCGTGTCTGCGGACCCTGCGATGGGGGCACCACGCCTCCCTGGTTTCCCCGCTTGAGGTGCACCCCGCTGTGGAGTGCGGTGCCCGCTTGAGTCTACCACGCGTTTGAGCCCACCTGCAGCCCTCTAAGTGTACGCAGGGCCACCATTGAAGCCTGGGCCTCTCTTCCCTGTGCTGATTGCTGCAAAGGCCCTGCCGCCTGGCTCGAAAGCCCCGTGGCTTATCTGGCGCCCGCTGCGTTGATTTCCCTGCATCGCATCTCCTGCTGGGAATGCCTGGTTGACTGCATGGTGGCCTGGCTGGCTTTGGCTGCCACATAGCCTGTGATCCTTGCTCCTGGGTCTGCCTGGGCAACGCCTGCTTGAGGGCTGTGCCAACACCTGCCACATTCTATCTGCTGCCATCATGAAGCTGCGCCCTACGGGCATTATATGCTCCCTGACTGTGTTCTGCTCTGCGAGGCCTAAATTTGAAACCACGGCCCGCTCCACTTGCGGGCCCATCGGCCATTGGGACAGAGGCTCCTTCCCTCGGAAGTTTGTGCTGGTGTTAAGACACCTCGGGGCTTGCGCTCTGTCATTTGCGTGCACCTGCTGGACTCTACTGTCTCTGAGGCGTTGGGCATTGTTTACCCCTGCACCGGTACTGGTCCCGCTTGGCCAGCAACATGGGCAAGACAGACCCAAAACAGTCCAAGATCTCTTTTGAACATAGGCGCCAGACCAGACAGGATGAGCCTGCGCATGATGCAGCAGACCAATCCACTGAAACTGAAACCGCCGAGTCAAGAGACGACGATCTAAAAGCACTCCTGCTAGACGTCAAATCCAGCCTTGGCACGATTGACTCTAAACTCGACCGCCTAACTGCATGCCTAGACCAGGTAAAAGCCAGAGTGGACACACACGACGCTCAGATAATGCAGCTAGAGGCATGCATGTCGGGGTGGAAGATTCTGCAGCAACTGACAAGCAACAGCTGCTTAGGATGGACAAGGTGTGGACCTGATCAAGGCGAAAAGTGAGGACTTGGAGGCGCGCTCCAGGAGGGGCAACATTCGTATTACTGGTCTGCTCGAGTCCACAAATATTGCGAGGATGGAGGACTATGTTGAGACACTCTTGCGGGACCTCTTTGGTAATGTGCTCTCCTCTGTATTTATTGTGGAATGGGCCCATAGGTCCCTTGGGCCGCGTCCCTCCCCGGGAGCTCCGACCCGCCCGATTGTCGCCAAGTAGTTGAACTACCGCAACGCTGTTCTGCGAGCGGCGCGGGAGATGGTCGAGGTGCGGCATCAGGGGAATCTCCTTTCATTCTATCCAGATTTCACCCTGGCAGTACAGGCAGCCAGGCGAGAATTCCTCCCTGCTAAAAGAATCCTTCAAAAGCTTGAGGTTCAATATGCCTTGATATACCCTGCCAAGCTTAAGGTCCTGAGTGGTTCCCAGGCGCAGTTCTTTGGAGACCCAAAAGCCGCGCTATCTTTTGCCAAAAAGTTAGAATCGACAAAGCGCACTGCAACCAAAAGCCTTGTTAACGCTGAACTTGGACAGTTAAGTGACAAGGACTAATTTGAAATGCTGGGCTCCATTCATTATTTTGCCATGCTTTGCCCTGGTTGACGCATGTTCTGGTGTTACGATGTCTCTGGCTTCCTACTGTGTCCTGCTCTTGGGGTGACACGGTCCATCTTGGGCGTGGGGCACTGTCCCTTGGTTCCCCCTGAAGATTTGCCTGGTGCTTGGTGTTGCAGTGGGACTAATGATTGGGACTCATGCTAATGATTCTTCCGGGGAAGGTCACCTCCACGTATGAAGGTTCTTTGCATGATCTAGATCCGCACAATGCTGTGGCTTGGCCACCCTGTCACTTCGACAGGGGTGTATGCCGGGTGGAACCATGCCCTCTTGGGATAATTCCTGTTCCTGCCTGTAAATTTCTTTCTCCAAGTTTTGGTAACCTGGGTGGGGGGGGTTGTTTCTCAGCCTAATTGGGGGGTTGGAGTGGGTGGTGGGAGGGTTGGGTTCTCCCCTAAGGAGTCGGTGCCTCCCTCAATAGGTCTACTGTTATCTCTGTTTTAATTAGTTTTTGGCACACGATCATGTCTCGCATCATGTAACACATTGCTCATCGCAGCACCATTTGCGGTCCGCGTCACTGCACTGCACGGGCTTTCCATCATTGACTCACTCTGCACTTTCTCATGACAGACACCACATTTTATACATTGAACATTAGAGGCCTCAGTGACCATCGCAAGGCACGCCTCATGCACGTGCAGCTCATCAGGCACCAGGCGGATGTCTGTTTCCTCCAGGAGATGCACCTCCTTCCGGCCACCGCCTCTAGGCTGAAGTCACGGCACTGGGGCGACTCTTATTCCTCCTTCTATTCTAACTATTCCTGTGGCGTTTCTAATCTCTTCCGTAGGGGTCTCCCCTGGCAAACCACCCAATCTCTCATTGATACCGAGGGAAGATATGTGCTCCTTGCTGGCACTCTGTATAACCAGCCACTGATTCTAGCAGCAATATATGGCCCTAACTCCGACGATCCTGACTTCTTCACACGCATTTGGCAGCTCATCTCCTGCCTTGGACCTCATCCCGTGCTCTGGGGAGGAGACTTTAATATTGCTCCAATGCCGGCACTTGAACGCTCGGGTGGCCACACCCAGCACCCTCACGCCACATCTCTGCTCCATTCCATTACATCGGACAACTTTTTGCTGGATGCATTGTGGCACGCACATCCCCACAGGCCTGAGGGCACCTGTGTCTCAGGTTCGCAGGGCTCATGGTCTCACCTAGATCTGTGGATTACCACACGCGACATATCCTCCTGGACCACTTCGGTGGATCACATGGCCCGCACCCTCTCTGACCATGCCCCTGTGCGCCTGCAGCTCCCGCTCATACTGCGGCACGCGTTTGCCTGGCGTCTGCCCCCCAATGCCCTTCGGGACGCCGCTTTCCGCGAGGAAATTCGCAGTGCGATAATCACCTACTTTGAACTCAATGTTGGCTCGGTGGAGTCGCCCTCCACCATCTGGGAGGGATTTAAGGCTGTTATTTGGGGGGAGTGCATCGCCAAGCAGTCTGGGGTGCGTAGGTCTATCTGGGGCACTCTCGACCGTTTGGAAAACGAGATTAAAACCCTAGATCTTCAGCAATCTCGGGATCCATGCCCCGCCACACTCGCGCTGATCAGAGCCAAGCTTTCTGAATTCCACGAGGAGGCTGACAGGGAGATCGCGTTTCTGGGTCGGGAGGCGCGCGCAAGATGCTATGGCGAGGGTGAAAGGCCTGGAAAGACTTTCGCGAACCTCCTCAGACAACTGCACGCCTCCTCTTACATAACGGCACTGAGTGACGAATCCACTGGCAGAACAACCTCTCCTACAGAGATCATTGCCAGAATCTCCACTTTCTACTCCTAGCTATATTCTGCTGGCGAGGCGGCCCCCCGGGAGGTCATGAACCAATACTTTGACACCATCGAGCTCCTTTGGCTCAGTAACAATCACCGGGACTATCTCGATGAGCCATTCACTCAAGAAGAAATTTCCACCATTATCGCAGGCCTCCCGGGTGACAAGGCTCCCAGGTCCGATGGTCTCACCCCTGCTTTCTATAAACAATACGCACCTCTTCTCGTTCCCCACTTAGCCACCATGTACAATGACTCTCTGGAACGTGGCAGCTTCCCGCCATCTTTACGTGAGGCTCTGCTCACCCTCCTCTTGAAGCCCGACAAACCGCCGGACTGCTGTGATTCATACCGTCCCCTATCCCTCATCAATACGACAATAAAATCTATGCCAAATTACTCGCCACTCGCCTCCTCCCCCTCATGTCCCTCATTGCTCGCCCGGATCAATCTGGGTTCATTCCGGGGCGCGCCACCTCTCACAATTTGCAAACTATCTTTTCGGTTCTCCATCAAATCAACCCCTCCCTACCGGCCGTGGCGGCATTACTGGATGCCATCAAGGCCTTTGACACCTTGGAGTGGCCCTTCCTCTTTTACGTTGTCCCTTGTCGGGGATTCAGTCCAGATTTCGTACGCAAAATACAGCTACTATACACGCTTCCCACAGCTCGCATCAGGGTGAATGGGCAGGTCACCGACCCTATTACCATCTCGAGAGGTACCAGATAAGGGTGTCCCCTTTCCCCTATGCTTTTTGCCATTGCCATGGAGCCCCTCGCAGCATGCCTGCGCCAACATCACACTCAGCGGGGCATTGGATTCTCAGCGCGCCCTCGTCACATCCATGTATGCGGACGATTTCACTTTGTACATCCGTGATCCCCAAGAAAACCTAGCTCCTATGACTAGGAAGATTGTGCAGTTTGGGTGCCTCTCTGGAATCCAGGTCAACTGGAGCAAATCGGTGCTTTCCCTCTAACAGATGCTACGAAGCCATTCACTCCTGATTATCCCTTTGTCTGGGTGTCTGGTCCTACTAGGTACCTTGGCGTCTGGTTCAGCAGGGATGTGGACGAACTCTGGAGGTCTAACTTTGGTCGGGCAATGGACTGGCTAGAGGCTAAGATCCACATGTGGCAAAAACTCCCTCTATCATTGGCCGGGCGCATCGCCAAGATGGTCGTACTTCCCAAATTTTGATATCTCTCTTTAAATATCCCCATCCCCCTCACATTGTATTTTTTCGCAAGCTCTGCTCCAGCATCATCGCTCAGATATGGGCTGGACATCAACCCAGAATCGCTTATGATATACTTACTCTACCTCTAGCCCTTGGCGGTATGGGAGCTCCAGATTTTAAGCTTTATGCGTTATGCACCCAAGCCAGCTTTCTCCATTTCTGGCTGCACCCTACACCATTTCAGCCCCACACTGCGGTCGAGACTGACCTTGCTGCCCCATGGCTGCTTCAAACTGCCCTATTCCTTCCACCTAAGCCCCCCTGGGACGAGATAGATACGGTTGAATGCTTGCGATGGGCCTGGGACAGGCTGCGCAAATATACCGGCGCCATCTTATTGCACGCATCCTCCCTGAAACTCGCTGGCAATCCTGTGTTTCCCCCATTGCAGACAGCAGGCATGGATCGTCAATCTGCTCAACTGGGCCTCAACACTGCAGCAGACATTTATCCCGACAATACATTCTTCTCTCTCTCTGACAGCGCGACCCCTCTCGACAAGCTGCTGTACTATCAGATTAGGGTGACGTGTAGGGAAGCTAACCCCACGTTCCCGCAGGCCCCCCAGGCTAACGCTGCCCTTTAGTTTGTACACTCATCCAGCTCCCCGTGGAAGTTGGTCACTAGATTATACGCTCTCACCTTGGCCGCCTCCTCCATCAACACTGAGCGCGCCCACACAGCGTGGAGGGAGGACTTGGGAAGGGACCTCTCTCCTGAGGAATGGCTTTATTGCTGCAATCAGACAAAGCGCCTCTCCCCTAATTACCGTCTGAGGCTCATTCATTTTAAGTATCTACATAAGCTCTACCGCACCTCTGCCTCCCTACACAAAATGGGCTTAATTGATAATGACAGATGTGTGCGCTGCGCGGCTCCAGGGGCGGACTTCGCACACCTGGCTTGGGTGTGTCCCGGGGTGGCACTGTTCTGGCAGGGGGTGGGCACCGCTATCAGCGACATTACACTTAAGCGTGTCACCCAGGACCCGCTGCTGTGTCTCCTGGGCTGCGTTAAGCATTTGTCGATATCAACCGCAAGCTGATTGCGATGCTGTTGGTGCTTGCTAAATGCAGGGTGGCCATGCATTGGGGTCGTACACTAGCTCCCACGGTTAAAAATTGGCTCGACGACGCAGCCCACTGCCAGACACTCCTTGGCGAGTTTTGGAATTTGATGCCTGCACCCAGCAGACCCCCAGATATTTGGTCCCCGCTTGTTTCCTATCTCCAACGCTTGGCTGCCCCAGAGAGCCCAGCGGCAGCCTCCCCAATGCTGCCGTGCGAAATGCCCAGATTGAGGATGTTGACCCCATCTCCCCCCCCGGGCAGGATTGTTTGTGCCTATTCTGCTGTGCATTGATTACTATTCAATTGCTGATGGACTGTATCTGTGTATTTTCCTGCAGCATGTGACACTACTGGAAATGTAGAAGATACTGCATTAATGCTGTGATGTCAAGCTGTAATGTGCCGTGTGCCTTTTTATTTAATAAAGGTTTTTGAAAAATTTAAAAAAAAAAAAATGTATGAGGTGAGTTGGGATAACTTGCCTAAAAATGGGAATTTGGAGAGTGGGCGGTAGTTATTCAGGTTCTCTGGATCAAGAGGATGCTTTTTCAAGAGAAGGGTGATTTGACCCATTTTTATGCATTCTGGGAAGAGTCCCATATTGAGAGAGGAGATCACCATGGTGGTCCATAATGTGGACAAGGTGTGTGGCAAGAGATTTGCTGCATGGTAAATTGTCAACCGTTTCAAGGGAGTCATTGATGGGCAGCGAGATATGATTTTCTCTGACTTTCTTATCAAAGCAGTCCACGAAGTTCTTGCAAAGGGCCATGGATGACTTAGGAGCTGAAGTGGTGGAGGGGTTAGTTGTTTGTGCAATGATCTTGAACAGGCGCTCTTTGCAGAATTAACAAGGGTTCCGATATGGGAGGATTTAGCTTTGAGGATTTGGTCTTTGTATTGTTTTCTCACTATGCAAAGCTTAGTCAGACTGAGATGAGATGGTGCTTGTATCCCTTCTTTCACATATTTTCTGATAAGCTTTCTTTCTTCAAAAGCTCTTTAGAGAACCATGGCCTGGATGGTTTTGGTCTAGATAATTTGCCCTTCAGGGGTGCACTATTGTTGATAAGGGATTCTATGCAGAAGTTGTATTCGTTGTGGGCTTGTTAATGTCCAGATGAGGTGTAATCGAAATTAGGGGGGGAAGGGCCATGATGGCCATGGCTTCTGTGTCAGGTTGAATGTTTCCCTGAACCATAGTTTCTCTTTCTCGGGTTGTCCGTATGCTTTGGTATGCGTGCCATTTAGGGAGAATGGAATCTGCATGTGATCAGACCAGTCAACTGGGATGGGGTCTTATGTCTTTAGGTAGGGTGAGTTGGAGATTATCAGATCCAGAATTGTGCCTTTGTGGTGACTGGGTTTATGGCATTGTTGTTGTAGATCTTTGGCATTGAGAAAGGTTGTAAAAGAGTCCACATAACTGTTGCCTACACCTCCCCAGTGGATGTTGAAGTCACCAATGAAGATATTGTCGACTGAGCTGATGAGTTGCGAGGTGAAGGTGTTGATTTGACCCGGTGGGTGGTAAATCAGATTCAATCTGCAGTTGGAGGCCGTGGATGTAGAAAGTTCCACTGGCATGCATATGAAAGACTGAAAATGAGTCACTGGGAGGGGCTGCCATCTTAGGGAGTTTTGGTGAATGAGTGCGAGACCTCCACCATGTCCATTTTCCAGGTCGCTATGCAAAATGGAGTAGTTGGGAGGAAGAAGAAGGTCTAGAGCATGGTTAGAGTTGACTGTAGCTCAACAATTGTGTAGCATGCAGTTCAGGGATAAGCTGTTGTCTTTCTGGCTTGGCAGTTCCAGGAGGGTAGTTGGGATCTGTCTCAAGTTCAGAGGGGGTGAGCATGCACTGGGATGGTGTGTGTAAGTTTGAGTGCAGTCAGAGATGATGGTGGAAATCGGGTGACCCGCTGTGGGAAGATAGGAGGAGGAGGTAGCGGAATTTGAGACGTTGTTACTCTTCAGGAGATGGAGTAGGCCTGAATTATCTAGGGGTGATTGAGTCTGTTTGGATGGTAAGTGGCAGCCTCTCTGTATGCTGGACTGATGTGGGAGTAGGGTCCACAAGGGGTGATGAGGGTAGCAGTGACGAGATGCCGAAGCGAGGATGTCCATTCTTTGAGAGAGGTGTGAGAATGAGGAAAGGAGCTTGTTGATCAGGGGACAGTTATGTTCAACAGTTTTGGGAGGATTCTGGTGGGCTGTCAGGAACAGACTCTGGGGGGCTGAGGTGCAGGTAGGGGGAGGAGCTGGTTCTTGGTATCGAGTGTAGGGATATGTTAGGCAAAGGGGCGAAGAAGGTAGGGAGAAAGGGGGACACATGTGGGCCAATGGAGCGGAATAAAAGGGGTGGTGACAGCAACTGGGGTGGAAGATAATGCTTTGTGTGAGGTTCGGGAGGAATGGTGTGGGGTGGCCTGTGGGGGGGTGTTGAAGGTCTGGTGTTTGCAGTAAGCTATGGGCTGCAGGAGGGCTATCAGATTGTAGGATAGTCCAGGGAGAGAGGTGTTGTCTGGGTGGGCCATCAGGGGAGGAGAATGGGTGAGGGGTGAAGCCAAAGGGAGAAAAGCATTTGAGTTTTCATCCAAAGGGGACGTTAAAGAGAGAGGAGGAAGGGAGAGTATTGCATAAGGACCTGATACATAGGTTAGTGTTGTGTGTGAAGAGGAGGAGGTCAGTTTTGAGGGAGCCCTTGCGTTGGCAATGGTATTGGTCTACAAAGAGGGTTTCCGGGAAATCGTTAAAGGTCCTGTGTTTCAGGTTTTTCATTCCATATTTGGAAAGCTTTGGCGGATATTTGATCTTGAAAGCATTGGCGCCAGATCTGGAAAGGGGCGATGGGGGAAGCTGATGGCAATGTTTGTCATCATCATGTTGGAGACTGATGCCACTTGGTAAGTTATGGGTATGACCTAGGCAACCAATGCCAGGGTAAAGATGGTAGTCACATGGTCATCCACAGCTTTGTGAAGCTCACTGCGATTTCAGGGAACAAAGGAAAGCTCATTTAATAGCCTTAGGAAGAGAGGTAGATGTGACTAGGATCCCAGAGTCATTGATAAGATTAGCTGGTGGCATTGGGCAGTTATCTGGGGTAGGTGTTGTGTGTTTATCGCATGGCCTATTGTCGTTGTCCCTATGCTAGCCTAACTGTGCATGTTGTAGGGCACTTTTATTTTGCACACATTAGTACATAACCTGCTTGCCTTTGTCCCACATTGTATTTTCACACAGAGCCTGCAAATGTTTTCGTATTGTATTATTTTCCTGGGATTTAGTCTAAACACACTAGACAAGGTCAAACAACAATACCCCTTTTTATTCTCTCTGGTCAGACACTAGCACTTAGACATAACAAGATAATGCAGGTGTTGTTTGTGAGCACACATGTTTTGTCATATAACTGAGGACACAAGTTCTCAAACACACACTGAGCGAAGGTCCTAATGCAAGAGTGCTGCGTCAGCTGAGATTTAGAACATCTACCTATGTATGCTAAGGTACTGGGCCCGCCACTAATCCCAGCGATCTATGATATATAATCATTTAGCTTTAGTAGAAAGGGGGAGGGTCAACTAATCTGTCTTATAACATGACAGGGCATTTTATGAGATATGGTTTGTTAACCATGCTTATGATATTCTTATTCTTGGTATGCATTTGTTGTCTAATTGTGGCGCAAATACTGCCTCTTTGAGCATGATAGTTTAAACTTCCTTTGTGTCTCTTGTTTATCTTATTGTGGACAAGTATAAGTGAGAGATTGAGAGGGTGTGTTCTGTTACCGCGATCCCTGAGAGGGTCGAGAGTGTTGTGTTCTGGGTTGCCAATACACTTGTTTCTCTGGAAAGGTCAAAAGGGCAAGTGAGGCAGTATAGCCAGTAGCACTCTGGCTCATAGGCACTGAGGTGGTATGGTGACTCATTCGCTAGTACATACTGATTTCTATGATCCCAAGCATAGTTCTGTTTCTAAGCAGAATCCCTGCAACATAGGAATGTAGGTTAGAGAAGTACTGGTGAGCCTGTGTGTGGGAAAGTTCATGACTTCCTCTAGACCATTGAGAACAGGTCATGACTTTCTCTAGACCATTGAGGAGGGGGCCTAGTATCCACAAGGCCACCAGAGGCAGGGAGCGCTGACATGGAGGCCTAGAGCTTGGTGTGTGGTCTGAATGAGGTAGGCTCCTCATGCCACGGCTGGCCCACCGTGTATAGGTCAGGCATCATGCCTGTAACCTGAGTGTGCAGTTGTGGAGGAGGTTTCATAGAGACCCCTCTATGATCCTGCTGCACTTCTCAGAGGACAATGTTGCCACTGGCACTTAAGGGAGGGCCCCCAGCACTGCCTTCATCTTCATAACCTCACTGCCATTACAGGGTCAGACAAGCAGCCCCTGCTGCTTGATTACTGATCCAAATAGAGTCTCCAGCTTGCAGGTCTTGTCAGCAGGTGAACACAGGTAGCAGATTGTACTGCAGTACCTTTAACGTCTTTGATATGAGGTATACCAGATGTGGTCACAGGTGGTGCGAATGGAAAGAGCCAGAGGTGGTAATGAAATCAGGCTTGGCTGCCCCCCTCTCCCTCTGACATCTTAAGGTTCGACATTGAGTGGATCCGCGCCGCCTGGACAAGGGGTGACTCTTCAATTGTTAGGTCTCTCAGTACTGTTTGCAGTGAGCCAGCAATGTCCCCATCCAGCTGGATCTGTGAAGGGGTTGAGGGGTCCACAGTGGCAGAAGGTGCTGATCGTTGGATTCAGCGGACTGCCATCTTGAAGTCAAGCATAGGCTATTGCGGTCGTTATTGGGAGGATTGGGGGCAAAGGTCCTCGCTGAGACCCCCCACCATCTGGAGAAGCATCAATCACTGCGACAGCTGAACTACCCAGGGATCAAGGTTGATGCACGCCACCTCCCCTCAGGCACAGTAATATTGAGCTTGGGTGCGGGCCTCCCATTTCTGCAGTGCCTCACTCACCGGGGGTCCGTGAGGGTACCGGGAGTCTCCTCTTCTCATTAGCACTGATCAAATCACCTCAACAGCATATTATGACTTCAGTTGAGGTGCAGTGTGGAGGCTCACAGTGAGTTGCAGCTCTGAATGTGTGTCCAACGCGCTCAGGCTTTGGCCCGCCTAGTGCAATCGATGCATTTGGCCCCGGGCAACTCGTGCCATCTGAAGAAGGGGAAGGGCTATTAGAGTAAGTTTCACATCTCATGAGTCGTGTGATTTGAGGTTTTATTTTGAAAAGTAACATCAATCCTGTGACGCAGAAGGATAGATAGTTCTTGTCCTGTGGTTGACTCTTTGGCCTTCATGTGCAGAGGGTCTACCATTTACTAGTGAGTAGCACTCTTTCGAATAGGAGCCCAAGTCCAGGAATAGCACAGGAAGAGGGTTTGTCAGAGGTAGTAAAGGATGCTCCCACTGAGTCCCAAGGGTAGAGTTGAAGTGCTGAAATGTGATACAGTTCTGCATTTCCAGACACTTCCGAGAAGCTAGTTGGCCATGTAACTGAGATATCTTGGTGTTAATCACGCAAACCTGTCATGTGCACCCGATGAGCCTTCCCTTGAGTGACTGTCAGCTCTAGATTCTGCCGGCATACAGGCCTGTGCAGTGGTGGTTTCTCCTTAGGGGCGTAGAAGCGTTGACCGCCTACCTGCGAGCCGTTACATCTCACACATATAATATAACTTATTTATCTCTCTTCTGGCAGGCAAGGCGTTCTATGCTCTTGGCATGGTTTATTGGTGACCAGCTGGGTGTGTATATCTGAACTGTGCAAGTGGAGAGGTGTGGTGCAGCGGCCAGGGCAGCTGACTTCGGAGCACAGGGTTCACGGTTCGATCCCCGGCTGCGGCAGCTCAGCTCAGCACCATGTGACTCTGGGCAATAGCTCACTTAATTTCCACAACGGCCCCCAGCGCCTTGAGACCCGTAAGGGTGAGTAGCTGCGCTATATAAAAACGGACTTACATTTTTTTACATGTCAGGTTGGCTGGTATTTTGCTTGTGGCTACCCTGACGTGAGTAGTTCAGGCTTCCCCATTCATCGCTGGAAGGGAGCTGGGAAGCAGAGACACAGACCCATTGGTGTCGAATGGAGCGCTGTGTTCACCTGTCCCAGCCAATACTTGCACTGCTCTTATGCTGTTTACTATTATAAACAGTATGAGAGCAGTGCTTTCATTGGATGAAATGCATGATGCTTTATTTTCTGCGTCCCCGGCATGCTCAGCGTTTCAGTAAAGCCAGGCAGCGTGCGCGGTGTGGGTGAATATTGAAGAGTTGGCCGACCAGTAAGCAAAGAGGATAGCTGAGGTAAGATTATTTTTTTAAATAATATCTCGAAAAGTAATGTAACTGCCATACCAATGGAAAGAACGCCACACGAGTTACCTACAGATAAGTGCTCATAGGAAGAAACTCTGGGCCTTATTTACAATAGTTTGCCGTAGGACTGCACTGTAAGCCTTACTGTTGCGCTGCCCTACGATAAAAGAAAAGGGCAGGATGCGTCGTATCTATCAGATACGGCGCATTCCTGTCCTCTTTCCCTGCGCTGGCACCCAATTGGCTGCCATGCGCTAACACAGGCACCCTTGCACCTTGATGTAAGGGTGTCTGCGTCGTGGGGAGCAAGTCCCTGTCTGAATTAAATCAATGCCACCAGAGAAAATGTGCGCTGCATAATAAAATTCTACTCAGAGGACAGTGCCTATATGAAGCAGAAATAATTTTTGAACTTGAAGTATTGCGCACTTGTCACAAATGTTTGCAACTCTGCTCATTGAATTGCACTCTCTTGTTTAAAATAAATTCTATTCGAATGAATTAAAAGTATTAATTTCAAGCAGATTTTCTTCAGAATCCTTTGCAGATTGATTCTTGACAGTTATTTTGCTGTCTTACTGTATATTTCATGGATAAGTTCCATTTGAACGTCTGTTTAAACTATATGCAAAATCGTTTACATACCTGTACGTGTGACCCTGTGCTCCTATCGATGTCTGCAGCCTCCAAAAGTGTTTAAGCTATCCAATGTTGAAAACGTACATCTTGCGGATGGATGGTCACCGAATGTTCTTGCTTGCCTCTAAACCATTCATGAATTGTGACTGCAAAAGAGAATTGCAAATACTTTATGTATTCCCTTGCAATTTGCAATGGACTGGGAACACCCCTTTGCCAACCACTTTCGCTTGTGACTCACAATGATTAAAGTGCCTGCTTTGTGATTTGTTATGCCTTTTGAACTGCAATGCACTCTTGTGCATTTTTTCAGTTGTGACTTTTCATTTGTAGAGAAGTGTGTGGCTCTGTGAATTCAGCTTTTTGTGCATCACATCCTGTATTGTGAACTTGATAATACTATTTCGCACCTGTTGCACCTCATATTGTAGACATTGAATTAGTTTTCAGAGTGAACATTTGAATGAGCATTGCTATTCGAAGCTCTCCTACTATAGTGAGGTTCCTGCTTCGCTGCCCTACGGCAAAAGAAAAGGGCAGGAATGCGCCGTATCTATCAGATACAGCGCCATCCTGTCCTTTTCCCCTGCGCCGGCGCACAATGAGCTGCCCTGCGCCAATGCAGGCACCTTTGCACCACGTTGCAAGGGTGCCTGCGTTGCGGGAATGATCATTTTTGTACAGGAAGGAAATCCTTCCTGTACAAAAATAATCACAAGAGGCTTCTTCCTCTTTCTATGTGTGCTGCACAATGCAGCACACATAGAAAAAGGAAAAACGAGGAGAAATAAAGATATTTCTCCTCGTTGTGCCTCCCTTACGCCTCCCCTGGGGAGGCGTAAGTTTTTGGTGCTGCCTCAGATTTACGATTTCTCGTAAATCTGGTGCAGTGTCAAAAGGTCATGGATGTTGCTGGGAACGCCCCCAGCAACACCTATTGCACACCCCTTTAACGCAGAAAAAGGACCGATATTTATCAGGCAGCAATAAGCCAAAAAAAGTGGCTTAATGCTGCCTGATAAATATCACGCAGGCTTCTGCGCCAGGGAACGTCACAAAAAGTGACGTTCCGGAGGCGCAAGGAGTCTCATAATTGAGGCCCTGAGAATTTTATAGTGAGACAATGACCAGTAGAATGGCAATTGAATTGGAAATTTCATCGACACGACCTGTGACTGACCGTCCCAAGTTACCCTCTCAGTGGTTTAGTTGCACTAATGTGAAGGGAAGGTTGATATGTTACAGTTGGACAATACTTTAGATTGATTGATTAATTGTTTACTGATTTTATGAAGCGCACAGTTAACCTCAAAAAGGGGTGTCATGTCATTGAGTAAAACTTGAAATACTCTATAGTTTCTAGAAGAAGCAGTAAGAAGATGTTTTTTAACACTTTTTATGAATTATTTATAGGTTTATCTGAATAATAGGGAAAGCTTAATAAACCATCAGCTACTACTTCTACAGCTGACCTGTGATATAGTTCAAGTAATCAACTTCTGAGTTTATAAAATAAAAAATGCCTCCACATTTTGGCATGGATTTTTTTTCACTTCTTAAATCGTGTATATCACTGTACTTAGAACGTCAGAAAATGTCTTTATTATATATGAGTCTGCAATACACGTTTTAAGTTATTTCCGTGAAATGACCATCTAAAGCATCACAATGCTGTTGTGGATATGCTGTATCAACATTCTAAGTGACACAACAACGAAAGCTTAGGAAAATGGTATTGTCTTAATCTTTCATTTAATCATGTACAATCACTTGCAAAGGTGATATAGTAATGCATTTTTACTGAGTTCGTTAAGAGGCCTCGAAATATTTTGGATGACATATATTATATCCAATTAGTCATTAACTAAAATGTAATACCACATAAGTGCATGGCATTTTAAACAAAAGATAGTATTCCCTCATAAATAATAAATGAAAATGTATCTTTTAAATGAAAAGCCAGTAATGCCCCGCTGCGTTTTTCTAATAGAGGACCATATATAACTTTTAGAAATTAATATGTGTAATTTTACAGTTTTTGCAATCATAAGTCTGTCCTATGAAACTCGGCTTTTGAGGCACTTAAATGGAATTAATATTTGAATGCAGTTCAGACCCTTTTGTCTACTATTTAATCAATCACTGTGTGAGTTCATTAAATGCACAGGTGACTCGCTTTGCAATGGGCATTTCAAAACAGTATCTGATAGTGTCTAAAGATAGACTAACTTACCTACCAAGAAAAAACTTGTGTCATCGTTTGAAAGCTTCGAAATGTATGTACCTTTAGAAAAGAGAAACACAACAACTACATATTGTATTTAAATTATAATTAGGAGAAACACACTTGCACAATTCAGCTGTGATTTGTTCAGTGGTTAACGACCTAATATAATTTTATGAATGTCTTCTTCACGATTAAGGCCTGGGTCGTGTTGATAAATTGGACATAATTAGAGTACAATGACTAATTATCTTTCAAAGAGCCTGCTAAAAAATGGGATACATATGTATAACAAAAGCAAACACCAAAACATGATTCTATTCTGATCCTAAGTGCATTTATTTTTCTAGCACTTCAATACACAATGGATTTCTGCTCTTAATTGTCCTTGCACTCAAAGTGCAGCCCTCAAGAGCTTACAGTACAGCGAACTAATAGATCAGTATCAGTTGTTGCAACGTGTTCGGAATGAGTTGTTAATTACATGCTACAAATCATCTATAAAGGACTCATCGTGAGGCTTGTGCAGGGAAGGCAGGTGTTATGGTTGTAGGCCTTCAGCACAAATAATGTGCGCTGGCTACTCCAGTTATAGCCAGGTGCAAAGAGAAACTGGGTATTGACAAAGTAAGTAGTTAGGCTTTTGCGTTTATAATAAATATTATTTTGCGCGCGGAGCAGCAAGATTTATTTTTGTATGTGCAAGTTTACGATTGTGTGAGATATTTATTTGCACTTAATGTTGGTGTGCCAAAGAAGGTCCATTAATGAATTTCCTTGGACCAAGTTCCAGGATGCTAATTCAGATTACGGCCCTAATTGCGAGCTGTCTGTTTGGAGATGACATAATTATCACAACTTTTTTTTAATAGAAGGATGTTTATTATTTTTCACTATAAGAACATACAGACAGTGTAATAGTATAGGGCCTGATTACAAGTTTTTCGGTGATGCGCCGGGTCCACCCTGCCGCCACACCTCAAACCCATGGTCAGGTTGCCCGTCAGGATTACTCATGTCTGGCGGACCTTTTTTTAACATTCCCATGGCGATGCTCTGAAAATTAGCACTGCAATGGGAATGCCAAAAACAGCTCCTGCATGGCATGGACTGTAAAGTCCATGCCGTGCAAGAGCTGGTGTGCATGCACACAGGGGGGCACATGTTGTGCCCCCCTGCATGCACCCCATGGTACAGAGGCACAAGGGGGCCCTGTAGGGCCCCCTTTGTTTCCTCTCCACTATGGCTTTCATGGAGGAGGAACCACCATAAAAAAAAATGGCAGAGAGGAAGCTCATAATATGCATGGTGGGACCGCAACAGTCCCGTCAAGCATACTGCGGCCTCCTGACTGCTGCAACACCATGAGCAAACAGCAGTTTCTGGAGGCTCTGGCAGAGCAATGGCAGTCCGAACGCCCAAATTGTGATGGGGTGGTCGGAAGACCACCACCGCTGTGCCCCCATGAGTCTGGCAGTCTGTGGCCCACTAGACTCATACTTAGGCCCAAAGGCAAATTCGTCACATCGGTTAAAGATTCAACAGTGCATTTTACCATAGGTAACATGCTATTGTAGAAGGATAGAGGGATGGACCCAATGTGGGCTAGAGGACAGAGAAAGGAAGTGGAGAACTGGAAGGGTGAAGGCAGGGACAAGACTCCACTCTGGTAGTTAAGAGAAATCTCTGGAGGTTTGCTGCGTCTGGTGCATGTATGACAGTGAGGTGTATGCATTGGGGGTTGCAGCTCTCCCTCAGAATGATTGTAATCCGTGGTGGAAATTGTCTCAGGTGAGTGAGGGTTACCATGGGGGGGGGGACCCCAAAGAAGAAACAGACAAATATTGTGTATTGGAGAGATAGAGTGTTTCGGAAATCGTGTCACCCATAAGCCCTGTTCCAGAAATGTAGTCGAAAAGCCATAATGCTCAAAGATGCTGTGGGGTATAATATTGATATTCTAGTTTGGACATGTAGTCTCAGGGCCTGATTCACAAAGGGCCTCAGCACTCATGGTCAGAAGCCCTGCCATCGTGGGGAGTCTCCAAGGATCTGCCCTGAATGCAGAAACTCCCCCACAACAGTGGGGCCTCTGCCCCGAGTGTGGAGGCCCTTTGTCAATCAGGCCCTAAATGTAGTCAATCAGGGGCTGTCACACGTGTTTGAATTTGCGCTCTGTAAATGTTTGGTTATGCCTGATTTGTTCCATAGCCAGAATTTGCCACATCCTATGGAACCATTCAGAGGGGCGTGGAGCTGCCATCTTTTTCCAATTGACAGCTCCTGTCATATGCCTTATAAATGTTTTGTCAGATTTTAACACTCCTTTCATAGTGAAGTAATACACTAGAAGTGTATTTAGTGGGTCCTCAGGAAGTCGGTAGCCCAGTATGTCTTTCATGTGTCCCAGGATATCTTTGAAGAAAAAGTGCATTACCCTGCAAGACCACCTTATGTGGAGAAACGCCCCTTCTGTGTGCCCACATTTCCCTCATAGTGTAGAGGCCGTCGGCAATATTTTGTGGACACCCTTAGTGCAAGATAATAAATAGTACATCGCTTTGTAAGCTGATTCTCTTTGGGGTGTGCTACATTGGGGAATGTGGAGCTGCTGTCTTTTGCCAATTGGCAGCAATCAGTTGTTTGGCTGCTCCCGTCATATGCCTGATAAGTGGGGTATGCTACGCTATCACAACACTCCAAGATCGGAATTTAAAAGGTGCAATCTTTAGTGCCTATTACAAGCTGTGCCCTTTAAAATGAGGCATAACAAGAGGATTTAGTGCTCGTGCACAAAGATGCATGTCTATTGGTATTTACTGAGCATTTTTCCTTGTAATTAGCAAAGGAAACTGTAGGAAAGTGGAAAACACTACAAATCATGTGATTTGATCCTTATGCAAAATGTCCTTGTGCAGAGATTGAGAATAACTGCCCCACTTTTATTAAGGGCTTTGGTGTGTAAAATGTACACTTTGACTCCTCATGTTATCTAAATTCACAGTAGGTAACTAAAGGAACTACAATTATAGAAAAAGTATTTCACAAAGTTTACTGAATAACAATTTCCACAAGAACTGGTGTATGATGTATGTAGCAAAACTACCTTTTCTGCATGGGCACCCTAGATTGTTCACCTATTGTTTTTCCTATTTTTGCTAGGTTTTGGACAATATACACTTTAGTACTGCTAACTACTATTAAAGTGCCTGGGCTCTTGCTAGCTTGAAGGTTAAATGCACTGCAGTGCCACATGGCTGAGACTGAGAAAAATGCCTTTTCTGTGTAGGGAATGCCTTCTTTTATATATTCATAAGTCATCCATAAAGTATGGCTTGTAGATGCACAGGGATCTGTACTAGCATATAAAAACAGGGCACCATAAATATTTGGGACTAAGGTGCCTCCACCATGAAAATAAAATCAAAAGCTATTTCACTGCGTAGGCATGGCTAGACTTTACCCTAGCGACCTGGGTGGGATTAAGATCTTTATTTAGCATCTCCACTTAGGGAAGGGCTAGAAAGTTGATAATGCTTAGTTTTTAAAAACCAACTTAAATCCAATTTTTGCTAACTCACACAGGAAAGTACATTTATAAAAGTGCACTTTAGCTTACCTGAAGCAGAAACAAGTTTGAAACAAGTTCTGCAACTCATCACACCTATAACTGGAGTGTTTAGCACTGTGGCTCAAAGAACTAAGGGCAATGAGTGCTAACTATTGATCACTTAGCAGGCAGCTGGGACTGGACAGGAACAGTGACTGAACAAAGGATAGCTTTAGCTCCAGCTCTTTTGACTAGATGTCAGAGAGGGCTTCTCTTATTGATCCGCAGTACTCTCCTGGACGGTCAAACTCTAGCCACAGCAGGAGCAAAGGACAATTTTGACACTGTCAGGTAGGTATATGGCTAAGAAGCTGAAGACTGGCTTGTCTGGTGGTAGCTAGGTCCATCCATGTTGAAACTGGGGATCCTGGGTAATTTTACAGTAAAACAAAGAGGAAGTGCTGCAAGAGGAGGCTGGAGGACTGTGAATAAATAGTTAGGATTGTGTAATAGAATTTCTTCAGTTCAATTAATGGCAAGTATACGAAATAAATCTGGTACCTCGACCACCACCTCCTCATAATATTCCTTTACCTGGGAAGAGATCATCTTAAGAAAAAGGCCATGATGGAAGAGAAATCGTCATTTCTGGCTGTTATGGGAAGAAAAGGACTCACACAAAGATTCAAGGATTCAATGGCTCCCCAGGGACTGGAGCTGCTCAGCAAGGGTCGGGTGGTTGGCATTCTGCTTATCTGCTTGAGGGGCCACAAAAAGCAGAAGGACCCGAATTCCAAGAAAGTCCAGCTGACTGAAGGGGACTAGACCCTGCAATAGACCTGGATGGAGAAAGACCTGGTGCCCAGAAACCAGCCCTGAGGAGCTAGGGGCTGCAAGACTGACCAGAAGTAGCTTTTCCAGCAGTTAGAGACTAAGACTGAAAGTAAAACATTTGAATGAGAAAATCAGCTTGGTGTATTTGACCTCTGCTCCATCACTGCCTGAAATTATGGCTAGGCCCGAGCCACTGCAAACTGTTATTTTTTTCACACTGTTCAAAGTTTTCTATGTCCTTTTTGCCTCAAAAGGTTAAAAACAACAGTTGTCCTTGGCCTATTTTGATGAACCGGCTGTCTTTTTGGTCATTGAATATTTCTCTAAATTGGTTTGTGAATTTTATTATGTTGTGTTCCTTATTTTAAAATGGTTGGTACTGCTTGCACCTATCACTCTTTTCTGGGGTTTGCCTGCTGCTTATGCCATAGCTACCAGGGGTTGAGCAGATATTCTCTCAGAACTGTGGTTTGACCTAAGAAGAGTAGGTTTATTGATTTGGTAGGGGTACCCCCTCTCAAATTGATAACTTCATGTCTGTCAATGTAAGATTCTCACTAAAAACTATGACAGATTTCTAAAATCAGGTTAGGATTTATCTTAGTAAACAGTTCAATGAATATCAGAGCAAAGGAGTTAATCTGATGATGCGCATGTGGGCACACAAAAATAGGTATTTTCTAATTAGCGTTCTTTAACAGGTAAGATCTTATCCAATAGCATGACCATTTGTATGTCACATTATCAGCAAAACAATGTGATGCCACAATATTGTAACTTACATATTGTGTACAACAATGTCAACTTTCAAATTACACCACTAAATGAATCTAAATATTGGTAACATTAATATCATTAAGAATTTTTTTTTAAAACAAACATTTTGAGCAACCAAATAGAGTAAGTCAGTCAGTCAGTCAAAAATCTTTATTCGGCTCAATGACAGCCATGAAAGAACAGATAAAACTTTACCAATAATACACATAATAAAATTTTGACCGATTCAGATGTTACCCATGAATTCATTTCCCAACAATTTTACGAAGTCGAACTGCAGCAGAAATATACTTATAAACCATGAGGCAGGTGAATTCATTGTTTAAAAGAAGTAAATGACATAATGCTGATTGACACTTTCTAATATTTAAAAATCTTAATAATGGTTTTAAAAAAATGCTTCTAGGCTTAAAATACAATTTACAGAAAAACATAAAGTGCAAGGTGCTTTGTGCAGAAATTGAGTTACATGGGCACAGATCTAATTTAGCGTCACAATATGCATCGCGTGGGTATGAGACCAGTAAATGAGCTATACCCATCCTGAACCTGATCAGATAAAACATCTTTGCTTGGTTAAAATAGAAAGAAAGGTAAGATTCGGTTCGTGGGGAGCTTATTAACAATGAATGCTCAACAACTCTTTTTTTACCAGCTCTAGGCTATCTCTTTCGTGCTTCATAAGTAAAAGAAAATCACTTTTAAGCTTAGCCTTGGGAATTGCTGATATATTTCCCGGGCGTTTAAAATAATCCTGCAATCCCAGCTTCACCAGTTGATCCTGCAAATTAGAGAGCCATGGGATTTTTTTGACATGGTCCAATTTCAAACAATCTAAAATTATGTCACGATTCAGGGCTGGTTCTTCTTTTACCCAGATGCTACGCCAAAGCATCAATGGGGCTAATTGCATACGAAAAGATAGTGGAATAATGCCTAATTCGTTGTGAAACATAGTGGCGGGGGTGCTTTTAGGTAATGACAGCACACGTTTTAATGTTAAGTTCTCTACTCTTTGGAGGCCCGGTATGTTTGAACAGCCCCAAACTCCAGCGCCATATAGTGTAACGGCGCAGGTTCGTGCCTTATAAATGTCAACAATTACTTTTATGGGGCGAGTACCTAATTTTTGGTGAACCTAAAGATGGCCTCCATATTTTTATTAAAACCCCCAATCCTGGCATTGACTAAATGGGACCATGTATTTTTTTCATTAAAAAGAATACCCAAATAAGAAAAAGTTGGCACCTGACGTAGTATATCATTCTTTATGTAAAAGGTTTTCATCCTAGAGGGAGCCTTTCCTGCTACCAACACATGTGATTTCCCAACGTTTGTTTTTAGCCCAAGATCGCTCATAAATTCATTAAAACTGGTTAAAAGCCTTTGTAAACCCACCCCAGTTCTTGACATTAGGACACAATCATCTGCATATAACAGGGCTGGTAGAATCCTCTGACCTATTGAGGGGGCATCAACATTTCCACTACTGATATAACTTTCTAGATCATTTATATATAAGCAGAATAGGAAGGGAGCGAGTACACATCCCTGTCGGACCCCACAATCCATCTTTATAGGTCCAGTGAGCTCGCCAGTTGCTCCATAGCGTACTCTCCCTGTGACACCCTGATGCATTGCAGCTAAAAAATGGACGATTGAAGGGTTAATGCCCATAAGGAGCATTTTTTCCCACAATTTCCCCCTCTGCACCCAGTCAAAGGCGGATGTCAGGTCCATAAATCCCATATATAGGGTCCCTGGCTTAGCCATAGTGTATTTACCAATGACCAGGTGCAGGTTAAGGCACTGTTCTACAGTGCCCAGGCTTTTCCTAAATCCATACTGCACAGCGGAGAACTTCCCATTTTCTGTGACCCAAGTCTCCAGTCTCTCCAGTATTACTCGACCCATAATCTTGCAGGTACTGTCGATTAAAGAAATTGGTCGATAGCATTTTGGGTCAGATCTATCACCCTTTTTAAATATGGGAACTATTGTAACTGATCTCCATGACTCTGGTGGGCCCTGAGCTGCATAACATCGTAATATATTTGTTAATAGCGGGAGCCAGAGGGGGATATTTGCTAGAAATAGGTCGGCGGGTATGCCGTCCGGCCCAGGGGCCTTATTCTTTACAGTCTGAGAAAGTGCCCTATTTACCTCATCTAGATTTGGGGGTTCTAAAGGACATGCCTCATATTGGGAGTTGGCAGCACAATATCTTTCAATGCTGTTGCTATAGAGGCCGGAAAAATGTTTTACCCACAGTTCGGGCATTATTGTTGCTTCAACATTACCATTTTTTGTATCACCAAAGTATTCATCATTAACAGTTTTCCAAAATAGTTTGGAATCTTTACTCTGGGATGCCACATATAAATTGCCCCATGCCTCTTGCCTAATTTCCTTCTTACGTTTTTCCAATACGCGTTTATAATCCGTGCGTGCCTGTCTCACTCCCATCCCGTCTCGTGGTTTGATTTTTAAGATCTTAATTAATTTACTATGAAATTGGGAACATTCCCTGTCAAACCACCTTTTATATTTCTGTGAGATATTTGATTGATCTTTGGTTAAAAGTGCCTTTATCGTCTCAGTTATTACATTAAACGCTCTAATCATAGACGTTGCACTTAAATTTTCATCCAAACAGTCCAGCACTTGCACAAAATTACTCTCTATAATCTTTCCCAGAATGCTATCTGGATTAACATTGGACCACTTCCGAGTTAACCCCTTGTTTTTGGTATAGGATAAGGGAACTACCTTGACTGGTGTGGTGGGAGAATCTACTAAAATCGATAGTTGTAATGTTAGTGGGTAGTGGTCACTAAAGTGATTTTTAGATATGTTAAAAACCATAGTTTCAGACTTAAAATAATCGGACAAAATAATGAAATCAATCAACGTACCCATACCTCTTCCAACATACGTTACCACATCGGAGTTTAAAAACTCCATGAGATCTAAGGTCACAAAAAGTGAGAATTTTGACAGTAGAGAATTAAAAGTGTTCCCACAAGGAGTGTGCTCAAAGTGGTAACCGCCCTTCATATCCCTCGTTAGATAATGACAGGCCTCGCATTTAGACAGTGAGCACAGATTACAATTGAAATCACCCCCCCAAAGGGTTACATAGTCCGTTTTTAACTCCTCAATGTGTATCGTGAGTGCAATTTCGAATTCCCGAGCAATAGTGATATTTGCACTGTTAAAATTATTATGATAAAAGTTAATAACCACAAGGGTTAAGTTTCTCTTCAATATAATGTTTATAATCTGGAAGTGCGGAGAATCCAGCTGCAGTTTCCTAACTCTGCCATTTAATGTTGTAGAAATCAGAGTTAGTAGGCCGCCTTTATCATGTCCACCCTCAGATGGTCTAGCCGATGTATAAACAGAGTAAAAACCATTTATATGCGCTGATTCACGCATCCAGGTTTCCTGTAAACAAATTATGCTGAATTTAGTAACAAACTCTACCCAGTCATTAATACCTAATTTGTTTAACAAGCCCGCCACATTCCAGAAGAGACTACCATATATAGATGTACTAACATGTGAAGTATCTTTATTCTCGACACGGCCGGTATCTATTGAGCACCCTTCTACTGTCATCATCTTGGTTATTGCAGTAGGGTTCACAACTTCTAATGCTCCATCATTAAGTGGACTAGTGGAAATAGGCCCAAGGTGAATTATCGGAGTCGGTAAACATTCCTCATTTGGGTAATGGGGATTATTTAAGATTTTGGTATTAGAGAGAGACAGTGGGCTTTTTAAGGGTACAAGACAAATATCTCTTTCCATATCAGTTAGAGCTTGCAAAGGAGTTAGATTTAGATCTTGATTACCAGGCTCCCTAGACAACCGGCCATTCAGTCAATCCACTTGTTCTAAAGGAGAAAAAGAATTAAAAGTTGAGATCTTGAATGGGGGAAATATTTCATTTTGGAGGTGTGCCTGGTCAATGCCCGCATTTGACAGTGGCCTGTAAAAATAGCCTAGTGGTACAGCTTTGATAATTCTCCCCATGTTATTACTCAAAAAAAGTTTGTCCATGAGCCAATGCACAAAATTTTTGTCCCTGAAATTTACAACAACACAATCGCCCATTTCCGTTTTCACCTGAGAGCCCATCCATGACACACGTTCTACATTGTTAATTTTGCCATTTAAAACTTCACAGCCCAGCCAATCCAAAGTCTTCGTCAGCCAGTGCACCGTTTTGTTTTTAAGCTCTTTCCAATCTTCTGTCTTGTTATGAGGCAGAGGTGGGACATTTTTAAGAACAACGACAT
Organism: Calotriton arnoldi; assembly: GCA_963921515.1. Classification (NCBI taxonomy): domain Eukaryota; kingdom Metazoa; phylum Chordata; class Amphibia; order Caudata; family Salamandridae; genus Calotriton; species Calotriton arnoldi. The sequence continues at coordinate 724,936 of CAWUFW010005945.1, forward strand.
AGGGAGTAGCTTCCGGGGGTAGGTGGAGTGTTCTTGGACTATTATTCACACCAGCTAAGAAAGTGTTGTAATTTCTGCCAGTAGAAATATTATCGCTTCGTTCTATATTTGCTAATGAAGGTTCCGGCCATACTTTATCAAGTTGTTTAGATGTATGCCTTGTGCTCACTACATTAGTTGCCTCGCCGACCCCGTGGCCTGATGTCTGGGAGAGTGGAATTGCCTGAGAAAGGTCCAGGTTTGTATTTGGGACAGAGTTTATTAAAGTCTCAGTGCCTATGTTGATCTTTGAGTTGCTTGAGCCAATTAATGTTTTTAGCGTGACATCAATGCTGTTCAATACACCTACCAGGGGGTCTAAGATTGATTTAATGATAGCCTCCATCGAGCTTATATAATGGTTGAGTAATACCTTGTCCCCCATACACTCGATGTTAGTAAGGGAGCCGCGCAAGCCTTTATGCGCCTCCGGGCGCGGGAGAATGGCGGCACCTCCTGGTGCGAGGGTCAGCAGGGCAGGGCAGTCTGGGATCAGTGGTCCCCTCACTGCAAGTTGAAGCGGTTCCCGCGGAGCGGGAGCCGCGCAAGCCTTTATGCGCCTCCGGGCGCGGGAGAATGGCGGCACCTCCTGGTGCGAGGGTCAGCAGGGCAGTCTGGGATCAGTGGTCCCCTCGCTGCAAGTTGAAGCGGTTCCCGCGGAGCGGGAGCCGCGCAAGCCTTTATGCGCCTCCGGGCGTGGGAGAATGGCGGCACCTCCTGGTGCGAGGGTCAGCAGGGCAGGGCAGTCTGGGATCAGTGGTCCCCTCACTGCAAGTTGAAGCGGTTCCTGCGGAGCGGGAGCCGCGCAAGCCTTTATGCGCCTCCGGGCGCGGGAGAATGGCGGCACCTCCTGGTGCGAGGGTCAGCAGGGCAGGGCAGTCTGGGATCAGTGGTCCCCTCACTGCAAGTTGAAGCGGTTCCCGCGGAGCGGGAGCCGCGCAAGCCTTTATGAGCCTCCGGGCGCGGGAGAATGGCGGCACCTCCTGGTGCGAGGGTCAGCAGGGCAGGGCAGTCTGGGATCAGTGGTCCCCTCGCTGCAAGTTGAAGCGGTTCCCGCGGAGCGGGAGCCGCGCAAGCCTTTATGCGCCTCCGGGCGCGGGAGAATGGTGGCACCTCCTGGTGCGAGGGTCAGCAGGGCAGGGCAGTCTGGGATCAGTGGTCCCCTCACTGCAAGTTGAAGCGGTTCCCGCGGAGCGGGAGCCGCGCAAGCCTTTATGCGCCTCCGGGCGCGGGAGAATGGCGGCACCTCCTGGTGCGAGGGTCAGCAGGGCAGGGCAGTCTGGGATCAGTGGTCCCCTCACTGCAAGTTGAAGCGGTTCCCGAATAGAGTAAATAAAAATATTGTTTCTAATATCACAATATAATTGGCAAATAATATTGACAACCTCAATATTATGAATTAAAATATAAAAAAACATGTTTAACAAAAATAAGGATGAGGGACATGGCTTGGTATGTTCCATTTCTGTCCCGGGGGAATGCTGTCTCCAGCCATCTTCATCCCTGCCAGCAGATACTCAATGACAGATGTCACAATGGATATGCATTTTTAAATATAGAAATGTATATTTATATTATGTTTCCCCAATAAATAGTAATAGAGACAAAGAGAGCAGATTTCTCCTACTATAGAGTATCATGAAGGATTCACAATAAACTCTGGCAATGGTCTACTTGCTGAATGTGTGCCAGGAGGCCTTTATGATACAATTGGCAGATTGTGCTGCAGTGGATGGACATCGCCCTCGGAGGGGATTTTAATCTTGTCTGGATGCAAACTGAGAAAGGCTGGCAGAGAGAAGGCTATGGTTAATTCCTATTCCAAAAAGCATATAATTCATGAATGACTTCAAGCCTGAGGGAAAAGGACTACTCTTTTTTTCTCATGTTCACAGTACCTTTTAGAAGACAGATTACATTTTTGTAAACAATTGCAAGCAATGCTTGCCCCACCCCCGCCCTTGGTATGACATTCCAAGGTATGCTTAGTTTGCATCTTTGATCATGCTCTGGTACTAGCCGTGGTGTATCTAAGTCAAATACAACCTAGGCAAGGAAGTGGCAATTCAATCCCACTCTCCTTGGCTATCCTATCCTTAGAACGGAAACAGCAACATAAGTTAAGGAACATTTTGAACAATTAAAAAAGGAAAGTTTCCCTCCAGGGAATATGGGACGTATATATTATTGTAATGAGGAGAGAATTAGTCACCATGATAGTAGTGCTACATAGAAAATATATCCTGGAAATACAAATCTAAATTCAAAAGTGTAGAACAGGATTATAGGGTATACTATTTGCTCAGACATATTTGACAAATAACAATCTTCAAAGATCATTTGATTGCACTCCAAAACAGCAAAGCAGAAATAGCCCTACTTCACCTCAAGGGAAATCCTATGAAGAAAATAATAAGGTAGGAAAAACCGAGCTTGACCACTTAAAGAAAGGAAGGAGAGGGTGTAGTTTAAAATATAAGTGATACGGGAGAAAAATTTCAAATAATCTGTGCTGAGCTGTACTCTGTGAAAACATACTTTGTATTATACAAAATCTGTTGCATTTGGGTTCCACCTATTCAGTACGCCTGGATTTTTTTGTATTTTGGATCACCCAGATTTTGACTTTTTACTGTGGGTGAATTTTCACTGCATGTTTCTCACCCATGATAATTACATGCCAAATGGACTGTGCGTGTTTACTGCCATTGTCTATCTTTTAAGGAAAGGCCATTTGTCTGGTTACATGTGAACACATGCACACGTGTGCACACAGGCAGGCTGTGCTTAGGAGACTACTGTTACGCACAGCGCGGTAGCTGTGCACAGGTACCCTGGCACAGAGGGGACTCTGCAGGATTAGATTTTGACCTGGGCTAGGCCGTACAATGTTAGCGCACACTAATAGGGAAAGTCAATGTGATTTACTGTTCTGTCTGTAGTGACTTTTTCATTATATACAGAGGAAGAAAACCTCCTTAGAGTGTAGTTTTGCTTCCCTATGCCCTGTGCGGTACCGGGCACCTCCCCAAAAAAGGAGAAAAGCCAATAAAAAAAATGCACAGGAGTTTCCTGCACAGAGGGAGACCAGCTGCTATAATATTCACCGCTCCAGCTGGTGTGCCTAATAATGCCCTGTGGGGCTTTTTCATGCTTGCATGTTTTTCCACTCATGGTACAGGACAGGGAACACCACAAACAAAATAGAGAACGCACATGGGGCTGCAGGTGCACAGCAGCTCCCCCTTATGAGTACTGAGCCTATGTTTACGGGGTCAAGAAAACCAGCCCCTTAAAGGATTTTCTCTATTTTCAAAGTACTCCTGAGGCAGGAGCTTGTGCTCTACAGCTGGGAGTGCTGCGCCCTCTATGGGCTCATTTTATGGTTGCAATTATTGTTTGCCTAAATATGTTTAAAAATAGGTACATGCATTGAAGCACCCTCTGGGTCAACTGAGCAGAGTCCTTAGTTCTTTCTGGGCATCAGAAGATTCCAGTCTATGGTGATTGCAAGTCTATGGTTGCAAATTAATGAAGTCAAATTGTGATGCCTTCTAGGGAGTTGTTTTTATGATTGTATTTACATAGTTTTGAAGTCTACAAAAGTGCTGCACACGTTACGCTCATTTTAAAATGTTTTATTGACATAATAATGCTGTCAGTGTTTATTGGCCACAGTTACATATGCTTTATTAACATCAATAAGTGCATGTAGCTATGATTATTATTGATTGATGCTTTTAAGTACAAAATGATGGCTTTAACATGTGGTGTACCATTGACCAAGCCAATAGATTTACTGTTTGTGTGACTCCTTTAGGGGGCAAAGGTGATTAGGAAAGGTCATCTCTAGTATTTTGCCATCTGCCAATGTATATATTTGTGAAATAGTGCAAAGTATTTAGTAATGTGTGCGTAATAAAGGTACTTGTCCTTTTTCTAAAGAAAAAGCACTCATTAGACAATCATTTATTGAGTGTTATTATTGTGTGCCAGTGAATGGTGGATATTAGCCCACACCACCTCCCCTGAGTAGGCCTTGGACTGCTCTGCCTCACTACCCTGAGACAGTCAGGCACTACAATGGGACGCTTGGATCCCAGTAAGCAGAATTGTGGACCTATTCCTTATGCAGACCACACAACTACTAACCCAATTTCCTGCATTATCGAACAAGTAAATCTCCCTAAAATCTCACACTTACATGATCAATTATTATAGGAATCAATCACTAATACTGAGGTGTTGCAATTTATACACTGTCTCAATGCAAACATTGCACCGGGTCTGATGATAATAGAGGCAATATTTAGAAGCCTTTTGCCTAACCCCTTAACTTGCACAACCATGTGGCTGAGACAAGATGTTTATCACCATTTATGAGAGGAGTAGATGTCACTAGCATACTTAATGTAGGAGAGTAGGATCTGCTTCACATGGGTACCCCCACTTTTTGCTGATGCTTCACTGGTTTTCGACATTAGTCTGGCTGGGGCCCTGCTATTCAGAACCCCAGCCTAGCTGTTTCCTCTTTAAAGGGTCTCCATGTGCCTTAGGCACATCACTGATTGGGATCTGGAGTGCCCTTATAAGTCCCTAGTATATGGTATACTATGTACCAAGGGCATAGGTACCTCAGAGGCCTGCCAGGGGCGGCAGCATATATTATGCCACCCCTGGAAGGCCATCCAAACTGACACCACAGGTCTGCTACTGCAGCCTGGGTAAGGTGGTGCATGCACCCCTTACTGTGGTATAGGTTACCTATATCACTAAAAGCATACACACATATAAACCTATAAGTCACTCCTAAGGCAGGCCTTATCAATCCTAAAGGCAGAGTGCATGGTTCCTATGTGAGAGGGTGCCCCTGCATGAGCAGGGCCCCTCTGCAGCATTCGGAGACCATCTCTGATGCTGTTTGTAGTGCAGCCTGACCATATACTCTTAAGCGCATTATATCCTCGCGGTAAAATGCTAACTTTGGAATGGCTGCACCTAAACATGTCGTGTTTGGTGTCAAACATCTTGGAATACTACCCCCCGCCAATCCTGGCGGCGGGGGTAGCATTCCACCCTTCTAGAGGGAAAGGCATGTTAACTCTGACGAGTCCGGTAACTTCTTTCCAGAGCCCTGGCATCACAAAATGGATGCTGCTGCCACAGACACGAGTCTGGCCTCCTGCTGCTGGACGAAACTCCGGCAGGGGAGGCCTGGACACAGGTTTCCTGTCCCAGGGAGGTGTGACCACCTCCCCAGACAGGACAATGTGTATTGGGGCTGGGCGGGAGCACTTTCGGGTGCTTTGAAGTCCTGCACTGGGGGCACATTTGGTGTCCCTGTGCATACCCCAGTTCAAACCGGATCAGGGGCTCGCAGCCCCTGCTTTGGCGCGAACTGGACAAAGGGAAAGGGGTGTAGCCACCCCTCTGCCCTGACCCACCCATAGGTGGGGCCACAGATTAGTCCATCCCCTATTTTTAGAATAAAGGTAGGAACCCAGTCCTTAGGACTTTAGATTATACCTGGACGAAACTCTGAAACTGAATCCTGGACCTTCGACGCTCTACTCACGATTAGAGGACTGAAGAATCTCCCTTGGGGTCAAGGAGTGACTCCCCTGCTTGGCAGGCACCAAAGAAGCATCTGTCCGGTTCGCATCACTGAAGCTCCCGTCGGACGCCGAAGTCATCGCATCACCAGAGGTGGATTCTCAGACTTCCCCGAGGCTACCCTGAGTCCCCAGCAAAGCTGAGGCCCGTGGCTATCGTGGGTGACTTGAGACCGTGACCCCTGGACACCGAGCACACTTGCAAGTGCACCATCTTCTGGGTCTTCCAAGAAGTCGTGCTTTGGGCTCCGAGTAGCCCTAGCCTCCAGCACCACCTGCACCGAAGATCACTGGCTTCCACTCCACGAGTGTCCTGTAAGCCAGCTCCACGTGCGGCGTCACGAGGCTCCTTTGCGGTCGCTAGCCCATTGGCTAGTAGCCCTTAATGAAGGCCAATCTTTTCTTTACTTGGCAGTCTGGTTGCTCCAGGCCTGCCCTCACTTACCCTTGCTGGGTGAGTTCCACAGACCTGTCTGGTCTGCACCATCGACGATCTACATCTTACTCGAGACTTGCCGTTGCCAAGGCTTGTTGGGTCCAATCCGGTCGCCGACACCTCAGCACTCGACAGACATCAAGCACCAGCCCGAATCCTGCTCCTAGTCACCGACAACGCCTCCCGGACCTCGTGGCTGAAGAGTCAAGACGACCGTCAACGCACCTGAAGCACTCGACATCGGTGGGCATCTGTCCATCGCCTTCCTGGTCACTGGCTAGTGACCCAGACTCTGTCCCCTCTGCTTTCAGGTTCACCAGAACTCCGATCCACTCTTGGATCCACCCGGACACTTTTCTCTTGGCCGCCAGCAGCACTTTGCAGCAGATCGCCATTCGAATCGACGACGAAACCCGACCCCGAAAGGCACCTATGCACCTGGCTTCCCTGGGTGAGGTAACACGAGTACTCCGGTGCTCCCGTGGGTAGAGACTCGTCAAAGTCCTAGATCTCAAAGGGTTTTGTCCTAGTCCTCTTTAAAGTGTCCCTTTCTTCGATTTTCCCGATCCCGACTTTCTCCATAGAAGTTAACGGCGTATCGCAGTTGTGTATTTACACTGCACGCGTCTCCCGTGGGTCCCCTGTGTCACTACCTTGGGTGGTTCCTTGTGGTCCAAGCACTTCTAGAGGCTCTAGGCCTAGTGTCTAGTTCAGTCGTGGTTCGCATACCACTTTATTGGTATATGGTTTGGTACGCCCCTATGGCCCAAACGTGTATTTGTGCTATTACTGTGATTTAAGATCTTATACCCTATGTACTTCGAACTCTAGCCTCATAAAGAGACTAGAGGGGTGTGTTTAGTAATAAATACATATATTTTGAATATATACCTGGTGTGGTGCTCTTTCATTTGGTCACTCAATAGATTATAGACTGGTAAAACAAGCTGCTTTACATTCCTTCAAGAATTAGCCTGAAGGCTGCTCTCCACAGCTACCACTAGGATAGCTTTCAATAAGGTTGTCTTTAACCTACCTACCATAAGAGTCGATTTGGACTGGTGCAAGGTGCCCACTATAATTAGTGGACAGCATATGCCAGGCCAACTTCTCACATTGGTGCGCAGCGTGTGGGATTCCAGCTTGCTATTGTTTTACCAGATAATCTCAATTGAATTGATCAACTGAAAACCACTAAAGGTACCTAAGGTACATATAATTTAAGATTAGAATAACAGTAAGTTCTACTGAACTTAGAGTTGTGTGTTAAGGGATAGCACAACCCTTTCTACAACTCAAGAGAGTTTAGTAGGCCACACTAGAGTAGGTAGTGCATACACCACACCACACTAGTAATGTCTTTAAAAGCAGGATCCAAAGATGCCTTGCAGGAAGCCATGGAGCTTCCACCCTCCAAGTATGACACACTCCCATTCTTGGAATTGAGAGCTTTGTGTAACGTGAGGAAATTAAGGACAGGCCAAAGTCCCACCACCCAACACCTCCAGGAGTTGTTGGTGGCTTATGATCTTAGTAAGTCCTCAGAGACTGAAGGGGTAGGAGCAGAGGGTGGGCCAGCAGATGAGGAAGGGGCCAGGGGTACCACTACCCCCAGCCCCCTCTGAAACTGACCAGGAGGGTGACAATGACCCTGACCTGGAGAACCCAATCCCTTCTGGGGAAGATGAAGATGAGGATCTAGAGAACCACACCTTTGTCCCCCCAGGAAGGATTATGAGTGTGCTCAGAAAGTCTAGGTCTCCTTCTCAGGAGTCTAACCACTCTGGCACCTCAATAGGGAGCTCTGTTTCTTCTCACAGGAGGGAATCCTCTCATGAGAGAAGAAAGAGACTGGTCCAGTATGAGGAAACTCAACTAGAGATCAGGAAGAAGCAATTGGCTTTAGATAGAGAATCCCTAGATCTCCTTAGAGAGAGAAGAAAGTTGGGACTAGAGTTCCATGGTGGCAGCCATGTCCCTAGTGATAGGGAAAGGTCCTATGACCATAGGAACCTGAGCAAGATTGTCCCTCCCTACCAGAGTGGGGATGATATCCACAAATGGATAACTGCTTTAGAGAGGGCCTGTAAAGTACAGAAGGTCCCTCAGGAGCAGTGGGCAGCAATCTTGTGGCTCTCCTTTGCTGACAAAGGTAGAGACAAGCTCCTCACTGTTAGAGAGGAGGATGCTGACAATTACAAGGTCTTGAAGAGTTCTCTTATTGATGGGTTTGGCCTAACCACTGAACAGTACAGGTTGAAGTTCAGAGACACCCAAAAAGCACAGACTCAAGACTGGGTAGACTATGTGGATTGTTCTGCCAAGGCTCTGGAAGGCTGGTTGATGGGCAGTAAGGTGTGTGACTTCTCAGGATTGTATAATCTGATAATGAGGGAGCAGATTCTTAATAACTGTCAAAATCAGCTGTTGCATCAATACCTGGTTGACTCTGATCTGACCTCTCCCCAAGAATTGGGAAAGAAGGCAGACAAATGGGTCAGAACCAGGGTGAAGCAGAAGGTACAGAACCAAGGTGGGGAAACCAAGAAGCAAGATGCTAAGAACTCTGACAAGGGTGGGGAGAAGGGTGAAGATCAAAAGTCTTCATCAGGCCCCCAAAAATCTTCTTCTGGTGGGGATTCCCAGTCTACCAAGGGTAAAGGCCAAAGAAAACCATGGTGCAAGGTGTGTAAGCAAAAGACCCACTGGACCAGTGACTGCACCAAGTCCAAAGACTCCAGTCCAGCACCCACCAATGCCCCTAAGCCACCTGTTCCCCCTAGTACAGTTGGTGGAAGTGCTCCAGCAAAGGGTTTAGTAGGGTTCACCCTGGGAACTGAGTTGGGCTCTGACCTAGTTAGAGAACTGACTCAGGCTGTGTTAGTCTGTGATGGAGGCATGGATGTGCCCTCCTCTATGTGTCCCAGTAATCTGGGCAAGTACAGACAACAGCCTTTAATCAATGGACGAGAGGCTTTGGCATTTAGGGACACAGGGGCAAGTGTCACAATGGTGACACAAGACCTTGTGCTACCTGGGCAAGTTATGCTTGGTGAGATGTACCAAGTGACCAATGCTAGCAATGTCAGAACAGACCATACTCTGGCAGTTGTTAACTTCTCCTGGGGAGGGGTAACTGGCCTTAAGAAGGTTGTGGTAAGTGCAAACCTACCAGTCGAATGCTTGCTTGGCAATGACTTAGAGACTTCTGCTTGGGCAGAAGTGGAGCTCAGGACCCATGCAGAAATGCTGGGGATCCCTGCAGATGTGTTTGCTGTGACCAGGCCACAAGCCAAAATGTCTAGCACTGAACAGGCCTTGGATTCTGGAAGAATGGACCAAGTGCCTTCCAAGAGGAGGAGTAGTAGGGTTAAGGCAGTGCCTTCCCCCTTGGCTCAGGAGGAAGATCAGTCCCTTGAGGGGGATGATCTCAGCCCTGAAGAAGGAACTGTCCCAGAGGAGCTTGAACCTGACCAGGTTGAGTTTTTGGGGACAGGGGGACCTTCTAGGGCAGATCTGAGCCAGGAGCAGCAGAGCTGCCCCTCCCTTGAACCCCTCAGACAGCAAGCTGCTGCTGAGGCTGCTGGGAAAGCTAGTGGTCCCCATACAGTGTATTGGGATGATGGACTCCTGTACTCAGAGAGTAGAGACCCCAAGCCTGGTGCTACCAGGAGGTTGGTAATACCTTTGAAGTTCAGGGGCTTCCTATTGACCCTAGCCCATGATATTCCCTTAGCAGGACACCTGGGCCAGAACAAGACTTGGGACAGAATTGTCCCTCACTTTCACTGGCCCCACATGTCTGAAGACAGTAAGGAGTTTTGTCGCTCCTGTGTAACCTGCCAAGCCAGTGGCAAAGCAGGTGGCACTACAAAGGCCCCCTGATACCACTACCTGTGGTGGGGGTGCCCTTTGAAAGGGTAGGGATTGACATTGTTGGTCCCATGGATCCCCAAACAGCCTCTGGGCACAGGTTTATCCTGGTGGTAGTGGATCATGCCACCAGGTACCCAGAAGCTATTCCCCTCAGGACCACTACAGCACCTGTGGTGGCAAGGGCCCTCCTGGGAATCTTCTCAAGAGTGGGCTTTCCTAAGGAGGTAGTATCAGACAGGGATGCTAACTTCATGTCTGGGTACTTAAAAGCAATGTGGAAGGAGTGTGGAGTGACTTATAAGTTCACCACACCCTATCACCCATCAATGCAATGGTTTAGTTGAGAGATTCAACAAAACCTTGAAGGGCATGATTAAAGGGCTCCCAGAAAAGCTTAGGCGTAGATGGGACATACTCTTTCCCTGCCTTTTATTCGCATATAGGGAGGTGCCTCAGAAGGGGTTGGTTACAGCCCTTTTGAACTTCTGTTTGGCCACCCTGTGAGGGGTCCACTGTGCTTGGTGAAGGAAGGATGGGAGTTACCTCTCAAGCCCCCAAAGCAAGATATAGTGGACTATGTACTTGGTCTCCGCTCCAGGATGGCTGAGTACATGAAAAAGGCAACCAAAAACCTTGAGGCTAGCCAGGAACTTCAAAAGGCCTGGCATGACCAAAAGGCTGTTCTGACTGTTTACCAGCCAGGACAGAAGGTGTGGGTGTTGGAGCCAGTGGCCCCAGCAGCTCTCCAAGAGAAATGGAGTGGACCCCACACTATTGTTGAGCAGAAGGGTGAGGTCACTTACTTAGTGGACCTGGGAACACCCAGGAGTCCCCAAAGGGTTCTCCATGTCAACAGACTAAAGCCATATGTGGACAGGGCAGACATGGGCTTGCTCATGGCTACTGATGAAGGGCAGGAGGAAGAGAGTGACCCACTCCCTGACCTGCTCTCACAGAACCCTGACGATGGGTCAGTTGATGGTGTAGCCTTGGCAGGCAGCCTCACTACCCAGCAACAAACTGATTGCAGGCAAGTCCTCAATCAGTTTAGACATATGTTTTCACTGACACCCAGTCAGACCACCTGGTGCACTCATGAAGTGGACACTGGGGACAGTCTGCCTATTAAAAACAAGATTTATAGGCAACCTGACCATGTCAGGGACTGTATCAGGACTGAAGTCCAGAAAATGTTGGAATTGGGAGTAATTGAGCCCTCAGATAGCCCTTGGGCTAGTCCAGTAGTCCTAGTACCGAAACCTCACACCAGTGGTGGGAAAAGAGAGATGAGGTTTTGTGTAGACTACAGGGGTCTCAATGCAGTCACTAGGACTGATGCCCATCCAATACCCAGGGCAGATGAGCTCATAGATACTTTGGCCTCTGCCAAATATCTCAGCACATTTGACCTAACAGCTGGCTACTGGCAGATCAGACTAGCTGATACTGCAAAGCCCAAAACAGCATTTTCAACCCCTAGTGGGCATTATCAATTTGTGGTAATGCCCTTTGGTCTGAAAAATGCACCTGCCACTTTCCAGAGGTTGGTGAACACAGTTCTCACAGGACTGGAAGCCTATAGTGCAGCTTATCTAGATGATATTGCTGTCTTTAGCTCCACCTGGGAGGATCACCTGGTCCACCTCAGGAATGTTTTACAGGCCCTGCAAAAGGCAGGCCTGACTATCAAGGCCACTAAGTGCCAGATAGGGCAGAGTCAGGTTGTGTACCTGGGCCACCTTGTGGGTGGAGGCCAGGTTCAACCTTTGCAGAGCAAGATCCAGACCATCATGGACTGGACTGCTCCCACTACCCAGACTCAGGTGAGAGCCTTCTTAGGCCTGACTGGGTACTATAGGAGATTTGTCAAGGGGTATGGATCAATAGTGACACCCTTGAATGACTTAACTTCTAAGAAAATGCCCAAAAAGGTTCAGTGGACAGCTAGCTGTCAAAAGGCATTTGATGACCTCAAGCAGGCCATGTGCACTGCTCCAATTCTGCAGAGTCCTGATTACTCCAAAAAGTTCATTGTTCAAACAGATGCATCTGAATTGGGGGTAGGGGCTGTACTGTCACAATTGAATGAAGAAGGTCAGGATCAGCCAGTAGCTTTTATTAGCAGAAGGCTGACCCCTAGAGAGAAACGTTGGTCAGCCATAGAGAGGGAGGCCTTTGCTGTGGTCTGGGCTCTGAAGAAGTTGAGGCCATACTTGTTTGGTACACACTTCCTGGTTCAGACAGACCATAAGCCCCTCTTATGGCTAAAACAAATGAAGGGTGAAAACACCAAACTGCTTAGGTGGTCCATTTCCCTACAGGGGATGGACTTTACAGGGGAACATAGGCCTGGGAGTAACCATGCGAATGCAGATGGACTCTCTAGGTATTTCCACTTAGAACATGAAGACTTAACTTGGCAAGGTTAGTTTAATGTCCCTACGTTTGGGGGGGGGGTTGTGTAGGAGAGTAGGATCTGCTTCACATGGGTACCCCCACTTTTTGCTGATGCTTCACTGGTTTTCGACATTAGTCTGGCTGGGGCCCTGCTATTCAGAACCCCAGCCTAGCTGTTTCCTCCTTAAAAGGGTCTCCATGTGCCTTAGGCACATCACTGATTGGGATCTGGAGTGCCCTTATAAGTCCCTAGTATATGGTATACTATGTACCAAGGGCATAGGTACCTCAGAGGCCTGCCAGGGGCGGCAGCATATATTATGCCACCCCTGGAAGGCCATCCAAACTGACACCACAGGTCTGCTACTGCAGCCTGGGTAAGGTGGTGCATGCACCCCTTACTGTGGTATAGGTTACCTATATCACTAAAAGCATACACACATATAAACCTATAAGTCACTCCTAAGGCAGGCCTTATCAATCCTAAAGGCAGAGTGCATGGTTCCTATGTGAGAGGGTGCCCCTGCATGAGCAGGGCCCCTCTGCAGCATTCGGAGACCATCTCTGATGCTGTTTGTAGTGCAGCCTGACCATATACTCTTAAGCGCATTATATCCTCGCGGTAAAATGCTAACTTTGGAATGGCTGCACCTAAACATGTCGTGTTTGGTGTCAAACATCTTGGAATACTACCCCCCGCCAATCCTGGCGGCGGGGGTAGCATTCCACCCTTCTAGAGGGAAAGGCATGTTAACTCTGACGAGTCCGGTAACTTCTTTCCAGAGCCCTGGCATCACAAAATGGATGCTGCTGCCACAGACACGAGTCTGGCCTCCTGCTGCTGGATGAAACTCCGGCAGGGGAGGCCTGGACAATAGGTTTCCTGTCCCAGGGAGGTGTGACCACCTCCCCAGACAGGACAATGTGTATTGGGGCTGGGCGGGAGCACTTTCGGGTGCTTTGAAGTCCTGCACTGGGGGCACATTTGGTGTCCCTGTGCATACCCCAGTTCAAACCGGATCAGGGGCTCGCAGCCCCTGCTTTGGTGCGAACTGGACAAAGGGAAAGGGGTGTAGCCACCCCTCTGCCCTGACCCACCCATAGGTGGGGCCACAGAGTAGTCCATCCCCTATTTTTAGAATAAAGGTAGGAACCCAGTCCTTAGGACTTTAGATTATACCTGGACGAAACTCTGAAACTGAATCCTGGACCTTCGACGCTCTACTCACGATTAGAGGACTGAAGAATCTCCCTTGGGGTCAAGGAGTGACTCCCCTGCTTGGCAGGCACCAAAGAAGCATCTGTCCGGTTTGCATCACTGAAGCTCCCGTCGGACGCCGAAGTCATCGCATCACCAGAGGTGGATTCTCAGACTTCTTCGAGGCTACCCTGAGTCCCCAGCAAAGCTGAGGCCCGTGGCTATCGTGGGTGACTTGAGACCGTGACCCCTGGACACCGAGCACACTTGCAAGTGCACCATCTTCTGGGTCTCCCAAGAAGTCGTGCTTTGGGCTCCGAGTAGCCCTAGCCTCCAGCACCACCTGCACCAAAGATCACTGGCCTCCACTCCACGAGTGTCCTGTAAGCCAGCTCCACGTGCGGCATCATGAGGCTCCTTTGCGGTTGCTAGCCCATTGGCTAGTAGCCCTTAACGAAGGCCAATCTTTTCTTTACTTGGCAGTCTGGTTGCTCCAGGCGTGCCCTCACTTACCCTCGCTGGGTGAGTTCCACAGACCTGTCTGGTCTGCACCATCGACGATCTACATCTTACTCGAGACTTGCCGTTGCCAAGGCTTGTTGGGTCCAATCCGGTCGCCGACACCTCAGCACTCGACAGACATCGAGCACCAGACCGAATCCTGCTCCTAGTTGCCGACAACGCCTCCCGGACCTCGTGGCTGAAGAGTCAAGACGACCGTCAACGCACCTGAAGCACTCAACATCGGTGGGCATCTGTCCATCGCCTTCCTGGTCACTGGCTAGTGACCCAGACTCTGTCCCCTCTGCTTTCAGGTTCACCAGAACTCCGATCCACTCTTGGATCCACCCGGACACTTTTCTCTTGGCCGCCAGCAGCACTTTGCAGCAGATCGCCATTCGAATCGACGACGAAACCCGACCCCGAAAGGCACCTATGCACCCGGCTTCCCTGGGTGAGGTAACACGAGTACTCCGGTGCTCCCGTGGGTAGAGACTCTTCAAAGTCCTAGATCTCAAAGGGTTTTGTCCTAGTCCTCTTTAAAGTGTCCTTTTCTTCGATTTTCCCGATCCCGACTTTCTCCATAGAAGTTAACGGCGTATCGCGGTTGTGTATTTACACTGCACGCGTCTCCCGTGGGTCCCCTGTGTCACTACCTTGGGTGGTTCCTTGTGGTCCAAGCACTTCTAGAGGCTCTAGGCCTAGTGTCTAGTTCAGTCGTGGTTCGCATACCACTTTATTGGTATATGGTTTGGTACGCCCCTAGGGCCCAAACGTGTATTTGTGCTATTACTGTGATTTAAGATCTTATAACCTATGTACTTCGAACTCTAGCCTCATAAAGAGACTAGAGGGGTGTGTTTAGTAATAAATACATATATTTTGAATATATACCTGGTGTGGTGCTCTTTCATTTGGTCACTCAAGAGATTATAGACTGGTAAAACAAGCTGCTTTACATTCCTTCAAGACTTAGCCTGAAGGCTGCTCTCCACAGCTACCACTAGGATAGCTTTCAATAAGGTTGTCTTTAACCTACCTACCATAAGAGTCGATTTGGACTGGTGCAAGGTGCCCACTATAATTAGTGGACAGCATATGCCAGGCCAACTTCTCACACTTAATCTCAGCAAATGTCCCCTTAAAGATCCAATGCCCCTATAAACATTGACATCAGATTATACATGGTGACTTCAGGTACCAGATTAGAATATATAATACCAGCTCTAATAGATTCAGATCTGGCTGGCTTTGTCAGGGATGGACAAAACCACAATGTCATCAGGAGTGTCATCCATTTGTTTGAAAAGGTTAAACATGTATCTTAGTTATTATGATTTCAGTAGAAGCTGGAAAAGTGTTACACCAAGTGGACTAATCTTTCTTGTAATTGGCACTGTGAATAGGTCCCCTACTGTTCTAACTTCAATCTCATAAATATTGGGAAATGTTATACCTTGATGGGAGGGGTTGAGTTTTCCTATTTAGCCCCAGTTCGGCAAACATCAAGAACTCTGCATAAATTGGGTGTGAGTTTAACTATTCTATCTCCAGTCCCTCAAACATTGGATACAGTCCATAAATAGGGGAGTGGGCCAGATTTACTATTCTAAATCTAGTTTAACAAACGTTAAGTTCATAGCTTTGAGTGTCCTGCTGAGTTACTATTTTAACACAGATCAACAAATATTCGAGAAAAATGCATATATTT
The DNA here is from genome assembly GCA_963921515.1 of Calotriton arnoldi. Classification (NCBI taxonomy): domain Eukaryota; kingdom Metazoa; phylum Chordata; class Amphibia; order Caudata; family Salamandridae; genus Calotriton; species Calotriton arnoldi. Next base: position 740,706 of record CAWUFW010005945.1, read on the forward strand.
TAAGGGCCCGACATTCATAACCAAACACCAAGAAAACATATTTGTTTCCCAATATTTCATGTAAAGACTAAATATATAAAGGCTACCAGCCATACTCCCAATTATCAGCAACAAAGCATTTAATGTTGTTGAATGGCAACATTTTATGCTTTTTAAAATAATTTACTCTAAAAACTCCATCCACCCTAAACCCAAATATAACCCCCCAAAGACTTATATTAAGGCATTAAATTGAACTTCAGTACATGTGAACCATAATATTTACAACTAAAATGTCTCTCATCTCATATAAAATTGAATATATTAAATACAAAATGATGATCTCTTAATCGCTTAGAATATAAAATACATCACACTATTAAAATATGGGCAAGCACATCACAAATATAGCCCACAGACACATTAATGGCACTTGAACCGCAAAAATAGTTGATAACTACAATATGCTAACTTTAAATCACTCCCACCCTAACCGCCTTTAACTCAAAGATTAAAAAATCCAAAAAATGAATGAAAGAATTCTAACCACAAAACAAGATGACCCATAAAAGCCAAACTCCTGAAGTCCAAAACAAAATGCATCCTAAAATATTCAATCAACTCACACTAATAAAATATACAAACACAAACTCATAAATAACCCACATCCATGTTATTTCCACTTGCACTTCAAAAACATTAACTTCATAAAAATATGCTAACATTAAAATACTAACCACTGATACCTCAAATTGCCTCATAACTTACAACAATCCTGGACCTCCCCAATGATGGAAGCGTAGAAGGAGAGCAACTACCTCGGTGCGAGACAAGAACAGACTCTGCACAAGAGACTAATATGACTGGAGAACACTGCAGCCGCAATCAGCAAAAGCCTCATCTAAGTATAGACCTAGCAAATACAACTTCCCACCCCATTCATCCGGCATGACTATGATGTTCATCTGGCCCCCTACAGGATAAGTCAGTTAGTGACCTATTACATGATCCTCCAATTTCAAATACACTGTCATGTTCCCCTGCCTTTGTGGCACCTACCATACAGGTATGATGTGAAGTATGTCCCCATCCAGCGCTTTAAGATACAATGGACGGTCCCCTCGGAAAAGCCTAGAGGATATCTTGAGGTAATACATACCACCCTTATGTGGTACATCGGGTGATCACTATGTGATTATTGGGGTATCCCTTGGGGGGTACTACTCTCTGCACCACATCACTCTTATACTTAATTAATAATGTTGGCATGTTGACAGTTTCTCTGCTCCCTGTTGAAGGGTTGATACACTGGGAAGTTCATTTCCAATACGTAACACATGCAAACCTTGACATAAAAGCCATAGCTGTTAGTGGTCCTGCATGGCTACTCCTCCTGGGCAGGCTGGATAGAGAAGGAGACACCACAATTAGCCCTCCAGGACACTGTTACTGGGGTTATGAGTACTTACACTGAATGGCAGGAGTTTAAACTTCCCTAACAAAGGAACTAGAATGTGGCCCTTCTTGTTAGATGAGAGGGAGGATGTTGTGGCCATTCAGGAAACTCATCTTCACAAAACCGAAGAAAGCCGGCTCCACAATAAACAATATCCAGGGCCCTTTACTTATCTGGCACTATGAAACACAGTCTGACCAAATCTATTTGTAAGGGTCCATGGCATTTGAAAATGAAGGACGTAAGAAGGGACAAGGAGGGCTGGTCCCTACTGGTCAAATGGCTGCTGGAGGGGGTTTACTTTGCAGTAATCTCTGCACCCAGCATTCCTATGCATGTTTCTAACCACAGTGGAAGACTTTACATAAGTAGACTTAGTGCTGATGAGAGACTTTAACTTAACATAGGATCCCCACTTAGAATAAGCACAGGGGCATCACATATTGAACAGTCTCTAAAAATGTAAAAGAAGCTTGAAGGAGCTGAGCCTTCATGACATCTAGGGAGTATACAACAACGTCAAAAGCAAATACACTTTCTTTTTACACATCCATAGGACTTATTTGCGAATAGACTCAAATGCCGTGGTGAACTATGGACTACTCACCACTAGTTGTAATACAGCCGAATTAGACTATCAAACCATACATCAGTTTTATTCCCTCTAGACAGGTATCAGAAACTGAAATGTCAGGAGAGAGGGATTCTGCATTTGCCTCCGCTGGGAGACCCAGTCTTAAAAGACGACGAGCTTCACACCCACATTAAAAATGTATTTGAAGATAATGACAATGGAAAGGTCTCAATAACATAACAAGTTTATGTGATGCATTTAAAGTAGTCTTGAGGGGCAGATGCATGTGGCTTCTGGTCAAAGAGAAGAGAACTGAAAGACTGTGGAGAGTACAGCTTCACAAGGAAGTTCAGAGAGCAGAACAAAACTACAGACAGTTACCAACCCTATATCTCCTTCACCTAGTCACAGGCATTAGGTGACAATTAAAAACACAGTATATACCAATAGGGCACAACATTTTTCCTCCTCCTTCTAAATACTTATTACTTCCAAGACAATGAAGTAGTAGCGACACTATTAAGGCAATTGTGACAGAAACAGGAGAGGGGTGCATTAAATAAATCAAATCAACAGATGGGGTCCTTTTGCACTTACAAGAGTAGAAAGTAAAATAATATCTAGAATTTTACTCCACCCTACATACCTCTGTTTCACCACACACAGATGCACAAAGAGCATAAATTGATACAGCCTAAATTCATCAAATAACATTAGGTGGGAGAGACCTATTAGAAACCCCAAGCCCTGAGGAGGAAGTGAAACTATCAATTGAACTTTCAAACTCTGAAAATCCCCAGGTTCGAATGGATGTACCACAAGCGTTTATAAAATGTTCGCTTCCCTACTGATATGACAGCTTACAAAGATGTTAACCTCTTTCACACAAGAGGGTGGGTCACACCTATCATTGCGTTGGCAACAACACATTTAATCCACATGTAAGGCAAAGATCCCAAATATTGCTCCTTATACAGACCAATTGCATTGTTGAACCTAGGTGTTAAACTATGCTCCAAACTTTTAAGCAGCGATTAGATAACATTGTACCAAATGTAATCCATCCTGACCAATTGTGCTTCATTCAACATTGCAGACACATGGGAACTTACGAAGGCTGATCCAGTTGGTCTAAAAGACATATAAGAAAACTCTGCCAGCAATACTCGTCACTTTAGACACAGAGAAATCCTTCGACCAAGTGAACTAACAATTTATGACACAGGTCCTACATGCCACTGGATTGGTCTATATTTTAGGAAAATGATACTAGACAATTATTGTTAACAACTGTGAGAATATCCTTCAATGGGATGCTCGCTGATTCCCTACCTCTCTGATGGGGCACAAGGCAGGGCTGCTCTCTGTTGCCCCTCCTGTTTGCTTTCACTATTGAGCTGTAGGTGGGAATAGTCAGGAGAGATGTGGACTTGAAGGGACTTACATTTGGCTGTGTTATGCATAAAGTATTACTGTTTGCAGATGACATCTTACTTACTCTCACTAAGCCAGGAGTGTCCTTACCTTGCTTACACAATCTCCTACTAGAATATGCAGAAGTCTCAGGCTTCAAACTAAACATGATCATGTAAAAAATACTAAGGGCCTCATTCACAAGAACTGACACACCACTGAATTGCTGCAGCGATGTATCAAAATGACATGCATTTGTCTATGTCATTTTTAAAAGCCATGGGTGCACCGTGTTTACGGTAAGGCGCACCATAGAGTAAGGTCCAGGCTGCTTCTAAAAAATGTGATGCTTCCATGTGTGTGATGTTACAGTAAGGCTTGTTTGGGCACGCAATGCATCTCAAACCACCTTATTGTCACTTTTCAGTGCGTGAAGCGTCAAAAAACACTGTTTTAAACTTTTTTTAGAAAAAGAATTGCACACTTCACAGAAGGCAGCCATGGAGCAGAGAGCAGCAGCCAGGACAACTACCCCAACAACCTCAGCACCAGCCAGGATGTCCAGACAGACACCCAGGGTAAGAGGTAGAGGAAGTGCAATTTCAGTGAGAATGACAGCAGCTCTTTGTCTCCTCAGAGTTGCCATTAGAGAAGAAGGAGGCCATTTGGCTATCCATAGTGGCCAAGATCAACAGCATGACACAAGCGAAGAGGACAGTCACTGACTGTAAAAACAACACTGGTATAACTATAAGCGCAGGACGGTTAAACTGTCCAACAACCTGAAGGCAGCCATGCAGACCAGAGGAGGAGGCCCTGCGCCCCAAGAGGAGCTGGATGCCGGTGGCAGCTGTCATCCCAGAGGAGTTGGTGGCAGGTGTTCCTGGACAGGACAGTGCTGGCCAAGAGGAACAACAAGACCTACAGGGTAAGTTGCAGCAAGGGGCAGTGTGGGCAAAAAGGTCATGTTGTGCAGTGCAGCTATCTATGTCCCAGCTCCCCTATGCTGTGTGCAGGGCAAAGGGCAGGAATCTGGGTCATGTACCGTTAAACATCACATGAATGTAAATCACACTGCCCAGTTATATGTTGCACCGCTCGGTCCATCTCTGTCACATTTATCCCTTCCATTTGTTAAGTGCAGCACCAGTTCAGGTTTACCTTTGTTTACTGGTGCTTGTAGAGGAGTGTACAACATGAGTCACCAGTACTACAAGTCCCAGAATACAAAGCGAAAAACATGGACTGGAACAACACAACACATGTACCCTGCCTAACCTGACTGTGACAATACAGACCACCTTGCCTGATGAGGCCACTGTGTCTTACCTAGGCTCATGCACACAAATCTGGACTGTAAAGCAATGGAATAGAGTGGGCCTGTCAGAGGGGAAACTGCTCGCCTAAGAGGGGGGTCAGGTGTGGGCATGTGAAGTATGAATGCATAGGAACATGTCATGAGCCACATGTCAGCTGTCCCAACGTGCTGAGTGAGAGGAAACAGGTCTCAGCTACCATGGTAGGGAACAGCCAAATTCATGTCATGTACTAAATCAGACTGGGTGGGGGGGGGGAATGAAAGTGAGGCACACCAGAGGACCATGTGTGTTGAAACAAAAGATGGTGTGTGGCTCTGGTGGGCCCCTGGTAGTGCAGTGTGTTGTAGGCGTTGGCTGAGCACGTTGAACTGCCACTGTGTCTGGATGGAGAGACATTGCATAGCAAGGAGGTGAGAAGGAATATGTGTACTGCAAGGTAGCTGACTAATACACATGCACTGCTGTGTCTAACAGTGTCACACTTGTGTCGCAGCTGGGAAGGAATGACAGAGAGGAGCCCATTGGGGTACTACATCCTACATGTGATGTGGCCCTGGGTGAAGATTTAGCACATGGTAGGAGGGAGTCTGTAGGCAAATTATCTCATCATGCCACATATGTTAAAGTCAGAGGATGTGAAGCAGAGATTTGTCAAGGTATAGGATGAACTAGCTTGCCAACACAAAGGCTAGCAGTTAGGGATGGTTGGAGGGTGAGTTGGATGTGCATGGTTGTTTGGCAACCCTGGATAGGTAAATGCCAACAATTCCAGCACTACTACCAACTGGGATACAGCTTGACTCATAGCCCTCCAAATCAACCAGCCATGTCAGTCCATTAGAAATGGTCACATATATTGTTGGTGTTGTAGGCACATGAGAGCCAATGTATGATCTGGACTCCATAGTGTGTGGCAGTAAATTGAGTCCCTGGCTGAAAATGAAGATTGCCAGAGGAGGCATGCACACATACAAGTAAAGGGGTCTGAGTCAAATGATGTGTGATACTCTGCAGATATCCATCACAAAGAGGGGGGTCCAAAGAGATTTAGAGACCTACAAGGGTTAGCTTCACATCCTTATAGATATACCACAATCCAGAAACCCTTGGATCTACAAAACAGATGTTAAAGATAAAGACCTAGCGATAGAAAAAGGGGAGATATCCATTTAAAAGGACAAGAAGTCCCAGAGGTGGCACGCTTCATTATTAGGAACCTCGTCATACCATGATGCCTAGTCACGGCACAGGCTACAATCCCCTCACTGGGAGGGAAGAGCTCAGGGATTTTGTTTTGTGTGAGAGAGGGTATGCTAAATACCACAACGATGAGCTCAAGGTCATGGGGTAGCAGAGCAGGTGAAAGTGATGATAAAACTAGCTCCAAGGTACACAATAACCTTTTATTGGTGTTTCTCTGTGCCAGTATTAAAAACAGGGCACTCGTGGGGAACACATATGCACCCACTGTTAGTGTCAGTATGTGGTCGACATGTTTTATCCTAATCACCCTCACGCAGAGGTGTAGTGGCTCTCTTTGGGACTTACTTGTATGTGCTACTTCTCAAATGTGTGTATTCAAACCATTGTGAGACAAAGTGTGTAAGGATATCAAATGTACAAAACCATCCAGTGATCTTGGTAATTCGTCATGAAGTGGTGGAAAATCAAAAGTAAAAAAAAAACAAATAAGGTTACTGGCTTCAAGCTGTGAAGCTAAACACTTCCAGGTATCAGTCAGAGGACCCTCACTGTGCCCCATCTATCTACTATGTACTTAGTAAAAATTAACCTTTGGTACACGTGATTGAAAGGGAGATAAAGCAAAAGGGCATCTTTTGGCAACCCAAAAATCCGAAAGGGGAGGCTTATCTTCTGATGTTGGGGCACACACTTCAACTCACCCAGGCATGTGGTTCAGGGGAACTCACCATCCTAAAAAAAATCATAGGAAGGGAAACATCGTAAGAAAAACATAATCACCCATTGGACTTCTAGGCATTCCACAATGTAAAGTACCAGCTGAGGTATGCTTAGACAAACAAGTCTCTCTAGAGAAATCAGAAATGGCATCTTTACTGATAAGACAATAACACACTCATGCAGTGAGATGATCTCATGTATATAAGGGGAGTGTATTTGGATTAGTGACAGACTGAAAGAAAAAAAGAAGAGAGAGCTGAAAGTGCCCTTTTGAAACAGAAGTGTGTTAGTGTATTGTCAAAAAAGAAGAGAGGTACACCTTGTTTGTGCAAGCACAATAATTTTTCTGCCGCAGTGTATATCAATATAAACAAGCAGACATGTGTCCTACACTACTGTAGGTGCCTGTCTGAGATGGGCCGGGTGGAGTATATGTCTATTAGCAAAGTGGAAACATACAAGTTGGCAGAGTCCATTGCACAAAACACAGTTATAAGAGCGTGTGCTCACAGTAAGCTGTACAGAAGTGTGTTAAGAGAAACACTTGCTTTATTTGGCCACAGGCAAGGCGCAAGATGGATATTTTTAAAAAAGGAGATACATAGTAAAAGCAGTGGGAGTGCCAGCCTATTTTTAAATCAAAACCGGACCTGCAGTAGGCTTAAAACAGGGGGTTGACAACAAAAAAGAAAAACACCCTTAGTAAATGATAAACGTTGCAACCAACCTGTTTCACGGAGAGTTAGCCATCCATCGAGCCACAGTGGGAGGAGGACAAATGCCCTGCATAGTGGCTCCTGAATAAATACCCGGCACGGAATTGCTTCAAGCCAAAACTGGTGTGTGAGTTGGTAGTTACTCCCACTGTGACCGCGTTGCTTTCACGCAGTCACAAGACCTGATGTACATTAGATTTGTAGTCCTGAGTTTCAAACGCAGCTGAAGAGCATTCTTAGCTCAGATGGGCCATATATAAGTGAGAAATAAGAGTGTTCCAGGCCTGGCTCTAAGCACCTTCATATGTATGTGTATAAACAGTTTTTTCTCACACTGTGACGGTCTTTGATGCGTGTGGTCACGTGACCCAATGCACTTGGGGCTTGTAGTCCTGAGATCCGCCTGAGTCTTATAGAACATGCCCAAGGAATGGGCCATGTATATACTCTGCAGATAACCAACTCTACCAATGATGAAATGGGGTGAGCGTCAGTGCTAACAATCTAACTAGCTTGACGGGGCCCATCCACTCGGCGTTGGTACACAGTGCCCACTGTCCACAAATATGGAGCCAACTGTGTATACAATGAAATCACATGAAAATACACAAATAGGAAACCCATGGTAAGTACATGCCCTCACATATTCCTACATGTATCAAGGTTGGAAGCTGTGTAGAGGTGTGCAGGATATGTGTGAAAACCTGAACCCTTGACCACATGAATGCACAATCTGCTGGCAAGACAGCACAACGAGGCAAAGTACTTTCGTGTACTGTGTGAAAGGAACACTGCAGGTTCAGAACTAATTCATGACCACATCATCTTCACAGGAGTGGAGGACTGAGTACTAGTCACAGGGAATGCAGGCACCCTCTAAACTAGGTGCAATGTGCACAGTAGTGGTGTCAATATGCTAAAACACAATCAGTATAAGCATCATGAAAAAGAAAGCAAATCACAAAGGCAGATGTGGACCTTACTTCATATCACACATGCAGGAATGGCAGGTTCAGCGAGCTGTATAAACGTGCTGCAAAATGTGGCAAGTCATCCTTGTTACATAGTGGTTGTGTGAACAATGCAGAGATACTGCCATCTGAAAGTTAACTACAATGCAACTTGGGGTCAATACCTATGAGTAAAATGAGGGAGCAACCCTTGACCTCCGCAGTGCTAGTGCCGATCTCCTGCTAGCGCTCATGCCTGCTTGGCTCCCCGGGTTAGTGACTTCACTGCAGTCCCTGAGCCCACAGTTCGATCCCACCGTGGGGACCCTGACTGCCTGTGATATTTTCCTTATTGGTTGTTTTACTGTATTAGTCTGTTTAAAACTATTTTTCTCCTCTTGTATTGGTATTTTTGCCTCTGCTTTGCCACATCAGCCTTGCTGATTGTCTTTTTCTTGGGTGCCTTCTTTCCCACCTTTTCCCACGCTTCCAGCTCCCACCCTTCCTCATCCTTGCCGTCCTCTCCATTCAATCATTCAAGCTGGATTCCTAAAGCATGACATTTTTTGTAATTTTAGATGGCGCGGACTTGACCCAAAAGTATCAGAGCACTTTACATGAGCACGAGTTGCATTACAGACAGACACATTTATTTTATTAGGCACGGGGAGATTGAGTAATTTGTCCAGATCACAGGATGTTGAGCATCCCTGCCGAGACTCGAACCTGGTTTGTCAGCTCCGAGGCCAGCCGCTCTAGCCATTAGACTACTTATCACCCATGGGGGTCTCCAGGCGCTGGGGAAGGGGGGTTCTTCATTGCTCTGAGCTTTTTGTTAGAAGAGCTAGGTTTTCAGTCTCTTCCTGAACTCTACTGGTGTTGGTGCAGATTGCAGGGGCAAGGGAAGGTCATTCCAGAGTTTGGGTGCAAGGTGGCAGAAGGAATGGCTGCCACTTCTACGGATATGGGGGGGCAAGGAGGAGGGAAGAGGATTGGAGATGTTTTGTGGGCTGGTAGAAGTTTACTCTCTGGTTTAGGTAGGCTGGGCCTTTGTTGTGGACGGCTTTGTAGGTGTGGGTGACGACTTTAAGTGGCATTGTTTGCTCACTGGGAGCTAGTGTAGCATTGTTGAAAAGTGCCCCTTTTTGCATGGTTACCCCTAATGTTTTGCCAGGTACTTGATGCCAACTTCACTGAGTATGTGCTGGGACCCTGCTAATCAGGCCCCAGCACCTGTGTTCTTTCCAAAAATTACACTTTTGTTTCCACAATTGGCACACCTCTGGGCCACACGTAAACCTCTTCTAAAAAGTACCCCTGGTCCCAAGTGCCCTGTGACCAGAGAGGGCCTCTGAAGGCTGCAGCATATATTATGCCAACCTCAGAGACCCCTCACCTTAACACCCACACATTGCCAGTGCAGGCTGCTTGTTTTGGTGCAGACCAAACTGAAGAGTGGACAAGGCACACAATCCTGTGTTCCATGCCTACCAACACTGTCTGTGGCATGGGTAAATCACCCCTCTAGCAGGTCTTACAGCCCTAAGGCTAGGTGCACCATACCACAGGTGAGGGTACAGCTGCATGAGAAATATGCCCCTACAATGTTTCTGCCATTCACAGACATTGTAAGTACAGTGAAGCCATTTGAGTACATGGGCTGGGAGGTTGTCATTACGAACTCCACAGCTCCATGATGGCTTTATTGAAAACTGGAAAGTTTGTTTCCAAACGTCTCAGCATAATAAACCCACACTGATGCCAGTGTTGGACTTATTATAAAATGCACTGAGAGGGCATCTTAGAGGTGCCCCCTGAAAAATGACCAACTTTTAGATTATTGGCTGACTGGTCCCTGCCAGCCAGCCACCACCAGACATGTTTCTGTACTCATGGGGTGAGAGGCTTTGTGCTCTCAGAGGTCAGGAACAAAGCCTGCTCTGGGTGGAGGTGCTTCACACCTTCTCCTGGCAAGAAAAGCAACATTTGGCGGTGAGCCTCAAAGACTCTCACCTTGGGATGTGCTGATTTGGACAGCTCCAACTAATGGCAATGCCCTCCCCCCTGTCCAGGCCCCACTTTTGGCAGCAGGACCAGCGGGAAAACATTTATGCAGAGTAGGAGTGTCCACCTCAGCCTGGCACACCCCTAAGTGGGATGGGTATGCCCAGACGTGGGTCCCGTGCTCACTACGCCACTGGAGTCAAGCTATCCTGGCTGATGAAGGCTGATAGCCTGAAACTGGTCCTAGGATGCTTGATTCCGGTCCAGGGAAGACATGGCTTGGCAGTTAGGTCTGGACTGTTCCCATGAGGCACAGGGTCAAGACTGAGTTGCATATGGCTATGTCTGAACTGGGGTGGCGTGGTGAAGCAAAATAACGATGGATTAAACCCAGATCTGTGACTGGGGGTGAATGTTTGCCAATGTGCAGCATTCCGTCCATCATCTTGTGTGTTTTGCATTTCGCCCTAAGTGGGAAGGGTATGCCCAGACGTGGGTCCCGTACTCACTACGCCACTGGAGTCAAGCTATCCTGGCTGATGAAGGCTGATAGCCTGAAACTGGTCCTAGGATGCTTGATTCCGGTCCAGGGAAGACATGGCTTGGCAGTTCGGTCTGGATTGTTCCCATGAGGCACAGGGTCAAGACTGATTTGCATATGGCTATGTCTGAACTGGGGTGGCGTGGTGAAGCAAAATAACGATGGATTAAACCCAGATCTGTGACTGGGGGTGAATGTTTGCCAATGTGCAGCATTCCGTCCATCATCTTGTGTGTTTTACACCCCTAAGATAGCCAGGAGCTGAGATGAACTCTCTCTTAGAAGATCTCCATCTTGAATTGGAGAATTAGGCCCAAGAGGAACAGGGAAGTGTCCCTCTCCCCAAAGAGAGCGGGCACCCAAAGGGTGTAGTCACCCTAGGGGACAGTAGCCATTGGCTACTGACCTCCAAACTCAGTAACGCCCTTAAAGTTAGTATTTAAGGGTTCCACTGAACTTCATTCCTCATATTTGACGGACCAAAGAAGAAGACGGACCAAGACCACTACTGGACCAGGATCTAAACAGCTGAGACCGAACATAGCAAGAGCACCGCCACCTGATCCAGATTTGACAACTGGACCTTCCTTTACTTCCAGAAACCCTGCCAGGCCTTAATGAAACCCCGCAGACCCTGCATCCTGCTCTAAAGTGCTACGAACCTCCCACTAGACTAGAGGCTCTAGTCCCCGGCGTCCACCGGTACAAGACCTACAAGAACCACCACAAAGAGGACCGAAACTTGTGTCGATGCTACTCTCTGCTACAGGGGAACTCCATGAACCTCAATAATGGAGGACCGACACTCCTGTCGACGCAACTCACTGCTACCCAAAACCTCCAAAGACCGCAGTGGTAGAGGACCAGCACTTGTGCCAATGTGTCTCTGCCCTGCCAGAAGAAAGCACCACTGGAGTACGGCCTCCGTGACCTTGAGGGATCCTCCTGGCCCCATGACAGTAGCTTTTTACAGCCCCGTGCCAAAGAGCACATACCCTCCTGAAAGTGGCCCTGTCAGCCTCCTCCTGCACTGCCTGCCTGACCGCAACTGCCACGGGATGGTCCAATGACGGGGGAAACCCATCTGATCCACAGTAACCAACTGCCAGCGATCGTAACAATATTTGTGTTGGCCACCTTCTGAAACCTATCCCGCTCATTGCCCACCGCCGGCAGCAAAGGTAAGTATCATTGCCCATATCGACCGCCTCGGCGCTGATACTGAATTCCGCACCTTTCGAGTGATCACAGGCCCGCACGACCGACACTGAGCTCAGTAGTGGCCTGTACACCAAGGGGCAGATTTACGAGCCCCTTGCGCCACTTTTGCGCCACCGTTGCGTCACTTATGTGACTCAGTGGCGATGCAAAACATGCGCCACGTTGCGCAATATTTACAACGTGACGCATCTAGGGAGATGCGTCACGTTGTAAATCCCTGCGCCACATGAAACCTGCGTCAGGTTTCATGTGGGCGTTCCGGTGCAGGGTGGGCGTTCCCTCGCAGGTACGCCTCGTAAAAGTGACGCAGTGAAATCTACAAGATTTCACTGAGTCACTTTTACGCCCATGCTGCGTCAAAACCCTTCGCCTGCTTGAAGCAGGCGTAAGGATTGACGCAGCATGTTAGGCATAGGGCACCCCCGAGCCTTGCTGGATCCGCGACACGACTCCAGCAATGCGCCTCCTTTCCGTCGGGGGATGCGACACGCATCTGCCCATCCGTGCACCACGGCACGCCGCATTGTAAATGCGGCGCATCGGTGGTGGCACAAGGGCAAACTTGCGTGACACATCTTCCCTGGCGCATCCCTGCTGATTTGCAGGGATGCGCCAGGGAACGTAACTATGCCCCCAAGTATCTTTTACTAGACTAAAACGTGTTTCATGTACGTGAAAAGTAATGATTGATGCTATACAAACCTATTGCCAAGAATATTGAAAATATTGCATAATTGGAAAGTCTACTTGTCTATAACTCAGTTTACTTGGTTCCTAAAATAAAAGTAACTAAAGTAATATTTTTACAGCCATCGGCCTGGAGTTAAGTCATTGAGTGTGTGTTCCTGCCTTGTATCAGTATGTACATAAAATGCATTCACACTATCCTCTGATAAGCCTTACTGCTCAACCACACTACCGCAAATAGAACTGTTGGTATTATATACTTAAACCTCTGTTATACCTTTGGTGACTCACTGGACTCTGTGCCCACTATATTTCTTTTTGGTATAGTATATACAGATCTGGCTTCTGAGGTGCAGGTCATGTGGGTTTGTCTCGGGAGGTTGAGGACGAGCATGGCGGCTGCATTCTGTATTGTTTGGAGTCTGTTTTGGAGTTGGACTTTGATCCCTATATATAGGGCATTGTCGTAGTCCAGGCGGCTGGTGATGAGAGCCTGGGTGATGGTGCTTCTGGTGTCTTTGGGGAGCCATTTAAAGATTCTTTTCAGCATGCGGGGGATGTGGAAGCATACTGAGGCAACTCCATTCAACTGTCTTTTCATGGATAGATTGCTGTTGAGGATAATGGATTAATTTTTTGTGTGGTCCCTTAGGCTTCGGAGGGGGGCATAGTTAAGTGGGCCACCAGGTGTGGTCCCAGGGGAGGTGGAGCTTTCGAATATGAGTACCTTAGTTTTATTGGTGTTAAGTTTGAGGCACCTCCTCTGCATTCAGCTGTTGACATTTGTCCTGCACCTCTGGAAGTTGTTTTTAGTGTTGGAGGAGCAGAGGGTTAGGAGGAGGTGTATGTCATCTGCCTAGGATATGATGTTTATGCTGTGGGATTTGACCAGGGTGGCTAGGGGCATTAAAGAGGAAGGGGCTGAGGGAGGAGCCTTCGGAGACTCCATAGAGGATGTCTTTTGGAGCTAATGCACAGGGAGGGTGGTGGATGCTTTGGGTTCTGCCTGTGAGAAAGGAGGCAATCCACTTGAGGGCCTCTCCTTGGATGCTCATCTAGTGGAGGCTGTGGAATAGTGTGTGGTGCGATATGGTATTAAAAGCTGTGGAGAGGTTGAGGAGGATGAGGGCAGCAGTTTTGTCTTGTCCACGAGGGCTCTGATGTCATCCGTGGCTGTGATGAGGGTTGTTTCTATGCTATGGTTGGTGCAAAAACCTGATTACGAACGATCCAGGAGTTTGTTGGTTTTGAGATGGTTGGTCAGTTGTATGTTGATCGCTTTTTCCATAGCTTTCCTAGGGAAGGGTAGGATAGAGGTGGGTAAGTAATTTTTTAGGTCTATTGGGTCAACAGAAGGTTTTTCATTGGAGGTTTGACTTCTGCGTGTTTCCATGAGGTGGGGAAGCAGACATCCGAGATGGTGGCGTGAAGGTGAGTTCCCTGCTGATGGTGCTGGTTCCCTTGTTGGACATGTGGTGAGGGCAGGGGTCCTATGGGGCTCCAGAGTAGATGGAGCTCATGAGGGTGGCCTGTGTGGTTAGGGGTTCTCAGGTGGAGATGGTGTCTGGGGTGTTGTCGCTGTTGGTGTAAAGTGCACTGAGGGTATGAAGTGGAGGTTAGTAGTCAAAGTGTTTGTATATTGCTGCTATTTTATTGTGGAAGAATTCTGCGAGTACATCGCATAGGTCCTGTGAGGGGGTGATGGAGTTGTCTGTTGCTGTTAGGTTGGTAAACTCTCTGACAATGCTAAAGAGTTATTTGCTGTGGTTGGAGCTGGTGTTTAGGCTATTGTTGAGGGCCTCTTTCTTGGCGTTTTTTAGTTGGGAGTGGTATTTGTTTATAGCTTTTTCAAGGTTCTCCCTGTTGAAGGGAGTCTTGTTGGCATACCAGATCATTTCCAGTTCCTTGCATTGTGTTTGGTGCTGATGAGTTCTTCTGTGAACCAATTGGCCCTGTGGCGTGGTTTGTGGGGACAAGACGGTTTGAGGGTTATGGCTATTTCGGTGCAGTGGGAGATCCAGGTGTTGAAGTTTCTGACAGCTTTGTCGGGGTTGAGGGAGGTGTGCGGTGGAGATGCATCTGGAGTGTGTGACCAGAGGTCCTCTGATACCTTGCTCCAGCGCCTGTGGGGGTGCTGGGAAGGTTAGTCCGGGGCTTGGTGGTGGTGCTGATGTGGAAGTGTACTATATAGAGATCAGACCAGGTTATTTCGCTGGTATGCCTGTAGGTGATTTTGTTGCTGGTGGAGAAAATTGAGTAAGAGAATTGCTTCTGCAGACATGAAATCTACATCTTCATCCCCTGATGTGTGTTAACCTCTGTAGCCTCCGGCAGCAACAACACCCCCTCACGAAAGGAACCACACATATCAGAGGACAAAGATGTGGACTTCACCTCTTTCCACAGAAAAACTGACCGGTAGCATTCTCCTGTGCCAAAGGCCTGTTTCCCTATTGACCTGTGGTTAGGGCCCTGCTACTGAACTTCTCAACTGATACTGTCCTCTATTTGCTTTCCCACCTATTGATGTCACCCATTTCTGGACTGTCAATGTAGCCTATCTTCTCTAATGGCAATTTGGTCCTCCTCCTCACTGGACCAATTCTCTCCTCCACATGTTCCCTGAAATGTATCCCCCAAGAACTCTGTCTAGATATCCAATGGCTCACAAACTATGTTGGGGTTGTTGCCGCAAGGACTGTCACTTGCTCATTGGTTCACGTGCCATTAAATCACTTACCAGAACAAGCGTTTTGTATGTCTCTTTATGATTGGACTAAGTAGTCAATGGTGGATGTGCTGACCCTAAAGACTCAACCTACTATCTAAAGGGACTTGTGTTTCATAGACCCATGGGTAAATCGTCACAGGCCAGGGAAAATAGTTAATGTGATCCCTATGTGCATCTAGACCAGCAAGTAGTTACCCAAGGTCACATGCATAAAGTGCTACAATTATCAATCAGTCAATGGTAAGATTGAATTAAGTTTCTGTCCAAGTGGTGGATACTTTCATGCATACTAGCCAGCAAACAACAGTGATGTTATAACAAAATGGTGCAAAGGAGAGTGGGTAAGTGGCTGGCATCAGTGTGTGACCCAAAACATCCTTGATTATCCACAATGGTTTGACTTAATCATCCATACAAAACATGTTGCTCACTTACACATACAGTGCAACAGTAGGTGAATACCTGTTTTGGGCTATGTGCTCATTCACCTACAGTGCACAATCATGTTTGAAGATCCCTTACGTGACTCCATTACAAACTTTATGATATCAACTCCTGCAGCGCTCCACCTAGTAACACATGTATACAAACACTGCCTGGAAATCCTACAGCATGTCCTACACCCAACCAAACCAGATTTGACAACTTCCACTTAGTTAATAAGTAAGCAGAAGTGAAAGTACAAAAGAGAATGTATTTAAGACACCATAACATTCTTAAAATTTAAAGGTCAGTAAACTGCACTAACCAATCTATCAAAACTATGCCTAAAATAATCTAGGCTACATTACCTACACAACCCTAAGTTAAAGCTAACCTAACCTACCTAACCTTACCTTATCCTACTCTCCACATATATCACTACAAGCATGTTAAACGTCAACACCCATCCCCCTTAATACACATTTGCAAATGAGACAATCATAAACTACACCTATACACAAACTACCTAAACATTAAAATCTAAACACATATATATGTTTTTCTTTTTTTTAATTGTTTATACATATTCTAAACATTAACTCCCACTCACTTATAACATACCCGCCCATATACCCACATAACAACAGATAAATATTAAAAGCTATAAAATCACTAAACTAACCTAACCTATCCCTATGCTAAAACCGATCTTAACCTATGCTTAAATAATAGTCAATAAAAAAAGTATAGACTTGGGAGGGGCAAAAATTCGGAGGGAGTCCTATAGTTGTTCAGCAATCCCGTCTACTGACTGCTGTAATGTGTGAAGCATTTGCATGAGTGTGGCCACTTGCAGTTCAAGGCCAGCCAGATTCAACTTCATGTCAACATTGTCTTTCAGACACTGCTTTTCAAAATCTGATTGTTGCCTTGTGGTAGTGGGGACTGCCAGTTGTAGCATTGCCAGCTGTGATGAGGAGTGTCATGGGAATGCCACTGGATATCCATCATTGGACCCCTCCACTCTCTGCCTGGTGCTTGCCCTGTGCAGTGCTCTCTGTCCCAGAGGTGGAAACTTCCAGGTCCTCCCTGCCTTCCATTCCTCGTACTTCCTCACCATGTGCATGTAGGCCTTGGCAACATGCCTGAGGTAGCTGTACCTCTCCAAACAAATCCAGTAGGCCTTTTCCTGTTCAGGGATCATATTTTCTGTTGGAGAGGAAGGACATATGTATAAAACCAAGCTGAAGATGTCCAAGTTGTCATCAATTGCATCCTTGAATTAGTATTAGCTGCACAAGTGGCATGTCCAGCCAAAAAAGACATCTATGGAAAGAATCATGACCAACCAGCATAAGAAGCATGTACTTCTCCTAAAGTTACAATACAAAAGTACTCAGATCTTGGCCTTGTATGGACATGAAATAGCAGAGTTTGGTCTACTTAACGTATACCTATGTGAATAGTAAGACTGATTCAGAGCAATAATTTTGTGTACACATGGAATGGTAAACAAGGCCCATCTAGGTACTTCGTGGGGATTGTCATGCAGCATGCAAGAGTGTAGAATCTATGGCCAATCGCCTATGTGAAATGAGTAATGTATAGCAAGTACATGTATTGCAGCAATGCTTAACTGTTGTGTTCAAATACACAATGTCACACACATTGCAGCTACTTCCAAATCAGCAGACCTATTGGACACTTCTTCAATATTGACTAGTGGACATGCCTGGAACCCTTTTACATAGATCACATCATGGAATTCAAGCAATATCATGTGGTCCTTTACATATTCAAGTGTCTGTCCATACATTTTAGTACGGATTGTTACCTAGATACACATCAGCTCATACTTTATCCATTTGATGAGTATGTGCATGTATGCTCTAAATCTCTTAAGTATGAGAAAGTAAGTAAGTAAGTACATTTTTATTGTTTGGTTAATTAAAACCTTAACAATGTAAAAAGACATATACAAAAAGCAGAAAATACTTTAAAAGAGAAGAAACATGAGTCAATTTCCCCTCTATAAAAACACTTAAAATACCATTAAAATATCGCCCAACTTCTATGACCCTTTTTTTTTTTAAAGTCAGCTTTATTTGCCTGGTCGAAAGCTTTCAGGAATTTGATCAATTTGCAGTTCAGTTGCGGATCCAATGGATTTAGACATGCGCAAATTGCAGCTCTAAAAGTTCTAATGCCTCTTTCTTTAAAAGATAGTCTAAGTAAATTGGCTCGTGCATTTTGAAGTTCATTGCATATGCAAATTACATGGATGAAGTCTTCTTTGCAGTGTCCACAGAGTCGACATGATTTTGGACCCTTATGCACCCAGGTAGGCTGATCTGCTATTGATGGTAATTTTCCGAAGCGTATTGCCATTAATAGTTTTTTCAAATGGATTGAAAATGTCAAATTCAAGTAGCGGGCTGGTGCAAGAGTCTTGTAATTGTTTATCACCATCCACGCATGAGACCTTAACCTAAAGATGTTTTTATCGATTAGTAATGAATTAATTTTTGCAGCTTTATTTATTACTTGTTTGAAGGACTGGTATGGCAGATTTTTGTTCCATAGATCTTTTGTACTAGTTTCTGACAGAGATTTTTGAAGGTATTGTTTATAAGGTGATTTTTTGTCCTCTTCTATTTCAGTCCAGAGAGCTTTATTAATTTGAGATGTTGCTGCACTCAATTTTAACCGATACCAAAGCTTTACTGTTGAATACATTCTCCTTACAAATTCATTTTTTAGGCCAAATTCAAGACAAACCTGTGCTGGAGAAGCTGATCGTTGTAGCTGAAAGACTTTTTTGTAGGTAGAAGCTATTAGTTGATTTAAGAGCTCCGAGTCCTTGCCGTGAAGGGCTGCACTGGCGTATGTTATCGTGGGCAGGATTTTCGCCGCCATTACCTCTAGCAATGGTTTATATGATGGCCCAGTTCAACTTCTTGGCTAGCTGACTGAAGGCAAATATGAGGGCACTGGTTCTCTGAGTCATGTACTTTTTTTGGTCTTTGTGGTTTTGTAAGTTGTCTATATAAAATCCCAAATATTTGTAATTTTTAACTTCCTCTAATTGATTGCCATTGAGCCAAATGATCTGCTTTCTTTTCCGCTGGCTGCCGGTCACCAATATTTTGGTTTTTGATGTGTTTATTTCTAAGTTGTTCTCAGCGATGTAGTCTGACGTTTCATTTAAAGCTCTTTGCAGACCGATCTTTTTTTGGCTCATTAACACCACATCATCAGCGTACGAGAGGTGTGTAAGTGCTAGCTTTCCAAGTTTCGGCGGATGAGAGTTGATGCGATCAAGCCTCTGTGCGAGGTCAGACATGAACAGATTGAACAGATGCGGGGCAAGCACGCAGCCTTGTTTGAGGCCTTTGGTTATGATCAGCTTTCTTGATAATCTGGTGCCGTCTCCTATCTTAATTTTTATCCATGTATTGGAGTAAAATTGCAGTATTCCGTTTAGTAACCTTTTCGGTATATTCCAGGCTCGCGGTTTTTTCCAAAGGAGGTGACGGTCTACGCTATCAAATCTGCCTTTAAGTCAATGAAGCAGAGGTAGAGTTGTTGGTTCCTCTGCTTACATTTATTTGCTATTAAAGATAGAGCTAAGACATTCGATATCGTCCTGATGCCTTGCCTGAAGCCTGTTTGGTTAACCGGGATAAGTTGGAGATTATCTGACCATTCCTTCAGGTCTTCTAATATCAGTGTAGCGTGATATTTGGCTTCTACATCCAGGAGGGCAATTAACCTGTAATTTGTTGGATTCGATCTATTTCCTCCTTTGAATATGGGTGTCAATATCAAGCCTTGCCAATTCGGTGGAATGTTGTGTAGGAGCTCTATATCTTTGTATAGCTTAAATAAGTGCTTGCTCCAGAAAGATGGATCGTTTTTAAAAATGGCTTGTGGAATTCCATTAGGTCCTGGAGCGCCGTCTCCTCTTCCTTTCTTAATAATACTTATTACTCCGTCTTCTTGCATAAAGGACTGGCTTCTCATTGTAATTGAGTCACTCATGCCAGTTTCCCCCTGTATCCTCCATTTGCTTAGCACCAGAGTCCATAATACATCTTTCATAACGCGTGTTGACCTCTCTTAAGTTATTTGTATCGCTTGCCCATTGTACATCGGTTTCCGGTGAATTTTCCATGTCGGGCTGTCCTGTTATATTCACTTCTGACTTGTCCTGGGCTGCATTTTCTGTAAATGTTATGGTTAGAAATTTAACCCATTCATATTCTTGGATGTTTGATGATAACATGGTCACCGGCCTTTGTTGTTTATTTATGATTTCCCAGAATGTCTTCGAGTTAGATTTCTTAGCACTAAAGAGCAATTCAGCCCAAAATGTATCGCTTCTAGATCTTTTATCTTCCCATAATACCTTTCTATAGGTTTTCCTCAACTGTCGAACTTTATCCCAAGCTACTGTATCATGCGCAGTTGTTTTTAGCCTCCTGATCGCTTTTTTAAGCTCGCCTTTCATGGCTCTCAGCCCAGCGGTAGTTTTTTCATTTGTTTCCATTTTTTTTTTTTGTAATTTTTATTCAGATGGTGGGTACTCTGCATTAGTGTTGTGAACTCCGAGGTGAATTTTACCCATGCTTGGATTTTGTTCGGGGCTGCAAGTTCACTCGCCGTTATCATCGTCTTTAATTTGGTCTGGAGTGAATCTATCGTGTCACTTGACCATTTCAGGCGTTTTAAGTCTGTTGTATGAACACTTCCTTCTATGTTCATATTGGCTTGATGTTTGGCGATTTTTAGCCTGAAGTGTATGTGCTGGTACGAGTGGTCGCTCCTGGTAGTATATTCTATGGAGAAGTGAGAAAGAAATGGCATCAGTGCTACTGTGATGGCAGTATAATCTAGTCTTGATCCTGACTTTCCTCCGTGGAATGTATGTTTTGGTGGGAAATCGTCTGTTGTTCTACCATTTATTACTCTCAGGCCGAGGAACTCCAGGGAAGTTACCAGTCTTTGTCCTTCAAGATCTGATGATGAACTCTTTAGCGGATATTGCTGAAGGACATTCCAGTATATATTATCCGCTAATAACGTCTCGTCTTCCTCCGGGGTGTATATTAAGTTAGAATTAAAGTCCCCTGTCAGTATCATATCCCAAGAGGGGTGTGTGCACCTTATATCTGTGATTATAGCAATCAACTGAGCGTTATGGGGTGATTTTTTCCTTGCTAGCGGATGGACATATGTATTAATCAGCAATACTGTTTTAGTTCTACCGTCGAATCCGGAGGTAAGCTTTATCAATTGAATATTTGGGCCTGTAGAGATAATTTGGTCTGATTCAATATTTAATGTTGAGGATATATATACAGCCAGTCCCCCTTTTGGCCGTCCTTGGGTCTTAATTTTTATTGCGGGGACTGTATAGTGTATATAGGTTGCCAAGGGCAGGTCTTCCAGTGCCCATGTCTCCTGAAGCGCTATTATATCATATTTTTCCCAGTTATTAGGTTGACTGCCGTTTTCTAGCCACTTTTTTGCCCCTGTGATATTCCATGAAAGCATCTGTATCGTTTCCGGGTCTTGCTTGAGTGAGGTTTTATCCAACGGTCAATACCCCTTATCTGAGCTTAGCGCTCCTGGCAACCTGCTCCATCTGTCCTGGACTGGATCGTTTTCGGTTGTCTGGTCGTACTGCGGATCTCTCCTCTGCGAGGTTGTAAGGTTGCTGCCTATAGCTCCTTTAAGGACTGTGTTTTTATTCTGGTTATTCTCTCTTTGTTGTAATTAGTGTTATCATCCAGCGGGCCGGGATAGCGTGGAATTGTTGGCCTTGTAAATTTAATTCCCCACGCTTCAAATTGCAGATTGGAGCTCATTATATGCTGGACGTCATCTTCTGTCTTCCATGTAGTCAGAGTTTGTTCTATATTTTTTCCATTTCTTTTGGCTATAAACTCTACCGTCAGTAGGTTCGACGATTTCAAATATTTTAAAGCTGGAATGGTAGCTGTTAGTTTCAATATGTTCCCCTATTCAGCGTGTCTTGTGGCCCTCTTGAATCATATTCGGGAGTTAGAAGAATTTGCTGATTCTGAAGTCGCTGCCATTGCTCTTTTTTTGCCATTGGATCCTCATTCTTGTTGTCCACTGTTATTTCTTTCTTGTCGTCTTTGATTTGGACTCTTAGGTTTACGTACTGAATTACATTTCCCGTTTCGGTGTATTGTACTGGGGTTTCTAATGATGCCATGTTCTCCTGAGCTTTCTGCCCTAAGTTTCCTTGTTTGTTATCGCACCTATGTTCCCTTTGTAATTTAGGTTGCTTTTTCTCTGTTGGGCTACCATCTCCATCTCCGAGGTTGAGGGCCATTGATTTTTCCATTATTTGCCCTACCACGGAACTATTTTTGTTAATGGGAGCCTCGATATTTGAGTTCTCTCTTTGTTCTTGTTCCTTTTTCGGCTTTCGCCGTCCAGCCTCTAGACTCTCTGTAGAATCTTGTCCGATTTTCGGCCCTATATGCTTTTTTTCTGCCCTACCATCCGCACTTTTTTGTGCACGGTCATTGTGAACTGGTGATTTTCTCTCTATTTTTCCAGACTGTTCATAGAGCTTCTGATCAATATCATTGAGAGCATTGCCATTCCTACATTTATAATGTGGCTGGGCCCTGCTAGCTTCCATTGTTTGTGTCATTTGTTTCTTCCCTGTTTTATCCCTGGCTGCCATATTTTTTTTTACGTATCCACTTGTTTTATCTCCTTTTTGGATTTTCCTCTCTTGAGTTCCCCCTTGGTCGATAGCCAATACAGTATTAATGTCTGCTCCTCCTCCTGATACCTGGACAGTTACAGCTGTTTTTTCCTTGTCTGCCTTTTTCAACCTTTTAATGCTGATCGAGTCTTCATCTGAGCTTATTATGAGACTCTCCTGGTGGCTTGCTACTTTACTTGAGCCCACCATGCGGAAAATCTGATAAACCTCCGTAGTCTGCTGTTTCGTTCTTGAAACCATTTTATTTCTTGCTTTCCTATCTCGTTTTTTTTGTTTCCGAGACTGTTTTGTTACCCTGGTTTTTATATCCCGTTTTGTTATTTCGTCGCTTTCCGATATCTGGTCATGAATTTCGTCTTTTCGATAGACCGGACTTGATTGCACTTGCATTTCTTCTAATTTTAATTCAGTTTTAATTTGTTTGGGCTCCTCTTTTGGTGGAGGCTTACAGAGTCGGAAGGTGTCGGTTATGTTCTTTTTTTGTACGTCAGGTTTGTTGTCTCTAGATTCCATGTTTGTTTTGTTAAATAATATTATTTGTTCTAATAGTTTTGGTAAGAGACTCAATTTGTCGATAATTGGGCTGCAAGAACACTGGGCTGAATATTTGGATTGAACTCTTGTGATAAGGTTGTTCATATTGTCCAATTTTGTATTTATACCTGAGATTTGTAGTGCTATGATATTCATTAAGTCAATTTGAATGTCCATTTTATCTGTTTGCATATTAAGAGCCTTTGTTGTTGTATGTAGTGTATGTAATAAAGATTGAAAAAGCTCTAGCAGGCTACTTTGCTCACTCAGAGACTCTCCTTGTAGAAACTGTCTTTTTGATTAAAGTTTTGATTTCGGTTAAATCGTTGACTAATTTCTTGATCCAAACTAATGGAGTTATTATTTTTATTTGTTTGAGAAATTTTTAAATCTTATAGATCCATGTTATTTTGTGTTTTTTCATTGTGTGTTTCCCCCATCGGGGCTTCCAGTTCAATGGCTGACATTTGCATGGAGTCCTCAGTTTTTACAGGCCTAGGAGCATTCTGCCATGGGTCGAACAAACCTTCGAGGTCGTCTTGGTCCTCTTGATGGACCTGTACTGCTTTATTTAACCTCTGTGTCGACCTGTTGTTTTTTGCATACTTAGGGGTAGATGACGTCAAGTTATCTTGAGATAATTTAAAATTAGTTATAGGGAGATCAAGTTTTTTGCCACTTCCGAACTCTTTTTGTCCAGGCTGTTGAGTGCCAGCTGATTTATTCAGGTGGTTTGTTCCAGCTTCCTTATTGTCTTTATCTTTTAAGTTGTCTACTCTCTTTGTCCTTACTTCTAAGAACAGTTCCTTACTTTGGGGCATTTCTTCCTTGTTTGTCTTATATGTGCAAATTTCGTTCTCCACCTCCTCTCGGTTGCTTACATTTGTACCTGAGTTGTCCAATTCGTGGCTCCTGTTTTGGTTATCCCCGTGATTAGTTAAATTAGTTATGACCTGTGTGACAATGTTTTGTGTATTTTCTCCTTGAGTGGAGACTGAGGTTACTTTCTGAGGATCTAATGGTGTCATGAGACCAGGTACCTCTGATGTAGAATAAATAACCGATCCGGGGTCTTTGAGGAAAGAGAATCTTGCGTTCAAGGCTGACTTCATTTTATTATCCTCCTCAATTTTTTTGAACATTGTTACTATTGGGGATATTAATGGACTTTTTTGCTTGAAATTCAAACCTTCAGTATCGGATGTTTGTTTTGAAAGCTTTTTTTTCCCTATTACTTTGCATTTCACTCATGACCTTCTGGGTTGGCGTCTGTCTGACTCTACCAGATCTCATTTCACGGTGCACAATACCTCCCTTGAATGTTTTGAGGCTCAGCGCAGAGCAGAGCTCAATACCTCGTCTGATTTTGCGTTTTCTTAACCGCCCCCCTCTCCTGCCCCCTTCCCCAGCTTTCCCCCGCTTTTACCCGCTTCCTTTACTTTCC
Source organism: Calotriton arnoldi (assembly GCA_963921515.1). Taxonomy (NCBI): domain Eukaryota; kingdom Metazoa; phylum Chordata; class Amphibia; order Caudata; family Salamandridae; genus Calotriton; species Calotriton arnoldi. The sequence continues at coordinate 765,390 of CAWUFW010005945.1, forward strand.
CCGCTCTTTTCTGTCCCCCTCCACTATAGGGCACTGGTCTCTCTAGGTGTGGCCCAGAGGCCGTGGAGGTCACTATTGGCCTAAGTGAAGGGGGGGCGCAAGCGCCGGCACCACTGGAGACGAGTTCGGTGCTGGAGAAGTGGTCGCTACGAAATCACAGGAGGCTACTGCCTCCAGTGACGACCACCTCACGCTCCCCCTATCAATGCGCCGCTTACCCTTTCTTCCAGGTGGGCAGACGGGCTGGCTTCAGAGGGTTCAGTGGCTGCACAATTCGCGTTCTAATCATGGCGCAGAACACAGGCGGGAACAGAGGCTCTGGCCGCCTTGCCTCTCCTCACTCGTCTCGCAGCGTCTTACAGCAGCCCTGCAGCAGCCGCTCTCGCTCTCGCCGCTTCAGCCGCCTCAGCAACCAATGCAACCAGTGCCCCTCACCTCGCCCCCGCCGGCAGGCTGGCTGAAACACAGGGGGCAGGGGAGGCAGAGGGGCAGGGGAGGCAGAGCAGAGAGCAGGGAGCAGGGAGCGGTTCCAGCTCCAGCTCCAGCTCCAGCTCCAGCTCCATCTCCGGCAGACGGGGAATGGCGAACGGCGGACGTCAAGCAGCGCCGGCAAATGCAAACACCACCTGACCAGCGGACCTCGGACCGGAACAATAAAAAAACAAAGTCTGTGCTTTGCAGTTCCACGCTGTATGTATGCTGCTGCTAAAGACTGCTGATATCGAAGTTTAATTCAGACACTGCTCTCCACAAAGAGGTTGGGTATATTGTGCTGTATCTTGCAGGTAATGGCCCGAAAGGGCTCAATGGTCAAAATTCAGTACGGGTAATGGCAGCAGTAGGTGGGCTGTGAAATACACTGTATTTTGACTAACCCTGGGCGGAGTTGGCGGAGTGCCACTATGCGCAGTTCCACGGAGTTGAAAAAAAACTCCATGCAACTCCTCTCCCCTCCACCTACAATACATTTAAAAAAGTAGGAAATAAACACTTACCTGCTCTGGCGTCTCTGGGCTGCCCTCCTCCTCACCATGGTCTCCTCCTCGCTGTCTGCTGCCCTTGCCAGCCGCAAACCCTAGAATGTACGTCTTGCAAGGACTGCGCATGCACGCGCATGCACATTCCTCCCAAGACGTACAGCGTAGGGGTTTGTGACCAGCGTGGACAGCGGATGGCGAGGAGGCGAGACCACGGTGAGGAGGAGGGCAGCACAGACACGCCAGAGCAGGTAAGTGTTTATTTCCTACTCTTTAAGTGGGCGTGGGTGCAGGGGCTAGCTCCGCTCCACCACGGAGTCAGATTTTTTGCCTGAACTCCGCGTTCACAATGGAGTGCGGAGTTGGCAAAACTCTGAAAACTCTGCCGGCGGAGCGGAGTTTGATGCCCAGCCTTAATTTTGACAACACAGTGCATACATGCCCATGGTACTTAACACATTGGTCTTATTCCTCACAAAATGCTACAAAGGTATGAACACATGTCTTTTATAGGGTATTGGGTAAATGAGGGCATGAGTCAAGCATGTAACTGCTATGGCATGTGTGGACTGGTGACATGTGCCACATCGACTTATACCAATTGTGTCTTCACTGAGGTAGGAATCATGAGAGCCTATGTGGACCTGCCACACAAAATTGACCATACATTGTCAGTGTGGGCGCCTACACTAGTAATGTGCTTCAGACAGGCAGATTTAAGTTCACCCCTTCAATTCTATGTTCACATAGAATTTCGTGACAGCATCCTTAATACCACAATGGCATTTTGCCAATAACTCCTCTGTCACCCCATCTCACATGTGATCGATATAAAGTACTCTGAGGGATGCGCAGGTACCCATGATGCGGGATGACAATTGTCACATATCATGATAAACATGAGCTAAGGGGAGAACCCAAGTAAGTCATTAGTATGGACATTGGACTTACACACTCACAGCAACAGATGGGGTTATGTAACTTGCTTACTTGTTTCACCATCATGAATGATGCATTTCATCTATGCCACCTCGCAAGTACATATGCAGCATCTATACTAGAAAGGTATCATGTTTCGGTTTGACGAGCCTGCTCACATGGTGTCCGAAGTCTATTGGAGTCCTAACTTTGGCTAGACGCTGACAGTTTGCTGTTTGAGTGGCATGAATGTCTGACATGCCTACAGTCATTTTTACTGTACCAATTTTGGTAGGATAGAGGAATCTATCCTGCAGGCAGTGGCATTGTATGATGTGAACACACAATACGAGGATAAATACATTGGAAAAGATATTCACTTTGCACTTATCCACATTAAATGTGCTGTTGACAATTGGTAGATTATTCTGGGATATATGTTATATCTCATCCACACCTGTGTCCTGTTCAAATTTTAACTTGAATAAACATACTGTCAGGAAAATCACAGCCTGCCCCATGTAACATTTCGGTCTCATATTTTGAGTAACATGTTGTCACTTTCTGTCCATAGTATGAGTGAGAGACATTTGAAAGTATGACCATCTGTTGGTTTTGGGGAAGGTGATGTTACATGTGCCATAAGCATGCACACCATAGCTAGCACAAAATTAGCACAGCAGATTCAGAGCCATCCATCATGTGAGCCTGCATACATTGGAAATTAATTCACGTTGAATTTTTCCCCTATCAATTGCGCATGCAACTTTGTCCAACTTCTGCTGTGAATCTACATGTATGATAAAGTGTGTTTCCACTGACTGATGATACCCCTTACACATCTCACTGCAACCAATATACGAGAACTCACACAATCCTTACAGAGCGCAGAAACATTAAGGTGACACTCACTGGTAGCATTGGGTTCTCTGAAGCTGTCCACCTTACCATGGGTGTATGGGTCAGGTCCACCTACTTGCTTGCTTGATGTAGGTATCTGTGAAGTAGGCATTTTTTGTACACAGATTTTGCACTACCATGCAAATGACATCCACATTGTCATACAAGTTGATGCCCGTACTTGAAGATTGTACTATCTGTCTGCATTACTGACAAAGGATGTGTTACAGAACCAATACACACTCTGAAAATGACATACACTGGTTTCAGCCTGTCTACCGTGATTATGTGGCATTCAGCTCACAGATTTACTGTATAGATGTGAAAGGTATTCTGCTAGGCCAATAGGTCACCTTTTAATATGTGCTTGACATCATATAGCAGACTATAATACCCAACAACCATCAGATGATGTAGGAGCACACACACATCAGCTGTCTGGCCTTGGTGTCTGCCACTATATGTGTGACACATGCACATTACGCCTGCAGAAAACCGTCAGCCAAAACTGTTTGCCAATATCTTGTTCTTCACGAGCCAGGCTTGAGTAGTCCTAAAAAGTGTGATGACTTCCAAGTAGGAATATGTTTAGCATTTCCATACATCACATTATTCGGCAACAGAGAGGGCTTACATTAACTTAGAATGTGAGTAGGCATTCACACCAGATGATCATATGTGCATTTATTGACAGGTTACACCACTCTGAATTTGGAGTGAAATCACATGCATTATACCATGACATGTATTTGGCTGTTGGATTTGCTTTGTTTCCTGAACAAATTAGCACACATAGATGGAGCTGTAGGAGTCACAGCAATTTTTGTTTCAGAGTAAGACAGAGCTACATGATCACATCCATTCCTGCATGTATCAGCTGCATTCCTGCCTAGTGGGTCAGGTGTGGCTGCATTGTGGCTAGGTAGCCAATTCAGCACCAATACAGGTTAGGAGTGCACATTTATATGTGTTAGGTGAGATGGCACATTGATTTAGGTATATTCTTTCACTCATTTGTGTAGCATATGTAGTGACTAACTGGGTTTCACTGTGTGCCCTTGCCCATCATATAGGCCTCTGTTCATAGTCATAGGATAATAAAGTCACTTTACTGGCCTCCGCAAGTGTAAAGCAGTGTAAAGTGTAATGACTTACAACACACACACTCCGTCATTACACACTGTTTACATTTACACTCCCTTTAGATTGTGGTAGGATGTCTCACAGTCAGTACACATCATGATATATGCACACTGTTCCACATTGCTACCTTTGTTTGTTGGAGTTGATTTTGGCACATGTTGCTGATATGCACACATGTTTTGAACCACATGATAGTGCCTTGGGGTATAACACCTAGCTACAGATCTATGTGGTGTGCCAAATGCAATTAGGTGAGATGTGAGTGTATTGATGTTTACCGTGACTGTTAAGTGAAAGTGCTTGTACAATAGAAGTGTTCAATCATTTATTTACATTTTTTACACTCTTTCAAAACAAAAATTGAATTTATAGCCATCAAACTGGTTCAGGCTTTACCGAAAAAGTTCTGCAAAATGTTGTCCCAGCAATTGTGCCTATATTTCCCCTCTTTCCTTATTTTCATCCTCCTCCACTGCTTTCTGCCACTCATGGCACTGGTCCCATGGGAGATTTGTTTGCACACAGATGTTGTTCAATATACAACAAACCAGGATAATTTTGTAATCTGTAGGGGAGTATAGCAATCGCCCCCTGGACATTTCCAAACAGCAGAAGCAAGAATTCAGTACCTCGAAAGTCTGTTCCACCATACTCCTGGTCTTGCCCAGTGCATTGTTGTAGGTGCTCTGCCTCTGTCTGGGGATGTGCAAATGGGGTCATGACCCATGACTGCAAACCATATCCTTGGTCATCTGATAAGACAAAGGGAGAAAATTCACTCAATGCTGATGGTGATTGATCAACCCACATTCAAGTACATGTCTGTTATGTAAACTGAATGACTCTAACACATTTCTACCACTATTGTCTGCAATTGGTTACATTAAGTGTAGCACAATTAATTCCACATGTCTATATTCCTGTTGCCTGTGTCAGATTGAAACAGGGCCATGCAGGGCTGGCTTTAGCACTGATGGTGCCCAGTTCAACAGTGCTTGTTGGTGCCCCTATGACCACCTCCACCACAGATTCTCTCATTACCACCGTTTAACAGTGCCCCTCAAGTCTCCATAACCACTCTCTCTCAGATGCATTTAAATAGCTTTACCACCACTCAAACCAGTTTAGGGTGTCAGAGCACTTAACATCACACCCACTACATAGAGACTATCAATCATAGGTGTGTAAATCAGTGTATAGGAAATGTTACATAAGACAGAGACTACAAGGTGTATGAGTCACATTATCCATGCTGGTTGGCAGGATAGCTTAACCCCTTCGATGCTCATGACGGAATGGTTCCGTCATGAGATCGGTACCCCTGTGCTCATGACGGAACCATTCCGTCATGAGGCCAGGGGCACGAAATCCCTCTGCTGCAGACAGCAGAGGGATCTCCTTTTCTCCCCCACAGCCCCAGGAGGGCGATCCCCAAGCAGGGATCCACCCACTAAGGCACCAGGGAGGGGGGAGCGGCCCCTTGGTCAAGGGCTTTTGCTCCCCCCCAAAAAATTGCCATTGTTCAGTCTATCTGCCCCCCCCCCCTGGGGGGCAGATGGTAGCAGTAGCCCCCAATCTGCCCCCCGGGGGGGCAGAAAGCCCACTAGACACCAGGGATTTTTATTAGGTGCATTTTTTTCAGGGTGGGGGCCAATGCCCCCACCCCGCCGCCACCATTACAGCCTTTCTGCCCCCCCTGGGAGGCAGATGGGGCAGTAGCCCCCAATCTGCCCCCGTGGGGGGCCAGAAAGCCCACTAAATGCCAGGGATTTTTTTTGTGCAATTTATTTTAGGGTTTGCAGGGGATTCTGGGTAAGAAAACGTTGGTGGATCCACGCAAGCCATACCTCCCTGGAATCCCCCGGGTGTCTACTATTCAGAAATGTGTGGGTTTGCTAGGTTTCCCTAGGTGGCCACCGAGCCCCGGGCCAAAAAGTCATGGGACCCCCCTTGCAAAACCAGGTCGTTTTGTGATAGGCATTTTTGATGTCGCCTCAATACGTTTTGGGCCCTTGCCTGTCGCGGGTACTTGGGCCTCCCACCCGAGTGAGGCACCATTTTTATCGGGAGACCTGGGGCAATGCTGGGTGGTTGGAAATTTGTGTCAGCCCGGTGATGCCACAACTTTCCCACACAATAATGTGTGAAAAAAGTGATTTTTTCAGCAAAATTTCAGGTTTCTGGGGGATTCTGGGTAAGAAAACATTGGGGGATCCACACAAGCCATACCTCCCTGGAATCTCCCATGTGTGGGTTTGGTAGGTTTCCCTAGGTGCCGGCAGAGCTAGGGTTCAAAAACTACAGCTAGGCACTTTGCCAAAAAAGGGTCATTTTTCACAGTGAAATTGGGGTGTGTCCACGTTGCGTTTTGCGTTGTTTCCTGTCGCGGGCACTAGGCCTACCCACACAAGTGAGGTGCCATTTTTCTCAGAAGACTTTGGGGAACGTGGGGTGGGTGGAATTTTGTGGATCCATGCAGATTCCAGAACTTTCCACCACAGAAAAGCGAGGAAAATTTGTTTGTTTTACACTTTTTTAGGTTTGCAAGGGATTCTGGGTAACAGAACCTGGTGAGAGCCAGTCAAGTCACCCCATCCTGGATTCCCCTGGGTGTCTAGTTTTCAAAAATGTATAGGTTTGCTAGGTTTCCATAGGTGCCGGCAGAGCTAGGGTTCAAAAACTACAGCTAAGCACTTTGCAAAAAAAGGGTCATTTTTCACTGTGAAAATGTGGTGTGTCCACGTTGTGTTTTGCGCTGTTTCCTATCGCGGGCACTAGGCCTACCCACACAAGTGAGGTACCATTTTTCTCGGAAGACTTTGGGGAATGCGGGGTGTGTGGAATTTTGTGGATCCACGCAGATTCCAGAACTTTCCACCACAGAAAAGTGAGGAAAATGTGTTTTGTTTGACAATTGTTTAGGTTTGCAAGGGATTCTGGGTAACAGAACCTGGTGAGAGCCAATCAAGTCACCCCATCCTGGATTCCCCTGGGTGTCTAGATTTCAAAAATGTATAGGTTTGCTAGGTTTCCCTAGGTGCCGGCAGAGCTAGGTTCAAAAACTACAGCTAAGCACTTTTCAAAAAAAGGGTCATTTTTCACTGTGAAAATGTGGTGTGTACACGTTGTGTTTTGCGCTGTTTCCTGTCGCGGGCACTAGGCCTACCCACACAAGTGAGGTACCATTTTTCTCGGAAGACTTTGGGGAATGCGGGGTGGGTGGAATTTTGTGGATCCACGCAGATTCCAGAACTTTCCACCACAGAAAAGTGAGGAATATGTGTTTTTTTGACAATTGTTTAGGTTTGCAAGGGATTCTGGGTAACAGAAACTAGTGAGAGCCAGTCAAGTCACCCCATCCTGGATTCCCCTGGGTGTCTAGATTTCAAAAATGTATAGGTTTGCTAGGTTTCCCTAGGTGCCGGCAGAGCTAGGGTTCAAAAACTACAGCTAGGCACTTTGCAAAAAAAGGGTCATTTTTCACTGTGAAAATGTGGTGTGTCCACGTTGCGTTTTTCGCTGTTTCCTGTTGCGGGCACTAGGCCTACCCACACAAGTGAGGTACCATTTTTCTCAGAAGACTTTGGGGAACACGGGGTGGGTAGAAGTTTGTGGATCCACGCAGAATCCAGAACTTTTCACCACAGAAAAGTGAGGAAAATGTGTTTTTTTTTTTTACAATTTTTTAGGTTTGCAAGGGATTCTGGGTAACAGAACCTGGTGAGAGCCAGTCAAGTCACCCCATCCTGTAGTCCCCTGGGTGTCTAGTTTTCAAAAATGTATAAGTTTGCTAGGTTTCCCTAGGTGCCGGCAGAGCTAGGGTTCAAAAACTACAGCTAGGCACTTTGCAAAAAAGGGGTAATTTTTCACTGTGAAAATGTGGTGTGTCCACGTTGCGTTTTGGGCCGTTTCCTGTCGCGGGCAGTAGGCCTACCCACACAAGTGAGGTACTGTTTTTCTCGAAAGACTTAGGGGAACACGGGGTGGGTGGAATTTTGTGGATCCATGCAGATTCCAGAACTTTCCACCACATAAAAGTGAGGAAAATTAGTTTTTTTTGACAATATTTTAGGTTTGTAAGGGATTCTGGGTAACAGAACCAGGTGAGAGCCAGTCAAGTCACCCCATCCTGGATTCCCCTGCGTGTCTAGTTTTCAAAAATGTATAGGTTTGCTAGGTTTCCCTAGGTGCCGGCAGAGCTAGGGTTAAAAAACTACAGCTAGGCACTTTGCCAAAAAGGGTCATTTTTCACTGTGAAAATGTGGTGTGTCCACGTTGCGTTTTGGGCCGTTTCCTGTCGCAGGCACTAGGCCTACCCACACAAGTGAGGTACCATTTTTATCGGGAGACTTAGGGTAACACAAAATTGTAGAGCAACTGTTATTATCTATTGACTTTTGATGCATTTCTGCCTTCCAAATGAAAGACAATGTGTAAAAAAGAAGTCATTTTGAAAAATGTCCTATAATTCTCATGCTAGTATGGGTACTCCCAATTTCGGAAATGTGCAAATATCTACTATTTCTAAACTCTATATTTTGTTCCCATTTCAGAAATACATAGGTGTCTTTCATACCGATTTTTCCATGTATAAATTTCCCAGAATAATTGCTATATACCCGGTACATAATAAAAAACCATTGCAAGACGCTGCTCAGTTATTGGCTCTGGGTTCGTCGGGTTCTTGGTGAACCTACAAGTCCTATATATTGCCACAACCAGAAAGGTCCAGCGGATGTAACGGTATATTGCTTTCAAATAGCTGTCATAATTAGAAGAAGTTACAGGTGAAAATGTTGACACAAATGGCTGATTTTTTTCAACTAATTTTCAATTTTTCCTATATTTAACTGTTTGTTTCTATAAAGAAAACTTGAAGGATCTACACAAATGACCCCTTGCTGAATTCAGAATTTTGTCTACTTTTCAGAAATGTATAGCTTTCTAGGATCCATTTTTGCTTTCATACCCATTTCTACCATTAACTGGAAGGAGGTTGACAGCACAAAAAATAGCAAAAATAGACTATGTCCCAGAAAAATGCCAAAACTGTGTAAAAAATGTTGGTTTTCTGACAAAAGTCTGCTTGTCCCTGAAATCTGGGAAGATGGTGATTTCAGCACCACAACCCCTTTTTTTATGCCATTTGCTGGGAAAAAACCAGACGCTTTCATCTGTAGCCCTTTTTTCGCATTTTTCCCCAAAAAACCCAAATTTAGCTGTATTTTGGCTAATTTCTGGGTCCCCTCCAGGGGAATCCACAAACCCTGGGTACCTTTAGAATCCCCATGATGTTGGAAAAAAAGGACGCAAATTTGGCGTGGATACGTTATGTGGTCAAAAAGTTACAGGGGCCTAAGCGCGAACTACCCCAAATAGCCAAAAAAAGGCTTAGCACAGGAGGGGAAAAGGCCTAGCAGCGAAGGGGTTAAGAGTGCTTGGTCTGGAAAAGTACAAACTAAGAATTTAAAATGTAACACCATGGTTGGGGGTTTGAATAATAATCAGAATTGATTTCCATACAAATTAACTCTTTTTCCAAAATTAGGATAAGGAAAGACTGGGGAAATATTCCTAATGCTCTAATCTATACCGTGCAGTTTGCATGCAACTCTTTGACAGTTAATAGCTCACTGTTCTATGTTAGGTGTATAGCTCATAAACTGCATGCAACAAAGGATCTCTCAGACAAAATCACCAGCCCACTTACCTATTTACATTATATGTACTTTGTGATCTGAATGGTAAATGTTCTTTGCAGCAGGAATATTAACCCTCTGCTCTACCTTACCATAAGTCAAAACTTCCACTAGACAAATCTCCGATCTCTCACTGGGAAGAACATTAATCACTGGAGTTAACTTGACATTTTAATTGTTGCCTGAAAATTGCTGCAGGCCAGGATGCGGCAGCAGATGCTTTTAAAACCATAGTATACTTCAAGCATGAGGCCCCCACCCGAAGTCAGCACCCAGTCCGATCGCACCATTCACACCGCCCAAGAGCTGGCTCTGGGTGCATGGCCTACTACGTCTGACAGTGACACAATGGGCCAAACACATTTGGGCTATGGCTTAGTCTAATAGGTGTTTTGTAGGTCAATTGCCACTGTAGGTTAGAGTATGTTGATCACAAATTGCGGTTTGTTGTCATCTATAGGTAGGCTGTAACAATAAAATCTGTTTCACGGGCTCACATATATGTGTCCCTGTGGAACCACTCATGTCATTGCTGAACTACCTTCAAATTGTTAACTTCCTTTTGGAAGTGTAATGTGATGAGTACATGTGGTGCATGTTATATTTGGACATACATACAACAGCTATGGCAGCCCTTCCTTGTGCACTGTGTTGCAATATGGCATTTGTCTGAATGTTGCATTGCTCAGGTTCTTCCCACTATTGATAGACACACGCAATGGCTTAGCATGTCTTGACATGTGTGACTTTCAGGTTTGCATTGCACATGTGGACTACAAAATGGTGCAAGTAAGAGGTCCACCCCTCATACATACATATATGTGTGTGTTACCCCTCAGGTAACACACACATATATGTCCATTAGGTCATTGATTTTTTTACTGTTATTCGGTCTGTCATGCACTTCAGATTTACTTACCAACCAGTAGCTCATTCCCATATCACCCATTCTGGAAATGCTCATTGATGATGGATTGTCTGAAAATTTTATGCGTCATGCACACTCCTGGAGTTTTTGCCCAACTTGTTGGTGAATATGCCCCAATGGTCCATGGTGGCCTGGACATTCATCAAGTATGTGTGCTTCCAGTTCTTGTAGAGATGGGATATTGCTGCAGGGGGAACCAGTTGCACACATTCACAGTCCATGACACCCAGCACATGTGGTAAACCAGCAATGGCATAGAAGCCTTGCTTGATCACCAGCTGCAGTTGTTGTGTTTTGGGGAAAGGCAGTACTGTGGTGTTAGACAGTGGATATGAGAGGGCGTTATCCAGGCAGGTAACGTCCCCCAGTTGCACAGCCCTCCTCCAAATGAGGGTTAATCCAGTAAACCAAAGTGAGTGTTCTTCAAAATGATAATTGTAATTTTCAATATAAAGTCGTAGTCATTTTTTCAAATTCATTCCAAAGGAAATTTGTTTGTTCAAAACATGATTATGAATCAATCCGAAATATGCAAATCAGTGGGAACAAACCCAATGCATTTCGGGCGAAGCCCTTCATCAGGGAAATGTTAATCTAAAAAATGAAGCAAGAAACAGAGAATACAATCGGTATGTGGCAAAACATGATAATGGTAAATAATGATATAAAAGGGGAGGTTCGTGCATGGTGGTGGGTGAAAAAATTGTGTATGGGTAGAAACTCTACGGTGTTTCAAAGGATATATATCTATGTGGTTGTGTAAGCGAGTATTAAAATAGACGGTGAAACTGGACAATGTGATACATGCTGTGAGGTGATTAGAATTCAATGAAGAAGATGGTAAAGTGGACCTAAAATCAAATGAAGTGTCATGCCGTAGCCTAACTAAAAAGTAATCAATGGTTAAACAGTCGGTGATTTAACAAGATTACGGAAAGGTTCAGGTAAACACGTGATAAACAAAGATAAAGGAAAGCGTTGCCCAAAAAGTGAAAAGTATGGCATTCGAGTGAATAACAACCGAGAGGCATGCAAGCAGGAAGTTTTTTCCGTTGTAGACATGTGGATCGGTTCGTCTGTTGAAAGGTCGCAGCAGTGGGTGAAAGCTTCATGCAAGTACCGGTAACTTGCAGGGTCCGGATATACAAGAAAAGTGACCCGGAAGTAGTGGTGCGAGGTGCCACGGAAAAAACGAATGCAAAGTGGGGGCCATATTGAAATGTCCAATATTTAAGGGGGATCAGGCTGTGAGTGAAGTATACGGTGATAAAGAGCGTGAAAGTCACAGGGGTGTAAAACTCATGCGCATGTAATCAGAAAATATCAAGAAAAAATAAGAAAAAAGTAAAACACTGTCAACGGTGTGAAACAAAAAATAACCATCTTGGTTAGAAATCTAAATGACAGTAAAGCAGGTAAAAGCAAGTAGAACATGGGAATCAAGAAAAGAAAATCTAATGTGGAAGAAAAAGCAAAATGAGAGGACACTAGAATGAAAAAGAAAAACAGATTGGAAAAAACAGATGAAAACAGCCAAATTCAATTCGGTCATTGAGACCATTTGGTGCAATGGTATTCAAAAATTTGATCCAAAACAGTTCACGTTGTAATAAAAATTTGCGATCGTCTCTTCCTTCTTGGACAGTGATGTTTTCAAGTACCAAGAACCGGAGCTGGCTGATGTTGTGTTTGAATTCAGCAAAGTGAGTGGTATTTACCGAAATCTGATTGACAGTTCTAATGTTACTCTTGTGTTCGTTTAGACAAATTTTAATCTTGCGTTCAGTCTTACGGACGTATCCAATGCCACAGGGGCATTTTAGCAGATATACTACATGTTTTGTGTCACAAGTTGCTGTCACTTTCTATTTGATTTTGTTGCCTTTGCAGGGATGAGTCACAAATGGACCCTTAATGATATTGTTGCAATTGTTGCAGTTTAAACATGGAATAGTGCCTTGATATTGTATACTTGCTTTGGGTGGCTTAAATTTTAATAGATCTTTGATGTTCTTGCTTCGTTCGTATGCGAAGAGAGGTGGTGTGGAGAAAATATCTTTGAAGTCAGGTTCTGACTGAAGCATGGCCCAGTGTCTTAAAATCGTGTTTCTGTGTCTACCACTCTGTTGTGAAAATTTAGAAACGAGGACAATCCTATCTTTTTTATCATCTTCAGTGGTGTTCAAAAGATCCTCACGAGTTTTTGTGGTCGCTCTATTTTGAGCTAGATCGAGAATATCAGGAGGATAACCATGGTTTTTGAAGCGTTGAAGCATATCATTCGTGTTAGTGGTCAAGTTCGTAGGATTAGAAGTGATGCGTTTAACCCTAAGTAGTTGAGAATAAGGTAAATGTTTTTTCAGGGAGTGTTGATGAAAGCTTTAAAAGTGTAAAAGGTTGTCCCGGTCAGTCTCTTTTCTGTAGGTGTTTGTTTCCAAAGTAGTGCCAGGGTTTACTATGGATACATCCAAAAAGCTGATCATGGAGTTGCTGATGTTGTGAGTGAACTCAATGCGATCATTTATTTGATTGAGATCTTGTATGGCTTCAATAAGTTCTGGTTGAGTACCTTTCCATAGTACAAAAATATCATCGATATATCGAACATATAACGCCACGTTGTTGATCCATCGAACCATAGATAAAATGTGATCCAGCTCAAATTTCTACAGAAAGAGATTAACATAGCAGGGGGCTGCACAATTCCCCATTGAAGTTCCGTTCAGTTGAAGAAAAGATTCATTGTCGTGCTTAAAATAACTGTGATATAAGGTACAGTGCAGTAGTTCCAGCAAAAAAACTTTAAGATCTTGATCTAATTCTTCTGAATTCAAGAAATGTTCAACGGCATTAATGCCCATGTCATGAGGAATGCACGTATATAAAGACTTCACGACAATGGTGCAAAGCCATGTGTTATGAACATTCTGCAAGTTAAGAGAGTTGATTTTCTTCAAGAAGTCATTGGTATCTTCAACATATGTCAACATCCCTTGAACCAGTCGTTGAAGATACTTGTCCAAATACTTCCCGATGGGTTCGTGGATTGTACCTCGAGCGGAAACAATCAGACGAAATGGAGGTTTTTCAAGATTTTTATGGACTTTTGGTAGCATGTATATGTTAGGGCTTCTGGGATTATCTGAGAATAAAAATTGTTTGTCCCTTTCGGTAATAGTACCATTGGTAACCGCAGTTTCAAGAATATGTTTCAAGATCCGCTTGAATTCGTCGATAGGATTGCCATCTAGTTTCATGTAGATCAGTGTGTCATTGATATGAGATTGAATATTCTCTTTGTAAAAATTGGAATCCATAATAACAAGAGCACCGTCCTTCTCCGCGTTGGTACATGTAATGGCAGGGTTGCTGGAAAGTTTAGCCAAAATGTCTTGTTCCTTGCGAGACAAGTTGGAGTGTTGATTCTTCTTGGCTTTGAATATACTTTGGATATCTTGTTTCACCAAAATTTCAAAGGAGTCTAGCATTTTATGGCTTATTGGAGGAACAAAAGTGCTTTTAATTCTAAGTCCTAGGAGAGTGCCGCTCTCAGGTTGTGATGTGTTTTCAAGGACGTTATGGAAAAGTGTTTCAATCGCAAACTACGCATGAATTTAAAGAAACTGATTTCCATCTCCAACTGGTTCGAGTGATAAGTTGGGACGAACGAAGTCCCTTTTAGAAGGACATTGAATTCAGCCGGACTCAGAGAGTATGAAGAAATGTTAATAACCAGCTTGGGTTCATGGTTTATTTCTGGCTCCTGGTTACTCTCTTGGATGACAAGTTGTCGGGTCTTTTTCCTGCTTCTCCGGTTGCCCCGTCTGGTGCGTCTGAAGTGTGTTGGCCTTGGCCTAAAAAAGAGACCTGGGATGTGCCTGGGCTTTGTGAGTTGCTGCCTGTTGGTAAGTTGGGACCTTGTGTACTCACTATTGGAGTGTTGCTGCGGATTTGAGAAGTTGAGTCGCTGTCAGTAGATGACGTTTCAGTGTCAGACGTCTTAAACTTAAAAGATGGTTGATTTTGACGACGACTGGCATACATTTCTGCCCAGTTGTAAACTTCTCCCAACTTATCGCGTCGCGTTTGAATTTGTGTATCTTTCTTTCTTGTATTTCTTTAGTATGTTCATCAAGTTGGGTGTTAATATCAGTTAATATTTTTGTCCATTCGTCCGCGCTGAGTTTTGTAGATAGTTCTTGTTTCAATTGTTGGATTTCACAATTAAGTTCTTCCAATAATTTCGACAGTTCCTCCACAATTAATAAAATAAGGTCAAGGGAACACTTGTTAAGAATGGAGTACCATTTTTCTATGAACTTTGAGTTGTTTTTACAAAGTGTAGGTTTGAGTGCCATTCTCAAGCCGCGTGGGATGCGCTGGACTCGGTGGTATTTGTTCAAGGTACTCGCGTGTAAGCGTTGGCTGATATCTCTTTTCATTAAATAAAGAAACTGTTTTATGTTGCTCTGTGTATTGCCTGTGCTGTTTCATTGATTAGAGCGTATATCCGATGTGCTTCATCTTCAGTGAAAGCAAAGGTGTCCGCGCGATTAGCTGTAAGATTTGAAATCTCATCATAAGACATGTTGTCGAGTGGGTGCTAAATACCGGATCAGGAAAGTAAATAGATTCAAATATGTGGTTGATGCACACCTTTCTTTTAAAATGTATAATGCATAAACCAACTGGTTGAAAAGACAGATGATGGCATCCAGGAGAGAGGGTAGGAAAGCCAAGAAAAAAGCCTGGGACATTTCTGCCACTCTGGCTGTTGTAATATGGAATGACCCAGATGCTAGCAAGTGGAGGACACCCATGAGCTTGACCTGTGGAGGGATGTTGGTAGACCTGGAATTTGGGGGCTGGAACCTTGGTGCTATCTGGTGTAGCAGGTGGACGATGAATTCCCTCCTGAGCCAATAGTAGGTGATGACCTCATCCTCGCTGAGATCAATGAGGGAAGACCGCTGCTGATAAACAGGCTCCCTTCATCTACGTTGCATTTTATTGTGGGGAGGGGTGGGTGGTTGGGATGGTGGTTGAGGTTTTCATCTCCTTGCGACTCCCAGCAACAAAATCAGCACCTCCATGTTCTAGCTGTGCTTGCCATACTGTTTTGTCTGGCTGCTTCTCTTTATATGCCAAAGCCAATGCATCATATCCTATGCCTGAGTTACTGAGGCGCAGGAATTTTTACACATTTGGGCCTCTGAGTGACACTTGCTGGAGATGGGTCACTTTTCAATTAACTCGTAAATATCATGCATTGGTTTGACACTGGAAACTACGATGGAACACCTACCTTGCATATATTAGTACTTATGCAACGCAGCTGGTTCAGGTGCACATACATTTCAGCACAGTACTCCAAAAAGTGGCGCATCAGCCTAGATGCGCACCTTGTAAATATGGACTAGTGAGTGTGCCACCAATGCATTAAAAATTATGAGGCATTGGCAGCGCAAGTTCCTTGTAAATAAGCCCCTAAGTTTGACACTTTCAGACCAGGAGGTAGAGGCCCTTAGCTGATACACTCAATTTATTATTATTTATTGTTATAACTGCGCTGGGCAGCAAAATCTATTTGATACCTGGGCATTAACATCGCTTCCAAGATACAACATACACAACCTATACCAAGCTAAGCTCTTTTTGTGTTTAAAAGCTTTATTAAAGAATTATAAAAAATACATAGATCAGCAATACAGAATAAACATATTGAAGAAAGAATATCAAAAAAGTGGCTAAATTAAGAACCAAAGAAGAAAGCTATTTTTGGTTTTTCAGGGAATAAAGGAAAGGGAGGGGAAGGGAGAAGGGGAGGGTGGGGGAAGAGGATATTTGCAACTTTACAAAATTAAATAATAAAATAATGCATATTTACATAGGGATGCAAGTAGTATTATTAGTATACTTAATAAAATACAATAAACCGAGAAAGGTAAGGAACAATAACCAGAGAAAATGTACATTCAAGGAGGTTTAAAATTTTCAGAATGGGAACGAGAATTATCTGCTAAAACAAGATTATCCAAGTATTGAGTCAGGGGTAGCCAAAAAGGTCTCTATTAGCTTTTGGGTTGCAGGAGGAGGCGAAAGCAATATCAAGACGATGGAAGTGGCAGAGACTATTCCACCAGTGTTGAAGAGAAAGCTTTGTAAGGGTTTTCCAGTTAAGAGCGATGTGTTGAAAGGCTAGTGCAAGCATAAGGTCGAAAAGACCATGTGTGTATGGGGGAAGATTTAAGGAGTCACATAGACTACTGGAGAAAAGAAGAGGGAGAGAATAAGGGGTGGTAATGGTGAAAATATGGGAAATGTAGGACCAAACTTTTCCCCAAAAAAGAGAGACCGAAGGGCAAAGAAAGAGAAGATGTAAAAGATCAGCAGTAGAAGCACCACAGGTCCAGCAGCTAGTATCAGTGGAATGGGAAAATTTAGCAATAGATATAGGGGTAAAATAAAGTCTGTGATAGAGGAAAAACATAGATTGAGTGAGAGAGGCAGAGCGAGAGATTTTGAGAGAGCGGGACCAAAGTTTGTCCCAGAAGATGATAGACCATTCACAACCCAGGTCAGCTTCCCATGAAAGTTCCAATTTAGTTTTAGTACGATCTGGATTAGGAGCTGAATAATATTTATAAATGAGAGAAGCTTTAGGTAGGGATAGAAGGATCGTATGAAGAGAGCTTAAAGTAGAAGTAGGAGGAGAAGAGGGGAGAGAATAGAAAGTGTCAAGAATGACCGACATCAGAGTGGTGAATTTCTGTAGGAAGGAGCGAGGACAATGAAATGAAGCTTGAAATTGGGGGAAAGAGCACGGAGATGAGCCATCAAAAAGATGTTTAACCCAAATTATGCCCTTTGATCTCCAAGATTTCCAGAAGATGGATCTGTTATTAATAGTAATAATGGAGTTATGCCAAATTGGAGATTCTAAGAAGGATTCTCTTGAAATACAATCCGGTTGTGTCAAGGGTCTTAGTAGGGTACAAGTATGTTTGAATAAAGGCATAGAAATATGAGGAGATTTAGCAGAGAAGGCCAAAACTTCCCTTAGGGTGAATAGTAATAATAGAGCACGCTCAATAGTAAGCCAAAGGGGAGTGAAAGAAGAGGGGTTGGAAAGAAGCCATCTTGAGGCCTGACGGAGACAAAATGATTTATGGTAAAGGCGAAAGTCAGGAAAGTTCACCCCTCCATTAGATTTTGTCTTACGAAGAAAGGATAAGGAGATCCTGGCTTTTTTATTGTTCCAGAGGAATTTAGAGAGGCGAGAATCTATACGTTTAAAATAGGAGACTGGAACATGGACGGGAAGCATGGAAAGAGAGTAAATTAGAATAGGGAGATCATCATCTTAATGGAATCCAATCGACCCCACCAAGAGAGAAACAAAGGATTCCAAGAGGAAAGTAGATTGTCAATCCGAGAGAAAACCGCCTTCATATTCAATTTAACAGTAGCGGTGATGGAGTTCGAGAACCATACACCTAAATATTTTATTTTGTAGCTGTTCCATGCAAATTCAGTGGCAGAAAAAGACTGAGGAAGACAAAATTTGGTAAGGGGGAGAATTTCTGTTTTATCTGAATTGATTTTATAACCAGAGACAAGAGAGAAGGAAGAAAATTCATGTAATAGTGAAGGAATAGAGATTTCTGGAACGGAGACAAAAAGCAGGATGTCATCTGCGTAAGCTGAGAGCTTTAGATGTTGGTCACCGTAAGGGAAGCCAGATATAGAGTCATTGTTGCGTATTGAGGATAAGAAGGGCTCAAGAGCTAAGACAAAGAGAAGAGGAGAAAGAGGACAGCCTTGGCGGACTCCGCGCTGGAGAGGAAAATAGGAAGAGATACAGCCATTAACCAATACAGAGGCTCTGGGAGCTGAGTATAATAAAGAAATAAGTGAAATAAAGTGAGGACCAAAACCATGCCATTTTAGGGATGCAAAAAGGAAGGACCAGTCAACTCTATCAAATGCTTTTTCCGCATCGACAGAAATGGCCGCCAGAGATGTAGAGAGAGAAGGGATTTTGTTTAAGACATTAAGAAAAAGTCGGGAGTTATCTGATGTCAATCTACCCTTAACGAAGCCACATTGTTCTTTTCCCACTAGATGAGGCATAAGCGGATCTAAACGTAAGGCAAGAGTTTTGGCAAAGAGCTTATAATCTACATTAACCAAGGAAATTGGGCGGTAGTTTTTACAGAACATAGGGTCTCGGCCTTCTTTGTGTATCAGACAAATAGTGGCTTCTTGAAAAGTACCTTCCGTCTTGCCGGAGAGGTAGAATCAGTGAAACAGGGTTAATAGTTTAGGAAGTAATAGGTTAGAAAAGTGTAAGTAAAATTCGACTGAGAAGCCATCCGGACCAGGAGTTTTCCCTTTTTTTAAAGTGCATAATGCAGCGGATAGTTCATTAAGGGATAGATGGGCCTCAAGGTCAGAAAGGTTAAGGTGAAGATTAGACGGCGTTGGAAGTTTGTCAAGATAAGACTGAATAAGAGAACTAGAAGGAGGAGATTCTGGGGTATAAAGGTCTTTATAGAAGTTTTTAAATTCGGTAAGAATGTCTTGGTCTTTATGGACGAGAGAGCCATCTGAGGAATAAATGGACTCCATCGAAGTACGTTCTTTACGGGCTTTGAGATAATTTGCCAAAAGTTTTCCTGCTTTATTTCTACCCCCGTAGTAACGAGCACTAGTGCGCAGAAGGATTGAAGATGCATTGTCAGTCGTAGATTTATTAAAGGCCAGTTTAGCGCGCACCAGAGCCGGTAAGACCGAGTCTGCCGGTGAAGTATAGAACTTATGCTCTAGGTCTTTAATATGTGCCAATGTGGTCTTACGTTGATGAAGAAAGCGTTTCTTCTTTTTTGAAACAAAATCTATAATAAAACCTCTTGCGGTTGCCTTAAAGGAGTCCCATAAAATATGAGGTGAGGAAGCGGAGTCTTTATTTAGGGCAAAGAATTCGTTGGTAAAGATAGTGAAAAAGGAAGAGAAAAGAGGGTCAAGAAGGAGGGAGTTATTAAAACGCCAGCGGGAAGACCTGGGATGTGGAGGGAGTAAATCCAGATCGGTTACAATTGGGGCATGATCAGAGATGACAATAGGTTCGATAGAAGAGGAAAGCAAGTTCTGAGATAAAGATTGAGAGAGAAAAATATAGTCCAGACGAGAAAGAGAGTTATGAGGAGGAGAAAAAAAAGAAAAATCAAGAGCATCAGGATGGGAAAGCCTCCAAGAATCCACAAGGTGTGTTTGAGAGATAGTGTCTAGAAAATGTTTATGGGTTTTATGAGGAGTGAAGCGCACCTGGGACTGACGGTCAAGAAAAGGATCCATGACTTGATTGCAATCACCTCCTAAGATAAAAAGATCATCTCTGAATTGAATACATTTCTGTGTAATTAAAGGCCAAAAGGAACAATCAGGATGGGTAGGGCCATAGATATTAAAAACAGTCAACGAAATATTATTAATTAACAATTGAGCCAACAACCATCTGCCTTCTGAATCCGTTTCCTGTGACATAACTTTACAGTTCAATTTCTTGTGGCATAAAATCACAACCCCATTTTTCTTGTTAGAGGTAGGGAGACTAAAACTGAGCCCACCCATCCCTTCTTCAATTTTAACGCCTCAGCTTCGGTAAGGTGGGTTTCTTGCAAAAGAACTAAGTCAGGGTTATAAGAGGCAAGATGGGATAAAATTCTCTGTCTTTTGATTGGATTAACAAAACCTTTCACATTCCAGGAAATAACTCTGAATGTAACAACATTTGAAGTATATAAAGAATACAAATATGCAACGATAAACCACTGGAGTAAAGGACAAAAGGGAAGATGAACAGGAAAATAGAAATCCCAATGGGTAAATAGAAAAGAGCAGTGCAAAGAGTAGAGATAAAAAGGAGAAGTAAGAAGGGGGAAAGAGGGAGGTAAAGAAGAAAAGACAGTACATGTCAAAATAAAATGACGACTGTAATACGTACCTTAAGGGGTAAGAAGAAAACGAAAGGCGGCAAGGGACATTGGAGACAGCACACCCAACGGGGAGCAACACAACACACCAGGACATCAATGTGAGAAAATACAAACGGGAGCGGGCATGTAGAGGAAGAATAACATCTAATAAAATAAATTATATCTGCAAATGGAGACAAAGAAATATATGAGAAATAAGAGAACAAACAATTCCATACAATGATGTGATAGAGTTACATAATCAGGTATAGAATAAGAAGGGAAGAAGAGTAATGATATACAACAAGGAAGAAAGGCGAGGTGGAAGAATGAGAGACTGATATATAAATAGAAAAGATGAAAGAGAGGAGAGGGAAGAAGGGAAGCATAGAATGAAACATGAAGCAGAGAAAGATATATATAGTCTGAAGAGATTACGGTGACCTGTAAAAGAAAGGAGGTTAGAGCAATAACTGCAATATATTAGGACCCTAAAGGGAAAACAAAACTCAAGTTCCAGAGGAGCAAGGAGCAGTTTCCATCGACGTAGCAGAACATGACTGGATAAATCTGCGAAGGTCAGCAGGGTCTTCAAAGGTAGAAGTCTTATTGAGATAGGTAACCTTAAATAAGCAAGGGTGGAATAGGCCATATCGTGCACCCAAGGAGCGAAGAGCAGGACGAAGATCCAAAAATTCCTTACGGCGTTTGGCAGTCAATGTAGAGACATCCTGGGAGATAAATACTTTGGTACCTAGCCATGAGAGGTTCTTTTGGCTTTGGCAGCATTAAGTACCAACAGAAGGTCAGTGAACTGCAAAAACAGTATTATAACCCCACGAGGATTTGAAGGAGCAGATGTCGATGAGAGACGAGGGCCCAGCCTATGAGCACGCTGAATGTTCAATTTAGTCGTAGGTGGGAGCTCTAAAAACTGTGGTAGAAAAGATGCAAAGTATGTGACAGGATCGTCACCCTCAAGGCCTTCAGGAAGGCCATAAACGCGTAGGTTATTGTGTCTATTTCTGTTCTCCAAATCTTCGGTAACCTTCTTTAGTTGTGAAACTTCCTTCTCCAACAAGGAAACCTTTGAAGTTGAGGCCTGCACGTCATCAAGGTGTTGTTCCACCACAGTGATACGGGACTCCATAGAAGACCACTTGTCATCCAACGATTGCAGCCTGGAATTTGTTTCTTCAATAAATGGGCGAAGGGAGCGCAACTCCTCCCATACC
Source organism: Calotriton arnoldi (assembly GCA_963921515.1). Taxonomy (NCBI): domain Eukaryota; kingdom Metazoa; phylum Chordata; class Amphibia; order Caudata; family Salamandridae; genus Calotriton; species Calotriton arnoldi. Next base: position 787,167 of record CAWUFW010005945.1, read on the forward strand.
ATGTCTAAAGAGACCGGAGAGGAAGACTTGGGTGGAGATGGAGAGTCCTGCTTGGGTCTCTTATTGGTAGTTGAGGGTAATGATAATTTGGATGCCATGGTGATAGTATTTTCTGTGAGGGAGGAACAGTTCTCCCGTGATGAAAGATCCGATAAACAGGAGAATTTGTTGGAGGTTGGAACGCTTGCACCCCTGGTGGCAGGAGTAGAAAGACGCACCTCTACTGCTTTGTTAGGATGGAGTAGGCGCCTACTTCTACCCATGAAGCGTGGTAAAAATAATGAGGAGAAACCAGGGTGATGCGTAGAAGAAAATTCACAGTATCTCAAAAGAGTTCCCCCTCAAAAGCAAGCTTCAGGGAAAGAAAATAACTATACTGCGTAGTAATCATCCAGATAAAAAGAAGAAACTGCCAATAAAGTCAATATATATTAATGTGTGAGGAAGAAAGACGAGAGAAAAGGCCATACAAAATGGTGGTCATCTCCAATAGGAAAGAGTCACCTGTATAAAATCAGTCCAGAAATTTTTCAGCCTCCATGAAAAAAGCATATGGTCTGAAAGCGCCCATCCTCCGATTTAAAATTCTGTCATCCTTTCTCTGAAACGAGGTGTAGAACCGCTTTAAATTCGCGGTAAAGGTCCGGCGCGAAGCGGAGCTCTAGCGGCGGGCGGCCATCTTAGGTCGCGATGCGCGCGCAATCCCCTACCAAGCTAAGCTCTGACCCTGCTAGCAACAACAAACGGATAATTTTACCATTGGCAATCAATAACCATCTCCCAACTGGGCAAAATAAATGATATAACAAGCATTGGTAAATGCATTAGGTTTTGCCTATGTGTTTATTGTTTTATCTTTTAGGTCGAGCCTAGGCAGACATTCAGTAATTAGTATATCTAGGGAAACTCCACCTATTGTGCTTGCATTGGTTCGTTCGCGTGTCTGTTAAATTTCTTTTTTTGGGGGGAACGCCTCTACAGCACCGCCTAACTAATGAAAACATGCTATTAGTGGGAATAAGTCTTTGTGTTGGAACTCTTTTGTTTAGTTGCGTGCTTAATTGGTTTGCTCATGGCAGTCGGGTTGGGCGGGGCAATCTTCTGCAGTCTCCCCTGGCTTTCATAAAAAGTCGCCGGGGGCCTCACGGGCTCGATCGCGGCTGCTGCAGGCAGGCTGTCTGATCCCATGTCCTGCCGCTGCCACGACCCCTCCAGTCTCGTTTACTTAGTTTATGCCATTGCGCTTTCGAAATGGACGCTGCCCTTTGTTTTTTTTTTTTAAATATGCTCCCTCCCCACTTCACTGCCGGCCGCAGCTCTTTCATCGCAGAGGATGGGATCCACGAGAGCGATGTGCGAGTGCGGTACCAGCAGCAGCTTTCCCGTGGCCTGGTAAGGGCATATTACCTCTGTGTTGCAGAAGTTACAGAGACTGCCAGCGCGACATGTAAAAACAACAATTGATGGACAGAATGCAGAACAATGTCGTACATTCACCCCAGTACAGAGATCTGGGCCTAAATCCATCGTTTTTTTGCTCACCATGCCATTCCAGTTTGGACCCATCCATATGCAAATCAGTCTTGACCCTGCACCCAATGGGAACAGTCCAGCCCGAACTGCCAGGCCAGGTCCTCCCTGGACTGGAAACAAGCATCCTAGGACCGGTTTCGGGCTTTCAGCCCTCATCAGCCAGGATAGCTTGACTCCAGTGGCATGGAGAGCACGGGACCCACGTCTGGGCATACCCGTCCCACTCGGGGTGACAAATGCAAAAACAACAATTGATGGACAGAATGCAGAACAATGTCGTACATTCACCCCAGTACAGAGATCTGGGCCTAAATCCATCGTTTTTGCTCACCATGCCATTCCAGTTTGGACCCATCCATATGCAAATCAGTCTTGACCCTGCACCCAATGGGAACAGTCCAGCCCGAACTGCCAGGCCAGGTCCTCCCTGGACTGGAAACAAGCATCCTAGGACCGGTTTCAGGCTTTCAGCCCTCATCAGCCAGGATAGCTTGACTCCAGTGGCATGGAGAGCACGGGACCCACGTCTGGGCATACCCGTCCTACTCGGGGTGACAAATGCAAAAACAACAATTGATGGACAGAATGCAGAACAATGTCGTACATTCACCCCAGTACAGAGATCTGGGCCTAAATCCATCGTTTTTTGCTCACCATGCCATTCCAGTTTGGACCCATCCATATGCAAATCAGTCTTGACCCTGCACCCAATGGGAACAGTCCAGCCCGAACTGCCAGGCCAGGTCCTCCCTGGACTGGAAACAAGCATCCTAGGACCGGTTTCGGGCTTTCAGCCCTCATCAGCCAGGATAGCTTGACTCCAGTGGCATGGAGAGCACGAAACCCACGTCTGGGCATACCCGTCCCACTCGGGGTGACAAATGCAAAAACAACAATTGATGGACAGAATGCAGAACAATGTCGTACATTCACCCCAGTACAGAGATCTGGGCCTAAATCCATCGTTTTTTTGCTCACCATGCCATTCCAGTTTGGACCCATCCATATGCAAATCAGTCTTGACCCTGCACCCAATGGGAACAGTCCAGCCCGAACTGCCAGGCCAGGTCCTCCCTGGACTGGAAACAAGCATCCTAGGACCGGTTTCAGGCTTTCAGCCCTCATCAGCCAGGATAGCTTGACTCCAGTGGCATGGAGAGCACGGGACCCACGTCTGGGCATACCCGTCCCACTCGGGGTGACAAATGCAAAAACAACAATTGATGGACAGAATGCAGAACAATGTCGTACATTCACCCCAGTACAGAGATCTGGGCCTAAATCCATCGTTTTTTTGCTCACCATGCCATTCCAGTTTGGACCCATCCATATGCAAATCAGTCTTGACCCTGCACCCAATGGGAACAGTCCAGCCCGAACTGCCAGGCCAGGTCCTCCCTGGACTGGTAACAAGCATCCTAGGACCGGTTTCGGGCTTTCAGCCCTCATCAGCCAGGATAGCTTGACTACAGTGGCATAGAGAGCACGGGACCCACGTCTGGGCATACCCGTCCCACTCGGGGTGACAAATGCAAAAACAACAATTTATGGACAGAATGCAGAACAATGTCGTACATTCACCCCAGTACAGAGATCTGGGCCTAAATCCATCGTTTTTTTGCTCACCATGCCATTCCAGTTTGGACCCATCCATATGCAAATCAGTCTTGACCCTGCACCCAATGGGAACAGTCCAGCCCGAACTGCCAGGCCAGGTCCTCCCTGGACTGGAAACAAGCATCCTAGGACCGGTTTCGGGCTTTCAGCCCTCATCAGCCAGGATAGCTTGACTCCAGTGGCATGGAGAGCACGGGACCCACGTCTGGGCATACCCGTCCCACTCGGGGTGACAAATGCAAAAACAACAATTGATGGACAGAATGCAGAACAATGTCGTACATTCACCCCAGTACAGAGATCTGGGCCTAAATCCATCGTTTTTTGCTCACCATGCCATTCCAGTTTGGACCCATCCATATGCAAATCAGTCTTGACCCTGCACCCAATGGGAACAGGCCAGCCCGAACTGCCAGGCCAGGTCCTCCCTGGACTGGAAACAAGCATCCTAGGACCGGTTTCGGGCTTTCAGCCCTCATCAGCCAGGATAGCTTGACTCCAGTGGCATGGAGAGCACGGGACCCACGTCTGGGCATACCCGTCCCACTCGGGGTGACAAATGCAAAAACAACAATTGATGGACAGAATGCAGAACAATGTCGTACATTCACCCCAGTACAGAGATCTAGGCCTAATTCCATCGTTTTTTTGCTCACCATGCCATTCCAGTTTGGACCCATCCATATGCAAATCAGTCTTGACCCTGCACCCAATGGGAACAGTCCAGCCCGAACTGCCAGGCCAGGTCCTCCCTGGACTGGAAACAAGCATCCTAGGACCGGTTTCGGGCTTTCAGCCCTCATCAGCCAGGATAGCTTGACTCCAGTGGCATGGAGAGCACGGGACCCACGTCTGGGCATACCCGTCCCACTCGGGGTGACAAATGCAAAAACAACAATTGATGGACAGAATGCAGAACAATGTCGTACATTCACCCCAGTACAGAGATCTGGGCCTAAATCCATCGTTTTTGCTCACCATGCCATTCCAGTTTGGACCCATCCATATGCAAATCAGTCTTGACCCTGCACCCAATGGGAACAGTCCAGCCCGAACTGCCAGGCCAGGTCCTCCCTGGACTGGAAACAAGCATCCTAGGACAGGTTTCGGGCTCTCAGCCCTCATCAGCCAGGATAGCTTGACTCCAGTGGCATGGAGAGCACGGGACCCACATCTGGGCATACTCGTCCCACTCGGGGTGACAAATGCAAAAACAACAATTGATGGACAGAATGCAGAACAATGTCGTACATTCACCCCAGTACAGAGATCTGGGCCTAAATCCATCGTTTTTTTGCTCACCATGCCATTCCAGTTTGGACCCATCCATATGCAAATCAGTCTTGACCCTGCACCCAATGGGAACAGTCCAGCCCGAACTGCCAGGCCAGGTCCTCCCTGGACTGGAAACAAGCATCCTAGGACCGGTTTCGGGCTTTCAGCCCTCATCAGCCAGGATAGCTTGACTCCGTCCATCAATTGTGTGTCTTTTGCTTTCTCGCCCTAAGTGCGCCAGGTATGCCCAGACGTGGGTCCTGGGCTCACTGTGTCACTGGAATCAAGCTATCCTGGCTGAAGAGGGGTGAAACCCCGAAACCGGTCCTAGGATGCTTGTTTCCGGTCCAGGGAGGACCTGGCTTGGCAGTTCGGGCTGGACTGTTCCCATGAGGCACAGGGTCAAGACTGATTTGCATATGGCCAGGTCCAAACTGGGGTGGCATGGTGAGCAAAAGAATGATGGATTTAACCCAGATCTCTTGACTGGGGGTGAATGTTTTGATTTGTTCTGCATTCCGTCCATCAATTGTGTGTCTTTGCTTTCTCGCCCTAAGTGCGCCAGGTATGCCCAGACGTGGGTCCTGGGCTCACTGTGCCACTGGAATCAAGCTATCCTGGCTGAAGAGGGGTGAAACCCGAAACCGGTCCTAGGATGCTTGTTTCCGGTCCAGGGAGGACCTGGCTTGGCAGTTCGGGCTGGACTGTTCCCATGAGGCACAGGGTCAAGACTGATTTGCATATGGCCAGGTCCAAACTGGGGTGGCATGGTGAGCAAAAGAATGATGGATTTAACCCAGATCTCTTGACTGGGGGTGAATGTTTTGATTTGTTCTGCATTTCGTCCATCAATTGTGTGTCTTTGCTTTCTCGCCCTAAGTGCGCCAGGTATGCCCAGACGTGGGTCCTGGGCTCACTGTGCCACTGGAATCAAGCTATCCTGGCTGAAGAGGGTGAAACCCCGAAACCGGTCCTAGGATGCTTGTTTCCGGTCCAGGGAGGACCTGGCTTGGCAGTTCGGGCTGGACTGTTCCCATGAGGCACAGGGTCAAGACTGATTTGCATATGGCCAGGTCCAAACTGGGGTGGCATGGTGAGCAAAAGAATGATGGATTTAACCCAGATCTCTTGACTGGGGGTGAATGTTTTGATTTGTTCTGCATTCCGTCCATCAATTGTGTGTCTTTTGCTTTCTCGCCCTAAGTGCGCCAGGTATGCCCAGACGTGGGTCCTGGGCTCACTGTGCCACTGGAATCAAGCTATCCTGGCTGAAGAGGGGTGAAACCCCAAAACCGGTCCTAGGATGCTTGTTTCCGGTCCAGGGAGGACCTGGCTTGGCAGTTCGGGCTGGACTGTTCCCATGAGGCACAGGGTCAAGACTGATTTGCATATGGCCAGGTCCAAACTGGGGTGGCATGGTGAGCAAAAGAATGATGGATTTAACCCAGATCTCTTGACTGGGGGTGAATGTTTTGATTTGTTCTGCATTCCGTCCATCAATTGTGTGTCTTTTGCTTTCTCGCCCTAAGTGCGCCAGGTATGCCCAGACGTGGGTCCTGGGCTCACTGTGCCACTGGAATCAAGCTATCCTGGCTGAAGAGGGGTGAAACCCCGAAACCGGTCCTAGGATGCTTGTTTCCGGTCCAGGGAGGACCTGGCTTGGCAGTTCGGGCTGGACTGTTCCCATGAGGCACAGGGTGAAGACTGATTTGCATATGGCCAGGTCCAAACTGGGGTGGCATGGTGAGCAAAAGAATGATGGATTTAACCCAGATCTCTTGACTGGGGGTGAATGTTTTGATTTGTTCTGCATTCCGTCCATCAATTGTGTGTCTTTTGCTTCAGTGCGACATGTAAGGCACGGTATTCAGCTGCTGTGAGAACATGAGAACGCGTTCCCTGGGCTACAGCTGCCTCCCCCTTCCGCCTGCTTGTTTGCTGTAGCGAGGTTGTTCTACTAAATTATCGACTCTGCACGTCATTTTCCAAGAGTTGATGGATTCCGGCATGATTTGATCTGGCCTACACCTTACCGTCCGTTCCTAGTCATTAAAGCCTTTTCAAGTTTGACCTTTTTCAATCCCTTCCGTCAGGCGGACATCAGCACTGCCCACCCACCCCCCGTCACAGGCAGCTGTTGATGCAGACGGAGTTCCCTTTGTGCTTAACTTGTTTTGCTGTTTGTACAGTGCTCTGATACCCGGACAGGTCGTGTTCGCTCTTTATAAAACTCATTCAATAAATTAATTTGCCCAGCTGTTTGTTTTTTACTAAATGGCCCTGAGAGGAGCTTGTGAATTCCTCGCAGTGGCCCCCCTCTGCTCTCGTTCCCCTCCGTCTGCCAGCCATGTACATGTCAAGTGTCTTGATTGTGGGCAGAGGAGCTGTTATCTTGAAGAAGGACACGCTCCAGTGACAAGGATCTAAGGCACTTCACAAGCAAGGCCCTCCTAGCGTTTGTTCCTTAGAGAAGTTCACTCTGTGCTCACCCTAGAAACCAAACCAATAGTTGTGTTTGTCCCTTTAAATCCAGCAGCATCAGCACACCAAGAGCTCTGCATCGTCTTTTACATCACTACTCCAGTCTGGCAGTGTCATCTTTAAGGTTCCTTGTCGCAGACTACACCCCAGCTAGAGCAGCATAGCGCCTTGTCATAAGGCCGACATGTTTACAGCAAGCTAGTGATAATCGGATATGCTTCAACATTCTAGTAAGAAGCATTTGCAATGCAATAGGTCTCGCATTTACACGAGTTTGAGCTATTGGCATTGTAAATGACAATGCTTTTTTTATGTTTTGGTTTTTAAAACATAAATAAAAGGGATTGTCATTTACAATGCCAATAGCTTAAACTTGCGTAAATGCGAAACCTATTGCAAATGCTTGTTTTTTAAGTTTTAGCTTGGTGAACAGTTGAGCAATATAAATTAAAGAAAGAGTGAATGAGGAGGGAGGACGTGGGAAGAGGGGGGCGAGGGGGTTTAGAAACACCAGAGAGCAGAAAGGGGTGGAAGGAGGATGAGGTGGGTTGAAAACAAAGGTGTAGGTCAATGAAAGAGACTGCAAGGACATGCACCCTCTACGAGTGCAAGGTTGAAATTTAAATAAAAATACAGAGTACATGCGGCCAGTAATTAAATGAAATCATACATATGAACGCCTCCTGCGCAACCTTTAGTTATGGGGCGGCGAGTGTTTATATATGTGAAGCACAGACCTAGGCGCCCGCAGCAATGCCCTCTTGTGTACAGTGAGCCAGATTCAAACCACTAGAGCGCATCAAACAAAAATGATGCCTTCATGGTGGAATCAGTAAAAATATGGACAGCAGCGCTGTGCACCGGAGAGCAGGAAGGGGGTGGGCAGAGGTAAATAAGAGCCTGCAGGGACATGCACTATCTACGAGTGTGGAGCATGTAACTAATAAAAAAACGAGTACCTGCATCCAGTAATTACATAAAATCATACACATGAACGGCTCCTGTGCTACCTTTACTTATCGTGCAGCCAGTGCTTCAAACAGTGAAGCACGGGTGAAGCATGTAGACGTGGCAGGGAAAGATAACAAAATGTAAATAGCAAGTAAATGTATGCAGAGTTAACCAAAAGAAAAAAAGTTCGAATCACCAACGCGGATGGGAATGACTATTTAGGCTACGTGAATCTGATAAGAGAGACACAGATGGGAGAACAGGCTACAGCCAATAGAAACAGGAAAGAAAACTGGCAGGCACATGGACCAATAAGAAGAAAAGGTGGGATGTAAGTCCCTTTTATGATATACTAAAAACAATAGATTTCACGAGGCGAAACCTAAAAAAGTGCATTTGCGCTGGGGGTAGCACCAATAACGCAGTCATGGGGGCCAGTGTTTCGCTACCTAGCTTAACCATAGGGTGGCCATTCTTTTCTCAATGCCCCTACTAAATTCAGGGTAGTGAAAGAGAGAAGCTGGGGGATTTCAACCCTTTTACCAAGGTCAGTCACTGAGGTGAAATCAGTGCTCAGGTGTTCTCCAAAGTTATGTCCATTGATTAGTGGGCACAGCATAATATGTGCATGCACACAATCTCACTTTGAACACTGAATTTGTGCATGTGTGCTATGAGTGTACATGGCTTTTATACGGATTTCTTCACAGCACAGTGTTATTCTTTTCAAACCAGGTCTCAGAATTAACATTTTAACAACCTAACAAATTGTTCTACGATAAAAACAATGTGAAAGATATTTTCTGACAGAAACAGTGGCTAAAGCCTCATCCCATTACACAGACAACCACAAGACCTGCTCAGTGTAGTGATTAGCGCTCCAGTGTTTGGGGCGCTAAACACGGAAGTCCCTGGCCGGCGGGGAATCAATAAAAGGAAGGCGCTCGCTCGGGGGCGGCACTTCCGGCTGATGACACAGTAGTCGGTGTGTGAGAATTCCTCCCCAGCGTGACAAGCCTGCTGTACATGCGCTGCAGTACGAATGCACTAGCACACCACACTGGCGACGAGGATGGGATGAGACCCTCGCTCGCATCAAGCGCATATCGCCCAGCGGCCTCCACTATCCCGCAAGGCACACTGGACCAGCGGACCAACGCGCACGCGGCCGGGTGAGTCAGCCCCCGCTGTGCAGCGTCCCCGGCCCTTACAGCGCTGCACTGCGCTGCACTGTATCTCCGCCCAGCACCACCACATCACCGGCACAGAGGAGGTTCCGTGCTGCTACGCGCCTCTCCCCCGCCACGCCAGGCGGATCTGGCTGCCATCTCAGCACCACTAGGCCCAGGACCTTGAGGGGAAAGCCTTAGCTCACAGTGGTTTGCTCCCGCACCCGGCTTCCCGCGACCTGCCTTCTCCCCGCAGGCCCGACCGCCATCTCTCTTCTCTGCGCACAGCAAGGGGGTGCCTGACCATTTCCCCTCCCCCACACCGAGTGCCACCAGCTTTTGGGCCCTACTCCACCGGTACAGACGGCCTGCGCACCACCCGTCTACCGTCTCGATGGCCATCCACGGGGCTGGAGGTGAACAAGGAGCTGCGCCCCACCCCTGCTGATTTACCATGGGGGATGACAACCCGGGGCCCGCGCAGGTCCATATCCCATTCCAGCATGTGGCGTCCGGTGTGCTGCCACCTTTCAGTGAGTTAGAAGACCCAGCGACGGCGTCTCCTAGGTGGAGAGTGTGGATCAATCGCCTCAACAACTACTTCGTCGCAACCAGGGAGGCGGACGGCGCGATCAAGAGGTCCCTCCTCCACTATGCCGGGGACGAGATCTTCAAACTCTTCAAGCACCTGCTGCACACGGGGGCTGCAACGGACTACGACGCGGCGGTAGCTGCACTGGACGCCCATTTTGATCCCCAGCTCAACCCACACTTTGAGCGTTTCAAGTTGCGACAAGCGCGCCAAGGAGAGGGATAATCTGTAGACGCGTTCTACGCCCGCCTACGTGAGCTCGCCAGCACATGCACCGAAGATGACCAGCCCAAAGAAATCAGAGCCCAACTCATCCAAGGCTGCAGAGACAAAACCCTGAGGGGTCTCATACTCTGCCAACCGAGGATAGCGCTGGAGGACATCCTCATCCTAGCGAGGTCCCACGACCTATCAGCGGCCAGAGCGAACGAAATGGACCAGGCCCTCATCAAACCAGCGGGACGTTCAGAGACGATCAAGATAGAGAGGGCGGATGCGGTCAGGACGAAGGCCCGCGCCGAGGTCACACAGAAGCCAAAGTCAGATGCGGCCAGGTCGCGATGTGGATACTGTGGCCATGAGCCGCACGCAGCGAGGGACTGTCCCGCCCAAGGAAAGACCTGCACCAACTGCGGGATCCCAAACCACTTCGCTGCTGTATGCCGCAGAAGGAACAGAGGCCGCGACACCAGAGGCCCCAAACTGCCCTCACGTGCAGTCCGACACCTATCGGTGACAGAAGCAACCGCGCCAGAGGAGGCGCCGCGGACGGGTCGCAGACATCAAAGGCCAGTTGACTCGTCCTCAGACGATGATGAGGAGGAAACGTATCTCATCTCGTTCACGCAAGAGCTAAAACGACGCCGCAGGCCGCAGCCAACCTGCGTGATCAAGATCGCCGGCTCGGAAGTCAGAGCAATCATTGACACGGGGGCATCGGTAAACGTGATGGGTCTCCAACAGTATCGACGCCTACGACCATGCCCACCCGTCACACCATCGCGTACTCGAATTTATGCGTACGGAGCCCACACACCATTACCGCTAAAAGGGAAGATTGTGGTTCCGATCAAAATGGAAGACCAGGAAGTGGTGGCTACCATTCACGTGATCGATAGGGAGGCAGACACCCTCCTGAGCAGCCACACGGCTGAAGATCTCGGGCTAGTCTCGTTCGCCCGAAGCGTGCAAGCTCACCAAGTGGACGAACTGCTCGGTCAGTTCCCGGAGCTATTCCAAGGACTGGGCTGCATCAAGTGTGACCCCGTTAAGCTGCATATTGACAAAGCTGTCACCCCAGTGGCCCTGAGGCACCGAAGAGTCCCGTTCCACCTTAGGCCCCTGGTGGAGAATGAGCTAGAACTCCTTGAAGCACAAGGCGTGATCGAGGAAGTATCCGGGCTGACACCGTGGGTGTCGCCACTAGTCATCGCGGAAAAACCGAAGCAACCAGGCGCTATACGCCTATGCATTGACATGAGGCTGCAAAACAAGGCCATCAAGCGAGAACGCCATCTTACACCAACGATGGATGACATCATTGCCGATGTGAACGGGTCAAGGTGGTTCTCTAAAATTGACCTAAATGCGGGGTACCACCAGTTACCTTTGTCCAAAGAAAGCAGGTACATCACCACTTTCAGCACCCACCTTGGGCTACGGAGGTATAAGAGACTGAACTTTGGAATATCCTCGGCGGCGGAGGTGTTCCAGAACACAATACGAGAAATGCTGTCTGGCCTGCCCGGCGTCCTCACCGTCAGTGACGATATCCTGATTCATTCAGCAACGGCCGCCGACCACCACAAACACCTCCGAAGCACACTAAAGCGCCTAAGTGAACACGTGGCCACGCTCCACAAGGACAAGTGCCAGTTCTTCCAGCCCTCCCTGGAATTCTTCGGGTATGTCTTCAACCAAGAAGGCATTCAAGTGGACCCGCGGAAATCCCATGCCATCAAGAGCGCGCCCGCCCCCACAACACCCACAGAAGTAAGGAGTTTCCTGGAGATGGCCACCTACTGCGGGAGGTTCATCCCTGACCTAGCCACCCGTGCAGAGCCCCTAAGAGCTCTGACCAGAACCGACGCCCAATGGAAGTGGGGACACCAGGAAGAAGAGGCGTTCCAAGGAATAAAAGACGCCCTCCTAGGGGAAGCAACACTGGCCTATTTCGACCCGGCGAAGCGGACGGAAGTCCTCGTCGACGCGAGCCCGGTAAGACTCGGAGCAATCCTAGCTCAGGAACAAGGACCCGGCAGATGGGCGGCGTTGTCATTCGCAAGCTGGTCCCTCACGCCCACCGAGACCAGGTACGCACAGATAGAGCGGGAGGCGCTCGCCATCAAATGGGCCTGTAGCCATTTTCATCTATATCTGACTGGGCAACCATTCACTATGGTCACCGACCATCAACCCCTCGTGACACTCTTCAAGGGGACTGCTCCACATCCGCCACCGCGAATCGAGCGATGGGCAGTGCAACTACAGCCCTATGAGATGGAGGTCGCGTACCGGCCCGGGGCCAAGAACCCAGCAGACTTTCTGTCTCGTCATCCGATGCAACAGACGTCTGAAGGGGACGATGAAGACGTCGAACAATACCTCAACATGATATCCACGTCTGCATGCCCGCGGGCCATGACCCTGGAGGAGATCAAAGAAGCGGCCCGCGACGACAGTGTGCACAACCGAACTCTCCACGCGGTCCATGCCGGATCGTGGAAAGATTACCTGCACCAAGCGAACGCCTGGGGCCCGGAAGACAAGGAAGGTCTAACAAAAATGTGGCGAGTACGGAGCGAGCTCAGCGCCACAGAAGATGGGCTCCTGCTGAGAGGAGCACGACTAGTCATTCCCCAATCGCTGAGAGACCGAGCAACCCAGCTTGCCCATGGAGGCCACCAAGGGGCCACGAAGATGAAGGCACGGATGAGGGAAAATGTCTGGTTTCCCGAACTCGAACAAATGGTCGATTTACTAGTCAACTAGTCAACTAGTCAACTTACTAGTGCGCCGGCACGACCAATCCCGGTCATCACAGAGGAGGCATGCAACGACACCTGGTCCAAAGTGAGTGTGGACTTTGGGAGCTTCCCGGACGGGAGACACACCCTCGTGCTCATCGATGCGTTCTCCAAATACCCAGTGGTGGAGATAGTGGCCTCAACCGCCTTTACCCATGTGTGCCCAGTCCTCGAGAAAGCCTTCGCCATGTTTGGGCTCCCCCAGGAAGTTCGAAGTGACAACGTACCACCATTCCAGGGGTCAGAATTCACCACCTTCCTGCAACAACAAGGAATACACCACCGTCGGATCACGCCGCAATGGCCCCAGGCCAACGGCGATGTGGAAAGGTTTATGCGGACGCTGAACAAGACATTCCGGATAGCCACACTGGAACAAGCTGATCCAGAAAAACGACTGCACGAATTTCTGAGGGAGTACCGGAGCACCCCCCACTGCACTACGCAACGAAGCCCCTGGTCACTGATGCTCCAAGGGCCACGGAGAGACCTAATGCCGGCCTGCCCAGGGTGGACACCGCCACCGGTGGACCTTCAAGCTACACAAGACCGGCGAGAGCAACGGAACAGGCAGACCAGCGTCCGGCGTCATGCCCGGCCATGGGACATTCGGCCAGGATCGACTGTCATCCTCCGAGACCGTCGACACGGAGGAAAGTTCAGAACCAGCTATGAACCCGGCACATGGACAGTAGTGGCCAATAACGGTACCATGGTAACTGCCAGGAGAGGAGGAGAGGACGTATCAAGGAACATCTCGTGGTTCAAAGAGATCCCCGCCAGGCCGGGAGAAGAACAGAGCAGAGGACCGTTGGCAGCCCCACTCAGTGAGCCTCCAGGGACGGGAGAACAGGAGACAAGGGGCGACAGAGGAGCAGAGGGGTCGGACACTACCATCCAGACGTGCCCCAACATCGCCATCGGGGGTGCAAGCCCAGAGGAGGCGCGCAGAGGGCGCCAGACTCGTAGATATGATCTACGGCCCAATCCCCGGCCAAGCCAGCGGCTACGAGAGTTTGCCTGCTGATCAGTGTATCGACAGCACGGACCAACCGTTGGAAAGACTCTTTTATCCATTGTACTTTGTTTGAAGTTTATGTTTTCAAGAACTGAGTTGGGAAGGGATGTAGTGTTTAGCGCTCCAGTGTTTGGGGCGCTAAACACGGAAGTCCCTGCACGGCATCCGCCGGCCAGGCGTGGCCGGCGGGGAATCAATAAAAGGAAGGCGCTTGCTCGGGGGCGGCACTTCCGGCTGATAACACAGTAGTCGGTGTGTGTGAATTCCTCCCCAGCGCGACAAGCCTGCTGTGCATGCGCCGCAGTACGAACGCACCAGCACACCACACTCAAGACATCCAGTCACAGTGCATGAGTTGCAAATGTATGCCCACAACAATACTCATCCCCCACACGAAGAATTCCATCCCTTCAAAGCCCTCCTTAGAGGTCACAGGTGACATGGGCTTGTCGGAGCAATGAGAGGAGCGAACGTGGAACGAGGGAGGGGCTACGAGAAAATAAACGGGGGTTTACGGCACATGATGTGCACCAAAAGAGCTGCCAGTAATCACTAAGTAGGTGCCCCAAATGTGCACGGGTTAAGATTTGACAACATATTTTAGCAGGGCCGGTGTTGTGTAATATCTGGTACCCCTCGGGATCGTGTATCCCCTGCTCTCCGGATGTCTTCGGAGAAATAACTCAGCCCGGGCAGGATCAGACAGAAGCAGTCGAGTGCGGGGATACACGATTTCATGGGATACCAGACTGAGCTCACGCTATAAATTATCTGACGTTTCTCTAATACTGGAGCCACTGCTACACAAAAGACAGGAAGCAAGTCGCAAGTAGTTCAAAGACCAAAAGGTTAAATAAATGAAAATTATATGCGTACACAGAGTCGGAGCGAAAGAATGGAATGTTTATTTTAGAAGCAAATCGCAACTAGTACAAAGAAAGAAAGGTGAAATTAATGAAAATTAAATAAATGCATGCATGGAGTCATAGTGAAAGAATGGAATTTAAATTTTTAAGCAAATCGCAAGTAGTACAAAGAAGGAAACGTAAAATAAATAAAAATTAAACCTATACATGGAGTCTGAGTGAAAGAATTGAATTTTTATTTTTGAAGAGTTGGAATCACATTGTAAATTAAAACATGAGGAGAGAGAATGACAGAAGAGGGAACACAGCTGCCAAGTTTTCAATTGCTATGTGTGACATTTTCATCATTTCAATGTAATTATGAGTGACATTTCAACAACTGTGAGTGACTTTCTCGCAAGCAAAGTCAAGTAATAAAGATGAAGCAAGCATATAATTATCAGAAATTACACCCATTTCACCAAAGATTAACTCTAAGAAATTCTTAAAATTACTGCAAAGCACCAGATATGGAAGGGCACTAACCTAGTACTCGTGAGCCGCCCCAGACAGCATCACAGGCATTGGCAAGGCTCAGGAGAGTGAGGCACACACCTTACAGCCAGCCAGGATGCTGTTTATTTCAAAGACAGTACGGTTTAATCAATCCGAATAAAAATGATAACTGAGGAGTGCAGCTGAGCGGTGTCAGCCCCGGTTTGCACGCCACTACATGCCCCACCCCGCAGCATCAGATCACACCAGCAGGCTGCAGCTGTACCAGAGCTACTGAAAACACCCGGCTCGTAAGTGACACAGCTGCTGGCCGTGCTGAAAGTTGGACCGGCACCATTACTGATGCCCCTCATTACCATAACCAGGTATCAAGTTGTCGATGGTAGGGGCCGGACTCACTCTTCTTAGCAGGCGCCAACAGACTGAGGCTCTAGGGAGGCCGCATCCATCCTGGTGATTGCTCCTTAGGGCTCAGCTTCCAGCTTGTTTATGTGTAGGCTGCACTCACCTGCAGCAGTCTCGTGTGCAGGGGGTGTGCCTGGGCAGTCCTATGTGATCGGGAAGTATGCTAGCGGGGACACTGGGTGGAGAGTGGGCAACTGTATGGGTTTCTCTGGTGCATTTGGAGGGTGTGGGGGAAAGATTCCAGGTGTAGGCAGGTGTCTCATGCAGGGTCCCTTACTTCTTGTGGCACTGCAGATAACTGCTGTTTATCTGCTGTGAAGCACCGGCGGTGCAGCATGCCATTTGCGGGGTTAGGTGCTAAGTGCAGACCCCTTCATCCCTGTGGTGCCCATTACCTGCTGAGTGCGTGAGTATAATCCCTAACTTGTTTTTCTGGCCTGCTCTGTGGGAATTCAAGACCAAACCGACCGGGGAAGCTAGTACTGGCCCACGTGGAGCAAGATTAAGTTTCAAGGTGGGGGCGCAGGTTCCCTTACCTGCTGCCGGTGTAGGCACACTCTCTCCCTCCTGGGTGCTGCTGTCTTCGGAGTCGGCTGCAGCCGCGCTCCTCCAGCAGTCGAGTTGACGACTCCTTGCCGGCTGCGAGACAGCAAGCATTCTGAGATGAGCTCAGTGCTGCCTGTCAGACATCACCAATCCTGCGGCTGTCTGTACTGGGACGGGACTGGCCGCGTGTCAAAAGACGGTCACATTATTCCATGACTGCCGCGTTGTCCGCTCGCACCGTGCCGGCTCGCCAATATATAAAGAGAGCGAGTCTCTTGATAGAAGCTGTGGGCCATAATTTTAACACTGACTGCGAGGTGTCATCACGTGACAAGTCACACAATGAACCTGAATGGATTGCCGGTGTCGAGGGGAAGTGAATAAACCTTGTTACATTGTAGCCTCTGCTCTCAGCCTGCCTTAGCCAGCCCAGTCACGAGCTGAGCTAGCCACCCCAAGCCTGAGCAAGCAGCGCAGACCGTGCGCTACAACCTGGATTTCAGTTTCTAACAGAGCACTAATAGCACTCTGGATTGATACTGAGGCACTTTAAATGCGTGACTTTCCATTTCAGTGCGGAGATGCGGACCACTACACTGCAATGCGTTAGTCTAACGCCTGATGCGTGGTACTTGGCAGAGCTGAGGGAAACAATGGCAGAGATTAACCTCTTCGATGCTCATGACGAGCTCAGCTCGTCATGCTGCGCGGTATCGCTGTGCGCATGACGAGCTGAGCTCGTCACGACCCCACCCGCGATCGGAATGTCCAGCACACGAGCGGAATTCCGATCGCAGTCAAGGGGTTAAAAAACGTAAAAGGGTAAAACCCATCAATATGGAAGAAATATTAAAGTGTGAGGGATAGAAAAAAGGCAATGGGAAAAAGCAGGATAGGAAAATGGAGAAATAAAACATTTCAGATTATATACAATAAACAATTTACACAACTGTTTTCAAAACATATAACTGACACTGTAAGTACAACAACAGTGATTGTATCATTATATACATACAATTATAAGGCTGCCACCTTACTGGCATATCACCAGCCTGCATTATATTTCTGTGCCAATTAAAACAAGCATTGGCAAAGTTAACATGTTTTGCCTATTAGAGTGTTATTTGTCTATGTTTTTAAGTAATGTTGTGTAGCAGCATGGCTGGAGTGCTGCATGAATGAAAGTAAAACAAGCATTTACAATGCAAATTGGTCTCAGATTTGTGAGAGTTAGAGATTTTGGCGCAGTAAATGACAATGTCTTTTACCCATGTGTTTTGAATTGGGGTGGAGTGGATATATGTGCTGTGGAGTGGAATTATGTGGGTTGGATTGGAATTATTAGTTGTGGAATTGTGTGGTGTGGAGTGGATTTGTTAAGTGGAATTATGTGGAATGGTGTGCAGTTAAAATATGTGGATAGTAATTATGTGATATTGAGTTGAGTGTACTGGAATTTTGTGGCGTGTACTTGTGTGTCATAGAGATTTTAATTATGTGATGTGCTGTTGAATTTTGTGGCGTGATATGGAATTATATGGTGTGGTTTACATGTATTTGGTGTGTTCTGTACTTGTGTTGTTGAGTTGAAATATGTGGTTTGTTGCCGAATTATGTGGTGTGGAAGGAAAATGGTAGAGTTGAGTTGTGTGGCTTGGAAGTGTGCAGCATTTAGTGAAATTATGCTGATTGGAATTATGTTGCATGGTGTGGAGTGTATTTGTGTGGATTGTGTTCCCAAGTTTTAAAATGATGAAACATAATTACGAAGAAAGGCGGCCTTTCATTGCGCACAAATTTACAAAACCGTATTATATCCAAGACTTGTCCAAATATCTTAATGAAAACATGCAGAGTGAATCCCCAGTGACATTTGTGTTGAATAATTTTAGGGGGGGGCTTGAACAATGTGGGGCGCTGTTTTGGTTGCAAATGGTGCTAGGGCTATGCACATCTGTGGGGGGGCATGCACCATATTCATCTAAACTTAGCCTGGCACATTTGTCAGGGGAGTTCTGATTCTGGTGCTCCAAACCATGCACCCATAGATGTGTATGTGGTTCACAGGATTTTGAATTCACTGCTCAGTAGGCAACAAGCGGGTTGCTTGTGAAACTGTAAACTTATCAAATGCCAACAACTATTGAGTGAGGTAAAAAAACAAGCATAAACATTTATGCCAGATAAAAGAGGGAAGACACCCGCATCATTGCTTCTGACAGTGCAAAGTTGGGTTACTGGTATTCCTGACCTTTTCCTCGCTGCATTTTTGAGCTGTTGTTGCCTTGCTTACCTTATGAGACGTGAGATGGTGGTTGGATCTCGCTTGGGGCATTCTTGTTTCTTTTATAATGATACTGACCCGTGCCTGGCTTGCCTCAACACCAATGTGATTGCTTCATGTGTTTTTAGCTGGTGTGTTTGGGATGGTCATTTGCCACTGGCGACTTAGATAAACTTCTAAAAACAATGAATCCCACTTTCTTCCCAAAGGCTCAGAAGAATGGTAATTATATTATTATTGTACTTCCTAAGAAATAGTCTTGTTCAAGCAGGATTCTAGTTGTTCTGCACAATGAACCCTAGTCAGGTGGTCTGCTCAGTAGGTTACGTGTTCCCTGCTGCTGTTATTACTGTGCAACCAGCCAGGTTGAATTCCAGCAGGGCCAGTTCAGACTTGCATCCATCCGACATAGATAAAATGAGTAGCATTAAATTGGGTAACCTGTGTTATTACAGCGCCTACAACTGCAAACCTCTGGCATTACGTACTATATAAAACTATTTATCATCATCATTATTATTATAAACCTCCTAGTCACAGGTTTGATAGTGGCAGGGCCAACTGTCTGTTTCTTAGTTCTAAAATCAGCTAAGTGAGTTGGGTAATGATGACCACTTGTTATTTACAGCACTATAAATGGTAAACACTTGCAAGCACAGTAAAAATAACCAGGTTCTTATTCGATGGTAAGACCAACGAGTACATCTAGCAGGTAATCTGCTTCAGATACCACCTCTCCTCTTCTATTCGCAAAATCAAACAGAGAAGAAATGCGTGGATTTTTTTTGCTCACATGGCTATCGGGCAACGGTGCAGAAAACAGATGGTGAGTCAGAATGGTAACAGAAAGCACATTCGAGAAGAGTTGGGAAGGGGGGATTCCTGCCTGACAACAGAGTGATCCAAGAGCCACATCACCACTACTGCGGACAGATCACAGCCGTAGTGGAGGGCACGCTATGGAGTGGGGGCTCAGTGTGAAAAAGATCTCATCTTCCAGAGTCAGTTTAAAAAACAAGGCAAGAGCAGGCGGCTGCCTTAAGTCTAGAGGAGCAGAAGACCATCAGCATTATCATAAAATTAGCAAAGAGTACAGGGAGTGAAGAGGTGCAAAATGTCACTTTGCCAAGGGTGGCAAAAATCCATGCACCAGCCCTGGTTAACTTTCTCTGGTACCCACTGTTTCCCTTGGAGAATTTTTGAAGGGGAGAGAGGCCTGCAAAGCACTTTAAGGTGAACTACACAATGCATCTTATATGGTGGGGTTTCACAAATTTTCCAACAACTCCGCACTATAGCTTGGAGAAACAAGGGATCATGTGCGTTAACCGTTACAGCTCTGAAACAACGTACAGGATCACTTCTCTAGAAGCAGTATATACTCACAAGCAAGCGAGGCACAGAGCCCGCTCAGTCTAAATCTCTCGAGTAACATTTCTATTTGTCTTTTGTGCTGCCGGTGACCGGACTTTCAGGTGTAAACATAAGACCACATTGGCAGATCCCCCCCCCCCACTGCAATAACGCTCACTTGAACAGAAACATGCCAAATACACAGGGAAACACGCAGCGGTCAAGATATCCGTCTGTTTGAAGCATGTAGTTTAAAGTGCAAATGAGTCCATGCTTAAAGTTGATGCTCGATGTGCCACACAGATGAATGGATAAAGCACTGAATGCTGTGCTGATCAAGTTGAAAAGAGCAGAGGAGGCGCGCGTTGCGATGGCCAACCAGGAGGAACCATGAACGTGTGATAGCCAATCCGAAGGAACAATTAGTGAAATCACCTGGGCGTGAACCAAGCACCCAAAGGGGGGACAATTACAAGCAATGCACCAATAAAAAGGCAGCATTTCTGAAAGGCACAAAAATGAACAAAGAGCCAACCGATGGGCTTGGTTAAAGCCCATATTGTAGATATATCCTGCCTCGCTGAGCAGCGCATGCACTCTGACTCTAGGCTTGACCTAAAAAGGAGATATGATACGGTCGTAACCCTTTTTTTTAATTGCTGACGGGGTAGGAGGGAAGGCAGGGGCTACAAGGAGGGAGGGAAGGAATGGGTGTTGGAGGCAACATGGACAATGGAGGGTGTGGGAATTAAAGCACTTTTTTGTTTTTTCAGGCTGGAGGTACAGCTCTGCCAAGTATCATGCATCAGTGGTTAGAGAAATGCAGTTTAGCATGGAAGTCCTCATCACCACACTAAAATGCTTAGTCATGCATTTAAAGCGCCTGCTATCACAGCGGCACTACTAGACATGAGAAACTGAAAATAGGAACAGACCATTGCAAAAGCGCGAGCAGCGGGCTACCTGCTGGCAGTGCTGTGCAAACTGTGCTGCCAGTGAGCCTGCATTATGCAGTGCCACCTTCAAGGTTGAGTTTCTTCACTACCAATAATGAACACAAATTGTCATCACACAGCATAGGGCAGCCTCAGGCTCTGTCTGCAGTGCAAAATAAAGCTGAGCCTCAGGAACCCAGCCATGTGACATGCCATGGCTAAGTCTGTCAAACAGACTCTTACAATTACATTCTCCCTGGAGAGTAGTAATCCCCCTGAGACTACCCTGCAGTCACTGCCCCTTTCTCAGACTGAGAGTGATGATGAATCCAGGGGGCGGCGACTTGCCCTGTTGTATTTCAAAAACTGGCGCCACCTGCACGGCACCATCAGTGACAGTTAACTCAATTCCACAAAGTCAGTGATTGGATGATGATTGGCCAGTGACCCAGCAACTGGTGGGCAAAATTATGTTTTTGTGTTACTGCACATTGTGTGCTCCCCTGCAGCCATAGAATGAGTGGGGCTGTCGGCACCTCTCAGACCACGCAGCGCTATAGACCCCCGGCCTCATTGGCAGTGCTTTGTTTGTACTACCGTTTATTTTATAGCAGATTACAGTATCTTTTCAGATTTTTTACATCAATCCCACAAGATTTTACATCCAGTTCCCTTAGGGGATACCATATATAATGGCCTACACCGGCTGACATTGTCTTATGTTGGATGGGTGAGCACAGTATTTCTATGCAAAATAGCGACCTTCCTTTTGCTTTCCAACATCTTTTACAATGGAGATACTAAATATTATGGATAACGCATTGCTGTAATATCTCGTTTCCCTTACGTTTCATGACCACTTGAAGTTGTCTTTTATTTGATAGCAGGCTACAGTACCTTTTATGATATTTTACATCAATACACAAGATTTTACTTCCGGTTCCCTTAGGGGATACTAAATATTATGGCTCACGCATTGCTGTGATATCTTGTATCCCCTACGTTTCATGGGTTGCTCTTTAGCCATTGACCACTTGAAGTTGCCTTTTATTTGATAGCATACTACAGTAACTTTTCACAGTGTTTTACATCATTCCACCAGATTTTACATCCGGTTCCCTTAACTTAAGGGATACCAAATATAATGGCCCACACCGGCTATAATATGTGGTATCCCCGGTGTTTCTTGGTTTGGACTTACCAGGATTCAATTAGACATGGTCTTAAGTTGGATGGGTGAGCACAGTACTTCTATGCCAAATAGCGACCGTCCTTTTTATTTCCAACATCTTTTACTATGGGGAAACCAAATATTATGGCTCACGAATTGCTGTGATATCTCCTATCCCCTACGTTTCATGGGTTAGCCTTTAGCCATTGACCACTTGAAGTTGTCTTTAATTTGATAGCAGACTGCAGTATCTTTTCAAATTTTTTACATCATTCCACAAGATTGTACGTCCGGTCCCTTAGGGGATACCATATATAATGGCCTATACCGGCTATAATATTTGGAATCCCCTGTGTTTCCGGGGTTAGAACTTACCAGTATTCAATTTCACAAAGGGGGTTATTCACAAGGACTCATCGCCGAGTTATCGCCACCTTAACGCATCAAAAGTGGAGATAGATTTAACGCCCCATTCACAAGCAGGTGCAAACTGCAGACATCGCCAGTAATCCTGCGATAACTGCAGCAAATTTCATCCCCCCGGGTGACACCAATAACTAACCCTAATGAGATGCAGAGTAGGCATTCCAGTGCAAAAACACACAAAAACACCACAACACCACTTTCACAACGAACTGCCAGATCTGCGATGCGAACCAAAACCACACGATAAGCCGAGGTAGCAGCAGCTGTTTAACACCTGCCTCTTGCTGGTGTTAAGCAGGCCGACTACCTGCAGCAGTCAATGGAGCCCCGCACACAGCCACAGCTGAAGAACAACCGACGCCATGGAGCTACTCTTCATGCAGCTCGGAGCCCCAACAGGGCCACAATACCCACCGCCACCACCCCCAGGACTGCCACCACCCCCAGGACCCGGACCGGCACCCCCCCCGGACCACCACAGAGGCAGCGCAGAGTAAGACAGCAGACCTACCGAAAACGCACCAGTCTCACAGACCTGACGCCCGAGGAAGTCATTGCCCACTACAGGCTCAAAGGACAACCATCCTCCGCATCATGACCCACATCGGCCACGGGCTGACGGTCCCAACACAGCGGAAAACTAACATCCTTCCGCATACAAAGCTGCTGGCTGTGCTGCACACGTTGACCTCTGGCACCTTCCAACCAACAACGGCCAGAGTCGGAGGAGTCTCACAGCCAGCCCTATCTAAGTTCCTCACACCTGTCCTGGATGCCATCATCAGCTTCATACCCCAGTACCTTCACTTCCCCCACACTGCGCAGGAACAGTTGGAGACCAAGCAAGGCTTCTACGCCATTGCTAGCTTCCCACATGTGCTGGGGGCCATTGACTGCACACATGTCCCACTTGTGCCCCCTGCGGACACTGTACACATCTACCGCAACAGAAAGCACACGCACTCCATCAATGTGCAGGCAATAGTGGACCACCGGGGAATGTTCACCAATGTTGTTGCAAACTACCCAGGCAGTGTGCACAATTCCTACTTCTTCAGACAGTCCATCATCAACCAGCGCTTCCAGGATGGCATCTATGAACTGGAATGCTCGTTGGTAAGTACCAAATCAACACACCACACACCTCAAAGCCACCATCACACAACGCACAACTGTGGGAATGCACACGTGACCAAACCACATACAACATGTCAATCAACATGCCCACCTACCAGACTCGACAACACAACTCCATTGGGATACTGGGCTTCCCATGTACACAAGCCAGCTATATCATGGCACCACAGCCACACAACAGCTGAACGTGTGGAGAGGCAGAAAGCAGGCATGTGCGAAGGATGCAAGTGACTCATGAATGGGAATGTACACAACGACAAGTGTGGCGTGAATGTGCTGGACGGACCTGGTTATGCAAACCACAGATATGTCCATGCAGACATTAACTGCTGGTGTCTGGGGAGTAGTGAACAGTGGACGCAACCATGTCACCCCGGGCTGTGGGTTAGATCGCGGATATGTCGCTCGCTGCATCCCCCCCTGTGTGCGTGAGCGTAATGGGTTGGCCCGGCTTGCTCCAGGCCTGCACAGGGGTGTGGATGGAAACACCGTTGCGCTGAGCGTGGTGCTCTCCTGGAATGGACAACGTCACTGCCAGGGCTGCGCCTCTCAGCCTGCCAAGAGGCCGACGCCGTGAGCAGCGGGGCCTGCGAGCCTGTGCGCCTGCTGCACCAAAGGCCGCTGATACCCAGACCTGGCTTGCCTGCCCCAGCGCTCCAAGGCTGCACTGCTCACCTGCCGACACCATTGTGTGTCAAAGAGGGCCCACCATGTGCCGGTGCTAGCTCCAAGAGCCATGCCCGCGAGCTTGGCAGCCTCCTCAGACCATCGCTCTCCTCCGTGACACAGGCCCCCAGGAGTCCACATTCGTTGACATACCCCACCGCTTCAGCCGGCCTACACTGCAGTCCAGTATGTCCCACATCTAGAACTGAGTCTTCATTAACCAATGGTAGAGTTCATGCCAGTGAATGCAGGGAGAGGAGTGAGAGACAGATGCGTGTCAGTCCGGTGGGAACACGGATCACCGTTACGGAGGAGGTCAACCACTCGCAAGGACTGACCTGGTGCCACTAACCCTGTGCGCCGTGAGTCCCCGTCAGCCTCCGGCAAAACATTGTTGGTGTCTGAGCCTGTGGCCTGGGGGTTGTCATCAGCAACTGGCAGGTACGGACTTGGTGTTTGGCATGAGTCTGTGGCATTCATATCCGCCATGTTGCCGGACACAGCTGGTATGTGCCCTCTGCCCCATGCCCTGAGGGTACACCTCCCACTCACCTCGGAGACACTCCGCGAAAACCACCTTTGATACATACGAGACCCTGCTCTGCCCTCAAAACCCTACCCCAGTCTCCTGCAAGTCAGCATCCCGTGGCGGTAGGACCGTGTGGGCCGCTGTGCATCCGGGGCCACTAACTCTGTGCAACTCAAGTCATGCTCCCTAGCTGTTCGAACATTGCATTTCTGAGTGCCTGATGACTGTTGAAGTTGTTGCCAGCACCAGCTACTCCCTGAGGGCTGGCTTACACACACCCCACACACAGCCTGCACAGGTGTCACTGGACTAGTGGGCCTGCCAACACATCATGCCAAACCAAGTATTGACTCTTATCTCTCTGCACTGTCACAGGTGATCAAGGATATGCACTCTGCCCTTGGATGATGACACCCCTTTGAGACCCGAACACCCCCCCCCCAGAGGCAGTACAATGCGGCCCACATACACACCAGGGGCATCGTGGAACGCACATTTGGCGTGTTGAAGTCACGTTTCAGGTGCCTGGACGTCACAGGTGGAAGGCTCCTGTACAGCCCAGACATCGTGTGCAAGATTATCGTTGCATGTTGTGTGTTGCACAACATCTGTGTACGCACCAATGCCCCATGGATCCCAGTTCCAGAGGCACCGGACGATGATGAGGACAATGGGGCAGGTGGCCCACATGCCACTGCAGCTGCAGCAGGAATAGCCCTTAGGAACACCCTCATTGCCAATTTCTTCTCATGAGCACGTCACATTTTGGCCGTCCTTGGCAATCATGGGACAGTACTATATGTCCACAAGCACGGCATGTGTGAATAATAAATATTTGCAGGTTGCAGGTTGTACTTGTACATTGTCATGTCACAGTTTCCTGCTGTGCCAGATGTGATTGGCCATGTTGTGCACATAGGCGGCACCCTTTGTGTCCTGTGTTCTGTTGTGGAGGTGTTGCTGTTTGCACCAGGATGTTGTCAATGTCGAGGTGCACTTATTCTTATGTGCGTATGCTGCACAGTGGGTGAGTCGCTCCTGCGGCTCTGATTTGGCTAGCACTTATCCCTTTCATGCGTGTGCCTTTCAGTTCTGTGCTTCCACAGTGCTGAGATGTTGCAGACTTGGGTAACTTGTGCTCTTTGTCGAGTTGCGACTCTTGGGCCTGGCTTGTCCGCAGATGTGTCGTTGACGTCAGGGGTTGTTTGTGCAGGTGGTTGTGTCCGAGTGTGACCTGCTCCTTTCCGGTTGTGGTCCGCACTCAGCCACCTCAGTGTCGTGCTGTGTACATTGTCATGATGATTTGACTGCAGTCATGCTGCTCATGATGTGGTGTCTCTTGCATTTTCAGTGTGGCTGAGGTATATGCATGTTTGCTGTGTTTCGCACGTGTGCATGTGTTGGTTGTGTGATTGTTGATGTGTTGGGTGGGTGCCCCTTTGGGCACATCGTGTATGTGGGACTACTTGGTGTTTGTGTGTGTGCTGAAGTGTTCCCGTGGGATCAGGGACATGATCCTGAGTCATTGTGGGTATGCAGTGTGCTCTGCTTAATTGTGCATGTGTGCCATTGTGCCCATTTCCCCGCGTGCCCCCCCTCCCTGTTCGGTACGCACCCTGTTGATGTAGTGTCGGGTCATGTTGGGCTGTGTCCGGAGCCCCAACTCCTGTCACTGTCTACCAACTGATGACTGTGGCCACCATCTTCTCCATGTCATTCACCTCCTGGTGTTCTTCTGGCCCCCCTCCTCCGAAGTGCGTTGCTGCTTTCGTGTTGGCAGCGTGTTTCTGCTTGGTTTTGCCATTCACATCACTCCAGCGCCTCTTGTCCTCTTCCATTGTCCTCCTCGGCGCTGCGACGGCATTCACATGGTCCGAGATGGTGTGCCATCTTTGCCTCTTTGTTGCCAATGACACGTTGGAGGTGAAGTACAGTTGGTGGTGGTGTTCTATCTCATCTGTGTCGATAATCGTGTTTTCCTGCAGACTGTGCCCCGTCTTCCTCTTCCTCTTCTCATTGCCCTTCCACGTGCCCTGGATTCCTGGGTGTATCTCCGTGGGGCTTGTGGGGTTCATGTTGTCCTCTGCAGTCGGTCAGGGTGCATCCGTGGTACTCCGCAGTTCATTTCCTTTTTGGTGGCATTTTCCGTATGCTGTTCTTGTGCTTTTTCCCGCATTCCGCGTGGGTATTGCAGGCCTCTTGCTGGTTATCACTGTTTTCTTATCGCGTTTTGGGCCCATCGCGTCTTTTTGCGCGTTGGGATTTGTGTTTTTATCGCCGTCGCGGTGGTTGTATCGTGGACATTGGCCGCGGTTTCGGGAGGCTATCGCATGGTACCGCCGTGTTGTGAATTCCACGTTAGCATGGGGTTATTTTCCCACGATGGGCTGCGATGTGTAAAGTTGCGTTAACATTTTCTGGAAATGTTTAGCGCATGTTCTTGTGAATATCCGCCAAAGTCTTATGTTAGATGTATTAGCACAGTATTCCCATGGCAAATAGCACCCTTCCTTTTGCTTTCCAACATCGCTTACAATGGGGATGCCAAATATTATGGCTCACGCATTGCTGTAATATCTCGTATCCACTACGTTTCATATGTTACCTTTTAGCCATTGACCACTTAAAGTTGCCTTTTATTTAATAGCAGACTACAGTAACTTTTCAGATTTTTAACATCAATCAACGAGATTTTACATCTGGTTCCCATTGGGGATACCATATATAATGGCCTATACTGGTTATAATATCTGGTATCGCCTGTGTTTCGGGGGTTAGAACTTACCAGTATTCAATTTGACATGGTCTTATGTTGGATGGATGAGCACATTATTTCTTTTTTTTTAAATATCTTTATTCAGTTTATAACAGCAATTTTCACCCCGCCCCCTCCCCCCCGATCCCACCCCCACCCCTCCAGGTCAGACAAGTATACACACAATTTCATTATTCAGACTAAATCATAACTTTAGGAAACACTGGTTCCGGAATGCATTAATTTCAGTAAAAGAGTCAACTAAGTACAACCTTGCGATTGACACCATTCTATTAAAGGAGTCCAGATTTTCAACCCTCTTTTACATCGCTTCTGGCCCTTCCGTTTATAAATGGCAATCTCTATATTAGAGATGGCTAATAGCCTAGCTAGCCACTGTTGAAACGACGGAGCGGTCGAGTCCAGCCACGCTGAGGCTATACACAGCCTAAAAACTGACATAGCAATAAAGATGAGTTCATGGCCTAGTCTAGCATTACTAGGATCCGCTGCCCCTAATAATATGACATCACTAGATAATACTGTTGTGCTATGGAGTACTGTGGTCAAACATTTCCCTATCTCTTGCTTTATAGCTGTCAATCCTTCACATGTAGAGAAAATGTGTACACAATCAGCGTTATATAGCATACATCTTGGACAACACGTGCCCTTGCCGCTCCCCCACATAGCAATTTTGTCAGGCGTATAATATAAAAAAAAACAGGTTTTAAAAAATTGTGCTTGCAGTTTTGTTGACATAAGAATTGTTTGTGACATTAAATAAGGATAGTTAAATTCGTCAATCGACATTCCAACTTTTTCCTGCCATTTCTGCGAGATTTTCTCCATATCATCCGGAAACAGCCCATTGATAAGAGAATATATCCCCCCAATAGTGCTTTTTTTAGCATGAATTAATGTTTCTACTAAATTAACTTTTTCAAACAAAACCCTGCCCCCCACCTTTCGTGACAAGAAGTCTCTAATTTGAAGGTACTTAAAAAAATCCTGCCAATCCAGTTCATAATCTCTTTTAAGTTCTTCAAAGGATTGAATACCAGGAGAGGAGAAAAGACAGCCTATCTGGACAATTCCCGCCTCATTCCATTTGTGTATACATCTATCATTAAAAATTTCCGGGAGAATTGGATTGTCCTTTAGGGGAGTGTAGAAAGAAAATCGCCCAATACCAAGCATTTTTCTAACGGCCTTCCAAACCTTAAATCCACTATATAGTGTTTTAAATTTAACCTTCTTGTGATAACTATCGTGCAAGTGTCGCCACAGATATCCTCTACTCTTACAGCCTAAGATTAATTGAAAGATAGATGGCATACAGTCCCCACCCCCCTCCGTTTCCCCATTGTTCTGTAATAGCTCTCTACTATATAGTAACACAGTTGCCCAATAATAAACTTTTAAGTTTGGGAGAGCTAATCCACCTCTATCCTTGGGGAGAGTAAGGAACTTATAAGCCTGCCGGGGTTGTGAGTATGCCCAAAGAAAACTTGAAAACATACGTTCTATTGATTTAAGCCAAGAAGTTGAAAATTCTAGGCATATCGCTCTAAACAAATACAAAATTTTGGGGAAAAAACCATCTTAACCGCATTAACTCTACCAATAATAGAGAGGTGTAGATTGTCTAGGCGTTGGAGGTCTTTCTGCATTAAGTCCGTCATGGGTTTAAGATTTAGATTGACCAGGTTTTCAAGATTCGATGAAATACAAACTCCTAAATATGTAGCTTTTTCTACTACTCGGGAATCCCTCATTTCGCTTTTCTCATTCAATACAATCTGAGTTTTCCCTTCGTTGAGTATGTATCCAGACACTAATCCGAAGTTATTGGCCTCAATTTCAATAGCATTCAAGGCCGTGATAGGATCAGGTGTCAAAATAGCAATATCATCCGCATAAGCCAAGGATTTGGTGGAATAATCCTGTGACCAAATAGGTTCAATTTCTCTGTTTCCTTCTAATCTACGAATAAAAGGGTCTATGTAAATTGCGAAAAGCAACGGCGAGCAAGGGCAGCCCTGTCGTGTTCCACGAGATATTATCAGTTCCTTAGTTAAGCTGCCATTTACCATGACTACCGCCCTGGGATTGACATACAGTTTTTGAACTGCCTGTATGTAACCTTCCTTTATACCAACTCTAGACATAGCAGCCCACAGGAATTGCCAGGAGACCCTATCGAAAGCTTTCTCTGCATCAAGCAGAACCAGCGCCATAGGGTCTCCTGCAACATTCATGCAATCAAATAAAGTAATCACTCTCTGAATGTGGTTAATAGTAGATCTACCTGGGACAAAACCATGTTGGCTTTTAGCAATCACTTTGTGGATGATAGGAGCAATTCTATTGGCCAAAACTTTCGAATATATTTTTGAGTCCGTATTGATAAGAGTAATAGGACGATATGAGCCTAACTGTTCCGGAGGTTTATTTTTTTGGGGGGAAAATAACTATCTTCGCCCTGGACCAGGATTTTGGGGGTTGGCCACCTTTAAAAATGTGTATAATAAGGTCTGTAAAGATGTTTTTAATTTGATCTAAAAAGGATACATAGAACTCCGAAGGAATACTATCCAACCCAGTTGCTTACCCTTTTGGCAAATTTTTAATTGTAATTAAAATTTCTTCTGTATGGGGGATTTCCTCTAATATAGCCTGATCTTCATCATCAAATTTATCATTGGCAATCTTATCTAGGTATCTTTCAATATTTACTGGATCACCCCCCCCCGCCTCCGTATACAAATCACGATAAAATCGCCAGAAGGCTTCTCTGATGGGTTCCGGGTCAGATATTCGGCCTCCCTGAGGATCATGGATCTCACGAATCAAATTTGACGAGGCCTGTTGCCTCATACGTACGGCAAGCAGGTGTCCGATTTGTTCGTTCACTTCATAAAACATTTCCTTTTGAGAAAGCGCTTTTTTAAGCGCTTTATCAATAAAAATATTTGTAACTACAGCCTTTGCAATTGCCACTTGGCTTTGTATTTTTTCTAATTCTTCTCGCCCATTATTTCCTATTGTCACCCTTATCAGAGCTTCCTCGGCCATCCTCAAATTTTCTTGAAGCACCTGCATATCTTCTCTAGCCCGTTTGTTAGCCTTTAAGGAATATTGCAGTGTCTCTCCTCGAATTCCAGCTTTTAGCGCATCCCATACTACTTCAATTGAAGTACTCCCCATATTGGCTGTTAAAAAATTAGGGATCCACTCTCTCATATGGGTGCAATAATTATCGTCTAAAAGCAGGGATTTCTCGAAAGTCCAAGAACTGGGTGTTGCAATTCCAATATTTATTTCTACAGTGCAGATGAGCGGATTATGATCCGATAGGATTCGAGGCAGTTTCTCAATTTGACAATTGGCTTTGAGTGAGTTAGACATTAATATATAATCCAATCTTACATGAGTAAGATGTGGATTAGAAAAAAATGTGTACCCTGGATCATTAGGTTTTAAAATCTGCCAGCCATCCACTAACCCGTGCATATAACACATCTATCTCAATGCTTTAAACACTTTAGGTTTACGGGCAATATATTGCCAACCATCCTTCATAGACCAATCATTAGGAAGGTTGATATTAAGGTCCCGCAAATCATTAAAGGTAGTGACCAATGCGTGAGTTCATTTGAAATCTCATCAAAGACCGACGGATCATCGCTATTACTTCCATAAATAGCACAGAGTGTTATCTTTTGCCCACTCCCGTATTGGCATTCTGTAAACGCCCAACGACCAAATTTGTCTGCTTTGGAATGACTAAAAACATACCCACTTCCCTTGGCTAAAATAGCAACCCCCGCACCCTAGCTCCCTGTGTTGTGGCACAAATCAGCCTATACCCTAGTGTTTTTAAAATATGTGTTTGTGAACCCTCTATGTGCGTTTCTTGTAGACAAACAATATTTGTGCCCCATGCCTGTAACCCTACCGCTACCATTTGCCTTTTTTTAATGTCATTTAAGCCGCAAATATTCATAGATAAAACTCTTAACAATCCCATCTCATTACATTATATACTCCATATAAATATCCATAGTTTTAAATGCACCATATCCAAGTATTACCATCATACCAGTTTTGTCTATTAAATTTTTTTGCATTTTTGCCCAACCTGTCTGACCCGCCACCCCCCCTCTCCCACCCCCCACCCTCCACCACCTTTGGAGGTTACCTGGCCGCAACCGGGCCATGAGTTTGACATCCGGCGTGAAGAGCCCCGCGAGCCCGCTGAGACTCCCCCCCACCAACGATATAACCTTCTGTAGAAATTTACACCAAAAAAAAAAAAGGAAAAAAAAAAATGTACCATATTACAGATCTATATTCCCTGCACATTGCATCTGCCTGAATATCAAGTTGCAAAGGGGTTACCCTCACTATGTATGTTATATTCCTTACTTATGTCCCGAAACTTCTTCTGGGTACTTTTTGGTTTGAATTTCTGAAACAAAACTACGTGTGACCCCTTTATATACAATTTTTAACCTGGCCGGGTTTTGCAGATACACCTCGGCGCCTTGTTTCTGAAACGGTTCAAAAAGCTGTCTAAGTCTCCACCTGCGTTCCACTGTGGCGTGTGCGAAGTCAGGTCTGGTGAAGAAGGTTATCCCATCAAAGGTCCGCTTGTTTGTGGGCCTGGCCAAGTCGAAAAGAGTTTGGCGGAGTAGGAAATTACCAAAAAACAAAAGCATGGCACGAGGGTATTGTGATGCCGTGGTGCGTTTAACGGGAGACAGAGGGAATCTATGGGCTCGTTGTATTTCTTTATCCAGGTCCCATGAATGTAACTCTGGAAAAGCCCCTTTGAGAAGCGTAATCATAAACTTCCTGGGGTCATCTTTCTCAACCCCTTCCGGAATTCCTAGAAAACGAAGATTGTTACGCCTCTGCTGATTTTCCTGCTCCTCCATCTTCCACATAAGATCTTTAACCACCCCCTCGTGCTCATCATTCTGTGTTTTAAGCGTGGCAACGGCTTTTTCTAGTTGTTCGGTCCTTTCCTCCACCGAAGCCATTCGATCTGCAATTTCGGCACAGGTTTTGCCAACCTTCCTGACTGCCCCTTGCAGTTTTTTGGCAGCCAGGCGTGATCTGCGGCTATCTACCTTGACTTCCTCCTGGAAGCTTTTAATGGAATGCAGAATATCTGTCAAGGCAGGTTCGCTTCTTGAGTCTCCGTGGTCTCCCCCTTTGTCACTGCCAATGATTGTTTGATTGCCCCCAAAGGCTGCCATGGAGTTGGTAAATATCGTAAGAGGGGTGTCATTGTAGTCCCACTTCAGATCCCTTGCATCCTCTTTGTCGGAGATGTCACAATTCTTTTGAAAGCGATCTCTATTTTTCTTTTTTAGTAACTTTTTAGCACCCTGTTTATTTTTCTGAGTGTCCGTATTGGGACTGCTATATCATTTATTTCCTTCCTCCCCACTTGACAAGGAAATACTTATGTCTGATATCTCCGACTCATCTGTCAGAGAGTAGAACTTGTCCTGGTTATCAGGCGTTTTTGGTGTGTAATCTGGCAGTACATTGTTAACAGCTTGAGATGTTAGTAAAGAGCTGGCAATACTTGCAATGTCTTTAATAGTAGTTGTATTGCTACTCAAAGTACTGATGTTACTACCGCCGCTAGTAGCATTATCCCCTAAGCTGCCTTCTATCGCCAGAATCGCGGGTACAGGGGCGTTTGCTTTATCTGTAGGAGAGAGAGTGTCTGAAGTCTGTGATACACCCAGTGCCGCAGGTAAAGTGTAAACAGTCACTCCTACTGCAATCTGACTCGCCATCCCGCTTGCCTCCTGAATACTTTCTACTGACAGATTGTCTTCCGCCCCTCTTGCTGCGCCGAAACTGCTGGTGATTAAGGGCTGAGAAGAACCAGTTTCCTTATGTGATCGAGCGGTACCTTTTTTAGCAGTACCCGTGATCACAGTGTCTTTTCCCACTGAATCAAGGCTTTCCCCTTTTTCTCCCCCACCTTTGCCCTTGATACCTAGAATGTCCAGTTTTTTTTTGTCGGGTACTTGCAGTCGTGGTGCTAGACTGAGAGGATATTAGCGCGCTCTTCACCTTCCCCGCTCTCGCCCCTTTACCGGTCATTCTTACTTGGATGTTGCCGATGCGGTTACAGATACAAAGTATCCCTGGAATTATGCCGGTCTTTACAAAATCTCCATAGCGCTGCTTGATCTGGTTGATTTTCCTTTCAGCAAGATGTGCGCGCTGACTCCAGACTACACTCCTGTAATTCTGACGTACCGGGAAGAGCTCACGCAGTTCAGGATGAATCTGGGAAGCCCGAGCGGTATAGGCGTCCTCGCGGCAAGGAAGAGACGTAAGTACAAACCGTTGTGTAAAAGTTACTCGCCAGCTCCAGATAGAGTTTTTCTGCTGCATTCCTTTCTTTTAAGTTTGGCGCATTTCTTATAGTTCTAGCAATTCCCTCGTATCTTCATTCCAGAAGGTATCCAGAAGCACATTACAAACGTTTCTTGGGGGATACTCAGCGGAGCATCTACACAGAGATATCAGTCGGATGCCATCTTGCCTCTGAGCACATTATTTCTATGGCAAATAGCACCCTTCCTTTTGCTTTCCAACATCGTTTACTATGGGGATACCAAATATTATGGCTCACGCATTGCTGCAATATTTTGTATCCCCTACGTTTCATATGTTACCTTTTAGCCATTGACCACTTAAAGTTGACTTTTATTGAATAGCAGACTACAGTAACTTTCCACATTTTTAACATCAATCAACAAGATTTTACATCCGGTTCTCTTAAGGGATACTAAATATAATGGCCTATACCGGCTATAATATCTGGTATCCCCGGTGTTTCTTGGTTTAGAACTTACCAGGATTCAATTAGACATGGTCTTATGTTGGATGGGTGAGCACAGTATTTCTATGCCAAATAGCACCCTTCCTTTTGCTTTCCAACATTTTTTAGTATGGGGATACCAAATATTATGGCTCACGCATTGCTGTAATATCTCTTGTCCCCTATGTTTCATGGGTTACCATCTAGCCATTGACCACTTGAAGATGCCTTTTATTGGATAGCACACTGGAGTACATTTTCACATTTGTAATTTAATTCCGCAAGCCTTTACATCTGGTTCCTTTAGGGGATACAAAATGTAAGAGCTATAATATTTGGTATCCCCTATGTTTCTCAGGTTAGAGCTTACCAGGATTCAATTTGACATGGACTTTTGTTGGCTGGGTGAACACAGTATTTTCCTCCCAAATAGCACCCTGCCCTGTGTTTTCCAACATCTTTTACTATGGATATATCACATATTAAGGCTCCTGCATTGCTGTAATGTCTGGTATCCCCTACTTTTCAATGGTTACCTATTAGCAGCTGACAAATTGAAGTTGCATTTTTATAGCAGAATACGGTATTTTTCACAGTTTTTATTTCACAAGCTTTCAGATCCGGTTCCTTTGGTGGATACCAAATTTATTGTCTCATAGGAGCATAATATTTGGTATCGCCTATGTTTCTAAGGGTTAAAACAAACCTGGACACAATTTGTCATGGCCTAATGTTGGCAGGTTGAAGAATATGTTTTTCTGTTTCAATACACCCTTCCTTTTGTTTTTTATTGACTCCTTCTATGGGGATACCAAATATTATGGCTTAAGCATTGCTGTTATATTTTGTATACCCTCATTTTTGAAGGGTTACAATTTCACCACTGACAAGTTCAAATTGACTTTTATTTGACAGCAGCTTACAGTATAATTTAGCACTTTTAATATCATTCCATAAGCTTTCACATCCGGTTCCTTTAGGGGATACCAAATATAATGTCACCAATGAGCTGTAATATTTGGTATTCCCTATGTTACTTGGATTAAAATATACCAGGATACAATTTTATATGGTCTTATGCTGACGGGATGAACACATTGTTTTTGTGACAAATCACACCTTCCTTGTGTTTTCCACTGTCTCTTTTTACGAGGATACCAAATCTTACGGATCATGCATTGGTGTAAATTCTGATGACCCCTTGCGTTTCAAGGCAAACCTTTTAACCATTGACAAGTTGAAATTGCCTTTTATTTGACAGCAGATTACAATGTGCTTTATCACTTTTTTTTTTTTTTTTTTTTTTTAAAGTCTTTATTGTAGACATCCAACACATACAATCCTTTATGCACCAGGTTTATCCAAACAATATTTCCAAAACATATGTGGAAGATGTCTAATGTATATCTTAATACCCAGCACCCCCTATCCTACCCCTACCTCCCCCACCCAAACCCAGATGGAGCCCATGGTGGTAACATAACATAAATTGAGCTATAACACAACCATAATGTACATTTCTTGGAAAAACCCTTAATATAGTTACAACCTAAATAATACCAACAGTCTAAACATCCTATGCTGATCCCTTAACTTATATCAACACAAATCAGATCAAGTCCTGACCTCATTCGTCCAATTCGTTATTGGAAGCCAAATTGCAAGCCCCCTCCTTTTAGCATTAAGCCCCCTTCGTTTATACACCTCTTTCTCCCACCGATATGTGGCCAGAAATTTCCCCAGCCAGCAATAAACTGAGGGGGGTCCTTGTCCAGCCACCCGCTGGCCAAGGAAAGCCTAAACACTGCCATAGCTATAAATAACAGAGCTCTATTTGGTTCCGGCATGGCTTGATTGCTAACCCCCAACATAATTACCTGCGGTGAAAGTTCCACCTCAAACCCCAGCATACCTCTTAGGTATTTGCCCACCTCAGTGATTACAGGTACAAGTCGAGGGCAAGTTGCAAACATGTGTACACTATCAGCAGCATAACAGTGACATCGAGAGCAAGAAGAACCACGCGAGCCTCCCCATTTTGCTATGCGGGCTGGAGTAATGTACAAATTAAGCCAGGTTTTGAAACACTGCACTTGTAAGTTTGCCGAGAAGCATGCCGTTTGACTTAACAAAAGAGAGTCCTCACATACCTCTGTCCCTGCTTGCAACAGATTCTTCCAGCGATTAGTATGTTTAATAAAGTCATCACTCATTAAATTACTAAGCATTTTGCAGAGGGGAGAAAGTGTTAAAGATGTCCCTAATATTGCTTCAAGTAAGGGGATTTTCTGACAACTGGATATTTTTTTAGAAACAAAATCCCTAATTTGTAAATATTTAAAAAAATACTTATTACCTAACCCAAATTTGCTCTTGATTGCATCAAAAGAAAGGATATTATCATCCTCCATCAGATCTCCAATAAACCTTACTCCTTTATTCATCCAAACTTTCATATAGCCATCTAGTAGAATTTCAGGTAGTAGGTTATTGTCTGCCAGAGGAGAGTATCTGTGTATCCTACCTAGTTTAAGTTTCTTCCTGATGGACGTCCATACTTTAAATGATCCCAATAAAACCTTAAATTTTACCCTTTTAAAATAAGCAAAATCAATATATCGAAGAAGGCAGCCAGCTGAATCCGATCCCAAGAGTAACCTATATATAGAAGGGCTGGATGTTTCCTCTATTGATGTTGGTTCTTTCCCCAATATTAGTGCCATTCGCTGCAAAGCTGCTGCCCAATAATAAACCTGGAGATTAGGTACCGCCCAGCCACCCCGATTTCTAGGTAGGGACATATATCTCAGCGCTCTGCGAGGACGGTTCCCGGCCCACAAAAACTTGGAAATTGCTTGATCAAATGCCAAAAACCAGCTCTTGTTTATTTCCGTTGGAATAGCTCTAAAAAAATAGAGGATTTTTGGTAAAAACAACATCTTGATGACATTGCATCTCCCTAAAAGAGTGAGATGCAAATTATTCATTCTATTAAAATCTGTTCTAGTCTTATGTAGCAGAGGTTCTAGATTAATCTGTACGATTTTATCGACATTGGCAGAGATCTCAACCCCCAGATATCTAGTGTTTTCCACTACCCGTGTATCAAACATAGCCACATTTGAGTTTTTAACAATCATGGTCTTATCCTCATTAAGATGATACCCCGAAATTTGACCAAAATCTTTTGAAGCTCTTTCAACCTCTCTAATAGCTTCTGATGGATTGGCTGTGATTATTGCGATGTCATCCGCATATGCAAGAATCTTAGTATCCCCTCCCATCGAAGGGATGGCTGAAATCCTATCGTTCCCCACAATTTTCCTGATTAAAGGATCTATATATAGGGCAAATAATAGCGGGGAACAGGGACACCCCTGCCGCGTACCTCTTGTTATTTTGATTGGCTCCGATGTGTACCCCATCATTGCAATTCTAGCCCCGGGATCCTGATATAAACATTTAATTGCTCCAATAAATTTTTGCCCCAAGCCGTATTTCCCCATAACTGCCCATAAGAAGGGCCAGGAGACCCTATCGAATGCTTTCTCCGCATCAAGTAATATTACAGCCATAGGGTTTCCTGACACCTTCGTATAATCAAACAGCGTAATTATGCGTTGAATATGATCAGTCGTGCCCCTACCTGGAACGAATCCGTGTTGAAACGGGGAAACTAATCTTTTAATGACCG
Organism: Calotriton arnoldi; assembly: GCA_963921515.1. Taxonomy (NCBI): domain Eukaryota; kingdom Metazoa; phylum Chordata; class Amphibia; order Caudata; family Salamandridae; genus Calotriton; species Calotriton arnoldi. Next base: position 824,950 of record CAWUFW010005945.1, read on the forward strand.
CTGCCAATCTGGTTGCTAAAATTTTAGAAAAGATTTTCACATCGCTGTTAATCAGCGTGATTGGCCTATATGAACCCAATTCTGAGGGGGTTTACCTTTTTAGGAAAGACTATTATATTAGCTGTCTTCCAGGAATCGGGAATCAGCAGTTCTACTTGTGCTCTATGAAAAACTTCCAGCATAAGAACCACAAGCTGTGTCTTAAATTTTTTATAAAATTCTCCTGGGATCAAATCCGTGCCTGCAGCTTTGCCTGAAGGAGTAGAATCTATTGCTGCTCTGAGTTCATCTAATGTTATTAATGCACTAAGGTTGTTTTTCTCCTCACAGGATACTTGATCCGGTAATAGCCCATCTAAGTAATCCTCAATATCAACATCTTTGTTTTGAATATCCTCGGTATACAAGTTTTGATAGAATTTTTGAAATGCCATGAGAACTGCATCAGGGCTATTTACCATACCTATGTCTGGATCCCTGATTTCGCTAATTCTAGACTGTACCGTTTTTCCCTTGTACGTACAGCAAGTACATGGCCCACTCTCTCATTGTTCTCATATACCCTGCTCCGCCATGCCATATATTTCCCAGCTGCTTTTTTGGTGGAGATCTCGGAGATTGCAGACCTAGTAATTATAATTTTTGATTGAGCCGTCCCCGCGTCTCCCCCTTCGGCCAGAACCCTTACTAGATCAGCCTCCTCTTTACTCAAATCCTCATACAGGGTATGTACCAAGATATTATCCTTCTTCTGTGATTCCCATCCATATTTCGATGTTTCCCCTCTAATCCCAGCCTTCAAAGCATCCCAAACTATACCTACATCTGTACTCCCTAAGTTCTCTGCTATAAACCTAGGGATCCATTCATTAAGGTGTTGTTGATACCCCTCCTCGCTTAATAAGGCCCTGTTAAATGTCCATCGTGTCTGTGGGGATTCTAATCTGATATCAATTTCTATTACCAGGGGGTTATGATCAGACATAACTTTTGGAAATTTACTAATCTTACAGCCTAATAGCATCTCCTGGGATACAAAGAAATAATCTAATCTCGCATGCACTTGATGTGGTGCGGAGAAAAAAGTGAAGCCAGGGTCATCCTCCTTCTGTTCTGCCCATACATCCGCTAACCCATGCAGTGACCTTAATTGCATCAGGGATTTAAAAACCTTTGGTTTACGACCATGGTACATCACCCCTCTATTCCTAGATACCTGACAGCTCATATTAATGTTCATATCCCCACATATAATCAAAGGTAAAGGCCAACCCACTAATTCGACATTTAGCCATTCGAACAGAGCCGGGTCATCCAAAACGGAACCATAAATTGAGCAAAGGGTGAATATCTTATGGTCCAAACAGCATTGTGTTATTACCCATCTCCCCAATTTATCAGCAGAAGAGCGCGGGAAACGACCCAACCCTTTCTTTGCCAAAATTGCCACCCCTCTTGTCTTTGTAGTTTGTGTTGTGGAAGCTACAATTTGATAGCCCACCATCCCCAGTGCCCCCTTGTTACAAGCTTCCACATGAGTCTCTTGAAGACAAATAATGTCTGCCTTTAGGAATTGAACCTCCAAGCTGATTCTCCTTCTTTTAACAGGATTATTCAACCCGCATATATTAATAGAGGCTATTCTTAACTTCCTAATTGAAAAAAATAAAATAGTTCCAAACCAAATAAAGATGCAATTAGTGAGATAGCCGTCTCCAACTCATACCAGTGCCCGAAGAAAAACCCACCCAAGATACCACCCCTCACCCACAGGCTCCAACCCATCCCCCCCCCCTCCCCACCCTGATCAAAAAGGCAAAAAAGGTCCAAGGACCCTTGTGATGCCTCCTGCATGATGTGTGCCCCTAGCCGCCTCCTACAATAAAAACAAAATCATTAAAAAGAAAGAAAAAAAAAGAGAAAAAAAAAAAAAAAAAAAAAAGGACAAAGCACCCAATTACCCCACTCTAGAGTCAAGTCTTATTTTTTTCCGTAAGTTCTTGCAGAAACTCCTGTGCCTGGATCTCAGAAGAAAAAACTCTAATCGCCCCCTTGCAGATGACTTTGAGCCTGGCAGGATTCATAAGATAGACTTCGCAGCCCAGTTTCTGGAATGGGGAGATCAGCAGACGCAATCTCCAGCGCCTCTCTACCGTAGCATGACAAAAGTCAGGCCGAACAAAGAAGGAGTGCCCCGCAACTATCTTCCTAGCATCAGGTCTTGCTTTTTCAAATATAGATTGTCGAAGGAGGAAATTACCAAAAAAAATAAGAATGGCTCGTGGTTTGTCATCTTGCCCTGGCTTTTTTCTAAGCATTAAGGGAAATCGATGCACCCGCTGTATTTCAGACTCCCAGTTCCAATGACCAAGGTCAGGAAATGCCTCCTTGAATAGCGTCAATACAAACCCCCGGATGTCATCGCCTTCTGCTTTCTCTGCAATCCCAAGTAAACGAAGGTTGTTACGGCGTTGTCTATTTTCAAAATCTTCCAGCTTCCAAAAAACATCAGACATCTTACTATCATTAGCTTCAGTTAATCGGGTGGAGGTTTCAACGTCGCCCTCCAGTTGCACAACGCGTTCTTCCAAAGCTGTGGTGCGTACTGAAGTCTCGGTACAGGCTTTGCTAATTTTGCGCACAGCACCCTGTAATTTTCTAGTGGCTAAATGAGCCCTTTTATGTTCAAGACGTGCCTCAATCTGCATCTGCTTCAATGTTGAATATATCAGATCCATTGTCGGTTGTTGAGTTTGTAGTTCCATTATACCATGTTCTTTCGTCATACCCTCTGGGGCTCCGAGCTCATCCTCTAGACTCCTCCCAAACTGAGTGGCAGAGTAGTCCCACTTTAGCTGGCTAGACTGACTGCAGTCGGACGTAAGCCCCTTGTCTTTATCTGACTCCTTTATACTCTTTTTCTTTTTGCGCACAGGTACGCGTTTTTGAGTGGCAGGGTTGGTGAGGGGGTGCCGCTGTCCCCCTCTGAGAAATCTTCATCAGAACCACCCTTGCTGCTGAAGTTGGATAAATCCGAATCATCAGTCAATGAATAAAACTTTTCCCCATTATCCGGGATCTTTAGATGTTTGCCGGATGCTTGGATGGTAGCCTCCGGTTGCTCCTTATGGACAGTAATGTTAGTTGCGTCACATACTTCTTTGGAAATAACATCCCGAGGACCAGAATTCTCGGGTTGCCCCTCTTTCCCAGAAGTAGTTTGTACTAACATTTCAGAGTGCTCCCCAGATATAGAAGCAGGGCCTGCAATACTCACAGTTAATTCAGGGGAGATCTCTATTAAATTGCTATCATTTTGCATGTCCTCGCTTAGTACCAAACTCTTTGGGCTGTCTGCATGAGTTTTGCCTTTAAATACTTTCTTTTCGCCGGATAAATAAGGGGCTCCCCTTCCGGTAAACATCCCAGGGACAGTTGGTTGCTTTGGTCTAGTAACCATAGCGCCAAGACGCTCACCACAGTGCTTCCCACTAAGAGTTTCCTTGGACAGCCCTTCTTTGTCCAAATCTGCTTGTAGATTGACTCTCTGGCTCAGGCTCTGGTTCAGCCCCTTTCCATCCGCTGCTGCACGCCGATTCACCGATACAGGCTTGACTCCTCCAGTCGCGCTGCCATCTCGTGTCAACCCTTTGATCTTTGGCGGCATAGCAGCGGATCCTGTCAGCCTCTTCTCTACTGCCACAGAATATCGCTTATCCACGCCGGGGGCAGATACAATCCCTCGTGATACAATGTATCGGCGAGTTGTCCCGGGCCTCCCCAATGCCGCTTGATGAGCGCCGGATGCTGCCAGTACCGCTGCAAGTAAAAGCCTCGACGCTCGAGCCGTCAGTACACCGATCGCCGACAAAAGCCTCATCAGCTTGTACTCCACGACCAGATTTACAGCTGAAGCCCCTGCCAGGTACGTGCTGAGTTGCTTTGCCCATAAATAATGCCGAGTTAGATCAAGATATAAGATTTTCCCTCATTCCATAGCTGAATCGCCGAGGTAGGGAAAGCGGCTCCACACAGCTCTCACACAGCCGCCATCTTGCCTTGAGGTCGTGCTTTATCACTTTTGATACCATTCCACAAGCTTTCATCTCCAGTTCCTTTAAGAGATACCAAATATCATGGCCTATATGGGCTGTAATATTTGGTATCCACTATGTTTCGAGGTTTAAAACTTACCATGGTACAAATTGACATGGTCTTATGTTGACGGGGTGAACACAGTTCTTTTCTGCCAAATTGTAACCTCCCTTTTGTTTTCCTGTATTTTCTATTGGGATACCAAATATTACAGCTTATGCATTGCAGTAATATCTTGCTTTCCCTACTTTTTAAGGGTTGTCCTTTAATATTCATAATCTGTAAGCAAAACACCATAGAAGTTTAATCTCAAGTATATTTCTCAGACTACTGTGGAGAGGCAGCCTTTGTTTAGGATGATGTTTCTCATTATAGGAAACACTGGAGGTGGCTCTAAGCTTCAACACCCACACCGTGGACAAAATGTGGTTTGGGATCTTCCTGATGCAGCGATTGTGGACAGGCAGACAACAGGTCTGTCCTAGAAGCTATAACTCTTTGGAAAAGCTGAGGCTGGTGTCCCAACCATTTTCACAGCCATCCACCAGGTGACTTTGCTCTGGAGTAGTATTCTGCAACTCCTTGATAAACAAAAAGCCTCTCAGAATTTCTAAATGTAGCCTGATCTCTTCTTTCTCACCTCAGTGTCTGGGTATCCTCCCTCCAGCTATAGTAATGCAGGTAATACACTTCCACTCTCCAAGAAGCTATCCTCATCCTCATCTTGTACAATTACAAACCAGAGGGCATTCAAATTGACCTCACTTTGCTCTGCAAGGGTAAGCATCAGAATACATCAGTTATAGCATTAAGAGAATCTTCTTTTCAATGTTTGGATTACTTATCTTCCATATTCTCTTGTGTTGCTTTTATCATGAAGTAACTGATTCATTCAGGTAAAGCTGAAAGTGCTTGATATTTTCTTTTAAATGCATCCAGCCATTGCTTTGCGGTTCCATCCCCTGAGCTGATCAGCGGTCTTTGCTCAAGCGGTAGTCTAGCTTTAGCCTGGTAGTGAACAGACTGTTCACCTGTTTAAAGGGCCCATCAAAAAGGACTTAATAGAGAACAATCTCAAACAATGTTTTGAGTCCTTATGGACTGAGCATCATAGCTTCTGATCAGCAGCTTCACTAGCACCAACCCAGCGCACCACATCTTGAGGCCAACAATTGGCCCAGATCGACGCATCTTGACTCAGCGTGACTCATCTCGACGCAAGTACTCGCAACACTAGCGGCTTCATTGACCTCGATGTAAAGCATCTCGTTGCCCACATCACAGCTCTGTTTGGCGGCTTCAGCAGAACTGGCACAGCGCAACACAGCGCATCTTGATGCAGTATCTCAAGTGCTCGTCGACTTCTCCTCAACAGCCACACCACACAGTCCAATGCATGGACTTGTCAGCTCTATGCCCAGGACACAAGATACTTTATAACCACGTACTGGACACAGTCCTGTATCCGACTCACGCTTCATCGTAGTCGGCCTTTGTGACTTGAATCCCATCTTCCATGACTGGTTAAACTCAATTAGTGATTCTTGCTTCTAAGAGCTAGTTTGCTTCAAAACTTTAAAAATTTCATATTTCTGGTTCTATTTATCTGATTTTTGTTGTTTTTTCTTAAAGTTTAATATATTTTTCGAGATTGGTGTGGGATTCTTCTTGTGTTTTGTTTTCACTTCATTACTGTTTGAAGTGCTGCGTAAATACTGTAATAGTATTCTGTGTGCTTATTTTACATGTGCTAGGTAACAGATTGAACCCGTTGAAATAAACCCTTTTTTAATCATAATAGGGGATTTAGACAGAATGTTGGAAATAAAAATACATTGGGACAAAATATTGTGTCAAGAATCTTGATAGAAAATCCTGTTACGACATGCGAACGTATACAGGCAGCACGGAATCCCTGAGGCACTGGGAACCTAGAGCCTGTGAATTGAAAAAACAGGTCCTATTCGCACAAAGAAGGGCTATATTTCCCCAGTGAGGAATTGTATATTTCTGCAGCCTTACAGCTCAACTAGGTGGGCGATCTATCATGGACTTAAGCGATTGGGATGACTTGTGAAGCCATGGATCCTTTCATTAAGATTTGGGCTTAACCCAAGAGATTGGATGCATATTATAATTGAGCCAATTGAACACGAAAAACTCTCACTTTCGTTTGGTGTATTTTAATATTATGTAATCATGTATGGGAGATATCTTGTGGTCCTGAAGAAGGTGGTCAAAGTCTGTGTTAACCACCAAAACATGTTGACGCTTAGGTTATGCTAAATCTGATGAACACATGGATAAAATAGATGATAATCTTTTGAACAATCATGTGTCCCATTCTTCGATTCAGACAGATTAGCATGATACAAAGACAGATATAATAGTCTCATGTGTGCTTCCTCTTTTTGAAAAAATCTTTCTATTGTGTATGAATTTTGGTAATTTTTTATGTAATATATCTATTTTTTAATTGATGATTTCAAGTGATTTGGTTCACTTTTGTACAGCTTTTGTACATTTTATTTGTTGCCCTAAATATAATGTGTAAAGATTTGGCATTAAAATCTGAAAAATCTGGCACTTTTTGTGGTATTTGAATTGATCAGTGTTGTGGTCGTTAAGGAATTATGTCTGAGTCCATTGCAGTGAATGTTTGAATGAATGTTTGTAGAAACGAAGTTGTGGTTGATAGAAGTCCCAAAAGGAGATATTTTTGACTTTTGAGTCTTACACTGAGCCCTGTCCCTTTGGTCCGGGGGCCCCTCTCTATTTACCTTCCTATCAAGAATATTGAGGACAAAAATATCATGAAGGTAGGTTTCTATAGGTAAGCAAAGTTTAACTATATATAACTCCACATATCTGTACCTTGACAATACCATATATCATCAAAGTACGTAGACATGGAGTTAAGAATAGTAAATCCATACTTACCTATTTGCATTTACCTTCTCAATAGTTTGGTCCTTGATATTTTTGACATGAGATTCTGTCCACAAAATATTTTGTTTCTGATATTCTGTTAGTTATCCCATAAAAGCATTTTTCTTAGTGCAGTGATTGTGTGTGATATTGAAAACAACAACGCTGGGCTCTCATACTACTACTGCGTCTCAGAATCCCTGTTTGGGGACTGTTGGCAGTGGCGGCTCCTCTATAATAGCGGAGGAGAGTCGCCCCACTGTAGGATAAAAAATGAAGGGATAATAAAACAATTTTATTATCGTTTTAGTTTTCACTGGCAGCCAATGCTGCCGAGTCTAGGGCAGGACCAGGTAATCCTTTTTTGACGTCACAGGGACTGGGAGGAGGAGTGGAGGGCACTTGTAAGTGACATGTCAGTTTGGCCTGCCATGGTAGGCCAGCCAAACAGACATACGCACTTAGATTTCTCCAACCCAGCTGTATTGTACAGCTTGGTTATGAAATGACACAGGCTCCCAGTCTAGTGAGCACCTAACCAGGCCGCTCAGACCAATCCAGACACTGCTTTCACAGCATGAGAGCAGCTTCTGGATTGGGTGGGGAGTCTGGGAGCCTGTGCTGGCCTAGGGACTTCTGGAAGAGAGGAGCATCGAGGCGGCAGGTAGTGGGAGCGGCAGCGGAAGTAGCAGGTGAATGCTTTTTTTTATTATTTGCCCCCACGCTGCCACACAACTGTATGTTGGCACCAGCTGCTGCTGACTGTTAGTAAACCAAAAACACAGATACCACTTCAACTATGTATTGGGTTGTGCAGGGCTACAACCTGTCTCTCATTCAAGCACTGGTGCATTGAACTAAGTTCACTTGTGTTATCTGTTGGTGTGAAAACAAACCTTGTAGATCTAAACCAGAGCCTTAGGTTACGCAACATCACGACATGCAGATTACCCAAAGGACCCTTCAATAGCCCTCATAAACAAACTACCTCAACCTCAAGTGTGCCACAAGACACATCAAATGGAATTTAGCACTCAATAGGAAGACCAAAGTATTCACCATTTCAGACCCCTATCTGGGGGCCATTGGGCCGCATCCCTGGAAGTAGGGTTCGATGACACATTATTGTGGTAAACAATATTGTTAACAAAAATATTGGGGTATATTCACAAGAACGTGTGATAACTACCGCAAGAGTAGCGTAACGCAACTTCCAATAACGCAGCCTATCACGGGAAAATAACCCTGTGTCAACGTCGGATTCACAACAAGGCGGTAGCATGCAATAGTCACCAGATAACGCGTCAAATGGCAGCGTGTAAATCAACACCACGCCCAAAAAATGCAAAACGCGAGAAATCTTGCGATGAGGCCAATCGCGGTACAAAAAGCTGCGAAAAGCAGCATCAGGCCTGCAACTCCCACGAGTCTGGTGGGCTATTCAACCATAAAAACCACAGGCACAACACACCAGAAACAAGCCAAAGCAAGTAGCAACATCCATGCACCCTGACCTAGCGCAGAGGGCAACCACAGACCACCAGCAAGGAACAAGTGGGTCGGGGAAGGCCAAGGAGAAAATGGAGAGGAAGACGGGGTGCAGACCGCAGGAAAACAAGACCAAGGCCACGGAGGCGACAGTACACTACCAGCAAATGACACACAAGCAGACCACCTGGAATGCAGTCGCAGAGTCCAGGAGGCCAATCCAGGAGGCCAAGAGGCTCCGCCAGGATGTGACAACCTAAACCAGGCACAAACCCGCTGCCAACAGGAAGGCAGCAACGGCGACAGGAGGTGGCAGTCCAGCCATACAGGAGGAGCAGGAGGAAAGCCAGGCCACAGTCATCAGTGTGGAGAGGGTGCAAGGAGTAGGGAGTACGGACACAGCTCGACAGTACCTGACACAACAACAACAGGGTGAGGATCCAACAGGGACTGGGGGGACGGGAGGTGATGGGCACAATGCCACACATGCACAATGAGGTGTAGCCCACTGCACATCCACAACCCAGGGACATGTCCCCCATCCCCGTAGCACACTGCAGCACACACACATAGCAATCATAGCACATACCATGACAATGTGGCACAAAGTGCAACACCCACACTGCAGAACAGGGGACACAACTGGGTCCACCGAGGCGCGAAACAGAACAATCACATTGGACAGAGCAGGGAACTGTGAGATGCACATCTACCCCTACAACCCCACATCAGCCATGTAGGCCAAATGTACACTGCCCCAACTCAAATAGCCACCACCGCCCAAACAGTCACAATGTACATTGTCACACAGTCTGCATGTCGACAAGAACAAGGCGCCAACACAATGCCAACATGCACCTCCCCTTCACAATGCAGAGGGACAAACAACACCTCCAGCAGGTCTGAACAGACAACCCATCAGTGATGCCTGAGACGAACACCACACCCCCGACCCGACGCCCAACAACAGCCCATGGACATTCCACACAACCCACCACCAGGACCAGGGCAGACAAGCTACTCAGAGGAGAACCCAGACTCTGCAACAGACCACACAGCATGAAGCACCCGCAGTCACGGCTGCCTCACAACACCTCAATCACCCCCACATGGCACCCCAATGCCAGGTGGCCGAACGCCAAAAGGAGGTGGCCCAACAGGTGAGGGTGTTGCCTAACCCATGGAATGCGAAGTAGAAAACATACGTGGGTGTCCAATACCCTTCAGGGACCACCTACACCCCACAAAGGAGACCCACACCTCCACAGAGACACATGCACATATCATGTTGAACTGGCTATGGGCACGTGCGCTCGGCCCCTTTATTGGCAGGGCCACATGTACAGTGACGTCTGTGCTGGATGTGTGTGGGGTGAGTATAAGCCAGCCCGCACGGAGTGCTTGGTGCTGCCAACAACCTGAACAGTGGACACCAGTGTAATGGAAACAGAAAACACCAGCATAACAGAGTCAATTGCAGAGCAACATGGAGGGATCCGGAGTAAGGACAGAGGTCACCCAATATTCAGTCTGGACATTCCGTGAGTTGCAGTGCACTGAGGTAGGGGCACTAGAGAAGAGCGCGTTCATGTGAAGGAATTGCTAGGATTGTGTCCCTTCGGATTAGTCCTGATGCAGATGCAGTGGGGTGTGGTACACCTGCACCAACTTCATCATCAACGTCCCAGGTCTCCCACACTGCCTGAGGTGACAGTTGCATCCGCAGTCCACAGCGCAATACCCAGAATCAGATCCGGGTGTGTAGCTTGACTACCGCCATCAGTCTGCATTCCTGCATTGGGGCTGCTGCCACCTGCCCTCCCATTGTCTGTGCCTTCTCCCGTCCGCACACTTGACACATCCTCCTCCTCATGGTCCCAGGTCTTCCCCACTGCATGAGGTGACATTACTGCGCAACCTCACAACAGCACAAAACTCAACCAGTAACGGACAATGGCTTGCAGTGCACTGAGTCACTGGCACCTGGAGTGCTGAGCAGAGCAGCAGGCCGATGATGGCATCTACAACAGGTCTGGGCAACTCCGTAGGTCTGTCAGGACCACCCTTTCGACTCTGGCAGATGGCGGTTGGAGGTGGTCCTTGCCGTGGTGGCGTGTGCCTCCTGCTGTGATGCAACGTCCGGGCCGGTCAAGACTCGATGCCATGTGTGGGCCTTTGTGGCCCGCAGTTGGGGCCGGAGAAGGCGGACAGCGCAGGGCCACAGACACATGGCGTTGATGACCCCAAGACCATCGCTACAGAGGCCATTCAATGTCTCAGAAGAAGGGGTCCCAGGCCTGAGCAGCACAGAGTTAGTGGCCCCGGATGTGCTGTGGCCGGCACAGGCACCCAGCCACGGGCGGTGACTTGCGGTGCAGTCAGATGGGCCATGCGACCTGAGCGGGTCCCCATCAATGTCCGAGGTGTATGTTGTGGAGTGTTGCGGGGGACAGTGGAAGGTGTCCTCCAGGGCATGATGCGGAAGGTCTGATATTATCCGGCAGCAGCAAATTAAGGAGTGGAAAGCGCAACCCTCATTGTCACCAACAATTCGGGATCAGCTACATGAGGATGAAAACTAGCCCCTATTCCATAGACTCAAACGCCCCCAATGTACGACCAGTGAGTGTCCATGAATGTCGCAGAACAAACTCAGTGGCACAGGTGGTGTGAGGGCATGCAGTCTGCGATGATGCCGGTACACAGATGTGAACTCCGACATTGCCAAATCAAGGCTCTGTGATCTACTGGACCGCAGTGTAGGCCGGAGGCAGCGGTCAGCATGGGCCCACAGCCACCTGTCGTTGGCTCGCGAGGCACATAGTTAGTGACACAGTGGCAGTTGTCGGTAGTGTTCAATCACCTCCGTGACGATGATCCTGTTCCCTCCGGCCTGCAACGCGTCATCCTCTTACGCCCCTCCGTGCGTGTGAAGACATGTATTCAGCATTTTGAATTACCAATGTTCAGTTCCAACTCCTCTGGGATCCCACTTGAGCGCAGAGTAGGCCGAGGGCAGTTGTCCGCGTAGGCCCACAGACACGTATCCTGTGCTTGTGATGCATTTGTTTGCTTCACTGATAGCAGGGAGTTTGGTGATATCACCCCTGCAGTAGACATCCGGTCACTGCCATGGTGTAATCAAGACTCAGTTCCAAATGTGTGACCTACCTGACCGTGGTGTAGGCCTGAGGCAGCGGTCAACACGGCCCATTCACCGAGTGTCGCAGGCATAGGTTGGATGGCCCCACCGGCCTGCGTAGTTCAGGTTCAGTGGCACCACGTGTAGCCGGCTGGCGTTGAACAGGATTAGTGGCACCATGTGTAGCCGGCTGGCGTTGAACAGGGTTAGTGGCACCACGTGTCGCAAGAAGCCCATATGGAACTATGCTTCACTGATCGGGGGGGGGCGTCTGGTGCTGTGGCTGCTGGCCCGGATTTGGGGTCACTGTCATTCATGATTCAGGACATAGTTTCACATGTAGGACCTGCTGGTCCGAGGAGTGGGCCGTAGGCGGCAGTGCAGTACGTCAACTTGAAAGGACTGAAGCGTGCCTGTGTCGTGGAGGCCTGGTGGTCTGAGCTCACTGCCAAGTTCGCGGGACTCAGGCTTGGAGCTTGTGCCGGCACGTGGTGGGCCCTCCTTGACACATGCCGGTGTCGGTAGGTGTTCAGTGTGGCCTGGCTGCGCTGGGGCGGGCCTGATGTGTTCGTGGTCCAGCGTGCCAGGGTCCGGCAGCTGCACTGCATCACAGGCAACTCGGCTCATGAGGACGGCGTCGGCCTCGTGGCGGGGTGGGAGGCGCTGCCCTGGCAGAGACGTTGGTATTTCCGGAAGGGGACCACTCCCAGGCCTACGTGGTTTTTATTCACACCCCTACATGGCGTACGCTGAGGCATCCCACTCCGCTGACGCTTAGGGGGACGTAACAGGCAACATTTCCGCGAGGTCCCCCACTGGCTGTGGTGACATGGTGGCGTCCACTGTCCACTACACTCCATACGCAAGCAGTGTATGTCGCCATGGAAATGGGTGTGTTCTGCATACTGCAAGGTGTCCAGCACATCTCCGGCACTGTTGGCATTGTGTACTTTCCCAATCATGGTTCTGCTGCATCCTTCACACATGCCTGGTTGCCACCTCTCCCCACATTCGGCAATTATGTGGCTGAGGTGCCATGCAGTTGCTGGCTCATGTTCAGGGCTTGCCCATGTGGACATTGTAAGTTGTTCTGTTGTGTCTGGTGGGGGGGAATATTGTTGTGCCTGTTGTATGTGATTTTGTGACGTGTGCATTGCCAGAGTTGTGAGTTGCAGGGTTGTGGTGTTGAGGTGTGTGGGATGTTCATTTGTATATTGCCAAGGGGCTATACATTTGCCTTGTTGCCATCCTGGGAACGCTGGTTGATGATGGACTGTCGGAGGATGAAGGTATCATGCACACTGGCTGTGTATTTGGAGGCGACATTGTTGGGTGTTCCACGGTGTTCTGTTGTTGCCTGCACATTGGTGTGAGACGTGTGCTTCCTGTTGCGGTGATCATGTACTGTGTCACCAGGGGGCACAGGTAGTACATGTGTGCTGTGTGTTGCCCCCAACACATGCGTGCATCCTGCTATGGCGTATGGTCCTTGCTTGGTCTCCAGCAGATCCTGCGCCTTGTGTTGTACGTATGGGGACTAGGGTACCAGGGTGATGGTGATGTCCAGGACAGGTGTGGGGGACTTGTATGTGGCTGGCTGTGAGACTCCTCCGACTCTGGTGGGTGTTGGATGGGGGGTCCCAGGGGCCAACAGGTGCAGCCACGCCATCAGCTTTGTGTGGGGTGGAATGTTGGTTGTCCGCTGTGTTGTTGCCGTAGGCCTGTTAGGCGATGATGGTCAGGATGCGTAGGTTGGTTGTCCCTTTCAGCCTGTAGTGGAAGGTGACATTGTCAGATGTTGGGTCTGTGCGGCTGGTACGTTGCCTGGGGTTCCGCTGTCTTTGTCTGCGCTGCATCTGTGGTGGTCCGGGGGGGTGTTCCGGGTGTGGGATGGGGTCCTGGGGGTGGTGTCGGTGGGTGTTGTGGCCCTCTTGGGTGTCCAGGCTGCATGATGGGTGGCTCCATGGCATCTGTTGCCCTTGGGATGTGGCCCTGGGCTGTGCTCCCTTTTGTGGTGCTGGCTGCTGTCCGACTTTACACCAGGTCGGAGCAGGTGTAGATTTCCTGGTGCTAACACGCCTTTTCGCCTGTTTTGTGTTTTTATCGAGGATGTGGCTGGTCGTTGTGAATGTTGAGGTGTGCTGTTGTCTCTGCTTTGTCACGGGAATGCCTACTCTGCATCTCATTAGCGATATTTGCGAGGGTCCTCTGTGGCGATGATTTTTGCGCCTGCTATCGCGGGTGAACTGGTGCTGTGGGCTGTTAACACCGGCTTGTGAATGGGGGGGTAAATTTATCAAGACTTTGGCTGCAATAAAGTGCCGTTAATTCGGCAATAGCTCCTTGTGAATATGCCCCATTGTGTTTCGAAATATTGTTTACCACAAAATTGTGTTCCTATACTAATGAAGATTTCAAAAATATCAAAAAAATATTGTACACAGTAATATCATCCAAAAATATCAATTTTGTAATATATATACAGTTTAAAGTAGTAAAAGTAAATTATGTAATATATAAAATTAACATAATGTAAAGTAAATAAATTACACAAATTATTTAACACTATATATAAATATATTTGTATATAAAAACACACATATACATATGTGTGGATGTTAAAGAAATAGACTGGATTACACTAGTGTACAGTGGAATGCTATAGAGTGGAGTTATGTATGGTAGAGTGAAGGGGCGCAGAGTGTCGTTCAGTGGAGTAGAGTATCATAGCGGGGAGTAGAGTGGAGTGGCGTACAGTACACTGTAGAGTGTAGTAGAGTGTGGTAGAGTATAGTGGTATAGAGTGGAGTAGAGTGCAGTGGCATACAGTAGAGTAAAGTGCAGTGGAGTAGATGGGAGTAGTGTGTCATAGTGGAGTGAAGTAGTGTGTCATAGAGTAGAGAGGAGTAAAGTGGGGTGGAGTGGCCTAGAGGGAGTTGCGTATTGTATCTTAGAGTGTTTTAGATTGGCATAGAGTAGAGTGTCATACAGTGGAACAGAGTGGAGTAGAGTGTTGTACAGTGGAGCGTAGGGGCATACAATGTAGTATAGTGTTGTACAGTGGCATAGATTGTAGTAGAGTGTTGTAAAGTGGAGTTGTATAGAGTAGAGTAGAACATTGTAGAGTGAAGCAGCATTGAGTGGAGTGTTCTACAGTGGCACTGAGTGGGGTAAAGTGTTGTACAGTGGATTCTAGTGGAGAGGCATAGCGTAAAGTGAAGTAGAGTGTCATAGAGTGGAGTGCCATGTCGTACAGTACAGTGCCATCGAGTACAGTGGAGTGACGTAGCATAGAGTGGAGTTGTGTGGCATGTCATATAGTCTAGGAACCTGTCATAGAGAGGAGTGGCATAGAGTACAGTATAGTCTTGTAGAGTAAAGTGATGTTGAGTAGAGTACAGTGTGGCGGAGTGTGGTACAGTGGAGTTGCATAGAATGTCTTAAAGCTGAGTGGCATAGAGTGGCATGTTGTGGCATAGAGTGGAGTAGTGGAGTACAGTGGAGTAGTGTGTCATTGAGAAGCATGGAATAAATTGGGGTGGAGTGGTGTAGAGGGAGTGAAGCAGAGTGGCGTAGAGTGTGGTAGAGTGGCATACAGTGGACTACAGTACTCTACAGTGACATACACTGTAGTACAGTTTTGTACAGTGGAGTATTCTCTGGTAGAGTTGAGGGGCATAGAGTGTCAGAGTGGCTTACAGTGGCATAGAGTAAACTACTGTGGTGTACACTGGGATAGACTGGAGTACAGTGTTATACAGTGGAGTAGCATAGAGTTGAGTTGAGTTTGGACGTCGGGTAGCAGACTCACACATCCTTTTTTTATTTCTTTATTGAGCATTTCAAATTAGCATCAACAATGTATGGACATCACACTTGTCAAATGATAGATGAAAAAATAAAGTTTGACCATCCTACCATCCTACCATCCTATTTGGACATGTAACATTTCATTTACAAATATTTCACAGTATTAACTATGCTTCACCTGGATGGCATTAGTCATTGGATACTCTAGGCATCAGATAGAGCAGAGACATGTATAAACTGACGTGAATGCTGAGCTGTATTTCATTCAGACGCATCATGCTCTATAGGTGACAGGTAGGCCTGGAAGGGGGCCCAGAAGTCTTTGGGATGTGAGTTCAGGGATTGCATCTGTGCATAATCCTCCCCTACTTTCTTGCAATGACACATACTCTCTAGCCATTCCGAAGCTGTGGGGGGACAAGCACTACCCCATCGCAGTGCTACCTCTCTTTTAGCCAGTAGCAGCGCCATGACAGCAACCTATGGGCGCTGTGTGGCACCTCGAGGGTATTTCCCAATAATGCCATTAGTGGACAAGGTGTAAGGTCCGCACCCATCATAGCTGAGATCCGTTCGAACACCGTCACCCAGTAAGCATGTACTACGGAGCAGGTCCAGACAAGGTGTGCGAAGTCAGCTCCTGCATCGTGGCGCTTAGCACAGGCATCAGATCTGGTATGGTCAAACTTAGCTATATCAGATGGGGATATATAATATTGATGTAAAAATTTAAAGTGTAACAATTTTGGCATTGACAGAAAGAAATGTACTGCATCTGTGTGCAGCAGTATGCTCACATTTTGTCAGTGATTTCCATCCCGAGTTCTGTCGCCCAAACCTTACGCAATCTATTGGTAGTGTCGGGTTTTGGTTCAAGACAGGATCTATATAGTTTAGAAATCATGTGTCCTCCCTCGGTAGTCGAGATTGTCAGAGTCATTGGGGCAAAATCGTCAGGAGGGAGGGGATAGGAAGGGCAGAGCGATCGTAATGTGTTGCGCAGTCTCCTGAAAATAAATTGGTCTATGAATGGAATATCCCTATCCCATGGTCCCTCCAAAAGGGGTGTAACATGACCATCAGGGAACAAGTCCCCCATAGTGTGGAGATCATGGCCTAGTTTCTCCCTAGCGAGCGGGAGACAAGGGTTGTCGTGCAGCGGGATGGAAATGGAATAGAGGGGGCCACCTCCCAATGTGCGCTGCATACGGCGCCATGCCCAACAGGTAATGGAATCCATTTGTATGTCCATATCATCGAATGTGATTCCCTTGGGTAGTATCTGGGGGTGCCTGATTCTTTCAAGAATCACTCTTTCAGGTTGTAGATAGGGTATTCGAGCGTCAGGATGGTACCAACGGTATGTGTAATGTCATTGAGCTGCTAGATAATATAAATGTAGGTCAGGGACACCTAGGCTCCCACGCTCATAAGGGATTGTAAGTGTATCCCAAGCAATACGGGGGCAGGTTCCAGCCCATAATAATCACAAAAGGGTTCCCCTTAGTGTGTTGAAAAAGTGCTGTGTTAAGGAAATAGGGATGTTAGTAAAGAGGTATAGAAAGCGAGGCAGGACGACCATTTTTATTATTGCAACTCGCCCAGCTATTGACAAAGGGAGTTTTATCCAACGCTCCACCTGCGCATTGAGATCTGACAGAGCTGGCCCATAATTTCGTTGTAGTACCTGCTCCTTTTCTCCATGGATGTGGATGCCCAAGTATTTAGTTCCATCAGGCGCCCATTTAAAGGGAAGCTCAGCCGGGGAGAAGCTGTCTCGTCCATTAACGGGAACAGCTCTGATTTGGCCCAATTTATACAGAGGCCCGAGAAGTCACTGAATCTGGCTATCTCCTGCATAAGAATGGGGAGATTGAGCTGGGGGTTGCAGATAAACAGTAAAATGCCATACGCATACAGTGATATTAGTAGAGGTCCATGGGTGAGTTGGAACCCGCGATGCAATTGGCGATCCTGCATCACCCAGACCAGAGGATCCATTGCTGTTATAAATAAAAGGGGGGATAATGGGCACCCTTGTCGAGTACCACGCAGATTCGGGAACACATCTGATATAGCACCGTTCACTCTAATCTGGGCCGTCAGATTGGAATATAGTAACATAATTAGTGATATGAACTGGGGGGGAATGCCTGTTTTGCCTAGCACAGCCTGGAGAAAAGGCCACTCGAGGGAGTCGAAGGCCTTCTCTGCATCGAGAAATGCCACTGCAGCCGGCATGGCGGGAGAAATTTTATTTAGCATGGCAAAAGCAGTACGGAGGTTCAAGGAGGTGGACCAGTGAGGAACGAGCCCAGACTGTGCTGAGGAAATGAACTGCTCCATTAGCAAGGCTAATCTGGTTGCTAGCACCTTGGCCAAAATTTTATTTTCAAAATTTAACAGAGATAGTGGGCGATGTGACACACAATTACCAGGATCTTTACCGGGTTTCAGCAGCAAGGTGAGGACTGCCTCTCGGAGTGTGGGGGGTAAAGTGCTGACCTGCATGGCCTCATTGTAGGCCATGCCAACAATCTGAGAGCAAGTTGTTACTTATTCACTTTATAAAAATGCCCCAGTTAGTCTGTCGAGCCCAGGCGCTTTTGAGCCATCTATAGTGTTAATAGCTTGGGTCACCTCCTCTAAGGTGAGTGGCTCAGTGAGGAATTGTCCCTGGCCATCCTCAAGCCATACCATGGCAACATCCGCCAGGTATGCTGAAAGTGTCTCAGGGTCATTAGTTACCTGAGAAGAGTGCAATTTTTGGTACTAAGTACAGAGCGTGGCCATGTTACATTCTGTGCCCGTAATGGCCTCTCCATTCTCCGCTCGGAGTTCCGCGACATAATTGACCAATCTGTTGGGGCATAGAATGCGAGCAAGGGTGCGGCCAGGTCGCTCACCCTCACAATTGCGACGAGCTTGGGAGTGTTTACTCAGATATGCGGTTTCCCGTTCTGCAAACTTGCGATATTCGGCCAGTAGTTCCGCCCATCGAGTCAGTCCAGGCACTCGATCAGTCTCCTCGCTACGCTCCAGCTCCTGCAGTTTTGTTTCAATCAGGCTTAATTGCGTGCGGATATCTCTAAGAATACCCACCTGCTTGGAGATACACACCCCTCTGATGAAGGTCTTAAAGGTCTCCCACAAGGTCGCCTGTGAGGCCACAGTTCCTGCATTGTGCTCAAAATATTCAAGAATGGATCTATGGAGCTCACTACGGAACACTTGGTCCCGAAAGCGAAACGCTGTTGAAACGCCAGCTGAACTTGAGGCCACTTCCATATGGAATCTGAAACTTCAATAATATTGAACTGTGATCTGAGAGTGTTCTAAGAAGCCCTGTTACCTCGGATATCCACGAGTGAGCTGTGGCCAACAATAGCCAATAGTCAACAAACCCAAGCCACCCAAACCTGCTCCGCGCCCCCGCGTAGGAACTGGAGCAGAGTCACCAAGGAACAACTCAAGTCCACCCTCAACAACAACACCCCCTCCGCTGCAACCGATGCCAACCACGCGGCCATGGAATTCCACACTTGGATCGCTAACTGCGCAGACAAACTCGCCCCGCTGCGCAACCCCGTCAAGCAACACCCCAGGAAAGCCGCCTGGTTCACCACCGATCTCCAAGAAACCAGACGCACCTGCAGACGCCTGGAGAAGAACTGGAGAAACAGCAAGACACCCGAAAACTACACCACCTTCAAGGACGCTATGACGGAATACCATCAACGCATCAGAACTACCAAAAGGACCTTCATTCACAACAGAATCCTCGTCAACTCCAGCAACTCCAAGGAACTTTTCAGCGTCATCCAGGAATTCACCAAACCCCGCAGCAAAGCCACGGACATCACCCCCTCCCACGACCTCTGCGACAAACTCGGATCCTACTTCCACCTGAAGATAAAGAATCTCTATGACAACTTCAACGACCACACGCCTGACCCCGCGGTCAGCCCGCCCGGCGGCAACGCCAGCCAGTCCACCATCTCTGCCTGGACACCGATCACGACAGAGGAGACTGCTGCGACCATGAAAGCCATCCTCTCCGGGGCCCCCACAGACCCCTGCTCACCCCACATATACCACAGAGCCGCCACCACCATTGCACCTGTGTTGCAATGCACCATAAACACCACCTTCGACACCACCACTCTTTCCCCGACGACTGGAAACGTGCAGAAGTCAGGCCCCTGCTCAAGAAGCCCTCAGCAGACCAGATGGACCTCAAGAACTACCGGCCCATTTTGCTCCTCCCTTTTGCAGCTAAAGTCGCCGAGAAGACAGTCAACGCAGAACTGACAAGGTTCATCGAAGACAACGCCATCCTCGACCCTTCCGAATCCGGATTCTGAAGCAACCACAGCACCGAGACCGCCCTACTCGCTGCCACCGACCACATCCGCACCCTCCTCGACCAAGGCCACACTGCAGCCCTGATTCTACTCGACCTATCAGCAGCTTTTGACACCGTCTCTGACCACACACTCGCAGCCAGACTACATGATGCCGGCATACAAGGCACCGCCCTCGACTGGATCAGATCGTTCCTCACCGGCAGGAGCCAAAGGATCAGACTGCCCCCCTTCCTCTCCAAACCCACGGAAATCATCTGCGGGCGGAGTCCCACAGGAATCATCACTCAGCCCAACCCTTTTCAACATCTACATGGCTCGCCGCCATCGTCCGACAGCACAGCCTCAACATAGTCTCCTACGCCGATGACACCCAGCTCTTCCTCTCCCTCACCAAGGACCCCACCACCACCAGACTCAACTTCCAGGAAGGAATGCAGGACGTCACAGCCTGGATGAGCAACAGCTGCCTAAAACTCAACTTGGAGAAGATGGAAGTCCTCCTCCTCGGAACCACCTCTTCGGCATGGAACAACTTCTGGTGGCCCACTGCCCTCAGCACCCCTCTGACCCCCATGGACCACGCTAAGAACCTCGGCATCGTACTCGACTCCTCCCTCTCCATGAATCGACAGGTCAACGCGCCACCTCCAGCTGTTTCAATAACCTCCGCATCCTCCGTAAGACCTTCAAATGGATCCCCCAGAGGCAAGAAAAACAGTCACCCACGCACTCATTACCAGCAGGCTGGACTACGGAAATGCCCTCTACACCGGCATCAACAAATCTCTACTCCAAAAGCTCCAGACAATACAGAACACCGCCGCTAGATTCGTCCTCAGGGTCCCTCGATATGAACACATCAGCCAACACCTACGCAAGCTCCACTGGCTCCCCGTCGAGAAAAGAGTCACCATCAAGATACTCACCTACTCCTACAAATGCCTATACAACACCGGACCTCAATACCACAACGACAGAATCACCCTCCACGTACCCAAACGAAACCTTCACTCCATCAACCTCCTCCACGCCGAAACCCCGTGTATCCGCAGAGCCAGAGCAGGGGGAAGATCCTTCTCCTACATCGCGGCCAAGACCTGGAACAAGCTCCCCACTGACATCAGACGTGCCCCCTCCCTAAACAGCTTCAGGAAGGCTCTGAAGATCTGGCTCTTCAACTGATATGGAACTGCTGTCCCCCCCCCCAGCGCCTTGAGACCCTCATGGGTGAGTAGTGCGCTTATAATTCCCCTGATTGATTGATAGTCTAATCGAGTCCAGACCGAATGGGGCGCCAAATAGAAGGTGTGTCCGGATTGCGTAGGGTGATGGGTACGCCATGCATCATGCAGCATATAAGTGTTGATGATGTGACGGAGTGCCTCTCGGACCCTGGGTTTGTCAGACTGGCGCGTGCTAGTAGAATCGGTGTGCAAACAAAGTGGTAAATTAAGATCCACACCAATAGAAAAATGGCCCACCACAAAGCTGTCCAGTCGGGAAAAGAGGTTTAAAAAAAATTAGGGTCGTCAGTGTTAGGGGCATATATATTGACTAATAATATACTCTTGTCTCCCAGCATTCCATGTACTAGCAGATATCGGCCTTCCATTTCTGAGTAGTGTGAGTGATAAAGAAAAGGTACAGTTTTATGAATTAAGATACAGGTACCATGCGAGTAGGAACTGTAACACGAGAAATATCGATGTGTGCCTCAGTTCCTAGCAAACGTATGGTCAGCACATGGGGAGAAATGGGTCTCCTGAAGAAAAACAATTTTAGCGGAATATCTATTAAGATATGTCAGTACATGTTTACCTTTGCGGGGATTGTTAATACCATGCAGATTCCAGGTAACTATGCCTAGGTCGATGGACTTGACCATGTTGTGGAGTTAGTATGAAGTGATCATACATAGGCCCAAGGGCCTTGTGCCATATAACAGTGTAGGTGGTGAATGCTAAGGTGCGATATGCAACATTAAAAAACATTTCAACTCTAGTAAAAGAGTCCCACAGTAGAGTACCACCCTCCACCCACACTAGATCCAACATTATCCTGTGAATCCCATTAAGTCCCTCAAGAAAGAAAGAAAAACATAACCCACGACAATCCAAAATGGTGTTCACCATGGGGTCATGGGAGCAACTCGGTCTCTGGCGGTACCTACAGAGTCAAAGCTGGAATGTGGTGCTTGCCACCATGAATTTGGATACGCAAGCGATGAGATATGCAATATGAGTCATTTGCTGACGTATACACAAGCAAGGAGACAAGGGTATCAGACATCAGACCCAGCAGCCAACCACCCCCCATTCTCATTTCAAGATGTGGTGGGCAGGCTCCTGTGTCCTTGTGTCCCAATAGCATCCGGGGGCGCATGGTCATTCGATGGAGATCCAGCATGGATAGTTTTGTAGTAGGCCTTAGCGCCTATAGGGGTATCGAAGATCCTGGATCTTCCCTTATGTTCTATCTGTAATTGAGCCGGGTACAGCATGAAGTAGCGGATGTTCCGTTTGCGAAATGCGTTTTTAACACTTATGTATTTCCGCCGAGCTTCCTGTACCATTGGGGTGAAATCAGGGAAGATGGGGATATTCGAACCTTGGTATTGAAGGGGACCCTTTTCCTGGGCCAACCACAGCGCTGTGTCTCTGTCCCTATAATCCTCCCCCCCAGCTAGGCCCGCCCCACAATTGTTGTACATGCTTTAGTCAACATTGTGGAGTTTCTGGACACGCAGGGGAGCTACCACCCAGTGTGGGTCCCACTATTACCGGGGAATCTCCCAAATCTAGCAAGGCGGGTTGCATGAAGTGTCGCATGTGGGGCCCCCAGCGTTGTGTCTATGTGCGTAGAGATGTTGGTGGGTCACAACAACTGTTGTCACGCGGTGTGTCAATAGGCAGGGATCCTATCCCCAGCTCCCCAATTCTGGGTGTAAGCAGGCGGTGCGGCAGATCAGCTCCCAGAATCCGCTCACATCAGCCCAGCGGATCAATATGCAAACAGTGGGGAGTCCGGGCCAGTGCGGAGCAATGTACTCAGCGTTCCCTGTCTCTTCATAGCCCCATCCCAGCGGGTGTCCAGATGATGGCCTATATCTCAGGCACCCCTTGCTATGGAACAGATGGTTTAGGCTACTGTCTCTGGGGGCTGCCAAGTAGACGAGTGAGCGCAGCACCTCCCTTTCGCACAGCTCCACAAGTGCCAGGAGTACGGCTTGGTTAAACAAGGTCAAAGCCCACAGGCTGGACTCACCATTCTTCACCCACAGCAGCCTCCCATGAGCGTTGTATAGGGGCATGTGCAGGGCTCCAACCATGCGGTGCAGGCAGCCGCCGGGGGGAGGCGCGGCCTGTTGTACTCAGACAGCCGACCAAGCCGTTCTTCACCCACACTCTGGACTCGCAGCAGCCCACTACCTCACAGCTATGGGATCAGGAGCAGGACCGCAGACCAAGTCAGAAGGAGCCGACCGCTCCGTAGCCCACACATGGAGGATGAGGGAGGGGACGTGTCGGCAACTGACGAGATTGTGCGATCTCGGCCTCAGGCTCACCCGCAGCCCCTGTTGTCACAGCGCCTCCGAGGCCGTGTAGGCAGCACCGCGATGCTCCCGATTCCCCTCAGCCTCAGGTAATGGTGGTGTGTGCGGGCATCGCTCCACGTCTCCTCGAGCCACAGCACTCCCAGTATGCTGTGGGGACACCAGCGTTAGTATAACACAGTGGCGAGCAGCATATTAGAGACCACCGGATTCTGAGCCTCACTAGGATGCGGCCATCTTGTTGGCGGTCTTGGCCATGCCCCCCAACTCACACATCCTTAAGGCCACTCAAATGAACAGCATGATAAGCCGGGTTGGTGAATACATGGCTTTGGCATTTGCAGACTCCGTGTACCACTACAGCAGCGACAATGGCTCTCATAGGATGTAGCACAAATTCGGGAGCACCTGCACATGCACCTCAGGCACGCTGCAAGAGTGCTGGATAGCACACTGTTGGCTGCCTTGTAGTTTCTTGATGTGATTTCACACATGAATCGCACCGGGAAACGGTTGACATCACACAACTTCAGATAGTACAGGCTTGGCTTCCAGTGTCATTCAGCCTGCTTTGGACGCTCCACAGCTGGGAACATAGCTGGTCTTCTCCTCCTGGACAGCTTCTCCTCCAGTATGGCTAGGCCTAGGCTCTCTCCTTCCCTCTTTGAGCAGTCATGCAATCTTCTTGGTGCTAGGCAGAACCACAGCTTCTCCAGCTAGTACTAAAGACGTCTGGTGATATACACTCACCTCTGCGAGACTGGCTGACATGCAGATACCAGCCCTGCATCACAGTACCTCTGTGAGTACCCTGCAAAACATTCTTTTTCATGGTCAAGAGGAACTGGAAACTGCATAAAAGTTATTTGGACACAACCATTATACTCATTTTCCAGACAGGACGTGGATCTACTACCTAAGGTCCTGGCACTGGTTTGAGGTGTTCCTTTTTTGATGTCTTCTTTGGCTGTAGTGCAGGCAAAAATGCAGATACCACATGGTCAAGCCTTTGTTAAAGGTAATATCTCTCACAACACATAGTTATGATCATCCATCATCTACTTTCCTGAACTAGCAATAAGGACATACAAAAAGGTAGGCTGTGCCTGGAAACATCCTCACCTTTAACAATAGAATCTCCGGGCAGACTTCGGCTCCCCTTCTAACTATCAAATAGTAGTGTCAAGGAAGAGCAACCCCTTGGTAAAAGCTCCTCATAAAATTTCCAAGGGTATCCCAGTCTCCATCCTCCCACGTGTCATTGTGTGGGTCTGCACCCTCCAGCCTCAGGAATGCAGGCAATACACTCAAGTAAGTTACATTTTGCCCCAAACCTTTCTGTGAGGGGGGGCGTGGCTTGCCTAGCTTGAGAATGGTCGCACTCTGAGCGAGCTCCGGCAGCCGCCCGATAAATCCTGTAAACATCCTGCATCAGATGGGCAACTATTGCTAAACTGAAGGGTAGCAGTGGCAGCGGACAACTAGGGGAGCGTGCTGGCCGAGTCTAGAGTGGACAGCCGCTTTGTATAAAACGTTGCAGCAGGTGCGGTGCCTCGGCTCAGACGGCAGCGCGGACTGCCATCTTGCCCGGGCCGAGGCTTGCATAACGCAGAGTGCAGTGTCCACCGCTGTACCTGGAGGATTGTCGACGCTGCCGGGCTGAGGGTCCACGGCTCTTGCCTGGGCGTGTGGATTGAAGTGACGAAGATCCGGTGAGTGGCGGGTGAGAGTGCCTGCCGGCGATCGCGTCAGATCCCTGCTCCCGTTCGCGACCCTAGACTGGTGGCGTCTAGCAGACGCAAGTACCGTGGCTCTGAGAGGCCTGGGCCCTGACCAACAAAAGTGAGCATCGGGACGCCAAGGTGCAACTAAAGTGCCGGTGATCAGTGAAACAGCAGGCACCCCTTGCGCTCGCGGCTGTTTATTCCAAACACGAGCTGCAGGATTGTGAAGACACCCGAGAGTCACCAAACAATTAAGGTGCCCTTGCGTGGCCTGCTGCGGGCCTCGAGGCCCTGTAGACCCGACATAGTAGCGCAGAGCACTGTCTGGGCTGTACCCGGCCCTGCTACAGTGTTGTGGTCTCGCTGGCATGCCTCACGGCGAACTAAGAAGCACTTCTGCCCCATAATAGCCATCATAAAGACTGCAAGGGGTAACGGGCTCACTTGGGAAGCAGGTGGCCCACAAGAACATCCTGCGAGGGGCGAATCGATCTAGTTGGTGGCCCCTGACTGGATGGCCAGTTGATCCCAGTGCTGTCTGGGCCCGCACACCGCCCCAGGGAGGAACAACGATGCACGGAAGACATAGCCTGGGGTGCCTGACCTTGTTCTGCGAGGCAGAGTGAGTCTGCCGCGTCGTCCGCATCTCCCGCTTAGCGGGCAGCCATTATTGAATACTGAGGCCACGCTGGGAGACAGACTGAGTGCCGAGACAACTGATAGATATATCTGCCTGTTTGCCAATGAACAATGGGCAAAGATAAACCGCCAAAGTCGCAAGCAAATAAGATACTGAATTACGCCCAGCCTGTCACGCACGGCCCGGAGGATCGTGGAAATGGTCACGTACCGGAGAAAGAGGCAGTAGAGGTGGCGGGAGAAGATTCTCCGACCCTCATGGACGTGATCCGAGCCGTGCAAGCGACTAGAGACTACGGGCCATATGTAGGTAATTTCTATTTACCGATTCCTAAATACCGAATTTTACCGATTCGGTATTTAAGAATCGGTAAATAGAATGTAGGTAAACATTCGGTAAATGTTACCGATTCGGTAATATTCGTTATTACCTATTCGGTATTTACCGAATCGGTAATAAGGAATACCTTCCCATTCATTCCTATGGGCCTGGAGGCCCATAGGAATGAATGGGAAGCCATTCACTATTACCGATTCGGTAAAAACCGAATTGGTAATAGAGGAGCATATTCAAGGGTGGCAGGGTGTCAAATTGACACCCTGTTGCACCCCTGAATCGTGCATGTGTGCACATGTGGCGCACATACATGCCCTAAGGGCATGTATGTCTGCCACATGGCACTTTTAAAAAGCACAAAATTGCTTTTTAAAAGGTATTCGGTATTTACCACCAACTTGTAGTTGGTGGTAAATAACGAATCCTTAAACCAAAAATGCACTCACTTGAGTGCTCCCTACATATGATTTATGGAATCGGTAATTTACCGATTCCTTAAAATAACGAATCAGTAAATTACCGACTCCTTAAATCCGGCCTCCTACATCGCAAAGGGCTAAATACCGGTCGGTAACGGGAAATTTACCGATTTTCGGCCGTTACCGACCGGTATTAGCCCACCTACATATGGCCCTACATGATACTAAAAATTGACGCCGTGGCTATAGATGTCAATCTGCTGAGATGTGACCTACGTAAGGTCTCGGACCAGGTGACGATTACAGAAAGGGATTCGGAGACCTTGAAAGGTGACGTCAAGAGTCTCAGTGCCACGGTGGTGGACCTGAAGCGGCAAGTGCTCAGGCTCAAGGATCGGGCCGAATATTCTGAAGGCCGGTCGCGAAGAGGGAACCTCGGATTTGTGGGATTTCCGGAAAAGGCGGAGGGGGAGACCACGGATCTCTTCTTGGAGAACTGGATTATTAACAAAATGGCGCCTAAACAGCTGTCCAAATTCTTTAGTGTGGAACGGGCGCATAGAGCGCTGGTGGCCCCCCTCGACCTGGGGCCCCTCCTCGGGCCATAATCGCTAAGATGTTCAATTTTAGAGATAGAGATCTCCTGCTTCAGCTCTCCCGTAGTGGAAAGGTGTTTCTTTTTTGAGGGACATTCCATCGAGATATACCCCGATTACACACAGAGAGTCCAGGAACAGAGGAAGACCTTCATCTCCGTCAAACGACGACTCAGGGACTTAAATTTGAAATACAGTCTCATGTTCCGGCCGAAGCTCAGGGTGGTGAGTGAGGGCCGGGTCTTGTTCTTCTTTTCTGCAGAGGAGACGAGAGACTGGCTGGACACTAAAGCTCCGGAATGACGAAGACTAGCCTCCTCATTAGGCACAGTAAGCTCCCTCGCCACCAGATCGCCTGTAAGGAGTCAGCGGCAACTCCAGGAACATAAGTCTGAGAGGCGAACAATGAGTCTGGGCCAGATAGTTGTGCAGCGAGATGGCATGCTGCATGCCTCGGACGCAGAGATTGTCCCAGATTCTGCGGCGGCAACACCAGAACTTATACCTGACACGAGAGGCTCTGGCAGCGGAAGAGACTGATCCCAAGAAGCTGTAATGTATTTATTGCAGTGCTGAGTTAAGATTGTGGGAACCTGAACTGAACGGCAGCCTCTGAGCAGGATTTGTTTAGTGAGGAGGAGGGGTCAGTAGGAGACATACCAATAATTGAGGAGATTGGGTTTCGAGCATATGGATTTACTGAGGTTCTCCATACCCCTTCCCCGGCCTGGGTATATTACTTTTGGTATGGTCACTGTAAAGATCAAGGATATTGACAGTTGCTGAAATAGTGGTCTGACCTGGGCTGCCGGTGGAGCAGCAGTGCCCCCTACAGAGACTCGGTTCATCGGGGAGGCTTGAGAGCAATCTCGTGCCCCGGGGTAACCAACTCTCTTGCACAGCATATTTTGTTCTGGGTAAGGGGGAGGGGAGGGAGGTGTGGGGCAGTTCGTAGGATAGCTTATATAGTAATGTATCTGTTCATTTACATGACTGCCCGGGGGGTGGGGGGATGGGATATGCATGTTTTCGTTTGCACATGTTTGGTTTATTGTTGGGGAATTTTCAGGGTCACCAAGAGATACACCGTACTAGATCAGTGTTGGTTAAGATGGGGCACGAGCCTGAGACAGGTGGGGTTTAGTGCTACACTTTCAATATTAACATGCCATGACGGTCCAAACACTGAAGTTCCTTAGTTGGAACGTTCGTGGGTTGGTAAACATAGTTAAACGTCGCAGAATACATGCCTTTTTAAAACGTTATGGTGTTGCGATTGCAGGCCTCCAGGAGACGCATATATGGGGGGACTCCATTAAAAGCCTACGTAAACGCTGGAGAGGGCAGATATATGCCACGTCCTATTTGGGCTTCGCCCGGGGGGTGCTGATATGGGTGGCACCTGGAGTGCTTTTCCAACATCTCCATCATGTACTGGATTGAGAAGGGCGCTATGTTATTCTGTTTGGGAGGTGGGAAGGCACTGAATTATGTATTATTAATGTGTAAAAAAAAAAAAACCTTTCTGTGAACTCCCCTTCCGTTACTCTGTGCCCTATAAGCTGGAAGTACAACTAACTAGTTGCCATGAATAAGTACCCAATTAGATTCACGTTCTATACAGGTATTGGCTACTGGTCTGCAGCTGAAAGATGAGTGCAGATTGAAGAGAGAAGAAGGGATTATTGCCCCAGGTTTCTGGTAAAATTGGCCCACATGACATGTCGGGAAAACAATGCTTCAACAGCTCACTTCATATCCAAAACACCTGTTTCATTTCACCTCCCTCCATACATTCTCAAACATAAAAGAAA
This sequence comes from Calotriton arnoldi, assembly GCA_963921515.1. NCBI lineage: Eukaryota > Metazoa > Chordata > Amphibia > Caudata > Salamandridae > Calotriton > Calotriton arnoldi. Next base: position 853,862 of record CAWUFW010005945.1, read on the forward strand.
ATAAGCTGTGTCATGCAATTTTTATGCTGTATTCTGAAAATATATTTTCCATTTATGTTATACATTTTGCATGTCATACACTACATTTATGGACATTTTCTTGAAAAGACTCTGATAAATTGAATGCAATACAATATAAATTGAAATTCAGTGAGACACGCTTCCACCTTATGCACCCAGAGTTGCCATGTGTACCCATGTTATTGATTTTACTTAGAAAAACAAATTATTCCAGGGGCCATATTATACACAGTGCTCTGGGGGAGCAACATGTGTTTGCGCCAGGGCACTTTGGTATTACAGAAGGGGCCGCCCCTTCTGTACTACAGATAGCGCTGGTGCACATATAACGCCAGCGCTATTGTCAGAGGGCGTTGTCTCATTTGCATTTTTGTGGGCATCCCCAAAGGGGAGGAAGGGTCCAACCCTGTGCTATTTTGGGAAACATGGTTGGCGCAAGCATCGGCACCCGTGAAACTATAAGCTCAATACCTTGTGGCAAATGTAAAAAGAACAATTGATGGTCAGAATGCAGAACAATGTCTTACATTCACCCCAGTACAGAGATCTGGGCCTAAATCCATAGTTTTTTTGCTCCCCATGCCATTCCAGTTTGAACCCAGCCATATGCAAATCAGTCTCGACCCTGCGCCCAATGGGAACAGTTCAGCCCAAATTGCCAGGCCAGGTCCTCCCTAGACTGGAAACAAGCATCCTAGGACCAGTTTTGGGGTTTCACCCCTCATCAGCCAGGATAGCTTGACTCTAGTGGCATGCAGAGCGCAGGAAACACGTCTGGGCATACCCGTCCCACTTGGGGTGACAAATGCAAAAAGAACAATTGATGGACAGAATGCAGAACAATGTCATACATTCACCCCAGTACAAAGATCTGCACCTTGTGGCGCACGCCCATCGAGTGCAAGCGCGGCGACCGCCACCACGAGTTGCTCCCAGGCCAGTGGTGGCCAGTGTTAAGAACTATAGGGACTTGACCATGTTGTGGAGTTAGTTCCATTCCAGGAGCAGAAGGGCCATGGAGCCAATACTCTGACAACGTGCATATATTCCTATTACCAGATTACACTCTGGCCATCTAGTGAAGTAGGGCCTCCTTCCTGGGAGTAAAGAAATGCTTGAGACAGGCGGGACTGACCTACTCGCTACTCTTCCTAGCAAAATTGAAGATAATGGTGAACACTACCAGCTATTTCTTCACTGAGACTGCTGATGCCTGGGACTGGGTGGAACCGATTCTTATATTCCTGACTATCACTAAACCGCAATGGGTCAGTGACCCACCTTGCAGGCGAGCTGATTTTCGGACTTACTGTATCTGGTGACTGTATGCCAATCGCCCCCCAGACCTCTCCTCAGGCGTAGTTTTGCATTCAAATATGCCACTGGGATAATCCCACCTATGGGTCGGTTTGTTGATTGTTTGGACAGTTTGAGTTTTCTTGACCTCCCTGGGTTGGGAGTTAGTAGTTCTAGTGTACTTGTTTGAAAGGTCACACAATATGCATTTGCCCAGCCTTGAGTATTGCCTGCCTCACTTGCTACCACCCACCAGAATTATGAGGGGCCCCTCCCTCCACTGGTCGGTGCCTCCCCTCCCTTGCCTACACATTGTGCTATGGCCAGGCTGCACATCTTAACGTGGAGTGTCCAAGGTATGGGGACAGCAAGCAAGTGTCACACAGTACAAAAATATATTAGAAGGCTTGAAGCCCAGATAGCCTTTCTCCAAGAAACCGATAATGCAGGAGGGGAAGACGCGCATGTCCAGGAACGTTGGAGTGGTCAATGTTACAGCACTACATATTCAGGCTTTATATGGGTTAGGCCTGGAGTTCCCTTTTGATGCATGGCCATGGAAATAGACCCTGAAGGGCGATATTTTCTGTTGGAGGGACTGTTAGATGGCACGTCCCTTTTATTAGGCAGTATGTATGCGCCAAATGTAGCACAGCAAGCCTTCTTGGCCCACCTCACTGTCATCCTTACCAGATTTTCGCATATCCCTTTGATTATTAAAGGAGATTTTAACTGTGTCCTAAACCCGCAATTAGATCGCTCCAACCAAGACAAAAGTGTAATTACTTAGTTATAACTGCATACCAAATATTGCGCTGGAAAATTGGAAGTTGATGCACAGCCACTGGGGCAGCATTCCGTAGCTCCTCATAGCTTCTCAGACTCCTTTGCCTAGCGCATTAAGTTTCATACACTATGTACATGAGAGGTCAGAATGACGTCCAGTTTTAAACACAATGGACAGGAGGGATTGAAAGCTCTTGGGTAAAAAAAATGTCCTATGCGAATATCTAAATGGTTCACACTATGGGCATTAGGTCTCATGAAATTATGAGCAAGTGCAGTAGGCAGACGCCACCGGACATGTCAGCATGAAATTAGGAGTTGCCATTTCTTCATACCACAAGATTGATAAATGTTTAATTTGCATTTATAGTATTTATTGTGAGATGTCACTCATAATTGTACGGCATTTGTTTTCTAATCGAAACGCAATGGACAGCTTGCATTCTTTTCAATATGCTATGGCTTTGATCACTCTTATGTTAAAATGGTGCCATGTGGGGCATGGCCAACCATCATGGCCGAACGAACGTAACTCCGCTCGGCTCCGCGCCAGGCCTGCAGCAATTAGCCAGCTCAGAGGCATCTTACCTCCAACCAAAGCTCGCAACCAGGTCCCCCATCCCTCTGGTCAACGGGGGGACCCGTATCTGGCAGTGAGGGAGCTCCGATCTATGCCTGCGGAGTGTTGAGGCGAAGGCCGGGACGCGGGGCTCATTCCAAAATGGCGGTCCGGCCTCTGCAGTGAGACGGCGGCGGTGACTCCTGCAGGGAACAGCACTGACCGGCAGAGCAGGGACCGACAGGCGGCGGCGGCCATGACCACATTGGACTGCGGTCGGCGGGGCCCGCTTTGCGGACCCGCCCAGTGACATCACTGGGCGGGTGGTCTCCGCCGCAACACGGGCAATCACAGCGGCTTCCACGCAAGGTCCCTGAGGTGAGGAGCGGGAGCCCATATCTTGAGGGGGAGGTCTCCGGTCATTCCGTTGCTCGACGCGCTGCACTCCGGGGAACGGGGGCCCCTTGGTCTACTTGTGGATGTTGTGGAGCCCTGATACCGACTTGCCTGACCCTAAGATGGCGAGGGTCAGGCAGCCTCTAACGTGAACACACAGCCTCGTGACAGGGCCTTAGTGCGGGGTCCCTACGCATCAGCACCTGCTGTGTCCGGGGGTGTCACCCGGGGCCCTGAGACTGGTGGGAGGACCCGCCTGGAGACATGGAGGCAACTCGCCACTACCAAGGCCCATCCAAATATAACACACCCCGCATGGTCCCCAAGTGGAGAAATGGAGGCACACACATTCAAGAGGAGGACCAATTTTCAGCATACTGCATCCAGAAGCGCGGAGGGACACCCTTGACTTGCCTACAGCTACACAGGAGCCCTGGAACTGGATATCCTGACCCTAATGTGAAGGGGGCAGGTGGCCTCAGGCTTATTAATACAGCCCCGTGACTGAACCCCTGGGCAGGCCACTATATTTCAACAGCTGGTTGGACCGGTGGGAGCCGCTCTGGGCCTTAGGGAGGCACCCAGCTCAAGATTCTTGGGTGTGGTCTGGACGCGGGGCACCCAGATTGCCATGAGGAGGGGGCTCCAGACGGCGGAGTGGCGCGGCAAGATCTCTACACCTTCCTCCTGAGATTCCACACTGCTTCCCTTTACCATATCACTTCAGGGGGGCCTTGAGCTGACTCTGCGCCCCGGCCCATGTGCCGCCGAAGAAAGAGCAGACCACTAAAGTTTCCAATTACTTCGCCCCAACCACCTCGGACATGGATAAAGAAGGGGGGGCCTCTACTAGCGGCAAAATGGCACTCACAAGAGAAGACCTGATGGCGTCTCTGAGGGAGTTAAAAAAAGAGCTCTGAGAGGATATTAAGGCAGATATGGGGGCCTCGTTCGACGCTTTTAAAGCAGAGATGGGGGAAAATTGGTGGCCCTGCAGGCAGATGTGGACTTCATTGGGGCACGCACCTTGGACCTTGAAGCGATGTGCCAGGAACTGGCTGATCGCATGCAACCTCTTGCGGAAGGCACTGCTGACTTACGCAACCAACTTCGGGCCACGATACTTAAGTGTGAGGACCTTGAAAATCGCTCTCGTTGTGACAACATCCGGGTGAGGGGCCTGGAGGAAGGCTGCGAGGGCCCTGACCTGAAGGCTTTCATGACAGGGCTGTTTGTGACAGTACTGGGAGAGAATGGCCCGGAGGTTTGGCTCGAAAGGGTCCACAGGGTGGGTCCGCGACCACCAGGAGACTTCAGAAAACCCAGGGATGTTCTGGCGAAATTCAGCTCCTTCAAAACCAAAGAACTGATTCTACAGAAAGCTCACGACCTAGATAAAATATCATTTCAGAATGCTGCCTGCTGGTTCTTTCAGGATGTGGCTCAAGCAACACTTTCTCGTCGCCAGCAGTTACGGCCGATCACAGAAGCTCTGAGGGAGCGCAAAATAAAGTACAGCTGGACATATTCCTTTGGCCTGGCCTTCTCATTGGACAGTAAAAGCTTCCATTGTGCGGAAATTGAGGAAGCAGCATCCATCCTGGGCATTGAGATCTCCACCCAGAAGCAGTCGACGGGAGCGGGTGGCTCTGGGACAGACTCGCAACTGGAGCGACGCAACGGAGGCCCGTGGTTGCAACAGAAAAGAGGTGGCAAGAAAACATTGGGGTGACACGCAAAAGAGACTCTTTGGTCCGTTACAAAATGGAACTGTAGGTGTAGATTAACGGGGATCTGTGGAGCTGAAGATTCAAGGAGGCCCAACTTCATTTGAGGATGACATTGAATCACCTAGCCTCCTCAAGGGTTTGGGGGGATACACATGCAAGAGGGAGAAAAGATACATCTTTTAGTCTCTTAGACAGGCATTGAGCAATGGCTAATCTTAAAGTTGTATCAACCAGCTGTGAGGGAGGCCTGGGCAGCGGAAATGAGTCCGCCCCATGAGATGCTCAAGTTGAGGTTCTCTTCTGAGACAGAGCACCTCGGAGCTTATCGCTCTAGTTCACATATGTTGTTGTTGAATTTGTTTGGGCATCACAGAGCTATCCAACTGGACTGTGTGGTCTGGAACATGTTGGGGGGGGCCTGGGAGGAGGGGAGGGCAATATGGTTTTCATGGGCAAACTTTGAGAGGACAGGGGGAGTTTCTCTATGTGAACAATGTCGATTAACTGTTTATCTTGGAATGTAAGGGGTCTTAACTCCCCCAACAAGAGGCATAGTGTGTGGAAGTTTCTATTGCACCACAATGTAAAAATAGCTGCCCTGCAAGAAACCCATCTTCCAAAAAAAGACGAACAGCGGTTGAAAGACAGGGCCTATCCACAGATTTTTCACTCATCCGCACACACAAAGCACAATGGGGTAGCTATTCTCTTCCACTCCTCTGTCCTGTTCCTCCTCCAGGATTCCAAGTCAGACAAGACAGGGAGATTCCTGATGATCAGGGGTGAGCTGAGAGGTAGGCCATGCACTCTCTCAACAGTTTACACACCCAACTCTGGGCAGCAAGAGTTCCTGAACACATTTCTAACCACATTGGAGGGATTTGCTATAGGGGACATCCTGGTATTGGGAGATTTTAACGCTCTTTGGGATCCGTCACTAGATACTACCCATCCACATTGGGCAATAGGGGGAGTGTTTAGCAAGTCACTTAAGTTATCATTACAAGGTCTGGGTCTTTTAGACACCTGGAGGGGTCTCCACCCCTCGACAAGGGACTTCTCTTTTTTCTCTCACTCCCACAGGTCCTATTCCAGAATTGATCATGCATTCCTTAGTCAATCCCTATTCTATATGCTCTCAGGATGCCAGTTCCATCCGATTTATCTCTCTGATCACACCCCTTTAGAGTTGGTGCTAGACTGCCCCCGCGTGCCAAACATGTCAGATGGTACTTCCCTAACTTTCTCGGCAGGGATCGTCTCCTCAGAGATGAATTAAGAAAAGCAATCAAGGAATTTTTTGACTTTAACGACCCTGCACTGACTTCTCTCACCAATAATTGGGATGCCTTCAAGGCGATCATTCGGGGGAAGTGCATTGAAATGGCAACCACATTAAAGAATCAACGTAAAGGGGAGAGGGTGCTCCTGGAGGGGGAGCTACAAAGCGCAGAACGGGCCCAAAAGGCCAACCCCTCGGTCCAGAACCTTAGAAAAGTCACTCAGCTAAAAGGAAAATTAAAAGCAATTTACACCAATGGTGCGGAAAAAACTATCCTGCGAATACAAGCCCGAAGATACAAAGGGGGAAATAAAGTGGGAGCCTTATTAGCGAGACAGCTTAGAGCGAAGCAGGAAAAAGAGTATATAGCGCAGATTGTGGATAAAGAGGGGACATCTCAGTAAAGTGAGGAGAGAAAGGCCAGAACTTTTGGGGATTTCTACCGGTCCCTCTAAACCGTGGACCCCTTGCTTGTTGAGGATCAGGAGAAATACTTGGAAGCGCTTGTGTTACCACAGATTTCAACCTCCATGAATGAGGACTTAAGTAGACCCATTTCCTGTGAAGAGGTACAGAAGGCAATAGACACACTTAAATTGCAAAAAGCTCCTGGCCCTGATGGCCTAAATGCTCACTTCTATCGTACTTTTGCTCCTGAGCTGGTTCCCCATCTGGTGCTATTATTTAACGATGTTGCAACCACGCAACAAGTAACCCCATCCATGGGGGAAGCCTTAATCTCAGTTATCCCCAAACCAGGAAAGGACCGCACAAATTGTGCCTCTTACCGGTCTATTGCACTCCTAAACCTGGATGCCAAATTATACTATAAAATTCTAGCCACGCGCCTAGAGAATGTCATGCCATACCTCATTAATGCGGATCAGGCGTGGTTCATTAAGGGGAGGCAAACACATGACAATTTGCGAAGAGTGGTTCACGTCATCCAAAAAGTTCCGAAAAAAGGCATCCCGGCAGCCCTTCTTGCGTTGGATGTGGAGAAGGCCTTTGATCGGGTTGATTGGGCCTTCTTAACACGAACAATGAGGAAATTTGGTTTTAACAAGACATTTATAGGCATGGTGTGGGCTAACTACTTCGCTCCTCGCTCGCGGGTTTTGGTAAATGGGGTAGCTTCAGAACCCTTTGTCCTATCGCGGGGTACCAGACAGGGTTGCCCGCTATCCCCCCTGCTCTTTGCCCTCAGCATTGAACCCTTTGCAGAACGAATCAGGAATAACCCGGGTATAAGCATGGTACCCTTTGGGACCTCACACCCTCCAAATACATCTGAGTGTCACTACCTCTAGAAAAAAATGTGCTTCTACTCTCCCCATTGCAGTTGCAGCCTACCCTAACTACCTCCAAACTATTCCATCCATATATCCTATTGTATACTACTCTCTTCTTTATATACTGCTACTATGAATTTTTATTTACTCCATATGTAACTCTATATAATATATACTGTTGTATATTGTATTCCTTTCATACTAACAGGTAGTGTGTACTTTTATTTACTCCATATGTAACTCATTTAATTAATTGCTGTTGTGCTATCTCTGCGCATCTACTCTTCCCATCTATGTAACACACCACCTAAACTACCTCCGAACTACTACGCCCACATATCCTACCATACATTGTATTCTACTCATATTCTGTTACTATGTGTTTTTATTTACTTCTCATGTAGCATAGGTAATTGCAGCTGTGATATCTCTGTAAAGCACTCTGATACCCTGTGTCAAGTTTGCGCCCTACAAAACAAAAAATAAATAAATTAAGGTTTGTTAACCCTTTAAGTGTGCCCGTCGGCCAACGGCCGTCGCGAGCACTACCTCGGTAGTGCTGCGCACGTCCGTTGGCCGACGCGGCCCCGCCCACTTAATGGAACGCCCCGCGGTGGAATTGCCGCCGCGGTTAAGGTGTTAAACCCCCTAAGTCAAAATGACTTAAGTCAGAATTTCTATCGGAAGAGTGTTTTTTTGTTTTGCTAAACACTTACCTGTCTTTTGAAGAAAAAAATTCACCCACCAAAGCTCCCTTTTTATAGGTGTTGGTGTGATCTGTCAAGCGGGGGAGGAGAAAAGGGGGGGGTCTCAAAACATTTTTTTCATGATGCAATATCCATATGAAATATCTGACAATGATGCCAAAAAAATGGTCTAAACTGAATTACACAACATTTGGCAGAAATATATTTATCCAGAATGCCTGCATTTTGTGATTTGGTATAAATCTTTTCAGCCATGTTAGAGAAATTAAACTTTATAAAACACCAATATCTGTTTCCCCTGGACTCCCGTAGGACTCTTATGGCGAAAGTCTTAAAACAAACATAGAGATTGGCAGTCACAACATGAAGAAAGATTTTGTGGCCACCCTTACAGGACTAGTTGACTCAGTCCCTGAGTCCAAAAATAAAATCAATAAATATATAAGGGGTACAGGAGTCCCATGACCCCAGAGGTACCCTTCCTGGTAATTTTTTTTTATATTTTAATTGTGAATCGTGAGACACCCAAGGGAAAAAAACATAAAAAAATAACTTGGGTTAATGTTTGTGAGGGGCTAGCCAACTGCTAAGGGTTGGTTGCCTGCGGTGGTTGGTCAAAGGCCATGCTCAATTGTTTGCTTCAGATGTATCATAGTATGATATTACTTTATGTCAATAAAAGCCATAGAAATTTACAGAAAAAAACAAAGTTTAAAGTGGAGTTATACATACATAAGATAGTAAGATTTTAATTTACATTAAAAAACCTTATAATTTCACAGAAAAACTTTTATTGCAACTTTTGAAAGTTTATTGAAAATTCCAATGAATTAAACATACATGTTTTATTGCACGTTACTAAATAATAATTAAAGACAAAATTAACAGTGAGGGTGGGATTTTTTCATTATTTTAAAATCATTACAATTAAATCAATGTAATGTATTCATTAACTATTATAAACACTTACTTTGATGAATTCCCCTGCTGTAATATTCTTAGTTCTATGATATTCACATTTCTTTAAATTTTATTATACATTTTTATTTTACTTGAAAATATTTAACATTCTGTTTATACATTAATAAACTAAACTATTTTTCCCTTCATTATTACCTCAGGGAAAACTCTATGTCTTCCATATGTGAACATTATGGGGAAAAATAATAGCATTTACTAATCTTGTTGTGAAATTAAAATGTGCATTACATGTTAAATAATTATCATAGTGGTAGAACTATTAAAATAAAATGTGAATGCATATTAACTCATCAAATTGAATACTCAAGAAATAATTAAATTATTCAAAAACTTTAGTTTAGTTTACATATTATAACAAAACTTGAAAAACCCTCACTAGCATTATAATAAATAATTAACATTTTTTGAATTCTACTAGATTTCTAAAAGTATCAAAGTTTTTGATGACATAGCATCAAGATTAGTAATATCAAAACAAGAAATATCATGTAAAAACTATCAAGACTCAAAATATCAACTTTCATTTAGGAAAAAAAAACATAAATGCACACATATTGACAACAAAATTGCAGCTGTAAAAAAGTTCAGATATAAATAAATTTCAAAAATAGATGCTCCAAACCTAGCCAGGATGGGAGAAGCACTGGGCTTTAGGAGTTGGTGGTGTATTATTGATATTACTCCAAACAGGGAAAAGCACTGGACTTTTGTGGGGGGTTATATTTACCATTTTCACTATAAGATTAGTCACATTGTGGAAAGCGTTGGTCTTTAGGGGTTAAGATGTACTATTCCCACTCCAAACCTAGCCCACAATGGTGAAATAATTGGGCTGGGGGGGGGGGTGATTTGTTATTCCCACGACAAACTTAACCACATTGGAAAAGCATTGTACTTTACAGGGGCAGTTAAGATTTAATATTTTCACTCCAAACTTTGCAACATTTGGGAAAGAGTTAGACTTTAGGGGATTAGATTTACTATTGCCACTCTAAACATAGCCACTTTCGGAAATGCGTTATACATTGGGGGGTAGAATTACTATTTGCTTTACAAAATTCGGTACAATGCAGAAAATGCTGGTCTGGGGGGGGGGGGGCTTAGATATACTATTACCACTCAAACTTTAGCCAGATTGGGAAAAGCGCTGAACTTTTGGTGGAGAGCATTGGGAGAAGATTGGATTTACTATTTGCCAATGTGTGAGTTGGACTTTGGGGATTGGGTTAGATGTGCTGCTCCCAAATCAAAGCTGGCCACATTGTGAAAGCTTTGGACTTTGGCCCCTCCAAACATAGCCACCATGGGAAAGGTTTTGGACTTGTAGGGGTTGGTTTACAATTCACACTCAAATGTACCCACAGCGGTGAAAGATTTGGAATTTGGTGGGTTAGATTTATTATTCTCACTCCAAACTTAGCCACGTTAGTTAACAAATTAGATTCTGCTGCAGGTATATTTACCAATCACATTCAAAATGTTTCCACAAAAGGACCAGACATTCAATATTTAAATTTACCAATTTATTTAAAATAAATAAGTTTTAAAAACATATTTAAAACAAACAGAAGAACAGTACCACTTTAAAGATAATGATACAAATAAACAATATTTGAAAAGTCAAATTATAATACCCCCCAAAAAATGTAAAATAGGCTGTTCCATTAAAATATTTCAAAAGAATATATTATTTATTGAAATATTTATAAACAATAAATAATATTAATAGTTATAAAAGTGTATCATTTGCATACATGGAGATTCTCTTTCTCTATACATCATCCCATTGCAGGCCTTTAACAAGTATATCTTCATGGACCTAGCAGCCCAGTAGTTCAAGAGCCAACGAGAAAACCATAGGTGACCTGGAGCATTCCTATCATATTCTCCGTGGTAATGGAAGGGCTCAGACAGTACCTCATTAACCTTGCTCTTGGCCATGGTTTGTTTTACATTACTTATAGCCGCTCCATGAATTTGTGTAAAAAACGTATCTTCCTGAGCACTCCAAACATGCAGGGTATTTCAGGGAAAGGCCGTGGCCACATCCAATTTTTAGTAAATATCATGCAACCCTCTTGATGTTGATGTTGAGGATTGAGGGCCTGATTCACAAAGGTAAACTTACACTTTTGTGTAAGTTTACTATTTTTTTGGCTATTTACAAACTGCACGTTAATAGTAGGTTTACTACTGCAGAGACTCCACTGTCTGGGCAGAGAACTCCACATATAAAAATATTGGCATGTCCTATGTTTTTATAGTGATAAGTTCATATCACCTCCGACCATCAGCAGCCCCTTTGACACCTGTACTAATAAAGGACCAGGTTTGTCTAGAACAGCTGTTTGCTGTTTGCAATCTAGGTGGGAGTTATACCAACACCAGGGGGAGACCTTCTTCACACCATGTCCCTGTTACTACATCATAACACCCCTGGAGGTCAGTTATGTACGTTCCAGCCTGAAGGTTACTGGTTTCCTCAGGAGTGAAGCTACCCCTTAGAACCTCGAGGTAAAGCATGATTGGATCTGGCACATTCCTTTGGATGTAATGATGTATGAACCCTTGCTTTATTTTGTATTCAAGTCTGTTCATATTGCAATCTCCTTGGCTTCTATACCTGCCATATGTACTCACACTGTGTCCTGAATAGCACCCCATTATTATCAACCCCTAGTTCTCTTGGGGTGGGCTTGTATAACAGTTAACAGTTCTGTGAATTCATGTACATCCATTGTCTAACAATAATATAATATATCCCTCCCAGCAGTTCTTACCCTGCCTACTTGTGCCACAGGTTTAAAACTGCATTCATCCTCAATTCAAAAGGAACCTATTGTTCCATTAATGTTTTGGAGGCTTATACTTCAATTGTTAACTCAAATTTTACCAGCCCTGTATCCCCTTGTTTCTCAGCTTTACACAAGCACACGTATGACTTCAGACCACCTCATATACGCAAGAGAATATCTCCTAGGCAGTGTATGTGATATCAATTAAATACTTCCCCTGCCTCCTTCCCCCTTGTCCCACTCTTATCCCTGCACCAATGCCAAAACACTCAGGGTACCATGCAACACTCACGCAAGTCATCTCACCTCCAGCCCTTTCCATTAGGCAACATTTACGCTCTACCAAACAGTTTCTTGCCTTAACCATCCAGAATGATCCAAGTTAAATCCATTTTTGGGTTCTCCACTGTCTATCTTTCAATGTGAGGGTGGGCAACAGCATCCACCTGTCTCCCTTTCCAGACTCAATGCTTCTAGGGCAACTCTGATACGTTGGTGACTGTTGACCATTTGCCGGCCCTCCATTCAGTCCCACATCTCCTGTTACAAAAGTCCTGTTTTTGGTATAAATTGGGAATATTGAAAACAGAACATAAAAGTATCATAATATCATGACCAGAATATTGAAGGACAAGATATTGAAAAGTCAGGTTGCATAGATTTTCTATACCTAACCCTGCATGTACATACCTTGGTAGAATATATATTTTTATGATATGTGGAATTAAGATAAGTAAACACATACCTTCCTCTGTGTACCTTTTCCTCAATGTTTTGTTCTTTGATGTTCTGCCACAATTCCAATTTGATATTCCCTGCTACAATCCCATTTTCATCCTCATCTATGGTGTGCTGCATGGCAGGAAATAACATCATATGATTTTTTGACTCATTTTCCCACAATCTGACTTTAATAAATTAACTTCAGTTGTCATTGTCTCTATTTTAGATTTTAAAGTGGTCCTAGTATCTCAGACCACTATAATACATCTTTTAACATTGGAACTGAATCTTCTTTATCATCAATCATGTCCAGTGGCTCTGCCATTTCTTTATGTGGCTAAGATGTGCCTATATTTGTATTAAAGGGGACAGCAAAGCTCTCCATTCTACTTTGCTTTGTAGTTTTGCCCCCTCTGTCATGGACCATCCTGCGTGGGCAGGATGTTATCTCTACAAAAGTCCCCGAAACTCCCCAGCAGTCTCACTTTCACTAACACTGTTTTTTGGACCCTGTTGATGCTTTTCAAATTCAACAACCCATTGCTGCTCTTCCAAATGAGGAGTTGCTAATTGTAGTCCCCACTGCCTTCCAGGGGGGATCACCCTCCTCTAGCCTGAGCGAGGCAGCTCCTCTATGGACTGTCAATTTTCCTCTACCATTTCCCTTCTCTCTAATCACTGTCCCTGGGGTCCAGATGTTATTTGTTGAGTGCACCACCTCCATCAGAATCCCCCACCTTACTACTACAGTGCCTTCTTGGCTCCATTTTCCTAGAGGGGTGGGGTGGTCAAAAGTAAAGTGTAGTCCGTACATCAGAGACCAGCCTTTGGCAAAGATCTTACCCCTTTAGCTGATTGCCATTTTGGCTTCTGTAGTCAGCTCCCACTTGTGTTCCTTTTCTTTCTGTAGGCCACACCATATTCTTCCTTCCCAGATCTCTATGTTGATTGCTACAGGCCTCTTACAGGAAACCTAGACCTAGGTCCTCCCGCTGACATTCTGCCATTAATGTTAGATGTGGCAGTTCTCCATTTCGATCCCAGTCCACATCAAATGCGGTGAGCCCACCATGAAAAGGGTGGCTGTGAGGAAACTAAGAGAGCCCTACAAGACCCCCTGTTGCCTCTGGGCATGAGGGTGCATTCAGGAGGGCACATGATGTGCATCCCTGTCTGTATGCACTGCCTGTTCCTGCATGGAATAAAATGCACAACATTTAGCATTTCGGTCGATGCAGGAACGGGCTGTGGCGCTCTCACAGCGAAGACTTTCTAAGACTCTATTATGAGCCTTGGAAAGGCTTCGCCGTGGTACTATTGCCGCAGGAATATCTGACCTGTATACCAGTCAGAATACGGCAGGCGGGCTGACTAATGGGTTAGTGGTGTTGCAGCGGGGTGCTGGTGTAGCGGCCCACTGCAACACTGCCAAACTCGTAATCAGGCCCTAAGTCCCTACATACAGAATTGGGCTTTCAGCTTGTTAGGCCAAAGGCACACCTTTTATTTAAAATGGCTCTCACTCACCAAACAGTTGTTAGGTGACATGCTTCATCATAGGGCTCCCCCGATACTTGGGTATCGGGACGTGTTGTGACACTTAAATACAAGGGAGCACAATTACAGTAGTGAAGGACAGTGAGGGAGGGGATCACCAAGGAAAGGTTAGTGATTTTAAAATTGTTTTCACAGTACTCTAGAATACCTTTTAATTTTGGGTTCTGTTTTGGCAAGGTTAACAACTGGTGTAGGGTTGAATGGGATAGGCTGGGTCGCTATTATACTTCCATCCAGTTTTTTCTGTCTGTCTACATATTTCAGCCAAACCTGCTGGCTTTTTGTGAGGACTTTGGATTCATGTTCCTCTTTAGATACAGTAGTTTCACATGAAAAACTTATGTATACTCTATCTTGGCATTCACTCATCTAAGAGAAGTCATACTCACTCACTCCGGTAATTTCTGTGAGGCTTCTGTATGAATGATAAAAGGCAGATGTTTAGCAAATACATGAAGGAAAAACAGTGAACCCACAAGTGATTGTTTTAAGGTGTGCATGTGTTAATTGCTAACTTGTTTATGAAGAGAGGGGGTGAGAATCTTTGGCTAAAAGAGATCACTAGGTGGCAGCCCAGGGTGTAACTCTAAAAATACACACAGTTTAGTTCATACAATAGGTCCTTGGACACACACACATGCAGCCACACACAGTGTGGAGTATAATGTGATTATTGTTAAACACTCACATAGCATTGAGTGAGCGTGTGCTTCCTGGTGTTGGGGGAACCCTCCTAGTCAGTGATCTCAGTTATTAAATTAAAAAGCTCATAAATCTGTGTCCTCCTTGCTAGGGAATAAGCGACTTACATCATCAGTGGTCCCCATCCACTTGGGCACCTATTCTCTGCAAACACACAGACTGGGGGTGAGTGTCTGAAAAGTTTCAGCTCTCCGCCCATCATCTCCTTGTGTTTGCTTTGTTCGACCTAAGTTGGCAGATTATGCCAAGGCATGTGTCCCTTGCCCACTTTGGCACTTGATTCAAGATAACCTAGCTGATGAGGGGTGTTACCCTGAAACCGGTCCCAGGATGCTTGTTTCTGGTCCAGGGAAGACCTCACTTGGCAGTTCGGGCTGGACTGTTCCCATGAGGAACAGGGTCAAGACTGATTTGCATATGGCTGGGTCTGAACTGGGGTGGTAAAGTTAGCTGAAGAACGATGATGGATTCAACCCAGATCTAATAGTGACGTGGGGTGAGTGTCTGAAAAGTTTCAGCGCTCCATCCATTATCTCCTTGTGCTCACCTATTCTCTGCTCCAAACGCCAGACCTGTGCATGCAACAGGCTGCTGGAGCTCTCATTAATGAAGTAGCTGGGGCTCCACTTCCGGGGTCCATGCGGCAGGAGTGAGACTTTGGACCCACGGTGAAAAAAAAGACTATAAATATGCAAAAAGAGAGGGCCCCTGGGGTAAAAATGCTCAGGCAGAAAATCAAGGAAAAATAGCAACACTGAAATGAATAATATCCTGCCTGAAGGCTACTTTGATAAGCGGAAAACAAACTCTCCTTTAAATAGTGCTCAAGAAGAGTCACACATGTGCCAAACAGAGACTAAATTCACTTAACGTGCAACTATTATGGATAAAGGTATTCCATCACTTGCAATATATTTATAAATCACGATAATAAGGCAAGTAACGACTACATTCTTATTTTTATTGTGAATATCAAAACAGTCTGAACTAAGTACTATATAGTCACAACATGATAAATAAAGCAATTAATGAAAACAACTGCAAGACACAAATAAATATGTAAATATATCTGATCCCACACTTCCATACATGCCACATTCATACCAAAAACTGTTTGCACATACTAAAAACAAAGAGTAAGGAGATCTGGGAGAACCATCCCTCAGACATATTTAAGAAAATACCTAGAAAGTAGTGTTTGTTTATACAATGATACATCAATCTCAGAGTCTTTGGGTGGTATATATAACAGAAAGATTTGTGCACAGTATTGTTATATTTTCATATTACGATTTTATAAGAATCCTACGTTGATACAGTTCTGAATAAAGGTAAGTTTATCACTATTGCAGACATTGTATGTAGTGATTCTGTTTCTTGGTGGTCTCACAACATGAGCTGACGCGCGTTTCAGTGATGACCTATAGATAAGGTCACACCTTCTTCAGGGCACTAAAAACATGGAGGATCAGGGAGTCTTGGTGTCCAACATTAAAAAACGTATGTCCCTCTGGACGAACTTCAGAGTCAAGACAGAGTAATGATTTTCAAGATAGAACAGGAGTAACGCAGAAATGGCCCAAACATAAAGGGTTTTTAGGGCGGTTCTTGTAAATGGTTTCCTTCATGGAAGTCCTGAGAGTAGAGATAAGGAAGCCAAGGTTCAAATGGGAGGAAACTAATGTGAGTCCTAAGAGGAAAAGTAACGAGGTCTTGGTATATCTCCCACAAAGTTGGGTGGGAAAGGTGCAGTTTTAAATAGATCGAAGACACAGTCTTCTAAGTCGGTGAAAGGAACGCGGCTCCTGCCGCCATTGTCAGCATCACGCCCCAATCGGCAGGAGCCGCATTCCTTTCACTGACTTAGACGACTGTGTCTTTGATCTATTTCAAATGGCACCTTTCCCACCCAGCTTTGTGGGAGATATACCAAGACCTCCTTACTTCTCATCTGAGGAGCTGTATCTACGTAGGATACTTATAAAATCATAGTATGATAATATAACAATACTGTGCACAAATCATACTGTTCTATATACTACCCAAAGACTCTGAGATTGATGTATCATTGTATAAACAGACACTACATTCTATGTATTTTCTTAAATATGTCTGAGGGATGGTTCTCCCAGATCTGCGTACTCTTTGTTTTTAGTATGTGCAAACTGTTTGCGGTATGAATGTGGCATGTATGGAAGTGTGGGATCAGATATATCAACATATTTTTTTGTGTCTTGGTGTTGTTTTCATTAATAGCTTTATCATGTTGTGACTATATAGTACTTAGTTCAGACTGTTTTGATATTCACAATAAAAATAAGAATGCATTCTTTCCTTGCCTTTTTATCGTGATTTATAAATGTATTGCAAGTGATGGAATATCTTTATCCATAATAGTTGCACGTTAAGTGAACGTAGTCTCTGTTTGGCTCATGTGTGACTCTTCTTGAACACTATCTAAAGGCGAATTTGTTTCCCGCTTATCAAAGTAGACTTCAGGCAGGATATTACTCATTTCAGTGTTGAAACAAAAGACTAGACTGCACACAGTAGTGCAGTGTTATTACCCTGCCCATTTCAAGTCCCGGATAGGGAAGTTACCCCATTTAATTGCTACTACGAAATATTATTGATGTAAAACCTCATCTTCGGAAAAGGAGCATTATAATATGGGATCGCAATCTAAGACAGTGTAGTGGTGGCAGAATTAAGATGTGAATGTAGGTCATCAGTTATCGTTTGCATTCACAACCCATTCAGCAATAATGTGTTTCGTTCATTAATCTAAGTAAGGAGCCTCTGAACAGCAAGTACCTAATGTCAGGACAGTCAACCCTAGTGCAACTTGCAGGTACACCTATGGCCTGAATGAATTTTTAAAAAAGATCACAGGGGTAAAAGTGTGGTGACCTGGCTAGGGCTTAGGTATGACATGGTAAAATCCAGTCTGATGCATCAGTAACATTAGGACCTCAAAGAGCACACCTGAGGCCCTATTACACATAGGGCACATTTTTTAAAGGGTGCTTTGTCTGAAAGTCTAAAGAGAGTTACGGCCTAATTACGAGTTTGGCGGTCCCAAACCCGTGGTTGCGGTCTGGCGATCCACCTGCAATTTTACAATTACAGCAGTGGGAGGTTCACAAGACTGCCACACCCGCCAGGGATCCCTGATCCCGCGTCAGTGGCGCAGTGGTGTGAGACTGTAATATGCTGGTGGTGCTGCTGTGGCACCGCTAAGCATAATTCAAGTTTCCTCATTGGACTCTTTTCATTGCGGTGAGCCAGCGGCCCTTTCTGAAATACCAAAGTGCCCCTGGTGTGCACAAAGCAGGTGCACATGCCTGTTGTGACCCTGGGGTACTTTCCATAATACAGCCTCTAGATGTCAGTCAATGTTTGTAAAACTGTCCCTAGGGAACCTCTTCGAGCACACTCTGAATGTTGGTTCAGAGACGGTGTATCCATCGTTCTTTTCCAAAAAGGAGCCTATCTATAGCTCCTGAATCTGTCATCTGATCTAAGACAGTCCAAGTCATGTCATTAGGGTTATGATTTGCGTTAATGAAATGGACTGCCAATTTTGTTGTGACTTTTTTGTATCATATGTAACTTAAATGTTCGCACAACCTTATGTGTACCTTACGTCAGGTCATTCCTTCATATAATAGGCCACAGATGCAGGTGACCAGATAAATTACCCTTGTGGAGTTGCAATTAGTGAACTGTATTGCTCCCAGGGTTTATGCAAGTGTAAATCAAGTTTTGCTAGCATTGGTACAATGGCATATATTGCATTTACTGCTAGGGTAGTGACCTTTGGGAGATCCCAGAGGGTCCACATGCTAAAATGTTGTCATTCTGGTCTAGGTCTTGTGTGAACCAGGGTGTCCTGAATTCTTTTACCTTTCTTATGAGAGAACATTGGTTTCTTCAAATTGAGGCCACCCAAACTGAGTGTCCACCAGTTTCTAGTGATGGTTGTTTCTACTGCTGTTGATAAAGGGTTGTAAATTGTTATGCAAACTGCGCATTCATTTTTTCTCGTGTGAGCCGAAATGTCCAGAAGGGCATCTCAGTTAACATTTTATGTCCATTTCATGGCTCTGTTTATCTGCTTGTCACAGTAGTTCCTGCCTCTTATTTTCTTGCTCAGGCTCGTAGTCTGGAATCTGAAGTCACTTACATTGCTACAATTCTTCCATATCCAGAGGAATTGTCCATCAGACAAATAATTCTCCCTCGTGTGTTGCGGATGGAAGCTGGTAAAACACAGGAGGTTATACCTTGATGTGGGTTTTTAATGTGGTCTTTTTCTGCCGCCATTTTCTTATTTAAAAATCTCAAGGTCCAGGAAGATTGTCGGGTTATTGTTACTGATGTGTGTGAACAGTAAGTAGGGATCCTGGTTGTTAAGCGACTGAATGAAGAACTCAATATCCCCAGGTCGCTGCTCCAGACTATCGACACATCATCAATATATCTCTTCCAAATAGATATATTGGTATGGCAGTGATTCGAGGTATCAAGAATCATGTTCTTCTCCAGGTTGGAAACGTACAGTCCCACCACGATCAGCGCAGAAGTGTGGCCCATGGATGCACCATGGCACTGGAGGTAAATGTCACCTTCAAATTTAAAGAAATTCTGCATTAGTGCCAGCTGGGCACATGCCACAATTAAGTATTAAGGTTTTAGATATTCCCATAGTTCTTCAAAAAGTATCTACTCAATCACGCTCAGTGTGGCCGCTTGTGGAAAATTGATGTACAGACTCTCTACGTTGACGGTGACCAGGGTATCACTGGTGGGATCGAACTCTTGGAGTAAGTAGCCTGGGCTTATCGTTTGTGCCTTTGAGATAGATCGATGTGAACTGTATGATGGGTCTGAGAAACATGTCCATGAACTTGGACAGTGGTTCGAGTACAGACCCTATCCCAGACAGTATGGGTGACCTGGAGGTGGGTCCTCGTTTGGACTCTCTGAGCCTCTGGCTTGTCTGCCCACTGGGCAGGGCCCCTTTTCCTCCACCTGCTTCTGTTGGAGTTCTGGTCTCCCCATAAAAAAGACATTTCTTCAGGCACCTGATGAGGCATGCTGAGGGTCACAAAATGCTTTCAAGATGGGGCCAGTGTAAAGTGTCAGTGGCCAAGAAGCTGGATGCTACCACCATCTAAATCCAAGAGGCCGAGGGATTCAATGGCAATTCTGAAGCTGTTTTCTGAGAGGAATAGTTTCCCTTTCTTTAGTGCAGAGGATCGTAGGTGATTGCACATGTGAGTCTATAAATGCTACAGGGTTCTTAGTGCAACCCTCTCGAGTAGGTGATTTTGCAAACAAAAGAAATACATTATAGCATAACGGTAGATTTATATAATTAAGTTACCATTTCTCTTTTGTGAATGTTCCTGTAACCGTGGTAGTTTATGCAGGCATACACTGGCTGCGCTTACACTAGTTCTACTTTGAATATCACGCCTAAGATAGGCATTAATCACTTATGAATTTCTTGCGGAACAAGTAAAGCTTTCATTTGCTGTATTTTTATTTATCGTTGATGTGTTTTTTTATGAGCATCGTTATTCAAAACAGATTTCAGTGGAAATATTAATTATTTTATTAACCCTACAACCATGAAGAGAAGAGCCAAAGTTTAATTAACTTTAATTTTCCTAAATCATTGACAACAATCGCATGTTCTCAATTATAAATAAATTACATGGTTCAAAAGTCTAGGCTTTTAAGATTCACTGACGGTGATGAGCCCATAGAAATGTAATAAATGTGGTATTTATTGATTTCACTTAGCAAATGAGAACAATCATTGATCATTAGAACAGAGAAAGCAATGATCACTAAAAAGAAATTCAATAAAGTCTCATTACAAGCCATTTGTTACAGGTGAAATTATTAAGGGCCTTAAAAGGATTCCAGTGAAAAATGAATAGCTGTTTAATAAAAGAGGCACATTGTCTTTCAGAGTTACCATTTTAATCAAAGGATGGTTATTGCTAATTGTTTTTACTTGACTATTAAGGAAAACAACTAACAACAGCATTTCACACTTTTGGAAAGCAATTCTTATGAACTAAAATAAACTTGACCAAATGTGTGCGACAGAATACGTTTTATGTGAAATGAAAGTGTGCTTAAATTGCATATCTTACCGACATGACTAATTTCTTGTTATAGTTCAAACATTGTGAGGAGTTACTTTGCAGGACCGACATGTATGAAAATAATAATTAGCATTTTAGTTCTGTATTCCTGAAATCTATTATAGATATAGTGCAAATACATACCAATGTGTATCTTAGAAAGTAAAATAATTTGACTATTTTGATTGTCCTATAAAATAATATTACCAACTGATAGGTTTAGAAATAAGCGACAAGAATATGCATTTTATTGTTTATATTAAGTAGTCAAAACAATTGCGATAGCTTTATAGACATGGACATGAAGGTCTATGCAAGCTGACCACATGTGTTTATTAATTTTATGGACTTAGGAGTTTTATAAAGCTACAAATATTGTGCAGGGCATTTGAGACAATGGTCAAAACATTCAAAATATTATCACCATGCTTCGATACTAGATTTTTGATTTGACTACATGGGTGGGAAAATTACCATTTTAATGGATGTAGATATAAATAGATTAGGAAATGCGGTACTAGGCCATGCTAACAGACACATATAGGTTATGTCTTCTATGAACTACCCATAGGACCTCATTATGAGCCTGGTGGTCCATGGACCGCCAGACTCGCTGGGACGCGGCAGTGGTGGTCTTCCAACCACTCTATTATGACCAGGGCAGTTGAGCTGCCCTGGGACCACTGCAGCCTCTAGGGATCAGAGATCCCTGGCAGTGGCGCCGCAGTCTTGAGGCTGCAATATGCTTGGCGGGACTGCTGCGGTCCAGCCAAGCATATTACAAGTTTTCTCTCCACCATGGTTTTCATGGCGGTGAGCCTGCTATGAAAACAGTGATGGAGAGAAAACAAAGGGGGGCCTTCAGGGCCCCCTGGTGACTCAAGCTATGGGAATGCATACATGGGAGTACATGTTGTGCCCCCTGTGTGCATGCACCTCAGTATCTGCACGGCATGGACTGCAGCATTCCATGCCATAAAGGTACTGATTTTGACATTCCCATTGCGGTGCCTATAGGCACCACCATGGGAACACCAAAGAACCACTTGCCAGACAGGAGGAAACTGCTAATCTGGCGGGCAGTTCAAACACAGGCTTGGCAGTTTGGGGCGGTACCGCTCCCACACCGCCAAACTCGCAATGAGGCCCTTAAACTTGATCTTTAAGGTGTTGTCACAGATAGGGTAACATCCACTTTTATCCCCTCTCTCTTGTTGGTTATCGCCTTGTTACAGACAATTGGAAACTTATAAATTGCCTACATAAAAATTAGCCAAAATACGAGAAAGGGACTACCTTAAAACAAAACAGATAGATTGGCTTGGAATGAAGTTTTAGAGGTTGGCATTAAGGTTTACATTTGCATGAGTATGAAGAGGATTCTTCCATTCTGGAAAATGGCAAATACCTCTATGCAGAGAAGGTAAGGTGGGCTTTGTTCCCTCCTGTGTGTTGGCACACCTTACTGTTAGACATGTCAGCCTTAGGGTGGTCTTCCCTCAAACATTTTGCTTGCTTGCCTCCAATTTTGCTGATCTCGTTTTTGTTGGCCTTAGGACTCTGTGCACTTTACCCCGCTGACCATTGCTAAAGCTCTTGTGCTCTCTCATCTAAACATGATTTATTTGGATTATCCACACTAGCCATATTTAATTTACTTATAAGTCCCTAGTACAGTGCACTAGATGGGCCCAGGGCCGGCAAATTAAATGCTACTAGTGGGCCTCCAGCACTGATTGTGCCACCAACTTAAGTAGCCCTTTACACATATCTCAGGCCTGCCACTGTGTGTGTAGTTTTCACTACCATGTCGACTTGGCATCTAAACCTCTTTGCCAAACCCTAGACTCCCCTCTTATACATATAATTCACCCCTAAGGTAGGCCCTAGGTAGCCCATAGGGCAGGGTGCTGTGTTATTAAAGGTAGGGCATGTATTTTTAAGTTTTACATATCTGGTAGTGAAACACTTTCAAATCTGTTTTCCAAGGTCTACTCCTCCCATAGGTTAACTTTGGTGTTTCCTTGGTATATCTAATATTCTATAATTCCCAATTGTAAGGAGGTAGAGCTGTTGTAGGAAAGTAGGATCTGCTTCTATGGTTACCCCCACTTTTTGCCTTGTGTTAAACTGTATTTTGACTAATCGGGACCCCAGTCTATCTGCTTTCTCCCTAAACTGTTGTGTTCAGTACTTAGGTACATCCTAGATTGGATACTGAGGGTTGTATGATGGAACAACTACCACTTGAACAACTACAGTCTAAACAACTACTCCTTAACCACTACTTAGTCTAAACCACTACAGTTTTAACAACAACTATTTGTTTACAACTACTATGCCTTTACCACGATTGCCTTTACCCCATTAATGTATCTATTTTACAGGTAAGTATAAACCTATATATATATATACATGTATGTATGTGTTATGGGTTTGTATGTACCTGTAAAACACTTATATTTCGTGGTAAAGGCATGCATGCTAAAGACATGTGTTGTAAAATTAATGTTGGTAAGTATTAACACTATATACACACACACACCCCTATACTCACTATTAATGTTATAAAATCCCTTTCCACCCCAAAACCTACACCCACCCCAAACCCTATGAATTCCCTTTCCACCCCAAACCCCCACACCCACCCTAAAAATACCCTTGCTACCCAAAAACCCACACCCACCCTAAAATTACCCTTTCCACCCAAAAACCCATACCCACCATAAAATTACCCTTGCCACCCAAAATCCCATACCCACCCTAAATCATAAAATGAACCTTGCCACCCAAAAACCATACCCACCTTAAACCCTAAAAATACCCTTGCCACCCAAAAACCCATCCCCACCCTAAACCCTAAAAAATACCCTTGCCACCCAAAAACCCATACCCACTCTAAACCCTACAAATACCCTTGAAAATCCATACTCACCCTAAACCCTTAAAAATACACTTGCACGTAATACTTACCAAAATACTTACATTGTAAAGTATTTTTTTACTGCGAGTATGCCTTTACCTTTAATGCATTTACAACAAAATTCAAACACGTTTTCACATAATAAACACTATATCCCTAAACTTATTTTGTTAAAAAAAAAACAACACATCCACTCTACAAAACCATATAAAATGCGCCCATCCACCATTTTATCAATAGTAATACATCTGTCATATACAATCCAAGAGTGCCATCTACTGGCCAGAGGTAGTTGTAAATGCATTAGTGGTTAAAAGACTCGTGATTCAGGTTGAGGTCGTTGTTAAGGAGTCGTGGTTCAGGTCCTTCGTTGTCAATGAGTCGATGTAAAGGCTGTTTCCCGATACTGAGGTACCCTTATAAGTCCCTAGTATATGGTACTAAGGTACCCAGGCATAGGTACCCCAGAGCTCTCCCATGTGCTGAAGCATGTATTATGCCACACATGAGAGACCATTCAAAATGGATCTACAGGCCTGCCATTGCAGCCTGTGTAAGTCTGGTGCTAGCACCACTTACTAAAGATATAAGTTTCCTATATCTAGGGTCACTGTACTTAAAACCTATAAGTCATCCCTATAGCAGGACTTTCCAATCCTGAAGGCAGGGTGCTTGGTTCTAAGTGAGAGGGTGCCCCTGCATGAGAAGGACACCCCTGCAGCCTACGGAGTTCATTCTCCTGAGTTGTCAATGAAGCAACCATATAGTATATAAAGGCGCACCACGTAATTACGCGATGACCATCTCGAAAATGGCTGCAACAAATACTATCATGTTTGGTATCAAACATGTTGGAATCATACCTCCCAGCCTTCTTGACCCGGACAGCACAAAATGGTTGCTGTCGACCAGAGACACGATTCTGCCCTCCTGCTGCTGAGCCAAGCTAGAGCAGAGGAAGGTAGGACAATAGGCATCCTGTCACAGGGAGGTATGACCACCTCCCAGACAGGATTTAGTGTATTGGGAATGAATGGGTGCGCTTTCTAGTGCCACTCAGTCTGCATGAGGGGCACATTTGGTGTCCCAGTGTATAGTCCAGCTCAAACCAGTTCTGGGAGCCATTGGCTCCCGCTCTGGTGCAAAACTGGACATAGGACATGGGAATAACCTCCCCCTGTCCAGACCCTCCCCTGGGAATGTCCCCTGAATCTTCCTAACCCTTTCCCTAGGGTACTTAGGGGCTTACCTGGGTGTAGGTCCCTAGTTTCATCATGGGATAAGATTCAGATTGGACAACACTGCACTTCTACCGTCTGGGCACTTTGGACTTCGCTGGACTTTGTTTGGGCCTGACTTTGTCTCCCTTCCAGTCTGATGCATCATCTGTGCCTGTGCATCATACAGGAACCTTCCTATGCCTGTGAAGCATCAAAGACACTTGAAGAAATCTCCCTTGGAGTGAAGGAGTCACTCCCCTGCATATGCAGGCACCATAACTAAGTCGACCGGTCTGCTGTTCCTGAGTTCCTCCGGACTCCGAAAGGTTCTGCAACACAGGTGGTGGTTTTCCACAGTTCCCAAGGGCTGCCCTGCCCTCTCACCAAGTTTGAGGCCAGTATCCCTTGTGGGGGTTGCAATAACCGAACCCCTGTGCACCGCATCCAACTTGCAGTTGCAAAAGCTTGTTGGCTTCTTTGCAAGAAGATATTCTGTCTCCAAGTAGCCCCAACCTCGAGCATCTCCAGTAACCAGAATCTTCAGCCACACCGCATCGTGTGCATCGTGGCCTGTATCTTTTGGTGAGCTGTTTGAGGTCCTCTTGCGAACCCAGTGCCTCCGGCCTGTGGGTCCACTTGTTGGTCAATCTTGTTTCTTTTGGGCTCCCCTAATTTCTCAGGGCCTGCCCTGACTCTCCTGCCTTTGGTGGGTCCCCTGTACCTTGCTGGTCCCTACGTTGCTCCTTCTTTGATTATTGCGTGGCTTGCCTTTGCCAAGGCTTGTTGGTGCTCCTACCGGACACCGACCCTTCAGCACTCGACATCCTTTGTGGGACAGCTCGTGCATGGCTCCTGGTCTTCTGAAGCATTGCCTGGTCCTCAAAGCTGCAGAGACAAGGTCATTGCATCCATCCTGCAACACTCGACATCGGAGGGCATTAGTCTTCCAAGTCTCCTGGTCACCCCTGAGTGACATAGACTCTGTCCCCTTTGATTGCAGGTGCCGCTCATCAAAAGTCCATCTTGGATTCCACCGGACACTTTCTCCTTCTTCAGCAACGTCACTTTCCTGAAGTCCTCCATTGGGTTTGACGGTGGTTTCCGACACCACTTCACAGGTATGCATCCGGCTTCCCTGATGTAGGTAGCATGGGTATTAGGGTATCCACTGGTGGGGTGGCTCTCCAACCTTCTGTCTTCCACGGGGTTTCTTCAGGGTCTACTGGGAAGGGTCCTTAATCTTAAAAAATCCAACCGCGACTTGCACGTAGAGTTGAATGGAGCACGCGATCGTGTTCCCACACTGCACATGCTCTCCGTGGAGTCCCTATCTACTCACCTTGGGTGATCCCTTGGGGTACCAGCACTTCTACGTCCTCTCAACATTGTCTTGAATCCAGTCGTCGTTCTGATACCACTTTCTTAGTATATGGTTTGGTCCCCCCCTGGGGCAACTGTGTATTTTGTGCTATTTACTGTCTTTCTTTGCTAAAGTATTGTGTGTATTGTGCATACCTCCGGGTAGGAGATATTTCTATGTGTTAGAGAGTACTATATAATAAATACATATTTTTATAAATACTTTGTGTGGATCTTTTTCACTTAATCTATACTATAAGATTGCATTTTGGTAAAACAAGCTGCTTTACACTACTTCTGGACTAAGCCTGAAGGCTGCTCTCCACAGCTACTACTTAGAGAGCGTTCTAAGGTTGTCTAAGACCTATTAAATCACCATAAGGGTTGTCTGGACTGGTGCAAGGTGCCCACTTACATTAGTGGACATCATATACCAGGCCAGCCTCTCACAGCTATAGTGTCATATACCTTTGGAACTGTAATGAAAAATCCTCTTTATTGGTAAAGATGAATTCATCATTGCAATTTTAAAAATGCCACTTTTAGAAAGATGGCATTTTTCTGTTCTTAGCCCTTTGTGCCTGCAACCTGTCTCCAATATATGTCTAGGGTGGGTGACAGCTTGACTTTGTGCATTCCCTCTAGACAGCCACGCACAATGGGAGATTAAGTGTGACTTGACGGGCCATCCACATCCTGATGGGCCATACTGGGCAGGATGGGTGGGAGGAGCTGGACACGGCCTCACACTTACACCTGAGTAGGCTGTGTCTTGTCCCTACACAAAAGACTGCTTATCCTCATATAGTGAGTCTGGAGCTAGGGCAGGAAGGGAGGACCTATGTGCATTTCAAAGCCCTTCTTTGAAGTATCCCCCAATTCAAAGACACTAGTGGGTGTAAGAATTGGACTTCTGACCCGACCACTTCAGTACACTTCTCGACCTGTGGATAGTCTGCCAGGAAGAAGGACTGCTGTGCTGCTGAAGGACTGTCACTTTGCGGGACTGCTTCTCTAGAAGAACTGCTTTCTTGATGTGCTGACTGCTGCCTTCTACCCTCCGTACCTGGGGGTGAAGGACTTGACCCACATCACCTGAACCCAGAACCATATTGAATCCAAAGGCTTGCCAATTTGCCTACTGATTGAAGTCTTGGGGACAAAAAATGTCCAACTCACCTGCTACAGCACCTGAACTCTGCCATCTGTAAATCTGCCCTGCCAAGTGGTGCCAACACAGTCCTGGAACCTTGGAAGTGGGTTTGAAGTGCTGCCCCAGCAGAATCCATGCATCGCCCCCAAAGCAAGGACTTGGAACTGTTGCATCGTCTCCAATGCGGATGCATCGCTGCCTTTGCAAAGATTGATTCAAACGCATCCTTGACTGCATGGCATATCGACTCCATTCTCGACGCATCATTATTGTTGCGTGGCCTGGAACTGACCCATCACCTTCCTTTGTGTATCAACAACGATGCATCTCTGCGCCTGCACCCCGCATCTTGTCTTCGACGATGACACAAACAAAGCACATTGCAGCAGGCCAAGGCTGGTCCCTGTATCCGACACGTGCTCCATCATAGTCGGCTGCAACATTTGGATTTAACTCCATCTAGTGTGACCAGATATCCCCGGTTGGCACTTTTCAGTTCTTCCTTTAAAAGCATAATTCCAATTCTTCTACTTGGACTTTTGTCGTTTTGGTCCTATTTTGTTTTTTATATCAAGCTCTATTTTTGCATTTCACTTGTTTGCTGTTTGATTCAATTGTAGTCTCGCTCATATTTTGAGCATTCAGGTATAAACATGATCTCCTTTTGTAAGAATCATTAGATTAGGTTCTTTCTTCATTAAAAAAACAATTACAAAAACAAAAAATATAGAATTTCTGATTTTTAAAGGACTGGCAAATGACAGCGGGGTACACTGATTCTAAAATCACTTTCCACACCTGTTTAGCTGGGATAATTAGTGATTTGCCTTTTGTGGGTGCACAAGAGAGGAAGGTTTGATTACACTATGGAAAGCTCATGGTTGCCTTCCCAAGCATTTATGGGGAGATTTAATTAGCATTTATTATATTTCATTCTAATTTTTATTTCTAGTTTTAACTAGGAACCATCGCTGATTCACCCAAAAAGTTGGGACAGCCTGAATATTGGCCTCACCTTCATGATCTTGGTGAGTTTATAAGGATATTGGTAACACATGAATGCAGTATATATGGATGAAGGAATGAATGTTGGTTTCTTCCCAGTCATGATTGCGTAACGTGGGGTATATGAGTATGTAGATATATACAAAATTGGGTGATATATGTGGGGGGGAAACATTTCTTAAATAAATATAAAAAAAAATATTAAAAATCTTTTAAAATGTTGCAATCTTCCAACTGTAATGTAATTGTTTAATTATGTTACAAAATGGATAAGCACTGTATCTAAAGGAGACTTATTCTGTAAATGATGTAGTGATAGTAACTATGGGGGCCTCAGTTGATATTTGCTCTGTTTCTGTACAGGTGAATCTCCTAGGCCATAAGAGGGATATATTGTTTGTTGTTCTGAGGAAGGTGGCTTTATCCTGTTTACCACCGAAAAGCATCAATGCTTGTCTATTTTAGGGTTAAATTTGAGAAACGAGGTGTTGTAGGCAAACAGTGAAACAATGTCAATACTTTGATTCTTTCAAATTAACCGTTACGAATGACAAATATATGTCTCGTATTGTGTCTCTCTTTGATGTTTTTAATCAGATGTTTTTAATCGGGTGTGAAACAACTAATTGAATTATTTTTAATTGTTTTATTGTGACTTTGTATACATATGTATGTGTAATTTTTATTTATACATAGTTAATTTTTGATTATATACATTTGCTTTTGTTTTCCCTTTTGAGACTGGTGGAGTGATATATATCTTCTGAGTGGTTCTGGTGCAAGTGAGTTGGAAAAAAAGTTTTTAATACTAGTCTTCCAAGAAGAGTAGAATTTTCAAACTGTGATTAGTCCCTGCCCACCACCTATTAAATGAAAAAAAAAGTTCAAAAAGGGGACTTGCCTGCAGCCATGGCCCTCCTGGGACGTGGCAGACTGCAACCGGCAGTCTCTCTGTTATGGAAATCCATGGTGTTGAATAGGGAAGGTGTTGTGTTTCCTGCTTCTACGCTGGTGGTTTCACGAACCTGTATTCCACCTTCACCCGTGATCTGCGTACTTCCTGGAGACTCATCCGTCCTGTAGCTGGCATCGTTGTCCTCTTCCAACTCCTCAGACGTGCAGACCAGCCGCGCCCTGTCGGTTGTCTCCACCTTTCCTTCTACGCGCACTTGGTGAACTGGTGCGATAACCATGGTTCTGCCCGGTCCGCTGCTGGCCGCCATGTTGGATTTCTCTGGAGGGGCCAGCGCGGTATCACAGGACCATTCTAGGAAAGGATATGATGATTGGCTGTTTGGGTGTGGTCTACAAGACAGCATTTTTTCAAATTATGCAGCACTTTTGCCACTGGTACAGGCCAGTTATTAGACGGTCACCACAGTGTCCCATCCTGTTAATGGGTACCTATGGCTACATATTTGAATCTCTAAGAGAAGTTGTCATTAGTTGAAACAAATGTTGCCCCAATGCAAGATTCTAATTCCCTTTGCCTGATTATATATGAAATTGTGATTAGTGTAGTGCAGCATCACAAATCAAGCTGCACTTTGTCTGCCCAGCAGAGGCAAAACCTTTGGCAATGGAAGCCAATAAAGTAACTTGACTTTAAGGTTCATTTAAAAATGCTCTGTTTTTTGTTTTGTTTTTTGTTTTATTACTTTATTGTGGAAACAGAAATAAACATACAAATGAAAGGGAGGCTTTCATCTTAACAAAGATGGTGAATATTGTGTCCTTAATACGGCATATGTGTCCATAGTTACATAATAACAAGTTGTGCCTGTTGTCTGTGCTTGACAATGTATGAACGAATTATTGTAGGAAAAAACCCCGGAAAAGAATCAAATAATATCATAGTATGCATAAAGGGGATAGAGAGGAGGTGGGTTGGGGGAGGGTAGACATATAACTGTTTGCAGCAGAGTTGTTGAATCAAGGATGCAGCTTTCCCTTAGTGAGAGTTAGAGTCCAAGTTTGCTAACTGTGTGGGAGGGGCCCTGTTCTGAGAGTTGTATGAGATGTCCTGTGACTCAGGCCAGTGGTGGGTGGCCTACGTTTAGGAAGCAGAGAGGGTAGTGTTGTGTTCGGAGGTTGGGAGTGGAGACAATGTGGTAGAATAGTGTTGCAAAGTCTGGATATAGGTACGATATATGTGCCAGATATCCTTGGGTCGAGATGGGGGGGGTTGTAGTGAGGAGTAAATCTCAGTTTGCATTTCGCAGTATGCCATACTGTGGAGCCATGCCTCCTTCGTGGGGCATAGCCAGGCCCCCCAGTGCACTGCAATTTCCCTTTTGGCCACCAACAGTGCGATAGCAGTGAACTTGTGGTAGCAGACCGGGATGTCAGGGATAATACCCAGCAGGGCCATCTTGGGGAATGGGGAGAGCGTAATAGATATGATGTTTGATAGTATCTGAAACACTGATGCCCAGTAAGTGGATATGACAGGGCCTGTCCAGGTCATGTGGGAGAAGTCCAATTCTGGTTGGTGACATTTGGGGCAATGGAATGTTTTAGTGGAGTCATATTTGGCCAGGTCCGTGGGAGTGATGTAAAACCTATGGACAAACTTGAAGTGTAGAAGCTTGTGTCGGTGGTTAGGCGATACATGCTTTGTCTCTGCACAGCTGTATGCCCAGTCCTTGTCACTAAGTGGGTATCCTAAGTCCTCCTCCCAGTGGCTCCCAGTGGCACCATGCCCCCCTGTTACACACCTGCTTCAGGGTCATGCATGAGCAGTAAAGTTTAGTGATCAAGTGCGACTCATCACTGTCTGCTATAAGGAGTGTGAGTGATGAGAATTCCTCTGGGGAGTGGAAAGGATAGGATAACCACTGTCCATTAGGGATAATTCCGCATGAGTAGAGAGATCCGATAGTGTTCTAATATGTCTGTCTGGGAAAAGATCCCCACATTTTTGGAGATGTATCTTTAGTAAGTTGCCTTGTACCAGTTTCTCAGACGTCAATGGCATCCAAGGGTTGTGAGGCAATGGAAGTTTAGCAGAGTACAAAGAACCGGTTCTCAAGAGTTGGCGAAGTTTCCACCAGGCCCGGCATGTAGTGGAGAGCATTTGTACTTAGGTGGCGTCTAGACGTATGCCTTGTGGAAATATTGCATTGAGCGGGATAGGGTCCGCAAAATCCTGCATGGGCTTGCTATAGGGCATACGGGCATCTGGGTGGACCCAATTGGGCCTGCACTACCAAGTAATATAGATCAAGGTCGGGAACCACAAATCCTCTGCGTTCGTAAGGGAGTGTGAGTGTGTCCCAAGCTATACGTGGCCTGCGGCCAGCCCATGTTAGGCGGAGCAGCTGGCCGTGGAGCTGTGAGAAGAACATCTTTGTCAGAGGGATGGGGATATTTGCAAAGAGATATAAGAAGCAGGGTAGGACGTTCATCTTGATGAGGGCTATGCGGCCGGCCATAGACCGGCAATCGGATCCACCGGTCCACTTGCGTGGACAGTTTATCCATGATGGGCCGTAGTTCAGACAGATTAACTGATCCTTATTTCTATGGAGTGTGATCCCTAAATATTTAGTGGTGTCGGTCGCCCAGCATAAGGAGCAGGTGTTGCCGGAGGGAGTTGTTGAGTCTGTAAGGGGGAAGAGCTCGGCCTTGTCCCAGTTTATACGCAAGTCCGACATGTCTCCAAAACTGATAATCTCGTCCATAAGGGGATTTAGGTTTTCAGCGGGGGGCCTTATGAATAGCGAAATTTCGTCCGCATAAATAGATATTAAAAGAGGGCCGAGGCGAAACCGAAGGCCGCGGTGCATGTGCTTCTCCAGTAGATGCCTAACTAGGGGGTCCATGGCTATAATGAAGAGAAGAGGAGACAATGGGCAGCCATGTCTTGTGCCCTGAGACATTTAGAAGGGGTCTGAAAGAGAACCATTTACCCGAAGCCTAGCTGTGGGAGAGGAGTATAACAGTGAAACCAGTGCAATAAAATTGTTGGGGATGCCTAATTTATGAAGCGTTGCAAAGAGGAAGGGCCACTTCAATGAATCGAAAGCCTTCTCGGAATCAAGCAGTGCCACTGCTGCAGGGGTGGAAGGCGATACCCTATGCAAGATCGAAACGACTGGTTGAATGCGGTCAACCTGTGTGGGATAAAACCAGACTGTACCGGTGATAGGATCTGATCCAAGAGCAGTGACAGCCTGTTGGCCAACAATTTGGCCAATATCTTATTGTCAAAGTTTAACAGCCACAATGGCCTATATGAGGTGCATCTGGCAGGGTTCTTGCCGGGTTTCAGCAGTAGAGTAATTGCTGCCTCCCCCATTGTGGGCGGTAATATGCAGTTGGTGAGGGATTCAGAATGCGTGTCAAACAGATGGGGCATCAGTGTCTGTTTAAATGCTTTGTAGAAGGTTCCGGACAGGCCGTCAAGGCCAGGTGCCTTTGAACCATCTAGAGAGTCTATTGCTTGGCTGATCTCCTCAGCGGTAAAGGGTTTGCTTAGGAATTGAGCCTGTCCAGTGGTTAACCACACCATCGCCACCTCCTCAAGATAGGCCAGATGGGATGAAAAGTTTGCAGGCAGCTTAGTGCAGTATAGGGTCCTGTGTATGTTACTAAGTCCCTGAATTATATCTGCATTATCCGTGGCAACAGTGTTATTCTCCCAGCACAGGGATGTGTCATGTCCTGCTCCTCGGGGGGCGCAGAAGGCGGGACAATGTTCCCCTTCCCAGTATCTGCACGCTACCTGGTGCTTGCCTAGCAGTGTGGCCTCCCTGTCTGTGAGGTCATTGAATTCTAATAAGAGAGATTCCCATTTAAGAGGTGCATCTACTATGCCGTTGGGACTATCTATGGCCGTCAACTCGCTTTCCAATCGGGCCAGGCTGCCTCTTATTACTCGCAGCACCCCAGACTGCTTAGAAATGCAAATGCCCCTGAAATAAGCCTTGAAGTGTTGTCTCACTGAGCCTGCATTAAGAGTGAAGTACTCAAGAATTCCAATGTGTAGCTCCAACTGGAATAATTCATCCATCAATGCAGTAGCTGAGAATGTCCATCTGCGTTCCCAGCCTGTGGAGTAGGGGACTTTGACATGAAGAAGTATGGGTGCATGGTCTGAGAGAGTGCGGGGCAGTGTTTCTACATTGCGTATCCATTGGCGTGAGAATGCATTGACAAACCAGTAGTCTATGTGCATCCACACCAAATGGGGGGCATAATGAAATGTGTAGCCTGGGTCCTCGGGGTGTCGCATGCGCCACGCATCCCGAAGAGCCATAGTGTCTAGGAGATCCCAGAAGGCCCACAGGGCCTGAGATTTGTTACCTTGTCCCTTTCCAAACGTGTCCCGGCTTGGGCCTAGCCAGAGGTTCAGGTCACCGCTGATAATTAAGGTATCGGGTTTGTGCCGGTCAAGCCATGTAAGTATTTCAATAAAGAAGGATGAGTCATCTGTGCTTGGGGCGTAAATGTTGAGAAACAGAGTTTTTCTGCCTAGAATTGTCCCGGCCACTAGAACGTACCTTCCCTGATCGTCAGCAGTGGTATTATGGTGCGTGAAGGGAAGGCTGCGATGTACAAGTATGCACACTCCCCTTGAGTATGTGCTGTACCCAGCAAAGAATCTTTGTGGAGTCCAGGAGGAGATGAATGGAGGGGTGGTCTGTGGGGGTAAGTGCGTTTCCTGTAGGAAGGCTATCTTAATATGATGTCTGTATAGATAGGACAACATGAGATTACATTTTCAGGGGTTATTGAGACCAAGGAAATTCCAGGTCATAAGCAGTGTCTCAACATTTTGATTAGGGGCTCCCATCTTGTAGGCGTAAGAGTGCAGAAGATCCGGATATGAATGCTGAGCGTGTTATATGTCAGAGGGATGGTGCATGCAGGAGGGGATGGGGAGAGGAAATAGAAACTGAAAATGGAGAGAGGGGTGAATGCCTCCCAACTATCCCACCCACCACCCACTCCAGGTAGGGAAAACCTGGCAAATTCCAATTGCCCAGTTCCCAAAACCCAAGAATATAACAACAAAACAATTGGAGTCATCTGTGGGGGTGGGCAACGCCTCGGGCCCTAAGCCCATTTGTACGGATCTACCTCAAAAAAGGGATGTTAGAGGAGGGTAGCAGTGGCGTAACATTTCTTAACCCCGGATCAAACTTCAAACATGTAGGTGTTCATAGTAATGCTGATCGCAGTGTACATGGTATTAGCAGTTTGAGCCGAGTGGGGTGTGTGAAGGCCATCGTTATTCAGAGGGGAAGAGTTCTGCACTGGGGGCCAGCTGTCTGTCTGGCAACAAGTACCCAATGAGGGACAGGGGCTACTGCGGTTGTTATCTTTCTGTGCTTTGCAGAAGACCATGGCATCCGCTGGCGAGTCAAAAAAGCAGGGTTTATCGCCTACACTCACACACAGCCTTGCTGGGTACAGCATGACATATTTAAGGCCCAGTTTTCGGAGCTGCACCTTCACTTTGATGTATTTTCGCCATGCTTCTTGGACTACAGCAGTGTGATCAGGATAGATGGAGAGTGTAGAGCCTTGGTACTGCAACGGGGAGTTCTCTCGGGCCAATCGAAGGACAGTGTCACAGTCCCTATAACTCATGAGTCTGGCTATTACGGGATGAGGAGGGGCTGGGGGGGCCTCGGGCCCAGAGAACTGTGTGCCCACTCTACCAGGAATGGTTTGGAGAAGTGTTGAGGTCCAAACAAGTCAGTCAGGAGGGTCTCCACAAATACCTCTGGACGCCCTAGATTGGTTGGTTCGGCTAGTCCCAGCATCCGTACGTTGTTTCTTTGGGATCTGGCCTCTAAATCCTCGCTTTTGACTGCCACCGCTTTAGGTAGCCACTCTGTCTTTTCCAATCGGCGTACCATGTCTCTGGCTTGGTCTTCATGTGTGGATATGTGCTCCTCGGCTGCGTCGAAGCGGGTGTTGTGGCCATCCAGTCGCTCCCTCATTCTGTCCAGCCGTGTGGCTAGAGTATCGAATCTAGCATCAATGGCCCAGAATCCCGATCTCAGTTCTGATATGATGGCTGCCGCTCTTCCGAGCGGAGGTGGGGGTGCACCTGATCCCATTTCAAAATCTGTATCCAGGCTCTGTCCTGGTTGATCTGGTGTGCCTGGTCTGTCAAATGTTAGCCTTCTCTGCTTAGGGTTCCCGCAACTCATGTTTGCTCTGGGGGGTCAATTGCAGGTGACAACCAGGCCCCTGAGAGTGAAATTGCGTCCATGGGCCATAGAGAGCTAGAAGGGTGCTAGTGACATAACCAATCACCTGCAATGGTGATTGCACTGTGGAGTGGTCTGGTCTTGCATCCTCCGTGGGGAACAGGGCTGCTAGTCTCCCGCTCTGTAACCCTGGCAGGGATTGCCCCCCCAGACTCCAGTAACGGAGTGGTAAGGCCGGTTCAGGGTAGAGTAGAGCAGCACCTGACCATGCCCAGCCCAATGCTGCGCCGGCCACAGTGGGTGATCTGCACCAGCAAAGTTTTGTAGTTCGGACTCCCTTCCTGGTGCCAACCCCGCTGCCGGAGGCCCCAAGCAAGCGAGGTGGGTCAATGCAGGCCCCAGGCACAGGGCCCCACATGAGTGCGCTGCAGTGCTCAAGGTGTGTCCCACGCAGTCCACCAGCCACTGCTGACCAAAGTTGAGGGTGGTAGGGAGTGAAGGAACCCAGCTGGGCTCCACCGTCTCAGCCTCAGGCTTGTCCGTGACCCCTGTTGCAGCAGGGCCTCAGAGATGGGCTGGGCCAACCCTCACCCCTGCTGTAGGTGGCTGCAGTGAGCATTGTATCTGACCAGGGTCCCGGAGGTGGCCAGCGAGGTCCCCACAGCTGGTGACACCCCGCCAGCAGAGGGAAGGCAGTCGAAGGGCCTGCCCCAGTCGCCACAGCCTCCAGCGTCCCTCGCTACCTGACCAGGTTGCAGTCGAGTCCCGGCTAGTCAAGGGGCACACACAACGGGCCTGTAGGGGACAAGATTCTGAACCAGAAACCACCGAACTTCGACCGTCTGGGCACGCTGGACTTCGCTGGACTTCGTTTGGGCCACTCTTCATCTCCCTCTCAGTCTGAAGCATCATCTGTGCCTGTGCACCATACAGGCTCTGTGCAGGACCTGTGGAGCATCAAGGACAACCAACGATATCTCCCTTGGAGTGAAGGAGTCACTCCCCTGCAACCGCAGGCACCACATCACAACTGACCTGTCTGCTGATCCTGAGCTCCTACGGACTCTGAAGGCTCCAGCAACACAGGAGGTGGGTTTCTATGTCCCTTGAGGTCTGAGCTGCCCTCTTACCAAGTTTGAGGCCAGAATCCCTCGTGGGGGCTGCAAAACATGTACCCCTGTGCATCACGTTCATTTGCATGTGCATATGCTTGTTGGCATTTTCCGAGCATGTGCACTGGGCTCCAAGTAGCCCCAACCTCTGGCTTCATTTCCTACCAAGAAATCTGGCCTCCTCACACCGAGTGCTCCGTGGGCTGCTGCTTTGTGAAATCGCTGGAGGTCCCCTCGCCACTCCTGTGCTTCTGGCCTATGGGTCCACTTGAGGGTCAACTTTGCTTTTCTTGGGCTCCCCTGGTTGCTCCCGGCCTGCCCTGACTCCCCTGTGTTTGGTGAGTCTCCTGAAACTTGCTGGTCTGAACCATAACCTTTTGTGACCTTGTGCGTGGGTTGCTGTTGCCAAGGCTTGTTGGTGCTCCACCTGGACACCGACCCCTAAGTACTTGACTTCCTTCATTGGACAGCTCGTATCTGGCTTCTGGTCATCCTCGATGTCTCCTGGTCCCGGTGGCTTCAAGAACCTCCTCAATGCACCTGAAGCACCCAATATTGGTGAATCTGTACTCTTCAACAAGAATCCACCTTTGGATTCCATCGGACACTTCTCTTTCTTTCTGCAGTGGCTCTTCTTCAAAGTCCTCCATTGGGTTCGACGGCGGTTTCCGACAGCACTTCAGACCTATGCACCCGGCTTCCCTGGGATAGGTAACTCTGGTACTTTGGTATTCACGGGTGGCTCTCCAACCTCCTAACTTCCACGGGGTTTCTTTGAAGTCCACTGGGAAGGGTCCTTAAATTTCAAAACTCCAACTGCGACTCTCCCATAGAATTATACAGAGCACGCAGTTGTGTTCCCACACCGCACCCGTCCTCCATGGGGTCCCTACTTACTCACCTTGGGTGGTTCCTTGGGGTCCCAGCAATTTTGCATCCTCTAGACACTGTTTTGACTCGAGTTGTGGCTCTTATACCACTATTTTAGTATATGGTTTGGGCTCCCCCTGGTGCTCACTGTGTATTAGTACTATTTACTATTGTTTCTGTGCTACAGTACTGTGTGCTTTGTGATTATCTTCGTGTAGAAGATACTTTGTCGTACTAGAGAGTGTTATATTAATTAATACATATTTTTATAACTACTGTGTGTGTGGTTCTCCTTTCATTTAACCAATACAATAAGGTTGCATTCTGGTAAAACAAGCTGCTTAACATTCCTTCAAGACTACGCCTGAAGGCTCCTCTCCACAGCTACCACTTGGATAGCTTTCTAAGGTTATCTTAGACCTCTTAAATCACCATAAGGGTTGTTTGGACTAGTACAATGTGCCCACTTTAATAAGTGGACAGCATATACCAGGCCAACTTCTCACAGTAGTACTGACCACAATAAATGTTTGTGTAATATAAGAATAAGTCCTATTTAGGCAGAGAAGGCATAGGCATATAAGATACAGCTTACTTTGGTGTCCACGCCGTGTTTTCATTGTGTTTCGCGCTCGGAGCTGCACGAGCGCTGGAGTCCGGGAGCAGCTCGGTGAACGGAGCTGCAGTTCTGCGGGATTGTGGCGCTGCGAGGAGAGCCGCAAGGAAGAGCTGCGAGTGGCGAGTGGTGAGCTCGGCTACCAACTACAGCACTTCCGCCGCCTCCGGGCAGCGAGAGGGACAACGAGTGGCCGGGGGGCCAGCGCTTTGCCCTCTGCTCTCGTCGTATCGAGAAGCCAAGGATCTAAGGAGCCAGGAGGAGTGAGGAGCGAGGTGAGGGAGGCAAGGTGAGGGAAGCGGGGGAGCTGGTCATCTGCTGGTCATCTGTGGCATTCTCTCCTCGCCCCCCCTCGCATCATCTTGCCTGCTCACCTGTTAGCTTGCCTTTGAGGTGTGCCGCGAGTGGAGGGCCCGGACACTGGCCACCGTCGGCAACACCGCAAAACCGCTGCCATTTCTATAAAACGGACAGACGGGAGTCCAGTGACAAGTGCTTTGCCCTCTGCCCTCGCTGTCACTGGTGCCGGAGCAGCCTCTGAGGAGCCAAGGAGCCATTGAGGAGCGAGGTGAGGGAGGCAGGGGATCCGGTCACCAGCAGAGTCTCCTTTCGCCCTGACATTGCTTTCCCCTCGCTTCTGTTTCTGTTTTTGCTTGCCTGTTCCACCTTCGGCGAGTGTGGTCTCCGTCTGTTGGGGTCCACAGAGAGTGTACCACAGGGGGGTTCGTGGAGGCGGCTCGGGCTAGCCCTGGGTGCAGCAGACGGCTTCCCCAGTAGGTCCCACTCGCCCTATAAAGGGAAAAAGGAAAAAATAAACACTGGCGCAACATATCGAGGCACTCAGGCCCCCAGGAACGGTCTTGGAGTGACTTTGGAGGGGATTGAAGGGGCCTCCTGAGTCTGTGAGTGGAGAGTGGAACCCACTGTCTGATTCACAGGGGGTGGTGCTTACCCAGTCACCTTTTCCCTTTCCCCCCCTTCACCTCAAGCCCGCGCCTCTCATATTGGGCGTTTGGCACTCCGGTCTTGTCTAAATTGTTGTATTACCGTGCCACGCCACACCACACCACGCTTCGCTGTAATAGTGCCTTAGAACTGAATTGCTCCCACCCGCTCAGCTTGTATAAAGGACACTTAACTGTACAACGAGGTGGGAATTATGAGGTCAGGAAAGGAGCGACCACCTTTTCCTCCCGCTAAGAGGAAAAAAAAGCTACAATCCTCAGCAATTTTAAACAAAATGAAATTAAAACAAGCAGGGGAAAATCAGTCCTTAAAATCATCTATGGTACACATATTTGGGAAACCAACAAAGTCCCCAACAAAGTTTGACTTCATGAAAGACCCAACGGGAGCAATGCGGACGTTACGAACTGATTCTTGCTGATTACAAACCGCAATCAAGCCAGTGAGGGAGTCAAGTGCAATATCCCAAAATCAGGGAGCAAGAGAGTCCGACCAATATGAAATGGAGCAAACATCAAAACAAATTGAGGAACCAGGCAACCAATGGGGTCAAATAACTGATTTAGAGATGTTAACCATTCGGCTAACCACACATTTGCAACAAGAGGACCCAAGTTGTGTGGGTTTATTGACTAGAGATTCTCAACAACTATTAGTAACGGGGTGCCACTACCAATTGAAGTGCAAGTAAATGTAAAAAAAGTTAACGTAGTAGAGGATCCAATGAGTCTGATTCAAATAAATCAGTATCAACATGATAATTCTAAAAAAGGGGAAGACCGGCCCAAAACTTCAAGGGACACTACTAACTTACCTAATCTCCTTCAGACTGACACCAATTTGATTCTAAAGGATACAGAACAAAAGTTGGGTCAGGAGAATTCCAACGGACCCCAAAATAATATGGATGATTATATCATGAAATCGGATAACCTGCAACGTTGGAGTACACCCTATCAAAAGGATGAACGTAAAAACAGGTTACAATTTACTGGGTCAGGAAATAAGGAGGAAGAACAACAAAGCCCCGTACTTGGGTCCAATAAACAACACTCTTCTTTAAATAGCCAAAGCCTGGGTGCACAAGTCTCGGGAAACTGGGACTCGGGGTCAATCTGGGAGCTATTCTTTAGAACCTCCCAATTAATACTAGAAGCCCTAACTTACCAGTCAAACAAAATGGAGGTGCAAATAGACCACCTTAGCTCTATGGCATCTTCAGTTGCAGGAATTGATCAGAAGATAGCCACACTAAACAATCTGGTAATAAGGGCACAAGCACAACCAATATCTTCATATACAAATTGCAATTGTGCCCCACTGATCAACAAACTGGCCACAATTCCTGAAGTATTAAATACAATAATTGAAGATCTAAGAGGAAATGTATTCACCCCTCGAAACAAAAATCATCAGAGTGAATGCATAACTGAAAAAACGATGACAAGTACTGTCTTAAATAAGGAAAGTAGTAAGGATTCAACAGATGAAAAAAAGGAAGATCAAATAGAGGAAATCCCACTCTCCTCACAAATAATACCATTAGAAATATCATCTGAATAGCAACTATCAAAAAGACATAGAAAAAAACAACGGAAAGCAAGGAATAAAGTTACAAAAGCCATAAAAACAGTACCTCCTCGAGAATTAGAGATAATAAAAACAGGACATAGTCTAGAGAAATTTAAAAAAGCAACAAATGCAACTCAGAAACAAACAGATAAAGTTATAGTGGTAACAAAACCGTTCTATCCTTTGCTTAATAAAAAATTGCCAGAAGCAAGTACAATAGTAATAAATAAAACCATCAAAGACACAACAGATCATATAAAACAGGCCGAACCTGGGAAAAGACAGCAAATGGACATGCCAGGTGCTGAGGGAACCAATAAGAAAGTGAAAAGCGAATTATTTCAATCAGAAAAGAAAAGAGCAAAAATTGAGCGAACTACAGTGGCTCAAGATAACATAGGAACACTAAAAAATCAGAAGGAAAGTAAGATACCACAAGATCGGGAAATAGAGGGAAGCAAAAACTAGGGGTGAGCGGTAAATTCCGTTCCACTCGCGGAATTTGCGGAATTTTGGTAATTCCGCGTTCCGCAGAGAATGCGGAATTACCGAAAATTCCGCGATCCGCGGCGTAGCGGAATTTTTTCCTTGTTCGCGCTTTAAAAATGCGTGTTTGCGCATGCGGTAGCGACTTACCGGGATCCCTGCGTTCGCCGATGAGTTTTCCTATCCGTTTGCGTGCGCCGCGAGAGTCTGCGATCGCGAACACGTCATTTGGACGTGCCACCGGACATCTGCATTCGCGAACAGGAAACATGCATCGCGAGCGGGCGGGACAATTGAAACAAGATGGCCGCGCCATTTGGCGACCGGATGGGTAAGTTCGCAAGATATTTCCCCCCGAGCACGCAAACGACGTCCCCGAACACGAAAAACCCATCGCGAATGGGCGGACCAAGCAATTCCGCATGCTTGCAGAACTTTGCGAAGCTCGCGGAGATTTTTTACTGTTTCACTAAACTTTGCGGAACGCGACCCCGCAAATTCCGCCCACCCCTAGCAAAAACCACAGTACCTCAAATGGATTAACTCATGTCAGGCAACCATTAAAACAACCTATATGGACTCAGGAGTTAGGAAAACATAAAGGCGAACCACAAGAGCAGGAGCTATACAATTATTTTAATCCCTTGCAAAAAGCCAATATAAAAAATCAAGGTCAAAAAGAGGGAGGAACACAATTAATTTTTAAGCCAGAATATAAACCTGGGGTAATAATGATATATTGAATCGCGGAAACATCTTAAAATTGTGTAAAGCAATACCGTCGCTAGAAAGAATCAGAAGTATTGATATAGAATCAATTGAATTCCTAGCAAGTAAAAACATCAATCAAGAATCGACACTGGTATCCTGGACCTCATCCACCTCAGTAGACCTTATTGTACAAGAACATGATCTTTTTTTGGCCTGGAGAATAAAAGTTACAAGGCCACTCCAACCCTCCTACCCAAGTCCGTTTATTTCCCCCTAAAAAACAAATAAACAACGGAAGGGGTCGGACAATAACCAGATATACTCAATATTGAAAAATCCAATAGGTAAGACAAAGGGACAAACCACTAAATCTTTAGTTGAGAATAAAAGAGAACCAAAGAGGAGCTAAAGTTTGGTTGGTTAACTGCAGCACTACACGGAGTAAAGGAGGAGTGACGAATCCCAAATGATGGTCCCAAGAAGGGGATAACAAGCCCAAGTGATAGGATTCGAATATGCTCATGGAATATA
The DNA here is from genome assembly GCA_963921515.1 of Calotriton arnoldi. Lineage (NCBI taxonomy): Eukaryota > Metazoa > Chordata > Amphibia > Caudata > Salamandridae > Calotriton > Calotriton arnoldi. The sequence continues at coordinate 896,540 of CAWUFW010005945.1, forward strand.
AAAGGTACTCAATCAAAGATACAAATTGAGCAACTGACTTCAATGTCGGAACATTTCCAAATTATCTGCCTACAAGAGACCTGGGCAACTGACCCTTTTAGATAAGAAGGTTGTAAGGGATACTACATGCCTGCCATGAAAACAAGTAAATACGGCAGATCTTGTGGGGGTTTGGCTACTTTTATCTCAACAGAACTCAAAATGGAAAGTTAGGTGGAAGCACAAAATACAAGTGACTGTCTGATAGTCAAAATACGCTATAAAGAAAAAGAGATAATTAAATTCCTCTTAATAATAAATGTATATATTCACCCTGATACTAGTTCAAGAAGAGCAATGGCTAGCAGCTTAACAACTATAATACTGCAGCAATTGGAAAAGGACACCCAACCTGAGGTCATCATCACAGTGACTTTAATATAAATATGTTGTGGGATAATGTTAGAGACGACGAAGTCCAACAGCAGAACTACCTATGGGCAATCCCTAGTCTCCCATTTACACTGGATAATAAGGGAGAAAAGAAAGGGAATATTGGAAAGAATTTTTTAAAAGATTTAGAATTCTCAGGTCTAAGGGTGCTAAACGGACGTTTTTAGCAAGACTTGCCACCCGCCTGGACTTATCAAGCACTGGGCAACAAATCTCGAATAGACTACACAATAGCATCATTAGACTTATTTCAAAAGAATTTATCTTATCGGATTGGAGGAGCAAACAGGAGTGATCATAATCAACATATTATAGAGTTAAACTTAAACTGTGTAAGGCATGGAAAATATATGACACTTCCGGGAGACAGAACTATGGTAAACTATAAGAAACTTTATTGGTCAGAAACCTCCAAAGAATCAATAATAGCAACGGCGCAAGCGACGGTTGAAATTTGTTTTAAAGGAGATTCTTCCGACGCTATTGAAAAATGGTCCCTCTTTACAAAGAAATTAATCTCAGGTCAGATTAAAAAAGAAGGTAATAAAGAACAGCAGGGTAAAAAGTCACTGGCATTGGTTAAACTGTCTTCTGAATGTCATCTATTAAAAAAAGAGCGTAATAGGATCCTAAGATTGGTTAAGAAGCACCCAGGTAATCAAATCTATGGAGAAAAATTAAAGAAGATAAATGCAGATGTAAGCAAATTGACTTGGAAAGAAAAAATGCAAGCAAAACAAGCACTATGGGCAACAGCTTTATATACCAGTAAAAATAATAATGCAAGAGAATTCTGGATACTAATCAACAACATGAACAGATCTAGTAGGACAACTACATATTCTACAGTTACTGAATCAGAATGGGTCAAGTTTCTACATTCACATTTGAATTATAACCCAGGCATGGATTTGAATCCCGGCATGGACAATATAAGTAGAACAGAGGATAACAAGAATAATGACATATCTATGACCGAAAGTCAAGTATGCAAACTCATTAAGAAACAGAGAACTGATGGCGCCCCTGTCCCAAATGGGATTCCAGCTGTCTTCTATAAGGAGAATGCATTAATTTGGGCTAGTTACCTAACACCAGTATTTAACCAAGCATTGCGAACATCGACCATTCCTGAGTCCTGGAAGGGTTCTATAATTTCACCTATTTACAAAAGTGGCGAGTGGTCCCAACCAGTAAACTACAGATTAATTACGCTGCAAGATATAGAAGCTAAGCTCTTTGCATCAATTCTCCTGAAAGAATTAAGAGAGTGGGCAACGGAAAAGCACTTAATCCCGCCAAATCAATAAGGTTTTATACAAGGTCAAGGGACGGCGACTAATATTTTAATACTGGGAATATTAATAGAAAAATATAAAGTGAAAAAACAACTGCTACACCTATGTTTCTTCGATTTTAAATCAGCTTTTGATTGTGTAGTTAGGCAAATTTTATGGAGGAAACTGGATAACTATGGTATTAGTCCTGGTCTTTTAAAATCAATTCAATTACTATACACCGAGACTTGGACCAGGGTTCGATTAGGTAACGGCTCACAGCTATCAAGAAGAATTGATACATCCCAGGGCCTAAAGCAAGGATGTGTTTTAGCACCAAATTTATTTAATTTATTTTTATCTGACCTAACGGAAGCACTGGACAATGAGTTGGCTCACTCACCGAAATTGGCAGATAAACAAATTTCAAATGTATTATATGCCGACGATGTCGTTCTGCTTAGTCAAACAAAGATAGGGTTGCAGCGACTTATAAACAAAATATCAATGTACTCAATTAAGAACAAGATGGTAATAAACGAAACAAAAACAAAAGTAATGGAAGTTAGCAATAGGGTATAGACCCACAGTAAACATAAATGGTATCTGCAAAGTCGGCAGGTAGAACAAGTGAAATTTTATAAATACCTTGGTATACTGTTTGACAACAAGGGCTCATTCTCACAACATAAAACAGAGTTGACAAAAATAAGTAATTGTTTACTTATGGCCTTTTGTTCACTACATAGCTCTCTGGGTGGGCCAACCTATCTTCCACTACTAAAGGTTATAAAAGCGAAATTGCTGCCCAGCCTTACCTATGGAAGTGAACGTTCTTTGCGGTAAGGACTCTACGCTATTGAATAATGCTATAACAAAAACTTTTAAATATTTGTTTCGACTTCCGGCTAACGCATCGCCGGCCCAGATCTGACTGGAATTTGGCTTCTGCAACCAGCAAGTCGCAAGGATGGGACAGTGTGTAAAGATATGGAAACAAATTAAAACTAACAATTTTAATCCAATGAGCCATCTACTCTGGCAAGAAATGCAACGGAATCCAACCTCTTATTTTTATAAATATCTTCAAATAGCTCAGAAAGAGTTGTCACTACACGAGATTTGGGAAATGTCACTAACACCACTATCGTTTAAAAAAATAATTAATAGATCAACAAAACATCTATCCCTTCTGAAAGACAAAGAGTTATTTACAAAGCGAACGCATGCCTGGATGATAGTGAATGAATATACATATCTAGAAATACCTTGGTCAGTACAAACAAAAAATATATTTATGAAAGCAAGATTTGGCAACCTACCAGGACTAATGCATGCAATAAAGTTATTATTATAAGACACAGCTTACCAAACAATAGGAAGTGACAGTGCCTGCAGTAGCATTGTGTGTAGTGTAGCGTATAGCGTTGCTATAGTTGTGGTGATGCATAATGTGAAAGGTGGTGGCAGAAGTTTGTGGTGCAACACAATACCATAAAATACTAAAGATCTGTAGCATTCATACCCTTGTTTAAAACCTTTCAAGCACAAAATAGTGGCATTCAAGCAAGCACGGGCCAGATATGTGAAGCCATTTAGCGGTTGCAGAGCCTGCAATTCACTAAACCATAGGTTTAGTGAACTCTAGATGGCTGTATAAATGTGCTAAAACTATTTTGTGATTTGGTAACTGAAATACATTATGAATCACAATTTGGAAGGGGCATGATATGTGTTCCTTGCAAATTCTGATCCGAAATGCTATGTATTAATGGGTTGTGATCGCGATTTTGGACACCTTCACCTTTGTAAATAAAAAAGGTTGGGTACGAGTGGCAACTCTTAAACTTTTTTGAAAAGTAATTTTTTCATAAATGCAAGCATGTTTTCATATAAGGAACAAGGGCTACATTTAAAAAAATACTTTATTTAAATGGGATCACAGAGTTGGTTCCCGAAAGATTTAATTTGCTAAAAGTTACTTCACAATTTGCTACCACTTTTTGCAAATAAAATCATGGTACATGTTTCCCCATGTTTTCTAAAACAGATTTTTTGCTGTGAACGAGGTTAGAGAACCTCATTGGAATAATCTTAAAAATTGTGAGGAGGAGCACATCATTTAAGTCATGTGACCATGGATTTACGAAAAGTGGTCAAAAACATTCTACTTTAATAGGACATGGTCTAGTAATGGCAGTATCATTTAATGGAAATTGCGTTATGTGATGGATGAGATTCTTGAAAAATAGCTTGCAACAATTGCCTTTTGCGCATGTTTCATACACTCAACCATCCTGATACACATTACATTTGGCTTACCTTAGCGGAAATATATGTGAAATGTTGCTGTCAATGTGATTGTAAGAACCTCTTTCAGAGGGAAACAGGGCAAGCAGGGTTTACTGAGCCCAACCCTGAGGTTTGAGGCCTTTTACTTCTGATTCCCTGGGACCCGACTTAGGGCCTGATTTAGATCTCGGCAGATGGGTTACTCTGTCACAATGGTGACAGATATCCTGTCCACCTATATTTAAATGCAATAGGATATATATTTATCTTTCGGCAGATGGGATATGCATCACTGGTGTGATGGAGTAATCTGTCCGCCAAGATCTCAATCAGGCCCATACTATGGATTCTGAGTAACTGGACCAGGTACCACTTCTGCACCTGACTCCCAGGGTATTCATGGTCTGAGCAGTCCAAGAATCCCTAGGAAGGAAGATGTGCATGCAGGACCGTGAACACGATCTCACAACTCAAAAGGCATGCAGCAGTAGCAATAAATCCGTGTCCAGCCAAATGCTCACATTTATGAAAAAAGAGAAATATTTTATTTTTACTACCTACCAGCACTAGGAAAGATACAACAGTTACAATCAATCATGCAGTCCCCCTGAGGTTGGGGCTCTAGGGTTTCTTTGGCAATTCATTGTCCCACTCCCTCCTTGCATTAGAAATTGTTGTTTGTCCCCATTCTGAGTCTCAAGAGTCCACTTTGACTCTCATTTAAAATCAATAGTGTCCCAGTGTTTCAACAGGTCTGAAACCAGTCATTCTTGCACCAGCAGACGTAAAGCATCTGAAGTTCCTGAGTACACCCCATCTGCAGGTTGTTGCATCATCTGCAGCTTAGTTCAGGAGAGTTAGCCACACATGACCCAGATGGTTGCAGTCAGTGGGAGTAGGGTCTCTCACTTGTGGTTGTGCTCCCTAAGCAACTAGAGGCTCTCTGCAGCTCCTCCAGTGGGGTAACTGTCTGGTTCCTCTCCCGGTGGTGGGATTAGCTGCTCTAATCCTGTCTTGGGTCCTTTGCCTGGGTGATGGTTTGCAGGTGCTCTTGTGGCATCCTCATTTCTCCAGCATGAGGTGGCTGATCAGGATTCAGTTCTTGATACCCCCAGTGACCCCTTCTGGCATACGAGGTCACTGTATCTCACATCACATAGATCCTGACCAATCGGATTGGTGAAATCCTTCACCGTAGCCCCTCCTGGGATACATGGGCACTGCCCGCTAGCACACATGGCTACAGCCTGTAGCTTATGGCAGTGTTTTTCACAGCGGCCTCCTGGCATACAGGGTCACCAACTTGGCATTATGCATGGGCTTCGGCTTGATTGGTGTAGCACGGCACGCGGCTCAATTCACAGTGGACCTCTCCTGACATACGGTCATCATTGACTCTGTCCTGCACACAGGCAATGACCCGATCTGTGTAGCAGCTGTTTCCTCACACCTCACACAGGGACTCCATTCGACAGAGCTCCTCACTGGACCTTGCTCCCTTTAGCGCTCTTTTGTTTCCCACCGGGAACACAGGTCTTGGCAAGCAGGCAGGTGCTGGTGCTCTAGGCTCCAGGGCAGGTGGTCTTGGATCTTCACTCACCCAGCAGGTCAGACTAGCAGGCCATGACCCCAAGTCGAGGTCATAGGCAGAAGTCTTGCAGAGTCTAACTTTACTACTCGTAAATGTCCTTTGTGAGTACCGAAAGTTGTGAAGTTTGCCTTTCTGAATCGGGCCCTATGAGGGTAGCACTTTGAGTGCCATTTTGGTCTAGCAAAGTCACAATCCGTGAGACAGGCCTATGTTATTGTGCACACCCACTTATTCACCCATACAGCTACTCACACACCCAATTATTCATCCATACAGCCACTCACACACTCATGCAGCCACTCAGGCACCCACTGACACACAGATATACACAGTCACACATCCACTCACATAATATAATTAAACAATAGAATCACTCATTAGTAGTAAACAAAGTATACTAATTTAACTTTTGTAGAAATCAGAAACTTTTAGAAAACACTCACACTCACTGGATGATGTCATCAGTGATATCATCAGGGGTATCATTTGAGATGTCATCAGTGATGTCACTGACAATGTCATGAGTGATGTAAAATGTGAGGTCATAAGCAGTGCATTGTCGGGGTGTAAGTTATAGTTAGCTCAGGTAACTATACCTGATGAATTTCTATGGTTTTCTATAAATGAAATTTGACCCTAAGTCTAACGTCCCTATAACCTTTTGTTTTTTTCAGTGAATTTCTAAGGTTTTTTTAAAATTCTATTTCCTAACTGTAACGCCTCTGTAAGCAAACAAATAAACCTGACCCCACTGCCTGAAAACAATTTCTTAACTAGAGCGTGGCGTCTTGATAGAAAAAAGAGAGAAGGGAATGGGTCACCTCAATCCCACAGAGCTCGGACAGTGTGCAGAGAAGGTACTTATGTATAACCAGACAATGAGTAATTTTTTATTTCATTTAGCTATAAATTCTTAATGTATTACGCATGTCAATAATACACAGTCATTTGTCAAAATACATAAAATAGCTCATAGATAGTCAGTAAAATAGATACAAAAACCAAATATGTATAAACAATTACACAGACCTCTATCAAATTCAATTTCCTAACTGTAACGTCCCTGGAACCTTTGTTTTTTTCAGTGAATTTCTAAGTTTTTTTAAATTCTATTTCCAAACTATAACGTCCCTGTAACCTTTAGTTTTTTTTGTGAATTTCTAAGCTTTTTTAAATTCTATTTCCTAACTTTAACATCTCTGCACCCTTTTTCTTTTTTCAGTGAATTTCTAAGATTTTTTAAAGTTATTTCCTAACTATAATGATCATGCAACCTTTTTTTGTGAATGGCTCTGTGTATGGGTGCATGAGTAGCTGGGTGGGCTTCTCAGTGGGCATGAGAGTATCTGAGTGCATCTGTGAGTGGGTGCATCAGTGTCTGAGTAGGTCTATGAGTATGTGTGAGAATGTCTTAGGATGTCTGTGAGTGAGCGTATGAGTGGCTTTGGGAGTTGGTGGGTGTGTTTCAGTGCCTCTATGAGTGTGTATATGAGTGTCTGAATTACTCTGTTACTGGCTGTGTGAGTGCCTGAGTGTGTGAATGGATGTCTAAGGGCCTTATTATGAGTTTGGCAGTACGTGAGCCGCCCTACCCGCGGTTTATCCACTGAGAGCTCGTCGGTCCAACTGCCGTGCTATGAGATGGGCCGATTGCATTTGGAAAGAACGCAGCTGGACCACCAACATCACCAGCACACCACAGACCGCCGGGGTTACGGTAGGGGAAAAGCAGCTGCCATAGGGAAGTGCAGGGGAGTTTCAATGTCATCCGTTTTATGATTGTGGCAGTGGACCACCAGCTTCAAGTTTGCAGAAACGAAGGATTTGGGGTTCAGTCAGAGTGCAAAGTGTATCCCTTTCTTAGGATCCCCTCTTCACAGCAGCATCTTCACCCTGAGCATTACGACACTGTCTGTGATGATATACAGGTGAGTAATCTTTGTACCATATACCCATTGCCTGGACTGCCCACATATGGGCCAGACTCTCGCAATGGGTAGGTGGTATTTTACAACATGTATCATGCATATGTATGCATTTGACACATATACAGTTGAAATACTCACACAGGCATTGATATATATGGCAAAGTAATCACCAACACCACAAGATATCTGCAGCCACATCGCGGGCAACGTGGTAAACTCTCTAGTATGGCACTGCAGTCTTCTAGAGGCCGTGGTGTTCAGGCGGTCAGACTGCCAAAATCTTAGTCAGGCCCTAAGTGTCGGGCGGGTAGGTAGCAGTTGTGTCCACAACAGAACAGCACCTGCCACTTTATTGAAAAAGAGTCCACAGTTTTGCATACAAAATGGAGTACTTTCTACTGGTTAATTGCTAAGTGGTATCTCCTTAGATAAATACCCAGTATGTATTCTACACTACAACCGCTTAATGCAGCATGAGGAAATGTCACCAGTGATGCAATGTGATTGTTCCTCACTCATTTCTATCCAGAAATGTGTGACAACGTGAATGTTCTTATAGAAAAAAAGATGAGAGTATAAAGAGGTAAATCTGCACCAAACAAGGGAACATTTCCTTAACTATATAAATTAAATGCATCTTTGTTTGGTGGAGATGTCCTCATACTTCTCAGCATCACAACATATCACTAAAATCAGTTGGAAAAGGAAAGGGGCCAAATGGGAGGAGCTTCCAAGTGATTTGCACATTTGCATACTCCTAGTAATTTAAAGGGAGAACCGTTGACACTCCTCTGACAAGGACAGGGCAAGAAAGAAATCACTCATCACAGTCACTACAGATTGTGCTCCAATACACCTGTGATGCAGTCACCTCCACAAAGGATTTCAGAACATTTTTTAATATGGAATTACCTGCTATGTGTACATTTGTGAGTGCTTCCTGCTGAGGTTTAATTTCCATGAAATGTGCATCAGGCCCAGAACAGAAGCTCACCTGCCTGTTTATTGAACAAAAGTTCACACTTTTGCACAAATGTTTACCCAACTTGAGTACATTCTACTGGTTAGTTAATACGTGGTACCTCGTTGGGTAAATTTCCAATGTGTATTTTACACTACAGCTGTGTAATGGACCACAATAAAATGTCTCCAGCAACATTGTGTGCATTTGGCAATGTGATTGTTCCTCGTGCCTCTGTCTACAGACATCTGTGTTAAGAATCCTCCTACAGAGAGAAAAATGAGACTACAAAGGGGTAAATCTCCACAAAACAAGGGAACTTCCTCTCAGCTATATGAAGTAATTACTTATTTGTTTAGTGGAGATGTTCATCGACATCAGAAACGCATCACAAAAATCGGGGGAAAAAGCTTTGGGGGGCTTTTGGTAAGTTTCCCATTATCCTGGCATAGGGTGGGAAGACCATTGCATTTGAGGTTTTTCACTGTGGTTGTGGGGTATGTACAGGAATATATTGCTTATACTGATATTAATATTATTTTTTTCCCAAAATTTGGGACTCCGCGCACCCGTTGCAGTGGAGTTGCGACTCCAGCGTGGTTTTGACAGAACTGAAACAAATATATAGACATTTTAAAGGTTACGTTTATGGTAAGTGGTTTACTAATAACATGATAAAAATAGTATAATTATAGAGGAAAAACATTTTAAAGGTCATTTTAATTCTTTTTAGGGAGCATCAAAGCAATCGCACACTGTGTTGTCATGTATTTCTGGATCCAGGCAGGCAGGGGGCGTAAATCTGGCGTCATTTTTGCAGTAGTAAAACACATATATAGACACTTTAGAGGTTTTGTTTAAGGTAAGTGGTTTACTAATAAAGTAGTAAAAATAGTATCATTATAGAGGAAATGCATTTTGAATATTGTTTTAATCCATTTTGCAGAGTTGCTGCGTCACCGCGATGTAAGCTCAATGGTGTTGTGACTCCCATGTGACAGAGAAACACATGGATTTGATAGGCTGCACACCTTTCCATCAATATTACAGGAAGGTCGCACCACTTGCCTCCATCTTTTAGGAGTGGCTGTAATTTTTCACCCTTTTCCTAGCCACTGACTATTTTGTATTTTTTGGGTGTTTAATTTTTTTTTCTGGTGTTTGAAGACGGCGTCTGCTCCAGAAGACCATGCAGAAGAACAAGACAACTGAACATAAGATGAAGAGGAAATGCACCCAAAAAGGAAAGTATCATGTGGCAATTTTTCTCAATCCCTCCTGGAAAAAAAAATTAAATACAAAGAAGGTAACTTGTAATCTCTGCCAGAAAATAATATCTCGAAACACTGGCAGGAAATACTCATGTGGTACATCCAGCATGTTTAAACACCTGCACACAATGCTCTCAACTCGCCTGGAAAAACACAAACTGAGAGGGACAAGAGCCAGCAAGATACATCTGTTGTTGGAGATCCACAAGCAAGCATGTCATTTGCTGGACAACATGTTCCTGCTAACTGTTCTGGAATTTGGAAAGATGTGACAATTTTGCCCAAAATGGCAGAAATTTCTCAGTGTAGGAGAACAATCAATAGCTACTCTGAAAGACATTTGTAACACACAAAGGCGCTATATATTTTGTAGAAGTATAACACATGTTCCGTGCTTTTGTTCTAAACCACCTTTCTCGATTTTTCTGAGGAAAAAAATCACCCACAAAATACAAAATCATTATAAAATACAAAAAAGTTAAAAAAACAAAACAACAGTTATTGTTAGAAACACCTATTCCAGTTTAAGAAAGAACATTCATATGTTAAATGTATGTTTGTAATGTGAATACATCTTGTTATGTCTAGTGGTATGTTACTGAGTATATAGATGCCTGCATAATTAGCTCAATGTCTGAATGAGTGCATGTGCTACTGGCTGTATGAATAAGTGGTTGTGGTGAGTGACTGGGTGTCTTAGTGATTGCATGAGTTAGTAGAAGGGTGTGTCAGTGGCTGTACAGGTGTGATTGAGTGTGTCAGTGGCTGTATCTAGGAGTGAGTCTGTGTTAGTGGTATATGCGTAAGTGAGTGCATGTATGAGCTGCTGTTTGTATGAGTGAGTGGTAGCATAGTAGGTGCAAGAGTGCCTTTATGGGTGAGTGAGTGGATGTGTAAGTGCCTGTTTGGGTAAGGGATTGGGTGTGTCACTAGCTGTATGGGTAATTTTGAAAGTGTGTGGGTAACTGTATGAGTGACTGAGTATGTGTCTGAGTGGCTGTTTGGGTCAAGGAGTGGGTGTGTGTGTTTTGTGGGTGAGTGAGTACCTGTGTGAGTGTGTATATGGGTGAGGGAGTGAGTGTGAAAGTGGTTGTATGAGCGAGTGAGAGGGTGTGTGAGTGGCTGTATGGGTGAGTGCACAAGTGGATGAGTTATTGCATGGGTGAATGAATGGTTGTGTGAGTGACTGTGTAGGTGAATGAGTGCATGTATTAGTATCTGTATCAGTAAGTGAGTGGGTGTCTGAGTATCAGTATGGGTGACTTAGTAGGTTTGTGAGTGGCTCTTTGATGCCTAAATATATGTATGGGTGTGTGAGTGAGTGGGTATGTGAGAAGCTGCAATGGTGACTGACTGGGTGTGTAAGATATTGTATGAGTGAATGACAGGGTGCCTGAGTGGCTGTAGGGGTATGTGAGTGCATGTGTGAGTGTCTGTAGCAGTGAGTGAGTATGTATGTATATGTGAGTGACTGGATGTGTGAGTGACTATATAGGTGAGTGAGGGTATTTGTGTGAGTGGCTGAATCAGTGAGTAAGTGGGTGCATGACTGCCAGTATGGTTGGCTGAGTGGGTATGTCAGTGCCTGTATGGATGGCTGAGTGTCTGTATGGGTGAGTGAGTGCATACGTGAGTGCCTGTAACAGTGAGTGAGTACATCTGTGAGTAGCCTAATAGGTGAGTGAGTTGGTGCATGAGTGGCTATATCAGTGAGTGAGTGAGTGTGTGTGTGTGAGAGTGAATGCATTGGTGAGTAAGTGGGCATGTGAGTACCTGTATAGGTGAGGGAAAGGTTGTGTGACTGCCTGTATGGGTAGCTGAGTGGATATGCAAGTGCCTCTATGGGTGTCTGAGTACATGTATGAGTAGCTATATGGGTAAGTGAGTGGCTGCTTCAGTAGCAACATGCATGAGTGAGAGCATGCAGGAGTGGATGTATGGGTGATAGAGTGGGTGTCTGAGTGGTTGTATGGGTTAGTGAGTGGGTGTGTCATTGGTTGTGTGAATGAGTGACAGGGTACATGAACAGGTGTATGGGCGAGTGAGTGCATGAGTGGCTATATCAGTGAATGAGAGGATGCTGACATGGCTGCATGGGTGTGTGAGTAGCGTAATGTGTGAGTGAGCAGTGGTATAAGTGAGTGAGTGGATGCATGAGTTATTGTATAGGTAAGTAAGTATGTATCTGAGTGGCTCTGTGCCTGAGAGAGTGGGTGTGTTAGTGGGTGTATGTGTAAGTGGCAGAGTGCATGAGTGGCTGCATGGGTGAGAGAGTACATAGGAGAGTGCCTGTATCAGTGAGTGAGTGCATCTGTCAGTGGCTATATAGCTAAGTGAGTGGGTGCATGGGTGAGTGAGTGTGTGTGAGTGGCTATATGGGTGAGTAACTGGTTGTGTGAGTACATGTATGAGTGAGTGAAAAGTTGCATGATTGCCTATATGAGTGAGTGAGAGGGTGCATGAGTAGCTGTATGGGCAAGTGGCTTAATGAGTGCCTGTATGGGTGAGTGAGTGGGTGAGTGAGTGGCGATGTGCATAAATGAGTAGATATGTGAGTACCTGCGTGGGTGAGCTAGAATCAGTTGCCAGAGCTCATAAAAGTGGCATTTAATTGCATGGGAGTTTTCTAGCATCACTACCTGGTAAAAGAAACTAGTGAGAAAGGATATCAACTGCTCTTTAGACAGGAAGTCCCATTGCATGACTATGTCAGACAAATATGCCCATGGCACTGGATGCATCTTGATACATCTTAACACATATCACTCCAAAACCTGTTGTAAAAGAAAAATAGTAAAAATATAAGTTAGTTTTGATTTACAGAATTCGAGAAACATAATAGCATACACTGCTCATGCAATAACAATTTATCAAAATATAGTAAAGCATTTAATTTTCCCTTTTTACTGTTCTTAGCTTTCATACCTTTACACCATAAATGATGTATTATATGAAGCTTCTTCCTTGAACAGTGGGAAAAACAAAATTGTATGGATTGTAGAAAAAAAACATAACTCACAGTACATCACTGTAAATAAGTGACACTATGCATTGCACTCACTACAATTCATTAAATAGTTGTTTTGCCTACACCTACTGCAGTAGGTGTAGGCAAAACAACTGTTTAAAAACTGGTTAACGATGCCTGGTGGGCTAGTGGGGAGCATCATTGCTCTGCTGTTGGTCTGCCTTCTGTCCTTGTGCTTCTGCCTCTTTTTCCCCTCTGCCTTCCTTGCATTCTTTTTCCCTTTTTCTTCTTCTCCCCTTTTTACTTATTTTTTCACCCTCTTTGCACCATGCACCTGCACCTGCTCGACCCCCTTGCCCCTGCCCCCTTTCAGATCCTCATTTCCCGCTTCCCGCATTCCAGCTGTCCAGGCCTCCCCCTCACAGTACTTAATGGCAGTCACGCTCAGCGGGCGTGCTGCTGGCAAGCCTTTCTGTACCTGTCCGCACCTGAACCATTCCCATCACCACAGACCTTGGTTCTCAGACCTTCCACTGATACGATGGCAGCACCCCCTTCGCCCTCAACAGTAGACGCCACACTGCCTGCCTACTCGCATCTCTGAAAGACACCCAAGGACCTTTCTCTTGCCGCAACTGCAGCTGCACCCTCACCGACTTCCACACTCCAGATCCTCCCACTGCCCGGCTGACCCACAGCATCCTCCTCCTCAAGATGCGCTCCCTCCACAAACACAACACTGAAATCTGAGACCTCCTTGACTCTGTCTACCCCACCATTGCCTTCCTCATGGTAACCTGGACAAACCCTACCTCGGGCCTGAACATCACCACCGCCATCCCCGACAGCTTTAAGATCACCTGCAAGGACCACACCAACCAACCAGTAGGAGGCATCACCATCATCCACAAGAACTCCCTCCACCTGACCACCCACTCGGACAACCCAGAGACAACCATGGAACATCTCCACTTCCAGGTCCAGACCAACCCCAACACGACACTCGTCTACAGACTGCATGGCCCGCCCTTCAAAGACACCATCATCAACTTCACCACACACTCTTGCATCTACTGACGACATCCTACTCGGTGACCTCAACTTCCACCTGGATAACCCCAATGATCAGAACACCGCATCCCTTCTGAAGAACATCACCAACATCGGACTCAAGCAGCTGATCACCTCTCCAACCCATGCAGTGGGACACGAGCTCAACCCCATCTTCTCCACCAGTGAAAACATCACCTACAGCCACATCTTTGAACTCCTCTGGACCGACCACCACTGTGTTCATTATGCCTTCACCAAACCACAGCACCTACTGCCTCCTCAACATAACTGGAACAAAGTCATGAAGAACAGTTCAGCGCCACCCTCAACACAACCACACTGCTGACATTCACAGATGCCAATTCCACAGCACACTACCTCCACCAATGGATCTCCAACTGCTCAGATGCACTAGCATCCCTCAACTAAGCACCCAGCATGCTACACTCTAAAAAAGCCCGTTGGTTCACGGCTACCCTCCACGAGTCCAGGCGCACCTGTAGATGGCTCGAGAAGAGATGGAGGAACAACAAGACCGCGGAAGCCCACGAAGACTTCAAAGCTGCCATCACTGTACTCCACCTTCTCCTCAAAACTACAAAGAAAATGGCAATCCAAGACAGAATTAAACGCCAATGCATACAACAGCAGAGCACTCTTTGCCATTGTCAAGGAGTTTGCCAAACCCAACTGCGAGACCACAGAAGTCCCACCCTCCCAAAACTTCTGCAACAAACTCAGCACCTACTTCTACCACAAAATCAAGCAGATCTATAGCAGCTTCGACACCCAAGACCCACCCATCACTCCCACCACCACCACACCAAATAACAACACCCCCCAACAGATCCTACTCAACTGGACCCCGCTCACCACAGATGACACTCTCAAGACCATGAAGAACATTCACTCCGGAGCACCCTCCAACCCTTGCCCCCACCTCCATCACCCCTGAATTATGCCACACAATCAACTGCTCCATCGAGACCCCAACCTTCCCTGATGACTAGAAACACAAGATCAACCTCCTGCTAAAGACACCATCCGCCGACCTGACAGACCTCAAGAATTTCAGGCCCATCTCCCTGCTCCCCTTCCCATCCAAGGTCATCGAGAAGGCCATCAACGCCCACCTCTCCGAGTTCATTGAAGCCAACCACGTCCTGGATTCCTCTCAATACAGCTCCAATGCAAGCACAGCACCAAGAGCACCCTCCTCACTGCCACTGACGACTTCTGTTCCCTCCTTGACTGGGGAGAAACAGCAGCCCTCATCCTCCTGGACCTCTCAGTTGCCTTCAACACCATCTCTCACCACACCCTAAGCTTGAGAATCCACAATGCCGGCATCTGCAACAAAGCACTGGACTGTATCCGTTCCTTCCTCACCAGGAGAATACAGCAAGTCAGACTACCACTGTTCTGTTCCTCTCAGAACCCACAGAGATCGGCTGCAGAGTCTCCCAGTGCTCCTCCCTGAGCCCCACCATCTTCATTGTCTACATGGCTCCATTTGCATCCATAGTCAGGAAGCATGGATTCAACATTGTCTCCTATGCCTACGACACACAGCTGATCCCCTCCCTCACCAACGTGCCTACAATCACCAGAAACAGCTTCCACGATGGCATGAAGGTCGTTTCTACCTGGATGAGAGACAGCTGCCTCAAGCTCAACTCGAACAAGACTGAAGTCCTCGTCCTGGGGCCCAGCACCTCCCCCTGAGAAGACTCCTGGTGGGATACTGCATTAGGAAACCCCTCACTCCCATGGACCACATACGAAACCTCAGCATCATATCGACTCCTTACTCATGATGAACCTTCAGATCAATGCCGTCTCGCTATCATGCTTCCATTCTCTTCGCCTACTTTAAAATACATTCAAATGGATCCCCTCTGAGGCCAGAAAGACAGTCACCCACGCACTCATCAGCAGCAGACTCAACTACGGCAACGCACTTTATGTAGACGTCACCCAGAAACTCCTCAGGAAACTACAGAATGTTCAGAACACTGCAGCCAGAATGGTCCTCAAAATCTCCCACTGCAGCCACATCTCCAAACACCTGCGAGAACTCCACTGGCTCCCAGTCAACAAAAGAGCCACTTTCAAGCTCCTCACACACACCTACAAAGTACTCCACGTTGCAGGATCAACATATCTGAACAACCGCCTCCCCATCCACGTACCCACCAGACACCTCCGCCGAACTGACCCTTGCCACCATCCATCGGATCTGCAAGACCAGAACCAGAGAAAGATCCTTCTCCTACCTTGCTGCCAAAACCTGGAAACCATGCATCTTCACCTCAGACTTTCCCCATTGCTGACCCAATTCAGGAAGGACCTCAAGACTTGGCTCTTTGACTGAACCACCACACCCATCAAGACCTGCAGCCGCCCCCATTGCCTTGAGACCCTCACGGGTGAGTAGTCACGCTCAACAAACAATGATTGATTGACAGTAATACATCATTAAGGATAATGGGGCGACCCGGTGTCCCTCAGAACCTGGGTATTGGTAATATAGAAAAACAATTGGTTCTGTTGGGCAATACAATTGCTGTGTTAGCTGTATTAAATACAAGAAAAATGGTTTTTCACATTTCCCTTTTCACAGTAAATTAAAAAATAGTTGTAGTTTAAGAACACACCAAAAACAAGTCGAGTTGATTTACTCTTATATTTTTCATAAAGTATTGAATATTAAATGGCTGTCACAAAATACAAGTAAATTGCGAAAAGACAAGGGTGACTATTGTGAAAAGGTGACATGTGGTGACTGGTGAAGTGAACAGTACACTATATACAAAACATACATATGTGACATAAATAAAAGAATTTAGAATTATTGTCCTGTCTCCTTATTCAATACATGTAATGCAAGACCCAATACTGATTGATTGTTGGTCAAGAAAACTGTATAGACATGTGTGATGGGAAAGTGTCGACGTTTCGACCCTGGACACGGCCCTGAATGGTAAGCGTCACTGCGGGTCTTCCTCAGGACTATAAAAACAGGGGTGGACAGCCACAAAGACAGGAGCTTCAATCAATGAAAATGCGCGAAACAGCGACTTATTGAAAGATCAAAAGGTCAGGACGTGTTGGGGATCCAAAAGTGGTCTCCAAAATGTGAATCCAATTCAATCGCAGTGCATCAGTTGTCGATTTCTTCCTGCGTTGCAATTCTCCACCATCCGGTTGGAGTCTTAATCGTGGGCGATCCCACAGCAACACAAGACATCCACCAGCCGGTTGGAGTCCTGTGTTAAAGCCTTTTCTTTATGCAGCCAAGAAATTAAGTCGACTTTGTAAATGAATTCCTTTCCGGACAGATTTTGCAGATTAATCCCTGGCTTCATTACATGGTTAACAGCATATGAAAGTCCAGACAAGACACACTCAAACAGAAGATGGAACAAGTAGAGAATACACTGTCGAAATCTTGGATCCTCTGAGTATAATCTGGTTGACAAGTATTCAGCTACTGGTATCTATACAAGGCAGCCATCAAAGAGAACACCTTCTCCAATAGGAAATAGTTGTGGAAATCAGTAAGCTTCTAAACATTTCTCCCACACACTCATTGGAACTCCTTCTGCTTGCTTAATTTGAAAGAAATTAATAGCATCACTGATGACTTCTTTAGAATTCAGAGGATAGACGCTGTAGTGTTCGTAAATCTCTTCTGATCTGGATTGACCCCATTTTTCAACTTATCCACTTGATGGTAATGTTTCATCCTCTACATATGTCACATCTCGAACAACAGCAACAATTTTATAATAAACATTATTTTGTGCTAGGCAAAGTGTCGCTTTTGTTAACTTTATTAACATCCACTAACTCTTGCAAAATTTGTTATTGTTCATAGGCATACCTTACTAGAATGACAAATGGTTCATGATCGTCTCTGTGACATCAATAGTTTCAATATTTGTTTAAAATCTAAAGGTAAGTAGACAACTCTTCCTTTAAGGCCTTTCTGAAGGTCAGGTGATGGCAGCTTCCCGTTTCGTTGCGCACGCTGCATCGCATTTGGCGATACAGCGCGCGCAACGAAATTTGTTTTATTTATTTATATGTTTACTTACCTCTACTCGTCCATAATCCGTAGTTTACTACACCCCACCCTGCCCCTCCCCCGCCCCACGTCAGCACCCGGCAGCACTCCCATCACGGGCCGCTACTGATATTGGATATGTAAGTAAGTATGTTGGTATATCACTGGCTCTCTTAGTTACTCCATGGATATCTAAATGTGTATGTAACTGGCTGCCTGGACTGTCTGCTGGCAGTATCAGTGAGTTTTTGGGTAAATAACTGTGTGTGCAACTGCCTGCAATACTGCTGAATACAGAAGGGCTGTATATGTGTGTGTGTGTGTGTGTGAATATGTAAGTGCCTCTGTTACTGTGTGACTGAGTTTATATAGTGGCTCTATTCTTTTTCACACAGGTATGTGAGTTGTAGTATGGGTAGTAGAGTGGATCTTTATCTGGACATACAGGTCTGCAAGTGCGCACTTAGTTCAATCAGACTTGAAACAACATGTCTTATCTTTTAAGCTGATAGCTCCCTGCTGTATGGTCTACATCCAGCCTATCTCAGGAGTGACTTATATGAAATAGAAGGTGAGTTTAAGGCTTAGCAACATCTTTTGAATGTCAACTCAGACTTGCTATGAAACTGCATACACACGCTCTACTGTATCAGGCCTGAGATATGTTTAAAGGCCAAGTTGTCTGGATGGATGACTTGTAAATGATCGTTCTTCAGTACATACCTAAATGAGTGTCTGTGACCGTTTGGGTGTGTTATTAGATATGTAAGTAAGTATGTTGGTATATATCTGGCTCTATTAGTCACTGTATGTATCTCTATATGCTACATGGATTGCTTGCTGGCTGTGTGTGAGAGTTGTGGTGTATTTACCTATGTGTGCAACTGACTGCATTACTGCTGAATACACAAGAGCTGTATGTGTATTTGAGTGAAAGTTTTAGTGCCTCTGTCATCTGTATGCCTGGGAGTAAATGTTTAAAAGTCTCTGTCACTGTGTGACTGGGTGTATTAGTGGCTCTATCCTTGTACACATAGGAATGTGAATGAAAGTATGGGTAGGAGAGTGGATATATAACTGTACATACTGGTCTGCAGTGTGGAAGTAACTCAGTGAGACTTGAAACAGCATGTCTTATCTTTTAAGCTGATGTCTGTCTGCCCTACAGCCTACATAAAGCCTATCTAGGAAGTTACTAATAATTAGTAGAAGATGAGTTTAAGGCTTAGTAACATGTTCTGAATGTCAACTACGTCTAGCAGGGAAATTGCATATGCACGCTCTACAGTAGCAGGCTGAGATAAGTTTAAAGATGGATGAATTGTTAGTATCAGCTCTTCAGTAGATACCTAAATGAGTGTCTCAGTGACTATGTGGGTGTGTTATTGGATATGTAGATAAGTATGTTGGTATTTCTCTAGCTCTCTCTGTTACTCTATGGATCTCTGAATGTGTATGCAACAGGGTGCATGGATTGCTTACTGGCTGTGGGAGTGAGTTTTGGGATATTGAATTGTGTGTGCAACTGCCTCTATTACTGCTGAATGCATAAGATCTGTATGTGTGTGAGTGAATGTTTAAGTGCCTCTATCACTGTGTGACCGTGTATATTAGTGGCTCTATCATTTTACACATAGGTATGTAAGATGTAGTATAGTAGTAGAGTGGATCTATAACTGAACATATGGGTCTGCAAGTGGGCACATAACTTAATCAGACTTGAAATAACATTTCCTATGTATTAGGCTGATAGCTCCTTGTTCTATTTCCTACCTTCAGACAATCTCAGGAGTGACTAATATGTAGTGGAAGAGGAGTTTAAAGCTTAACACCATGTTTTGAATGTCAACTTTGCCTAGTAGGACAACTGCATTTACACGCTCTACTGTGGAAGGCCTGAAATTTGTTTAAAGGCCTAGTTGTCTGGATGGAAGACTTGCTAGTGTCAGTTATTCAGTACATATCTAAATGAGTGTCTAGTGTCTATGTGGGTGTGTTATTAGATATGTAAGTAAGTATGTTGGTATAAGTCTGGCTCTCTTAGTTACTCTATGCATCTCTAAATGTGTTTGTACCGGGCTGCATGGATTGCTTACTGACTGTGTGAGTGAGTTTTGGGATATTAAACGGTGTGTGCAACTGATTGCAATACTGCAGAATATAGAAGAGCTGTAAGTGTATGTGTGTGAATGTTTAAGTGCCTCTGTCACTGTGTGACTGGGTGTATTAGTGGCTCAATTCTTTTTCACATAGGTATGTTAGTTGTAGTATAGGTAGGAGAGTGGATCTATACCTGGACATACAGGTCTGCAAGTACGCACGTAAGTCAATCAGACTCAATACTCAATGCAACAAATTTTGAATGTCAACTTTGTTTAGCGGGGAAACTGCATATACACACTCTAAACGGTTGAATGGTTGACTAGTTCCATAAGCACTTTACTTCATATATATTCAATTATGTTAAGCCCTTTTAATGTATGTTGCAACATATGTAACTAATATTCTACCTTTTTTTACATGTAACTGCCACTTACAAATATATATAAAATCAATGTCCCTATTATCCTATTTTTATCCTATTATTAGCATACCTGTAGATTCGGTTTGATGATCCTCAAATTTTAACACACATTCATTTCAAATTTCTCCTCTTGGAAAATGATAAGTGCCACTCGCTGTAACAAAAAACCAGTAATGACATTTATTCCCTCTCTTTTTCCTGTTTTACTGATGTATTTAGTCAAATCAAAATATTCCTTATTTTTTTCTGTTCTTATTCCAGATTTCATTGGTCATTTTTTTAACCCTTTGTTAGTCTTCTGATAAGAAGCCCAATTTAGTAGTGCCTATGGGTGGATTTGCGGCTCCATCACAACACCCAGCATGGCCCCCTGTTTAACTTTGTGACGAAGTTGCAAATCCATATGGGAGTCCGTTAAAGCTTTTACATGGATAGTGCTATCATTTCTCAACTACATTTCAGATCCTATGACAGTACTGAATTAGAAAATTGGTATTTGACAATTCATGGTTTCTCTAAACTAGTCTGCTTTGTAGTTTCAAAGAACAGCATATTTGGAACCCTTCCCCCACACTGCTTTACCTCAGCTACCATAGCAACTTCCCTTGGAACACTGTACTGTTCCAGTAAGTCAAATGTTCACAGCACTTTCTAGCAGGAGCATACCAGCTTCAAGTTCAACGGTAGCAGGTGCAGGTTGACTGTTTGAAAATGTAAGCATATCCACAATAGCATAACCTGTCATACATTTATCCAGAGTCAATCACACATCTGCGTACTTTACCTATTAAATCACTACCTCTTTATAGCTACTAAATTAATAACACCACCCAATCAAATATGTCCTTTTCTTAAACCAGGTCCACTCCTCCATTTTAACTACCTTTCATTCTACCAACTTTCACATTCAGCTGCAGCCTTCTCTTATGTGCCACTGCTCCTTCCTTAGGAATGTTTAAAATATGGATTGTGGGTCATAGCTATGTTTTTTGGACCAGAGAGTGTGCTGGAAAGAGTGACATTGACAGGGACTTCGGTTTGCCTAATGTGAACATTACTTGGATTGGCCAGAGAGGGTTAAAGTGTTAACAATTGCTGCCTGTGTTTGAGAGCTAAGCAGATTGCCAACATCCAGACCTCTTAATTGAGCACTGTGGCTGCAATGACCTATGCACTCTTACTGGGGTGAGATTGGAAATTGCAATGAAGGAGACCTTTGGCCAATTAATCAATGGCACTTTTCCCTCGCAATGCCTTGGTGTACTCAAACATTTGTCAAAGGCAGACAGGAAATGGTTAGACAAATTCTTTCCACAAATATACAAAACCAGGAAACATGTTAATAAAACAGTTTCAGCATTCCTTAGTAACCACAATATGGGCTTTATCTACAACAACAACTTGCGCTTTGACATGGAGAATATACATAGAAGTGATGGAGTACATTCCTCTGACAAAGGCAACAGGATATTCGTTACCAACATGAAAGACTCCTTCCTGTTTTATGTGTAGTTATCATCAACACAAAATAAACCCAAAGCTCTTCTAAGAGCCACTCCATTATCAAACACGAAATAATTTTTATTTTAAATCCTTTTTTCCCCTAAAAAATTTGGGGTTGTGATTGTGTCACGGATCTGCAAAGCAAAAGCACAAATTCAATGCACAACAGCACATTTAAGATTTAGAACACTCAGTTGGACTCTAGGCACATAACAATGGCTCTGTGAGTAGTTTTGTGAGTGTCTAAGTGTGTGTGTTAGTGAGTGGATAAGTCTCTTAGTGGGTCTGTGAGTACATGCATCACTTTCTGATCGGGTGTGTGTGTAGGTGCATGAGTGTCTCAGTGGTTCTGAACGTGGGTGTATCAGTGTCTGAGTGGGTATCAGAATGGGTGCATAAATATCTGAGTGAGTATGGAACTGAGTGTATAAGGGTATGAGCGGGTCTGTGGCTGGGTGTATGAGTGTCTCAGTGAGTCTGTGAGTGGATGTATCAGTGATTGAGTGGATCTGCATATGGGTGTATGTGAATGGGTGTGTGGGTGTTTGAATGGGTCTATGAGTAGGCATGTAATTGTCTGTGTGGGTCTGTGAGTGGGTGCATGAGTGTCTTAGTGGGTCTGTGAGTGGGTGTGTGTGGGTCTTTGTGGGTCTGTGAATGAGTGTATGAGTGACTTAGTGGGCCTGTGAGTCGGGCATACGTGTCTGAGTGGATCTGTGAGTGGGTGCATAAGCTTATGGGTGAGTGAGTGTCTGAGTGGGTACGTGAGTCTTTGAGTGGGTCTGTCAGTTGGTGCATAAGTGGATGCATAAGCTCCTGAGTGGGTGAGTAACTGGGTGCCTGACTGTCTGAGGGGTCTGTGAGTGGATGCATGAGTCTCTGAGTATATCTGTGAGTGGGTGCATGAGTCTCTGGGACTGTGAGTGGATACATCAGACTCTGAGTGGGTGAGTGAGTTGGTGCCTAAGTGTGTCTCAATGGGTCTGTGAGTGAGTGGATGATTCTAGGAGGCGGGCTCTTTATATGGTGTACTAAAACAAAGTACACTGTGCAGAGAGTCCAGCGGGTCTCAGGCTTATCAGTGGGTAGTGCTAATCATTTGTTGTTTGTTGAGGAAAAAAATTAGACAGACGCTCAAGAATAAATCCAAGACCAATTTGCAAAAATAACACTGATTTTTATATATTTTTCAGACCAAAAACTTCGTTCACAGGTAAGTACTTTTTCAGTAATGATTTTTCAAAGTTCACAAAATAGCTCACTATTTTGCCCAATTATGCACCTTGAAAGTCTATACAGAAAAACACATAAATGTATATAAATTCATACAGTCAGTTCCAGGGGTTCACCGTCATGGATTGGAGTAGCTGCAGGCTAAGGTCCAATGTTCTACTAGCGGATCTTCTGGAGTGTCCCGGGTTCGGCCGAGAGCAGGGTGCTGAGGTCAATAATAGCTCGGGCCACCTAAAAAGAGGCTGCACAGCAGGACTTACATTTAAGTTCGAGGATCCACAAATGAGGGATTGGGTCGCAAGGGCCTCAGGACTATGGTAGCACAGCTAGTTCATCGGTACCCAGGCCAGGCAGGCTGGGTGCATGGTAGATAGGTAAGCCAGGCTCGGTGCCTCACAGCAGTCTTCACGGTCAGGGGCATGCAGCATGCAGAGATGATTTCCAGTCAACTGGGCCACTCAAAAAGTGGGTTTCAGCATCCCTCAATAGGTGCCTGCTTCCTGGGCCTATGAAGTCCAGATTGGACTCTTAGTCTCAGTGTCAGTTGCAGGTGGTCCAGTACCACAGGGGATTATGCGACAGAACAGCTCCGGAAGGTCCTGGTGTCCTCTCACTTGGTGGGGGGACAGATCTGACCCTCTGGAGCTAGTGTACTACTTCTGGTTCAGATGCTGCATCAACAACACCAGGCAGTGGCAAGTCATTAAGTCAGACTCTGCAGGTTCGGTGCTTGCAGACTGCAGGGGAGTAGCTCCTCTACTTCAAGGGAGTTCTCTGGCAAGTCGTGAAGGGCTGGAGGTGCTCTGGGGTTCTTGGAGGCAATGGTTGAGTCCTTGGGGCAGCAGGCAGGGTTTTGTGCCAGATGTCTGCAGCAGATATTCCGTTCTTGGATCAGCAGCTCTTCTTTGTCTTTTTTCTTCTTAGGTCCATCAAATCCAATCTTCAGGGTCCAGGGCTGTCACCTAAATATTGCAATTATGGGTGTTACCGGGGGTGACAGGTAGTAGCCAATGGGATACCTAGCTTTAGAGTGTCTAGACCCTCTATGTGACCACTTCCTTTGGGGAGTCGGCACAAACCTGACCCTAATTGGCTAATTCCCTCCAAGACAAGTTAGAGGAAACTGAAAACCTATGGGGTGGTGCTGGCTGAATGTGGGCCCACTTCCTAATCTAGCTAACTGTCCTGCCTGTCCTCCTGCCAAAAGTGGAGCAGGATGGGAGGTTGGCATCCTTTACTATCTGGAGATTGCTGGGTTCATTTTCGGAGGCAGCATCGCCTTTGAAACGTCCCACCTTGGAATGCAATTCAAGCCTGGAAGAGGTGCTATGCACCTTCGCCCAGAGTAGGCATTGTTTTCGGCCTCTGGGAGTACAGGCTCTCACCCCATGAGGCCAGAAACATATCTGGTGGTGGCAGGCTCGCTGAGACTAGTCAGAAAACACACTAGTGTTTCATAAGTTTTATGGGGACCCTCTAAGTCAGGGATCTTCAAACTGGGGTCCTCAAGTGATCTCAGGAGGGGTGTCAGGCTCTGACCAAAGATCAGCATTATGCTGATAACACTGCTTTGTTTTCAACATAAAAAAATGAGCAGCAGTAAGCAGCTCTGTAATGGGTCATATTGTCAATTGGTCCATAGGGACATTGTCGTTTTTCACTAACTTAGCATGAGCACGTTGCAGCTTGCCTGCTGCTTAGCACACGTTACTACGCATTTTTTTTTGCAATAATTTCAAAGACTGCTTTCACATGTGAACTCATCGCTGTGTCTGCTCTCTGCATGTTCCTGGGATTTTGACTGAACATTATGTGCAAGGTCGAACAACAATGCCCCTTGTTATTTTGTTCTGGCCAGTCCTTAGCCCTTAGACAAAACATACTGATGCAGCTGTTGTTTGGACAGCATACTTGGGTTTTTAGTGGGGGGCACGAATAGATGAGACACACTTGGAGAGGGACCTTTCCAGGGAGAAGAGCACCTATGATGTAGATCTACCCTCTAAAGGCTAAGGTATGTGGTCTGCTGACAAAGCCCAGAGATCTTCTATTATATAATAATACTTCTTAGCAAGGGGAGGAAGGTTAGGCACGATAGTCCTTTCACTAGTGTCCTTCTATGATGACCTCTCCTTTCATGATTTATGGACTGACTGCTATGCTGGCAATATTTGTACTATGCATTTTCCTGCTTGTTGTGGCACATATACTGCATGTTAGGGCACGTTAGTTAAAATAAATATTTTAAACTATTTTGTGTCTTACTCAGATCTTATTGTGGACAAGTACAAGAGAGTGAGCGAAAGGGTGTGTCTTGTTACCGCAATTCCTGAGAGATTTGGGAGAGTTTTGTTCTGGGGTGTCTAATCATTTGCTTCTCTGTGAGTGAGTAGGAGAGCAAGTGAGATGCTATACCTAGTCGGTCCTGGATTCGTGGATACTAAGGTGGCAGGAAGACCCAGGGCCAGATGTACGAACTGCCAAATAGCGACTCACAAATTGCGTCGCTTTTACGACTCGCAATTTGCGACTCGCAATATGCGACTCGCTATTTGGCATGTACAACAGTGTCTTTGACACTGTTTGCGATTTCCAATGGGGTCGCAAAATGCGAGGCTCATGAATATTAATGAGCCACTCACATTTTGCGACCCCATTTGGAATGTCTGGCCCTCCCAGGGATGGTGGCCTGCTGGGCTCAGCAGACCACCATGTCAGTGACTGCTTTTAAATAAAGCAGCTTTTTTTAAAAATGCAGCCCGTTTTCCTTAAAGAAAAACGGGATGCATTATTAAAAAAAACATGAAACTTTTTTGTTTCATTTTTTAAGGGCAGGCAGTGGTCCCTGGGACCACTGCCTGCCCTTAAAAAATAATTTTGCATGCATTTGCAAAGGGAAGGGTCCCCTGGGGACCCCTTCCCATTTGTGAATGTATTACCACCTACTTGAAGTAGGTGGACATTTGCAAGTGTTTTGCAACCGCAATTGCGGTCACAAAACATTAGTACATGGCTATGGAGTCGCTATTTGGAAGGGAACTCCCCTTCCAAATACCGAGTCGCAAAACAGTATTTTGCGAGTCGCAACGTATTTGCGACTTGCAAAATACTGTTTGTACATGGGCCCATGGTTTTTAGCGTGCGCAAAAGGGTCTAAGACCCTTCTGCACACACTGAAAACCGTTGTACATCTGGCCCTCAGTCCCTACACCAAGGTCCCATTTCCTGCGCATAGTTCTATATTTGTGCAGATCCCCTGCAACAATATCTATCATCTTATATCCTGACTCGGGGAAGGTGTCAAAAGAGAAGGGACACCAAATATTCTTTGAAACCCCCACCCCCATTTCCAATAATCACACTTTGGATATGTATATACATTAGTAAGGCCTGTCTGAACAGAGTAGTATGTTTGGCAGTCATCTATTTGATTGCATTTTTAAAACAGTAGCAGAACTTAACCTCAATGTTTAAATACATCTAGACATTTTCAAACATTGCCAGTTTGATAGAATAATTGTGAAAACGTTTGAGGTGGGGCAGTGATTTTTCTTTTCACTGGAGGGGTGCGTCATTAAAAAGTTTGAAGACCACTGGTCTAAGGTGTCCTTTGTGTGCATTTATTTATAAATCCAACACTGGCATCAGTGTGGATTTATTAAGACAAGATGTTTGGTGCCAAACATCCTTGGGTACAGTGAAGCCATCATGGTACTGGGGAACCCATAATGATGAGTGCCAGCCATGTACTCTAAATGGCTTCCCTGAGCACTTACAATATTCAAGAATGGACTAAGTTAGTGTAGGGTCATATGTACTCAGGCAGATATGACCTCACATGTGATATAATGCACCCTGCCTTAAGGCAGTGAGGCCAGCAGTTGGGGAGACTTACCTATACCTCATGCAGTGAGTGGGCATGGCACACAGGGATGTGCGCCATGTCAACTTTTCAGTTTTCTCTGCACCAAGACACACAGCATGCAATGGCAGTTTGCATGGTCTTAGTGAGGGCTTACTAGGGTGGCACAATTTGTGCTGCAGCACAAGTGGACCCTCTTCAGTCCCAATGCCCTAGGTACCAGGGGTACCATTTACTAGGGACTTACAGGGGTGATTGAAGTTGTGCCAATCATGTTACAGTTTTAGGAAAGAGCTCCAGCACTGGGAACCTGGCCAGCAGAGACCCACTGCACTTTCATTCGAAATCACATCATGTTCCAGGCAAAAAGTGGGGCTCACCATGTCAAAAAGAGGCAGTTTCCTACAATGACACTCTGAGTGGCTCTGTGAGTGAGTGTGTGAGTCTCTCAGAGGGTCTGGGAGTGGGTGTGTGAGTTTCCGAGTGGGTCTTTGAATGGGTGGGTGAGTGTCTGAGTAGGACTGTGAGTGGGTGCATGAGTCTCAGATTGGGTGTTTGAGGGGGTGCTTTAGTGTCAGAGTGGGTCTGAGAGTGGGTGTGTGAGTGTCTGAATGGATCTGTGAGTAGATGCATGAGTCTCTTAGTGGGTCTGTGAGTGGGTGCATGAGTGTCTGAGTGGGTCTGGGAGTGGGTATGTGAGTCTCTGAGTTGGTCTGTGAGTGGATGCATGAGTCTCTGATTAGGTGTATGAGTGGGTGTGTGAGTGTCTGAGTGAGTCTGTGAGTAGATGCATGAGTCTCTCAGTGGGTTTGTGAGTGGGTACATAAAACCTTCTATGTGGATCTGTTAGTGGGTGTGTAAGTGTCTGAGTGGATCTGTGAGTGGGTGTGTGAGTCTCTATGTGGATCTGTGAGTGTGTGAGAGAGTCTCTGAGTGGATCTGTGAGTCTCTGAGTGAGTCTGTGATTAGGTGCTTGAGTCTCTGAGTGGGTCTGTGAGTGGGTGCATGGTTCTCTGAGTGTGTCTGTGAGTGGGTGCATAAGTCTCTAAGTGCATCTGCATGTGAGTCTACGAATGCATCTGTGAGTGGGTACATGAGTCTATGCGTGCATCTGTGAGTGGGTGCATGAGTCTCTGAGTGTGTCTGTGAGTGGTGCATGAGTGTCGGGGTGAATCTTTGAGTGGGTGTATGACTCTATGAGTGCGTCCGAAAATGGGTAAGTGAGTCTCTGAGTGGGTCTATGAGTGGGTCTGTGAATGGGTGTGTGAGTGTCTGTTTGGGTGTATGAGGGGGTGCATGAGAGTCTGAGTGGGTCTGTGAGTGGGTTTGTGAGTGTCTGAGTGGGTTTGTGAGCAAATGCATAAGTCTCTCAGTGGGTCCATGAGTAGATGAGTGAGTCAGTGGGTTTGTGAATCAGTGGGTGAGTGTCTGAATGGGTCTGTGAATGGGTGTGTGAGTCTCTGATTGCATGTATGTGTGGGTGCTTGAGTCTCTGAGTGAGTCTGTGAGTGGGTGTGTGAGTCTCTGAGTGGGTGCATGACTCTGAGTGGGTCTGTGATTGGGTGCGTGAGTCTAAGTATATCTGTGAGTGGGTGTGTGAGTTCATGAGTGTGTCTGTGAGTAGGTACATGAGTCTCTGAGTGTGTCTGTGAGTGGATGCATGAGTCTCTGAGTGTGTCTGTGAGTGAGCGCATGAGTATCTAAGTGCATCTGTGAATGGGTACCTGAGTATGTGAGTGGATCTCTGAGTAGATGCATGAATCTCTCTGTTGGTCTATGAGTGGGTACAAAAGTCTCTGAGTGGGTCTGTGAGTGGCTGTAGGAGTCTCTGAGTGGGTCTGTGAGTGGGTGCATAAGTGCATCAGTGGGTCTATGAGTGGGTGCACGAGTTTGTGAGTAGGTCTGTGAGTGGGTGCATTACTCTATGAGTGGGTCTGTGAGTGGGTGCATCATTGTCAGAGTGGGTCTGTGAATGTTTTTTTACCTTTTTGCAGATATTCGTGAATTCACTGCAGCATTAAATGGGGCCACGCTGGCATTCATGATAAACTCATGAATGTCATGCATGAAAAAGAAAACCTTTTTAGCAGCATATTGTACACATGTGGACTCCTTGAAAGATCATTATATTTTTCCCATGGAATCAAGACACATCCAACCTAACCCTTTATGCCAATTTCTGCCAATTGATTTGAGCCCCGGGGACTGTCTGAATAAACTAAAATGATGGCTGCATCTCTCTGCTCAGGTTGTGGTCAGCCAATCACGGCATTCCTTTGGGCATGTACATTTGTGAATCGTCATGAATTCGCAGCAAATGAGTTGCGGTCATTGATAAACAATTTACACCAAATAACAAAAAGCGCAATCTGTGATCGAAAAGCTAGCATTCTGCCAAATTTGGTGTAATTCTGTCCAGCGGTTCGGGCTGCAGGAATGTCTAAAGAGTCTATGGTAATTCACTTAGGAAGCAGACTTTTTTGACCCCCCATTTTTTTCGGCGCACACTTGACAGATCACCCCAAAACTTTTCATGCTCAAAAAGAATCATCAACACACTTTTTTCAAAAAGTTTGTGAAGATCCCTCAAAGAGTGCCAAAGATATAGGCAAGTGATAAAACGCTTTTCCTTTGGAAAAATGGTCCTAACTATAACTACCACTGGTGACTGGATATACAGATATATAAACATATATACATATAGACATATATATATATATATACACAAACGGAAACTTCTCACAATGGATCCTGTAAGAAAGATGAACCGCTCCGGTTTTGTGTGATTATTGACAAGATTTAATGGCACAAAAAAAAAAGAGGCGTTTCGTCTTCCTCGTGAAGTCTTGGTCACATGACCAGGTGCAAAGTTCATTCAGTGTTATAGTGAACCGTGATGCACTACGCAGCGTGCAAAGAAACATAGACAACAGACTGTATGGATCCACATTGTGATTAAAGTGAAAACATAAATTAAAAAATAGATAAATAAAGCATTTGCCAATTAATACCAACTGTCTTAATGTGCATTCATTTTAATATGGCTTTGTAAACAACAGTTTCAGTGAAACTAAACATAGAATATTAAACCGGCATATCCTATATTGGCATGCATTCATGATGTGCTTATTTATTCAAATCAGAGAGGCGCCTAATTTCCAAAGGCTACTCCGTCCAATGTGACCCACAAGAAGGCAAACCCAAGGTTTCAAGTGGAGGCCCACAATTACAAAAGGCTTAATGGGTATATTACCCTAAGTTACTGAATTGATCATAGAGGGGAGGTGATACCCAACGTTATTTTCTGCACTTGGCGGTCGATATTGTGATTTACCCGAGATCTCACGGGCAGATTAAGACAAGAATATATTGTGCGCGGCAAATGCTACCTGATATCACTCGGTATCTGTCCAAAAAGAGGAGAAGAGGTACGTGAAGTAAACGTCCCTCTACCCTTCGTGCTCTTAGCTGTAACAGGGTGGCTTGTCTCTGTGATGTGCTGCTACCCGGGTTTCTGTTAAGGAAAACATTATAAAAGACATTGTTAGTGTTAGGACTATAGTGGTTATTTGTCAAAAATCTGTTGGCTCTGGTGCCAACCTGGAAAACCTCCTGAAATCTCTCTCATTCGTTGTAATTGGGCTGCAGATCAAATGTGGTGCCTCCAGAATCTGTTTTCATCACATTTCAATTAAGACAACAAAACAATACAAAATGCACATGACAGAAAATACTTTGTCAATAAAGTATCGTATAGTTCAAAACCATTGAAGGGGATTGAAAACAATTAAAATATAAAAGATATAGACAGTGAGCAAGGCAATATCCAGTGAAGTCACCGTACAAACAATAATTTAATACCAATGAAGGTTAAAATTATGACAAGAACAACTCCTGAACTTAATGGAGTTGGGCCAGGGGGGTTTCGCCATAGGGTTGTTCACAAATGTGAGTGCAACTCCTCATCATTATTTAACCCATTTGGAAACTAACTGCCTGCTTGCAAAATGAAACGAGATTCGAGTCTACGTAGTGCTTGGACACAGTTACCTCCTCTAGGGTTTTTCGGTACTGTGTCAAG
Organism: Calotriton arnoldi; assembly: GCA_963921515.1. NCBI lineage: Eukaryota > Metazoa > Chordata > Amphibia > Caudata > Salamandridae > Calotriton > Calotriton arnoldi. Next base: position 927,585 of record CAWUFW010005945.1, read on the forward strand.
CCCGAATAATCTACCCAGTGTCCAGTCACTGTTGTGGACTTAATGGAAGTGTTTTGCTGAACTGTAACTGAAATTGTGGTTAGTGATTGCCCTCCAATGCTCTAAAATACGCTTTTTCACTGGAAACTTGGTAGATCCAATGTATCACTTGTCACACGGACAAGTGATTACATAGACAACAAACTCAGTCCCACATGAGATTGATCTCCGAATTTTCCATTGTGTTTTAGCTGTTTTGAGTGTCACTATGCTGATGTTCTCACTGTGGCTACAGGCCTTACACTTCTTACATTTGCTGAAGCCTCCACCTTGTTTTAACCAGTTAGTTTTGTGTTGTTTCAAATGGCTATTGACTAGGAGATCCTTCAGAGATAGGTTCTTTCTGTATGCAATGGAGGGTGCTCCACCCAGTTTTACCTTTACCAGGGTATCCTGTGTTAGGATATCCCATCGTCTTTTTAGGATAAGTTTAAAGTCTCTAGCATGTGTATTAAAAGTAGTGAGGAATCTCACTGGGTTAGTGTTATTGTTGTTACCTGTATTAGGTTTGGGTGGTTTGAACAGAGTCTCATCTCTCTTGGTGCTATCTGCCTTGATGACTCCCTTACGTAACATCTTAGTGGAGTATCCTCTCTCTCTGAACCTGTTCACCATGTCTTTCTTGGTTCTTTCATAGGCGACATCCGAGCTGCAGTTACGCTTTGCTCGGAGAAATTCTCCATAGGGGATACTCCATCTGAAATTAGGAGGATGGCAACTGGCTGCGTGTAGGATGGAGTTCCCCGCAGTTTGCTTTCTATGGAGGTCTGTCGATAAACTGCCCTCATGTACTTTCAATGTGAGATCGAGAAAATCAATTGTGGTTTGACTGTGTTGCATTGTAATGCTCAGATTCAAATTATTGTTGTTCAACTTAGTCACAAATGTCATCAGATCACATTCTCTTCCCTCCCATACAAAGAAAATATAATCGATATACCTGAGCCACAAATTGACCATTCTGGTCCAGGGTTCCATTTCCTCACTCCATAGCACCTGCTTCTCCCACCAGCCCACTGTGAGGTTGGCGTAGCTGGTAGTGAAGCAGGTGCCCATGGAAGTGCCCTGTATCTGTTTGTACCAATTGCCATTAAACATGAACACGTTTTCTGTTAAACATATCTCAATCATTTGGAGGATCATCCTTGTATGCTCTAAAAATAGTACATTGCGTGTTTTAAGAAAATCCTGGCCGGCTCTGAGACCATCCGTGTGTCTAATACTGGTGTATAAACTCTCGACATCGAGACAGACCATCCAGCGATCTTTTCCCCAGTGTAAGTTTTGGATTTTCTGTAGGAAATTCTTCATGTCCCTTACATAGGAACTCAGGTCTTTGACATATGTAAACAAGAAATGATCTACATTGATAGAGGTGTTTTCTAGTAGGCTGTTCTTAGAGGAAACGATGGGGCGTCCGGGCGGGTTGGTACTGTTCTTATGAACTTTGGGTAAGAGATAGAACGTTGGTGTGGTGGGTGTTTCATTCTGTAGAAACTGCCGTTCGTCCCAATTCAAGAGTTGGTCGTCAGACCATTCCTTTAGAAGATCAAAGAATCTGAGTTGTAAGGTACAGAGATATGATCTGTCTACCCTTTCATAACATGTAGTATTGTTCAGTTGTCCATATGCCTCTTGGATATATTTGTCTCTGTCCATAACAACAATATTGCCACCCTTATCGGATTGTTTGATCACTATGTTTTCATCCTTCTGAAGTGTTGTAATGGCTTCCCATTGTCCCTTTGTCAAATTCTTCTTAGTGGGTGTTCTGTTTTTCAGTTTGAGTATGTCTAGAATCACAGCCTCATGAAACACATCTATGTTATCCTTGGGTGTTTGTGGTATGTACTTGGATGTGGGTCTAGAGGTGGTGTCACTAGCTACGCTAGTTTCAATCCCCAGTGTTCGTAGTAATACTTCATCATGTGTGTGGTCAAAGGGGTCAAAGGTGTTGTCTATTCTCATGTTCTGTGGTTGGTTGCTAAGATCGTGTAATAGTCTCAATGTTTGAATATCCTCAATGTTCAAGATTGATTGGGTGAGCAGATGACCTGCAACTGACCCTCTCACTGGATGTGTGTGATCTTTCTTGCTTTCAGAGTGTATTTTGAATAACTTTAGCTTATGCATGAATTTTTAAAGGTCAATTCTTGTCTGCGCATAATCAAGAAGTCTATCGGGGCAGAAGGACAGACCCAACTTAAGGATCTGTTTTATATATATATATATATATACGTGTAATATACTGAATAAAGTATTTTGAGTTTATATATATCCCGGGACCGCCACAAGAACGGACCACACCAGAGGCTGTTACCAACAGGTAGACTGTGACTTCACGGGGGAGATGGCTCATTGCAGCTTTCTCCACGGTCCGGTTTGTTTCGCAATTATGGCTTTGGACGTTGGGGACTCCAGGGAATGCTGAACACTGTTAATAATGGACTGCACCTGCCACTACATGGTCCCTTCTGTAATAGGCATTGTCGGCGCTTATTAACAGTTTTATTATTCCTGCTTACGGATTTACCAACACATTGCATGCTGGGGGCTGTAGTCTGACATTTGATCACAGCTACCCGGTGTTAAGCAGGAACAGCTGACCTCCCACTACTGGGAGTGCCGTATAAAGAGTACAGGAGGGAGAAGGTGCAGACTAGTGGTGCGTGGCATCTGAGGAAGGCAGGAGCAGCCGAAATGCATTATGCCAAGCCACAATTGATGAATAAAAGGTTCCCACTTGAAATCCCCGCTGTGTCCTTGTATTGCTTTTTACAGAGTGGTCTTTTTCGTCATGTTTTCGCGCCTGCCAGAGGCGCGCTACAAGGACCCGTCCATCCAAGAGTCCTGGGAGTTTTTTCTGGCACCGAATTTCACAGTAATCAATGGATTGATTATCCCGGGACCGCCACAAGAACGGACCACACCAGAGGCTGCTGCCAACAGGTAGACTGTGACTTCACGGAGGAGATGGCTCATTGCAGCTTTCTCCACGGCCCGGTTTGTTTCGCAATTATTACTTTGGACGTTGGGGACTCCAGGGAATGCTGAACACTGTTAATAATGGACTGCACCTGCCACTACATGGTCCCTTCTGTAATAGGCATTGTCGGCGCTTATTAACAGTTTTATTATTCCTGCTTACGGATTTACCAACACATTGCATGCTGGGGGCTGTAGTCTGACATTTGATCCCAGCTGCCCGGTGTTAAGCAGGAACAGCTGACCTCCCACTACTGGGAGTGCCGTATAAAGAGCACAGGAGGGAGAAGGTGCAGACTAGTGGTGCGTGGCATCTGAAGAAGGCAGGAGCAGCCGAAATGCATTATGCCAAGCCACAATTGGTGAATAAAGGGTTCCCACTTAAAATCCCCGCTGTGTCCTTGGATTGCTTTTTACAGAGTTGTCTTTTTCATCATATATATATATATATATATATATATATATATATATATATATATATATATATATAAACTCAAAATACTTTATTCAGTATATTGCAACCACAAAAGTAGAAGAAGAGTAGACATTTATACATATACAGTCCACAAAGTTAAGAGTAGAATAAAAACATCTGAAACATTTACAATCAGGTTCATCACGTTACATGTTCAGCATAGTCAAGGAACATATAAAAATGGAAGATAAGGGATCCACTATCTCAAACTTAGGCTAACAAGGATGGCCAAGCTAACAAATAGACGACAGTCATATGAAACCACACAACTTGTTAGGAAATAGGTAATAGGAATAAAAACCTTCTTTTAGAAATACAGTCCATGTAATCAATGAGCCAGTATAGATCTGCTATCTTAAAGTTAGACAAGAATCATTAAAAATGAAAAAAACACACACCACATCTCTTCCGATAATATTATAAATAAAGCCCCCACATTCAAAAGTACAATATATATATATATATATATAAATATATATATATATATATATATATATATATTATCTACTGGCGGTCGCCAGTAGATAGTTATAGTTACAACCTATTATCAATAGGAAATCCGCGACATTCTATCTGAAATAACTCTCTTGCCGGTTGACGTATCTTCGCAAAATTTTCAAACTTTGTGGGGCGCTCCGGTCCGCTCCTACCCTGAAAGTCTCGGGGGATTCGTCAAGCGGGGGCCGAGAAAAAGGGGGTCCCAAAACGCGTTTTCCCCATGCAATTTTCCATAGGAAACTTTAGACACGGCTACAGCCCGAACTGCTGAACGGAATTACACCAAATTTGGCAAAGAGGTAGTTCTTGGTTCAGAAAGAACCCTTTTGTTAAATGGTGTAAATCCGTTCAGTAGTTGCTGAGAAAATCAAAAGTAAAAGATAGTGATATCTATGGCCGAGTAGGGTCCGCGTACCCTCAGCGCACCCTGCGCTTACCGTCCCGATCACGAGCTGCATGTTAATTGGCTGTCAGCTGGCTGTCAACATTCCGATTCAGGAAATGTTGGCAGCCATTTTATCCTCGGTAGAACCGAGGGACAGAAACAAGTGCGCAAAGTGCACAAAGGGGGCAGGGTAGAAACACCCTGACCCCTAGGTTTGCTCAGGGGGTCCCACAAGGACCCCCTGGGCAAAAAATAAAACAAATTTTTAAATCGGCAGGATGCGCTCAGGGTGCGCGAATCCTGCCGAAAAAAAAATCAAAGCGCGGTCTCCCGCGCTTCGATGTTAATTGGCCCCGGGTGGGCCAAGTCCCGAGGGCATGCTGGGGGGTTAATTTTATGTGTGGGGGCCTCTAAGGGCCCCAAGCCCGAGGACCACCACCCCCGGGGCTTTATGTATAATGGTGCGGGAGGGCTCTGAGCCCTCCCGCAGCCCGAGGACCGCCACCTCCCCGGGGCTTCTTTTTTATTTTTGAAAAACCTGTGTGGTGGGGCTCCAGTCCCCACACGCCCGAGACCACCACCTCCCGGGGCACTAAGAAAAAATTACAATGGGGGTCCGTTTTGGACCCCCAAGCCCGAGGACCACCACCTCCCGGGGCTTTCAAAATGTAAGGAGAGGGGCCGCGCGGCCCCCTCCTGGAGCCTGTGGTGGCCCTGGGGACCGCCACCCCCAGGGCCGGCTCCTGCAGTGTCCCGGGGTGCCTACCCCGGGACACTGCTGTTTGCAATGACAGGACGGGAGCCTCACGGCTCACGTCCTGTCATTGCAAACTGCTTTGGATATTGGAAGAGAGAGCAGGAAACCTGCTCTCTCTTCCAATATCCAAAGCTGATTGCTTTTCCACATGGGGAGCAGCATGTTAGCTGCTCCCATGTGTAAAGCAATGCCGGCTCCCGTAGGACACGGGGAGCCGGCGGGACTGTGGGGGTTTGGGGACCCCCACAGTCCCCAGCGAGAGGCCAGGCCCGGGGGATGGGGTCCCCGGGGCCATAAGTGGCCACGGAGGGGGCCACGCAGCCCCCTCCCAAAGGAAAAAAAAAAGGAAAAAAAAAAACAAGTGCAAGGCCGGCCCCGGGGATGGGGTCCCCGGGGCCTTAAATGGCCTGAGGAGGGGGCCACGCAGCCCCCTCCAAATAGAAAAAAGAGGCCATGCCCGGGGGATGGGGTCCCCGGGGCCAATACAGGCCCAGGGAAGGGGGCCATGAGGCCCCCTTCCCGTTTTTTAATTTTAATTTTTAAAAAGGGGTAAGGCCATGGGGGATGGGGTCCCCAGGGCCTAAAAATAGGCAAAAGGAAGGGGGCCACACAGCCCCCTTCAGAGAAAAAAAAACAAAAACAAAAAACGATCGGGCCCGCAGGCCCCGCCCCTTCCTTCACCACTCTGCAAACGCGCCCCTGGCGCGTTTGCAGAAGGAGAACGAATTCCCCTTGAATACTGGGGGTCCCTGGGGTCCAACTAGCCCACCAGGAACCTCCAGTATGCGCCAGAGAGCTGCCTTGCAGAGAGGTGTACAGAGGCCACGCCCCTTTTTACACCTCTCTGCAACGCAGCTCTGTGGCGCTTTGGAGGTATATGGTGGGCTAGTTGGACTCCGGGGACCCTCAGGATTCAAGGGGACTTAATTCCCCAAGTTAAAACGCGCCACGGGGCGCGTTTGCACAGTGGTGAAGGGAGGGGCGGGGCTTCAGGTGACATGTGTGCAAACAGGCCCCGTGGCGCGTTTTAAGATGGGAAATTAAATCCCTTCAATCCTGAGGGTCCCTGAGGGCCAACTAGCCCAACAGGTACATCCAGAAAGCGCCACAGAGCTGCGTTGTAGAGAGGTGTAAAAGGGGTGTGGCCTCTCTACACGTCTCTGCAACGCAGCCCCTGGCGCATATTGGAGGTTCCTGGTGGGCTAGTTGGCCCCTAGGGACCCTCAGGATTCAAGGGGACTTAATCCCCAAACTTAAAACGCGCCACGGGGCGCCTTTGCACAGATGTCACCTCAGGCCCCGCCCCCACCCTGCACCATTGTGCAAATATTATTCTAAAATCATCCGAAATACGAATTCCTATTTACTCACCTGTTATAAGGAGAGACCTCAGTGCTGCATCTTTCAGCCCAGTACTGGTCCTGAAAAGTAATTTTAACCGTACTTACCAGTAACTTGAATTTCCTTCCATAGGCTAACATTGACTGGTTTCACTTGGAAATTCTTCTAAGTGTAGAGTTTTGGAACTTTAAAATATTCCTCTAAATTCAGCCGAAATACGAATTCCGATTTACTCACCTGTTATCAGGAGAGACCTCAGTGCTGCATCTTTCAGCCCAGTACTAATCCTGAAAAGTAATTATAACCGTACTTACCAGTAACTTGAATTTCCTTCCATAGGATATCATTGCCTGCTTTTTGCTGAAAAAGTTTCTAAGTGTTGATTTTTGAAACATACAAATATTCCTCTAAAATCAGCTGAAATCCGAATTCTGATTTACTCACCTGTTATCAGGAGAGACCTCAGTGCTGTATCTTTCAGCCCAGTACTGGTCCTGAAAAGTAATTTTAACCGTACTTACCAGTAACTTATCTTTTCTTCCATAGGAATCCATTGTCTGGTTTTCAGCAGAAAAGTTTCAAAGTGTCGATTTTCACAAACTACAAATAATCCTTAAAAATCGCCTGTATGACTTAAACGCATTTTTTCAACTGTTTACAGGAGATGCACCAGTGCTGGATCCAGGATCCAACACTGAGTAAGAAAAAGTAACGATAACAGTTTTTACCTGCTAAGTCAATTTCCTTCCATAGGATAACATTGGTGATTCTATGAGGAAAAGTTTCTAAGTGTCAACTTTTAAAATACAATAATATTCCTTAAAAATCACTACTGTAACCAAAACGCTTTTACTCAACTGTTTACAGGAGATGTCCCAGGACTGAATCTAGGATCCAGTCCTGTGGTTAGAAAAAGTAATCCATAAAGTAACTAATTGCATTTAACTAGAAATTCACATTGAGCTGAATGTTGCATTGTGTTTGAAAATGTGTTGCCCATTGCAACAACTGTAACTACTGTACTTAAAAGTCTATTGCCTATGTGCTAAGTATTTAAACTAAAGTAATTCATTCTGAGAAAGTATTTTTTGTAATGTAATGTATAATGTAATTACAATGTAATTTAAAAAATAAAATATGTAAAAGAAATTGTTTCTAAAAATGTAGTAAATCAGTATGAAAAAAATTAATATAAAAATTAAAACATTTAAAAAATGTCATTTAAAAAACCTTTGAAATTCACTGAAAAAACCGTAGGTTTCAGGCACGTTATAGTTACAAATTAGCATTTAAAAAACCTTTGAAATTCACTGAAAAAAACCATAGGTTTCAGACACGTTATAGTTAGAAATTAGCATTTAAAAAACCTTTGAAATTCACTGAAAAAACCATAGGTTTTAGGGACAGTTATAGTTACAAATTAGCATTTAAAAAACCTTTGAAATTCACTGATATGTTATAGTTACAAATTAGCATTTAAAAAACCTTTGAAATTCACTGAAAAAACCATAGGTTTTAGGGACAGTTATAGTTAGTTGGACATTTCACTCGTACAAAACCCGTGAAATTCCCCGTTATAGTTAGTTCAGCTAACTATAACTCGCGCCCCGCAATGCACTGCTGATGACGTCACATATTACATCACTCATGACATGGTCAGTGACATCACTGATGACATCACTGATGACATCTCAAATGACATCACTGATGACATCATCCACGTGATAATCTGATGCAGCTCCTCACACCCTAATATAACCTTTGATACATCCAATCTAAATTACAGACTGCCATTCGCAAAACTATAGACACTCCAACACCAATAACTACATACCCACTCACTGATTCTTAGGTCTACACACACACATCCACTCACTCACCCGTACAGTCAATCATACTTATGGTCACTCAGTACAGGACTATCATATGCACTCTTACTCCTATATAGACACTCAAACACCGCCACTCATTCATAGAGGTACTCACACCCCTAGTCAGTCATGCAAATAATTAAACACACTGCCATTTACTCACCTATACAGTTATACACACACCAGCTCACTTAATCATACAAATACTAGCACATTGTTACGCTCTTATACAATCACTGATACAAGCACACACTCATCCATACAGCCACTATCACAATCACTCACTCTCGCTTATAGCTATTTATATACTCCAACACACATATATACTGGCTTTCACATATGTAGTTACTCACACATGTACCACTGGGACATACATTCACTCACTAACACACTCTTACACACACTTACCCACCCATACAGTCTATCACAGATGCACTCTTGAAACCATCCACCCAGTGAATCACCCACTCACACATCTATGCACAGAGTCGCACACACCCCACCCACACAAACACTCAGGCACCCATACAGATACTCAGACAACCAATCAATAACTCATATAGACACTCATGTAGCTATTCACAAACCCATGCAGCCACTTACACAGCAACAGACAGACGGATACAGACATTCACCCAGTTTAGTCACTAACCCATGCATTCAGTAAGATACGTTAAATCACTCACTTATAGAGTCAGTCACGCACCTACTAAATCATCCATACAGACACTTACACACCCACTCATTCTTCAATACGTCTTTTCCTATATATATTAAAAATATTTAAACTTTACAGAAACACAGTCACTGGATGATGTCATCAGTGATGTCATTTGAGATGTCATCAGTGATGTCATCAGTGATGTCACTGACCATGTCATGCTAATTTGTAACTAAAACATATCTGAAACCTATGGTTTTTTCAGTGAATATATATATATATATATATATATATATATATATATATATATATATTCACTGAAAAAACCATAGGTTTCAGACACGTTATAGTTAGAAATTTGCATTTAAAAAACCTTTGAAATTCACAGAAAAAATCATAGGTTTTAGGGACAGTTATAGTTAGTTGGACATTGCACTCGTACAAAACCTGTGAAATTCCCCGTTATAGTTAGTTCAGCTAACTATAACTCGCGCCCGCAATGCACTGCTGATGACGTCACATATTACATCACTCATGACATGGTCAGTGACATCACTGATGACATCACTGATGACATCTCAAATGACATCACTGATGACATCATGCAGTGACTGTGTGTTTCTATAAAGTTTAAATATGTTTAATATATATGCCAAGGTGTATTGAATAATGAGTGGGTGTATAAGTGTCTGGATGGATGATTTAGTAGGTGCGTGACTGACTCTATAAGTGAGTGATTAAACGTATCTTACTAAATGCATGGGTTAGTGACTAAACTGTGTGAATGTCTTTATCCGTCTGTCTGTTGGTGTGTAAGTGGCTGCATGGGTTTGTAAATAGCTACATGAGTGTCTATGTGTTATTGATTGGTTGTCTGAGTATCTGTATGGGTGCCTGAGTGTTTGTGTGGATGGGGTGTGTGTGGCTGCACATAGATGTATCAGTGGGTGATTCACTGGGTGCATGGTTTCAAGAGTGCATCTGTGATGGACTGTATGGGTGGGTGAGTGTGTGTATGGGTGTGTTAGTGAGTGAATGTATATCTCAGTGGTACATGTGTGAGTAACTACATATGTGAAAGGCAGTATATATGTGTGTTGGAGTATATAAATAGCTATAAGCGAGAGTGTGTGATTGTGAGATTATTAAGTGGGTATGTAGTTATTGGTGTTGGAGGAATGACTACTGGCCACAACCACAGAATTGGGATTGATTTGGTGAGGTTCGCTACCTTGCCGCAACTCCTCGTGCAAGCAGACTTGGGCATAAGCAACTGTTATTGGATGGGATAAATATATATATATATATATATATATATATATATTATCTACTGGCGGTCGCCAGTAGATAGTTATAGTTAGGACCTATTATCCATAGGAAATCCGCGACATTCCATTTGCAATAACGTTGGCGCCGGTTGACGAATCTTCGCGAAAGCTTCCAACTTGTTGGGGCGCTCCGGTCCGCTCCTACCCTGAAAGTCTCGGGGTGATACGTCAAGCGGGGGCTGAGAAAAAGGGGGTCCCAAAACGCGTTTTCCCCATTCATTTTTCCATAGGAACCTTTAGTCGCAGCTACAGCCCGAACTGCTGAACGGAATTACCCCAAATTTGGCAAAGAGGTAGCCCTTGGTTCAGACTGGTGCCTTTTGCTAAAATGGTGTAAATCTGTTCAGTAGTTCCTGAGAAATTCACAATTAAAATCACATATATATCTATGGGCGCGTCGGATCCGCGTACCCTCCCGATCACGAGCTGCATGCTAATTGGCTGACAACACTCCAAATCAAGAAGTGTTGGCAGCCATTTTATCCCTCGGTAGAACCGAGGGACAGAAACAAGTGCGCAAAGAGCAAAAGGGGGCAGGGTAGAAACACCCTGACCCCTAGGTCTGCTCAGGGGGTCCCACAAGGACCCCTGGGCAGAAAAAAGCATTTTTTTTTTTTTAAATCGTTCCCGTTGAGAAAAAAAAAGAAACAAGTGTGCAAAACGCACAAAGGGGGCAGGGTAGAAACACCCTAACCCCCTAGGCATGCTCAGGGGGTCCCACAAGGACCCCCTGGGCAAAAAAAAGCATTTTTTTTTAAAACAAAATCGGCAGGATGCGCTCAGGGTGCGCGGATCCTGCAAAAAAAAATCGAAGCGCGGTCTCCCGCGCTTCGATGTAAGTTGCCCCGGGTGGGCCAAGTCCCGGGGGCATGCTGAGGGGTTTATTTTATGTATGGGGGCCTCTAAGGGCCCCCAAGCCCTGGGGACTGCCACCCCCGGGGCTTTATTTGAAAAAGTAGCGGGAGGGCTCTGAGCCCTCCCGTAGCCCCGAGGACCACCACCTCCCGGGGCTTTTTATTTATTAAATTAACATGTGTGGGGGCTCCAGCCCCCACACGCCCGAGACCACCACCTCCCGGGGCACTAACAAAATTGAAAATGGGGGTCCGTTAAGGACCCCGAGCCCGAGGACCACCACCTCCCCGGGGCTGTGCATTTGGATGGGAGGGGGCCGCGCGGCCCTCTCCTGGAGCCTGTGGTGGCCCTGGGGACCGCCACCCCCCAGGGCCGGCTCCTGCAGTGTCCCGGGGTGCCTACCCCCGGGACACTGCTGTTTGCAATGACAGTCCCTGATGACATCTCAAATGACATCACTGATGACATCACTGATGACATCATCCAGTGACTGTGTGTTTCTGTAAAGTTTAAATATGTTTAATATATATAGGGAAAGGCGTATTGAAGAGTGAGTGGGTGTATAAGTGTCTGAATGGATGATTTAGTAGGTGCGTGACTAACTGTATAAGTGAGTGATTAAACTTATCTTACTGAATGCATGGGTTAGTGACTAAACTGGGTGAATGTCTGTATCCGTCTGTCTGTTGCTGTGTAAGTGGCTGCATGGGTTTGTGAATAGCTACATGAGTGTCTATATGAGTTATTGATTGGTTGTCTGAGTATCTGTATGGGTGCCTGAGTGTTTGTGTGGGTGGGGTGTGTGCGACTCTGTACATAGATGTGTGAGTGGGTGATTCACTGGGTGCATGATTTGAAGAGTGCGTCTGTGATGGACTGCTTGGGTGGGTGAGTGTGTGTATGGGTGTGTTAGTGAGTGAATGTATATCTCAGTGGTACATGTGCGAGTAACTACATATGTAAAAGGAAGTATATATATGTGTTAGAGTATTTAAAAGGCTATACGTGAGAGTGTGTGATTGTGAGAGTGGCTGTATGGATGCGTGTGTGCTTGTATCAGTTATTGTATAAGAGCGTAAGAATGTGCTAGTATTTGTATGAGTAAGTGAGCTGGTGTGTGTATAACTGTATAGGTGAGTAAATGGGTGTGTGATTACATTTTTGCATGACTGACTAGGTGTGTGAGTACCTCTATGGATGAGTGGCGGTGTGTCAGTGTTTATATAGGTGTATGAGTGCATATGATAGTCCTGTACTGAGTGACCGTAAGTATGAGTGACTGTACGGGTGAGTGAGTGGATGTGTGTGTAGACCTAAGAATCAGTGAGTGGGTATGTAGTTATTGGTGTTGGAGTGTCTTTGTTTTTGAGAATGGCAGTCTGTAATTTAGAGTGGGTGTATCAAAAGTTATATTAGGGTGTGAGAAGATGCATGAAATTATCACATGGCCTTAGAGGTTTGCTCCGCTCCGCTATTCTACTATCCTGCTTATTTGCACATTGCTTTGCTGGTTTTATACAGAGATTTTATGCGCACTGTTTTTAAAAAAAATATTTGCTTGTTGAATTTGAATCTGTTAGGGCACCTGATACGGGACGGGGGGCACTTTCAGTTATTCTGCCGTACCAAGTGACAGAGGCGCCATTTTTCCCTCAGTGCGCTCTCTAGTTGTTGGGACGGCTGGGCGGCTGACGTATAAAAATGCGTGCTGCGCGGAGGCAGGAGCCTTAGAGGTTTGCTCCGCTCCGCTATTCTACTATCCTGCTTATTTGCACATTGCTTTGCTGGTTTTATACAGAGATTTTATGCGCACTGTTTTTAAAAAAATATTTGCTTGTTGAATTTGAATCTGTTAGGGCACCTGATACGGGACGGGGGGCACTTTCAGTTATTCTGCCGTACCAAGTGACAGAGGCGCCATTTTCCCCTCAGTGCGCTCTCTAGTTGTTGGGACGGCTGGGCGGCTGACGTATAAAAATGCGTGCTGCGCGGAGGCAGGAGCCTTAGAGGTTTGCTCCGCTCCGCTATTCTACTATCCTGCTTATTTGCACATTGCTTTGCTGGTTTTATACAGAGATTTTATGCGCACTGTTTTTTAAAAAAATATTTGCTTGTTGAATTTGAATCTGTTAGGGCACCTGATACGGGACGGGGGGCACTTTCAGTTATTCTGCCGTACCAAGTGACAGAGGCGCCATTTTTCCCTCAGTGCGCTCTCTAGTTGTTGGGGCGGCTGGGCGGCTGACGTATAAAAATGCGTGCTGCGCGGAGGCGCAGCGGACGCGCGCAGCGTGTGCGCCGCTGGCGCGCCGAAGGCGCACCTAAGGCAAGCCTGTCTGCGCCCGTCATCGTTTCGGAAGTGGCCAGGGCCAGACATGCTGCCGGTTTTGATCTTCAGTGTCAGCCTCCGTTAAAGTATAGTCGCGATAAGTTGCTGATGCTCCGGCCCTGCCTTTGTCAACCACCCGCTAGGTGGGATGTTCTTTCTCAATTCTCGAAGGTCTGCCAGCAATGCAGCTACAGCTCAGCTACCTGGCAATATTTAAAGGCCGCGCACAACGATGATGGGAAGAAGAACCATATTAGAGCAGCTTTGATAAACACTCGCTCTTTGAGCAAACACCACCAGGATATTTTTGACCTGCTCTCAGATGGCCGTTTAGATCTTCTTTTTATCACCGAGACATGGCTGAATGAATCCTCGAACCCGGTAGTGCAGATGTCTATCCCAGAGGGATTTAAGATTTCTCGCGCTGATCGTCAGACGGGTAGAGGGGGTGGTGTTGCAGTGGTTTACAGGGATATGTGGATGTTTAATCGGGAGAAGAGCATTTTGTTGGGGGAGGGCGAATTCCTTGATTTCAGTATTAATATCTCTCCTCGGTCCACATTAGGGGGAACCTTGGTTTATAGACCTCCTGGGCCAACAGGGCCCTTTCTTAAAGCCTTAGAAGATGTTATCATTCCCCGGGCCCTGAGGTTTGCCCAATATCTCTTTCTGGGAGACCTCAATCTCCATTTGGATCAGATGGATGTAGGAACAACCCAGGAATTCTTGGATTCCCTAGATCTTGCTCAGCTCACCCAGTGGGTTAGTTCTCCCACCCACTGTGGGGGCCATATCCTTGACCCCATCTGCTCCAATTTTCCTATGGTAGTTGAAGATCCGCTCCCCGTGTCCTGGTCGGACCATTTTTTAGTTCTCTTCTCCTGGCCCATTGAGTGTAACTGCTGGATATCACAGGCTAGTGCCAGTCCGGCCGCTGCTAAAGTAGATCCCATAGCCTTCGGCCAAGCTTTGGAGAAGTTTAGACCAGCTCTCCCTCCCAACTTGGAGGGAGCCCTGGCCTGCTTTACTAGATGGATTATGTTGGCGATGGACAGTCTTTCACCTACGTCAAGCCGCAGGCGGGTCAGGGAGTCACCGTCTAAACCATGGTTCTCAGCCGAATTGAAAGTACTTAAGCAGCAATGTAAGAAACTGGAACGCCGCTGGCGGAAGGACTATTGCTCATCAGCAAAGACTATGCTCAGAGAAGCCCAGAAAGTGTATTATACTGCTATTAGTAAGGCTAAGGGTCTCTATTACGCGGACCGGATAGAGTCTGCTAATAGCAACTCTAGGGAAATTGTCTCTATTGTACAGAGCTTTATGGTGCCGAGGGCTGAGACAACAAGGCTCCCTGCCTCTAACACATGGTGTGATAAACTTTCCAATTTCTTTATTGATAAGATTCATTCAATACAGAGAACATTTAGAGATCAAAGCCCACTTCAGGCAGGGGGGGTGCCCCCGGCTGCTCCTTCTGAGCCATCTTTCATGCTGGAGGCTTTTACACCTATTGACCTAGCGGATTCACTTAAAATTCTGAAAGCTATGAAATCTGGCTCTCCGTCGGATCCTTGTAAGGCGAGACTCCTGGCCTCTGTGGCAGAAACAGTTAATTTAGAAGTTAATACGCTCATTAGACTCTCCTTTCAGGAGGCGCTTGTTCCAACAGTGTGGAAGCAAGCTAAAATCCTGCCACTTCTAAAGAAACTTTCACTAAACCCTCAGGACCCAGGGAGCTATCGCCCCATCTCCCTTCTTCCCACTGTATCTAAAATCTGTGAGAAGGCAGTTAATAAACAGCTCACTGATTTTATTGAAGGGTCAGGTCTACTCCATCCAGCTCAATCAGGTTTTAGAGCTGCATATAGCACTGAGTCGGCCCTGGTTGAAGTATCAGAAGCTATCCGAGGCTGTCTGGATGCCAGTGGAAGTGCTGCCTTGATATTGTTGGATTTATCGGCAGCATTCGATACTGTTCCCCACTCGCTGCTTCTGTCTCGTCTGATGGAAATAGGTGTCACGGGATCAGCCTGGAGGTGGCTAAAATCTTTTCTTGAGGGGCGTACGCAACAGATTTGGATCCCCCCATTCTCTTCCACGCTTCAAGGTGTTACCACAGGAGTGCCGCAAGGGTCCTCTTTGAGTCCCCTTCTTTTCAACATCTACGTCACCCCTCTGGTACAATTAGCGGAGGAGCTAGGAGCCAAAATCGTGGCATACGCCGATGATACTCAACTACTGTTTACCTGGGGTAAATTGGAGTGTGATACTCTGAAGGTTAAGAAATGTCTGACAGCGATTTTTCAGTGGCTCTCAGCGGCACAGCTTAAATGCAATGAAGACAAATCGGAGATTCTTCTCTACGGCAACTTTCCCACACGGTTCAGAGAGATTCTCTGGCCGGCCGGCTTTCCGCTACCATCCTCTTCTGGCCAACCTGTTAAGAATCTGGGCGTGTGGTTTGACAAGAATTTGTCTTTCTCGTATCATATCAAAAAATTGGCCGGGAGCTGTTTTGGGATATTGAAGTCACTCAGGAAATTTCTCCCCTTGCTCCCTAGGGATGCAAGGGAAACAGTGACCAGGGCGTTGATTTTGTCCCGCCTTGATTACGCCAATGCCTTGTACATTGGTCTACCGGATTATTCTCTTAATAAACTGCAGGTCGTCCAGAATGCAGCAGCCAGGCTTTTATTTAACATTCCTATCAGAAGCAGCGTTAGACAACACCTGCGCACTCTACACTGGCTGCCGGTCACTAAGCGCGTCAAGTTCAAAGCCCTTGTGGTTGCCCATCGTGCTCTCCACGGATTAGGGCCAGCTTACCTAAGGAAGCGCTTTGAGTTCTATACCCCTACCAGAGATCTGAGGTCAGCATCTCAGCACCTTGCCCGGCTACCTCGTGTCCGCCGTCAAAGAGTGGGGGGCAGATCTCTTGCATTTCGGGCAGCCACCGCCTGGAATTTGTTGCCCTTCTCGCTGCGTAACACCCATGATCTTAGTCTTTTTAAAAAACAGCTCAAAACACTTCTGTTTTAACCTGCGATTCTCTTTCTAGCTGCACCTCAAGGCTCGCGCCGGGACACTTCTGGGAGTATCTGAGCGCGTTATAAACTTCATTAACATAACATAACATAACATGGTTGATGTCATCAGTGATGTCATTTGAGATGTCATCAGTGATGTCATCAGTGATGTCACTGACCATGTCATGAGTGATGTAATATGTGACGTCATCAGCAGTGCATTGCGGGGCGTGAGTTATAGTTAGCTGAACTAACTATAACGGGGAATTTCACGGGTTTTGTACGAGTGCAATGTCCAAGTAACTATAACTGTCCCTAAAACCTATGGTTTTTTCAGTGAATATATATATATATATATACGCATATATATGCGTGGTAAAGGCGTGGTAAATGTTTTCGGGTAAAATCCACGTTGCAAAGGCTGTTACCAGGCAAGGATACAAGTTTTTTTCAATAAATGAGTGATATGGTGGGCGCTGCACATCATACCTCGTGGTACTCAGCAATACGGCAATATGAGCAGGCTGGAACTCCACCTGCATATGCTAAGAGACTCCCTAGGAGTGTAAGTTGAGATTCAATAATGATATTCATAATAATTATTATAAACTCATTTTATACGCAAATGTTTATGATATTACAGATGCTCAAAATGCATATGTTTGTCTGATCAGTGATGGAAAACATTGCTACAGATTTTATGTTGGACAATATATGGATGTTCACAAAACCTTTCAGTTGGACATTATATTTAGCACAGACCTACTTTTTTATTAATAGGATAATTTGTGATTTCACCTGATTTTGATTATTTATGATTTCAGTACTGAAAAGCTGAAAGCTGTTTTCTACTCCTGGCCAAACACTAATTTATTTATTTATTTATTTGAACATTTATTGAGCACGCGGCTACCTCCAACTGAGGTGTTCCGGCGCTAAGGCGGCAGATCAACCCAGCGGCACAGGAAGAAGGGCTAAGTGCGGTCCAATAGCCAGGTCTTCAAAGCTTTCCTAAAGGCTGATTCTGGTTCTGTCATACGGAGATAGAGAGGCATGGTATTCCAAAGCTTTGCGGTTCTGACTGCAAAGGCTCTGCCGCCTATCCTGGCCTTACAAAAGCGGGGAGTAGTGAGCAAATTCAAGTTGTTGGATCGCAGGACCCGGTATTGGTAGCTTTACAATCTGAGTCTCAGATATGTCGGGCCCCGACCCATGGTGGCTCTGTATGCCATAGTGAGTGCCTTAAATTCAATTCTTCTACTGACGGGCAGCCAGTGAAGATTTCGCAAGTGGGAGAAATGAAAGGATGGAAAGGCACATTGCAGATCAATCTAGCAGCAGAATTTTGCACTATTTGTAATCTGCAGATCAAATATGCTGGGAGACCTAAGTAGAGGCTGTTAGAGTAGTCCAGGCAAGATGTAACCAAGGCATAAACTACAGTCCTCCTGCAATCCAGCTGGAGAAAATGGAGGAATTTCCTCAAGGTTCGCAGCTTCAAAAAACATAAGGAGGAGACCTGACTAATCTGGGTCTTACAGGAGAGAGCATTGTCGAATTTGAACCCGGCAGAAGAGAGATGGGTTTAATGTTTTTATGTTCTGCAGAGTCGGCATCCAGCTTCTTGAGGATAGGAAGTAGGAATGCTTGTTTCCATGTCGCTGGATATATACCTGACTTCAGAGAAGAGTTCCAGATTTGGTTCAGGGGGGCATTAAGACAAGGGGCCAGCAATCTGAAGAACTGAAGGCAGGGATCGCCCGGAGAGCCAGATTAACAGCTCTGCAATTTCTTAAGGGACACATCAAGAGGAAGAGGGTGGAACTCCTACCAGGTATCAATACAATCAGGAATAGGATTAAGCTCACGCAAAGACATGTTAGACGGGAAAGTGGAGTAGATTGATTGGATCTTATCCTGAAAGAAGTCCAAGAGGCCATTACAAAGGGTAGGGGATGGAGTCACAGAACTATCAAGAGCAGCCGGTTTGGTGAAGCATTGAACAATTTTGAATAGTGCTTTGGCAGAGTTGTCGGCCGACTTGATCTTGTGTGAAAAGTAGTCTTGCATAGTATTTCGCTTGAGTCTATGGAACTTTTTTAGGGCTTTTCTATAGGAACACTTGGCCGCGGGGTCGTATGAGTGTCTCCAGGAGCACTCCAGTTTCTTACAAAGACTTTTCTCTGCCTGTATTTCCATAGAAAACCACGGGGCAGATGTTTGTCCTGGAGGATGTCACTGATCTAGGAGGTGCCACTTTATCTAAGACGTCGGTAACCCAGCTACTGAAGCTGGATATATCTTCGTTAGGGTTCCCTGTCAACTGGAGGGGGGTATTTTGAAGCAAAGGAATCATAGAGTCAGTAGTGACCTTCCTTCAATTTCTCCTTATCCCGGGGATATGCTTGGAGCTATTGCTGCGGTGAACAACATGAAAGCTGAATGGGAAAAGTAGGTGATTTGTCCAAGTCAGAGGTAAAGGGGCCTCTACGAGGTTTGGGATGTATTTGTAAGTGAAGGCATCTCACAAAAAGTAACGGACTGGTCTCACACATCACCTGGTGTCATGCTTCATCATTGACCAGTCCTCGCCCTCTAAAACCTTGGTTTGATAGAGGGCGGGCATACACCTGACGACAGGGATGCACTTCTAAACTAAGTGGGGGCCCATAAACAAAAAGTGTGGTTAAAAAACATTATAGTTATCTTAATCGTGTTTTTAATGTTAAAGGTAACTATATGATATTAAAATCAAGTGACGGTATGTGGGGAATTAATGTCCCCTATCCGTTATGTGAGAGGTCAACATGTTTCTGCCTTAATGGCCCGCTTGGGTCCAGGGCATTCGTCAGGACCTAAAAAGAACATAGAGGGCTCCGTTCTTACCAGCTAGTGGTAAGAGTAAACCACTGTGTGGGCGTGAGCACTGCCACACTCCACAACTTGATGGCCTCTAATTTCAAGCCTGTAAAAGAGAAATTGATTGAGAGAAATATATACACTGCCAAACCTTCTAAGTAGTTGAGAACTGAACGCAAAACATGCATTGTTTCAGAAAAACATAAGTGACTACTTATGTGACATGTGACACTCTATTTGTGTACATGAAATCAAATAAAAAAGTGAGAATATAAATCTCACTGTTCTTACCCTAGATACCAAAGCTACTTGCCCCATGGGAGGAGGGGAGGGAAACCCCTGTAGTCAAACCCTGTTGAGAAACCATGGTACACATTTAAAATAATTCTCAATAAGAAAAATAATTCTCAATAAGAAAAATAATTCTCAATAAGAAAAATAATTCTCAATAAGAAAAAAGAAGAAAAAGGGAAAAAGGTAGATGAGAGAACAGTTTTTGATCTGTGGCAAAATAAACCTACACATGCAACACCATCTGCCTATCAGGTAATTGAACAACCTCAACGATGAAATACCATGGCTCCAGATGGGACAATAGGAATCCCTAAAATCCATCTTTAATTTAATTTCTACACATTATCTACATGTTTTGGGCACGCCTATTTTACCTTAGGATTCACTCTATAAAGCACTGACAATCTGTGAGGCTACATTTAACTGATTGAGACCCTCATTGTGCATATTTGAGTACTATACCCCCTATTTAATAAAAAAAATGTATTTATTTTTCCCAAGGGTGAGGTGTTAATTCCTGCAAACCAACCCCCCTCCCCTTTCCCTCCCCCCCGCCACCCTTTTTCTGACCGTGGTTGGCAGATTCATTGTTCTCCACTTTGAGGATGAACACAATTTTTATCGCGCGCAATTTTCTATCGCGCGCTATTTAAAACAGTATAGAACATACGCGTATTTACAGCATTGTACATGCGCGTACATTTAGCCACTTTGAGCATTTGTAGAAACTTGAAAAGGAAAGTTTCCTTGTTTGCAAGCATGCACGGCCATTTTAGAATCAGGCATTCGTTTCAATAGACACAGGAAGTCACAAACCTTTTTCCTACTGATTAGCTGTAGTTCACTCTGAGCATGTGCATACGATCGCCATGGGTAGGTCAGGCTGCCTTTTCTTGTGACACAGGAAACCAAAAATCACATGATTATTATCAGCACCTGTGAACCATTTGGTGATAATTAGTGTGATAGAGTGCACTATATATAGCGCGACCTCCTTTACCTCATTTCTTCATCAGGGAGGACCGGGAGCAGTCGCCTAGGATCCACATGGGAAATTTCCTTGATGCAGTAAGGGTGTGAATGAGAATTGTTTGAATGTATGGTTGTTCAATTACCTGATAGGCAGATGGTGTTGCATGTGTAGGTTTATTTTGCCACAGATCAAAAAACTGTTCTCTCATCTACCTTTTTCCCTTTTTCTTCTTTTTCTTATTGAGAATTATTTTTCTTATTGAGAATTATTTTTCTTATTGAGAATTATTTTAAATGTGTACCATGGTTTCTCAACAGGGTTTGACTACAGGGGTTTCCCTCCCCTCCTCCCATGGGGCAAGTAGCTTTGGTATCTAGGGTAAGAACAGTGAGATTTATATTCTCACTTTTTTATTTGATTTCATGTACACAAATAGAGTGTCACATGTCACATAAGTAGTCACTTATGTTTTTCTGAAACAATGCATGTTTTGCGTTCAGTTCTCAACTACTTAGAAGGTTTGGCAGTGTATATATTTCTCTCAATCAATTTCTCTTTTACAGGCTTGAAATTAGAGGCCATCAAGTTGTGGAGTGTGGCAGTGCTCACGCCCACACAGTGGTTTACTCTTACCACTAGCTGGTAAGAACGGAGCCCTCTATGTTCTTTTTAGGTCCTGACGAATGCCCTGGACCCAAGCGGGCCATTAAGGCAGAAACATGTTGACCTCTCACATAACGGATAGGGGACATTAATTCCCCACATACCGTCACTTGATTTTAATATCATATAGTTACCTTTAACATTAAAAACACGATTAAGATAACTATAATGTTTTTTAACCACACTTTTTGTTTATGGGCCCCCACTTAGTTTAGAAGTGCATCCCTGTCGTCAGGTGTATGCCCGCCCTCTATCAAACCAAGGTTTTAGAGGGCGAGGACTGGTCAATGATGAAGCATGACACCAGGTGGTGTGTGAGACCAGTCCGTTACTTTTTGTGAGATGCCTTCACTTACAAATACATCCCAAACCTCGTAGTGGCAATTCAGTTAGGAGCAGCTTTTTGTGGTTAGACTGTTAGTGTTGGAGGCTGCTAGCTCCTAAGACCCCGTGCCTCTCGTTCCCTTCTCCACACAACGTGGGGCTTTTGTGGTTATTGTAAAGGGGCCTCTACCATAAGGTTGGGGTCATTCAAAAAGTTGAGGTCCAGCATGTGGCCGGCGTTATGAGTAGTGGTGATGACTCTTTGCATCAAGTTAAGCCCATCAAGGGTTTCAGCCAGCTGGATAGCTTTAGTGCATTTTACACTGTCCATATGGATGTTGAAGTCGCCTAGGATAGTGAAGCTGGCGTGTTTCAATGAGAGATCAGCGGCTATGTCGCAGAATTCTGATAAATAGTATCCTGGAGTGTTGGGGGGTCTGTACACAAAAATCCCAGCCACCGATATGGAGGACGAGACCCTGACACAGAAAGACTTGACCTCCATGTTTCCTATATGTTCAACCCTTCCACAGGAGATTTCCGAGCCCTCCCTCAGAATGATAGCCACACCACCTCCAATCTTGTTGCCTCCCCTGTTGACACAAGTCATTCGCAAGCCCGCAGGTATCGCCAGCATCAGATCAGGATTGGAACTCTCCTTGTGCCATGTTTCAGTAAGAAACATTAGGTCCCATGAGTTAGATTCCAGGGAGAGCCAAATGTCCTCTGCATGTTTGGGGAGGGACCTACAGTTAGTTAAGCACGCCCTGATATAGGTACCCTCGGTCTAGACCTGTTTCACGGGGGCGTTGGTGTCGATGAACAATCATTTGACTTCCCATAGTTTGCCACTAGTTTAAAAAGACAGGAGTTGCAACCTACTCCAAGGTTGGCTAGTTCGGGGTCTATCTGTAATTTATTGACAAATGCCTTATTATTCATTTTAAGCAATTGCTCTCTAGACCAAGCAATAAGACTCCCAGAGGAAAAACCGGTAGCTTGGCTGACACTGGCCGTGGTCCAGACGGGCTTGCCTTTGGCACACCTTTGACGCGCCAGTGGTGCAACCGCTGCGCGCGCCCGCGCTGCGGCCCCGCTTTTATGTTCACCCATGACCGAGAAGCTAGAGCGCTGCCCCAACAATTGTGCAGCTTCCAGTGACTGGCGGTGACTTCTTGACAAGCAGGAACAGTAATAGGAAATACTAACTCTATGTATGGCGGCTTCCCTCCGTACGTTTAGCCAAAAGTAAGGTGAGTCAGCTGTATTCGATGCTAGTGGTTTTAAATCAGAGCAGATGAAGAAATACAAATTCAATTACATTTTAAAAACTCTGACCCTTCACCTTTCAGGAGTACACATAAAATATTCAAGCAAAGTCAAATCTTTCTAAATTTCACCATGTCACCTTGTAGCTGAATTCAGATTCACGTTTCTATCTCAGTCTAGATTTGTGAGTCTTACGGAGCCCTTGAGAACTGACTCATTAATGACTCCATGGCGCATTAATAGAAAACTTATCCCCCATGTTCTTCAGATGGCTTCATGAAGATAGCTTACTTGTTGTAGCGGTCTAGTGTTGCGAGAGACCCGGCACACAGACCTATGGCCCGGAAGGGCCCACACACATTGTAACACTCTCTGGCCAGGCGTGGCCAGAGAGCATAAATAAACGGGCCGGGGTCGCTCGTGACTTCTGGCCCACACTAGCCTAACACAGTGTGGTTGTCCCTCATTGTTGAGCCTGGCCCTGTCGCATAGGAGAAATCTACACTGGCGACGAGGGTGGGGGTCTGTGTCCGCAGCCCGACCCCACCAGCAGCATCATCGCGGCTCCCGGCCCGTCGGCCTGGTCGAGCTCTGCACGATTTCCAGCGCCGCCCGTCATCGCGCGGTGAGTGCGACCGGCCGCAAAGGCCCCGCAGCGTCCGCCGCCCCTCCCACGGAGAGTGCGCGTCGCATCCACAGGCACGCACCTGCCGTGCTCGTCCGACGCTGCCCGCAGCACTGACGCTCCCGGTTGCACTCCGGTAGAGCTTGCGCTGCGTCGTGTTGTGCACATGCATTGTTCCACCCGCCAGGCCACATACGACCATGTGCCAAGCTGTGGCGCGCTTCACCTCCGCGCAAGGCTCGTGCTGTCCCGCCTGGGTGGTACACTACCACACGAGAGGAGGAAGAAGAACAGGGTTGTTTACCACCCTGCATGCTCTGAACTGCCTCACCACAGTGTGGCCATCCCTCCGCGCTCCAGAGGGGCAGAAGAAGAAGGGTGAGGAGGTGTGTAGTAGCGCCCCACTTTGTGCACCAATGACAGCCAAGTGCGTATCACAGAAGCAGCAGGCACCATGTCCAACCAGGCGGCACCAGCAGCCCAACAGGCAGTCCTGCCACCAGTGCTCCCAGCACAGCCGCATATGTCCCCGCACTCCCAGGTCAGTGCGCTTCCTCCATTCAGTGAGCTCATCGACCCCGCCACGGCGTCCCCGAGGTGGACTGTCTGGATTAGCAGACTGAACAATTACTTTATCGCCATGAGAGAGACAGACGGCGCCGTGAAGAGATCAACCCTGTTGCACTTCGCAGGTGATGAGATATGCAAACTGTTTGCACACCTGCCTAACACGGGTCCTTCAACAGACTAATATGCAGCGGTGAGGGCCCTGAATGCCCATTTTGATCCCCAGCTGAGTCCTGATTACGAACGTTTTAATCTCCGGCAGGCACGACAAAGAGAGGGAGAATCAATGGACGCAGTCCATGCGCGCTTACGAGAGTTGGCCAGCACGTGTACTGAAGATGACCAGGCCAAGGATATACGAGCGCAAGCAATTCAAGGATGTCGCAACAAAACCCTGAGGACACTTATTCTCCGGCAGCCACGTATCTCCTTGGAGGATATACTAGTCCTAGCGTGATCACACGACTTATCAGAGGTCAGAGCGACAGCCATGGACGTCGCCATCACCCAGCAGGCAGAACACCCCGTGACAGTAAAGACCGAGAAAGTTGACGCAGTTCGCATGCAGCAGCGAGGGACACGTGGGAGGTGGCCGAGTAGGAGCGCACGAAGTCCACAGTGTGGATATTGTGGTAAGGAGGAACATTCCCCATAAAACTGCCCCACACGAGGCCGGGTATGCTCGAAATTTGGCATTCCCAACCATTTCGCGAGTGTATGCTGAGGGGGAGTGAGGAACAGAGGACCACCAAGCTGAAAACCGCCAACCAAGGCAGTGCGACACTTAACTCTAGAAGAGACGGAAGCACCACGGGCGGCCAGGCCGCTAGCCCAACGCAAACAACACTTCGAGGACTCGTCCACCGAGGATGATGAAGAATGCTACCTGATATCATTTGCGAGCGATCTCAAGTGAAAGCGGCGACCCCAGCCCACATGTTCCATTGAGATTGCGGGTTCACCCGTGACAGCGCTTACCGACAGGGGGGCATCTGTAAACGTCATGGGGGTCAGCAATACAAACGGCTGAGCCCGAAACCCACGCTGTTACCGTCCCATGTGAAGATCCACACATACGGCAGCCAGACGCCTCTACCTCTCAAAGGAAAAATGACGGTCCAAGTTTGGTCAGAAGATCACGAGATCACCACGACGTTCCATGTGGTCGACAGAGATGCGGACATCTTGGTCGGAAGCCACACCGCGGAAGACCTAGGCTTGGTGACGTTTGCCAATGCCGTGAAGACACTACAAACGGATGACATCCTTGGACGGTTTCCCCAGTTGTTCAAAGGCCTCGGGAGCATGAAGAGGCCACCCGTGAAACTCCACATCAATAAGGCAGTGGCACCAGTAGCACTACGGCATCGGCGCATACCATTTCATCTACGCCCGCTGGTGGAACAGGAACTACAAAAACTGGAGCAGCAGGGCGTCATAGAAAAAGTCACCGGGCCAACCCCGTGGGTATCACCGATGGTGATAGCAGAGAAGCCGAAGCAACCAGGGAAGATCCGGCTTTGCATTGATATGCGCCTGCCCAATCAGGCAATAAAGAGGGAGAGGCACTTGACGCCCACTGTCGATGATATCCTGGCAGACCTCAACGGATCCCGCTGGTTTTCCAAGTTAGATCTCAATGCCGGATATCATCAACTGAAATTAGCCGAAGAAAGTCGTTATATCACGACGTTCTCAACAAACTTGGGGCTACGACGATATAAGAGGCTAAGCTTTGGTATCTCATCAGCGGCCGAGATCTTCCAAAATGCAGTAAGGGAAGTGTTGTCAGGCCTCCAAGGAGCACTAAATGTCAGCGATGACATACTGATACACTCAGCAACTATCGAGGACCATCATCGCCACCATCGAGCAACCCTACAGCGTCTTGCCGACCACGGGGTGACCCTTCATAAAGACAAGTGCCAGTTCTTCAGAAAGTCTATTGAGTTCGTTGGCTACATGTTCAGCCAGGAAGGCGTGAAAGTAGATCCCCGGAAATCCAAAGCAATCCAGCGGGCACCAGCTCCCATGACCGCATCGGAGGTACGAATCTTCCTGGGTATGGCAACATACTGTGGGCGATTTATACCCAACCTGGCCACCCTAGCTGAGCCACTGAGGGCACTAACCAAAAAGGAAGCCGCATGGAAGTGGGGACGAGAGGAAGAAGAGGCATTTGTCAAGGTGAAGTCGGCATTGCTGGAGAAGACGACCATGGCGTACTTTGACATGACAAGGTCCACCGAGCTGATAGTAGATGCCAGTCCAGTCGGGCTGGGAGCCCTGCTCGCCCAGGAAACCGAACCTGGGAAGTGGGTCCCGCTAGCGTTTGCAAGCAAAGCGCTCACCCCTACTGAAACAAGATACTCCCAAATCGAGCGGGAAGCCTTTGCCATCAAGTGGGCGTGCAACCACTTCCACTTGTATATCAGTGGACATCCCTTCAAGGTAGTCACGGACCACCAACCGCTACTTCCACTATTCAAAGGAACCTCGCCACATCCACCGCCCAGGATTGAGCGGTGGGCCATACAGCTTCAACACTATCAGCTGGAACTGGTATACCAGCCCGGTGCCAAGAATCCGGCTGACTTTCTTTCGCGCCACCCCTCGGACCCCGCGGAAGAAGACTCCGATCAGGAACGTCAAACGGAGGACTACGTCAATATGATCTCCCAATGGGCCTGTCCAAAAGCCCTAACCACCGAAGAGATCAAAGCACACACGGAGTCCGATGTGATCCTACAAAGAGTGACAGAAGCCCTGCGGAAAGGATGATGGGAACACTTCCTCCACGATGTCCAAAGGTGGAATGAAACGGACCGTGCTCGGCTGGGAAAGGTCTGGAGAGTCCGAGAGGAGTTGAGCGTTGCCGACAGCGGGGTAGTGCTGAGAGGTTCGAGAATCGTAATACCAGCAAGTCTTCAGGAAAGAGCAACAGTCCTGGCACACGAGGGACACCAGGGGACAGGAAGAATGAAGTCCCGGATGTGGGAAAAGGTGTGGTTCCCAGGGCTAGAAGACGCTGTAGATACGGTGGTCCGAAACTGCAGAGCGTGTCAGCTCACCAGCAACCCCGAAACCCCAGCCCCGATAATCACAGAAGAACCTGCGCCGTCACCCTGGTCCTGGGTGAGCCTGGATTTTGGGAGTTTTCCTGATGGGCGGGTGACGGCCGTCCTCATCGATAGCTACACGAAGTACCCTCTGGTAGAAATCCTCCCGTCCACAGCATTCACCCACCGGCATCCGGTGTTGGAGAGGACATTCGCTCTCTTCAGGATACCTCAGGTGATCAAGACGGACAACGGTCCCCCGTTCCAAGGTGGCGAGTTCAAGGAGCTTCTATCACACCTAGGAGTGAAGCATCACCGCATCACCCCCCAGTGGCCGCAGGCCAACGGTGAAGTAGAACGTTTCATGCGGACTTTAAACAAATTATTTCGCATAGCCATCGCAGGCCAAGGCGATCCGGAGGCGGCTCTCCAAACATTCTTACGAGAATATCGAAGTACTCCTCACTGCACCACTCAGCGGTCCCCGTGGTTGCTGATGCTTGCAGGACTGGGCGTCGGAGCCTTATGACCCAAGAGACACTCAAGCCCGGAGGTCCGCGACCAATGACAAGGCCAGCAGACGGAGAAGAGCACAGCCCCGACTGATAGTGCCAGGGTGCGCTGTCCTCGTGAGGAACCGCCGGAACGGAGGAAAATTCCGCACCAACTATGAACCTGGACTGTGGACGGTTGTGGTGGTCCGGGGAACAGCGATCACTGCAAAGAAAGGTGGAGAAACAATCACCAGAAATATTTCTTGGTTTAAGCAAGTTCCTAGCCCTGTAGGGGAAAGGCCCAACCGCCATGATCAGGCAGAAAGCAGCGGTGCTGACGAGGGGCTGGCACCTTATCGGGTGAGCGAGAGTGGGAGCGAGCCTGTGACGACACCGTTGAGTCCAGAAGCCGAAACAACACCTACTCCGGAGAGCTCAGTGGTGACCAGCCCGAGGGTGAGCTCAAGGGTGCAGCACCGGCGGTACAATCTGAGGCCGAACCCAAGGCCGAACCAAAGACTGGCAGAATTTGCATGCTGAACTTTTGTTTTGGTTAAACGTTGTTGAAAGACTGATTTGGGAAGGGATGTAGCGGTCTAGTGTTGCGAGAGACCCGGCACACAGACCTATGGCCCGGATGGGCCCACACACATTGTAACACTCTCTGGCCAGGCGTGGCCAGAGAGCATAAATAAATGGGCCGGGGTCACTCGTGACTTCTGGCCCACACTAGCCTAACACAGTGTGGTTGTCCCTCATTGTTGAGCCTGGCCCTGTCGCATAGGAGAAATCTACACTTGTA
Source organism: Calotriton arnoldi (assembly GCA_963921515.1). Taxonomy (NCBI): domain Eukaryota; kingdom Metazoa; phylum Chordata; class Amphibia; order Caudata; family Salamandridae; genus Calotriton; species Calotriton arnoldi. The sequence continues at coordinate 956,067 of CAWUFW010005945.1, forward strand.
AGAAACGGAATGAAAATCGCATTTCATTTGTACCCACTGAAGCTTTTACATGTGTGAGGTATATTCCTGTACATTGAGTCCAATATTAAGTGGTTGTGAGCATCATGGACATATTGTAGTCCATCCACTTGATATGGCGGCAGGCCCATCTAAATGATATTTTCATAATCAATTACGGAATTATTAACTCCTAAAACGGCTTTTAGTTGTTCCATGGTACCGAAAGGATCATAAAAGTTGGCAAAGGTAAACGAATACTGCTTGCACACTACTCCTGTCTAAGCATTCTTGTTTAAAACGTTCTAATAAATGAGGCTATGATTTCTCAATGCTGGAGTAAAGGGCATCTTTTTTTACATTAGAATGTGGTCAGTATCAAAGGTCAAATATCCAATCTTTAATTCCTACACATTGGTCGAGGAAGCAAACTATACCATGGCAAAAGCGGGGCGAATAAAAAGAGCTGATGAGTAGAGGATCTCCCTCGGGTGCTTTGTCTAACATGCCATCTAATACGACCATGAAGAGTTGCAGTCCCATGATTAGCTTACAATAATCATTTATAGGGGCCCAAAAAGTCAGTTTCTTCAATAAAACGTTGTAATTGGTCCACAATTGGCGATTACATTTTTCAACTGCATTGAAGGCTAATTGTTTAGCGTATTATTATAAAGGAGTGGCTTATTTAATGATATCAAGAGCACAGGGTTTTCACGTTACAATTTCGGATTACACAGGTGGATTGACGCATCTGGTGATGAAGTCATGAAATCAGCCTATTCCTTAACTATCAACTCAAGAAATGCATCATAGTTAGAGGAAATAGGTCTCACGTGTTTAGAAAATTAATGAATGTTAGACCTACCTACCTCGCTCAGATTCGTATATATTTTATGTTATGTTTCTATGAGGTCATCCTTTTCTCAGACTTGCTTCCTTGGTCATCTTCAACCTTTTAAAAAAATGATGAACTGCAAGCTTCAAAAGGATTTCAAAGAGATTTCTTGAAGAGGTAGTTCAATATTTGCAGCCAGGATCTTGCAGCAAATTTCACAGTATAACGCAGTGCTGTGGATATCAGAGATAAGAACTATTTTAGTGCTCATTATTTCTAGGGGTGGGCTCAAAATTCTGCACCGCCAGCAGAATTTGTGGAGTTTTGTCCACTCTGCATTCTGCTTGGCAAGTGGAGTTCCAGCAAATCTCCGCCAACCCCCGTGCGACTGAGTTTTTTCTTGGTGCAGCTCATCAACATTAAGTTGCCGAGCACGAGCAAGAATTTTCATTCCATGGCATGATTTTCATATGCTGGAATGACTCTCAGTGAGATTTTTCAATGTGGGTGGTCGTGGCAGATCACAACCGTTTGCGTTGAGAAAGCTGCCGCTCGAGCAGAAAATCTACTAGATCGTCAGAAAGAAGCAGCACGCTATGGCACACAGGGGCATATTCTCAAGGACTTATCGCCGAGTTAGCGGCACTTTATCGCAGCCAAAGTGGCAATAAATTAATCGCGCCATTCACAAGCTGGTGCTAACAGCCCATATCACCAGTTTTCCTGCGATAGCAGTCGCAAAAAACATCGCCACGGATGACACCGGCAACTAACGCTAATGAGATGCAGAGTAGGCGTTCCCGTGCAAAAAGCCGCGGAAACACCACTTCGTAACATTCCCAACGACCATCCAGATTGGCGATAAGAGCACAAAAAATGCGATAAGGTGCGTTAGCAGCAGGGATTTAACACCTGCTCCTACCTGGTGTTAAGTTGGACGACAGCCTGCACCATAAAAGGGAGCCCAGCCCACAGCCACCAGAAGACCAACAGATGCCATGGAGCTACTGATCATGCAGCTCGGAGCCCCAAGAGGGCCACAACACCCACCGCCACCACACCCAGGACCCCCTCCCCAAGATCCCCCCGTACTACCACACCGGCAGTGGGGTATGTGACATGCTAGGCCCCTTTGATTGGCAAGGTCACATGTCCTATGACGCCTGTGCTGGATGGGTTTGTTGTGGGTCTGAACGAGCCCTCAGGGAGTGGCTGTGGCATGCTGACGACTAGACCAGTGATCAGCAGATCACTACAGGGACGACCTGGGACATTTAGCGTTGTCGTCCCCCCTGTATGCGTAAGCGGAGTGGACTGGCCTGGCGTATGGCAGGCCAGCGTAGGGGTGGGAACAATGAACCCGGGGCTCTGGGCGTGCTCCAGTTCTGGGCTGGACATGGAAGTTACTGATGCGTGTGTCCCTGTTGTAGTGATTACGCCACCCGGACTGCAATCGGCACTGTTGCACCCTGTCACACAAGTTCCACGACATGAGCAACATGGACATTAGGGGGAATCTCCCACCCCACATTCAACCATACGCACATACGTGAATGATCAAAGGCATGACACATCTGTGCGATTCTGAATGTTTATTTCACATCCAGTGGAGTGTTGCAGCTGGAGCAGTACAGGGCCAGGTAAACCCCACTTCACATTATTGGCCCGTGGAGGGCCAGCCAGAGTCCCACAGGGAATGACAAGTACATTGGAAGAGGAAGAGTTCAGTCCGCAGTCTGATCGCTTTGTCATTGGTAACCAAACGGAATATGGCAGTCCAAGTCGAGGTGAGTGTTGTAGAGTGTATCGGGGGACAGTGGAAGGTGATGATGCAAAGGGCAGAACCAAGCAGAAACAGGCCATATGGCGGAGATGAATGCTACTGCCTCCTCCTTACCAGTAAGGTTGGTTCACCCGCATCTTCGTCCTCTGATGGCACATGTGCCTCACACGTGGGTGGTGGTGGATTGCGTGCCGCACTGTGAGGCACTGACACAACAGGGGGCGAAGATGTGGATGTAGAAGCTGCAGCAGCACCCATCTGAGCAAGGCCTTGAGACAGCAATGCCATGACGATGTGCTGCAGGGCATTGAAGGCCCCAGCCACATCCCGCTGGTGTGCAGCCATGGCAGCCATCCTGTCCGCCGTCATCCGCACCATGGTCTCCATGAGCACCCGCATCTGTCCCAACTCCCGGCAGACCTCGCTGGAGCCACTCTGACTGGACAGTTGTTCTTGTCTCAGTATCATGACTCCAGCGATGTCAGCCATGGATCGCTGGAGAGCATGGAGCGGACTGTGGGTGTCTGTTAGGGACTGAAATCGGTCCCTGATGGGAATTAGACACCCATGTATGGCATCAAGTCTGGCTGCCATGCGGTCGAACCCCACTTGCACCTGATCAGCCACCTTCTCCTGGCACTCCAACACACGGCGTTGGAAGGCCATGTGTTGGTCGTGGGGGTCCTGGGAGTCAGCCGTGGTGGTAGGTGCTTCCTGCTGTGTGGCCTGTGCAGGGGGTGGGGTTTCCTCGATGCAGCTGGTATGCCCTGATCCTGGGCGTGGGGTCCTGAGGGCGTCCATGAGCTGTTGGAGGGCGTCGGGGTCAATGGTGGTGTGGTCCTCTTCGTCATCAGTGAAGAGAGGTTGGGTCTGTTCTGCAGGAGGTGTTGGTTCTCCCTCTGCAATGTGAAGGGTAGATGCAGTTTTACATTGTGTACACATGTATGTTGAAGGATTGTACACATTTACATACAGACTGCATGACAATGTACATTGTTACTGTTTGGAAGGAGCTGCCTATTTGATGCGGACAGTGGATATTTTGACATCATCACGGATGTGTGTTTGTACTCATACATTTTCATCCCATGTTTCCCTGCTATGCCAAATGTGATTGGCCAGTTTCTAAACACAAGCGGCACCACTTGGGTGCTCTGTTCTGTTGTGAACGTGTTGCAGTTCATACCACATTGTTTTCAATGTTGATGTGCTCTGCATATCATGTATGTGTGTGCCGCATTTTGAGTGAGTCGCCCCTGCAGCTCTGCTGTGGCTGGCCCTTATCCCTTTCAGGTGGTGTGCCTTGACTTCTGTGCTTCTACAGTGCTGAGATGTTGCATACTTGGGTAAATTGGGCTCTTGGTGGGGGTTGGGGCTGTGGGGCATGGTTTGTCTGCAGGTGTGTTGTGGAGGTCAGGGGTTGTTTGTGCAGGTGGATGTGTCAGAGTGTGACCTGCCCCTTTACGGATGTAGTCCACACTCAGCCACCTCAGTGTCGTGGCGTGCAACATGTCATGGTATGTTGACTGCAGCCATGCTATTCGTCATGCAGTGTCACTTGCATTGTCAGTGTGGCTCACTGACACGCCGCTTTGCTGGGTTCGGCACATGTGCATGGGTTTGTTGTGAGATTAGTGATGTGTGGGGAGGGCCCCCCTCTGTGCATGTTGTGGACGGGGGCCCACTTGCTGTTTCTATGAGTGCCGCAGTATGCCAAGGAGATCAGGGGCATGACCCAGAGTCATTGTGGGTGTGCAGTGTGCTATTCTTGATTGTGCATGTGTGCCATTGTGCCCATCTCCCCCCGTCCCCACAGTCCCTGGTGGTTACTCACCCTGTTGCTGTTGTGTCCGGTCATGTTGAGCAGTGTCCGGTCCCCCAACTCCTGCCATCGTCTCCCCACTGATGACTGTGGACACCATTTCCTCCATGTCATCCAGCTCCTCCTGTGGCGCAGGACTCCCACCTCCAGTCTGCATTGCTGCCTTCTGGTTGTTGGCGAGTTTCTGCTTGGTTTTGCGCTTGACATCATTCCAGCACCTCTTGACCTCTTCCATTGTCCTCCTCAGCACTCCGACTGCATTCACCTTGTCCGGGATGGACTGCCATGTTTCATTTTTGGTTGCCAATGACACTGTGGAGGTGACGAACAGTTGTTGATGGTGTTCTACCACCTCCGTGATCAGGATCCTGTTTTCCTGCGGACTGAACTTCGTCTTCCTCTTCTTCTTGTCCTTGCCCTTCCCTGTCCCCGGGGTCCCAGGCTGGACCTCCGTGGGGCTTGTGGGGTTCTGGCCGTCCTCTGTGCCTGCTCCGGCTGCCTCCATTGTGACTCGCTGTGGTTCGGTTTTAGTTTTTAGTTTTTTTCTGCTTTTATGGTGATTTTTCCCGCCTGACGTGTGTGATTTGCAGGCCTGGCGCTGCTTTTCGCTGATTGTCTTATCGCAATTGGGCCCATCGCACCTTTTTTCACGTTCGTGTTGGATTTTTATCGCCGTCCCGGTGAGTTCATCGCGGTCATTTTCCGCGTTATCAAGACACTATCGCATGTTACCGCCGTGTTAGGAATTCCACGTTAACACAGGGTTATTTTCCCGCGATGGACGGAGATATGTGAACTTGCGTTAACCTATTTGGCGATGTTTATTGCACGTTCTTGTGAATATGCCCCACAGTGTGGTGCCATTTGTGCTGATTTACAGTGCAGAACAAGCTCCCGGCACTAATAATCATTTCCAAGCAGCGCACCATGCAGATTTCACCCCCTTGCAGAACTTTTAATGTAACTCTGTGGAATTCCGCAGACTGAAACTCTGCAAGTTATGCCCACCCCCAATTATCACCACCTTCTGCGCACTCAGCATTCCCGATCCTCGTTCAATTATGGAAGATTAATTTCACATCCCGGCCCTTACACAAAGTCCACTTCCCAGCAGCTCTCCACTTTAAATCCCTATCTATGGTAGTGGAACCCTGTTTTAAACTCACCACCACCATCCACAAACATCCTGGTTGAAAGCTATAGGGTCCTAGAGTGTGATGTGTTTTTTTTTACCCACTAAATCCTGTTCCATGTAGCCTGCAGAAAATACATCTTGTGACAATGTAGTAAGGAGTATGAGTTGGGGTGGGTCTGGGAGGTAGAGGCAGCACAAGGATATTTGTCAATCTCAATATTGGCATAAACAGATGCTCTGGGTGTAGTGGTTTCTGGAAGCAGTACCGGTAATCTGATAATGCTGTTTTGAATGTTTTAGCTACTCCTGCTAAGAATTAAGAACAGGCTGTTCAGGGGCCTTTAAATAAACAGATTGTTACGAGATGTGGGAAAGGGTTGGAAATGTATTTGACCAGCAACATGTTATCCCAGCCTGGTGGTATCTGATACTAGGATTTCTGATAGATTGTGGCTTCTACGTCAGCATTGGTGGGCATGCATAAAATGCCCAGGAGAGTGTTGCCTTGTTTCTGTGGATAGAATGCAAGGGAAATGGATCTCAGCCCCCACATATTTCATGAGCATTCTCCTGTGAATTTTGTGGCAGTCAGGTGCATCCTTCAGGAGCTGGAATGTCTACATATCCCTCTGTAAATCAAAAGCAAGTCACTCCATGGATCTCGAACTTGTTTGAGACACCTGTTCATACGAGTGACTGATTAATACAACTCCTGCTTTGCACATGCTCAGCGTCATAACATGCTAGGGTATCTGGCTGTATGTGCAACCTTCTGTGAAACTTGCTTGGGCAAGGCAGATGAGGCACTGATTGTGGCTCAGGTGCTGAACCATGTCAGTGAAGGTTATATTAACAATCATAAGCTGTAAAAGTCCATTCGGTTTTTAATGGATGAGCTTTAGATGAAGCTGTGCTACCTTCTGCAGGTGATGACACATAGGCCATCAGTACCGATTCAGGACTACATTCCGATTCCCGTGAAAACATGTTTCTACATAAGGATTACGAGTTGTGTGATAATTATCACGGACTTGAAGTTTTCCCCTGATTAATTCAGACAGGTCAAACCTGCCAAAAGTTTTCAAGGGAAAAGGCCCAGAAAAAAAGGCAAAACATGCAGAATTTGGTGTGTTAAAAACCGATTCCACATGTTATGCCTTGTTGTCTTCTTGTAAACTTTGAAGAGGCGGTATTCATCACTGTGTGAAATACCTCAGCTTACGGTAATGGTATTTACCATGTGTGATAAGTTAATGAACTACCCTACTGCAACAAGCTGGTAATGAGGGACAAAGAGTGCTAAATTACCGCTGCAGGATCACACAGCAAGCGACCCATGCTGGAGGTTACATTCAGTCTGTTACATTTCATCAAGAGGTAACCTGTCACCTTTAAGTGATGCTGTCTGCCATTATACAACTGATAGAGTCCATACTACAGTGGATCGTTAGCGCATTTTGATCTCCAACAGGCTTGATAATAATGGCTTCAGATTAAGAAAAATGAGGGTGTAGTTTGGCCGCAACAGGATGGGCGCATTTTAGTATCCATTTGGAGTACAGGACACAAGATAAATCAATTCTTAGCACTGAGAAGGAATCTGTTCGAGATCCTATATAGGCTAGTGCATTATGCATATCTGCGGGTGTGCTTTTACTGAAATAGTATGTTTTTAAGTATCTTCAAAGTGTGTACTCTGTGGCCCCAGCCTAGTCCATTTTAAAAGTGCATTACAGTTTTGTTTCTGAGGCAATAACTCTTTGACATTTTCATGGCCCTGTACAGGCAAGAGATGAGTGTAATATATTTTTAGAACAACGCTTCATAGTCTTCCATAAAAGATAAAGTTCAGTAATTCTCAATTATATTAACTTACGGACGTCATGAAGGTTTTTCTTGGCGTTTCCAACAGAACTTAAAAGGTACAGTCGGTGAGTCTTTGATTCTTTTGATGCTTATAGTTTTTAATCTTTTACTTATTAAAGAATTCTATTCATCTTACTTGTAGTCACACTCTCCTAATATAAGAGAGTCAACAGTCACTTTGCAAAACTTTTTCTATGAATACATTCAAGTCGGTATGAGGCAAACAGACATAACAGTTTCAACTTTACTTTTCAATTTGAATACATTGATGTAGTATCCTTGGTTGGGGGCCTATTTTTAAAATATTTTACATACTGTTGTATCTTTGATTAATTATAAGCCTAATGCACTGGAAGGTAAGTAAATAAGTAAGTTTATTTTTGTAGATTAGTTAAAATCATTGCAATTTCAAGCCATACAGAAAACTAATCGAAAATTATTACTAAAAAAGAAACATTATTGGTTAAAAGAGAGTTCGTAATTAAAAACATCTTATAGTGTGAAAACAGTAATCTAAATGCGTTATGACTAATAGTTCAGTAAAGTGCTCCATGCCCAAGTTTTTACAAGTGACTTTGTGCCAACTTCTGTTTGAAAGGCAGTTGAGAGACACCATGTAAATTAAAAGAAATTAATTATTGGGGCATTGTGCTCTGCCACAAGGGTATCCTCGTGCAGTGCAACCAGTAGTCCATAAAGTGCTGCTTGCCCAGGTGCTCCCATAAGGGTTTTCCGGTTTCTACTTGGGGAACCTCAAATAATTTGCAGGCGAAGGTGAGTTTAACCGGACTAGGTTGGGCGCTGGGGCATCCTGATTGATGGTTAAGTTTTTTGGTGGTGATAGATTTTAAACGCCCAAATCAGTAAACAGGTGGGAGAGACTTTGGCTAAAAATTCCCTGCCCCGCGACGGCCATTATTTGTCTGCGGTGATCGAGTTGACTGTTAATAGTTTGTTCACTTGTAGTAGGAACTTGGTTGCCCTACAAGAGAGATGAATTGATTTGCTGTTCAATGATGTCAGCACTGCGCTATGGCAGGATCTTAACTTAACCCGTTCGATGCGTCGGACGGCCCCCGGCCGTCCGACGTCACGGTGGGCGAGTGCGGAGGACGGCCGGGGGCCGTCCCAGACACGCCCACTCATTATTTAACCCGCACCGTGGCGGAATTCACGCCGCGGTCAAGGGGTTAAGTGCCCAAAAGGCAGGGCACAGTCATTTCTGTCTTAATTGACTTACAGCGGGGCAAATACACAGGAAATGTAGTAGGCTTGCTTCAAGTCAACCGCATTGAAGGCAAAGAGGATTCGGTCATCTTTATTTCCAGGGCGGAACCTGGTCTTTTGAAGGAAAGGCTCCCATTCATGTTAGTAAATAGAAATGCTGGATAGTTTGAGAGATGTGGCACGTGAAATATGTTTAGGGCCCCCAGATGTTATATGATTGTAAAACTGTCCAGCCGTGTTTTTTGCCTGCCAATTCCGCTTTGTCAAGAGACCGCGATTTTAACTTGGCAGCTTTGTTGGTGGTCTTTTTAAATGCTGTAACGCTGATATTTAGCTCCCAGGCCTCATATAGATTGAGAAATGTCAGAGCTTGATGTAGTACTACTGGCCAGTCATTTTTATTAGTATGCTGGCTTTCCATTTCGAACCAACACAAAGTGGCCAGAGACTTAGGTGGAGTGGCTCTCATCTTCTAGCACAATTTGATTAAAGTGGCCATCCTCACCGGGTGCTGGTGCAGAAGCGCGAAATCCAGACGCACTTGTGCTTGGCAGGTTTGTCAAGGTAGGCGAAAGATGCTTTTGAAGAGGGCGGACGGTGGATTGTTGAAAGTTGTCACGTCTTTGCCCTAGAGAAGTTCTGAGCCATAAGTCAATGAAGGAAAACATTTTGCTCTAATAATTTCCAATAGATATGACAGAGATGAACTCCCCATCTTTTTTTTATTAGGTTAAGGGCAAAGAATAGCTTATTTGCTTGGGCCCTCCGTTGTGTGAGGTACCTTTTGAAATTTATGTTACACAAAAAAGGGGCCACAGGTCCGGAACAAGAGGAGGATATTAAACTGTCTGGACGTGCTCTACTATACAAAGACTAGGGGTTTCCCTTTTCAGGACGATTCCCCTCACACACCAGAGGTGTCATGCTTCATCATAGGGGAGCCTCCTCACATGATAGACCTAGTCTTCACGTGGGCTACAACCCCCTCTCTACGAGGGAGGAGCTCAGGGATGTTTTTATTGAGTAAGGCTGGGTGTACTAAACCCCTATGTGGTATGGAAAAGAATAAATGGAGTGCAGTGCTGTGAAGTGAAAGTTAAAACTAGCTAACGGGTTTAGCTATAAGTAACTTTATTCGGCTACCCGATGCCAGGATTAAAACCAATGAGAAACTTAAAACACAAATGCCAAAATTAAAGACAGATGTGTCATTTGACCAACATGTTTCAGCCAGAGAGACCTAGATAGTGTCGCGGCCTTCTTCAGGGTCAGATTGTACGCTACTGCAATTCAATAAATAATACTCAGTGAAAAAACATGTGAAAAAACACGTGAGTAAATCAATAGTAAAATACTGAACCAGTGATATTATTGTTCAGTATATTCTGGATGCAACCTAAGATAAAAACATAAAATATGTTATCAATGGTTGCATACATTATGTATGAAGAGCATGAACCAAACAGAATCTTTAATACTCCACCGCAATAATTAGCACACAAACATATTTAAGTATAAAGAACGTGTGACTCACCACTGTCGGTTGCTGAGTTCACTCCGTCTGTCCTGGCATATTAGCCATACGGTACGTGCACCATAACCTACCAGGGAAAGGTATATGGTATTAAAAACAAGAGATCCCAAGAAAGGGATTCAAAGATTGAGGAAAATGGCGGGGGGGGAAAGGGGGCGACTCAAAAAAGAAGAAATAGGCTAAACATATATGTCAATTCTTTGAGCAAAGGGTTAATAGTAATTGAATTATATACCCCAATGAGAATAAAGGCTGAGAACAAAGGCAGAGAACAGCAACGTACCAAACTCCGCTAGTGGCTGTACACGAAAAAAGTAAAATAAAATACAATAAATTACAATTCAATGCTAGCCTTAAGAGGAATAGAAATCTAAGCATGAAGAGTCAGAGGATGTAACATAGAATATATTACTACATCATGCACTGGTACAGAAAACTTAATAGGAAGACACAATCAGTTTCAAAAATGAGAAAGAATGAAAATGCCCCCTACGCATGGCGCGATGTGGCAAAAACACTACACCTATCATACAACGTAAAATATAACGTAAAATAAGAGGAGCCTCCGATTACTAAATGTAAATTGCACGCTAGAAAAAGGGGTCGAAAAAACAATAATGGCACTAAAGGAAGTATTGCTAGGGCAAAACACGCAAAACGTGCTCGCACTTTCTAGGCGCCCAAAGATTGAAAATGCCCCTTGAGCATGGCGCGATGTAACAAGGGCACTACACCTATTGTAAAACATAAAGTATGTGAAGCCTCCAAATACTAAATGAAAAATTTTTCATGCTTAGATTTCTATTCCTCTTAAGGCTATGCTCAAAGAATTGACATATATGTTTAGCCTATTTCTTCTTTTTTGAGTCGCCCCCCTTTCCCCCCCCCCCGCCATTTTCCTCAATCTTTGAATCCCTTTCTTGGGATCTCTTGTTTTTAATACCATATACCTTTCCCTGGTAGGTTATGGTGCACGTACCAGTATGGCTAATATGCCATGACAGACGGAGTGAACTCAGCAACCAACAGTGGTGAGTCACACTTTCTTTATACTTAAATATGTTTATGTGCTAATTATTGCGGTGGAGTATTAAAGATTCTGTTTGGTTCATGCTCTTCATACATAATGTATGCAACCATTGATAACATATTTTATGTTTTTATCTTAGGTTGCATCCAGAATATACTGAACAATAATATCACTGGTTCAGTATTTTACTATTGATTTACTCACGTGTTTTTTTACATGTTTTTTCACGGAGTATTATTTATTGAATTGCAGTAGCGTACAATCTGACCCTGAAGAAGGCCGCGACACTATCTAGGTCTCTCTGGCTGAAACATGTTGGTCGAATGACACATCTGTCTTTAATTTTGGCATTTGTGTTTTAAGTTTCTCATTGGTTTTAATCCTGGCATCGGGTAGCCGAATAAAGTTACTTATAGCTAAACCCGTTAGCTAGTTTTAACTTTCACTTCACAGCACTGCACTCCATTTATTCTTTTCCATACCACATAGGGTTTAGTACACCCAGCCTTACTCAATAAAAACATCCCTGAGCTCCTCCCTCGTAGAGAGGGGGTTGTAGCTCACGTGAAGACTAGGTCTATCATGTGAGGAGGCTCCCCTATGATGAAGCATGACACCTCTGGTGTAGGAGGGGAATCGTCCTGAAAAGGGAAACCCCTAGTCTTTGTATAGTAGAGCACGTCCAGACAGTTTAATATCCTCCTCTTGTTCCGGACCCGTGACCCCTTTTTTGTGTAACATTAATTCGGTGGGGAGTTGGTTCACGCAGGTCCTTAAATCTCCTCTAGCCCCCAAGTGTATTCACCTTTTGAAATTTAGTCTTGAATCAATTTCCAACCCTAGATATTTATAGGTGATGACCTGGTCAATCTTGTTCCCGGCTGCTTCCCATTTGAATTTTGAATTTAGGAGTCTGTTTTTCGGCAGGAAGCAGAAGACATTAGTTTTACTGTAACTTAGCTTCAGCCCTGAGGATTCGATAATGCTGTGGAGAGCAGTTATTTGGTGCTGCAGGCCAACAGGAGTCTGGCTACATAAGACAATGTCGTCTGCATATTGTAAACTACCACTTGTCTGTGTGCAAGTTTTGGTGGGCCACTCGATCCTTCTGATAACAGGGCTTCAGGTCTGCTGCATAAATATTGAAGAGGCAAGGGGCGAGGACACATCCCTGTTTAAGACCAATGGATGTGGGGATCTTTCTAGTCATTCTATCACTCTTGCCTATTTTTACTTGTACTGTGTTGAATGCTGATTTTAGGTCGACAAAGCAGGTGTATAAGTTGAAAGCCTTATGGGTTGCCTTTTCAATCATGAGAGTAAGGGCCAGAAGATTGGTGGTTGTGCTCATGATGCCCTAAACTCAGTTTGAATAGCCAGGATGATGTTTTCAGCAGATACCCATGCTTTCAGATCTATTAGAATGTTGGCAGTGTAAAGTTTGGCTTAAACGTCAATCAGGGCAATTAATCTGTATTTCGTGGGGTTTGTCTGTGAGCCCGATTTGAAGATAGGGTGAAGAACACTGCCTCTCCATGATGGTGGAATTGTATTGGTGGTAATTGCCAAATTGAATAGGGGTGTAAAATACAATGTCCAAAAGGCCTGGTCGAACTTATACACAGTGTTGGGAAGACCGTTCAGTCCCGGTGCCCCGTCTGATTTCAGTTTCTTCAAGGATTGCCCGACCTTCGATTCTTTCGGCCAGTTTACCTCTGGTGAGCTTACCTCTGGTGAGCTTTCTGTGGGCGCTGGGCCCTCGATGGTTACACCTTTTAGTATGGCACTGTGGGTAGATTGCTCTGGGCGGGCTGCCTCGATGTACTCTATCCAATCCGATTCTGAGATTCCGGCATTGTAATGACAAAAGCTGCCATTTGCAAGTGGATTGATATCTGCCCAGAACTTTTTTACTGTTTTTTGTTTTACTTGTGTATAACAATTGTATCCATATGTTTTCCTGATATGTTTTTTTAGCTAACCAAATTGCCTTTTTGTAGGTGCGCCTCAGTGCCGCTATTTGCACTATGATGGAATGGCTGGGCATTGGATTGTTGTTTCGCAGATGCCTAATTTCCTTATTAATGGCTCTTTTTTCCTCCGAAGCGGCTGCGGTAAACCAGGGGGCCTCTTTGATTGTTAGGTTGAGGGTTTGTGAAGAGTTGGCTGGCCAGTTGGTGACGAGTCCCGCTATGAGGAGTTCCCACTTAGACCACATCACCTGTAGAACAGTGGTTATATGAGATATGAGTGTGGTTATATAGTTATTATTAAAGTGAGGATCCTAGTGAACACACCTGGTTGATCTTGTGGAAGGCAGCCATTTAGAGAACATAAGCCAATTTCCTCTAGGGCAGTTCTACACACTGATACTTGAGTACAAGTAAAAATAGGCAAGATTTTAAAATTGATACTAATGAGGCGATGTGATCCTGTTTGCTCTTCTGACATGGATGAATAAAAACATTGCAGAGTAGTATGTTAACATCAACAGTATTAGTTTGTGGTCCTGGGTCCCCATGTGATGAAAGTTTAAGGCGTTGAACCCATGCCAGCCCAAGGACTACGACATCTTGAAGCAGCTGGAGGTAAGATGCTTTGTAAATTGAGAGGCCTCCTGCTGCTCTGCCCTCTTTGGATGTTTTTATTGCTTCTTGTTGGTACTCTTTGAAGCCTATGGTTGGTGTGGGGTCCTTAGCTCATGTTTCTTGAAAGATGACGATATCAGACTCTTGTATAAAGGAGATGAAGTCTGGCTCCCCACCTTATTTTTCAGACAGTTCACATTCCAAGAACAAAGTTTTAACAATTGATTAGGATGCAACTTTATTTGACCTAGTTGTATTAATGCCACTCTCCTGGGTGGAGTGCGGGCCTGTGAGCTTTGCACAGAAACCTGTATCATGAAACCCGGGGCTCCGGGCACTGCAGTGTGGGTGATGCACAAGTTTTCAGTATTGATGATGGGGTATTTTCCTGCTGGGCCTATTGCGCACCTGAGGGTATTTGTTAGTGCAGTACCAGTTTTCGGATGATGTCTCTGTTGTGGCTGTAATGGGATGGGCTACCTCTCTGGCTCAATGCTATTTAGTTCGATGTCCCAGTTTAAGAAGCAACCTCTTTGTTGCAAGACCATCATAGCTGTTTTTATGTTGGACCAGGTGACCACCGTGTTTGCATATCCTGCCCTCTCTTGATTAGGTTTGAACCCAATGCCTTCTATGTCATGGATTGTTACATGGTTCAAAGATTCTATTGTGTTGACAAGTTTCAAGATTGCACTTCTATTCAGTGTATCGTGGCAACCTCTAGACCTGTAGAGGGGGATCATTTCTAGTCTCAAAGAGGAATCACCATGTGCTTCTGAGTGTCGCATGCGCTGGCTGTGGTCAAAAGTGGGGGAATCAAGGGGTAAGTGGGCCCATTGGATATCCCCGAGATCCATGCACATTTTGTGGTCAGTCATTTGAGAAGGAGGATTGTGATCACTCTGGTTGGTGGCAGGAACTAGGGCAGTTTGTATGGTGAGGAAAGCTATGCTGGATGGACTTGCTTTAGGTTGAGTCATACGAAGGTCCGTTGTAGCCCATTGATTGGGTGGGGCCTCTATTAGTGCTTGCTTCGTTTGCTGTGGAAAGGGGTGGTCACTCGGGTAAATAGCATGTACTGAGGTCATTACTTGCCTCTGAGAGCTCGCACAAGCTGAATTTGTCTCCCAGTGAGTAATACCATGGACTTTTAAGACCATGGTAGGGCCTGAGTTCTCCGATGGGGGAGCTATCATGGCAGGCTTGTGTTCTAAGATGCCCAGGGTGGGCTTTCGGTTGATACAAAGGGAGATCCGTTTGAATAGTTGGTGCAAGATCACTGTGACCTTTACTGTTTTTTTGATTTGGTTTGTTAAACTGCGCTTTACGTTTTTGAAAGATTGGGTACACGTCTGGCACATGATGAATATCACTGACCAAGTTGGAAGAACATTTGCAAGAGTGGGATACTGTATTGGGATCTTTTTTGCGCTCGCTTTATTAAACTGTTTAGGGCCTGTAAGTTTTGTTCTATGCCAGAGACATGGGTGGCCAAGATGTTCAGTAAGTCCACTTGGATTTCAAGTTTTTCTTAGTGAAATTTTAGGGCCGTTGAAATCACCTCCATTGGATTTATAAATGGAGTCCACAAGGGTGCTGAGGACAATGGGGACGAAGCAGAGGGCCGAACTGACTTGCTTTGTGTTGAATATGAAAATGCATTACTTACATGGGGCTTGTTGTTTTTTAGCGTGTCTTCGAAGGTTTCTTCATGGGAGATGTTATGACTAGTGGAGCCATTTTCACATTGGAGTCTGACTGGAGAGAGCAGGGCATTATAGTTGTGCTTTTGGCTGAAGTTTGTGGATATGTTGGGGTAAATCGTTTCCTCATCCTGTTTCTCTTTAAATGGACAAGGCACTACTACTCTGCTGATGACTCCAATTATTTTCCTAGCTGCGTGGTATCAAGGTCTTTGTGACCGGATTGGGGGAATTGAGGGGGGTAGTGATGTATATGCTGACAATTACCGAAGGTTATAGCTGGAGGTGAGCCTTTAAATGAGGTCCAGTTTTGCTGGTCATGTTCGGTAGTACAGACTTGGGCTTTCACTGTTGTTTGATAAGTGAGTATTTGTATAAGATTGTCTGTTAAAGGATCGGAAGGGGTTGATTGTGGTGATCTCAGTGTAGGCATGGCTTGGATTTTTGGGGATTTCAAGAAGTCCGTAATTTTAGGATACCTAGAGGTATTTCTTTCTGTGGAATGGTCCAACAAAGGTAGTATTGATGGTTTACTGTTAGGGGGCTGCTGTCATTGACTGTTTGGGCTGCTTGAGGTGGCTGCTTAAGTTTGGACTTTGAGGAGCTGTTTTTGCAATTTTAGCAGTTTCCTGGTTCCTGCCTGATCTCATAATGGCTCGAGCCAGCTGTAAGGTTTCTTTGACTTTTTTGATGCCCTTTCTGTGACTATTCTGTGCTGATGCACTCTTATATGCTGAGTTTGATACTATATACAGCTGCCATGCTCTGCTGCCTACCTTCCAAGCTATGATGAAATAATTTAAGATGGTATTGGCCTACTATATTTCCTGTTGGAGGCCACTTGGATTATTGGGGCAATTGGCTCACCTGTTGTCACCAGATGTCACCTGATGTCACCTGATGTGGCCTGGATACTGACATCTCAGTTGAATTCAAGGTCCGAGGATCATTGCCTACTGAGTGACTGAGGGTATAATAGCTGGGGGGCAAGGGGAGAGGGAACTGACAGTAGCGTGGCATCAGTGGGGCTCAGGGTGGGTGGAAGCAGTTCTTTTCCAGCGCGCAGACAGCACCGGCCTGATGCCGGCCGTCTCTGCACAGCCGGGAGGGGTCGCAGAACTGACCACTTCACCTAAACACTGCAACAACTCTACGACCCCCTTTGCTGCCTTCAAGGGCCTCTGCAGTGCTGCCGCACTGAGGCTCTGTTGACACTTAAGAGCACTTGCCTTGTCTCGCTCACCTAAATTGCCTCGCTCTCAGTCCTTGGTCGCTCCCAGCCCTCTTGTGGGTCTCTGAACTGCTTCCTGCTCCTAGCTTTGCTTCTGGAATGAGTGGGGTGGAGTGGAGGCAGTTGGTGCTAGACTGTCTGTGCGAGTGGGGCCTCTATAGGGGGCCACAGGCTGCACCCGGAACTAACCGGAAAACTGTGTGGTACACCCAGAGCCTCTCTCAGCGGTCACTGCCTAACGGTAGCCGCACACACAGATTTAGCACTTCCACTTGTGCTCACTTTATCCGCTGAGGGGTGTGCAGGTAGGGGTTGGGTGCGATGGCAGGGAAAGCCACAGAGCAGTGCAATCCAGGGGGCAGCAGGGGTCTGATGAAGTGCAGGCAGTGTGTTGCTCATGCCTGCTAACTCACTGTGTCACTGTGTCTCACTGTGTCATGCTCACTGTGCCCCGCTCCTGTGTCCTTGGCATCCTTCGGCATCTCTCTGCATCTCTCTGCATCTCTCGGCACCTGCGGAGACAAGGACCAGGTGTCTGGCTCTGTTTCCGACAGGTGCTCCCCCCGACATCGATCGCGGCTTTCCCTGGCAGCCGTCAGCTGTACAGAAACCAGGAAGTTCACCAAGGAGCGTGCAGGAAACGCCATGAACATACTTCTGCCTCTACTCAGCATCAGTGGCAGCATCTCTTTTTTGCTCTTATTTGCTGCCCGCGCCACTCTAGTTAGCTGCTGCCTACCTGTGGTTCCAGCCTTGTGGTTGCGGCTCAGGGACTCTGTTTTTGTAGCTCGACTCTGCAGCAGCTTTTGGGCAGCTTGATTTGAAGCATGTCGCTGACTGACTGTCAGCTGCTCTGCTTCGCTGGCTTCTATCTCCGCTTCGCTCCAGTATTTAAGGTATATTGTCAGTGTTACAAACACTTTGCAAACAGTTTTCTATGAAGCTATTCAAGTCGTTTTAAGGCAAACAACTGTTTCAACCTCACTTTTCAAGTTGTCTTTGTTTAGGGACTTTACCTTCAAACAATTTACATATTGTTTTAGCTGTGATTTCGGACTTGCCTAATGTGATAGTAGATTCTTGTTCAGTGTTTATATAACATTGCAAGGGTATTTAGATTTGACTTTAATCGCTTAACTGCTGGGGCTTTTCTTCCCCAGTGCTGAGCCCTTTCTTGGCTATTTGGAGTAGTTTGTGCTTTTTTCCACATAAGATATCCACAGCAAATTTGTGTCCTTTTTTTACCAACATCCTGGGGATTCTAAAGATAACCCGGGTTTGTGGATTTCCCTGGAGGGGACTGAGAAAATGGCCAAAATATAGCTGTATTTTGGGGAAAATAAGTAAAAAAGTGATCTACTCCAAGACATGTCTGGCTACTTTGCTTGATGTTGTCCTGGTCTCCTCAACTGAAACTATTGATGGCATGAGTGACACAATACCAAGTATGTACCTCAAATATATGTAAGGCATGAAGGTAACTCAGCTGATTATAAGTGGAAAATGACCCATTGACTCTGCCCTGCTCACATGATGACTAATGCTAAATATACAACCAAGTTGTGTGTTCGCCTGCATTCCACACAACTAGGCATTGGAATAGTCAAATTCACATGTTACTTCTACACTGTGTTTGCTTAAATGTTTAGGAGATGCAATGTTCATTTCCTATTCCAAAATGCAACATATAAGAACATATAATGAGCTGCTCAATTCTACTATATGCATTGAATTTCTCCAAATGTTTTGTAAACAAGTTCAATATCACGAAAATATATCACAATAGTAATCTCTACGTATCTTGTTTATTCCTAGGTCTCTATTTATTGTGAAACAAATTATTATACAGGTCTATCCGGCAGAGCACCTTGCCAGACCTTGGCACCGAATAGACGCCCACTCTACCCCAGGATCAAGCCCTCAGTGATGACAACACTCCTGGAGATGTGGACGTGGATGACCTTCCTGGCACATCTGGTCAACCTGTGCAGGTGGTAACAGTGGGTCTCACTGTCCCCACAACAACACCTCCCACCCCAGTTGCAACACCACAGCCAAACCCTACCCCCCAATCTGTGCACCTGGCACAGTCAGTAACATCTTGTGCCCCCCAGTCTATAATTCTGAGGTGGCAATCACCAACCTAGTCACTGAGGAACCAGGAACCAGTGAGAGGGCACAGCCTGGGCCAAGGGCATAAGCCTGTGGGGGTAGAGTTTGTGGTAGGGTAACTGTAGGCCCTCAGAGTGAGCCCACTGGGGCCACTCACACCCAGGCCACCATCAACCAAGTCTTGGGAGGCTATCAGGACTCCCAAGATGTGATGGGCCAGGTACTAACGGAAATCTGGAAGATGAAGAAGCTGCAGAGGGATATACACCAGGAGCTGGCCACTCACAACACCAACATGGGCCAGCTCATTGGGGTGCTGCAAGACATCAGCACAACCCTCTGCAGGGCTTTTCCGGAACCATCTATCTACCCCTTCCTGTGGTCCAACTATATATGAGCCCTCAACATCTGTGGCAGTCACAGGAAGGGTAGCCCTGTCAGAGGAAGACAGCTGCAGACAGCCCTGTCTTAGCAGCAGTGGATCCCCCCTCCCCAAAAGGAGGGGATGTCCATCCAAGAGGTGTGGATGGCGAGACAACAACCACCACCAGTAAGAAACCCCACACCTGATTTCATCCTGTGTGTGCAAGACATTCACTTTGTGAACAATTTCTGGACACTTACCAATTTCTTTTTTTAAATGTTTTATTTTTTTATTCCCCAATGTTGCATTTACATGTCATGGCATATTCATCGTCAAAAAAAAAAATACAATCCGACTTTTTATAATACATTTACAATAGTCTGCAATACAGAAAAAAAAAATATATATATAACATAATTTCATGATTTGATAATGCGGATCCTTGGGGAAAAAAAAGGGAACAATATGTATAAAGAAAAGGGAAGAAAAACAAGTAGCATAGAAAAAAACATTCCCCTTTTCTTCAGTTAAATTACCTTATCCTAGTTTAGCCAATCCAGCCGGCAATAGGAGCCCACATTTTTTGCCCCAATTCTCGTCTCCTACGTCCTTTCAGCCTATATACAGATATTATAGATAGCTAGTAACCTTGCCCACCAGTTTATAAAAGTGGGAGAGTCAGGACTGATCCACTGAGAGGTGACACATAATCGTACAATGGCCATAGCAATGAACACGAATCCTGACTCGGGCCTTGCTCTAGTATTTCCTCCTGTATTATATTCAGTGCCCAAAATTACTAAATCTGGTGTCATTACAACCAGAATACCTAAAACTGTATTCAAAAAGGATTCAATATCCTGTAAGAACTTCACTAAGTTAGGACATGAGTAAAACATATGAATAGTATCCGCAGCCTGTAGGCCGCATCTACTACATTTGCCTCCCCGTGCCCCTCCCCATTTCGCAACCTTCGCAGGAGTATAATACAGGTCGAAAATGGACATATAATGTTGAGTCCTAAGGCTTCCTGTTATTAAAGTCTGATTTGATAATTCGAGTGAGTCTTCTATGTTTATCCCCTCCTTCCCAAACTTTCTCTCCCACTTAATATTCTGACTAAATATATCATCAGGAAGAGCTTCCAATAAAATTTGATAGATTTTCCCAATTCGAGACCTTCTACTTATTGTTTCCACCAGAGATATTTTTTCCAAATTTGCTACGATCCCTTGAGCATTTATCCCCAGAAAACTCCGGATCTGCAAATATTTAAAGAAGTCTTTTCTGCCTAACCTAAATTTTTCTTGCAAAGACATGAATGTAACTATTTGACTTTCATTATATATGTCCCCAACACACTTATCCCAGCGCTCCCCCAGCGGAAACTGGTTTGATCTTGAAAAATTGGTGGTAAGATACCGCAAGCCGAGAAAGGAGTATACGGATTTATATTTGGAACCTTTAGTCTCCGTCGGACCTTTCTCCAAACCGAATAGGCTGCCTTGACGATTTTGAATCTAGTTTTTTTGTAGTAGCTGGGTTCTAGATTTTTGACTAAGAATTGACTTGCTTCATCGCCCAATGCGATTTCGTATATTGTTGGTCTAACAGCCATTGGAATTTCGGCTTTCACTCCGACCACTAGAATCCCAATATGTTGTAGCAGTGATGCCCAATAGTAAAAAAGGAAATTTGGTACACCCCACCCCCCTCGTAATCTTAGGAGTATCATCCATCTAGCCGCCCTTCTCACTCTGTGATATCCCCATAAAAACCTGGAGCAGACCCTTTCTATCTTTGCGAAACATGACGTTGAAAACTCCAGAGAAATAGTCCTGAACAGGTATAAGAATTTTGGGAGGACCAGCATTTTTAAAACATTGCTCCGCCCATGCATAGATAGATGTAAGTGATCTAGCCTCTCTAAGGTCCTATTAACAGTGTCAATCATAGGGGCGATATATAACTCCGGTATTCGATCTACAGATGGTGAGATCTTAACCCCAAAATATGTTGCTTCCGCCATAATTGGGAGATCGGAAGGAAGCATAGTATTAGAGTGAAGAATCTGCGTTTTGTCAATATTTAATTTGTATCAGGATAAGACCCCAAATTGCTCCGCCAGAACCTTCACTGCTGGAAAGGCCACCATGATATCGCTGGTAAGTATTGCGATATCATCCGCGTACACCAAAGTCTTGTACTCAGTATCATTAATCTTCACTGGTTTGATGTTCATATTCATTTCTAGTTTATTGAGAGACGGATCAATGTAAAGTGCAAACAGCAGGGGGGACATGGGCACCCCTGCCTTGTGCCTCTGTTTATGCTAAATGGTTTCGATTCCTGCCCTGATATACAGATCTCAGCTTCAGGTGATAGATAAAGTGTCTGAACTGCTTGAATAAATTCAGAACACAACCCCTTCCACTGCAAGACAGACCACAAGAACCGCCAGGAGACCCTGTCGAACGCTTTCTCTGCGTCCAACTGGGCCACCCCCAGCGGAGACCTCGTGGCCTGAGCCCAATCAAGGAGGGCAATCACACGTCTAACATGATCAGTCGTATCCCTACCTGGGATAAACCCATGTTGGCGAATAGAGACCAGAGGGGTGATAATCTTCCCTAATCTATAAGCTATTATTTTAGAATAGACCTTGCTGTCTCAATTGATAAGCAAAATGGGCCTATATGATGATGGACTAAGTTCAGGTTTGCTTTTCTTTTTAAATACTACTATAGTATTCTTCCGCCAAGAATCAGGAATTTGCCCCCTTTGGGCCAGCTGAAACAGAGCTACCATATCTGGACGGAGTGCTAGTCGAAATGTCCTAAACAATTCCAGAGTGATACTATCTGGGCCGACCGCCTTGCCCGCTGAGGGAGACTAAGGCACTTTCGACCTCTTCCCATGTAATTGGGGCTGCAAGAGTCTTATTTTGTTCATCAGTAACCTTCGATGTTTCGAGATCTTCAAAGAACTCCTCTGGAATCCCTTTCTCACCCGTGTCTGCCTCCTCGGTATATAGTTGCTGATAAAAATTCTGAAAAACCTCTAAGACTCTTGTTGGAGAATCCTGAATCTGGCCTAGATGATCTTTAATCCTGCAAATTCTAATAGCCACTCCCCTCTCCTGTAGGTGCTTTGCCAGCACCCTTCCCGTATTTTCCCCAAGTTCATACGTTTCAGCCCTATACTGTACATACTTAATAGCTAGCTCTTCCCCAAAATGCTGATGCAGTCTGGACTTTATAACAGCTATTCGTTGATGACACTCCTCTGTGTCTTGGCCATCCCCTATTTTCTTCATAAGCTCGATCTCGGCCAACCTAAGCTGTTCAACCCATCCACTGATATTCTTCTGTTTAGCCTTCTGCCGATGAATAGAAAAGCTAAGGGTCTCCCCGCGCACAGCCGCTTTGAACGCATCCCAAATTACAGTTTCCGAGGCTGTATTCCTATTTATGCTAAAGAATTCCATAATCCATTTAGCCATATGCTCACAATATGCCTGCTCAAGCAGCAATTTCCTTTCAAAAGACCACGTCCTCTGGACTCTGAAGATGCCACTTAAAGGCAACTCTACAACCAGTGGATTGTGGTCCGAAATAATCCTAGGGAAGATCTCAATGCTAGCTCTCTCCACGATTTGCTGTGACATAAAAAAATAGTCCAGATGGACTAATTTGTTATGGGGGGCAGAATAGAAAGTGCACCCTGGAACCCCTTGTCTATGCCTAAACCAGACGTCGACCAATCCATGTTCCCTGACGAATCCTTGAAGAGCTTTGAAAGTCCTGACTTTCCTTCCTTGATATGGAGAATTGCTAAAAAGATTAAAATTACTATCCAGGTGGATGTTAAAATCTCCACAAAGAATTACGGATGTCTCCATAAGGCCAGTTCAATACTTAAATGATCTAAAATCTCCGGATCATCTAGATTAGATCCATATAATGAACAAATTGAGAGTGGGGCTTTGTTAATTACAAATTCCAAAATCGCCCATCGCCCCCATTTATCCCCCCTAATTCATTTGCAGATGCCAATGCCTCTCTTTGCTAGGATAGCCATCCCCCTTGTAGTAGTGCCTTGGCGAGTGCAAGCCAATAAGTCAAGGCCCAGACCTCTCAAGCATCCCAGTTTGCACCACGGTATATGGGTTTCTTGCAAGCATAATAAATCTATCTGCATAAATTGTATAATTTTGGCCAATACATCTCTTTTTTTCCTGTCATTCAAACCACATATGTTTAGAGAGCAAATGCGAATTTTATCCTTTCTACCCATCATTCTTATTGAAAACTGATTCTCTTCTCAGACTAGCAGAATGATTCAGACAATACAGATAAGTTCCGTAAGACATACCAAAAGTACTTTCATTTTTACACAAAGAAAAATGCCATGACTATATATGAAAAACACCAACTGTGCAACCCTCTTACCCACCCTGACCCCCCATCACCCCACCCTCCCCCACCTACTCCCCTACCTACCCTCCATCCTGACACCCCCAACCCACCCCTCCCCCTACTACCCACCTTATGAGGCATAGGGACCAACAGTCCCTGGTGATGAAGAGCTGTGCCACCACACTTCCTCCTCTGAGCCAACCTTCCCCCCAATACGTCATCGAGAGGTTAAGATACACATTGGAAAAAGAAACAGCCAGATCCTCCAAAAGGGGAAAAAAAGGAAAAGGAAAAAGAAAAGGAGAACGGGGACCCAATTCAAGCTTTAAGCAAGCAGCAGCTAGTCATCCCCTGAACAGTCATAGCAAAAAATAGATTACTAAAAGCCTCCTTATTCAAATATCCATACTATATTATTTGCAAATATTCTTTTGCTAAGATCTCAGAAAGGAAAAATTGTGTCTGCCCCTGAAACACTACTTTCAACTTAGCAGGGTTCAGCAAAAAAGCCTGTGCCCCCTTTGCCTGAAATAATGGGATCAGTTGGCGCAACTGCCACCTTTTCTCCACTGTTACCTGACAAAAATCAGGTCTCACAAAAAATTCACATCCCTTTCCCATTCTTTTTCTATCTGGTCTGACCAAATCATACAGTGCCTCTCGGCCCAGAAAATTATTCAGACAAATGAGAATAGCCCGTGGTCTTTCAGTGCCTTGTCCCCGTTTTTTTTGTTAAAAAGGAAACCAATGAGCTCTTTGCAGTTCCATTTTCCAGTCCCATTGTCGAAGTTCCGGGAGTGCCTCCTCAAAAAGTTTGATCACAAATTTCCGAATATCAGACCCCTCCTTGCCCTCAGGTATACCAAGAATCCGTAAATTATTCCTCCTTGAGCGATTCTCAAGATCTGTCAATTTCCATAGGGTATCCTCCTTCAGGGATTTCAGGGACTCGGTGATAGTTTTTTGATTGGCGATCTCGTCCTCCAGTGTAGATATTCTAGTCTCTACTTCGCCAATCCTTACTGCAAACTCAGAGCAAGTCTTTGCAACCCTGCGTATTGAATTTTGCAGTTTTCGGCACGCACCCTGAGTGCGCAGACTCTCCAGGCGAGTCTCCTCACAATGGGCTATTATAGACTGGTAAATAGTAGATAATGTGATTTCATCGGGGTTCCCTGGGTTTGCCCTTGGGGTTTCTGTCACTGCCCCTACAGTCACATCTTTGCTCCCCTCCAAAGTGGGTGAGAAAGAATAATCCCATGTCATGGAACCGGTTGAGCCCAGAATCTTATCTGATGCGGCATCACCATGTTCCCTTTGCTTGCGAACCGTTCCCGGGGTGTACAAGGATTTATCTCCTATCTCTTCCTCTTCCCATCGCAAGCTACTAGCATCGCTTTCATCTCCAGCCCAGTCTTTTCTGGGACTTTCATCCCCCGAGGAGTTCGAATGGTCTGACATGGAGTAAAATGTTTCTCCTGAATCCCCTTCTTTTACAACACCTGACCCTGAGGGTCCCCCTTGAGGTTCCTGTGATTTCTTTTCCAATCCATCGGCTCTCAAGATATGCTTGTTCCCATCCATCCAGCTCCCTATGGCTTTTTCCAAGCCACTGTCTTGGGGGACTGCAACTCCCATAAGGCCATTTCCTTGGTTTTTAACAGGTATTCCCTCTATGACACCCGGCAATCCAGCATCGTTAACTGTGATATCATGGTTATCTCTATATCCATTAGTATCAGTAGATCGGTCCTTATGTTCATGTATCCCTCCCTTTCTCACAGGCTTCAACCTTAAATCATTCACACCAAACAGGGAAGAGAAATCAGTACCTTGAGTGAGCCCTTGCGTGTGGCCTTCCGGTATTGTTGTTGCTGTCCCAGACATGAACGCCACTGTTACGGGTTTACCATCAGCATTACTACCCGCTGATCGGTCGCCTGCTGCCTTATTTCTTACGGCCTGCACCTTGAAAAATGCGGGGACCGTCTGGCGCCCCCGACCTAAGGCTCCTCCTTTGCCTGCCTGGTCTCCAATTCCTGCCGCTCCTGCAGCTCCAGTATGTGCCCCTGCGGTAGAGCGACATGCTCCATCATCCACCGCGGTGTCATCCGAAATGGCTCTCCCGGGGCTCCTGGCACTCCTGGTGCCTACGGGAGGGCTGCAGGTCTTTGTTCCTCTAGCGGCTGATTTAGGCGGCATCACAGCAGTTAAGCAAGGAATCTGAACAACGGCCGCTATGGGATAGAGAGAACCAGCACAGGCCAATCTTGCAGGTAGAAGTAGACCACAGAGCTACAACCACGATCACCAGATCATGCCAGGAGACCATGGCTACTTGTTTTCCTCATTGTATTCCTTCACATTACTTCAATCCAGGTAAGAGAACAGAGGGGGGAAAAGTCAGCCAGGAGAAAGTATGACCAACTCACTCGGCCGACAGTGCGGCCGCCATCTTGCCTCCAAGTGCTTTTCCAGAACCATCTATCTACCCCTTCCTGTGGTCCAACTATATCTGAGCCCTCGACATCTGTGGCAGCCACAGGAAGGGTAGCCCTGTTAGAGGAAGACAGCTGCAGACAGCCCTGTCTTAGCAGCAGTGGATCCCCCCTCCCCAAAAGGAGGGGATGTCCATCCAAAAATCCAAGAGGAGTGGATGGCGAGACAACAACCACCACCAGTAAGAAACCCCACACCTGATTTCATCCTGTGTGTGCAAGACATTCACTTTGTGGATAATTTCTGGACACTTACCAATTTCTGATGGGAGAAGTATTTTGGACTTTGGAATTCAGACAATTTTGCACCTACAACAATGGTTTCATTCACCTTGACTGACCGTTTCACTTTTGGTTTTCCCTGTTTGGTTTTGCACATTGTTTATTTTCCCCTCGTTCACAGCAATAAATACACTAGTCACAAACTCATTGCCTCCTGTAGTATTTCTCACATCTAGCAATGTATATATACTCCCATGTGAACTTTAAAATGCCAAAACAAGCCACTTGCGTAAGCATGGATATTTTGAATGTAAACAATGTTTAACTCAGTATCACAACCATGTCACACCAACACATACATACAAGTGTCTGGTTTTATAACATATTTATTCCCATTGTTCCAACCATAGGCTGGCATGATGTCAGAAACAAAGCAAATCAGACATGAATTAAATATTCTGTGTGAGTGATCACATTTTCAGGTGCAGACCTGAACAACATGGAAGGAGGGGACACATCAGACAATTTCCTACACAACAGGCAGCATAAACATATGTCAACATCATCAGCTGGAGCCTATCGACTACCTCAGAAAAGGAATCCCAGATCATTTAAACCAATAAACAGACACATGGCAGTACAACAGTGTATGATCAAAGGGTCATTCCATTGCAGTGTACTGCATCTGGTGGAATGTCACAAACGTATGTCAGTGATGTGCCACAAGCACTTTGGCCTACAGTGAGCAGACATATCAACAGCTACATAATGTTCATACACAATGAGGATTTAGCCAAAGTGACAGCAAAATAGAATGATTTGGGCCCAACACAACATTCGGTTGGAGCACATGATGGAAAACATATTGCATTAGGATCACATACCACAAGGAAAAAGTCCAATGGAACCCTCTTAACTTCCATCCTATTGCCGTGCAAGCTGTCTTGGTACAGGTTTTCTACACCCAAAGTCTGTGACAGACATTCCCAGGGACAATCCATGTCCACTTCATACATCCAAACAGCATAATATACCTGCTAATATCACAACTCTGAAATGTCCAAATGAAGATGATATGGTAAAGGTATATAAACAGACCAAAACAAAGAGATTAGCTATGACACTATAAATATGTCACAACTCACAAAGTCAACTTCTAAAGAGGACAGTCCAAGACAAAATTCTAAACTAAGCAAAGCAACACTAACAAAATAAACACCTTTCACCAGATTTTGCCAGAGCTTTATCTTCCTAGTATTTTCCATAAACATACTCCTCACATCATCCCAACAAGAGTTGTGTTAATAGTCAAAGTCATGGCATCTCCCAACATACTTATACTTATGAGAAGTAGTTGCCGATGAGTCCCTGATGCCCGGTGGCTCATCATGGTCTTCATCCTATGCGATATAAGAGATGTTCAGTTTCAGGGCAATGTTGTGGTGCATACTGCAGGCCACAGTGATTTGACTCACCTTCCCGGGTGAATAGAGGAGGGCTCCCCCAGTCTTGTCCAGATGTCTGAATCTGGCCTTCAGATGTCTGAATCTGGGGTTATGACATAAGTGGAACCATCTGTTTGCAGGTTATGTAGCATGCATGCATGTGTTCATGCTAATTTTGAGGCCTATATAGTGAACCATGATGCTGGAGTGATATGTGCACACAGTAAATGTTTTCTATTGATATTTGATGGTTAGGTGTGGAAACGTAGTGCAATAAACCTATTTTATATGTCATTTCAGATTCATCCAGGGCAAGCGAAGGAGAAGGGGCCAACATCGTTGGGGACATAGCTGGTCACAGTGGTTCCGGAAGTGACAGCACAGACACGGAGAGACCCAGTGATCAGGTGGGTCTAGGGAGTACCACGGAGGACACAAACTCAAGTTCATCATCATCTGAGTCATCCTCCGGTGGACACTAACGAGTGGTGGCGGACTCCACAGGATCAGTTCCACCTCCATCCTTGTCTGCCACCCCCAGTTCCATTCCCAGACGGCTGGGCACACTGCCCTAAGAGGGGAGCTGTGTCCTTCACTGCAGGCACCTCAGACCCTGCCCCTGTTCCCCCTGCTGCACTGAGTGAGGAGGCTTTTGACCTCCTGAGGGTCAGACTGCACTCCTGAAAGTCATCCAGGGCAAGGCAGCCAGCTGACACAGATGGTGGTCTACCAGGAAGGCATCCACTGTCTATGTCTGGCCTCCTCCCTCATGGCAGCCTTCCACCCATCCCATTCTTACACCCCACCTCCTGCCCCTACCCCATCCAAATTCCCTATTCCCATACCTGTCCCAAGCACATTCACACATCTGTACGAACACGCTTCATCAGACCCAAGCACCGCACACAAACAAAAAATGCATAAAAAACACAGGCATGCAACCACACAGCAGACACTCACCCCCTTACCACCACCACCCCCCAACATACCCGACACCACACCCACACCCACAGACCCCTCCACAACCACCAGCATTCCTACAGACACCGCACCAATAGCCACAGACCCCTCTACAACTGCCAGCCTTCCTGCAGATGTCACACCAATACCCACAGACCCCTTCACAACCACCAGCATTCCTGCAGATACCCCACCAATACCCACAAACTCCTCCACAGGCACCAGCATTCCAGAAGACACAACTCCAACATCCACAGACCCCTCTACAACACCAGCATTCCTACAGACCCCACAACAACACCCACAGACCCCTCCACAACCACCAGCATTCCTGCAGACACCCCACCAACACCCACAGACCCCTCCACAACCCCCAGCATGTACACATCCCATGCACCAAAAAAACACAAACGCTACATTCACCCACAGAACAGACACCTACAGAACACACAGTAGATACAGCACACACACCTTTCACTTCCACTCCCTCTATCTCCCAATCCAAAATCCCTCCCAAGTATCCTCTCCATTTTACCAGTGAAACTGTCTTGTTAGCCCTTGCCCTTAACCCTGTGGAATCCGACCCTTCCTCCCAAAATCAAAGAAGCCTCTCTCAAAGCCCAACCCATTCCTTTCACATTCCAATCCAACCCTGATCCCTTCCCCACTAAACACAGCCTAACCCATAACAAACCCAAGAACCCCCCCTAAGCCCAACCTATTCCTTCCACATCTCAATCTACCCATGATAAACCTCATCCCCACGTCATTAAACCCAGCCATATCCCTAAGAATTCATAGCAACCCCTCTATGAGAAAGAGCCTGTCGTAGAGCCTCTAACCACCCCCCACTTACCGGGCACTGACGCGCTACCCTCGCAGACATGGGGTGAGAAAACGTCCCAAGAGCGAAGAAGGATCAAAAGGGTTAACACAATGTCACCCTCTTCCACACAAAAGGAAGGGGGAGTCTGCCGGGGGAAGCACCAATCAGGGAGCCAGCAAGGAGTAGAAGGAGGTCGGTTCATGGAACAAGAGGGGAAAGAAGAGTCGGAGGTCGAGGGGCGGAGCGAGAGAACACCGGAGAACACCGAGAACAGAGCAGGAAGCGAACCACCGGCGGAATAAGGAGGCACGAAGGAGAGCAGACCAGGGGACATCTGAGGAGTGGAGCGAGGATTGGTGGGCATTCCCTCTCAGGAGATGCGCATTGACCGCCACAACTCAGTAGATTTGCGGCTAGGGCGGTGAGTCGGCGGGGTCATTTATTTTTTCCTTGTTTTGTTTGTTATTGACTGCATGTATTCTGGGTTTGTTTCATTCAGGGAGCGGGTGATAAAGAAAACTACGGGAAGGGGGTGGGAAGAAAGAAAGGTACAAAGAAGAGTACAAGTATATGCTGGCATTGGGAGAATATAGAGAGATAAAATAGGGGAGGAAGAGAGAAAGAGAAAGATAGGCATGTCAGTAGATAGAATGACAGCATACAACGTCTCACAAAAAGTCTGAAAGCTCTCAACGAAACCCCCCAAAGACCTAGAAGTAAAAAGTGGAAAAGAGGCCCGAAGAGAGGCACCAAAGACAAACCCCCCAAATGTTTAATATGTATATTTAAACTGTTGTGTAAATGTTTTTGGTTTTGGTTACTGTTGTTGTTTTGCTCTCTTCTTTTCTCCTCTCTTTTTGGTAAGGCCCTACATTGTTTCATCAGTATGAATGGATGAAAGAAAAAGCTATTAGATTCTACCCTCACACCGTTCTGACCCTACACCACCCTCACTTACCTTGAGAGGACGTGCTTGACCTTTCCACTCTAACACCTTCTGGGTGTGGTGCAAGGTATTTATAAACTCGTGAATGACTTCAGGATACTCACCGTCCTATTTTTCCTCTCTCGAGCATCCTAGGGGAGGAGTCCCCCTTCCCTTTTTTTCGACACCTGGAAAAAAAAAAGAAAAGAAGAGAAAGAATAAGCCACGGCCTAGTTGGACTAATAGAGACAGCAAGAAAAAGGGACCTACGATACCTCAGCTATCTCACCTATTATCACCTATTATCAAGACCAATAAATAACCATTGCCAAACACATTAAGCCTCCTAGCTTTTATTTCCGCCCATCCCTCCCATATCCCCCCAAAACAAAACCCACCCCTCCCTAACCCCCCCTCCCAAGTACCATCTATGAGGTACCTGAAATGCCCAATGGATGCTCCTTTGTGAGGAGGTTCCCTGCTAGTGTCAGTAAGGAACGTTTGGTGGCACAACATTGTACTGTGGCCTGGATTTCAGGAATTGAGTGGCCACTGGCCTTTGTTTTATCTAATGTTTTTCATCCATTAATCAAAAAGTTTCATAATTTGGAAAATATTAGTCCTGCCATTATTTTTCTTTTATATTTATATATATATATATATATATATATATATATATATATATATATATATATATATATATATATATATATATATATATATATATATATATATATTGGTTAAACCTGCATCGCAGGTATCTCCACAGCACTCCCGCAGGTACGGACCACTTGCTCCTTTCTGATGTAGACAAAAACTATTCCAGGAAACGTCAGGTTAACAGCACCATAGCTTTATTTGATATTTCACCAAAGTCATGTGGACAAATGTCCGCCCCAGACGCGTTTCGATCGCAAAGCTACTTTTTCATATCATATCAATAATTCCTAATACAGAGAAAAATACCATCAATTGTACCCCAATATAAAAAAAACCAATCCCCACCCACCCCCTGCTACACATTTAAATGAAGTTGTTTCATACCAGTAGTCCAGCTCATATTTCTTAATTGATTATGAACAAGGGGAGATTAAAAACCTCAGGACAGATATACATACATAAAAACCAAACACTTAACTAAAGTGCATCATGCATAACTTTCTCAGCTCCTTGATTCTATCCAATCAATTAGCGGTCCCCACCTACTAAGACCCTTCTTTTTGCTACTGACCCCTTTCCTTGAAAAGATTGCTTCTTCCAGAGTACATGTTACCAGCACCCGGGATAACCATTGCTGAAAAACTGTTGGGTTATTACCTAGCCATGCCGAAGCTATACATAATCGAAAAATGGTCATGGCGATAAAAAACAATGCCCTACCTCTTGACAACCTTTCTCCATCTGATACTCGCAAAAGTATCACGGCGGGGGTCAGGGATACCTGAATATTTAATTTTGTGTGGAAAAATTCTGCAATCTGGATTTTAATAGACGTTAACAACAGACAGGTAGCAAAAATATGTACAATATCAGCCCCCCTTAGTTGACATCTGAGGCATCGCAAGCCTTTATCATCCCCCCATTTAATAATCCTACTAGGAGTGTAGTAAAGATTAAAACATGTTTTATAATACTGTACTTGTAGCTTTGAAGATAATAACGTGGTTTGAGCCAGAGAGAAGGATTCCCGAAAGCTAGCTTCAGAGATAGCCAGTTGTTCTTGCCACTTCAAGGAGTGTTTAGCTATGTCATCCTTCATCCGTTTATTGAGGAGGGAATAAATAACTCCAATGGAAAGTTTGCGCCCCGCTACCAAAACATCAACCAAATCACACCTTTGAAATCTGATCGGGCCACCTCCCTTACTGTTTATAAAATCCCTGACCTGAATATACTTTAAAAAATCGTCTTGGCTAATATCAAATTAATTCCTGATCTCTTGGAACGACCTTATACCCATGTGAGAAAAAAAAAAGCCAACCTTGTTTAGGCCAATTTTGACCCATCATAGGGTATGCTGATCCTCAAAAATTTCTGGCAAGTACTTATTATCATTTAGTGGAGTGTAAAAATTAAGTGTACCCAAGCCCATTAATTTACGGACCGTTGACCAAACTTTAAAAGTGTTCAGTAAAATCTTAAAACGGACTCTCTTAAAGTAGTTAAGCTCAATTTCCCTCCATAGGTTTCCCCACACCCCTTCACCTATCAATAGGTCAAACAGAGAGGGGAAATACTCAACTCCTGTTTGAGGGGGTGGTTTCTCTTGTAGTAGGGGTCCTAAATTCTACAAAATAGAGGCCCAGTAATAAAGCTTTAAGTTTGGTATCCCCCACCCTCCTCTGTCTTTAGGAAGGGTCAGAAATTGTAAAGCTCTCCTCGGTTTTGCGTATGACCAAACAAATCGGGAGATCAATTCATCAAGATTTCTAAACCAGAGGTTTCCTATCTGTAGAGGAATAGCACAAACGAAATAAAGGATTTTGGGAAATAGAATCATTTGAATAACATTGCATCGGCCAGCCATAGATAGGTGTAGGGTATTTGACCTGTATAAGTCTTTTTTGGACTTTTCAATAAAGGGCTCAAACTTTTCTTTAATAATAACATCCAGATCGGGGCCAATGGAAATTCCTAGATATACTGCACTTTTGGCTACCCGAGAGTCCAACAGGGAGATTATTAACCAAAATTACTGTTTTATTTAATGAATAGCCCGAGATACACCCGAACTCACCCGCCTCTTTCTCTATCTCAACAAGTGCTGTAGATGGTTTGGGCGTAACTAGGGCTATATCGTCAGCGTAAGCAAGGGTTTTTGTATCCCGACCACTAAAAACCATAGGGGGGATGCTAACATTAAGCTCAAGCCTGCGTATAAATGGATCTATGTAGAGGGGGAACAGGAGTGGGGAGCATGGGCACCCCTGCCTGGCCCCCCCTTGAAATCTCAAATGAATCCGAGAGTTCCCCTGTCACAAACACGCTGGCCTTTGGTTTAAAATATAGAGCCTTAATAGCTAGCCTGAACTCGGGTCCTATGTTTGCCTTCTCTAACACAGTCCACAGATAGTGCCAGGAGATCCTATCAAAAGCTTTCTCCGCATCCAGCAGAATCAAGGCCATAGGGTCTCTCGCTACCTGGGCTGCATCGAACAGTGTGATTGCACGTATGATGTGGTCCATAGTGCTAGACCCTTTTGTCTCACCCTTATGGCAAGAGTACGACTGACTTGCTCACTGCATTCATAAGCTTGCTCCCTACAGGCTGTAAATGTATCTGCTATTTAGCTATCGTAATCTCATTAATGGCCGCTTTTGCTATTGTGACCTCCATCTGCACCTCTTGAATATTCTTTCCTTGTTGCGTAGCAATTATTAGTTTCCTCTCTTCCAAAGCTAGTGTGGCATATAGCTCCTGCATTCTCTGTTTTTCCTTCTTCACCCGGGTTAACGTAAACTGAAGGGTTTCTCCCCGAATCCCTGCTTTCAGAGCATCCCAGACAATTTCCAGGGAAGTACTACCTACATTTTCTCTGAGAAATAACGGTATCCAGTTCCTCATATGACATAGATAGTCGCTGTTGACCAGTAATGCTTACTCAAAGCTCCAATTATTGCTCTTTTTGCGATACCCCCCTTTTTGATCACTAACAGAAGAGGATTATGGTCAGACATGACCCGGGGGTAGATTTCAATATCTCCCTCTTGGATTATGGAATGTGACACAAAAAAGAAATTTAGTTGAGCGTGCGACTGATGAGTAAAGGAAAATAAGGTATATCCCAGTTCCGTAGGTCTCTTGAGTTGCCAAACATCCATCAGGATGTGGTCTTTACAAAGGCCTTTGAGAGACTGAAATACTTTTGATTTCCTTCCATAATTTGTATACTGCTACCAGCTAGTAGGTAAATTAATATTTAAATCTCCTCAAAAACCTATGGGAGTTGGCCAAGATACCAGTTCATTAGTCAGCCAGTCATATAAACCCAGATCGTCTAAAATTGGACCATATACAGAGCACAAGGTAAATCTACTAGCAGGAGACCGGAATTCCATGATGACCCATCTTCCAAATCTATCTGTACGCGTTTGTATAAAGAACTGCATAGAGTTTCTTTTAGCTAAAATTGCCACCCCACAGGTCCGTGTGCCTTGCAGAGTCCCACCAACCAGTTTAAAACCCAGTGCATCCAACAGTGACAATTGAGCTCCCCAATATGGGTCTCCTGGAGACAAATTATGTCGGCCTCCAAAGCTTGTAATTCCAAAGCTACCTTAGCCCTCTTCTTTTTATCGTTAAGCTCGCAAATATTCACCGAGGCAATTCTTAGTTTACTCATCACCTCCCTTCTTTAGCTTCCTTTTTAGACACTTCATACACACCATTTTGATTCTGGCCACCCAATAGGATCACCCTTACCTTTATTCCCCCTCCCCCTCCTATGAATCTGTACCCTTTGTCTCCTTGTGTAGCATCCTCCCAATTCCACCACCCGTGCCCCCCTTCCCACTGATCCCTCCCCCCACCAAATGAGCAATCAAGCAATGGGCCTGAATGATGGCGCCTGTGGAAGCATGCACTCCCGGTCGCTCCCCTACCGAGACCCCCCCAAAATAGAATTAGAGAAACCGAGCATAACGCCCCACAGGCACAATATCTAGCGTACACCAGGAATAATAAAGGCTTTGGACTAAGAAAGCACTTTCAACTAGCTTGGCAGCCAATTTCCTAGTCTTAAATCTAGCCAGGGAGACCTATTACCTTCTAAGATTGTGTTACCTACAATCTTGCTGCCGGACTCCCACTAATTTCTTTTAGATATTCCTGGGCCACTATAACGGATGTAAAGCTATGGGTATGCCCTTTGTATATCACTTTGAGATCGGCTGGGTTTTGGAGGTAAACTTCAGCCCCAATTTGCTGAAATGGGTTAAAAAGTTGCCGCAGCCACCATCGCCTCTCTACCGTGGTATGAGAGAAATCTGATCCAACAAAGAACGTGACACCCCCAAACTCCTTTTTCGCGTTAGGACAGGCTTGCTCGAAGATTTTTTGACGCATCATGAATTTCACAAAGTAGACTGAAATAGCCCTAGGTCTTTTCACTTCATTGGACCAGGTTTTCCTTAGCATTAAGGGGAATCTATGAGCACGTTGAATTCTGCCTCCCAATCCCACTTTGCTTTTTCTGGGAAGGCACCCCTTAATAGAATAATAATTTAGGCTCTAGTATCTGAGCCTTCAGCTCCCTCAGGCACTCCTAATACTCTAAGGTTATTGCGTCTCCGTCTATTCTCTTGATCCTCGAGCTTCCAGAGGACATCGGCCATAGCTGCTTTGTGTGAGGATTCCTGTAGTTTTAGAGCATTGACTTCAGTTTCCAGGAACTCAGTCCATTCCTCCACCATCGTAATTCTACCAGCGAAATCTGAGCATGTGTTATTAATCTTCTTGATAGTCCAGTGTAGTGTTTTTGTGGCTAGCCTGGCCCGTCGACTCGAACTCCTGGCTTCTGCCCGCACCTGCTTGATTGTTTGAAGGATTACTGCCAATGATACTTCAATGGTGGAAGGTTGCGAGGGTGTGCCCGCTGTTGCACCATTAAGTTCTTTTGGGGTTCCTCCAGGTTTCTCTGCCGAGAAGACCAGCTGTGTTTCCGAATAATCCCAATGTAGTTTTTCCATAGAGGTCTCTTTTCTGCTAGCGTTGGAGTCTTCGCCAGCAGCTCCCCTTTTCTTTTTTTTCCCCCGCATGCCCTTCCCTGAAACTTTGCGTTGGGTTAAACAGGTGGTATTATCCAGTGCGTCGCTGGTGGAAGAATATGAGACTGGTTCATCACTCAGGGAAGATGACGAATCCTCCAAGTTAGGAAGGTCTGATTCATCCGTGAGTGAGAAGAACGTCTCCCCAATGTCAGGAGATTTAGCTGTAGATATTGGGAGCTTCTCTATGATGACCCTGCTCTTGCCTAGAGCAGCTTCAGGTTCAAGCCCTGTGGCGCCGATAGATTGCATATCCATATGAGCGGTTATCACAGGTAGACCTGCATACAGGAATTCTGGATGAAAATCACTCAACTGTGTCTGTTTTACCAAGTCGTGATCCTGGCCCTTATCACTAGGTCCATCTCCAGTGACTCCTTCGTGATTAAAAACTGAGGTTGAAACTGCACCATTTAGCATACCATCACCTAGCTTTAGTGTTGACTGAAGCTCGATATTTTGGGGTGATGCTTCACCCTGAGGTACATTGGAGTTATTTTGGACCTCTGCTTTCCTCTGCTGAAGAGGGAGGGAGACATCCACCCTTCCCTCTTCCAGCGGGGCAACAGTATTAATCCCGGACCCACTGTTTGAATTCCGTCCTCTGCGATCCATGGTGTGACCTTTATTGCTGCCAGAAAATAGGGTTAAAATTAAGGGCTGGGACCCCTTTGTATCTCCTATCAAGCCAGTCTTTCCAAGTCATTTTGCATTCCTGGTTCCACTGCCCAGTTATTGGATTTGGCTTTACACCTTACCACAGTCCTGAGAGGAGGGATGGAGTCCGCTCGTTGTGCCAGCGGCCGTGGCTGTTTTCTTAGTCTCGCAGCTGGGCATTCTTCATTTCTTTACTGTGTTGATCCAGAACTGCAGCGGGAAATGAAAACTCCACAGTAGCAACCATGGATTTTTTATGGCGGTACCAGCCACTGCCTGGAGCACCTGACAGGTCCGCGTTTCGGCT
Organism: Calotriton arnoldi; assembly: GCA_963921515.1. Lineage (NCBI taxonomy): Eukaryota > Metazoa > Chordata > Amphibia > Caudata > Salamandridae > Calotriton > Calotriton arnoldi. The sequence continues at coordinate 993,321 of CAWUFW010005945.1, forward strand.
CCGGGCATGCCCCACCTGCAATAATCGAGGAAGTAGAAACCGGACAGCATACTCCGGAGTCCAACATGGGGCTTCCTTCTACCTCGGGGAAATCACAAAAGGGAGCGACGCAAGCTTGCGTCCTATACTGGCGCCATCTTGTTCGACAATAGGAAGATACCATCCTGCCATAAATTTTCTAATTATTTGAAGTTATCGGATAGGTAGTGATGTTTGTCTACAGTTGTGTTTGTTTCATCCCTGATTGCTGATCCAGTTAAAGTGGTTAGTATGATCTAACCCTGGAGCCAGTGCTAGAATTTCACAGGACAAGGGGAAATGTTGAATGGATGTCAATGTGAGATGAATCCAATTGGAGCTGATATTGCATTGGATGTTATAATATATGGTAAGTAGTTCAGCTTGGCCTGACCAATGTCAACATCATTTATGGCACTTCTTCCTATGATGTAGGTTGGATATGTTTTTGATGTGTTCAAGTTAGATATTTGTTTATCCACACATGTAATACCTTTGTGGACATTTGAATGGACTTGTCCATTTTCTTGTGTGCACCTTACACCTACTTTATCTATATGTGTGACAAATGCTCTTACTCTTATGTTTGCTTTCACGACTTGCACTTATACATTTCCCACATATGCATGGCACTTGGTGATGCTATTGGTTGTCCCCAATATAATTCAATCCTCAGGTCCTGTTAACATGGAGGTATTGAGGCATGTGCACAGTGGACTTTGGCCCAGTGACCCAGCCTTTCAGGAGTGGTCCCACTGGTTGAGGCATACCTATTCTGCAGAGAGTGTTTATATTGTGCCCTTTGAATGCTTCTCACACTGGTTATTTATAATCCCATTTACTGACATTACCATTTAATGAGGGTGATGTGTAAGAGTCCAATACAGGGTTGTAGCAGAGAAGATGTGTTTCAGTTTCATGATACATCCATACAGATGCTTTTTTGATCACACAACAGGACTTAGGATGTGTGCAATGTGAGTGTGTTACAGAGATTGATAGATGTGATATTGATGAGGAGGTGCTATTGTGTGAAACAATTTAATGCACACATCATTATCACTGATTATGAGATGTAAACACATGTCTATTTGTGTAGAGTGTGCCTGTGCAGTGTCAGTGACCAGGCCAAAGAGGGAATTATAGAGCTGTAGTTGGGTTATACATTGAAAACAATTCAGCACAGGGTCCCACAAAGTATGTTTGGCCCAGAGACCCCAAACTCCTTGCCTGGTCCATGGCAGGGCATGTATTTGCTGAGGAGTCTATGGAAGCAGGTGATGGTATAACTTACTGTCAGTTGTGTCAGCGATGGTGTTGGTTTCGGACATCATCAAGCAGGTACAGCAGCGTACTACGTGAGACACGGGGTGAGATTGCTCAGGAACCTGGCCACACACCTGACTGTCCAATATCTGCATGAGTTGGGAGCGGGCCGTCACTTGGTCAGATGGTTTGCGGAGTCATTACGAGTACACACTGCACCGCAGTTGGAATCCCTTCGAGCTCACTGGGAGGCTGACTTGCAGGGCCCTAGCGCCAACCGTGAATGGGAGGATATCCTTAGAGGTCCTACCCGCATCCCTCGCAACGCCAGAATCCGGCTCATGCAATATTACATAGTCCACAGGGTGTACTTGACCCCAGCCAAAATAAATCAATAATTCAATCGCACTGATGCTGGTTGTCCTCGCTGCGGTGAGTTGGGGGGGGATCTACACCATGTGTTTTGATCCTGCGTATCCATACAGTCATATTGGGAAGCGGTCACCAGTAACTTGGCCCAGTGCACAGAGCGCACGCTCAGCTGGGTGTGGGAGGTATGTATTCGTGGGTTATACAAGAGATCTTAAAAATACACAGTGACATCCCGCTACATTGACCTAGGGTTAATAGTAGCCAAACGTCTACTTACGAGGCGGTGGAAATCCCCGGAGGTCCCCCCAGTAAAATCCTGGTATCAGTCATTACTATGCTGGGCGCAGGCGGAGAGTATAGCGCTGCGGCACGAAGACACACTGGGTATCAGAAAGCAGCCGATAGCAGTGGAATGGGACGCGATCCTGTTGGACTTCCGTGCCCTATGGCACAGCTTCTCTGGGGACTCGGATGCTATGTCCGAGTAAGCATCGGACCGGCGCCTGAAGCTCGGGTCCAAGCACGCCTGAGGAGCTAGCGAGTTAGACACCGGCACAGCACCGTACGTTGTGTACAGCACTATGTGCCTCCCCAACAAACAAACAACGGCAAAACCCCCCCCACTTTTTCCCCTCCCGATGGCATAAATCCGGGTTCAACAACGTGTCGCAGAATAACCTATTATGAAGTAGGGTGTAGATTGGCAAAGACATCCTATACAGCACAGCTCTGTCCATATGCACGCGCACGTAGTTCGAAACGATGCTCTATCTTATAGACCTTAAGTTCATTATATGAGAGGTGAGAAATGGGTTGTATACCCTGTTACATGTGTGTAATGTTGCAAACTGTTATCAACAAGAGGAAAAACAAAAAAGAAAAAGGAGAAAAGCTTGGACTGTCTATTGATCTAAAACGCAAAAGTAAAAGCGGAAGAGGGGACGTGACCCCTGTACAGCCATGTAACTCCTAAGCGGTTATGTACTATATAAAATGTGAAAAAAATAAACAAATTTAAGCAAAAAAATCAAGCAGGTACAGCTTTGTAGGATATGTACGATTGGCTCCATGGCAGCACAAAACATGTGGAGGTGAGTACAGATGAGTTTCAACCTTAAATACTTCCCTTTCCACCAGCTCATATGTGGTGGTTGGACAACTACATTCACGCCGGCTGTAAGGCATCTCGTAACTGGGCTGGCGGTAACACTGGCAGTCCGCCCTCTGACAGATGCATTGGCCTATTCCTCCACTGCCGTTGTCGGGATTTCCTGGTGGTGGCGGCAGGACCATGGTGGTCTTTCATCTCTGTAACCGCATGCCTCGGAATATGGCAGTCGGGCCTTAAGCTGTGCAGTGGTTAATTTGACACTGCCACCACAGCGGTACTAAGAATGCCAAACTCATAATCAGGCCCTAAGCATTGAAATAACTAAATATTGAAAATGAGTAGAAAGACACAGCTATTTGTTATATGTTTTCATTTTATTTATTTATTTATTTATAAAGCGCGACATTCATCCCATTGGGATATCACGGCGCTAAAGTAGCGGGAGGGTGGTGAGTTAAGCTGGTCTATTGAGGTTGGTGGCAACAGTCCTAGGGGAATAAGTGGGTTTTAAGTTTCTTCCTGAATACCATGTACTCCTCAATCAGCCGTAGTTCCAGTGGAAGCTCGTTCCAGTGCAAAGCTGCAAGGTACGAAAAGGTGCGTCCGCCTGCCCTACTCTTACTGATCCATTTAGTCTCAGCTAGCGCTTGAAAGCGTGACCGTAGGCACCTGGACGGGGTGTAGAAGTTAATTCTATTCTGGAGAATCTTGGGGCCGGTGTGATGGAGTGCCCTATGTGCATGTCCTAAGAGCTTAAATCTTGCTCTTTGACGCATGGGTAACCAGTGAAGTTGCCTCAGGCAGTCCGTCGCGGAGCTGTATATGCCCTTGTTGCACACCAGTTTGGTCGCTGCATTTTGTATTACTTGCAGACGTTTGAAAAGGTAGTCTGGCATGCCAACGAAAAGTGCATTTCCGTAGTCCAGCCTACTAACAAGCAGGGCCTGTGTGACTGTTCTCCTGCTTTCCAGTGGAATCCAGGGAAAAAGCCTGTTTAAGAGCTTCAGTGTGGCGAAGCTTCTGCCACACAGGGTCCGCACGTGGTCCTGCATTGATAGGGTGTTGTCAATGATGACGCCCACATTTTTTGCGCACTGCTTAGATGATGTGGCCATGCCCAACGAGTGGGGCCACCATGATGCATCCCAGATATGATTAGCTCCGCCGAGAAGCAAGATTTCGGATTTCTCAGCGTTGAGCTTTAAGCAGTGCTCTGACATCCAGGTTGCCATTTCAGTGAGGCAGTTGTTGAGTTTGGCCCTGGTGTCCTCATGCCTGTTTCCAATAGCTATTGTCAGTTGCATGTCATCCGCATAGGAGCAAATCCCAAAACCCCATTTCGTGCCAATTTTTGCCAGAGATGATACATAGGCATTGAATAATGTGGGGCTCAGGGATGCTCCCTGCGGGACACCACAGCTGAGATTTTTTGGAGTTGATGAGAAGGCGCCCATTTGCACAGTTTGTGTTCTGTTGCTCAGAAATGAGCTGAGCCATTGAAGGGCTTTTGCATGTATCCCTTTTCCGTGCAAATTTTCCAATAAAAGTTGGTGGGAGACCGTGTCGAAGGCTGCCGACAGGTCTAACAGGATCAAGGCTACTGCCTTTCCCTGGTCCAACAGTGATCTTACGTTCTCTAGGACAGCCAGGAGAGTTGCCTCTGTGCTGTTGGTAGCCCTGAAACCCGTTTGAGAGGGGTCCAGCAATTCATTAGACTCTAGATAGTTAGACAGTTGTCTACTGACTAACTTTTCCAGTACTTTGGAGAGATAGGGGAGTTGGGAAATTGGCCTGTAATTGGCTGGATTGTTTACATCTGAACCTGCCTTCTTCAACAAGGGGGTCACTATGGCCTGTTTCCAAATCTCTGGAAAAACTGCTGTCTCTAGAGATTGGTTAAATAGCTGCGTGATGTAAGGGCCCAAGGTAGGTATAATTTGTGAAAAAATAAAATGTGGGCAAGGATCGAGAGGGGATCCCGATTTAACTTCCCCCATTGCCTTGGCAACCTCTTTTTCTGTGAAGGGGACAAAACTACCTAGACGTGCAGGGGTGTAGGGATGAGGGTCCCTACTTTCCCAGTTGATGGAATCTGCTGGGGTGGCAGTGTTAAATGACGAGTAAATTGTGCCTATTTTGTCTATAAAGAATTCACTGATCATTTCACAGCATTCTGCTGAAGGATGCAGAGTTTGGGACATACAGGTTAGTTTGCATAATTCGTGTACTATTTTATATAGCTCTTTTACAGAGTTTGCGTTCTCGTTTATTCGTTGTGCAAAATACGCCCTTTTGGCCTTCTTAATTGCATGGGTGTAGCTCCTAAGTTTTGTTTTATATCCTGACTTATCAGGGTCCGATCTGGACAGTCTCCAATTGTGTTCCATTATTTTGCACTGTTTTTTCAATGCCTTAAGTTCTGCTGTGTACCACTTTTCGGATACATTTTTTCTTGATTTAGATTTGAGTTTCGGTGCGCATTGGTCCAGAGTCTTAATGATCTCTGTTTCAAGGTTCTTTGCACCCCTGTTGGTGGGTAGGGTCCCCAGAGTTGCTAGATCGTTAGGAGCAAGGTGTGTGTTGAAATGAGTCAGGCGTGACTAATTTCCAGGCTCTATAGGTCCCCAGCATATGTTTGGGAACTTTTGCTGGTATCGCCGGTGGGGAGAATGAAAAGATAATTAGAGAATGATCGGTCCATGTAACGGGTTTGATCTCCTTGACTATGGTAGATTCTATGTTGGAGAACAATAGGTCCAATGTATGCCCTGCAATAAGTGTGGGTCCCTTGATCCATTGTTGTAGTTGAAGGATATGCATATCGTTCTCAAGATGGGTTGTCGCCATATTGTTGGTTTTTTCAAAGTGGACGTTAAAGTCTCCAATGACCAAAACATTTTTGTATTTTAGGTAGGCAGGAAATAGCTGTGTAAGCAGTTTGGCACTGAGTTCTGCCTGGTATCCAGGGGGATTATAAATCACAGCCCCACCAAATAAGATATGGTTTCCTTTAGATATTTCAAATGGCAGTAGTTCGTACTCTCTCAGCTGAACTACTGTGATGGGGAGGCAGTTGAGGCATTCTTTAAACAAGATGGCTAGTCCCCCACCCTTCCGCCCTTGCCTGTCTTGCCTTAATATTTTATACTCAGGGAGCATGGCGTTTGCAATGTCCGGGGAGTTATTATCATCCAGCCAGGTTTCGGTGATAAAAACCAGGTCAGGATCTGTCTCCTTAATGGTGTCCCAGATCTCAAGAGAGTGTTTGGGTACCGACCTAGCATTAAAGTAGATGCAGTTAAGTCTCATTTGATCACTCACTTCTCTCTGTGACTGATCGGACTGTGCTAGGCTACACCATTTACAAGAAATGCAGGAAAAAGGCCCTTCTGTGTGCTCTGGGGACGTTTCCATGCATGATGTTTGTTTGCAAGAGGCATGAGTGGCTAACGCTATAAGTAACTCTCTTGACTAGCGCAGGAGACTCCTTGGGTCTTTCTTGGAAGGGGCAGGGGTCCTGGCCCCTGGTCCCGACCGTGCGCGGATGGGCGCAGACGGGCTTGCTTAGGCGCGCACGCTGGCACATCGGTCTAAGTAGAAGGGCGAGCGGAAGGACAACTCCGCCCCCTCCTGGACTGGAAGTGCCTTGCAAGAGACCTGGATGCTAACAGCCCCGCCCTCCACTCAAACAGCACACTGCTGTGGTGGACCAGGGTGGACTGAATGTTTGTGCAAGTAAGCAATGTGCAATTTACACTCACAGAGGTACGTTTAAAATGTAGTAAAACAAGCAGATTCAGTCTCTAAAATGCAGGCTAAAAACAGATATTAACAGTATTTTCCACAACGTTTAAAATATAGTAAAAACGAGCAGATTTAGTCTCTAAAATGCGAGCTAAGAACAGATATTAAAAGTATTTTCCTCAATCACTGCTGCCGCAGTAACTGTGCAGCTGATGTTAAGATCAAGCAGCAGCCAACTCACCGAGCTCCGCTGTGCATACGCTGGCACATCGGTCTAAGTAGGAGGGCGAGCGGAAGGACATCTCTGCCCCCTCCTCGACTGGAAGTGCCTTGCAAGAGACCTGGATGCTAACAGCCCCGCCCTCCACTCAAACAGCACACTGCTGCGGTGGACCAGGGCAGACTGAATGTTTGTGCAAGTGAGCAATGTGCAAATTACACTCATGGTGGTACGTTTAAAATGTAGTAAAACAAGCAGATTCAGTCTCTAAAATGCAGGCTAAAAACAGATATTAACAGTATTTTCCCCAACGTCTAAAATATAGTAAAAACGAGCAGATTTAGTCTCTAAAATGCGAGTTAAGAACAGATATTAAAAGTATTTTCCCCAACCACAGCCGCCGCAGTAACTGTGCAGCTGATGTTAAGATCAAGCGGCAGCCAACTCACCGAGCTCCGCGTAACTGTTTTGCATGATGGCTGACTTACATTAGCAATATACCATTACGTCCACTTTACCATTTGGTTGTGGGAAAATATAGGGTTTGTGGATTCTCCAAGAACCCAAGATGCTTAGAGCCAACAATGGAGCTTAGCTGTGTAATGGTTTTTCATTGTGTACCAAGTAAAAACCAAGTTATATGGTGAAATATGTAGAGTTTAGGAGTAGTGGTTATTTGTACATCTCTGAATTTGTTGGGGTACCCATACTAGAATGTGATTCAGAGAGCATTTTTCAAAATGTTTTCTTTTTTTTTATACTGGCTTATATTTGGAATGCCCACATGTAGTGAAATAAAATTGGTAATGCTATTGTATGTTCCCACATGTCTTCCAATAAAAATGGTACCTCACTTGTGTGGGAAGGTCTAGTGCCTGTGACAGGAAAAGGGCAAAAATACAACACGGATACCACATTTTTCCACTGACAAATCACCCTTTTTACCAATGTGGGTAGCAATGAATTTTGGACCCTAGCTCAGGGGGCACCTATGGAATCCTAGAAAACCTCAATGTAAAGACTTAAGGCAACACGAATGATGCAATCACATTACAATATCATTTAGATAACAAAGGAGAAAAAAATTTAAAGAAAGAACCAACAAATACTGTTTTTATCAAAAAAGTACAAAATAGGTTTTATTAATGATATCAAGAGTAATAAATTGACCCATTCATACTATCCCAATCATATCAGCAATCATACTTCACCCAAAAAACAAACTCAATTAAAAACATTGTAATAACATTGATAGCGGTAATGATTTGATGACCAGTTTTCACATTTATAAGAGAACAATGTGGCACAAATACAATTGACTGTTGTGTTCAAAAGAAAACCTCTACATTCTTGGAAAGTAGAGAACTAGAGAAATCCAGGGTGGGGTGAATTGTGTGGCGCTTACCAGGATGTTTTTACCCAGAATCCTTAGCAAATGTTAAACTTTGACTAAAAAGACATTTCCCTTCCATTTGTGTGACGAAAAGTTCTGGAATCTGTGGGAAGCCACAAACTTCCTTCCAACCAGCATTACCCCAATTCTCTTGATAAAAATGGTACCTCACTTGTGTTGGTAGGCCTAGTGCACATGACAGTAAAGGGCCCAAAACTCAACATTGATACATCACATTTCTTCACTCAGAACTGCCCCTTTTTTTACAACATGGGTAGCTGTAAATTTTGGGCACTAGCTTGGAAATCTAGGGTGGAGGACCTGTGCGGCTATCAGCAGGTTTCTTTTTCCAGAATCCTTTACAAACCTCACACTTTGACTAAAGAACACATTTTCCTCACATTTTTTTGATGGAAAATTCTCTAATCTGAAGAGAGCCAAAAACTTCCCTATACCCAGTGTTAGACCTGGCATCCTTGGCGTGGGTCTCCCTTCCATTTTTTCGTAATGCCTCCACTGTTGCCGATATGTTTTTGCTGGACTAGATGCTCATGGGCACTTTGCCGCTGCTAATCAGTGCCAAAGTGCAAGTGCTCCCTATCGTAAATTGATGAATGTATTAGTGACTCCATGATTGGATGATTGGTTTACTTGTCAGTCCCTAGTACAGTGCACTCACTGTGCCCAGGGCTTGTAAATCCAATGCCGCTGGTGGGCTTGCAGCACTGGTTGTGCCACCCACAGAAGCGGCTTGTAAAATGTGTCTCAGGCCTGCCATCGCAGAGCCTGTGTGCAGCCTAGGGCTGCCATGTCGACTTGGTGAGTACACCCACTTACCAGTCCCTAAACCTTCCCTTTACTGCATGTTGGTCACCCCTAAAGTAGGCCCTAGGGCAGGGTGCATTGTAAGTATAAGGTAGGACATGCCCTGGTGTGTGTGGCATGTCCTAATAGTGAATTACAGCCATTTTCGTTTTTCACTATTGCAAGGCTACCTGCTCCCCATAGGCCAGAATGGGCAGACTGACTATTACACCTTATAGTCAGAACTGACCCAGGGAACATGGTAGAAAAACGAATTTAGTATGCCTGAACTCAGGATGATAAAATGCATCTTTTAGTGAAGTTGGTTTTAACATTCTGTGTTTGAAAATACCACTTTTAGAAAGTGGGTATTTTCTTGCCTAACTATCCAAGCCTGCCTCTGCTAGGTTGTGTATTCCTTGTCTGGAGATTGAGTGACAGGGGCTGGGGGTGGCTACAGGAGACAGGGTGAGTCAGCCCAGGGCTGAATAGAAAGATCTGCATCCAGAGTGGAGGGAGGAGTTGCACCTGGGTCTGAATAGGGCTGTGCCTGCCTTCCACAATGCTGGCTCCACCTCCTGCCGGGCGGCTGAGCACTCTGCCCCACATTCTGAAAGGAAAGAAGGAGTCAGAAAAACAAAGTGCTCCAGGACTGACCAGAACTGGTTTTGGACTAGGCAGAGGCCTCTCTGCCTCCAGAGAACAAAGAGAATCAAGGTATAAGAGGGGCACCCAGACCCCAGGAAAATTAGATCACTTTTGGGAACAAGAAGAAACCTTTGCTGAGGAGCGGAACCAAGAAGAAACTGAGGAGAGACTATCCCTAAGCCTGAAGTGCAGCTTGGGGGATTGGCCTGCAGTGGTTTGCCTGACTGCCAAAGAAAGGAGAAAGGAACTTTTGCTTTGCTGTGACTTTCATCAACTTGTGAAGGATCTCCAAGGGCTTGGAAGAGAGCTTGCCCCCTGACCGAAGTCCCAGGACCATTGGACTTCACCCCTTTGTGAATTGCTGCTGGAAACTCTGTTTCAGTGGCTACAGAGGTAGGGAGCTGTGACCGACTCTCACGACTGACTCGGTGTCCTGTAAGCACCGCATCGAAGCACCGTCTCGCCCTGCAACGCACGGCCCTGGTCTCACCGACTCCGTCAACGAGCCGCTGCCTGCACCGCATCGAGGGACAACGCGTCCTGCAACGCTCGCTACGCCGAATCGAACTGGTCCGACCGACACGGTCACTGCTGCTGAGTTCGAGTCCTGTGACCGCACCGGAGTTGGGCACCGCTCGCACGCTTTGCGACGCACCGCCCGACTCGCACCGCTGTCCGGACTGATCGACGCCAGCTCCTGAATCCGGCTCCGTCGCCGCACCGCAACCTGCCAGCACCGCATCGAGCACCGTCTCGCCCTGCAACGCACGGCCCTGGTCTCACCGACTCCGTCTCGACGACATCAACGAGCCGCTGACTGCACCGCATCGAGGGACAACGCGTCCTGCAACGCTTCCATTTTTGCATCGCGACCGCGACGAACAGCCATCCGGCTCGCACGCCCGTGCCTGCCGCTTCAAGTAAAGGTACTGTGACCGAGTCTGTCTACGCTGTGTTGGCCCGTCTCGATGCGGTCAGCTGGATTTGTTAGACTCTGTTTGTTCTCGACATCGCCGTAGCCGGAGGAGGCTACCGACTCGCACAGAACCTTGAATTAAGCCTTTTTGATCAGAACTAAGTATTCTTAACAGTATTGTGGATTATTTTTGTCGTTTATGGTCTTGTGATAAATCTATATAAAGTATACCTATTTTTATAAATATATAACCTGTGTGGTGTCCATTTGTAGTGTTGTCACTTGATTACTGTATGTGTTCACAAATGCTTTACACACTGCCTCTGAACTAAGCCTGTCTGCTCGTGCCAAGCTACCAAAAGGGTGAGCAGGGGTTATTTCGGGAGTGTACCTACTTTCCCTGACTAGACGCAAGGGTCCCTATTTGGACAAAGGTACCTACCTCTGCCAACTAGAGACCCCCAAATCTAACATTGGTGGTCAGCGGTGAGGATTCTGGACTTGCATTTGTGACTCATGTACAGTGATTGGTGAACATTACTTAGTGAGTGCAGACCAAAACGCAACCACATACTTTTATAGCATTTTTTCTGGGATTTCCTATTTTTGCTAATGGCAAGTTCAGTCACTATGGAGAAACCAGCATCAGTAGCCTCTGTTGAGTGTGATTGGGAAGAAGAGAGGCTGGAGTGCTACACCCTCAAACAGCTCAAGCATTTCTGCAGGAAGTTTAAAGTCTCCATGACCGGGCTCACCAAGAAGGATGAGCACCAAAAGGCGCTGAGGGCCTGGGTTGAAGCAAGGAGCACCCCTATACCTATGGAAGGGGCTGAGAATGCAGAAGGGCAGCTGGAGGGGCTATTGGGTCTAGGGGCTAGAAGACCACCTTCCCCAGTAGGTAGCAGTGTTTCTGCCAGAGGACTGTCTCCAGAGGAGTTGGAGGACAGGAAAGAGAGTAGGATGCACGAAATGGAGCTGACCAAGCTCAAGCTGAATGGGCAGTTAGAATTCGAAATACAAACTAGGAAATTGGCCCTAGAGGAAAAGAAAATGCAGTTTGAACATGAGAAAGTTTTGAGGGAGTTGGAATTGAAGGCCAAGAGCTTAGAGATTACTCCCTCTGGTGGCAGTGTACCGCCTGTGCCTGTTGAAGCTAGGGTGCATATTCCCAAAGATGTGGTGAAGGAGTTTTTTAAAAATGATGACATAGGGCAGTGGTTCAAAGCCTATGAGGTAGCCATGTCTTCCCACCGGGTCCCTGAGAAGGATTGGGGAGCGGGGTTGTGGGGACGGTTCCTCAGTGAAGGGCGGGATACCTTGTTGGATTTGCCCTCTGAAGTCTATAATTTGTACAGCCACATGAAGGATGCCTTAATGACTAGGTATGGTTTGACCCCTGAGCTTTATAGGCAAAGGTTCAGGAACTGTAGTAAGATTGAAAGCAGTACCTGGGTTGAATATGTGACCTTCTTTTGCAGAGCCTTGGATGGTTGGGTAAAGGGTAGCAAAGCAACTGATTTTCAGGCGCTCTTTGATTTAATTGCCTGGGAGCACTTGTCCGGTAATTGTTTTCCTGAGCTACGCCAGCACCTGATTGATAGTAAGCTGACTAACCCTTGGCAGCTTGCTGAGGAGGCGGACCGCTGGGTGAGTACCCAGGTCCACAAGGGTCACGTGGGAGACTCCGCCAAGGGTGGGCAGGGTCCCCAGCAGAAGAGTGGGGGGGACAAGGGTAAACAGAAGGAGTTCCATAAAGGGCCCCAAAGTAGACCCCAAGGGAACCAAGGGAAAGGTTCCCAGCCTCCCCTGAGAAGAAGCCAGTGGCCCTGACAGGCCCCCTGTTCACCAGGGACCACTGGTATGTTACAAGTGTGGCGCCCCTGGCCACAAGGCAAACGATCCTCGTTGCCCTTTGCATGGAAAACCAGCACCCACCAGTGCAGTCCCCGGCAGTTGGCTAGTGTAGCCCTGGGGGAGGAGTTGGGTGCCCAAGGTGGGGGATCCCACAGTGTTTTCCCTTGTCTCATTAGGAGACTGAGATGGTCCCTAGGACCCCGCTGCCTGAGAACACTAAGAAATACAGGCAGTGGGTGACCATCAATGGCCATAGGGTGGAGGCTCTGAGAGACACAGGAGCCAGTGTGACAGCTGTCAAGTGTCACCTGGTGTCTAAAGAGCAGGTTATCCCTGATGCATTCTATCCGGTTGTTGCCGCTGACAACACAGAGAGTCACTGCAAGGTGGCTCAGGTTCCCTTTGAGTGGGGGGTCTCGGGTACTCTTCAAGTAGCTGTGAGGCCAGCCATGCCTGTTGACTGTTTGTTAGGGAACGATTTGGAGAGCTCACCTTGGGCTAAGGTGGAGCGGAGTGCGCATTTAGAAATGTTGGGCTTGCCTGATTGGGCATGTGTGACCACCCGGTCAATGGCACCTAAAGGTGTTCAAGAGGACCTGGAGCCTGAGAGGGAGGCCCAGGTGCCTGCCGGAGAGAGAGGAGGCAGGGGGCGCGGAAACCGGCCCCCGAAGTTCCCACGGTCCAGGAGGAGGCAGACCCTGAGGGGATGCCCTGGAGCCTACAGGGGAACAGGTAGCTGAACTGGGGGACCTACCTGAGCTGACCCATTGGCAGCAAGAAGGAGGACCCTCCAGGGAAGAGTTCTGCAAGGAGCAGAACACATGCCCTTCTCTCGTGGGTCTGCGGCAACAGGCCACAGACCAGGCAGCAGGTGATCAGTCTGGATCACATTGGGTTTACTGGGAGAATGGTCTCCTGTATTCAGAGCCTAAGGTTGCTGAGCCTGGGTCAGCCCGTGTGCTGGTGGTACCCCAGCTCTTCAGAGCCTTCCTACTGGGGTTGGCTCATGATGTACCGTTAGCGGGACATCTGGGGCAGGACAAGACCTTTGACAGGCTTGTTACCCATTTCTATTGGCCCCAGATGCGCAGGAGTGCCGCCACTCACTGCAGGACATGCCAGACTTGCCAGGCAAGTGGAAAGAGTGGGAGGAAGCACAAGGCTCCTCTCCAGCCATTCCCTGTGGTCAGCACCCCTTTGAACGGGTGGGTATTGACATTGTGGGGCCACTGGACCCCAAGACAGCCATGGGCAACAGGTTTATCCTGGTCTTGGTGGACCATGCCACCCGGTACCCTGAAGCCATCCCTCTGAGGACAGTGACGGCCCCCGTGGTGGGACGGGCACTGATGGGAATTTTCTCACGTGTGGGATTCCCTCAAGAGGTGGTGTCTGACAGAGGTACCAACTTCGTGTCCAAGTACATGAAGTCCCTGTGGCAGGAGTGCGGTGTAACTTACAAGTTCACCACTCCTTACCACCCTCAAGGAAATGGTCTGGTTGAGAGATTCAACCGGACCCTCAAGGGCATGATTATGGGTCTGGAAGAACCCATGAGGCGTAAATGGGACGTCCTCTTACCATGCCTGTTGTTTGCATACCAGGAGGTGCCACAGAAGTCTCTAGGGTTCAGTCCCTTTGAGCTCCTCTATGGACACCCGGTGCGAGGACCTCTGAGTTTGGTCAAGGAAGGCTGGGAGCAATCTCCCAGGAAACCTCCCCAGGATGTATACAGTTACATGCTGGCCTTCAGGAACCAGACTAGGCGTTTCAGAGAACTTGCTGAGGCAAATCTGGAAGCCAGCCAGGAGGAGATGAAGCGGTGGTACGACCAGAATGCCACTCTGGTAGAGCTTCAGCCTGGTCAGAAAGTGTGGGTCATGGCCCCTGTGGAGCCTTGAGCGCTCCAGGACAGGTGGACCGGCCCTTTTACGGTGGTGGAGCGCAAGAGTCCAGTTACCTATTTGGTGGACTTGCAGTCTCCCAGGAATCCCTTGCGGGTCCTGCATGTGAACCGCCTGAAGCCCCACTTGGCGAGGTCCCAAGTGGGCATGCTCTTAGCTACAGATGATGGAATGGAGGAGGAGACCGAGCCTCTTCCTGACCTCCTGTCAGCCCGAGAGCAAGATGGATCAGTGGAGGGAGTAAACCTCTCTACCTCCCTGACACCTGAGCAGCAGGGTGACTGTCGCCAACTGTTGGGACAGTTCCCTGACCTGTTCTCCCTGGTTCCCAGTGTCACTCATTGGTGCGTCCATGATGTGGACACTGGGGACAGTCTTCCTGTGAAGCACAAGGCTTACAGGGTGACTGACAGGGTCAGAGCCTGCATCAAGGAGGAGGTCTCCAAGATGTTTGCGCTAGGGGTCATTGAGTCCTCTAACAGCCCTTGGGCCAGCCCAGTGGTCTTGGTTCCAAAGGCTGCCGCGCTTGGTGCCACACCAGAACTCCGGTTCTGTGTGGACTACAGGGGACTCAATTCCGTCACCAGGACTGACGCCCACCCCATCCCCAGAGCTGATGAGCTCATAGATCGGTTAGGGGCTGTGCGGTACCTCAGCACGTTTGACTTAACGTCTGGGTACTGGCAGATCGCCTTGACTGATGGGGCAAAGAGAGGTCAGCATTCTCCACACCAGATGGGCACTACCAGTTCCGGGTGATGCCCTTTGGGATGAAGAATGCCCCTGCCACCTTTCAGAGGTTGGTCAACCAGGTGTTGGTTGGACTGGAGGATTTCAGTGCCGCCTACCTGGATGACATCGCAGTGTTCAGTGCCAGTTGGGAAGAACATCTGCGCCACCTCTGGGAAGTGTTGATGGCGCTGCGGAGGGCAGGCCTCACAATCAAGGCGAGTAAGTGCCAGATTGGGCAGGGTTCTGTGGTGTACTTGGGACACCAGGTTGGGAGCGGCCAGGTGGCACCCCTCCAACCGAAAATTGATACCATTCTGGCTTGGGAGCCCCCAAGACCCAGACAGAGGTGAGAGCCTTCCTAGGACTCACCGGGTATTACCGGAGATTCGTCAAGGGGTATGGCAGCATTGTTGCCCCCTTGACAGAGCTGACTTCCAAGAAGCAGCCCAGGAAAGTGATTTGGACTGACGCCTGTCAAAAAGCTTTTGACACCTTGAAGACTGCCATGTGCACGGCGCCTGTGCTCCAGGCACCCAACTTCTCCAATGAGTTCATTGTTCAGACCGACGCTTCAGAGCATGGTGTAGGGGCTGTTCTATCACAGATCAATGAGGAGGGCCTAGACCAACCTGTAGCCTTCATCAGTAGGAGGTTACTTCCCCGGGAACAGAGATGGAGTGCTATTGAGCGGGAGGCATTTGCTGTGGTCTGGGCACTGAAGAAGCTGAGACCATACCTGTTTGGGACTCACTCCCGGGTTCAGACAGACCACAGGCCCTTCAGATGGTTGATGCAGATGAGGGGTGAGAATCCAAAGCTGTTGAGGTGGTCCATTTCCCTACAGGGGATGGACTTTACGGTGGAACACCGCCCTGGTACAGAACACGCCAATGCTGATGGTCTGTCCAGATTTTTCTGCCTTAGCGATGAGAACTCCCTAGGGGTAGGATAGTTCTCCCCACATTTCAGCTGGAGGGGACACGTGTTAGACCTGGCATCCTTGGCGTGGGTCTCCCTTCCATTTTTTCGTAATGCCTCCACTGTTGCCGATATGTTTTTGCTGGACTAGATGCTCATGGGCACTTTGCCGCTGCTAATCAGTGCCAAAGTGCAAGTGCTCCCTATCGTAAATTGATGAATGTATTAGTGACTCCATGATTGGATGATTGGTTTACTTGTCAGTCCCTAGTACAGTGCACTCACTGTGCCCAGGGCTTGTAAATCCAATGCCGCTGGTGGGCTTGCAGCACTGGTTGTGCCACCCACAGAAGCGGCTTGTAAAATGTGTCTCAGGCCTGCCATCGCAGAGCCTGTGTGCAGCCTAGGGCTGCCATGTCGACTTGGTGAGTACACCCACTTACCAGTCCCTAAACCTTCCCTTTACTGCATGTTGGTCACCCCTAAAGTAGGCCCTAGGGCAGGGTGCATTGTAAGTATAAGGTAGGACATGCCCTGGTGTGTGTGGCATGTCCTAATAGTGAATTACAGCCATTTTCGTTTTCACTATTGCAAGGCTACCTGCTCCCCATAGGCCAGAATGGGCAGACTGACTATTACACCTTATAGTCAGAACTGACCCAGGGAACATGGTAGAAAAACGAATTTAGTATGCCTGAACTCAGGATGATAAAATGCATCTTTTAGTGAAGTTGGTTTTAACATTCTGTGTTTGAAAATACCACTTTTAGAAAGTGGGTATTTTCTTGCCTAACTATCCAAGCCTGCCTCTGCTAGGTTGTGTATTCCTTGTCTGGAGATTGAGTGACAGGGGCTGGGGGTGGCTACAGGAGACAGGGTGAGTCAGCCCAGGGCTGAATAGAAAGATCTGCATCCAGAGTGGAGGGAGGAGTTGCACCTGGGTCTGAATAGGGCTGTGCCTGCCTTCCACAATGCTGGCTCCACCTCCTGCCGGGCGGCTGAGCACTCTGCCCCACATTCTGAAAGGAAAGAAGGAGTCAGAAAAACAAAGTGCTCCAGGTCTGACCAGAACTGGTTTTGGACTAGGCAGAGGCCTCTCTGCCTCCAGAGAACAAAGAGAATCAGGGTATAAGAGGGGCACCCAGACCCCAGGAAAATTAGATCACTTTTGGGAACAAGAAGAAACCTTTGCTGAGGAGCGGAACCAAGAAGAAACTGAGGAGAGACTATCCCTAAGCCTGAAGTGCTGCTTGGGGGATTGGCCTGCAGTGGTTTGCCTGACTGCCAAAGAAAGGAGAAAGGAACTTTTGCTTTGCTGTAACTTTCATCAACTTGTGAAGGATCTCCAAGGGCTTGGAAGAGAGCTTGCCCCCTGACCGAAGTCCCAGGACCATTGGACTTCACCCCCTTTGTGAATTGCTGCTGGAAACTCTGTTTCAGTGGCTACAGAGGTAGGGAGCTGTGACCGACTCTCACGACCGACTCGGTGTCCTGTAAGCACCGCATCGAAGCACCGTCTCGCCCTGCAACGCACGGCCCTGGTCTCACCGACTCGCCAACGAGCCGCTGCCTGCACCGCATCGAGGGACAACGCGTCCTGCAACGCTTCGCCGAATCGAACTGGTCCGACCGACACGGTCACTGCTGCTGAGTTCGAGTCCTGTGACCGCACCGGAGTTGGGCACCGCTCGCACGCTTTGCGATGCACCGCCCGACTCGCACCGCTGTCCGGACTGATCGACGCCAGCTCCTGAATCCGGCTCCGTCGCCGCACCGCAACCTGCCAGCACCGCATCGAAGCACCGTCTCGCCCTGCAACGCACGGCCCTGGTCTCACCGACTCCGTCTCGACGACGTCAATGAGCCACTGCCTGCACCGCATCGAGGGACAACGCGTCCTGCAACGCTTCCATTTTTGCATCGCGACCGCGACGAACAGCCATCCGGCTCGCACGCCCGTGCCTGCCGCTTCAAGTAAAAGGTACTGTGACCGAGTCTGTCTACGCTGTGTTGGCCCGTCTCGACGCGGTCAGCTGGATTTGTTAGACTCTGTTTGTTCTCGACATCGCCGTAGCCGGAGGAGGCTACCGACTCGCACAGAACCTTGAATTAAGCCTTTTTGATCAGAACTAAGTATTCTTAACAGTATTGTGGATTATTTTTGTCGTTTATGGTCTTGTGATAAATCTATATAAAGTATACCTATTTTTATAAATATATAACCTGTGTGGTGTCCATTTGTAGTGTTGTCACTTGATTACTGTATGTGTTCACAAATGCTTTACACACTGCCTCTGAACTAAGCCTGTCTGCTCGTGCCAAGCTACCAAAAGGGTGAGCAGGGGTTATTTCGGGAGTGTACCTACTTTCCCTGACTAGACGCAAGGGTCCCTATTTGGACAAAGGTACCTACCTCTGCCAACTAGAGACCCCCAAATCTAACACCCAGCATTCCCCCATGTTTTCTGATAAACATGGTACCTCACTTGTGTTGGTAAGCCTAGTACGTACAACAGAAAACAGCCCAAAATGCAACACAGACACATCATATTATTTAACTTAAAACAGGCCCTTGTTTTTGCAAAGTAGGTAGCTGTGAATTTTGTGACCTAGCCCAGCCAGCACCTAGGGATGCTTAGCAAACTTGCACGTTTTTAATAAATAGATACCTGGGGGAGTCCAGGGTGGGGTGACTGGCCTGCCTCAATCCAGGTTTTTTTTTTACCCAGAATTCCTTGCAAACCTTACACTTTGAGTAAAAAAAAAAACATTTCCCTCATATTTTTGTTATGGCAGGTTCTGGAATCTGAGGGGAGCCACAAACATTCTTCCACCAAGCATACCACCCAGTCTTCCGTTAACAAATGGCACCTCACTTGTGTGGGTAGGCCTACTGCCCGCAAAAGAAAAGGGTCCAAAATGCAACATGGATACATCATACTTTACCACTCAGAACTGACCCTTATTTGTAAAGTGGGTAGCTATGAATTTTGGGCCCTAGCTCAACTGGCACCTGGGGGAACCAAGAAAACTTGTAAATTTTTTAAAACTAGACACCTTGGGGAATCCAGGGTGCGGTGACTTGCATGGCTTTCCTCAGGTTGTTTTACCCAGAATACTTTTCAAACCTGAAACTTTGTGAACAAAATAATATATCTCAGAACCCACGGTCCAATGTCACCTGCTCTTAGTGTCAAACCCAACCATAGCATCCAGTCTACAAATATCACTCACCCATATTTCATCTGCTTCCACTTCTGTGGTATGTAAATCACCTCTCTTGACCACCTTGCTTATGCAGTTTATCAAAATGTATATTTCCCCCATATCTGATGGGAACGTCTTCCCTGTAATGATGCATCCTTACACATTCATTCAAGCGAGTGCACTTCAAATCGTGGCATTCTACCTGAGTACCATCTCAATGTGAGTTTTAAGTCCAAGTGACAGAAGCAATGGACTAAAACTGAATCAACACCCACAATGAGGACAAAACATTATCCTCAAAATGCGGCTGCCATCTTAACATGGTCGATACAAAAGGGGATGATGGACGGAACGTTTGAGCCAATCAAACACTCACCCCCAGTCAACTGATCTGGGTTTAATCCATCATCATTCTTTAGCTCACTCCACCACCCCAGTTCAGACATGGCCATATGCAAATCAGTCTGACCCTGTACCTCATGGGAACAGTCCAGCCCGAACTGCCAAGCCATGTCTTCCCTGGACCGGAAACAAGCATCCTAGGACCGGTTTCTGGCATTCCAGCCGTCATCAGCCAGGCTTGCTTGAATCCAGTGGCAAAGTGAGCAAGGGACCCACGCCTGGGCATACCCCGCCAACTTAGGGAGAACAAAGCTGATACAAAAGGGGATGATGGACGGAACGCTTGAGCCAATCAAACACTCACCCCCAGTCAACTGATCTGGGTTTAATCCATCATCATTCTTTAGCTCACTCCACCACCCCAGTTCAGACATGGCCATATGCAAATCAGTCTGACCCTGTGCCTCATGGGAACAGTCCAGCTCGAACTGCCAGCCATGTCTTCCCTGACCGGAAACAAGCATCCTAGGACCGGTTTCTGGCATTCCAGCCGTCATCAGCCAGGCTTGCTTGAATCCAGTGGCAAAGTGAGCAAGGGACCCACGTCTGGGCATACCCCGCCAACTTAGGGAGAACAAGCGATACAAAAGGGGATGATGGACGGAACGTTTGAGCCAATCAAACACTCACCCCAGTCAACTGATCTGGGTTTAATCCATCATCATTCTTTAGCTCACTCCACCACCCCAGTTCAGACATGGCCATATGCAAATCAGTCTGACTCTGTGCCTCATGGAAACAGTCCAGCCCGACTGCCAAGCCATGTCTTCCCTGGACCGGAAACAAGCATCCTAGGACCGGTTTCTGGCATTCCAGCCGTCATCAGCCAGCCTTGCTTGAATCCAGTGGCAAAGTGAGCAAGGGACCCACGCCTGGGCATACCCCGCCAACTTAGGGAGAACAAAGCGATACAAAGGGGATGATGGACGGAACGCTTGAGCCAATCAAACACTCACCCCCAATTAACTGATCTGGGTTTAATCCATCATCATTCTTTAGCTCACTCCACCACCCCAGTTCAGACATGGCCATATGCAAATCAGTCTGACCCTGTGCCTCATGGGAACAGTCCAGCTCGAACTGCCAAGCCATGTCTTCCTGGACCGGAAACAAGCATTCTAGGACCGGTTTCTGGCATTCCAGCCGTCATCAGCCAGGCTTGCTTGAATCCAGTGGCAAAGTGAGCAAGGGACCCACGTCTGGGCATACCCCGCCAACTTAGGGAGAACAAAGCGATACAAAAGGGATGATGGACGGAACGTTTGAGCCAATCAAACACTCACCCCCAGTCAACTGATCTGGGTTTAATCCATCATCATTCTTTAGCTCACTCCACCACCCCAGTTCAGACATGGTCATATGCAATCAGTCTGACCCTGTGCCTCATGGGAACAGTCCAGCCCGAACTGCCAAGCCATGTCTTCCCTGGACCGGAAACAAGCATCCTAGGACCGGTTTCTGGCATTCCAGCCGTCATCAGCCAGGCTTGCTTGAATCCAGTGGCAAAGTGAGCAAGGGACCCACGTCTGGGCATACCCCGCCAACTTAGGGAGAACAAAGCGATACAAAAGGGGATGATGGACGGAACGCTTGAGCCAATCAAACACTCACCCCCCAGTCAACTGATCTGGGTTTAATCCATCATCATTCTTAAGCTCACTCCACCACCCCAGTTCAGACACGGCCATATGCAAATCAGTCTGACCCTGTGCCTCATGGGAACAGTCCAGCACGAACTGCCAAGCCATGTCTTCCCTGGACCAGAAACAAGCATCCTAGGACCGGTTTCTGGCATTCCAGCCGTCATCAGCCAGGTTTGCATCATCCCCTTTGTATCGCTTTGTTTGCCCTAAGTTGGCGGGGTATGCCCAGACGTGGGTCCCTTGCTCACTTTGCCACTGGATTCAAGCAAGCCTGGCTGATGACGGCTGGAATGCCAGAAACCGGTCCTAGGATGCTTGTTTCCGGTACAGGGAAGACATGGCTTGGCAGTTCGGGCTGGACTGTTCCCATGAGGCACAGGGTCAGACTGATTTGCATATGGCCATGTCTGAACTGGGGTGGTGGAGTGAGCTAAAGAATGATGATGGATTAAACCCAGATCAGTTGACTGGGGGTGAGTGTTTGATTGGCTCAAACGTTCCGTCCATCATCCCCTTTGTATCGCTTGTTCGCCCTAAGTTGGCGGGGTATGCCCAGACGTGGGTCCCTTGCTCACTTTGCCACTGGATTCAAGCAAGCCTGGCTGATGATGGCTGGAATGCCAGAAATCGGTCCTAGGATGCTTGTTTCTGGTCCAGGGAAGACATGGCTTGGCAGTTCGGGCTGGACTGTTCCCATGAGGCACAGGGTCAGACTGATTTGCATATGGCCATGTCTGAACTGGGGTGGTGGAGTGAGCTAAAGAATGATGATGGATTAAACCCAGACTCAGTTGACTGGGGGTGAGTGTTTGATTGGCTCAAACGCTCCGTCCATCATCCCCTTTGTATCGCTTTGTTCGCCCTAAGTTGGCGGGGGTATGCCCAGACGTGGGTCCCTTGCTCACTTTGCCACTGGATTCAAGCAAGCCTGGCTGATGACGGCTGGAATGCCAGAAACCGGTCCTAGGATGCTTGTTTCCGGTCCAGGGAAGACATGGCTTGGCAGTTCGGGCTGGACTGTTCCCATGAGGCACAGGGTCAGACTGATTTGCATATGGCCATGTCTGAACTGGGGTGGTGGAGTGAGCTAAAGAATGATGATGGATTAAACCCAGATCAGTTGACTGGGGGTGAGTGTTTGATTGGCTCAAACGTTCCGTCCATCATCCCCTTTTGTATCGCTTTGTTCGCCCTAAGTTGGCGGGGTATGCCCAGACGTGGGTCCCTTGCTCACTTTGCCACTGGATTCAAGCAAGCCTGGCTGATGACGGCTGGAATGCCAGAAACCGGTCCTAGGATGCTTGTTTCCGGTCCAGGGAAGACATGGCTTGGCAGTTCGGGCTGGACTGTTCCCATGAGGCACAGGGTCAGACTGATTTGCATATGGCCATGTCTGAACTGGGGTGGTGGAGTGAGCTAAAGAATGATGATGGATTAAACCCAGATCAGTTGACTGGGGGTGAGTGTTTGATTGGCTCAAACGTTCCGTCCATCATCCCCTTTGTATCGCTTTGTTCGCCCTAAGTTGGCGGGGGTATGCCCAGACGTGGGTCCCTTGCTCACTTTGCCACTGGATTCAAGCAAGCCTGGCTGATGACGGCTGGAATGCCAGAAACCGGTCCTAGGATGCTTGTTTCCGGTCCAGGGAAGACATGGCTTGGCAGTTCGGGCTGGACTGTTCCCATGAGGCACAGGGTCAGACTGATTTGCATATGGCCATGTCTGGAACTGGGGTGGTGGAGTGAGCTAAAGAATGATGATGGATTAAACCCAGATCAGTTGACTGGGGGTGAGTGTTTGATTGGCTCAAACGTTCCGTCCATCATCCCCTTTTGTATCGCTTTGTTCGCCCTAAGTTGGCGGGGGTATGCCCAGACGTGGGTCCCTTGCTCACTTTGCCACTGGATTCAAGCAAGCCTGGCTGATGACGGCTGGAATGCCAGAAACCGGTCCTAGGATGCTTGTTTCCGGTCCAGGGAAGACATGGCTTGGCAGTTCGGGCTGGACTGTTCCCATGAGGCACAGGGTCAGACTGATTTGCATATGGCCATGTCTGAACTGGGGTGGTGGAGTGAGCTAAAGAATGATGATGGATTAAACCCAGATCAGTTGACTGGGGGTGAGTGTTTGATTGGCTCAAACGTTCCGTCCATCATCCCCTTTTGTATCGCTTTGTTCGCCCTAAGTTGGCGGGGGTATGCCCAGACGTGGGTCCCTTGCTCACTTTGCCACTGGATTCAAGCAAGCCTGGCTGATGACGGCTGGAATGCCAGAAACCGGTCCTAGGATGCTTGTTACCGGTCCAGGGAAGACATGGCTTGGCAGTTCGGGCTGGACTGTTCCCATGAGGCACAGGGTCAGACTGATTTGCATATGGCCATGTCTGAACTGGGGTGGTGGAGTGAGCTAAAGAATGATGATGGATTAAACCCAGATCAGTTGACTGGGGGTGAGTGTTTGATTGGCTCAAACGTTCCGTCCATCATCCCCTTTTGCATCGCTTTGTTTGCCCTAAGTTGGCGGGGGTATGCCCAGACGTGGGTCCCTTGCTCACTTTGCCACTGGATTCAAGCAAGCCTGGCTGATGACGGCTGGAATGCCAGAAACCGGTCCTAGGATGCTTGTTTCCGGTCCAGGGAAGACATGGCTTGGCAGTTCGGGCTGGACTGTTCCCATGAGGCACAGGGTCAGACTGATTTGCATATGGCCATGTCTGAACTGGGGTGGTGGAGTGAGCTAAAGAATGATGATGGATTAAACCCAGATCAGTTGACTGGGGGTGAGTGTTTGATTGGCTCAAACGTTCCGTCCATCATCCCCTTTTGTATCGCTTTGTTCGCCCTAAGTTGGCGGGGGTATGCCCAGACGTGGGTCCCTTGCTCACTTTGCCACTGGATTCAAGCAAGCCTGGCTGATGACGGCTGGAATGCCAGAAACCGGTCCTAGGATGCTTGTTTCCGGTCCAGGGAAGACATGGCTTGGCAGTTCGGGCTGGACTGTTCCCATGAGGCACAGGGTCAGACTGATTTGCATATGGCCATGTCTGAACTGGGGTGGTGGAGTGAGCTAAAGAATGATGATGGATTAAACCCAGATCAGTTGACTGGGGGTGAGTGTTTGATTGGCCCAAACGTTCCGTCCATCATCCCCTTTTGTATCGCTTTGTTCGCCCTAAGTTGGCGGGGGTATGCCCAGACGTGGGTCCCTTGCTCACTTTGCCACTGGATTCAAGCAAGCCTGGCTGATGACGGCTGGAATGCCAGAAACCGGTCCTAGGATGCTTGTTTCCGGTCCAGGGAAGACATGGCTTGGCAGTTCGGGCTGGACTGTTCCCATGAGGCACAGGGTCAGACTGATTTGCATATGGCCATGTCTGAACTGGGGTGGTGGAGTGAGCTAAAGAATGATGATGGATTAAACCCAGATCAGTTGACTGGGGGTGAGTGTTTGATTGGCTCAAACGTTCCGTCCATCATCCCCTTTTGTACATCTTAACATGGTCAGCATGTAGGTCCGAATAGGTCAATGTATCGAAAAACAAGACCATAATTCTCCCCGTGTGGCCGCTCATATATCATTGCAAGTGGTAGACGATCTGAATGTACATACAGACATGAATATTGCCAGTGGATTGAAAAGTAAATAACGATGGACTCCCAATCTCACTAGTGGTAATAACTTATGGCTATTTTAGAATTCCAAAATGCAATGTATGTAGTATTTGCAATTTTTTTTGCAAATCCTTAACATTCCCTATTAGCGATTCGCAAATTGTTATTCACTATTAGCCAATGCCTTCCCATTCATTCCGATGGGCCAAGAGGCCCATAGGAATGAATGGGACGTCATTCGCAATTTGCGATTACCAAACAGGTAATCGCAAATTGCGAATGCAATTGCAAGGGTGCCAGGGGGACATAAGGCCCCCCTGATGCACCCCCAAAAAAGGTAAGTGTGCACATGTGGCGCACACACATGCCCTAAGGGCATGTGTATGCGCCACATGGCACTTAGAAAAATTCAATTTTGTGCATTTTTCTAAGGCTTTGCAAATTACCACCAACTTGAAGTTGGTGGTAATTTGCGATTTCTTAATGCAAAGTCGCATTCTGAGGAGGCTTCTTGCATTGCATTTAGAGAATTGAGAATTGCGATTCCCTAACTGCATTCTCAAAATGGGAAATCGCAAAAATTGCGATTACCTATTTTTGAATGGCTTTTGGGTTGATACATCCCAAAAGGCTTTTTACCATTCGCAAACGGGTCGATTATGCAAATCGGCCTGTTTGCAAGCGGTAAAACCCTTGATACGTCTGGCACTTAGACTTAGTCTATAAACTTATTTGTGGGCACCTTGATAGACTCAATAAGAGAGTTTAGTCACATCAGGGCAGGGGCAAAGACAACCTTAGCCCAGTGACCATGTGGCCCTTAAAATGTTGTAGGATGATGCTACTCTGATTATAAGACAAAGGGGGCAACATTGTGGTCATGAAGTGCTCAGACTATGAAAGGAAATCTATTCACAACTAAAAGATTCAACCTATTATGAAAAACTGACGATTAACTCCATTCTTGAACTAGCCAGTATGATTAAGAGGGTTTTAAAAACATGGCATGATAACTGTTTATTTGATGATGCGAATACATGTACATGCCTGTAGATCACCCTAAATATAATTGTTTCTACACCCTTCCCAACATGCATAAGAATCTACCCTTTCCGTCAGGGAGACTTATTGTTTCAAGTATTGATGGTCGTAGGGAATGACTATCTGAATTTGTTAATATTTTTCTTCGGCCCTTTGAGCTGAACCTTCTCTCATATATAAAGCCCACCAAACATATATTAAGTTTGCTGAGTGATGTTATCTGGGAACCAGGGATGCTTATGATGACACTGGATGTTGTATCATTGTACACGAGCATAAAACATGATGTGAGTATGAGAGCACTGCAACATATATTAAGTACTATATCCGCTGGCTTATGGGAACACACAGAAATGTAGCTGGCCATGACCGAACTGATTTTGAATGATAATGTTTTTCTTTTGAAAAATGATTGGTGAAAACAATTGCAAGGAGAAGCCATAGGCTCCAGGTTCTCTCCTTCCTATGTGAACCTCGTTTAAGGTGGTTGGAGGAGGAGTGGATCTGGAACCCGGGTGGGATGAAATGGAATGAATCTATTTTATTCTAGTGTGCTATATCGAGGATTGTTTTGTGATATGGACAGGCACTGCAAGTCAACTGAATGAGTTATGTGAATATCTTAATATGAATAATTCAAATATTATGATCACATGTCAGTACAGTGGGGAGATGATTGTGTTTCTGGACGTGGAATTGTTTATTAGGGAGAACACCATACAAAGTAGACTCTATCGCAAACCGACATCATGTAATTCCATTTTACATGTATACAGTGTGCATCCCAACTGCTACATCAGAGCAATCTCATATGGTGAAATGATGCATGCAAGCCATAATTACAGTGACAAACTGAAATGTCAGGATTATATAGGAGACATGGAAGTCAGATATGTACAGAGATGATACAGGACACATATCATTAGAACAGCAAGAAACAGGATTCTCAAGGTTAATAGAACTGACACATTGAGGAAGATGAGACATAAAAAAGGTCAGATTAGTTATTGACTTCACCTGGATGTCAGATACATTGCGGAGAAGTCTGCAGAAACACTGGCACATTTACACGCTGACAATTCGCTGGAGGATTTGATCTCAAACAGACTGGATGTAACTTTCCAGAGGGGTAAGTCCTTGAGAGCTCTACTGAGCCCCAGTTTCCCCAGGGGCTCAGTGATTAATTGTCACTATATTTGCTGATGATGTGACAGGCACATTTTATTCCTCCATTATGTTATTTAATTTCCCTACACTACCTGGTTGAAATCTGGGAATTCATTGGATTGGCACAAATATAAAGTTTTTATTCCAATTTGTCTTTTATTTAACCCTTGCCTACTAATGGTTACCAGTGGACATGTTTTCATTTGGGGAGTGGAGATGTCTTATTGCCTGACACAAGTGTTACTTACACACTACAGAACCGATCCAAGTCCATATTAATGAGGATGCACCTATACTCAGTGATTGTTACAACGTAACCTAGCCTTTTCCGTTGGGATTCACCTTTCCTACAATTGTTGTCATACTGTCACATATCAAGCCAAACTGTACCGAATACATATCAAGACTACAGTCAATTATACAAGACATTCATGGATATAATCATAGTGTCATGTGCAATTTAACTACCCATCAAAAGGGGGCCTGCAAAATTATAACCAATATCAAACCCATCAGTTTATTTTGGGGCATGGCAACCTTAAGGTCCCTAAAGTGCTCTCCTTAATCTAGCACGCATATGATACCTGCTGTGCTATTCACGATGTTAGCGCCAAAAACAATACCTGTACATTGTCCAAAAATGTATACTCCACTCCTGAATAAAATCAACATATTATCAGTCTTAACTTCCACCTAGCAAAGCCTGCACCAATGAATACAATAATGTTATAATTCACTTTTCCTAACTTATCTCTTGGTTGGACTTACTGACCTAGAGTATATGGTCCAATTGATAACATCAATCTATTCAAGCCTCTGTGAACAAAACGATATATATCAGAATCCACTGTCCAATGTCAACTATTCTTAGTGTCACAACCCAACCATAGTATCCAGTCTACATATATCACTCACCCATATATCATCCGCTTCCACATCTGCAGTATGTAAATCACCTCTCTTGAATGCCTTGCTTATGTGGTATATCCAAATTTATATTTCTCTCTAACCTGTTGGGAACTTCTTCCCTGTAACAACAAAGTGCGATATTTGTATAAATCGCAATCGTATAAACCACTAAATAAATACGTTGGTTCTATCATTGCAAACTATCACTCCCCTATCAATCTAATGCTGCGTAATGTGTGTATTACATGAGTCAGTGACAAGAAATCTTTCAGCTTTGCCACCTGTTCCCAAAGAATCTTGTGCTTTATTGTGGAACCCTTTGAATCTCTGAATCCATTCTGGCTCCAATAGTGTAGGTATTCTTTATAGGACTGGGCATAGTAATATGAATCACACACTATAAGTGTAGGGGATCCGGGATCCATATTTCCTAGTGCCAGATTTAGAGCCTGTGCTTTTGCCAGCTGCGCTGTGCAGTCACCAAGTGACTTCGTGTAGGATAGAATTCACCATTGTGCATGCTCCCTTTCACAATTGTGCATGCTGCTGAGTACTCGTGCTCAGTCCCAACGGCAGGCTGGGCAGAACGATCAATCCATATGATGCAACAAAAGTTATCTAGAGGCATTATTTGATTAGGCAGAGGATAGTCTTGTTCGTCCTGCAGAAACGCTTGTGTTTGTAGTGTGGAATGAAATCCGTAGTCTACATCTGTTGCGGTGAATGAAATAGCCCATTGTATCCATTGTGGATGGAAAGCTTTAGCATTTGGAATGCCCTCTCTGGTGACGCCCTCTAAGGTTGGCACCGGAGTCACGCTAATTATGTGTTTATGCTGAGCCAGGGCTCTCTTTCTCAACACAGCAGTCTGCACTGCTCTCAGGATTATTTCAGTAGGTGCAAAATGCATTTTAGCATTAGTGCATAAATGCGGTTTGCATGTAATTGGTACTGCGACACCTTCATTGAACGTGATGTAAGTGTACCCTGATGCCCCCACAATGATGCGGAGAACCAGGTTTGTTGTGTTTACTCATGTGTGTGAATGTTTGGAAGCTATTATATCAGCTTGTACAGAACTTAAGATATGTGTGTGCACCTGTGTCCAATGCACGCTTGAGAAGTCTGGACATATCAAGTCATACAATGGTATAACCCATTATGGATTGTATTCTTTTCAATGTTGTTGGATGTTGAAGCAGTGCACATTTCTCTAAGAAGTGTGATGCAAAGCTTTTGCATTCACTTGACAGATCATATCCCAGAAAAAGGACATTGATGTAGGTAACTCTTGATTTTTTTAAATTGAATTTGTAGCCCATGTGAGCAAATCCTAGAATTATACGATCTACTCTTGTCAAGTGTTCCATGAGGTCATTGTCCATCAGATATATCTCATCGACATAGGACAATGCCTGGTCATCAAAATTTTGTTGTCAGCTCTGTTACTATGGCTGAAAACAGCCCGAGGCTATTCTGGTATCCCTGGGGCAATTAACAGAATTGCCTCTGAGAGCCTAGTGCTGAAAATGCGGTCAGATGTCGGCTTCCAGGTGCTATATTCTAGCAGAAAAATCCATTTCAGATGTCAAGTGTTGTTTTGTATTTCTTCCGCACAATGTTGTTCGTTAGTGCAGCACTGTATGCATTCTCTACTGGAAATGTGCGAATAGCTGTGTTTAAGCATCTGTAGTCTAATACTAGACGGTATGAATGGTCTGGTTTAATTACAGGAAAGAAAGGTTTAATCATAAATGAGGTCCAATTTTCTATTACACCTTGGTATTCAAGTTGTTCTATGATTTCCCTAACTTGTTTTTTTAGCTTCATGTTTAATTTGGTATTTTTGTTGAGGTTGTGGTGTCATCTTCAGTGTGATCTCATGATAAGGGGAACCATCATCCCACCCCACATGACTGCAGTGTAACGCAGGATCTTGTGGTAACGCTCACTTCATGGCGTATGAATGTTCAACTGATTCTGGTAGAGGTCCGAAAATGCTGGTAAAATTACAGTTTCCTCGTTTGGGCAATCCATTATGAAATCAGGTGGCCAATCCTTTTCAGCCAAAAGAATGTTGTAATTGTAAGTTAAGTCCTTCTCCAAAAGCAAACTTTAATGAACCTAGGTTTTTCCTCCTTCAGTTGGAGTTGTATTTCGTATAAACAATGTGGGACACTAACCCTAGTGTTTGGTGTTTCCTCTGTAATATACTCACTCAGCGCTATTCCCACCAAACAATCCATCAGGTTCTGGTGAACTAAAGTGACTTCTGCCGCACTAATATTGTTGCTGCCCATTCACCACTCAGAAGCAGAGTCCTCAATATCCAGGGCATGCATGACCTCATGTCTTGCTACCTTCTTATTTTTTAATTGAGGCTTGGAAGGCTTTGGGTTTTCTTCCTGTTAAATAATGTCAGAACAGTATTGTGAGTCCTACTTCAGTTTCACGTGCTCTTCTGTTTGGCGCTCTGACCGTCCACCTCTCTCCGTACATTTATCGGATGACTACTGAAAGGAACGAGATGTACATGTATCAGTATCCTGATACCTGTCAGGTGGTTTAACATCACCGCTGTTTCTAAGATTATAACATTTTTCAGTGGATTTCTGTCGAGGAGTCCAACCCGTGATTTTATTTTGTCTTCATTTTTTGTTTATTATCCCACTTCTTCTTTGTTGAAGAGTCAAGTGCTTGCTTAGAGTTATCCTTTTCGCATGTGCTCCTTAATTGTGGTTTACCAGGTCTGGCTCCCAAAATATCTCTACCTAGCGTAGCATAGGTTTCTTCGATAATTCAGGTAACTCACACTCCTGCTGTGCAGGAGCCAAATCCTGCATGCGCTGGCATTTATCCAACGCTGCTGCTTTCCCGTTTATGTTGTTTAACATACTGGTGGATACTGTGGCAAAATTGCCCATCAGTTCCATCCCCAAGTCCAGGGCAGGTTCTGCCCCTTACTCATTCTGGAGCTATTTCAGCACTTCAGGCAAAACAGCCAGGGAAGGTGTAGCATGAGTTCTAGTATATACTGTAGCAAAGACTGTACCCCAAGTTGTGCAGTCTTCCACAGGGGGAGCCATCCTCATCAACTAGCAAATAGTTAATATTCTGTGTTTTTCCTGTGGGCCCATATCAGGAAACACAGCTTCAAGCTGGTTTGTTTTTTGTGCGATGCAGAACGGAAACTCCTCCCATCTGATGGGAACTTTTCTCATGATTGTATTTAGTGTTTGTGGGCTGATGCCCTTGGTAGCCAATTGTGGTTGTTTAGCTTGAGCAGTTCGTGCAGGGTTAAGTGTTAATGTTCACATAATGAACTGTGTAAGACATCTGTATATCTTTACTAAATCTTTGTATAGTGTTCGTACCTCTGCTGTTGGTAAATTAGCAACATTAGGATGTGATGTGTAGCAGGCTAAGACTGGCCATGTTGCTCCCTCATTGCTCCCTCATTGCTCTCTCATTGCTGAGAGGACATAGTATAATATTTTCTGTTGTGTGTGTGAGAGGGCACCTTTAAACCAATTTATGTGTTCTTGGCAGGTTAGAGGTATTTCTATCTCTTCATATGAAGTATAGTTATCTGGTATTTTATCTTCTGTGTAGGTGTGAAATAGTTGTGTGATCTCGTTGTCTGCAGCTGGGAAAGTAAAACAAGAATAGAACACCTCTGTCCTAAATGCGCAGTGTGCCTCAACCACGAAGATAATATCTCCACCCTTAGGTGAGAGACCAGAATGTAATAGTTTCAGAATAACTTCATGTCTGCAGTTCTCATCAATGTTTAATGCCCGAGGATCTGCGTTGTCATACATAATTATAAATTAATTACAGAGAGGGTAACACAGTGGGTAATAGATCCTTTAAGAGTTCAAGCTTGAACAGCTTACAGCCAATACATAAGAGTTACCTACTCAGCTAAGGATGGATTTTCCCAACCACCATGGATATCTCCAGTTAAGAGGTAAGTAGAGGTGCCTGAGAAGGCACGATTGAAGTACTCAGGTGATCCGTAAAAATAAGAACCCAACCAACGTTGGGACACCATGTCATGTAGTTCCCACTCTACGGTAGGAGCTGCATGTTTGTGTACAGCATAACCATTGTGATGGTGCCACAGTGATCGAATACATCCCCTCAGGATATGTCGTCCTATATTCCACCTAGCTTACAGTGCCATCATAAACCCCCTTAACCCTAGGCAGGTAGCAAATGGTTCTGGCAACCACTGAACATGACAACCCTGATCTCCAGGAATCGTGGTAACAGATCTAGACCCTTTTGCTCAGCCACCCTTGCTCTGTTTATTTCAGAGAAATATACAAGGAATACACAGTGAGCCAACGTGATTCTTGTATAAAATAAAAGTGCTGAAATGATCAACAGACAAAAGCAAATTAAAGTTATTAGAAGAATTAGGACAGTGAACAGAATAAAACATTCCATTATTGTGCTAAAACAATGTGTGTATGCAAGCATATAAAATGATATAGAAATCTGGTGTATTCCTACTATGTGTCCCCTAACCTAAGTGTCTAAGGTGTGTATGTGTATTTTGCCATGAATCGCTTTGCTGGATGATCCAACCCCAGTTACCTGAAGGGAAAGAATGCAGGTCCCCATCGTGGTCATAAGCTTGTCTCCCCTCGTAGAGATATCAGCAGGCTGCTGGGCCGATGCATCAGCATGTAGAGACCTCGCCCATGACAGCAAAGTGTTCCTCTGCGAACACCCAAAAATAGATGTTTATTTATAACAAAAGGCATTCTTGTCTTTGGCCGTGATCTTGGTCAAGCCACCATTGTTTATGTGGTATAGATAACTTTGTTGCCATTAGTATAAAAAAATATTCACAGTTGTGCAATGTATTGATAGACCTTGTACATGATGTGTCAAGGTATCATGATAGGGTTCTTGTGAAGTTGGTTTGTAAGCAAGTATAGATTCCTGGAAACAAATCCGAACTGCCACTGTTGCAAATATGTGGCAAAATTTATTGTGTGAGAGTTCAAGGCAACTTTAGGAAACCAGTGTACATGTAAAAATGGCAGTGTTTCCCTCTAGGCCTAACTGGAATACATGACACGCTAACTATGATGTAAGCGAAAAAGCAAGGTACAAAAGACTATACAGAAATATAAAAAACTAATTATCAAGGAAAAGAAGAAATATTACAATGAGGAAATCAACATTGTGGAGAACTCATCGTAAGCGCTCTTTAAAACTGTCCAGACAATCGTGAACCTCAATCCCATAAATGGTCCCCCTCCAAGCCAGACTTTCTGTGATAAACTGGCTACATTTTTCAAAAATAAAGTAGAGGCAGTTTATAGTGAATTCAATTCTATCAGTACTGTATACAATTCAGCAAATGAATATCCCTTTTGTTGAGTGCTAACTACGAAGAGCTTTGCAACTTCGCCCCCGACAGTTGACCAAGTGATCACGCTGATCAGACAAACCAAGTCAGGAGCCCCCTTCGATCCTTGTCTGCCCAGGGTGGTGCATGAGGTAGCTGACAAGATATCTCTGGCTCTCACATTACTGTTCAGTACTATCATCAAGGAGGGCTGCTTTCCTGAAGAATGGAAAAAGGCCGTAGTTCTTCTTTTTTTTAGAAAAAGCCATTCCTCAGGGCCAAGACTATCGACCTTTATTGTGGCTACCTTTTCAAACATAAAGCAGAGTTGTGGCCAAATTACGCCAACCGCTGCATGGCAGAGCTTTTTCTAGTGCGAGACTCCAGAACAGTACGTTGGCGAGCGAGATTTGGCATACCCTAACATTATTTTTTGTAGCTAGGAGGTCACACAGCGAGATTTCTTCAACGCTGGCGAACGTGATTATTGCTGGCCAGAGAGCAGCTGCTCGAGTAGAAAATCTACTTTCACCTCAGCAAAAATCAACTTGAAAAGCTGCATCCTCTGGCATGCTGCATGGTGCTGTTGGCGCTGATTTTTCAGCGTGTAACAAGCTCCCTGCGCTAAACAATAACCCGAGCAGTGCGGCATGCCTATTTCTGCTTGTTCTTGGAATTCAGTGTAATCTCGCAGAGTTTTTTTGGTAACTCCATGGAATTCCATGGCGTGAAACTCCATGAGTTCCACTCAGCCCTACAAAATATTCTTTTACACTTGTCAAAACTGAATGAATCTATTGCCTTTATTTAAGAGACGGACTGTTTAGAAATTGTTCATTATCTCTGAAACTTATAAGGCAATGGTTTGGAAATGTTTTAATTTCCCCTGCTATGTGGTGAGGCAATGTTATGCCATACATCTTTATATGTAGAAGTACAGAGAAGTATAATTAAGCTAGCAGTTGAATACTATAGCCTTATAGCCCGCCGTAGCTGGCTATACCGGCCATTAACGGCCCTCTCCAGCGTTAAAGGCCCGAGCGGGGCTTTAATACGCCAGTATAGGGCTAGAAGGCTATTTGAACATTCTGCCACTAGAGGGCAGAATGTTCTAACAAATAAAAACAAAGGCCTCTCAGAGCCTGAGGGAGTTTAAATCCCCTGGAGCTCAGAGAGGCCTTTGTTCACAGCAATAGCTGTGAACAAACACAACGTGGAATGTTGCTCTGCGGGCTTTTACCAATGTTCTAATATAGCCTTATAGCCCGCTGCCGAGGGCTATACCGGTTGTTAAAGGCCCTGATCCCGAGTTGCGAGGGCCTATAACGAGGAGAGGGCCTTTAACAACCGGTATAGCCTGAGGCAGAAGGGCTATAAGGTTATTAGAACATTCCACCCACTAAGGGTAGAATGTTCTAAATTAAAAATGGAGAAACAAAGACAAACATTGGAATGTTGGAGCGCTGGGCTTATACCAGCCATTATAAGCCCAGAGCAACTCCATTGTCTTCAATGGAGCTCCCAACATTCCAATGTTCTAATATTAAATAGAATCCACTTTTCTATTTAAAATATCTAGACCCTTTTAAATCTGATCCCTCTTTTAGGACTTTAGGATAAGAGGCCTGATTTGGAGTTCGTGGAGCGGTGACTCAGTCACAATCATGACCAATATCCCATCCACCTTATTTCAAGTGCAAGCTTCCCTATGGCCCTTGTAATAAGGTGAACATAATATTCATCACATTTATGATGAAGTAACCCATCTGCAAATTATAAATCAGGCTCACATTAGATAATATTATAATTGATAATCTTGTAATTGGTGACAGCTTCATTTAGTGATACTTTCCTTGACAGGATATCCAAATGTTCACTCTCTCCAGATAAGTCCTACAAAGGCTTCAAAGCTGCTAATGCAACCATACCCTTATCAGATGTTTGAGGAATCCGTAATCCTGATACATCTGAATTCTCCTTCTTTACCTCTTTGCAAGGTACCCTCTGCCATATTGGTTGTTAGCAAATTTGTTATTGCATGTTTCTGAATTCCGATATGTTTGATCTTCTTTTCTGATTGCATTCCTGTTGTAGCAACTATTGATGGTTCTTACTAAGCTATGAACAATGAGAGATGGGGGTTTAACATCTACATCTTCTCTGCCACGTTTTTACAAAAAAACTGACTGTAATAACTTTTATTGCTGTTGATTGTGATCTTTTAAATTGGTCTTTAGTATCATTGTTTTGTAGCCAAAAGGAAGGAATTTAATGCTCAATACATTCCTCTTATCAAATGCATTAAAATGTTAGCACACCCACTTCCAAGTCATGTGACATGTTAGAAGCCCTCATTAAAACCAAAATTGAAATACAGAAATACCTACAATGCCTGCTTGCAAGATTTTATTGCATATCAAATGTAGATTTTACAGTGGGCATACAAAGCTGGTAAATTACTAACCGATCATTTAAAAATGTAAAAACCTTAAAATAAGTCTTAGCTGCTATTCAGGTACTTAACCCCTTCTATGCTCATGACGGAGCGCTTCCGTCATGAGCAACGGTGGGCGTGTGCTCATGATGGAACCGCTCCGTCATGGCACCCACCCATGGGGGAAGCGCTGGCACTCCCCCCATGGGCAGCCCATCTAGCCCCCACAAAGGGGGATGGCAGCAGAAGAGTTTCCGCTGCCACCCCGACCCCCCCCTGGGCAATCCATTGATGTCAGCGCGCACAGCGGCGCGCCGACGTCATCAGGAACAGCCGGACGCGCTGGGCAAGGGTCGCTTCATAAAGGGGCACAATATTTTTAATACTTTTCTGCCCCCCCTGGGGACAGATCGGCCGTGTTTTTTGGCGTTTCTGCCCCGGGGGGGGGGGGGAAGAAAAACCACTAGAGCCAGGGATTTATTTATATTAGGATTGGGGGCGATCCCTTGGGCAAGGATCGCACCCCATTTTTTTGGGCAGTAGTGGCTGTTTTCTGCTTCCCCTGGGGGCAGTTTGGCCCGTTTTTTAGGCCAATCTGCCCCCAGGGGGGGCAGAAAACAGCAGCAATCACTGAATCCAGTGATTGTTTTTTTGTTTTTTTTAATGGAAGCAACCCCTTGGGCAAAGGGTCGCTTCCAAGGTATGGTAAAATTTGTCAATGTATTTTCTGCCCGCCCTGGGGACAGATCAGCCCGTTTTTTGGGCTTTTCTGTCCCTGTGGGGGGGGGGCAGAAAAACCCACTAGAGCCAGGGATTTATTTATATTAGGATTGGGGGAGATCCCTTGGGCACGGATCGCACCCCATTTTTTTGGGCACTAGTGGCTGTTTTCTGCTTCCCCTGGGGGCAGTTTGACCCATTTTTTAGGCCAATCTGCCCCCAGTGGGGGCAGAAAACAGCAACAATCACTGAATCCAGTGATTGTTTTTTTGTTTTTTTTAATGGAAGCGACCTCTTGGGCAAGGGTCGCTTCCAGGGGGGGGGTAAAATTTGTCAATGTATTTTCTGCCCCCACTGGGGACAGATCAGCCCGTTTGTTTGGCCTTTCTGTCCCCAGGGGGGGCAAAAAACCCACTAAAGCCAGGGATTTGTTTTTATAGTGCATGGAGGCGATCCCTTAGGGAAGGATTGCCCCCTAATTTCTTTTTTTATACTTGTGGCCAGTTTCTGCCACCTCACCCCCACCGGGGGCGGGTCAGCCCTATTTGAAGACCCATCTGACTGGTGGGGGGTAGGAAACCCACTTGCACCAGGGATGAGTATATATTTATGTTTCGGCATGGCTCCTTTGGTAAGAGTTGCCCCAGTGGGATGGGGCATTAGTTATTATTTACTTTTGGCTGTTTTTCTGTCCCCCTTGGTGGTAGATTGGCCATTTGAGTAGTGACATAGTGTGTTATATTGTTAATTGTTTTATTTCTTGTGAATTGCTATTGTAATGTTTTACTTCTCCTTTTTATTCTAGTTCGAGGCTTTTGACTGATGTTCCAGGTTGCGGTTTCGTCACTGGTGGTTCCTCAGTTTGTGTAGTTGCATGTGTTTGGTAAGAAAATGTTTTTTGTACTATTTACTCTAAATGAGTTTCTTTTCCCTGCATGAATGTCTTTTTGTAAATGGTGTAATAATAGCTGAATGTTTAGCTGCTGTTTTGTTGAGTGTGAAAAATGTTTTGCATTTGTGCTTGATGTGTATTTTGTTGTCTTGTGAGTAATTGTTTTTTTTTTTCTAGTGGGATATCGTTGGTTTTTGCTGTGTCTCTGCAGAGTAGATGCTGGTGAGTGTAGCTATCTCTTGCAAGTGAATTGTATAGTTTTTGAGTATATAGATCTTTGTGATAAAGGCACACTTTTTTTTTACTTACTTATTTTGCACAGTGTTGGTTGTTGTTGACTTGTTTGTGCAACCTCCCTTCTTAGTAAGGATTATGGCTAGCCGCAGGATTACTGCTCAGCAGGTTGTTGGTATGCTTTTTGAGTCTTCCTCTGACCATGATTCCGAGACTGACTCTGCATCTGAGGCAGAGGTGGGAGTGGAAGATTCCGGCAGTGAGTTTTCTGTCCACGAGGAATCATCAGATGATGAAGCTACTCTCAGTGCGGATGAAGCTACTCTTAGTGCAGATGAAGTGCCTGTTTTAGAGGAGGACATTGATGTGCCGATAGTGCATCATGAGGCATCTGGGCTGCAGCCTGGGGCTGCAAGGCTTCCCATTGGAAGTGCTGACTTCTGGGTTTCCCCAGGCATGGTGCAGCCGGCATTGCCAGACGTTACTGGTGTTCCAGGGTGTAGAGTGGATACTGAAAACTTTTTGCTGATACATTTTTTTCAGTTGTTTATGGACGACATATTTTTGGCAGAGATTGTTGAGCAGACTAATTTGTATGCTGAACAGTATTTGAGAGACAACAGTGCCAGCCTCAAGCCCCACTCTAGAGCTACCCGGTGGACTCCCACAAATCTGGATGAGTTGAAGAAGTTCTTGGGTTTAACTTTTTTGATGGGCTTGCTAAGGAAGCCATCAATGTCTTCATATTGGTCTACTAGTCCCTTGATGGCAACAGCTATATTTCCGGCAGTCATGAGTCGTGATAGGTATTTGCTTCTGCTTCGGATGCTGCATTTTGTCGATAATGGTTTAGCGTTGCCATGAGATCACCCTGACTGTGACCGTCTTTTTAAGATTCTGCCTGTCATTGATCACTTTGTAGATCGATTTTCTGAGATCTATGCTCCAGGGAAAGAAATAGCAGTGGATGAGTCTTTGGTCTTGTGCAAGGGCCGCTTGGTTTTTAGGCAATACATTCCTAGTAAGAGGGCACGCTATGGAATTAAGATGTATATGCTGTGTGACAGTAGGACTGGATATGTCTCTAATTTCAGGGTGTACACCGGTAGGGATTCCAGGATTGACCCCCCTGGTTGTCCGTCCACTTTTGCAGAGACTGAGAAAATTGTGTGGGAACTTGGTAGAGGACTTTATAACAAAGGTCACCATTTATATGTAGATAACTTCTACACTGGTGTGCAGTTGTTCAGGGAATTGGCCAAAGTGGACACTGTTGCTTGTGGCACAATCCGCTCTAACCGTAAAGGTTTCCCAAAATAATTTGTTTGTCAAAAGCTTGTGCGGGACAGTGCAGTGCGTTGAGTAGCGAGAAACTTCTAGCTGTGACGTTTTCAGACAGGAGAGATGTCTACATGCTGACTACCATCCATGATGAAAGCACTTCACCTTCGACTGTTTCGGGTCAGGTTGCTGAAGCGCGCAAACCTGTGTGCATTTTAGACTATAATAGGTACAAGGGTGGTGTTGATAGAGTAGATCAGCGGTTGGAACCTTACACTGCTCTTCGTAAGGCTTACATTTGGTATAAGAAGTTGGCTATCCATCTTTTCCACTTGGCAACCTTTAATGCTTTTGTTGTATTTAAGGATTGTTGTCCTGAGTCAAAGTTGACTTTTGCTAAATTTCAGGAGTCTGTAATAGGCAGCCTTGTTGTAGTGGAACAGGCAAGTGTTCCTAGAGTTGGAGTGGTGAAGGATGTGGCTAGATTAAAAGATCGCCACTTTCCTGATCACATTCCTCCCACGCCCTCAAAAGACTTTCCCAGTAGGAGATGTAGAGTCTGTTGGCGAAGAGGTATGCAGAAGGAGACTCGTATGTACTGCCCCCAGTGTCCTTCTAGCCCTGTGCTGTGTGTGCCTGCTTGTTTTAGAATGTACCACAAGCATAAGAATTTTTGGGAGCATCCATGAGTGGTAAAGCCAACTGCCTGGTCTGTATTGTTTTATATTTTTGGATCAGTTTCAAGGATGGCATTTAGTTTCAGATTTTGTTTTAATAGATTTGTATCTATTTACAATTTGTTTGTGTTTTCTTTTTTGTATAAAAAAACCCTAAATGTGATGGCGGTGTGTGTAGGCTGGTGCTTGGCTGGCGGTGTGCGTGGACTGGCGCTTGGCTGGCGGTGTGCGTGGACTGGCGCTTGGCTGGCAGTGTGCGTGGAATGGCGCTTGGCTGGCGGTGTGCATGGACTGGCACATGGCTAGCGGTGTGTGTGGACTGGTGCTCGGCTGGTGGTGTGAATGGACTGGCGCTTGGATGCCAGTGTGTGTAGGCTAGCGCTTGGCTGGTGGTGTGCGTGGACTGGCGCTTGGCTGGCGGTGTGCGTGGACTGGCGCTTGGTTGGTGGTGTGCGTGGACTTTCGCTTGGCTGGCGGTGTGTGAGTAGTGACTTGCTGCTGGTCACTACACACACTGCTAGCCAACGCCAGTCCACACAATCCGTCAGCTGGTGTGGTTGCTGTGTCAGGCATGTGGGCATGTGGGCATGTGAAAGTGATGGGCCCTTGAATGGCGCTGTCTGCTGGTGTGAGTGTTGTAATGTGATGGGCCCGCGGCTGGCAGTGTGAATGATTTTGTATGTGTCACACGTATGAAAGGATGTATGATTGGCCTGTAAATAGGTTTTTGCCTTGTCGTGGCTTTACAGCTCATGAGCTGTGAGTCAATGGTTCAGTTTCTCGTCCTTTCAATTATTAACAGTGCGTTTCATTTTTGTGAAATCTCTTGTTAATACAATTGTATATACTGAACCATCACTCACCCTCGTGCCAAATCCAACCGGTATGTAAGTGTGCTTGAGGAATAGATGGTTGTGAAGTAAAATTTGTCTTTTCTGTCTTTCTCAAGCAGTGTGTACCTTGTCCCTTTTTGTGAATGTTGTAATGTGTGGGTTCCGTGCCTGGTGGTGTGAATGGTCATGTGTGTATCATGTACGAAAGGTGTGTGAATGGCCTGTAAAGCGGTTGGGGCCTTGACGCGGCTTTACAGCTCATGAGCTGTGAGTCACTGGTTCAGTTTTTTGTCCTTTCAATGATTGACAGTGCATTTCATTTTTGTGAAATCTCTTGTTAATAAACTTTTATATACTGAAACATCACTCGCCCTCGTGCCAAATCCAACCAGTACGTGTGTGTGCTTGAGGAATAGATGGTTGTGCAGTAATATTTGTCTTTTTGTCTCTCTGCCAAGGTGTACATTCCATCTAAGAAAAACCAACCAACTCTAGATATTGTCGTAAACTAAACACCCATGGGAGTACATGGTGATATCTCTCTTGTGGATCCCAACAAGTTATCTTACCCACAATGTCCTGCCAACCTCAAAATGTGACTGTCACATTTTCCTTGCATTACTGTGCCAAAATGTTCACGCTTCAGAAAGAAACAACAAATTTCCTACCACCCAGCATTTCCCCAAGTATCCCGATAGAAATGGTACCGCACTTGTGTGGGTGGGGCAAGTACCCGCGGATGGGAAGGGCCCAAAACGTATTGTGGAGACATCAAAATTACCTATTTTGAAAGGACCTGGTTTCTCAAGGGGGGGTCACCTGAGTTTTTGGCCCCGGGCTCGGCGG
Organism: Calotriton arnoldi; assembly: GCA_963921515.1. Lineage (NCBI taxonomy): Eukaryota > Metazoa > Chordata > Amphibia > Caudata > Salamandridae > Calotriton > Calotriton arnoldi. The sequence goes on from CAWUFW010005945.1 coordinate 1,034,483, forward strand.
CCATCTTAGTAAACCTACCCAACCCACACATTTCTGAAAACTAGACACCATGGGGAGTCCAATGAGGTATGGCTTGCGTGCATCCCCCAAGTTTTCTCTACCCAGAATCCCCTGCAAACCTCAAATGTTGCTGAAAAAATTAAATTTTTCTCAAATTTCTGTGTGGGAAAGTTGTGGGATCACCGGGCTGACACAAATTTCCTCCCACCCAGGTCTCCCGATAAAAATGGTACCTCACTTGTGTGGGTAGGCATAGTGGCTGCAACAGGAAATGGCCCAAATCATACTGTGGTTTGCTAGGTTTCCCTAGGTGCCGGCAGAGCTAGGGTTAAAAATCTACAGCTAGGCACTTTGCAAAAAAAGGGTCCGTTTTCACTGTGAAAATGTGATGTGTCCACGTTCCATTGTGGGCCGTTTCCTGTCACGGTCACTAGGCCTACTCACACAAGTGAGGTACCATTTTTCTCGGAAGACTTTGGGAAATGCGGGGTGGGTGGAATTTTGTGGATCCACGCAGATTCCAGAACTTTCCACCACAGAAATGTGAGATTTTTTTTTTTTTTTTACACATTTTGAGGTTTGCAAGGGATTCTGGGTCACAGAACCTGGTGAGAGCCAAACAAGTCACCCCATCCTCGATTCCCCTGGGTGTCTAGCTTTAAAAAATGTATAGGTTTGCTAGGTTTCCCCTAGGTGCCGGCAGAGCTAGGGTTCAAAATCTACAGCTAGGCACTTTGCAAAAAAAGGGTCCGTTTTCACTGTGAAAATGTGGTGTGTCCACGTTGCGTTTTGGGCCGTTTCTTGTCGCGGGCACTAGGCCTACCCACACAAGTGAGGTACCATTTTTCTCGGAAGACTTTGGGGAATGCGGAGTGGGTGGAATTTTGTGGATCCACGCAGATTCTAGAACTTTCCACCACAGAAATGTGAGGAAAATGTAGTTTTTTTTACAAAGTTTGAGGTTTGCAAGGGATTCTGGGTAACAGAACCTGGTGAGAGCCAGACAAGTCACCCCATCCTGGATTCCCCTGGGTATCTAGTTTTTAAAAATGTAGAGGTTTGCTAGGTTTCCCTAGGTGCCGGCAGAGCTAGGGTTCAAAATCTACAGCTAGGCACTTTGCAAAAAAAGGGTCCGTTTTCACTGTGAAAATGTGGTGTGTTCATGTTGCGTTTTGGGCCGTTTCCTGTCACGGGCACTAGGCCTCCCCACACAAGTGAGGTACCATTTTTCTCGGAAGACTTTGGGGAATGCGGGATGTGTGGAATTTTGTGGCTCCACGCAGATTCCTGAACTTTCCACCACAGAAATGTGAGGAAAATGTGTTTAAGACTTTTCTGCCCCCCCCTGGGGACAGATCGGCCGGGTTTTTTGGCGTTTCTGCCCCGCGGGGGGGGGGGGGAGGGGAAGAAAAACCACTAGAGCCAGGGATTTATTTATATTAGGATTGGGGGCGATCCCTTGGGCAAGGATCGCACCCCATTTTTTGGGGCAGTAGTGGCTGTTTTCTGCTTCCCCTGGGGGCAGTTTGGCCCATTTTTGAGGCCAATCTGCCCCCGGGGGGGGGGGGCAGAAAACAGCAACAATCACTGAATCCAGTGATTGTTTTTTGTTTTTTTTTAATGGAAGCAACCCCTTGGGCAAAGGGTCGCTTCCAAGGTATGGTAAAATTTGTCAATGTATTTTCTGCCCGCCCTGGGGACAGATCAGCCCGTTTTTTTGGCTTTTCTGTCCCTGTGGGGGGGGGGGGGCAGAAAAACCCACTAGAGCCAGGGATTTATTTATATCAGGATTGGGGGCGATCCCTTGGGCACGGATCGCACCCCATTTTTTTGGGCACTAGTGGCTGTTTTCTGCTTCCCCTGGGGGCAGTTTGACCCATTTTTTAGGCCAATCTGCCCCCAGTGGGGGCAGAAAACAGCAACAATCACTGAATCCAGTGATTGTTTTTTTGTTTTTTTTAATGGAAGCGACCTCTTGGGCAAGGGTCGCTTCCAGGGGGGGGGTAACATTTGTCAATGTATTTTCTGCCCCCACTGGGGACAGATCAGCCCGGTTTTTGGGCCTTTCTGTCCCCAGGGGGGGCAAAAAACCCACTAAAGCCAGGGATTTGTTTTTATAGTGCATGGAGGCGATCCCTTAGGGAAGGATTGCCCCCTAATTTCTTTTTTTATACTTGTGGCCAGTTTCTGCCACCTCACCCCCACCGGGGGCGGGTCAGCCCTATTTGAAGACCCATCTGACTGGTGGGGGGTAGGAAACCCACTTGCACCAGGGATGAGTATATATTTATGTTTCGGCATGGCTCCTTTGGTAAGAGTTGCCCCAGTGGGATGGGGCATTAGTTATTATTTACTTTTGGCTGTTTTTCTGTCCCCCTTGGTGGTAGATTGGCCATTTGAGTAGTGACATAGTGTGTTATATTGTTAATTGTTTTATTTCTTGTGAATTGCTATTGTAATGTTTTACTTCTCCTTTTTATTCTAGTTCGAGGCTTTTGACTGATGTTCCAGGTTGCGGTTTCGTCACTGGTGGTTCTGCAGTTTGTGTAGTTGCATGTGTTTGGTAAGAAAATGTTTTTTGTACTATTTACTCTAAATGAGTTTCTTTTCCCTGCATGAATGTCTTTTTGTAAATGGTGTAATAATAGCTGAATGTTTAGCTGCTGTTTTGTTGAGTGTGAAAAACGTTTTGCATTTGTGCTTGATGTGTATTTTGTTGTCTTGTGAGTAATTGTTTTTTTTTTTTCTTTCTAGTGGGATATCGTTGGTTTTTGCTGTGTCTCTGCAGAGTAGATGCTGGTGAGTGTAGCTATCTCTTGCAAGTGAATTGTATAGTTTTTGAGTATATAGATCTTTGTGATAAAGGCACACTTTTTTTTACTTACTTATTTTGCACAGTGTTGGTTGTTGTTGACTTGTTTGTGCAACCTCCCTTCTTAGTAAGGATTATGGCTAGCCGCAGGATTACTGCTCAGCAGGTTGTTGGTATGCTTTTTGAGTCTTCCTCTGACCATGATTCAGAGACTGACTCTGCATCTGAGGCAGAGGTGGGAGTGGAAGATTCCGGCAGTGAGTTTTCTGTCCACGAGGAATCATCAGATGATGAAGCTACTCTCAGTGCGGATGAAGCTACTCTTAGTGCAGATGAAGTGCCTGTTTTAGAGGAGGACATTGATGTGCCGATAGTGCATCATGAGGCATCTGGGCTGCAGCCTGGGACTGCAAGGCTTCCCGTTGGAAGTGCTGACTTCTGGGTTTCCCCAGGCATGGTGCAGCCGGCATTGCCAGACGTTACTGGTGTTCCAGGGTGTAGAGTGGATACTGAAAACTTTTTGCTGATACATTTTTTTCAGTTGTTTATGGACGACATATTTTTGGCAGAGATTGTTGAGCAGACTAATTTGTATGCTGAACAGTATTTGAGAGACAACAGTGCCAGCCTCAAGCCCCACTCTAGAGCTACCCGGTGGACTCCCACAAATCTGGATGAGTTGAAGAAGTTCTTATGTTTAACTTTTTTGATGGGCTTGCTAAGGAAGCCATCAATGTCTTCATATTGGTCTACTAGTCCCTTGATGGCAACAGCTATATTTCCGGCAGTCATGAGTCGTGATAGGTATTTGCTTCTGCTTCGGATGCTGCATTTTGTCGATAATGGTTTAGCGTTGCCACGAGATCACCCTGACTGTGACCGTCTTTTTAAGATTCGGCCTGTCATTGATCACTTTGTAGATCGATTTTCTGAGATCTATGCTCCAGGGAAAGAAATAGCAGTGGATGAGTCTTTGGTCTTGTGCAAGGGCCGCTTGGTTTTTAGGCAATACATTCCTAGTAAGAGGGCACGCTATGGAATTAAGATGTATATGCTGTGTGACAGTAGGACTGGATATGTCTCTAATTTCAGGGTGTACACCGGTAGGGATTCCAGGATTGACCCCCCTGGTTGTCCGTCCACTTTTGCAGTGACTGAGAAAAGTGTGTGGGAACTTGGTAGAGGACTTTATAACAAAGGTCACCATTTATATGTAGATAACTTCTACACTGGTGTGCAGTTGTTCAGGGAATTGGCCAAAGTGGACACTGTTGCTTGTGGCACTATCCGCTCTAACCGTAAAGGTTTCCCAAATTAATTTGTTTGTCAAAAGCTTGTGCGGGGACAGTGCAGTGCGTTGAGTAGCGAGAAACTTCTAGCTGTGAAGTTTTCAGACAGGAGAGATGTCTACATGCTGACTACCATCCATGATGAAAGCACTTCACCTTCGACTGTTTCGGGTCAGGTTGCTGAAGCGCGCAAACCTGTGTGCATTTTAGACTATAATAGGTACAAGGGTGGTGTTGATAGAGTAGATCAGCGGTTGGAACCTTACACTGCTCTTCGTAAGGCTTACATTTGGTATAAGAAGTTGGCTATCCATCTTTTCCACTTGGCAACCTTTAATGCTTTTGTTGTATTTAAGGATTGTTGTCCTGAGTCAAAGTTGACTTTTGCTAAATTTCAGGAGTCTGTAATAGGCAGCCTTGTTGTAGTGGAACAGGCAAGTGTTCCTAGAGTTGGAGTGGTGAAGGATGTGGCTAGATTAAAAGATCGCCACTTTCCTGATCACATTCCTCCCACGCCCTCAAAAGACTTTCCCAGTAGGAGATGTAGAGTCTGTTGGCGAAGAGGTATGCAGAAGGAGACTCGTATGTACTGCCCCCAGTGTCCTTCTAGCCCTGCGCTGTGTGTGCCTGCTTGTTTTAGAATGTACCACAAGCATAAGAATTTTTGGGAGCATCCATGAGTGGTAAAGCCAACTGCCTGGTCTGTATTGTTTTATATTTTTGGATCAGTTTCAAGGATGGCATTTAGTTTCAGATTTTGTTTTAATAGATTTGTATCTATTTACAATTTGTTTGTGTTTTCTTTTTTGTATAAAAAAACCCTAAATGTGATGGCGGTGTGTGTAGGCTGGTGCTTGGCTGGCAGTGTGCCTGGACTGGCGCTTGGCTGGCGGTGTGCGTGGACTGGCGCTTGGCTGGCAGTGTGCGTGGAATGGCGCTTGGCTGGCGGTGTGCATGGACTGGCACATGGCTAGCGGTGTGTGTGGACTGGTGCTCGGCTGGTGGTGTGAATGGACTGGCGCTTGGATGCCAGTGTGTGTAGGCTAGCGCTTGGCTGGTGGTGTGCGTGGACTGGCGCTTGGCTGGCGGTGTGCGTGGACTGGCGCTTGGTTGGTGGTGTGCGTGGACTTTCGCTTGGCTGGCGGTGTGTGAGTAGTGACTTGCTGCTGGTCACTACACACACTGCTAGCCAAACGCCAGTCCACACAATCCGTCAGCTGGTGTGGTTGCTGTGTCAGGCATGTGGGCATGTGGGCATGTGAAAGTGATGGGCCCTTGAATGGCGCTGTCTGCTGGTGTGAGTGTTGTAATGTGATGGGCCCGCGGCTGGCAGTGTGAATGATTTTGTATGTGTCACACGTATGAAAGGATGTATGATTGGCCTGTAAATAGGTTTTTGCCTTGTCGTGGCTTTACAGCTCATGAGCTGTGAGTCAATGGTTCAGTTTCTCGTCCTTTCAATTATTAACAGTGCGTTTCATTTTTGTGAAATCTCTTGTTAATACAATTGTATATACTGAACCATCACTCACCCTCGTGCCAATTCCAACCGGTATGTAAGTGTGCTTGAGGAATAGATGGTTGTGAAGTAAAATTTGTCTTTTCTGTCTTTCTCAAGCAGTGTGTACCTTGTCCCTTTTTGTGAATGTTGTAATGTGTGGGTTCCGTGCCTGGTGGTGTGATTGGTCATGTGTGTATCATGTACGAAAGGTGTGTGAATGGCCTGTAAAGCGGTTGGGGCCTTGACGCGGCTTTACAGCTCATGAGCTGTGAGTCACTGGTTCAGTTTTTTGTCCTTTCAATGATTGACAGTGCATTTCATTTTTGTGAAATCTCTTGTTAATAAACTTTTATATACTGAAACATCACTCGCCCTCGTGCCAAATCCAACCAGTACGTGTGTGTGCTTGAGGAATAGATGGTTGTGCAGTAATATTTGTCTTTTTTGTCTCTCTGCCAAGGTGTACATTCCATCTAAGAAAAACCAACCAACTCTAGATATTGTCGTAAACTAAACACCCATGGGAGTACATGGTGATATCTCTCTTGTGGATCCCAACAAGTTATCTTACCCACAATGTCCTGCCAACCTCAAAATGTGACTGTCACATTTTCCTTGCATTACTGTGCCAAAATGTTCACGCTTCAGAAAGAAACAACAAATTTCCTACCACCCAGCATTTCCCCAAGTATCCCGATAGAAATGGTACCGCACTTGTGTGGGTGGGGCAAGTACCCGCGGATGGGAAGGGCCCAAAACGTATTGTGGAGACATCAAAATTACCTATTTTGAAAGGACCTGGTTTTTCAAGGGGGGGGTCACCTGAGTTTTTGGCCCCGGGCTCGGCGGCCATCTTGGTAAACCTACCCAACCCACACATTTCTGAAAACTAGACACCATGGGGAGTCCAATGAGGTATGGCTTGCGTGCATCCCCCAAGTTTTCTCTACCCAGAATCCCCTGCAAACATCAAATGTTGCTGAAAAAATTAAATTTTTCTCAAATTTCTGTGTGGGAAAGTTGTGGGATCACCGGGCTGACACAAATTTCCTCCCACCCAGGTCTCCCGATAAAAATGGTACCTCACTTGTGTGGGTAGGCATAGTGGCTGCAACAGGAAATGGCCCAAATCATACTGTGGTTTGCTAGGTTTCCCTAGGTGCAGGCAGAGCTAGGGTTAAAAATCTACAGCTAGGCACTTTGCAAAAAAAGGGTCCGTTTTCACTGTGAAAATGTGATGTGTCCACGTTCCATTGTGGGCCGTTTCCTGTCGCGGTCACTAGGCCTATTCACACAAGTGAGGTACCATTTTTCTCGGAAGACTTTGGGAAATGCGGGGTGGGTGGAATTTTGTGGATCCACGCAGATTCCAGAACTTTCCACCACAGAAATGTGAGAATTTTTTTTTTTTTTTACACATTTTGAGGTTTGCAAGGGATTCTGGGTCACAGAACCTGGTGAGAGCCAAACAAGTCACCCCATCCTCGATTCCCCTGGGTGTCTAGATTTAAAAAATGTATAGGTTTGCTTGGTTTCCCCTAGGTGCCGGCAGAGCTAGGGTTCAAAATCTACAGCTAGGCACTTTGCAAAAAAAGGGTCCGTTTTCACTGTGAAAATGTGGTGTGTCCACGTTGCGTTTTGGGCCGTTTCTTGTCGCGGGCACTAGGCCTACCCACACAAGTGAGGTACCATTTTTCTCGGAAGACTTTGGGGAATGCGGAGTGGGTGGAATTTTGTGGATCCACGCAGATTCCAGAACTTTCCACCACAGAAATGTGAGGAAAATGTAGTTTTTTTACAAAGTTTGAGGTTTGCAAGGGATTCTGTGTAACAGAACCTGGTGAGAGCCAGACAAGTCACCCCATCCTGGATTCCCCTGGGTATCTAGTTTTTAAAAATGTAGAGGTTTGCTAGGTTTCCCTAGGTGCCGGCAGAGCTAGGGTTCAAAATCTACAGCTAGGCACTTTGCAAAAAAAGGGTCCGTTTTCACTGTGAAAATGTGGTGTGTTCATGTTGCGTTTTGGGCCGTTTCCTGTCGCTGGCACTAGGCCTCCCCACACAAGTGAGGTACCATTTTTCTCGGAAGACTTTGGGGAATGCGGGATGTGTGGAATTTTGTGGCTCCACGCAGATTCCTGAACTTTCCACCACAGAAATGTGAGGAAAATGTGTTTAAGACTTTTCTGCCCCCCCCTGGGGACAGATCGGCCGGGTTTTTTGGCGTTTCTGCCCCGGGGGGAGGGGGGGGGAGAAAAACCACTAGAGCCAGGGATTTATTTATATTAGGATTGGGGGCGATCCCTTGGGCAAGGATCGCACCCCATTTTTTGGGCAGTAGTGGCTGTTTTCTGCTTCCCCTGGGGCAGTTTGGCCCATTTTTGAGGCCAATCTGCCCCCGGGGGGGGGGGCAGAAAACAGCAACAATCACTGAATCCAGTAATTGTTTTTGGGGTTTTTTTAATGGAAGCAACCCCTTGGGCAAAGGGTCGCTTCCAAGGTATGGTAACATTTGTCAATGTATTTTCTGCCCGCCCTGGGGACAGATCAGCCTGTTTTTTTGGCTTTTCTGTCCCTGTGGGGGGGGGGGGGCAGAAAAACCCACTAGAGCCAGGGATTTATTTATATTAGGATTGGGGGCGATCCCTTGGGCACGGATCGCACCCCATTTTTTTGGGCACTAGTGGCTGTTTTCTGCTTCCCCTGGGGGCAGTTTGACCCATTTTTTAGGCCAATCTGCCCCCAGTGGGGGCAGAAAACAGCAACAATCACTGAATCCAGTGATTGTTTTTTTGTTTTTTTTAATGGAAGCGACCTCTTGGGCAAGGGTCGCTTCCAGGGGGGGGTAACATTTGTCAATGTATTTTCTGCCCCCACTGGGGACAGATCAGCCCGGTTTTTTGGCCTTTCTCTCCCCAGGGGGGGGCAAAAAACCCACTAAAGCCAGGGATTTGTTTTTATAGTGCATGGAGGCGATCCCTTAGGGAAGGATTGCCCCCTAATTTCTTTTTTTATACTTGTGGCCAGTTTCTGCCACCTCACCCCCACCGGGGGCGGGTCAGCCCTATTTGAAGACCCATCTGACTGGTGAGGGGTAGGAAACCCACTTGCACCAGGGATGAGTATATATTTATGTTTCGGCATGGCTCCTTTGGTAAGAGTTGCCCCAGTGGGATGGGGCATTAGTTATTATTTACTTTTGGCTGTTTTTCTGTCCCCCTTGGTGGTAGATTGGCCATTTGAGTAGTGACATAGTGTGTTATATTGTTAATTGTTTTATTTCTTGTGAATTGCTATTGTAATGTTTTACTTCTCCTTTTTATTCTAGTTCGAGGCTTTTGACTGATGTTCCAGGTTGCGGTTTCGTCACTGGTGGTTCTGCAGTTTGTGTAGTTGCATGTGTTTGGTAAGAAAATGTTTTTTGTACTATTTACTCTAAATGAGTTTCTTTTCCCTGCATGAATGTCTTTTGTAAATGGTGTAATAATAGCTGAATGTTTAGCTGCTGTTTTGTTGAGTGTGAAAAACGTTTTGCATTTGTGCTTGATGTGTATTTTGTTGTCTTGTGAGTAATTGTTTTTTTTTTCTTTCTAGTGGGATATCGTTGGTTTTTGCTGTGTCTCTGCAGAGTAGATGCTGGTGAGTGTAGCTATCTCTTGCAAGTGAATTGTATAGTTTTTGAGTATATAGATCTTTGTGATAAAGGCACACTTTTTTTTACTTACTTATTTTGCACAGTGTTGGTTGTTGTTGACTTGTTTGTGCAACCTCCCTTCTTAGTAAGGATTATGGCTAGCCGCAGGATTACTGCTCAGCAGGTTGTTGGTATGCTTTTTGAGTCTTCCTCTGACCATGATTCAGAGACTGACTCTGCATCTGAGGCAGAGGTGGGAGTGGAAGATTCCGGCAGTGAGTTTTCTGTCCACGAGGAATCATCAGATGATGAAGCTACTCTCAGTGCGGATGAAGCTACTCTTAGTGCAGATGAAGTGCCTGTTTTAGAGGAGAACATTGATGTGCCGATAGTGCATCATGAGGCATCTGGGCTGCAGCCTGGGGCTGCAAGGCTTCCCGTTGGAAGTGCTGACTTCTGGGTTTCCCCAGGCATGGTGCAGCCGGCATTGCCAGACGTTACTGGTGTTCCAGGGTGTAGAGTGGATACTGAAAACTTTTTGCTGATACATTTTTTTCAGTTGTTTATGGACGACATATTTTTGGCAGAGATTGTTGAGCAGACTAATTTGTATGCTGAACAGTATTTGAGAGACAACAGTGCCAGCCTCAAGCCCCACTCTAGAGCTACCCGGTGGACTCCCACAAATCTGGATGAGTTGAAGAAGTTCTTGGGTTTAACTTTTTTGATGGGCTTGCTAAGGAAGCCATCAATGTCTTCATATTGGTCTACTAGTCCCTTGATGGCAACAGCTATATTTCCGGCAGTCATGAGTTGTGATAGGTATTTGCTTCTGCTTCGGATGCTGCATTTTGTCGATAATGGTTTAGCGTTGCCACGAGATCACCCTGACTGTGACCGTCTTTTTAAGATTCGGCCTGTCATTGATCACTTTGTAGATCGATTTTCTGAGATCTATGCTCCAGGGAAAGAAATAGCAGTGGATGAGTCTTTGGTCTTGTGCAAGGGCCGCTTGGTTTTTAGGCAATACATTCCTTGTAAGAGGGCACGCTATGGAATTAAGATGTATATGCTGTGTGACAGTAGGACTGGATATGTCTCTAATTTCAGGGTGTACACCGGTAGGGATTCCAGGATTGACCCCCCTGGTTGTCCGTCCACTTTTGCAGTGACTGAGAAAATTGTGTGGGAACTTGGTAGAGGACTTTATAACAAAGGTCACCATTTATATGTAGATAACTTCTACACTGGTGTGCAGTTGTTCAGGGAATTGGCCAAAGTGGACACTGTTGCTTGTGGCACAATCCGCTCTAACCGTAAAGGTTTCCCAAAATAATTTGTTTGTCAAAAGCTTGTGCGGGGACAGTGCAGTGCGTTGAGTAGCGAGAAACTTCTAGCTGTGAAGTTTTCAGACAGGAGAGATGTCTACATGCTGACTACCATCCATGATGAAAGCACTTCACCTTCGACTGTTTCGGGTCAGGTTGCTGAAGCGCGCAAACCTGTGTGCATTTTAGACTATAATAGGTACAAGGGTGGTGTTGATAGAGTAGATCAGCGGTTGGAACCTTACACTGCTCTTCGTAAGGCTTACATTTGGTATAAGAAGTTGGCTATCCATCTTTTCCACTTGGCAACCTTTAATGCTTTTGTTGTATTTAAGGATTGTTGTCCTGAGTCAAAGTTGACTTTTGCTAAATTTCAGGAGTCTGTAATAGGCAGCCTTGTTGTAGTGGAACAGGCAAGTGTTCCTAGAGTTGGAGTGGTGAAGGATGTGGCTAGATTAAAAGTTCGCCACGTTCCTGATCACATTCCTCCCACGCCCTCAAAAGACTTTCCCAGTAGGAGATGTAGAGTCTGTTGGCGAAGAGGTATGCAGAAGGAGACTCGTATGTACTGCCCCCAGTGTCCTTCTAGCCCTGCGCTGTGTGTGCCTGCTTGTTTTAGAATGTACCACAAGCATAAGAATTTTTGGGAGCATCCATGAGTGGTAAAGCCAACTGCCTGGTCTGTATTGTTTTATATTTTTGGATCAGTTTCAAGGATGGCATTTAGTTTTAGATTTTGTTTTAATAGATTTGTATCTATTTACAATTTGTTTGTGTTTTCTTTTTTGTATAAAAAAACCCTAAATGTGATGGCGGTGTGTGTAGGCTGGTGCTTGATTCCAGAACTTTCCACCACAGAAATGTGAGAAATATTTGTTTTTTTTACACATTTTGAGGTTTGCAAGGGATTCTGGGTAACAGAACCTGGTGAGAGCCAAACAAGTCACCCCATCCTGGATTCCCTTGGTATCTAGTTTTTAAAAATGTAGAGGTTTGCTAGGTTTCCCTAGGTGCCGGCAGAGCTAGGGTTCAAAATCTACAGCTAGGCACTTTGCAAAAAAAGGGTCCGTTTTCACTGTGGAAATGTGGTGTGTCCACGTTGCGTTTTGGGCCTTTTCCTGTCGCGGGTACTAGGCCTACCCTCACAAGTGAGGTACCATTGTTCTCGGAAGACTTTGGGGAATGCGGGGTGGGTGGAATTTTGTGTATTCACGCAGGTTCCAGAACTTTCCACCACAGAAATGTAAGGAAAATTTGTTTTTTTTTTACAAAGTATGAGGTTTGCAAGGGATTCTGGGTAACAGAACCTGATAAGAGCCAGACAAGTCACCCCATCCTGGATTCCCCTGGGTGTCTAGTTTTCAAAAATCTATAGGTTTGCTAGGTTTCCCTAGGTGCTGGCAGAGCTAGGGTTCAAAATCTACAGCTATGCACTTTGCAAAAAAGGGTCCGTTTTCACTGTGAAAATGTGGTGTGTCCACGTTGCGTTTTGGGCCGTTTCCTGTCGCGGGAACTAGGCCTACCCACACAAGTGAGGTACCATTTTTTTTGGAAGACTTTGGGGAATGTGGGGTGGGTGGAATTTTGTGTATCCACACAGATTCCAGTACTTTCCACCACAGAAATGTGAGGAAAATGTTTTTTTTTTTACAAAGTTTGAGGTTCACAAGGGATTCTGGGTAACAGAACCTGGTGAGAGCCAGACAAGTCACCCCATCCTGGATTCCCCTGGGTGTCTAGTTTTCCATCATGTATATGTTTCCTAGGTTTCCCTAGGTACCGGCAGAGCTAGGGTTCAAAATCTACAGCTAGGCACCTTGCAAAAAAAGGGTCCGTTTTCACTGTGGAAATGTGGTGTGTCCACATTGCGTTTTGGGCCTTTTCCTGTCACGGGCCCTAGGCCTACCCGCACAAGTGAGGTACCATTGTTCTCGTAAGACTTTGGAGAATGCGGGGTGGAAGGAATTTTGTGGATCCATGCAGATTCCAGAAATTTCCACCACAGAAATGTGAGGAAAATTTGTTTTTTTTACATAGTTTGAGGTTTGCAAGGGATTCTGGGGAACAGAACCTGGTGAGAGCCAGACAAGTCACCCCATCCTGGATTCCCCTGGATGTATAGTTTTTAAAAATGTATAGGTTTGCCTAGGTGCCGGCAGAGCTAGGGTTCAAAATCTACAGCTAGGCACTTTGCAAAAAAAGGGTCCGTTTTCACTGTGAAAATGTGGTGTGTCCACGTTGCGTTTTTTGGCCGTTTCCTGTCGCGGACACTACACATACCCACACAAGTGAGGTACCATTTTTATCGGGAGACTTAGGGGAACACAAAATCGTAGAGCAACTGTTATTACCTATTGACTTTCAATGCATTTCTGCCTTCCAAATGTAAGACAATGTGTAAAAAAGAAGTCACTTTGAAAAATGACCTATAATTCACATGCTGGTATGGGTACCCACAATTTCAGAGATGTGCAAATAGCTACTGTTTCTAAACTTTATATTTTGTTCCCATTTCAGAAATACATAGGTGACTTTCATACCGATTTTTCCCTGTTTATATTTTCCCAAATTAATTGCTATTTACCCAGTACATAATAAAAAAAACATTGCAAGATGCTGCTCAGTTAGTGGCTCTGGGTTCCTCGGTTTCTTGGTGAACCTTCAAGTCCTATATATCTCCAAAACCAGAAGGGTCCAGCAGATGTAACGGTATATTGCTTTTAAACATCTGTCATACTTAGTAGAAGTTACAGGTGAAAAAGTTGCCACAAATGGCTGTTTTTTTAAACTCATTTTCAATTGTTTTTTTATTTTCAAGTGTTAGTTTCTATACGAAAACCTTGAAGGATCTACACAAATGAACCCTTGCTGAATTCAAAATGTTGTCTACTTTTCAGAAATGTATAGCTTTCCAGGATCCATCATTGCTTTTATACCCATTTTTAGCATTAACTGGAAGGAGGTTGAAAGCACAAAAATTTGCAAAAATAGGCTATGTCCCAGGAAAATGCAAAAACTGTGTAAAAGATTTTGGTTTTCTGACAAAAGTCTGCTTGTCACTGAAAGGTGGGAATATGGTGATTTTAGCACCACAACTCCTCTGTTGATACCATTTGCAGGGAAAAAACCAGACGCTTTCATCTATAGCCCTTTTTAAAAAATAAAAAAAAATAAGAAATTAGCTGTATTTTGGATAATTTCTGGGTCCCCTCCAGGTGAATAAACAAACCCTGGGTACCTTTAAAATCCCCATGATGTTGGAAGAAAAGGACGCAAATTTGACGTGGATACCTTATGTGGTGAAAAAGTTACAGGGGCCTAAGCGCGAACTACCCCAAATAGCCAAAAAAAGGCTTAGCACAGGGGGGAAAAGGCCTAGCAGCGAAGGGGTTAAGAGAGACGCCTTGTCCTAATAGACTTACCTTTGAACTTTTTTTAATTTCCCAACTTCATTGCAGCATAAATACTTGCATTATACAACTCATTAAAGCATAATTCCTTAACTTATGATATTTGTTATGATGCTCTCATTATTTGTATCCTTAAACAAGATAAAGGCCATCAGTTTACATTTTGTACATGCAATTCACTTTTACAGAACATGCATAACAGTAATGAGACACATCAGTGGTTAATGCGGTTAACAGATAGTCCAGGATAAGCAACACACATAAAAAGTAGAAGAAAAGAAAATTAAGTTGTTTAGGGTTATGTATATGCAACTCTCATCTGAAGCCAATATCTCCCACTTCAAAGGGGAATGGAGTGTTGCCCGAGTCAGCAACACCCATTAATATGTGGCACATTTATCTTTTTTAACTCCCCCCCTTTCTCTACATGACATTTGCCTATACTTTGTCCTGGTCCGAAGTCATTTCTGAACTTGTGACTACTTAAATAACTTTAAAGTAGCACTCATGCATATGTATTTGTTCAAGTCATGCCCCTATGTTCACATATATCACATGGGTACATCTCAGATAGGTCTATTCAGTTTGTGATCATAGTAGTATGTCTTTTGAAGAGAGCATCTCATTTAATTCCTATGCCCGCTGTTCCTATAGACGTATTCATAACCTATTGTCTCTGTAATCCCAAGGAACCATCTACCTCTCATGTAATTATACATTATGTTATAATTAAGGTATCACTTTGCTTCCTGTGATATATCATATGTGATATGCTTAAGTTTGGATTCTGCATAATGACACTAAGGGGCCGATTCCGATTCGGGCCGGAAAACGTACCGACCGACTCAGTACGGGAATTTAGTCCGACCGACTCGGACCGGCGCCGCACAACCCGGGTAGTACGATGAAATGAATGTGAAATCCGACAGACTCGGACGGAATAAAAAACGACCGACCGAGCCGGACGGAAACAAGCCATCCGGCCGGGAAATCACGCGAAATGAACCGACCGACACGCACTCGGATTTAACCCGAACGAAACGTACCCGCGAACTCCGACCCGCGTAGTACGATGCTGTGCGTGCAAAACACGACCGACTCGCCCGGAGCACAAGCCGTACGACCGACACGCATACAAAACCCAGCCGAAGCAACCCAATACTACGCGACCGACTCGTACGCCGCATATGAAACCTAGCTGACACACAGCGGGAACGAGTCAGACAAGATCGCACCAGACAACTGCAGTGTCCTACTCGGACACAAGAATGACTCGTACATGCACCAAAAACACCAAGGAAAAATTAGAAAAAAAGGGCCAAACAAGCAACCACTAAGCCAATAAATACAGGGAGGGAAAAAAAATAGAACAAGGACACACCTCCAACTCCACCTACATAAAGGCCACAAATCCCTACCATGATCCTTTGCAAATTCCACCGATCTGCCAGCGCACAACACCATCACACAGCAACCACAGACATACTCACAGCTCATACATCACACAAACCACACAACATTACCACACCTACAAATAGCACCCTCACACACACCCAGCTAAACCTACACTCACACCCCCCAACCTGCACACACACACACACATCAATCACCACCACCACCCATCACCATGCCCCCAAAGAAGAACCATAAGTTCCTAGATTGTGAATTGGAAGTCCTGGTAGACGAGATACTCAGGGTAGAGCCACAGTTGTTTGGTACATTGCTACAACAGACCCCCATGTCGCAGAAAACCAAGATGTGGGCGAGGATTGTCGACAGTGTGAACGCACAATCACCATGTTTGCGCACAAAGGAAGACATCCAGAACAGGTGGTATGATGTGCGCAGGAGGGTCCGGGACCTACTCAAAAGGACTACCTCCTCAGCCAGCACACCGGCAGTGGCCCTCCTGCAAAACCAGTATACCTCAGGCCCTGGGAGGAGAAGGTGCGGGCCATCCTACCACCAGTGAGCGTATACGGACTTACAGACATCCCAGAGCCTGGTGAGTACACAACTAATATATACAATATGGTGTGACAACACACACACATCACAGTCAAGGGGATAGGCAAACCATGCACACTTAGCAAATACACAGCAACCAAAAGATATTCATCCCAAGATGTGAATGCTAGTCAGACAAACACAATACCTGCCATCTCATAGTGACATGTAACTGTGTCATGACATCTACAAACCTAACAACAAATACAGCAAGGCAGTGGCACAAATAGAACCAACAAACACTCACAGATATTTACCCACCACTAGAACACCACATCACAGGGAAGCTCACTCAAAGGAAGGAATCCTGTGTATGCTGGTAAAATCAGTGTAGCCAATAGCATGATGGGAGTGGTAGTCACAGATATTGGTCACACCCACAATTGGCCCATCAACACCACTCTCAACCATGCTCACATCACAGGGAGTGGATAAGGACTCCCAAGATGGCTGACACTGGGTACTGCTGTGGGGAGCACAAGGCCCTGCTGGGAACTGTGCAACAACAAACAGCACAACACCACTGCCTGACATCCTGAAAGCCAACTTGCACTCCCTGCAATGCAAGCACGTTGCATGGTGGGATATCTGGCTGGGTGGGAAGGAGGACTCACATCACTGACCATAGTTACAAGCAGCTCTCCTCACACACCCCCTCAACACTAACTCCACATAACCCACCTGGGAGAATGCAATGCCTCACAGCCTAACTGAAGATCCCACAAAGAACCACCACCCTGGGTCATGCTGTGTGAAGCACAGGGACACTCTTGGGACTTGTAGCCAAACAACTGCCAGGACATCACTCCCAGCCATCCTGTCAGCACAGGCACCCCACCCCACAGGGAAGCAGAGTCAAAAGGAAGGAAGGATGGCCATGCTGGGAAGGGGGGTGGAGGCAATAGCATGATGGGAGTTGTAGGCACAGATATTGCTCACCCTCACAATTGGCCCATCAACACTACTCTCAACCATGCTCACATCACAGGGAGTGGATAAGGACTCACAAGATGGCTGGCACTGGGTACTGCTGTGGGGAGCACAAGGCCCTGCTGGGAACTGTGCAACAACAAACAGCAGGACACCACTGCCTGACATCCTGAAAGCCAACTTGCACTCCCTGCTATGCAAGCACATTGCATGGTGGGATATCTGGCTGGGTGGGAAGGAGGACTCACAGCACTGACCATAGTTACAAGCAGCTCTCCTCACACACCCCCTCAACACTAACTCCACATAACCCACCTGGGAGAATGCAATGCCTCACAGCCTAACTGAAGATCCCACAAAGAACCACCACCCTGGGTTATGCTGTGTGAAGCACAGGGACACTCTTGGGACTTGTAGCCAAACAACTGCCAGGACAACATTCCCAGCCATCCTGTCAGCACAGGCACCCCACCCCACAGGGAAGCAGAGTCAAAAGGAAGGAAGGATGGCCATGCTGGGAAGGGGGTGGAGGCAATAGCATGATGGGAGTTGTAGGCACAGATATTGCTCACCCTCACAATTGGCCCATCAACACCACTCTCAACCATGCTCACATCACAGGGAGTGGATAAGGACTCACAAGATGGCTGACACTGGGTACTGCTGTGGGGAGCACAAGGCCCTGCTGGGAACTGTCCACCAACAAACAGCACAACACCACTGCCTGACATCCTGAAAGCCAACTTGCACTCCCTGCAATGCAAGCACGTTGCATGGTGGGATATCTGGCTGGGTGGGAAGGAGGACTCACAGCACTGACCATAGTTACAAGCAGCTCTCCTCACACACCCCCTCAACACTAACTCCACATAACCCACCTGGGAGAATGCAATGCCTCACAGCCTAACTGAAGATCCCACAAAGAACCACCACCCTGGGTCATGCTGTGTGAAGCACAGGGACACTCTTGGGACTTGTAGCCAAACAACTGCCAGGACATCACTCCCAGCCATCCTGTCAGCACAGGCACCCCACCCCACAGGTAAGCAGAGTCAAAAGGAAGGAAGGATGGAAGGATGGCCATGCTGGGAAGGGGGGTGGAGGCAATAGCATGATGGGAGTTGTAGGCACAGATATTGCTCACCCTCACAATTGGCCCATCAACACTACTCTCAACCATGCTCACATCACAGGGAGTGGATAAGGACTCACAAGATGGCTGGCACTGGGTACTGCTGTGGGGAGCACAAGGCCCTGCTGGGAACTGTGCAACAACAAACAGCAGGACACCACTGCCTGACATCCTGAAAGCCAACTTGCACTCCCTGCTATGCAAGCACATTGCATGGTGGGATATCTGGCTGGGTGGGAAGGAGGACTCACAGCACTGACCATAGTTACAAGCAGCTCTCCTCACACACCCCCTCAACACTAACTCCACATAACCCACCTGGGAGAATGCAATGCCTCACAGCCTAACTGAAGATCCCACAAAGAACCACCACCCTGGGTTATGCTGTGTGAAGCACAGGGACACTCTTGGGACTTGTAGCCAAACAACTGCCAGGACAACATTCCCAGCCATCCTGTCAGCACAGTCACCCCACCCCACAGGGAAGCAGAGTCAAAAGGAAGGAAGGATGGCCATGCTGGGAAGGGGGTGGAGGCAATAGCATGATGGGAGTTGTAGGCACAGATATTGCTCACCCTCACAATTGGCCCATCAACACCACTCTCAACCATGCTCACATCACAGGGAGTGGATAAGGACTCACAAGATGGCTGACACTGGGTACTGCTGTGGGGAGCACAAGGCCCTGCTGGGAACTGTCCACCAACAAACAGCACAACACCACTGCCTGACATCCTGAAAGCCAACTTGCACTCCCTGCAATGCAAGCACGTTGCATGGTGGGATATCTGGCTGGGTGGGAAGGAGGACTCACAGCACTGACCATAGTTACAAGCAGCTCTCCTCACACACCCCCTCAACACTAACTCCACATAACCCACCTGGGAGAATGCAATGCCTCACAGCCTAACTGAAGATCCCACAAAGAACCACCACCCTGGGTTATGCTGTGTGAAGCACAGGGACACTCTTGGGACTTGTAGCCAAACAACTGCCTGGACAACACTCCCAGCTATCCTGTCAGCACAGGCACCCCACCCCACAGGGAAGCAGAGTCAAAAGGAAGGAAGGATGGCCATGCTGGGAAGGGGGGTGGAGGCAATAGCATGATGGGAGTTGTAGGCACAGATATTGCTCACCCTCACAATTGGCCCATCAACACTACTCTCAACCATGCTCACATCACAGGGAGTGGATAAGGACTCACCAGATGGCTGACACTGGGTACTGCTGTGGGGAGCACAAGGCCCTGCTGGGAACTGTGCAACAACAAACAGCAAGACACCACTGCCTGACATCCTGAAAGGCAACTTGCACTCCCTCCAATGCAAGCAGGTTGCATGGTGGGATAACAGGGCTGGGGGGAGAAGGAGTCCTGGATGGTAACCAAATACCACCAATGCTGGTCATGCACACCAATATCACTCACTGACTGTCACTATTTAGGAGAATGCAATGTCCTGGCCCACATCCAGAGGTAAAGTCACAACTGTCAGGTGTTTGAACAATTGATGCCAGTAGAAACATAACATACAATCTGTGTCTCTCCCCAAAACAGGAGATGATGGGGACACAGCAGGAGACCAGGAGGACTCCCTGTCCCAGGCTCCGGGGAACACTGAGCTCACTGGTGTGGATCAGCCTCTGCACTCCTCGGATGGCGAAGAACCAGCTGGACCCTCCGGTGTGAGTCATCATGCAGCACCAGCAGGACCAACATCTGCACCCCTTCACCCACCCCTCCAACAACTGCCAACACACAGGCCACCCCTGCCAACACGGACACACCAAGGACCACAGATGACAACAGCGCACGGACCCAGGCCCAAACTGAAGCTGCTGACAACGAGCCAAGGAACAACACCCAAGTGGGCACACGGTCACCTGTGCGTGCCACTGCAGGTCCTGCACGTGTCGCCAGGGGTGGTGTGAGGGGTGGGAGACATAGGTCTCTCCTTGCAGAGGGGTCTGGACTGTATGATGACCCACAACTGCCACGCATCGCGGATGCATACCAGACTAGCACCGGAGAGGTCAGCCAGGTAGTGGGGATCCTCAAGGACATACAACAGCAGCAGGCTGCCCATCATGCCCGCTTGGACTCCCACATGTCCCGTGTCGACACACACATGTCACATGTCGAGACACACATGTGTGGCATGGAGTCCAAGTGGGACACATTGGAACAACTGACAGCGGTGCATAGGGACATACTGACATGCCTCCGCCAGATCAGCATCAACATGGCCTCACCTCCCTGTGTGCCCACAACATCTGCTGCTGAAACAACTGCAAATGCCACAGGGAGGGAGGAGGACTCTTGCAGAGAGTCCCCTGCACCGCCTCAGCCTGCACCTGAGGGTCCCCCCCCAAGAAGAGGGGCCGTCCGAGGAGGCCAAACTGAGAGGCCAATGGCCATCTACATCCCCCAGGAAGCCAACACCTGTTCTGGAACTTTTCCTCTGTGTGCATACTGCACGCCCTGTTGAAGCCAAGCCAACTCTCCCACATGACATGGGGAGCTCTAGTTGACCAAATGTATCATATGACTGTGGACTTTACTCTGGACTTTTCAGCTACCAAGACTTCCAATTCACATGGGAACTTTGGATCCAAATTTCTATGTACAGCACCCACCATCCTGTGCACCATCCTCACACCTGTATGTAAATAAACTCACCAATACACCATATCAGCCTCTGTTGTGATTCCAACGTATTTTTTGTCATGTAGATGTTGATCTTCTAAATTACACTGTGCATGCTAACTGCTACAGCAAGTCCAACACTGTCATGTCAGTCATGGCGACGTGACACATATGAGGGAGACACACCACTAGGGCCACAAAACACATACACACCAGGGCCATCAGACTCATCACCTATACTGATGTTGCAACGAAGTACAGTGGAATGTACAGACACACCACCTATTCACAGTCACTGTCAACTAGACAACAGGTGCAGTAAGCAAATGTCAGTCAGATGTGTGACTACAGACAACGCACATCCCAAAGTCAAGCACAGGTTTATTACACATTTCCAACATGTAGTTTCCACTACAAATGCAAGCTAATCCAACCTGGCTGTGGCCACAAAGTCAAAAAGTGCAGAAGATAGAAAGTCCAGGGGTGTGTGGCACATCACCTGTAGGGAAACGACTGCCTCCACCTTGGAAGTTGAATCATGGATTCGGGGGATCCAAGTTGATCAGACAACTCCAGCAGCACCCTGTGAAGGACAGACATGAC
Organism: Calotriton arnoldi; assembly: GCA_963921515.1. Classification (NCBI taxonomy): domain Eukaryota; kingdom Metazoa; phylum Chordata; class Amphibia; order Caudata; family Salamandridae; genus Calotriton; species Calotriton arnoldi. The sequence continues at coordinate 1,055,773 of CAWUFW010005945.1, forward strand.
ACACAGTCAAAACCACTGAAGAACAGCACAGAATGGCAATACTCATGTCTAATACATGTCACGAGATAACTACACAAAACCAAGTTAGCATGTCAACACTGTTGGGCAGTACAGACCACCTGCAAGGACACATCGCTGCACGCATCCAGTCAAGTAGCACATGGCCACACTCAAACAGCACCAGAGCACCACACACACATATCATGCAAACTCAAATCATTGACATTACAACCCTCTGGAGACTCACATTCAGCTGAAGAAGTTGGTGATGAGCTGTGTGCGGACATCACCATCATCATCATCATCATCATCTTCACTGGCATCGTGACCCAGGCCAGGATCTTCCACAGGTGGCGGACGTTGGTCATCGTCATCCAGGATGAGAGGCAACTCCTTCCGCACTGCCAGGTTGTGTAGCATGCAGCAGACGATGACAATCTTGCACACCTTTGCTGGGGCATATGGGAGGGCCCCTCCTGTCTTGTCCAGGCAGCGGAAGCGGCTCTTCAGGAGACCAAAGGTCCGCTCAATCACCCTCCTCGTCCGACCATGTGCCTCATTGTAGCGCATCTGGGCTGGTGTCACAGGGTTCCTGAGGGGTGTCAGCAACCACAGCATGTTGGGGTATCCCGAGTCACCTACAGACAGACAATTGCACATTAGCCGATTTGAAAATGTGTGCGGAAAACAACATAGCAGAACACACACAATGGTACAAAGTCAGTACACACCAACAAGCCAGGCATGCTGGTTCGGCATCTGTGACATCATCCTCGGGATGCGACTACTCCTCATCACGTAGGCATCGTGTGCCGAACCGGGGAAACGGGCACACACATGTGTGATGGTCATATCTGCAAGACATACCACCAGAGCATTGATCGAATGGTAATGTTTACGGTTCCGGTATGCCTGCTCATGTGCCTGTGGTGGTATCAAAGCCACATGTGTCCCATCAATGGAGCCAATGACATGTGGCATCCTCCCCAGGGCATAGAAGTCACTCTTGATGTCAGTGAGTCGTTGACGTGTTGGGAAATAGATGTACTGGTTGAGGTATCTCAACATTGCACCCAAAACATCATGTAGCACAGGGCTGAACATAGTCTGTGACATCCCACCAGTAGTTGCCACAGTGTGTTGAAAGGTACCGGTGGCAAAGAAGTGTAGGGCTGCCATCACCTTCACCTTGGGGGTCAGCGCTGTAGTATACGGCCGGCCAGGCTGCAAATGTGGGGCCAACCACACTGCCAAATCCTCAATCAGCTGCCTGGTGAAGCGGTACTGTCGGATGCTGTCACGTTCCACCATCGTTGCCAGGTCTGGGAATGGTCGATGGACAGCAGGAGCCCTGCAGTGCATAGGTGAAGAAAGCAAGATTGTCAGTCACCCCACCAATGTGCCATTCACCATACTCAATTTCACATGACACATCATCAACATACACAAGTACTTGATGTGTGTGTCGTCCCGTTTGGACATATATGGCACCTACATGGACATCATCTAACATCTCTCTGTTCAACAAGTGTTGACAACTGGTTCCAGGGTGTGCTATGGGACACCATTAGGCTGTGTCACAGTACACATTAACTGCTCTCACGTTCCACACACATACCACAGTGACATGTCTGGACAGATGCTCCACAGGCATCACAGCTCATTGACAGGTAGATTCCCAGGGAGCCTGTCTTGCCACATGGACACTGGCATGACATGGCGTATCATGTACACGTCAGAAAAACAAACATGACACCCACAGGTGGTGGCCCCTGTAGCCTCTGCAGGACAGACATGGACATCTGTGACACACACACACACCATCAAAGTTCATGCACAAACCACGTGGATATGGAGACTGTCTCCCATTGTGCACATGGAGTCAGAGACATGTGATACACAACATGCACACAGACTGTGGAGGGACATCACTATTGTTGGAATGGGCCACCCTGTGACGTACATGCCTTCCCACATGTGAGCCTGGGGGTATGTGACATGTCATACACATACACAACCTGGAAATGTGACCATGACACATGCTCAGAAATGAAAAGTTGCACACCACAGTGGTCATGTGCACAACACACAAAGGAGCCTGTCCCCATTAACACGTGCACAGCCTGGGTGTGTCTGCCCCCAAGTGCCACCCCAAAATCCACATGTTCACCCCCATACACAGATAAGGTTATGCTGCCACACATGCCTCATAGACAGTGTGGACTGGGTGTGGTGTTGTAGGTGTGCCCCTGAGTCCCTGGAAAGTAAATGTGGCTGGCATAGGTTCACCAGTGACCAGCATGGTGACATATGCGTGTGACCTGTCCTGGTACGCGTTGTAGAGCAATGGACCGATCGGTGTGCCCGGCCGGCCCATTGCATTGAATGTGAGCGGGTACGCGTTGTATGCCTGGTACGCGTTGTAGAGCAATGGACCGATCGGTGTGCCCGGCCGGCCCATTGCATTGAATGTGAGCGGGTACGCATTGTATGCCTGGTACGCGTTGTAGAGCAATGGACCGATCGGTGTGCCCGGCCGGCCCATTGCATTGAATGTGAGCGGGTATGCGTTGTATGCCTGGTACGCGTTGCACAGCAATGGTCCAATCGGTGTGCCCGCACGGACCATTGCATTGAATGTGAGCGGGTACGCGTTGTATGCCTGGTACGCGTTGCACAGCAATGGTCCGATCGGTGTGTCCGGCCGGCCCATTGCATTGAATGTGAGCGGGTACGCGTTGTAGAGCAATGGTCCGATCGGTGTGCCCGCACGGACCATTGCATTGAATGTGAGCGGGTACGCGTTGTACAGCAATGGCCCGATCGGTGTGCCCGCACGGACCATTGCATTGAATGTGAGCGGGTACGCGTTGTACAGCAATGGTCCGATCGGTGTGCACGCACGGACCATTGCATTGAATGTGAGCGGGTACGCGTTGTACAGCAATGGTCCGATCGGTGCGCACGCATTGGCTGGGGCCTGGCATGGCAATGGACGCGTTTTTGAAGCTTCAACGAGTCTGATGCAGTGAATTTAGTTTGCCAGCCACAACAATGTTGCAAATTCATGGGTGTCATGAAGTTGAAATTTTTGAAGGATGCTGTGGGTGTGTCTTGGTGCTGCAATTCCATGGATTGGTCAGATTCATAAGATGCATACGACTTGGACCTATCACTTTGGACACATGGCACAGTATCTGCCTCTGCAGCCCACATATAATGCTGGCTGTTCCCCTAAGGGCTCACTTGCCTGCACTACATGCTCCAGGATGACATCTGCCACTACACTGCTGCTGTCTCTGCATCCTCTGGCTACTGCAATGGCACGTACTGTGGAGAGAGCCCCAGCCTTCACCCATGAGGAGAACCAGGCCCTGCTGGACAACCTCCTTCCACAGTACAGCAAGCTGTATGGGACACCAGGGGAGCAGGTGAGTGTGCTGTCCACTGCCTTACTAATTGTGCATGTGCATGTTGCCTGACTAGCAGGATTTACAGTGTGCACACCACTGGCTAGCATGCTCCCTGAGTAGTACTCACCCCCCAAAGTGTGTAGTCACATGCACTGAACAGGTACAGTGGAGTAACAGTGCATTCAAACAAGGTTCACTTCCCATGCAATGATACCATGTAGTAACTGCTGGCAAACTGTCCATAGCCCTCGTTGCACTGCCTGTGTACATCATATGCCCCTGTGATTGAGACATGTATTTCCAACTGGGTGATGCACGGATGTGTTGCATGTGTAGTAATGGCTTTTTCACTTTGTCATCCTCACAGGTTGATGCCCATCAGAAGCAGGATATCTGGCTGGCCATCGTCCGGGCAGTCAGATCCATGGGGGTCTACAAGTGCCGGATCCGCAACTGCCAGAAAAGGTGGCAGGACCTTCGGGGCTGGACCCGGAGGTTTGCAAGGGTCCAGCTGAAGCTGTCGCCTCCTCGCAGGAGGGGCGGACACCGGACCCTGACCCCCCACATGCTCCAGATCCTGACGGTGGTCTTCCCGGAGCTGGATGGGCAGCTGAAGGGCAGACAGCAGCAAGGAGGGGGTGAGTCAAAGACTGCACTGTGAACTCTGTCTGACATTCTATGTGCCCTCCTGTGGCGTGGTTAAACTTCCCCAGTACATCAGTCTTGTTGTCCAGTACCCATGTCCCTCTATTGTGACATGGCCAATACCCATCTGATAGGCCGGTGTGCTCCTTATGCTCAGGATAATTGTGTCACTCGGGTACAGGGTCCTTGCATTTTGCTTTGCTCAAGGTGGGTGACAGCTTTTGTTCCCGTGATATTGTGTTAGCCTTCATGGGTGGGTCAATTGCTCACACAATGCCTGAGTCGTGCAATGTAGTCTGGGTGTAACTTTGATATGTGATCCACTTGCAGATCAGAATCACCACATGTCCCTGGGGTATTTGCCACACCCCCATGCTGTGGGTGGGTAAAATGTTTGGGCCTCAGGAGTATGTATGTCAAGTGTGTCACACATGCCTAGCCACCTGCCTACTGACCAGGGCTCATCCATCTTGCAGGTGGAGCCGGACAGTCATGCCTACTCCAGGGCATACAATACACTCTTTACTCCCACTCCCGTGTATCAGCTGACATGCTGTGCTCAGTGAAATGTTCCCTCAGGTGTCTGCCTCTGTGTCGTTGTGCTGTGACTACGTTGTCGGGACTCCTGTGATGGTTATCGGTTAGGGGTCAGCATGCCATCTGCTATTGGACCATGTGAGACAAGACTTCTGTGACTTATAGGTGTTTGATCACATGACTGTGCAGACAGGTGTATGCCACTGTGACTTTCAGGCAGCTGTTTTTCACTCTCAGCACACTGTGAGGTGCTCATGTTCAGAGAGTTGTGTTTCATGTCCCCCATAAGTCCAATTGGTATGACGTGGACAAATAGTAGTTCAGATGATGTGATTTTTGGGGGATGGACATGTGCACTTGTCAGTTACATTACTTGCCTTCCCCATGTCCTAGGATTGTGACATGGCTGGCTGCCATGGCCATGTGACTGGAGACAGTGATGTATGACTTTGCAGGCATGCCTGTGTCATGGCATTAAACTTCCTAAGAGTGATCCTGCAGGGGAGTGACATGTGCAACATGCACCCCATTGTGGCATTGACTATCCGGACATGGGTGCTTCATGAGGTCTGGTGCTGGTATGCATCACATGCATTTCTATTGAGACTCTGGCCGTCCATTTATACAGACACCTGCACTGACTCAGTGGCAAGAGATGTGACGTGGGCATGTTCACATACTTCACCGTGTTCTCAGCAATGTCCAACTACTGTGTAGGTGGTGCATGTGTCCACACTGGGGTCTTACCATCAGACAGGCACCAGACAGATGGGTGCAAGGGCAGGAGGGGTGTCTGTTCCATGGTTGACCATCAGACTGACAATTGGCTTCTCCTAATCTGTGTGATGACTTTTGGCAATGTTCTACTAGAGATGCCAGGGCTTGCTCTGTGATGTGCTGTACTTACTGTGGTGTGTGCGGTCAGTGCAGGTGACTGATGTTTGTCTGTTTCCCTAATTGTTTGCAGATACATCCACAGCCACAGGAGGGGACAGCTCCACGGACCAGGAGGAGCAGCGGAGCCAGACTGGGTCAGCGTCCGACGAGTGGTCAGAGGGACCCAGTGGCACGGATGGCGAGGGAGCCACACCGAGGAGTCCTCAGCACCATCCACCTCAGCTGGGGACCACAGCAGCTCGGAGGATGACTCCCTTGTGGATGCAGGTGTCAGCAGCCACAACACCCCAGCTAGTCTTTCTGACCCCGCCACCACCACCACCACCACCGCCCTCCCATTGGCTCCCATTCCTGAGGTCCGTGGAGGCTCCTGTGCTCGGGAGCGAGTCTCCTTCAAGCCAGGCACCGCACCCCCTGCCCCTGTGTCGCCTGCTGCCCTGAGTGAGGAGTCTGTGTACCTCCTTCGGCAGCTCCATGTAGGGCAGACAGCAATGCTGACTGTCCTCCATGCACACACCACTCTGTTGACACAGCTGGTGTCGTTCATGGAGGGCATCTCAACAGGTATGTCTGCCCTACAGAGGAGCAATAGGTCCATGGACTCCTCCCTGACGGCAGCAGTGTCCCTCCTCCAACAGTCCCTCACCCCTCCCGCCTCTGCCCCATCCACACTTCCTACCACCCTACCTGTCCAAAGCACATGCACACCTGCACAATCACCCAAACACACAGACACGAGCAGCACACACACACCCAAAACCAAGGCAAGACGTGCCCACAAGCATCCTCAGGGGACTGATTCCACACACACAGGGGATCGGGAACTGACACACACACAGACAACCACAGTCACTCCGCAATCCTCAAGATCCTCTCCCTCCAGGACCTCTTCCCTTGTCTCACCCGCAACCCCACATACACAGCAGCTCTTCCTCTCTGACCTCGGCCTCTTCCCCTCTAATCCCGCTGATCCAGCATACCGGGGAAGAGGAAGTCCACACACAGAGAGTGGAGTACCCCTCGCCCCCGGACACCCTCCCCCAGGCGCAGGCAGAGTGAGCCCCCCACCCGCAAGTCACCCCGGACCCGGAAGAGCAAGACCCCGCCACCGCCCTGCAAGTCACCCACCCAGTCTCTCACCTCCATCCCCCAGGCCACCACTCCACAGGTTCCACCACCACACCCTGCCACAGGTTCCACCGCCACACCCTGCCCCAGGTTCCCCCACACACCGATACCGCATCCCCAAACTGCTCAGGCACTCCCCCCTGACACTTGCTCTTCCACCCCCAAACCAGACGCTCTGCCTGTATGTGCCACTGGTGTGGAGACCGTGTTCCCCCTCTGTACTGCCCAGCTCTTCTGCCCCCCCTTCCACTCCCTTGGAGTCATGCACTGCGGTGGAGTCCACAACAACCCCGTCTGACTCGGGCACTGCATTGGGGACCCAGTCCACTCCATTTGACCAGCCCACTGCAGTGGTTGCAGCACCAACACCATCGGACTTGGGCCCTGCGGTGGTGCCGGCCCCCTGAGTCAGACACCTCCACTGCAGTTGCCGGTGACACTCCTGCACCCACCTCACCTTCCCTGCCTCCTTCTGGCATCCCCTGATCCTGTCCCTGCGGTGCCTGGCCTGCCCCTCGTATGCCCCTCCAAGGGGGATGTCCCCTGTCGGTACCTGTGCAGGCAAGCAATTGGTGACAAGTTGTCACACATCACCCTGTTGGGACTCTGTATTTGGACTGGACATTGGCCGTAGTTAATTTTGGACTTTTGATTTCAGTTGCACACTTGCTGAATAAAGCCTCTTTTTGTTTACTTGTGGTTAATCTTTGGTGGTACATGATGTAGATGTGTAGAATCATGCATTTGCTGTTGTAATTGTGTTCAGATCAGGTAAATGAAGTTTTGCTGTGGTGGGCTCCATGTGATCCATGGGATATGTGTCCTAATCTAGTCTGGATCTATAGCATCCCTTGCTGCAGTCTGAGGGTGTAATGTTCAGCATTTGACACAGGGATGTACGTTTAGCATTTGTAGATTACCATCTTTGTCCTACACTGTTGCACATCTGTTGGGCTTACCACTGTCCAATGTTCCTAGTACCCTGACTGTGTGCCCGTCTCCACTGGACATGCAGTTTTGCACATCAATTTTGGAGGACTCATCTGTGTATACAGTACAACTGGATTGCCACATGTTTTGGGTGTATGCAGATGACTGACGTGACACTCCCGTACCCAGGCTGATGTGAGCAGAGGCTTCTGTGTGTTGTAGTTGTTGACTCACTGACGGAGTGTCCTGCTGATATGTTTGAGTCGTGCACAGACAAGGTTTGGCACAGTGGACCTTCCACAGGAGTGGAGTGCCCTCATGGCTGTGTGTGATCTGGTGACATTGCGTGTGCCCGTGTTGTGTGAGGATGTCTGTGCATGTTCCCTTCCCTTTTCATACACAGGCTGTGTCCCTAGGGATGTTCCTGTTTGTGATGCTTGCAGAGTTGTTATGTGTTGATCCAGCATCTTGGACCTGGTTTCTCCGTGATGTGGGTGCATGGCAAACTGATGTTCATGAGGTTGTCATCCCAGGTTGTCTTTGTTGTCAGGGCTGGGGATGTGGGCAAACGCTGATGGGACACATTCAGGATTCCCCTTGGCACTTGTTGTTTACACAAGTAATGTGATTTTGAGTTTGTGGTAGCTTTCAGTGATTGTGACGCGTTGGGTGTGTGACTGCTGCCACTCCTCAGGGTCAGAGCTGCAATGTTGGAAATTGTGTACGTGTGTTCTTTGTGTCTCACCTTGGCTTCTTCGTTGGTGTGTGACTATGGCCAGGATCCCATTGTTTGTGGTGGATTTCACATCATGCGCATGTACGGCGTACTGTGCTGTGTGTCATACATAGACGAGTCATGTTGAGTGGGCATGTGTGATGGGGTTTCTGCACCTTAGTTCCCCCCACCACCCCTGGGATTGTCATGGGTGCATGTGCAATGTCACCAGTCCATGTGAGCTTCACTGCTGCACATTGCTGGAGATCAGGGTGTGTGGTGTTGAGTGTGCAAATGTGAGTTGTTGCACGGCTAGACCACTACCTCCATATTGGCCTTGGCTGGCAGGCCCTGCTGATTGATTGGAGCTTGTGTAGGTGTGATGGTAGTTTGTAGCTGAGGACACATGGCTGTGGTTCACAGTGTGATCAACATCTACCTTTGTCATCACAGTGGAATTGTCATGCAGGCTAGTGTCTGCACAATGTGGGGTCCCTGGGGGTAGTGCTGTGGTGGGTGTGTCTCTTGCTGTGTTAGTTGCTGTTCCTACAAGCTTGTGTGACATGTGTAATTTGGGCTCCCTCTCATCTAACAATGCCAGATTGCCCACATAGGGGAATCAAATCCTTGAGTTACTTGTGTGTGGTACTGTATACACATCTGTGTAATTGGGATTCAGGCCTCCTCATGTGTTGTGTGGTTGCATGGGGACACTGGCACACACCCCCAACACCTGTTGTGTTTGATATGCAGCGTGAGTCTGCCTGTTTGTGTTAGTGCATTTGCATCACTGCATTGGCATTTCTGTAGTGTGCCATTGGCTGTATGTTGTTTGGTGATTTTCCCCTGCTCTCCCTGGGACTCCTGGGTCATCAGTCAGCACAATGATCATGGTTTGTATGTCCCATTGCTAACATGGTATGGTATTTGTTTACCTGACATCGACAGTCTCCACAGGTTATATACATTTGTGTGTCCATAGGTGCAGATATGTGGGTCAGCATCATGATGGTCACTTCTGTCATTGTGTAATTGGCTGATTGTTGGCAATGTGGTCCCCCATGTGTGATGTTTGTATGCACATGGCCAAAACGATGTTTCTGTGTCACTGCACTGTTAGCCTCGCCCAAACCATGTTGCAATGGGACACAAGCACTACTATGCCACAGATGTTTTAGTTGTTGTGTGACCAGGATTCATCCATACAGTTTGTCTTTGGCAGCTTTTACCATGCCTACACTTACCTTATGATCACCGTGGTGATGGTGCTTTGGGCCCCATTGCCACACTGATCAAAAGGTGCATCAGCCTTGGACCCCACACTTACCTTTTGGTGACTGTGGTGATGGTGCTTTAGGCCCCATTGCCACACTGATCAAAAGGTGCATCAGCCTTGGACCCCACACTTACATTTTGGAGACTGAGGTGATGTGGCTTTGGGCCCCATTGCCACACTGATCAAAAGGTGCATCAGCCTTCGACCCCACACTTACCTTTTGGTGACTGTGGTGATGGTGCTTTAGGCCCCATTGCCACACTGATCAAAAGGTGCATTAGCCTTGGACCCCACACTTACATTTTGGTGACTGTGGTGATGGGGCTTTGGGCCCCATTGCCACACTGATCAAAAGGTGCATCAGCCTTGGACCCCACACTTACCTTTTGGTGACTGTGGTGATGGTGCTTTAGGCCCCATTGCCACACTGATCAAAAGGTGCATCAGCCTTGGACCCCACACTTACATTTTGGTGACTGTGGTGATGGGGCTTTGGGCCCCATTGCCACACTGATCAAAAGGTGCATCAGCCTTGGACCCCACACTTACCTTTTGGTGACTGTGGTGATGGTGCTTTAGGCCCCATTGCCCCACTGATCAAAAGGTGCATCAGCCATGGACCCCACACTTACCTTTTGGTGACTGTGGTGATGGGGCTTGGGCCCCATTGCCACAGTGGCCATGGTCGGCTTGTATTGTGGAGGCCACACACTTTTATGTGTCACACATGTGATAGTGGGTCACATTGTATGTTCATTGTCATGTTTTGTGTTGTTGGCATTTGACATGGACTACACACGCTTGTCATGTTGTTTGCGTGGATTTAATTTTCTGTGATTCCTTATGTGGGAGTATGCTGGTTGTGTCATGCATTACCCGTCCTATGAGTAGGGGTGGTGGTAGTGGCAGGCATCCAGCCCCCCATGAGTGGGGATGGTAGTAGTGATAGGCATCCAGCACCCCATGAGTGGGGATGGTAGTAGTGATAGGCATCCAGCCCCCCATGAGTGGGGATGGTAGTTGTGGCAGGCATCCAGGCCCCCATGAGTGGGGATGGTAGTAGTGATAGGCATCCAGCCCCCCATGAGTGGGGATGGTAGTAGTGATAGGCATCCAGCCCCCCATTAGTGGGGATGGTAGTAGTGGCAGGCATCCAGGCCCCCATGAGTGGGGATGGTAGTAGTGATAGGCATCCAGCCCCCCATGAGTGGGGATGGTAGTAGTGATAGGCATCCAGCCCCCCATGAGTGGGGATGGTAGAAGTGATAGGCATCCAGCCCCCATGGGTAGAGGTGGTAGTAGTGACAGGCATCCAGCCCCCATGGGTAGGGGTGGTGGTAGTGGTAGGCATCTGGCACCCCTGAGTAGGGGTGGTAGTGGTGACAGGCATCCAGCCCCCCATGGGTAGAGGTGGTAGTAGTGGTAGGCATCTGGCACCCCCTGAGTAGGGGTGGTAGTGGTGATGGGCATCCAGCCCCCCATGGGTAGAGGTGGTAGTAGTGACAGGCATCCAGCCCCCAATGGGTAGAGGTGGTAGTAGTGGTAGGCATCTGGCACCCCCTGAGTAGGGGTGGTAGTGGTGGTGGGCATCCAGCCCCCCATGGGTAGAGGTGGTAGTAGTGACAGGCATCCAGCCCCCCATGGGTAGTGGTGGTAGTAGTGGTAGGCATCTGGCACCCCCTGAGTAGGGGTGGTAGTGGTGGTGGGCATCCAGCCCCCCATGGGTAGAGGTGGTAGTGATGGTAGGCATCCAGCCCCCCATGGGTAGAGGTGGTAGTAATGACAGGCATCCAGCCCCCCATGGGTAGAGGTGGTAGTAGTGGTAGGCATCTGGCACCCCCTGAGTAGGGATGGTAGTGGTGGTAGGCATCCAGCCCCCCATGGGTAGAGGTGGTAGTAGTGATAGGCATCTGGCACCCCTGAGTAGGGGTGGTAGTGGTGGTGGGCATCCAGGCCCCCATGGGTAGAGGTGGTAGTAGTGACAGGCATCCAGCCCCCATGGGTAGAGGTGGTAGTGGTGGTAGGCATCCAGCCCCCATGGGTAGAGGTGGTAGTAGTGACAGGCATCCAGCCCCCATGGGTAGAGGTGGTAGTGGTGGTAGGCATCCAGCCCCCCATGGGTAGAGGTGGTAGTAGTGACAGGCATCCAGCCCCCCATGGGTAGAGGTGGTAGTGGTGGTAGGCATCCAGCCCCCCATGGGTAGAGGTGGTAGTAGTGACAGGCATCCAGCCCCCCATGGGTAGAGGTGGTAGTAGTGGTAGGCATCTGGCACCCCCTGAGTAGGAGTGGTAGTGGTGGTAGGCATCCAGCCCCCCATGGGTAGAGGTGGTAGTAGTGGTAGGCATCTGGCACCCCCTGAGTAGGGGTGGTAGTGGTGGTGGGCATCCAGCCCCCCATGGGTAGAGGTGTTAGTAGTGACAGGCATCCAGCCCCCATGGGTAGAGGTGGTAGTAGTGGTAGGCATCTGGCACCCCCTGAGTAGGGGTGGTAGTGGTGGTGGGCATCCAGCCCCACATGGGTAGAGGTGGTAGTAGTGACAGGCATCCAGCCCCCCATGGGTAGAGGTGGTAGTAGTGGTAGGCATCTGGCACCCCCTGAGTAGGGGTGGTAGTGGTGGTAGGCATCCAGCCCCCATGGGTAGAGGTGGTGGTAGTGGTAGGCATCTGGCACCCCCTGAGTAGGGGTGGTAGTGGTGGTGGGCATCCAGCCCCCCATGGGTAGAGGTGGTAGTATTGACAGGCATCCAGCCCCCCATGGGTAGAGGTGGTAGTAGTGGTAGGAATCTGGCACCCCCTGAGTAGGGGTGGTAGTGGTGGTGGGCATCCAGCCCCCATGGGTAGAGGTGGTAGTGGTGGTAGGCATCCAGCCCCCCATGGGTAGAGGTGGTAGTAGTGACAGGCATCCAGCCCCCATGGGTAGAGGTGGTAGTAGTGGTAGGCATCTGGCACCCCTGAGTAGGGGTGGTAGTGGTGGTAGGCATCCAGCCCCCATGGGTAGAGGTGGTAGTAGTGGTAGGCATCTGGCACCCCTGAGTAGGGGTGGTAGTGGTGGTGGGCATCCAGGCCCCCATGGGTAGAGGTGGTAGTAGTGACAGGCATCCAGCCCCCATGGGTAGAGGTGGTAGTGGTGGTAGGCATCCAGCCCCCATGGGTAGAGGTGGTAGTAGTGACAGGCATCCAGCCCCCATGGGTAGAGGTGGTAGTGGTGGTAGGCATCCAGCCCCCCATGGGTAGAGGTGGTAGTAGTGACAGGCATCCAGCCCCCATGGGTAGAGGTGGTAGTAGTGGTAGGCATCTGGCACCCCTGAGTAGGGGTGGTAGTGGTGGTGGGCATCCAGCCCCCCATGGGTAGAGGTGGTAGTAGTGACAGGCATCCAGCCCCCATGGGTAGAGGTGGTAGTAGTGGTAGGCATCTGGCACCCCTGAGTAGGAGTGGTAGTGGTGGTGGGCATCCAGCCCCCCATGGGTAGAGGTGGTAGTAGTGACAGGCATCCAGCCCCCCATGGGTAGAGGTGGTAGTAGTGGTAGGCATCTGGCACCCCCTGAGTAGGGGTGGTAGTGGTGGTAGGCATCCAGCCCCCATGGGTAGAGGTGGTAGTAGTGGTAGGCATCTGGCACCCCTGAGTAGGGGTGGTAGTGGTGGTGGGCATCCAGCCCCCATGGGTAGAGGTGGTAGTAGTGACAGGCATCCAGCCCCCATGGGTAGAGGTGGTAGTAGTGGTAGGCATCTGGCACCCCCTGAGTAGGGGTGGTAGTGGTGGTGGGCATCCAGCCCCCATGGGTAGAGGTGGTAGTAGTGACAGGCATCCAGCGCCCCATGGGTAGAGGTGGTAGTAGTGGTAGGCATCTGGCACCCCTGAGTAGGGGTGGTAGTGGTGGTGGGCATCCAGGCCCCTATGTGTATATGTGGCATTGGTGATGGCCATCCCGCCCCTATGGTGCTGCTGTTGCTGGTGTAAGTAATTTCTGCATCCCTCTGTGTGTGTGTGATATGTCGGGTATGTGTAGTTTGTTTTTGTTGTTGGTGTCTGACTTACCTTCTGCGCCGTACGCGTCCGTGCCTGTTTCGGTAATAGATGTAGAATATTGGAAGGATCGGCACGATGGGATTCATGGTTGGTTCGTCTCGTTCGTCTTTCTCTTTGGTTCGCCTCGTCCTCGTCACTGGCGTGTTCGTCTCATAGCCGTGGATCGTCTTGTGGCGCGAATCGGAGCTTATGTGCGCCTCTCCTGGATGCTTTGACGTGCCGTGCGTAGCGACGGGTTCGGCGCCTACGGAAAGCGCATCGTACTTGTCCGGCCGGACGGGGCTGCATTTTGGCTTCCGTGCGACTCGATTCTGCGTTTCCGGATCCGCCTCGGTCGGAGAACAGGACCTGTATTGGGTGAGTACGACTGGGTCGGGATTTGGGCAGTTGTGCGCATCGTACTTGCTCGTTCAGACGTATGTGCGAATCGGTCGGGAAACAGGCATTCGCCTGGCTTTTTTCCCGGCTGAATGGTATTATGTGCGCCTCCGACCGGGATCGGAATCGACCCCTCAATCTTCCCCTTTGTCTTAGAAGGTCAAACACACACATGGACGGACAGTTTGCCATTTAGCCTATATATGATTTGGTTGTATGAGCCTAATTTATGCATTTAAACCATCCATTCCTCATATGTAGGTGGGGAAGGGGATCACTGGTGTCTCAATTAACACATTTTAACAGTAGGTAGTGCAGCTGATAAACCCTTTCCTCTGGTGAGAGGTAATATACAGAATATTGGTTGCGTCATGTAGTATAGGTAATGCGCTAGACAATGTTAAATGTTGAGCTCATGATTCATCCAGAGTATGCCAAAATAGCAACCAATATCCAGTTAAGTTAGGTAGACCCATAGAATGTAGGTAAAAACCACAGCCTGGTTGTAGACATCTCCCTCTTCTTGAATCCCCAGTAATCCTGACTTTGACTAGTTTCTGTGGGGTCCAGTACCAGGTCTTGAAAATTTACAACTGACATTTCATATGGGCTTCCCTGACATCCATATCATGCTTTCACGTATATGCAACCAATCATCTGCAGTGTACTCATGATTTAGATTGCGTTTGTCATCTATTCTTTAGATGGTCTTCTAAGGTGTTGGTGCATACGTAATTGACATTACATTGTAAAGAATGGATAAATCACTATTGAAGTCACCCCACAGTCTTAGATACTCAAGGTCTGCCTCAATAAAATGAGAATTGTTCCCAATATCGTATGTGCTCTCTCTATCTTTCCTACTAAAATTCATAAGTATAATTTTTGTAATTAGATTTGTTACGGCCTGCATTTTTATGGAATGGTAGGTCCTCTAGTGTTGCCTTTATAAAGCGTAGGAGAGACAGACCTCAAATTTTCTGATTTTGAATCTTTTCATCATTCATTTGCAATAAGACAATTATAGTAATTATTGTATGATTACACTTTGGTGCCACCTCCAAAATTTGGTTTGCTCTGAGAGACTTATTTAATGGTTTCTATTTCAATGAAGTAATGCAACTGGCAAGCCTTTAACAAAGTACTTATGTAGAAATACTCTTGCAGCCTATTACAAAAATACTATTGTCTAACTACTCTGATCTTACAAGTGTTACTTTTTTGCCAATCTGGTATTATAAGCATTTGAAGATTCACAATAGAATCTTCTACCTGCCTCTTATCATGAAACTATTTACTTCATACTGCTATATTTTACTTTTATACCAAATGTTCTGCTATTGATGACATGAATTCACCTATTGACAACAAACGTAATAAATTTCTCCGCAGTGGATCATTTCTGAAAGCTGCACCCCAAAGGATCAGTCAACAATTTTCTGCAACTCCATCAGAATTTCAATTGCATTGTTTTGGGAAAAGGATATACCGTTTTCCTGCAAATGTCTTCTTTGAGAAAATATTTAGTTTAAATTGTTTAAAATGTCTTGACCCACCAACATTATTCAAACTTTGATTTTATTTATAACAGACTTATCTCTACACTCTACTCCAGAGCGCAAGAGCGGGGCACCAGGACTGCAACCCCCGTGAGCCTCCGCATTGGCCCTGACATCATTCCTTGCGCCCGGAGGTACATCAGCAGCCTAGAGGCCCCGCTGCGCGGGACCTCTCTCTACACTCTACTCCAGAGCGCGAGACTGGGGCACCAGGACTGCAACCCCCCTGAGCTTCCGCATTGGCCCTGATGTCATTCCTTGCGCCCGTCATTGCCAGGAAGAGGCAGGGCAGGGCCACCTCTCTTGGTCTTTCGATTCTGCAACCTTCAAGTGGGACTCTTTGGGACTCGTGGTCCGTTACCATCTAAAACTGTGAGTTTAGAAATACTGATTCCCTAATTACCATCTCTCCCTAGCTCTAAGAATTGTTTTGGGTGCCCTTACTCTATTGCTTTAGCTAGTACCCTTGACAAGGATTTACAGCCATTGCTACCAAGTCCTGTTCTTTGGCATTTTAAGATTTAGCTCTGTGCCATAGCCACTTATTGACTTATTGTCATGGGGAATAGGAAATTCACCGACAATGATGGGGGTGGGAAGACCTAGGAGCCTTGCAGGAAAGCCAGTAAAACTAAGATAGCTCGCAAATCCACCGTTAACAACCATGTTCTCGATCGCATTGATGATCTATTGGTAGAATGCCATGACATCTTAGCTCTTGTTTCAAACTCAGTTACCCCAGGCAACCTGCAATCTTCTGTCGAACCAGTCCTTTCCCCTAGTCTAAACCCCAATCATGTTAAACGAATTCCGTCTTCACCAAGCGCACCACACGGAGCACTAAGAATAAGACCCCAAGACCCAACATCACTACGCAACACGCACCAGTGGAGGTTGATAGGGAGGTAGGGACTTTTCCCTCTCCCACTGTAGTGGCAGATAAAAGTTTAATAGATGACACTACTGACACTACTGATATCAATACCATCATCAATATCTCTATAGCCAACCAATACTCACCACTCTATTATTTGCCTGAAAACATGATGGGTAGGCAGGAAGAAGCAGAAAGGGCCCTTCCGTTACCAAGTCCAGCTGCTGCACATAGGGACATCGAGAAAGAGTTTACAGAGAGGAGGGGGGAGGGTCACCTAGCCGAGCACCTAACAGTAGGGATGGACACTTGTAGGATCATCTCCGAACTTAGGCATGAAGTTACCTCACTAAAATAGCTAATTTTAGCGCTCACAAAACAGGTTAAGCTTCTTGTGGATAAAGATCAATCTAGAGCAGACACATCTAAACAGACCTCGACTTCGCTACTGAATCAGGCCATCCCACTAGGAAGCAGAGCCACCCCTAAAACTACGAATAACTTAGTGCCTCTCATGTCTATCCAAACTCGTCACCCAATACTACTAAACAACACACAGCCTCTGGAATCAGTGGCTAATGATATTAACTTAGTTGATACCGAACACCACTATAACCAAAGGCGTGAACAAGACCAACGCTCCTCTAAGAGCATTTTCATGATTAATGTGCCTAAAGTTCAGTCCTATGCCAAATATGAAGATAACAACTCTTTGATCAATAAATCAATCCACTGGATCCGGAAAATAAGGGAGTGCAGGTCTGTCATCAGGGACGATATTCTCTGGGCAAAACGATTAACCCACCGCGCCTCACTAACGGATTCCATTGAACTGCATTTAAGAGACGAGAACTTAGCACACAATCTTACAGCTCTGGAGGCAAGATCATGCTCATCTTCAACCACCAACATTCAGATGAAGTATAATCCCCCTGTCATACCCCAGCTCCAAGTTTACAAAAGGCATGGTATCTTGATGGGGTCTGATTCATCCTTGGCCTTGAACGATTGACTGGTGTGCCAAGGCTATGCCACATGCATGATTCCATGTCATCCAGATAAGGCCGAACCTCCAGCCTCTGAGGCTTACAAGGCCGGGGATCCTCTGTACCTTTTGCCACTCAAGCTACACCCCCTAGTCTTGAAACTCTTGACCCAATGCAGTCCACCACTGGTACTGCATCAAGGGCAAGCCTAGATCTGCATCAAGCTCTTTACACCCTCAGAGGAGCTGCGCAACAGAAGAATATTATCCAGTCTATATTGGCGTAGAAGAACTAATATTTAACACAAAATAGAATGGGGACTGTGTACTGATGATCGCTGTGATCAAAGGTTGGGGGAACACACAAGGGTTTTAAAACTGCCCTCACACACAGCGAACTGTGTCATGCTTCATCATAGGGCTGCTAACACACCTCCGTGCAGACCAACGCTGGAGGTGGAGCAATAGGGAGGGGAGACAATACAATACGTAAGTGAAAACAGTATGGGATCACAAGTGAACATAGGTGCAGGAATAGTGATTAAAACTGGTCATGGGAAATCCCAAATACAACTTTAATCTTGGATACCCTGTCCAGAGTAAAAAGGTCACTTCAAGACCAGTGAACGAGACCTCCTCCAGGTAGACCCATAGTATCAGGCATAGGTTCACTTTTGGAGCCACTTTCACAATTTTGTGACTTTTTCTTAAAACCAGTAGTACAGAATAGACCAGCCTACCTCAAAGATACCACTGATGTGCTACTTCTACTGAAGGACCTACATTTTGATCCAGAAAAAGAGTTCCTGGTGAGCCTGGACGTGGAGTCCCTGTACATCAACATACCCCAGAGAGAGACCCTACGTATAGTAGAGGAGATCCTGTTTACCTTAGACTGGGAGTTCTGTACCCCTAGGCCATTCATCCTACACCTCGCTGAAATAGTGCTGACGAATAATTTTTTCGAGTTCCAGGGAACCTACTACCTCCAAACACATGGGACATCCATAGGGAGCGTTTTTGCCCCCAGTTTGGCAGGGCTTTACATGGCAGCCTTTGAGGATCAATACATGTTCGCCCCCGGGAGCATCTGGAGTAACAACATCAAGGTGTGGAGGCACGATATTGATGATGTCCTCCTGATTTGGGAGGGAAATGCAGAGTCCATTCAAGATTTCCTGGAGTGGTTGAACAGCTGTAACCCTTTACTTCTGTTTACTAATACCATTACGAAGGAGAATTTACCGTTTCTGGATTTGATCATTTTTCCAAATGAAGGAGGTCTACAGACAAAGATGTTCCATAAACCGACGGACAGGAACAGTCTCCTATTATTTGAGAGCTTCCACCCCAAATCCTTAAGGAAAATGTACCGGTGGGACGGTTCCTACGCCTTCGCAGAAATTGTTCCTGTACAGAGGATTTTAGGTCAGAAGCTAACACCCTGATGAATAAACTCCTGCAAAGGAAGTCCCCCACAAGACTGTCAAAAGGGCTCGTAAGAGAGTGATCAATTGCAATTGAGAAGCCCTTTTGGAAGTGGTGGAGAAACCCCCTACCGACAAGACTATATGTGTAACCACATTTAAGACTGCTTCCAGAAACATCCAGAGGATTATTCTACGAAACTGGAGAATCCTCAATTCCAATGGTTTACAACTGGAGAAACCTTTGTTTTCTTTTAAGAGGAGCCAGAATATCAAAGATCCACTGGTCCACACCAGACCCAGCAATTTTTCAACTAGACCAGGAGCGACAACTGATAGGGAGGTGGCGTGGGCCCTCCCACCAGTGACGGGACACACAAGATGTGGGTCATGCGATGTGTGCCACCTGACTGCAAACACTAAAACAGTGGACATTGGACTTACCCACCCCTGGGAACAACAGAGGCATACCAACTGTAACTCCACCAATGTTATATACATGCTGAAATGCCCATGTAATCTTGTTTACATCGGTATGACCACTCGGAGGGTAAAAATCAGGATAATGGAGCATAGATCTACCATCAGATGTCAAAGGACAATTAGTCGCCTCACGTCCCACTACAAGGAGAAGAAGCATTCACCCGAGGACATCTTTTGGACGGTCGTGGACAAACCCATTATAAATGCCACCACCCGTAACCCAGAGAATGTCCTGTTTATTAGGGAAGAGAAATGGATCTATGGGGTCCGTAGCCATACTGAAGGCCTGAATGATGACATACCCTGGAATACTCTGAACAATCTATGAGATACCAGGGACACTCTTTCTCCGTGACATGTTCTAAAGTTTAGTGTCTATACTGCAAGCGCAAGCATATTATGTAAATTCTTGTCGATAAGTTTTCCCTCCTCTAACCCATGTCTTGATTTGTGGGGGAATAACCACCCTAGCCCGCCCCCCCCCCCTAATAAATACATTTTCAAAAATCTTTAGCTTGGACATGGGGGTCGATTGGCAGAACTGGCAATTAAGTAGGATTATATCTTAGATACACATTTCTGTAATAGCCCCCAACTTTATGACAAAGCTTTTCCAGCTTTACATTGTACTGCTGATATATAACCTTAGGAAATACTTAATTTCTTTAATTTAATTTCCACCCCCGGTTCCACATCATCACTTCGTCGAAAGCAGTTCGTTTGAGGTTTGTCCTCCCGTTCTGCAGAGGATAATCCATAGCGCACAATCGAACTGAAGCATCTGTATCCCCAATATGGGGTTGGAAGTAAGTGCTTTAGTGTTTCTCCCTGTTTCCCGCCCCCCCAGGCCACGTACGTCGCATACGCAATGACGTGGGCAGGGGAAGGGAGGGATAACACGGGCTCAGGCAGCGCGGCACATTGAACCTGCACGGCGCTGGGAGGGACAAGTTGTTTGGACACAGCTCACTACGACGAAGTAAGTTGGGCACTTCTTAAGTACTCGATGGAGGTCGGAGAGAGATCCGTTTCTGGCAGAATGGCACAAGTCGAGTGGACAGAGCCTGGTGTCCCTCGCGTTGCTACGATGCCATTCTTAATTATCACACGGGGCGTAACAGACCCGGGTCTTTTCTCAGAGAGACCGTTACGACATTGTTCCGTGTGCCTTTAAATTACTCACTTTGTCATTTTCTATCCCTATGTCTCGCAGTGTGTGACTATAGGGAGCTTTCCTCGCTCCCCCACCTGTTCAAGTTTTGATTTTAAATGAACTCGGTAAGATTTGCCGAGTACGTGGTCGTGTACCTGTCTCCTAGCACTGATGCCTGATTTTTTACTTGAGTAACCTTTTATTTATAAATGAGTGCAAATTGTGCGCTCTGCTGTGACGTCTGTCTTTATTAAATACACTGCAGGGCCTTAAGAATTGCACCTTTGGCCTGTGCCGGTGACGCAACGCCCATAAGGAATCGCTGTTCTAATCGGGTGGGTTTACACCACTTTGGATGCTTGTGTGTTTATTCACAGAGGGCACTGCACAGTTTGTTTGATATTTATTTTTATTAACTTTGTTACAGGTTCCTCTTGAAGAGCAAGGCGCTCTATCACATATTATCTGAGCAGTTATTCAGAAGGGTGTCTTTCCTCGATCCTTGGATCAAAGGAGGTAGGGTTAGTACCCATGGGATCATTTCTTATGTGAGTCCTGATGAAAGCCGGGGTATTTAAATTTGCCAGCTGAAACATGTCGACGGTTTTGCAGAGTGGAGGGGTAGGTGACTCATCATAGCTCCCCATACCACCATCCACTGGTCTTGAAGTGACCTTTTTACTCTGGACAGGGTATCCAAGATTAAAGTTGTATTTGGGATTTCCTTGACCAGTTTTAATCACTATTCCTGCACCTATGTTCACTTGTGATCCCATACTGTTTTTACTTATGTGTTGTATTGTCTTCCCCCTCCCTATTGCTCCACCTCTAGTGTAGGTCTGCGCAGAGGTGTGTTAGCAGCCCTATGATGAAGCATGACACAGTTTGCTGTGTGTGAGGGCAGTTTTAAAACCCTTGTGTGTTCCCCCAACCTTTGATCACAGCGATCATCAGTACACAGTCCCCCTTCTAATTTGTGTGTAAATACTTGTTGCAGGAGGTCAAAGTGGGATGTTTTTCCTCCTACCCCTTACTTTTTGTGTGAGTTGAGTAGAAGAACCAATACCCAAACTTTGTATATTGACGTGGAATGTGGCAGGGATAAGGCCCAAGTTGGCACACCCTCATTGGATACAGTATATAGAACAATTTGATATCTGTATCCTACAGGAAACGTGGACCACTGCACCTGTTTTTATTCCTGGATATGTCACGTAAGCTGCCCGGCAGTCACCACTAGACCAGGCCGACCGGCAGGGGGGCTTATGACCTGGATTAACTCCTTCGCTGCTAGGCCTTTTCCTCCCCTGTGCAAAGCCTTTTTTTTGGCTATTTGAGGTAGTTCGGACTTAGGCCCCTGTAACTTTTTGACCACATAAGGTATCCACGCCAAATTTGTGTCCTTTTCTTCCAACATCACAGGGATTCTAAAGGTACCCAGGGTTTGTGGATTCCCCTGGAGGGGACCCAGAAATTAGCCAAAATACAGCAAATATTTTTTGGGGGGGAAAAATGGGAAAAAAGGGCTACAGATGAAAGTATCTGTTTTTTTCCCTGCAAATGGTATCAACAAAGGGTGTGGTGCTGAAATCACCATCTTCCCAGCTTTCAGTGACAAGCAGACTTTTTTGAAAAACTAATTTTTTTACACAGTTTTGGCATTTTTCTGGGACATAGCCTATTTTAGCTATTTTTTGTGCTTTCCACCTCCTTTCAGTTAATGGTAAAAATGAGTATAAAAGCAATGATGGATCCTGGAAAGCTATACATTTCTGAAAAGTAGGCCAAATTTTGAATTCAGCAAGGTGTCATTTGTGTAGATCCTTCAAGGTGTTTGTATAGAAACTAACAGTTGAAAATAGAAAAAATTGAAAATGAGTTAATTAAAACAGCCACTTGTGCCAACGTTTTCACCTGTAACTTCAGTTAAGTATGACAGATGTTTTAAAGCAATATACCATTACATCCGCTGAACCCTTCTGGTTTTGGGAATATATAGGACTTGTAGGTTCACCAAG
Organism: Calotriton arnoldi; assembly: GCA_963921515.1. Lineage (NCBI taxonomy): Eukaryota > Metazoa > Chordata > Amphibia > Caudata > Salamandridae > Calotriton > Calotriton arnoldi. The sequence goes on from CAWUFW010005945.1 coordinate 1,078,219, forward strand.
AAGCTGAGGAACCCAGAGCCAATAACTGAGCAGCATCTTGAAATAGTTTTTTATTGTGTACCGGGTATATAGCAATTCATTTGGAAAAATATAAACAGGGAAAAATCGGTATGAAAGTCACCTATGTATTTCTGAAATGGGAACAAAATATAGAGTTTAGAAACAGTAGCTATTTGCACATCTCCGAAATTATGTGTACCCATACCAGCATGTGAATAATAGGTCATTTTTCAAAGTGACTTCTTTTTTACACATTGTCTTATATTTGGAAGGCAGAAATGCATTAAAAGTCAATAGGTAATAACAGTTGCTCCACACTTTTGTGTTCCCCTAAGTCTCCCGATAAAAATGATACCTCACTTGTGTGGGTAGGTTTAGTGGCCGCGACAAGAAACGCCCCAAAACGCAACGTGGACACACCACATTTTCACAGTGAAAACTGACCCTTTTTTTGCAAAGTGCCTAGCTGTTGATTTTGAATCATAGATCTGCAGGCACCTAGGGAAACCTAGCAAACCTATACATTTTTGAAAACTAGACACTCAGGGGAATCCAGGATGGGGTGACTTCTCTGGCTCTCACCAGGTTCTGTTACCCAGAATCCCTTGCAAACCTCAAACTTTGTAAAAAAAAACAAATTTTTGTGTGGATAGTTCTGGAATCTGCGTGTATCCACAAAATTCCTCCCACCCGCATTTCCCAAAGTCTTTCAAGAAAAATGGTACCTCACTTGTGTAGGTAGGCCTAGTGCACGCAACAGGAAACAGACCAAAACGCAACGTAGACACACCACATTTTCACAGTGAAAACGAACCCTCTTTTTGCAAAGTGCCTAGGTGTAGATTTTGAACCCTAGCTCTGCCGGCACATAGGGAAACCTAGCAAACCTATACATTTTTGAAAACTAGACACCCAGGGAAATTCAGGATGGGGTGACTTGTCTGGCTCTCACCAGGTTCTTTTACCCAGAATCCCTTGCAAACCTCAAAATTTGTGCAAAAAAACACATTTTCCTCACATTTCTGTGGTGGAAAGTTCTGGAATCTGCGTGGATCCACAAAATTCCAACCACCCCGCATTCCTCAAAGTCTTCCGAGAAAAATGGTACCTCACTTGTGTGGGTAGGCCTAGTGCCCGTGACAGGAAACTACCCAAAACGCAATGTGGACACACCACATCTTCACAGTGAAAACGTACCCTTTTTTGCAAAGTGCCTAGGTGTAGATTTTGAACCCTAGCTCTGCCGGCACCTAGGGAAACCTAGAAAACCTATACATTTTTAAAAACTAGACACCCAGGGGAATTCAGGATGGGGTGACTTGTCTGGCTCTCACCAGGTTCTGTTACCCAGAATCCCTTGCAAACCTCAAAATTTGTGCAAAAAAACACATTTTCCTCACATTTCTGTGGTGGAAAGTTCTGGAATCTGCATGGATCCACAAAATTCCACTTACCACGCATTCCCCAAAGTCTTCTGAGAAAATTGGTACCTCACTTGTGTGGGTAGGCCTAGTTCCCGCAACAGGAAACTGCCCTAAACGCAACGTGGACACACAACATTTTCACAGTGAAAACGGACCCTTTTTTTGTAAAGTGCCTAGCTGTAGATTTTGAATCCTAGCTCTGTCGGCACCTAGGGAAACCTAGAAAACATATACATTTTTGAAAACTATACACCCAGAGGAATCCAGTATGGGGTGACTTGTCTGGCTTTCTCCAAGTTATGTTACCCAGAATATCTTGCAAACCTCAAAATTTGTCCTAAAAAACACATTTTCGTCACATTTCAGTGGTGGAAAGTTAAAAATGGTACCTCACTTGTGTGGGGAGGTTTAGTGCCAGCGACAGGAAACGGCCCAAAACGCAACGGGGACACACTACATTTTCACAGTGAAAACGGACCCTTTTTTTGCAAAGTGCCTAGCTGTAGATTTTGAACCATAGCTCTGCTGGCACCAAGGGAAACCTAGCAAACCTATACATTTTTGAAAACTAGACACCCAGGGGAATCCAGGATGGGGTGACTTGTCTGGCTCTCACCAGGTTCTGCTACCCAGAATACCTTGCAAACCTCAAACTTTTTCAAAACAAATACATTTTCCCCACATTTCTGTGGTGGAAAGTTCTGGAATCTGCGTAGATCCACAAATCTCCTACCACCCAGAATTCCCCCAGGTCTCCTGATAGAAATGGTACCTCACTCATGTGGGTGCCCCAAGTACCCGCGATAGGCATGGGCCCAAAATGTATTGAGGAGACTTCAAAATGAAATCTACCAAACCCACACATTTCTGAAAACTAGACACTCGGGGGAGTCTATCAAGGTATGTCTTGCGTGGGTCCCCCAACGTTTTCCTACCCAGAATCCCCTCCAAACCTCAAATTAAGCTGAAAAAATCACCTTTTTCTCAAATTTCTGTGTGGGAAAGTTCTGGAATCTGTGTGGATCCACATATTTCCTACCACCCAGCGTTCCCCCAGGACTCCCGATAAAAATGGTACCTCACTCGCGGGGGTGGGTCAAGAACCCGTGACAGGCAAGGGCCCATAATGTATTGAGGAGACTTCAAAATGACCTATCACAAACAACCTGGTTTTGCAAGGGGGTCACCAGGGTTTTTGTCCCTGCCGACCCCGGGACAAAAAACGGAGATGCCCCCTATGTATCAGAAAATGAACTGATTTTGCAAAGGGGGTCACATGAGTTTTTGGCCCGGGGCTCGGCGGCCATCTTGGGAACCTACCAAACCCACACATTTCTGAAAACTAGACACCTGGGGGAGTCCAGGAAGGTATGGCTTGTGTGGATCCCCCAATGTTTCCCTACCCAGAATCCCCTGCAAACCTCAAATTTTACTGAAAAAAATCAAATTTTTCACACATTTCTGTGTGGGAAAGTAGTAGGATCACCGGTCAGACACAAATGTCCTACCAACCAGCGTTCCCCCAGGTCTCCCTATAAAAATGGTACCTCACTTGTGTGGGTAGGCATAGTGGCTGCAACAGGAAATGGCCCAAATCGTACTGTGGAGACTTCAAAATTACCTATAACAAAACTACCTGGTTTTGGGGGGGCACCTGGTTTTTTTGCCCCGGGCTCGCCGTCATCTAGGGAAACCTACCTAACCCACACATTTCTGAAAACTAGACACCATGGGGAGTCCAATGAGGTATGGCCTGAGGGGATCCCCCAACGTTTACCTACCCAGAATCCCCTGCAAACCTCAAATTTAGCTGAAAAAATCACTTTTTCCTTACATTTTTGCGTGGGATTACCGTGCCGGCACAAATGTTCAACTTCCCAGCATTTCCCTTGTTCTCCTGAGTAAAATGATACCTCACTTGTGTCAAAGAAGGTGCTATCCCAATTAAGCATAAGTTACGGAATGTGCCGTTCAGTGTCAGGGATGACCTCTCAGCTGAACTTAGGAGAATGTGTGAGTGGGGAGTCATTGAACCTATTGAATGCTCCCTTTGGTTGTCCCCTTTAGTCATTGCGCAGAAAAAAAATGGGAGTCTCAGAGTTTGCATAGATTTGCGTAGTTTGAACAAGGCGATTTGGGTAGACTCACATCCCCTGCCCCGCATTGATGATATCCTGTCCAAATTTGCTGGTGCAAGATATTTTTCCAAAATTGATCTGACATCAGCGTATCATCAAGTTGAATTAGACCCTGCTACTAAACACTTGACTGCTTTTGTGTCTCCCATAGGGACATTTCAGTTTAGGAGGATGCCCTTCGGGTTAGCCTCAGCGGCATTAGTTTTTCAACGTATCATGGAAAAAGTTTTGGAAGGAATCACTGACACGGTAGTGTTCCATGATGACATTTTAGTTGCTGGCAACTGCAAAGAATCTCATGACAAAAATCTTACTTTTGTTTTAGAGAAGTTGGAGGCTAAAGGCATTGTGGCTAATAAACTCAAATGTGTTTTCGGTGTAGAATCCATTGAGTACTTGGAGCATCGTATCTCTGGAGAAGGTATTATTCCTAGAGAGGGTCTTATTGAGGCCATTGTGAATGCTCCTTGTCCCTCTTCCAAGGAGTTGGTGTCTTCATTTTTGGGAATGGGTGAATTCTACACTAAATGTATTCACAATTTTGCGGCCAAGACCGTACACATGAGAGAGTTACTGAAGAAGAAGGTCATGTTTGTTTGGGATGATGTCTGTCAGGATGAGGTTTCTCAGATTAAGAAAGAATTGGGGTCTTGCAAGATTCTTACACCTTTCGATCCTCAATATCAGTGTACTGCGTCTGCTGACGCCAGTTTATATGGTCTAGGTGGCATGATCTCTCAAGTTAAACAGGGAAAAGAATTCACTGTGGGATTTGCCTCACGAGCTTTACGCCCAAGTGAAAAGAACTATTCAGTTATCGAGCGTGAGCTGTTGGCGTGTTGTTGGGCGGTGGAGAGATTCAAATGTTTCCTGTGGGGTAAGACTTTTAGTCTTCTGACTGACCATAAACCACTCATTCCTATTCTTGAGGGTAAATTTGTAAAAGATCATACTCCTAGGATTGCCAGATTAAGTTCAAAGCTGTTACAATATAATTTTGAGGTTGCACATATAGCTGGGGGAAAAAACATCAGGGCTGATTTTCTCTCAAGGTTTCCTCTACCTCTGCCTAAACAAGAACTTGATGATGATGCTGATGAGGAATGTCTTATTGCTGCGGTTGATGTTTGCTGTTTGAGTTGTTTTTCAGAACAGGAGCGGTTTCATGGGTTGGAGTCAGATTCTGTACTCAAGAGGGTTAAAGAGTTCATTGTCTCTGAGTGGCCCAAGGAAAAACACCTAGATAGTCATCTTCAACCTTTTGCAAAAATTGCAGATGAACTCACTTTGGAGGGTGGAGATTTGATCATGCGGGGGGGGGGAAATGTGTTCCTCCTGAGTCTTTGGAGGGTTGTGTGACATGTTGTTCCAGCGTCAAAGTTATAAAAATTGTCTCTCCTCCTGTTCAAGAGGTCATTGTTCCCAATGGTCCTTGGCTGAAGCTAGCCGTTGATTTCGTGGGGCCTTTCAACATTCTACCTAAGAAGTATAAATTTGCTTTAGTTGTGGCTGATTATTTCAGTAAATGGTGGGAGGTGCAATTCATGACTGATCCCAATTCACAAGAGGTCATCAAATTTCTTCAAAGTCTGTTTGCAAGAGAGGGTTTCCCCAAAGAAATTGTCTTCGACAATGGATTACAATTTACTTGAAAAGAAATGTCTGATTTTCTGAGCCAGTCTGGTATTGCTCACAAGCATGTGGCACTCTATCACCCACAGGCCAATGGTTTTATTGAGCGTACCAACCGTATTTTAGTTGAATGTGTTCAGTGGGCTGTCTCATCTAGGACTGATATCAAATAAGCTGTTCAAAGTATGCTCTGGGCACATCGCACAACTCCTAGCTCCTGCTCCATCACAGGTTCCAGTCCCTTTAAACTTCTCAGGGGTAGAGAAGCTTCTTTTCACATGTGTCCTGCTTGGATGAAGAAATGTGGTTCCATGACCAAGTGTGGGGAATCTCATGATGAGGCTGGATCACTTGATCAATGTGTTCCTACCAGCCGGAAGAGTTTTGAGTCTAGTGTTTCTGTGGGAGATTGGGTGAGAATTAAGTCTCCTCTTAATGTCCCTAAAGGCCTGTCAAAGTTTGGTCCTCCTGTTAGGGATGATGCTGTTTCACGTTTTGCTGTTCGGGTCAATGGGAAGAACTGGTGGAATTTATCTAGGATTTACAAGATTCCAAAGAGAGTTGTTTTGCAACAAGACCTTGAGTCTGGAGATGTGGCGGATACATTGGCAAAGCAGTTCAAACCGACTGAGAAAGTGAATTCTGGGTTTGCTGAGTTGTCTAGGAAGTATGTCCCGCCACGCAGGAGTAGTAGGATTAGTCTTCCGCCTAATCGCATGGATTTGTAAATTAATTGTATGGAGATGTAAACTGTTTTTTTTGTCAAACGTTTCTTGGTTCAAATTGCTGATATCATTGTATCTTCATTTATATCTTTTATTCTGTGTTCTATTTTAGTTTTTTCCTTCTAAGTCTTTTTCTGCTTGTCTTGTTATTCTTTGTCACCATCTTCATTTATTCTTATTTTCATTTGTACTCAGTTATGTTGTTATTGGGAAGAGAGGAGATGTTGTAGTATTCTCTTCCATCTCCTTAGTGGCATTTGTGATGTCATTGTCATGACAATGGAATGTTCTTATTTGAATGTCAGGGACCTGTTAGTTCCTGGGAGCTGTGGAGGCAAACAATAAACATGAAGTCTTTTCACCTACCTGCCTCAGCGTGATTACTTCACTTTGCTCTCTCCCCCAGAGTACCTCGCTTCTCCAGCTAAGGTTAGATATGGGCAGAACTACCACAGTGGATAAAGCGAGGTTACGCCCCCTTCTTTTCTGGCTGCGTTTAAAACAAACACCGAGCTTATCCACTATGCTGTCACTCTTGAAGAAGTCCACAAGCTTGATCGTTTTAAAAAAATTGGGAAGTTTAGCAACATCCAGTCACATGTGCTTCATGTGCAAGATCTATGACTTGACTTTACAGTGACCGAGGAACGGCCCATTGTGTGCTCCATAAAAGCAGTCTTTTCAGATAGAGAGCCCATTCTTCCTTTACATTTTTGAATGCCCATAGATCTTTCATTGTATTCTGTGTATGAACCTTGTGTGCACTCTACAGTTCGTTCTATCTGTGGGACCAAATCAGAGTCTTCGCCGCATGCATAGTGGGGTTTTCTCTGGATGTTTCAATCAATTCTCAATGCTTTAGGGCACAAGGAGGTCACTGTTGAATAACATATGTCAGGTATCCCTCAGCTATGAAAGTAGTAGTTGCTGAGCTTTCTACAGGAAAACAAGATAAAGACCCAGGATTCCTGTCTTTTCCAGGTCTGTGAATTATTTTAAATCAGTCATCTGAAAACAGAAACCCCACCTTTCAATGCTAAGGGGCATTTTGGATTCCGGCTGGCAATTATTGACAACAAGGCTTGATGGTCTGTCACAACTTTGAAGGATTTTCTATAAAGGAAAACATGAAAATACTCACAGGCCCACACCACAGCAAGGGGCTCTTTCTCGGCCTACGAATAGGTGGTCCCTGGCTTAGTGAGAATGTGACTGGCATACACTATTACACAGGGACAACATATCTCTGATCAAGGATAGCTCCGATCCCTACAGGGCTAGCATCAATTGACAGTTCAATGGGAAATCAAGCATCATAATACTCAAGATTATAGTCTGCTGTTATCTTGTACCTGATGTCTTGAAATGCATGATGACCATTTCAAATGGATCCCTTTTGTGTGAGCTTACTCACTTATTGAGGCAAGGTTAGGTAGGTACCTGGAACATTAGCTGGCAAGCCCTAGAAAGGAGTGAGGAGTAGACATGTTATCTGGGCGTGGTGTTAATTTTAAACCTGTGACCTAACTAGGATCTGGCTGCCTGTAGTTGGCTGAGAAAATAAGTCCAGGAATTTAGGATAGTTTGTTCTAAGGGTTTGGTTGTCTCTGTTAAGCATCAGATTGGTGCCTTGCAAAGCCTGGAAGACTTAAAAGGGCAGCATCATGTTATTCTTTCCATACACCAATCTGTTATCACCATAGTTGAAGCAGTTTTAGATACCACAGATTACTTTTCCTATTACATCTTGATAGATTTCAGCTGCTATTGAGACATGAAAACTGAGACACTCACTTACAAATGGCCCACATTGCCAGAACATCACTTTTAATGATAGATAGATATGGAGGAAGGCTAGGCAGCGCAAATCGCTGCCTTGCCTTACTCTGCGTCCAGGAGGTGTTCCATGGGTTTCGCTGTGAGTGTCCCCACTCAACACGCATGGAATTTGACACTGTCCCAGATTTTCAACATCACGTAAACCTGGGGTAGCGCCAAAAACGTACAAATCCCCAGAGCATGTGTCTCTTTCCATCTGTGCTGAATTCTGTAGCACACATCGAATGAGGAAAACATCTCTCATGATTGTAACAACAATCATTCCCACAACACAGACACCCTTGCACCATGGTGCAAGGTTGCCTGCGTTGTCGCTCAGCTGCAAATTATGCACCAGGGCTGGCTGAAAGGACAGAAATGCACTGTATCTTGTGAATAAATTGCATTCCTGCCCTTTCAAAGTGGCATAGGGAAGCGCAGAAAAAAGTCTTGCAGCGTTGCCCTATGTCATTTCTTTGTAAATGAGGTCCTGAGGTTTTTTTTGTGGTATAATCTGCAGTGGGTCTGAAAAGAGGTTATGTATTGTGGTTCTTTTACTACCTCATATTGATGATAGCCTTTGTTCAGATCAAAGCTAGAGAAAACACAGGCCCCATTAAACTGGTGAATTAAGTCTTGCCTTTCTCTTTGAATTGCTTGGCTAGGCTGGTGCATGTCCACACACACGTGAATGCTGCCTCCTACTTGTTTCTTGGGAAGAGGGACAATGTACAAGAACCAAGGTGTGGGACATTGAACAGGTTCAATGATGTTGAGTTTCATGAGGCTTTTAAGCCCTTGTTCAACTTGTTTTTGAAAACTGAACCGAATTCCTCTGAAGTGCTGGGCAACTGGTTTCACATCAGTTTCAAAATATAGATGAAAGTGATGATATTTCAGCTTGCCTATGCCATCAAATACCTTTGGAAAAGGTTCTTCAAGATTCTTGGCTCTTCCCTCAGAACCCATTGAGCCTATGTAATACAAAACCTTGAGAAGGCCAAGCTTAACTTCTGATATGAAGGTACCCAATACCTGCAGTGTCATCAAGAACGAATACCTTGATCATAGCATCCCATACTTTCTGCTTGATAGTCTATTGCACCACTCTCTTGCAATGGAAAGAATATCTTCTAGTTTTCTCAGCTTGTGCAGTTTTTGTCTGAAGACATCATGTTCACAGCCAGCAGTGATTTGTAATCTCTGAGCCTCTTCATTTACATTATTTTTGAAGTCACAGGACTGCACTCAATCGTTTAATCTCATGACAAATGCATCTAGGGGATCACCTTGCTTCTGCCTCATGCAGTGGAAAATGTATCTTTCAAAATCAACAATTTGTTTGAGCAAACGTATCCCATCAGCAACTATTTCAGACTACCATTTAAAAGATTTTTATGATCCTTCAATTGATAAATGAAAACGTGTATCAGCCCTAAACCATTGCATAATGAGGCACTTCAGTCTATTATCATTTTCAATGCTTATAGCCCAGTGTAGACATGAAAATCTCTTACCTGTCTGTACCATCTGAGGCCCAGGTTCTTCATGTCATCCAAGCTGAAAGGTAGGGTTACCCCAGTGACAATGACAATGAATTAGAAGTAAGTGGTTGAGAAATGTAGTGTAGTTAGCTTAATGCTTGATGGTGACTTGATGTGAGCATCAACTTATACCACAGGTTTGGCATCTTCAGAGGATGAGAGACCATCATACACATTAACAATACCTCACCTGGCTTATCCTTAACAACAGTGTAATGAACTCGATTCAACTTATCGACCAGCAACAGATGCAGGCAACAGAAAAGGGTTATTTTGAGTCTGTACTATTCATGTTCTTCTCAATCATCTCTTAAGGTTGGATTGCTAACCTTTGCTTCACACAGACAATCACTCAAATGTGAATAATAATATACAGGAATCCACTTCATGAAATGGAGACCCGTCTAGAAGGACACAGTAGCTTGCCAATGCCAGTGTGACCTTGTTTATCTGCCTTTGCCAATAGCCGCACACCAGCTGATGTCTCCACCCTACACGCATGTCTCCACTCCAAGCACGGAGCCCAGCAACACATCTCCACACTGGGAGAAAATATGTACCCTGAACTTGAGAGCTCACAACACTACAAGAACCATGGTTTGATGGGCTATACTGTAGTGGTAAATTTATGGAAGTTTATACTAACTGGAAAAACTAGGACAAATAATGCTGCCACCAAGAACACACAAAAGTACATAAATCCTGTCTGCTAATTCTTCCATAAGCCATGGGCCAACCATAGCAACTGAGTGGCTGGAATGCCACAATTTCAGGTTATGAGAGAGGGGTAAACAAATCATGTATCATTTTGAAATGTGTGCACCTGTGCTTAAGGGCAATTAAATAGATATTGTACAAGTTGCACATTTGTTTCTTGGGTAATAACAGAAGTTCTAGCACAGATTTGAGTTTGACCCATATTACATTAAAAATATGAACGTTTGCAATTATAATTTAGTTCACCACTTTCATGTGAACAGAGGTAATTTAATGGGGAAATTATAATCCATGAAACCGAAAGTAGACTCCCACGATGCTGAATTGTTGCACATATTAGATTGCAGTGACGAGAGTACAAAGACACATAATAAATATAGTAATGACTACAGCTTCATTTAAACATTATCTGAATTCAGTGATGCTTTCCATGTAATCTGGTTATTTAAAATGGGTTACTCAAGCACCAATTACTTTTGAGAGATAAATTACTGTATCCCATGTGAACAATCAGCAAAAATAGGAAGGCTGCTGGAGTAGCATTAACATCTGTCTGACACTAGTCAGATTTATTTAAAAAAATGTGTGTGAACCACGAGGAAGCAAACTACCAAAGCTTTATAAGATGATTAGGTGAAAAGAGCATTACACGCAAAAACTTAAACTCTTTAGCTCTGTTATTCTGCATATAAATGAGAGATTAGTTAAGAACTATATGAGCATACCCTTGGAATAAGCTTTGTGTGTAGATTAGGACCGCATATGAGTTGAGAGAGAGAAGTGGTTCTTTACAGCTTGCAGTACCAGTCATGCAATACTATCATGCTGCATTGCATCTTCCAAATATGCTAATTCTCAAAATGCTTGGAAATAATGCCTGGCTGCAGGAGATCCAATGATAACAGTTTGATAAAGGTAAGGTTTAAATTGAATTAGGGAGTGGTTCTAAACCAATGAATTGGATGCCAAAGTAAGCTAGACAAAAAAGCATCATCTGGAACTCTGCAATTTGTCCAATTCACAAAAGATATTATGAAGTACCTAAAGAAGTATTGCTTCATGCACTCCAAAATACAATTCACAAACATCCGGCCAGAGATCATCACCTCTGCCTCTCCTATCTTTACTATTGGGAGCTCTTTGCTCTGGTGGCAGAGATCTCTGCACACAAAGGACCTGATTCCGATTTCTGGTGGATGTGACTTGGCCGCGGTCTCGGGACAGTCCAACCTCTGGTTGGCGGTCCCGACACTGCCATGAAAATGCAACCACACATGGTGTGGTGGCATACTCCCATTTCGTAAATCAGCCTTAGCATAAGTGCCCATGGAGAAATGGGAGATTCTTTTAATCCCTGCACTGCATGGTAGGAACCTCAAGGTTGCTGCCACACACTGCAGGGATTAAAAGGGAGACCCACAACTGGAGGCCGTGGGGGAATGGGGGCCCTGCTAGGGGCCTCCAAAGTCACTTTCTGACAGGATTTACATGTCGGAAAGCCCGACATGGAAAGTCTATCGGAAACCAACATCTTTATCCCAACAGAGGAAACTCTATCCACAGGGATTACGGTGGGGTCTCCGACTGGCCGACGGGCTCCTTAAACCTGTCGGAATCCAGCCGGAATAATGGTCCAGTTCACTTTTAACCGCCGGCGTTGTAATGTGGCGGTTGAAAGTGAAACTGAAGATGTCAGCCGGAAAGCCTCCGACTGCAGGTTGGAGGCTTTGCGACCGACATCTAAATAGGGCCCCTAGTTTATGATTCAGAAGTAAATGTGGTCGGGATAATGGGGAGTGGTGGAAAATGGGCAATAATTACTACAAAATGAGTGGAAATAAAGTAAATTGAAGGAGGGGTTGTGGGAAGAAACATTCTAATACAAATACATACCCAGAATAGAGTAAGACAATCGCTAGTCACAAACCAATCTTGTATTTGTTGCCCAGCTTTATTTCTGACAAAACAGGGTCAAAGGCACTCTGGCCAGGGGTTGGAGTAAGTAAAGCAACATATATGGAAAATCACTGGTACTGAAGCACACCCTCATAAACATCAATGGAGGCAAGGAAGATCACTAACAACATGTGCAAAAACAGGAAAATAAAAATATTTTTAAGTGGCTTTACCATTTTTTATATATCAATTCATTTTTTTTAGATATTAATATTTAATATTTAGCACAACAGATTATCAATGAACTTTTAAAAGGCCCACATGAAATGCAAAAAAAGCATGCTATTGCAAGCTGAAGGGAATGAACTGTAGGTACTCTACCACCAACATACATGTGTATCTCCTTAAGCGAGCAACCAATCACATACAGGCTGACCAAATAAGAAAGAAACTCACATACGAAAAACATTTTTGTTTCAATACATCAGTGAAGTTACTTTTGCCCCTAATTTGTAGGAACACCTAGCAGAGATAGGTCTCACTGGCATATTCAGCGAGCTGTCTTTGCAAGATACTGCTTCTCACCTGAAGTGTTCTCAGCCATGATTGCATACTGGAGGAGTGATTATCTCCAGCATGCTACCAGGCCATCCCTGTCCAAGTCGGAGTCTGGCTGCACTACATTTATTAGCTACTAGGTCTTTCCAGATAATCACTGGAGAAACTGTCAGCACCTTACATGCAAGCTAGCCTCAACTGTTTGCAACACGTATTTAGATGCGTTCCCAGCCGAGTGCACTAGTTTATCAAAATTCCACAATCAGTTTTGGAAAGGCAACAGTTGTTGAGGGAATTCCGTGGCACTAGGTGCCTCTGATTAAACCTGTGTGACACATCAACCATCTTGTCACACAGAACAGCAAGCTTTCTGCGATACCAGAAGCTGCTTCACTGATATATATGCACCTTTCCTGGAAGGACACGAAACAGCTACTTCTTCAAACAGCCAACTTTGCATGTCATCTGAACATTGGGGATTTCAGTGACATGGGCTATTTGGTAAGTTATAATAACTCACACTGTGCCTTCATGTGCATCTTGGGTATTGCATTTAAACATTATTACCCATCACTTCACTAAATTATAATTGACACATATATCCATAATAGTGACTGCATGCATGTGTGGCATTATATATAGATTATTCCCACAACATAAACAAACTCACATTCCTTTTTTACAGGATGATGCTGAGTATGTCTTCTGCCCCCTTCTCCTCCCTCCCTCCCAACCCCAACAGAGATGAAACAGGGCACAAATAGGTACATGGGTACAGTATATATGCCTTTTGTGCCTGGTTACCCCAGACTTTTCACTTTTTCTGAATCCTATTTTTGCCAGCTTTAGAACTCTGTGCATTTACCCATTTAACCCCTACTTATAAAGAGTAAACTGCCTGAGCTTCTACTTTAAAGATGGCTTAATTGGCTTGTTCTTAATTGGCACATTTAACTTGCCCCTAAGTCCCTAGTATATGCTGTAAAACGTGCACTCAAGGAGTGAAAGTTAAATCTTTTACAGTGGCAGCAAAAACATGGCTACAGGCCTACCCTGTGTAGCCTGACTGCTGTAGTGTGAAGCCTGTAGTTTGACCTGTCAAAATATCCCTTTTTTAAATGGTAAAGATCTCCCTTTTAGATATTAGTAAACCACTCTATGTAGACCTTCTAGACCACAAGGCAAGGTGCATAGAATTTAAAAGAGGGACATGTAGAAAATTAATATTACTATGCCACTGCAGTAATGAAGTTTCCAACTTTTTTCACTGTGACAGTCTTAGTTTTCCTATGTACAGTACCAGAGTGCAGATTAAAATAATAATTATGTGTCTTGTGAATGAGACAGCTTGAAAAATAATGAGTCCACTATTTTTAACAGCTATTGAAAATCAAATTCAATGGTTAGGACATCATTTATTATAAATATTGAAGAAAAGTTACTTTTAGAAAGTTACTTTTGCTGAACCAGTTGCACAGAGAGGCTAATTTGCATTAACTCTTGCAACTCTCAGTCTGTATGATGTCTGAACAAGGTGTGAAATGCCTCTCAGGAGCTACACAATAGTGTGACCTGAAGAGGCAGGAATGATTTCTTTCAATTAAGCAGAATACTCAGGGTGGGGACTGTGGGGATTCTGTTGGCACAACAGTGTCAAACTCCCACAAACACCCCTAGCTCTCATAGGCCAAATTTAGTGTGGCCACCTTTTCTAAATTGGTTTGGGAACTTTATTGCTTAGTGTTCTGTCTTTATTATTGATTTTATAATATGTTAATACTTTACACATTGTCCTCAGTTAGGCCTTTCTGCACTGTACCATAGCCACCAGAGTGTTGAGCTCAGGTTAATTTAGTGATTTTGAAGGTTCTCCCTGTGAAGAGTTGTGTGCATTCCTTGACGTAGGTATAGCTTCTTCGTACCCCTAGTGCCCATCAGGAATGCCACAAGCCAAGGGAAGCTTTCACCCTGATAGTGCTGAACCCTCATGTGTTTAATACACCCAACTCACCCAATAAGTTGCTCGTAAGGTGGCCATACGTGGCATAGATGAGTGTCTGTTGAAATGTTATTGGTTGGAGAACTGTGTTTACTCCTGACTTCTTTTATTGCAGTTAATATGTCTTGTCTGCCTTTTCAATTCTCTTTACCCGCTCTTGTCATGTCTCCCTGTTCATCCAAATCATTTTCCCCACTACACCCATCAACCAAACTGCTCATGGGATGTCCTGTTCTACCCCAAATAGATGCAAGTTTGTGTCAAAGGACCCGGTCAATGTTGTTGTGGTGAAGTCAGAACCTGAGGCTGGACAGGAACATTTGTCTCTACCCCTGGGCACCTCCTTTGATATTAAATATGGGTTGTGGGGCTTTCATTCTTTATTATTAAGACAACTGGCTTGTTGTATACATTTCTTTTATGATTATTTTACTATGTGTTAGGACTATTTAGTTTGAGCTACAATTTTAGTAATGCTTTCAATTCATTTTCACCTTTTACATAGACATCTTTGCCTACTTTCCCTTCTTGTTTTATTGTTTTCCCAACCCCACTCCAATATTTAACCATATGCATGAAGATATTATTCAAATTAATTTTATTGCAAATTCTAATGTCTGTCCCCAAAACATTTAATTTAACAAAGAAAAGTAAAAATAAAATACATACTGAAACAATACAGCGTAAGCTGTATGCTGACATTTTCCCATTCTGAGTAAGTGGGTGTGCATTCAGTTTTGTGCAACTGTATGATGTTAGTGTGAAAAGGCATGATATAGAGATGACTTCATACATGTAACCTACAATTTACATAGCAGCAGACACATTCAAGGACCCACAAGTGGAATTTAGGTGCTATTTGAAAAGCTGGTCATTAGTAAGTGTTTTACAATAGCAGATTAGTTAATGAGGCTGAAAAAAGTAAAGCAAAATGTGTGTTTAAGTTAGTGAGGCATTGTGGGAGAAGTGTAGAAATTCAGGCAATGGTATGAATTTCCCAAGTGGTTTTTTCTCACATCTCTGGCTATGGAAAACCGATTGCCTTTTAGCATGTGGGTGTGGTTTTGGAGGTGGATTTACAGGGTGTGTGGGTGGTGCATATGGTTTAACATCTTGGTTTGTGGGGTTTGTGGCCATGATAGGTTGTTGTGGTGCCTCAGATGAATCCTGTGCATGCCCTGTCCTTCAGCCAAGCCTTTCTCTTTACCACTGAGCTACAGGGTGTGACCCTAGTAGTTTAGCATATATATCTTTATATTTTGTGTGAGTTTTTGAGCTCTCAAATTGAGTTTGCAAAAACAGCACTGGAGGTTGTGAGCCTCAGGTAGTACATGAACTTGCAAACCCAACACTGGGTTTGCGATCTCAAGGACCCATCTGGAACTTACAGATCATGCTCCAGTGTCCATGAAATATTCACAGAAAACTGCAGTTTCTATTTTGTGAGCTCTTCTGGCTTGTTTAGACCTTCCATGTGGCTCAAGGTCACAGGATGCTCTTCCTGTCCCTTTATAGACCCTTCCATTTGTTTTCAGGATGTGAGCACTCAAAAGTCTCACTCATCAAAGTTTTGGGTTTGTGGATACTTTGCAGAGAATTTGTGATCCTGGCTTTATGAACTGCTCGCAAATTAACAGTCAGGAGGTACAAAAGTATTTCTCTTATCAACCCTTCTAAGCATGACTGAAACCTATAAGGCATCCTAAGAGGAATCAACAGATTTACATCATACCAAGCAATTGCACACCACTGAGTAAGGTTCTAGTTTCAGCCAAATTAATACATTGGTTGGTCTCATGGAAATCCTTCAGGAGTCCTGCATTACCAGAAATTTATTTTAAAAAAAGGGCCTCTGAGTGCCCAAGGGAGCTTTTTCTCCCTTATGCTATGTTGGTACAATGGGACCGTTGCCAGTCTTGTGGTATACAGTGTTCAAATTGTCTGGTCACAATTTGGAGAAAAACATTGCAGCTTCCAACAGGACTCAGAGATTTGGGGGTTGTCCACCCATTCCAAGTTGGTAGAAAGACCAGGCCAAAGGCTGTGTGCAGCAGGTGGTTGGCCGTCTATGAGGGGGCTGGGGGCAGGACCTGGCCAGAGTCCAGGCAAAGCATCTATTCCCCTGCTGTGCATGGCCATCGGCTTTGCACAGCAGGTGGACTGCTGTCCGCAGGGGTGTGAGCGCAGGGCCAGGTTATGAATTCAAATAGGATTACAAATTAACCTATTTTTTTATATATATAAAAAATAAAAAACAATTCAACAATTTACATGATTATTAAACAGCTTAGTTAATGATCAATTTTTTTAAAATGTATTTATTAGTTAGTTAACTTCCCACTCTATACCCCTAAATAAACTAGGAGCTGACGCATAAATAGAACTAAAATAAATAAGTATAACAAAATTACTTAATTGATAATCAATTAACTAACTAATTAACAAATAATTATTATTTAATAATTAATTAAACTTTATTAACATTCCATCCTGTACCCTTACAAACCTAGGAACCTGCAACTACAATTTAACTAAAATAAATCAGTATTACATAATGTACATAATTAATTATCAATTAAATATTTACTAATAAATAAATAATTAATTGTTGCTTAATCATTACTTAATAAGCATCTCACCCTATATCACTACAAACCTAACAGCCCACACCTAAAATATAAAGTTGTTGCACAATTTACATAATTAATAATCAATTAAATAACTAACAATAATTATTCCCATCCTCTGCCCCACAAAATGAGCAACCAACTACAACACTATAAATTTATATTAGCAATTAGATAAAAATGTATACATCACTTACATTTGGAAGATATATTTAAAATGTTCTTAACAATTATACAAACAAAACACATAAAATTAATATGTGAACAAAACACAATAATATAATTAAAAAGCAATACTTTTTAGAACTATATTATCAAAGACAATATTAACAACAGTGATATTAACAATATTACCTACCTAAAAAAAAAATGTTCTTGAAAAGAATAATTCTGCACCACAATATTTTTGTATTACAATATTTTTTCCAGATATTTCTGTCTCCTAATATATACAACTCGATATGTTGTCCAAATGCCACTTTTATGATAATCAGTGCTAAAGAATTGGATGTATCTGCAGTTATATTTCCTGCTCATTGTTTGTCATCCAGTGAAAAAGTATTGGATTTACCTGCAGTTTTATTTCTTGATTATTGCAAATGACTTAATTTTCCAGTTGTTATAGCAACCTGCTTACCTTTTGCTAACTACATTAACCTATCCGTGTTGGATTGAGCACACAATATACAAAGGTTAAAGTGAGGTAAGGTAAAATCATAAAATCTTTGAGGCATAAAAAAACTAGAAATTAACTGAAATAAACTAAAGGTAAAAGTGACATTATGTTCAGGTGTTGAAATAACACAAAAAACTAAAATTTAATACCAAAGAACCATAGAAATTCACAAGTTATACTTCACATATCTAAGTATAACTTGCGTTCCTGCCATGCATAGCTTATGATCACACATATTAAATTTCTACCGGCATGTTAAATAGCATCATTGAAGAAATCACTGATGACATCTCAAATGTCATCATTGAGGACTTCATCCAATCAATGTTACAGTTTGCAATACACTTTTCAAACTGGAAGGTATTCAGCGAGATACACCTAAACCCAATTTTCTATTACCTCTTTAGCACTAATAAGTTTTACCTTTCGCAACATGTAGGACATGAGCATATCTGTGAAAATCACTAAAATTTAGTAGATAATACGCTTTGCTTTTAGTGATATTCAGGTACCTAAGAAACATAACGGCTCTCTTGACAGTAATATATCATCAGTAATTTGTTAAGCCTTGAATATAATTCTGAAAAGTTTTTGCCCATTATATACCCTGATGAGATGTGTCTGTTAAATATCTGATCTGACTTAGAAATTTAAGTCAACGGCTTCACATTTATACAATAGCCAATGATAAGACATGCACTACCAGGTTGGTGGACAACTGTCAGACCAATCAACGAGGACTCTTACCTTTAAAGTCCTTGTTGAGGCTTCGCAGAGATGATATGGATACAACTACAGATGTCTAACCTTTCTTACTCAGAAATTAAACTATACCAAGGAAGAATGATGAGACCTAAGGAAAAGGGTCTTGATTGGTTGACACTGCTCAAATTCCAGAGAGATGCTGCTGAACCTTGTACAAAAATATACTTGTGAGTTCTATGATTTGGGACTTGGGTTCATCTCCAAAACCAACTCCATAGAGATATGTCACTAATGATCTATGATCAGCTTGATCTTGTTTGCAATTCTTTCAGGGAAATGGTTCTCAGTACAGCATCTTAGATTTTTTTTATCTACCGTAATATATCTCTTGGGTCTTTCCTGATAGTGCAGCTGCTTCTCCGTAAAAACCTATAAATACACATACAATATTATTCCAAACACTTGGCATCAAATAGCTTATACGTCTCAACATACTCATTCAAATAGATATTTTTCTTACTTACATAACATGTTATGATTGAGTTCAAGAAATTATTTCCCAATTCTCAATTGTGTTGATGCTGATTTCCTTTTCCTCACACAATAACATGATGCAGAAGACAGTTCCTTGTCTTTTCTTCTAGGTTTTGGGTAAACAATATGTACACAATCTTATGCTTCCCATGAAGTGCATCCAGAGTTAAACAATCACTTGCACTTGGTTGTTCAAAATATGCATAGCTATGCTCTTAACATCGTTTTATTAAATGGTACCTTATGCTTGAGCTTCAAGTAGCTATGAGAAGCTTCTCTGACCTTGTTTCATTTCTTTTTATTCAGGTGTGGTTGAACAAGAAGGGCGGAAGTTGGACGTGAGGAAATTCCAAGGATATCCAGGAAGACCTTTCAGGGAAGTGGGAGCAG
This sequence comes from Calotriton arnoldi, assembly GCA_963921515.1. NCBI lineage: Eukaryota > Metazoa > Chordata > Amphibia > Caudata > Salamandridae > Calotriton > Calotriton arnoldi. The sequence goes on from CAWUFW010005945.1 coordinate 1,097,602, forward strand.
GTTAATGTGGAGATCCTTCTTTGATGAAAACCTTGAGGCAAAACATGTGCTGGAACTTGGGTATTGTTTAAATAGGACCTCACCCAAGATGGCCGCTGAGAGTTCCCTTAATCGTGTGACACTTTGGGAAATCTCATTACAGGCCATGAGACAGGAGGGAACATTAAAGGCCTGACAGTAAGCCCAAATAGCTCAAGAGAATATCAGACATTATTACTTCCACCACAGATACAACTAACTTAGGTGCTAAAAACAAGCATTATATGCAACATTAAGCCTATAACATACACTAAACAGTTAGCATAAATCGCATTAAGAATCAATTACACATATATGGGAAACCCTCACTACCATCATCAATCTCTATACAATTGTTGAGAGAAAACAAAAATACTGAATGCCGGTTCAAAATAAGTAGCCTACTATCCTACTACATACATTTTTAAGCTGTATTATACCTGTGACACTCACTGAATCTATATTAAGAAATAAAGTTGATAATAGCAGAAGAGTGGGTACTGTAAACATGTTTTTTCTCTATGGAAATGATTTACTCTGTATCAAACTGTTAGCAGACAATGAAACTCTCATGATAAATACACCACAGAATATTGAAAAAGCAGTCTATACTCTATGCAACAATTGTCCAAAAACACTATGTGCTAAAAATTTCAAAATCTGAATGTGCTAAAGAACATATTACCTGCAACCTTCATACTGTGCTGAAAACTTTACAGATAGCTCATCTTTTCTAGCAAAACTAGGACATGTACATATGGTGCACATAATCTTCTATGTTATACTGTATAAAATATCAAGTGACACGATTCTCTCTAATAACTCAAGGTTCCTTACAAAAGTTAGTATCTACTATGTAGAATCTTTCTCCTGTTGGGAACTTTTTCTGCAGAACCAAAATGTTGTGTGGAGCGTAATGAACACAAGTCATCTGTCAGTTGCACAAAGAGTCACTCTTGAATGCAAACATTTATAACATCTTCAATATCTCAACACAGCTATAGGTCATTAGGAGCACATGTGTTTGGTAAACATTTACATCAATTAGCTGGACCCTCCCTGTAGAATATCACGTAGAAATGTAGAATGATAGTTACCCGCTACTATATAAACTGTACTTGCAAACTCATAGGATGACTTCATCAGAGATGTCATCAATGATGTCATTTGAGATGTTATCAGTGATGTCAAAAGTGATGTCCTAGAAAAGAACATGTCATGAGTGATGGCATATGTGAGGTCATAAGCAGTGCATGGTGTGGGCGCAAGTTATAGTTAGTGCTGCTAACTATAGCTGATGAATTTCTGTTTTCTTTTAGTTCAAAACGTTAATAATGTCACTGAGATATTCACCTAATTATAATGTTACTTACAACTTTGTTTTTTTCAGGGAATTTCTAAGATTTTTGTTTTTAAACAAAAACTGATCTTTTATTACACCTAACATTAATGTTACTTTTAATCCTTTGTTTTTTAGTGAATTTCTAATATTTTTAAAGTAAATTAATTAGTGTGCAAGATAGGGTGTGAGGCGGGACTGACCTCACCTTCCAGACCCCTCTCTTAGATGACAGGTGTGCATAGTAGTGTGTAGAGAGAGACTCGCCTCTCCTTTCAAACCCCTCTATCAGATGACGGGTGTGCATAGTTAGGGTGTGGGGAGGGACTGGCGTCTTGTTTCAGACCTCTCTATCAGACAGCCATGGTCTGTTCCAGGTAACAGCGGTAGGAGGTTGGGGCCGGTGGGGGGATTCGAGGGACAATGCAGAGGAAAAATTAAATAAATGTATACTTTTCTCTCGACATCATCTCTCGAAATCCCCCACCACCTGGCCCACCACCCCACTGCTGTTACCTGCACCGACCGCAGCTGCTATCAGATGACATGTGTGCATAGTATGGTGTGTGGACGGACTGGCCTCTCTGCTGGGACCTCTCTCTGTATTGATGGGTGTGCATAATAGGGTGTGGGGAGGAACTGACCTCTCCTTTCAGCCCTCTCTCTCTCAGGTGATGGGTGTGCTTACTAGGCTGTGTGGAGGGACTGGCCTCTGCTGAGACCTCTCTCTGTAATGATGGGTATGCATAGTAGGGTGTGGGGAGGGACTGGACTCTCCTTTTAAGACCTCTCTCTCAGAAGACTGGTGTGCATAGTAAGATGTGCGGAGGGACTGGCATCTCCTTTTAAACCTCTCTTTATTTCACTGGTGTGCGCAGTAGGGTCTGGAAAGGGACTGATCTCTCCTTTCAGACCTCTCTCTCAGTTTACAAGTGTGTGTAGTAGGTTGTGGGGAGGGAATGCCCTCTCCTTTCACACCTCTATCTCAGATGATGGGTGTGTGTAGTAGGGTGCGCTATGGAATTGGCCTCTCTCCTGAGCCCAATCTATGTAATAATAGGTGTGCATAGTAGGGTGTGGGGAGGAACTTGGCTCTCCTTTCAGACCACTCTCTCAGATGATGGTTGTGCACAGTAGGGTATGGGGAGGAACTAGCTTCTCCTTTCAAACCTCTCTCTCTGATGAAGGGTGTGCCTAGTAGGGTGTGTGGAGCAACTGGCCTCTCTAGTGAGACCTCTCTTTGTAATGATGGGTGTGCGTAGTAGGGTGTGGAAACGGACTGACCTCTCCTTTCAGATCTATCTCTCAGGTTATGGTTGCGCATAGTAGGGTGTGGAGATGGACTGGGCTCTCCTTTCAGACCTCTCTCTCAAATGATGGATGTGCGTAGTTGGATGTGGGGAGGTACTGACTCTCCTTCAGACCTCTTTCTCAGATGATAGGTGTACTTAGCAGGGTGTGTGGAGGGGCTAGCCTCTCTTCTGAGACCTCTCTCTGTAATGATGGGTGTGCATAGTAAGGTGTGCGGAGGGACTGGGCTCTACTTTTAGACCTCTCTCTCAGATGACAGGTGTGAGTAGTAGGATGTGAGGAGGGACTGACCTATCCTTTCAAACCTCTCTGTCATTTTACAGGTGTGCATAGTATGGCGTATGAAGGGACGGACCTCTTCAGTGGGATCTCTCTCTGTAATGATGGGTGTGTGCAGTAGGGTGTAGAGAGGGACTGCACCCTCCTTTCATATCTCTCTCTCAGATGACGGGTGTGCATAGTGGTGTGTCGGGAGGGACTGCCCTCTCCTTTCACACCTCTCTCTCGGATGATAGGTGTGTGTAGTAGGGTGAATGGTGGGACTGGCCTCTCTGCTGAGCCCTCTCTCTGCAATGACTGGTGTGCATAGTAGGGTGTGAGAAAGGACTGGCCTCTCCTTTCAGAATCTTTCTCAGATGACAGTTGTTTGTAGTAGGATGTGTACAGGGACTGGCCTCTCTGGGAAGACCTCTCCCTGTAATGACTAGTGTGCTTAGTAAGGTGTGAGGAGGGACTGGCCTCTCCTTTCAGACCTCTCTCTCAGATTATTTGTGTGTAAAGTAGGGTGCGGGGAGGGACTGCCCTCTCCTTTCAGACCTCTCTCTCAGATTATTAGTGTGTAAAGTAGGGTGTGGGGAGGGACTGCCCTCTCCTTTCAGACCTCTTTATCTGATGAAGTATGTTCGTAGTAGGGTGTGTGGAGGTACTGGTCTCTCTGCTGATACCTCTCTCTGTAATGATGGGTATGCATAGTAGGGTGTGTAGAGGGACTGGCCTCTCCTTTCATGCCCTTCTCTCAGATGACAGGTGTGCATAGTAGGGTGTGGGGAGGAACTAGCCTTATCTATCAATCCTCTCTATCAGATGATAGATGTGGGTAGTAGGGTGTGTGGAGGGACTGGCCTCTCCGGTTAGACCTCTCTCTGTAATAATGGTTGTGCTTAGTAGCGTTTAGAGGGGGACTGGCCTCTTCTTTCAGACCTCTCTCTCAGATTATGGGTGTGCGTGGTAGGGTATGTGGAGGGGCTGACCTCTCTGCTGAGACTTCTTTCTGTAATGATAGGTGTGTGTAGTAGGGTGTAGGGAGGCACTTGCCATTTCTTTCAGACCTCTCGCTCAGATTAGGGGTGGGCATAGTAGGGTGTGGGGGGAGACTGCCCCTTCCTTCGGGGTGATTCATCGAGTGGGGGCGAGAAAAAAGGGGGTCCCAAAACGCGTTTTCTCCATGTTAATTTCCATAGGAATTACACCAAATTTGGCAAAATGGTAGGTCTTAGTTCAGAAAACGACCTTTTTTTTAAATGATGTACATCCATTCTGTAGTTCCTGAGAAATTCAAAAATAAAAAATATCGATATCTGGTGACCGAGGAGGATTCACAAACCCTCCCGATCACGAGTTTCATTTTGATTGGCTGTCAACACTCCCAACCAAGAAGTGTTGGCAGCCATCTTGTAACTCATTAAAACTGAGTCACAAGAAAAAAGGGAATAAAATGATTAAAAAAAGAAAAGGGGGCAGGGTAGAAACACCCTGACCCCCTAGGCCTGTTCAGGGGGTCCCACAGGGACTCCCAGGGCCTCAAAAAGCATTTTTCTTTTTTTTTTAAATGGCAGGATTCGTGCTGGGTGCGCGAATCCCGCAGGAAATAAAAAAAACAAAGCGCAGACTCCCGCGCTTCATTTTAATAAGCCCCCGGGTGGGCCAGGTCCCGGGGCAATTTGGAAAGAACATGCGGGGGCCCGCGGGGGCCCCTGCAGCCCCGGGGACCACCACCTCCCCGGGGCTTGAATTGGTGGTGCAGTTGTGAAATCATCTGCTCGGCTCGAAGCTCTGCCGATTCTAGTGCTCGCCAGGGCTGCCAGCGCGTGGTGATTATATATTATGGCTGACATTCTCAATATTGCAGAGCGGAGCCCCTCTGATCCTAGGGAGAGTGTGGTGGACATCGTCAGAGTCATGACTGACGGTATCACACTGACTGGTTGTAGCGGGGCCGCCTGCAAGGAGTCGGTACAGACACAGGAGTCACAGGCAGCCTGTACTAAGGCGGGCGCAATTGGAAACCAAATGGTGGTTTGCGGCCTGAGCCTGTTGCAGAGAGAGCCGCCAACCCCAGAATTACTCAACCCCCCACAATTAAATAGTCTCAGAGCCGAGGGAGTCCGAGAGGAGTGAGTGACCCGGGTTCCAGCGGCTGCCAGGAGAGGGTCTGTGTGTTACTGGACAGCCGCGCCTGGGACTCACTGGACAGCAAGCCTGGAGGGCTACTATCACTGAAGCGGCCTGCAAACCTGAATTACGGTGGCCTGCAGTGGCTCGCGGCCTAATTCAAACTGCAGCCACTGCTTTGCAGAGAGACGCTGCCTCAGTAATTATTGGAGCTGTCATTGCCACACTCCTTGGGATTCTGCGGCCGGCCCTGGCCCAAGTAAGTACCAGCCTCTGTGTGCTTAAGTTAACATAATGAATGGCAGCGCGCGATCAGGGAGCTGCAGCCTGCTGGTGTTTGTTAGTACCATAAAGTGACACTGCAAAATGTTTTTAATTTCAATTATCCTGCTGGCCTGGGCCCCTAGTTGCTTATTTCATATTTCTGCTGGAGTTCTTACAGTACACCAGGCAGAATGGTTGTGAAGACTTCTAAGTGCTTCAGTTTCAACCCACACTATTGCTGGATGGATGCACTCACTACCTTCTTTCAAAACACTTCAGCTGTTGTCAGGGGAAATGTGCTACAATTTACATTTGCTAGACTGAATTTTCCACAAATTAATCGATCTGTCTGTATAATGTGTGTGTGTGTGTGATGTAAAGTGCTCTGACACCCTGCACTGGTATGAGCAGCACTAAAAACAAATGAACTGTTTGTGAGAGAGAGTCCGAAAGATGTTAGAGTGCTTTACAAATGAAATAAATGATATAAGGCATATAAATGACACTACACAATGGTGTTCAGCCATTTACGATAGACAAAGAGCATTAAAATAGAAGTTACAGCAGTCACAAATATTGAGTAACAGCAAAGCCATAGGTCAATTTCAGCAGTTTTAAGATCTTCTTAGAGTTTCTTGTTGCTCAAATGGGTATAATTTCTGATATTTATATGTTTCCTTCGTCTTCACTGCTTGATTTTGCTCGCAAAAAAGTGTCACTCATAGTTGTTCAAATGTCACTCATAATTACACTGAAATTATGAAAATGTCACACATAAGCAATCTAAAACCTTGGCAGCTATGTAATTAATATAAAAGAAAGTGTGTGGGGGGCTTCTGCCCCTCCCCACACTTCCCCGGGGACCACCACCTCCCCGGGGCAAACTTTAATTACGGGCGGGGTCTGTTGCGGACCCTCAGGCCCCAGGGACCACCACCTCCCCGGGGCTTAAATCAGTTGGGAGGGGGGCCGCGTGGCCCCCCTCCTGGAGCCCTCCTTGGCCCTGGGGACCACCACCCCCCACGGCCGGCTCCAGCAATGTCCTGGAGTGCAGTTTGCAATGACGTGGTAGGAGCACAGCTCCCGCCCTGTCATTGCAAACTGTGCTTCGCTTCATGGAAGCAAGAGCAGAAAACCTGCTCTCGCTTCCATGAAGCGAAGCAGATTGCTTTTGGACAAGGGGAGCTGCATGTCAGCAGCTCCCCTTGTCCAAAAGCAATGCCGGCTCCCGCAGGAGGCAGGGAGCCGGCAGGGACCATGGGGGCATTGGGGCTCCCCCCGCGGTCCCCAACATGAGGCCAGGCCCCGAGGGATGGGGTCCCCGGGGCCAGAAGTGGCCAAGGGAAGGGGGGCCACGAGGCCCCCTCCCCTTTTTCATTAAAAAAATATATACATAAGGCCGGGCCCAGGGGGTTAGGGTCCTCATGAGGAGGGCCATGTGGCCCCCCTCCTTTAAATGTTTTTTTTTTTTTCTTATTAATAAATTGGCCATGCCCCAGGGGATGGGGTCCCCGGGCCGAAATCGGCCTCGGGAGGGGGACCGCGCGGCCCCCTTCCTGTTTTTTTGCAATGTTTTTTTTAAAAAATGGGTCAGGCCCTGGGGAATGGGGTCCCCAAGGCCCCAAAAATAATTAAGAGAAGGGGGGGCACACAGCCCCCCTTCTAACAAAAATAAATAAAAGACAGGCCGACATCTCTCTGGAGGCCCCGCCCCCTCCCTGCACCACTCTTCAAATGCGCCTCCTGGCACGTTCTAAGTTGGGGGATTAAGTCCCTTTGAATCCTGAGGGTCCTTGGGGGCCAACTAGCCACCAGGTACCTTCAGTATCCCCACCCCTTTTTACACCACTCTGCAAACACGCCTCTTCGAGCATTGCTGGTGGGGCGATGAGGTCCTCTTGTGTCCTGAGTACCTCAGGACTAAAGTGGACTTCATCCCCCGAGCAGCAGTGGGCCAGGAGGCGCGTTTGCAGAGTAGTGTGAAAGGGGGGCGTGGCCTCGGACCACTCTCAGCAATTCAGATGTGTGGGGCTTACTAGAGATAACAGGAGGGCTAGTTGGCCCCCAGGGACCTTCAGGAGGCAAGGGGACTTCATCCTCTAACCAAGAGCACGCCAGGAGGTGTGTTTGCAGAATGGTCGAGAAAGGGGGCGTAGCCTGTGTTCACCTCTCAGCAATCCCACTATCTGGGGCTTACTGGTGGTATCAGGTAGGCTAGTTGGCCCCTAAGGACTCCAGCAGCGAAGGGGACTTTAATCCCCATCGAAGTGCGTGACAGGGAGCGCGTTTGCAGACTGGTGGTCAAAGGGGGCGTGGCCTGCTATGAGTACTTACCAATGCTTCTGTGTGGGACTTACTGGAGGTAATAGAAGGGGCAGTTGGCCCCCAAGGTTGTCCTTGGGGGCCAACTACCCCTCCTGTTACCTCCAGTAAGTCCCACACAGTGGGATTGCTAAGAGGTCTTCGAAGGCCACGCCCCCCTTTCTCCACCACTCTGCAAACGTGCCTCCTAGCACACTACGGGTTGGGGATGAAGTCCTTTTTACTCCTGAGGGACTTTGGGGGCCAAGAAGCCCTCCTGGTACCTCCTGTAAGTCCTACGCAGTGGAATTCCTGACTGCTGGTTGGAGGCCCAGCCCCCTTTCTCCACCACATGCAAACACGACTACCAGTTAAAGAAGCATTCGTAATGTAATAGATCTCGCATTGGCAAGTTAGAGCTATTGGTGTTGTAAATGTAAAACTTTTTTACTAATGTTTTTTGGAGTGGATGTACGTTGAGTGTAGTGGAATTATGTGGTATGTTGTGCAGTGAAATTATCTGGATAGAAAGTATGTGGTATTTAGTGTATAGGAATTATGTAGAGTGGGATTATGTGTTATGGAGAGTAATTATGTGGTATGGTAGTCTCTGTTGTGGAGTGCTAACCTCAGGTTTAGTCTTCCTCATTTCCATAGAAGCTAAACTAGGAACTCAAGGAGCAAAAAAAAAGAAGGAATCACTGAGGAGCACTTCTGGACCTAGTCAGAGGTATGAGCAGGGCCACTGGAATTATGCGACTGTTTGGCTGCACAGACTTTCGCACAATTATATATTTTCCATATTTGCCACATAATTGATCATCTGCTGCCTAATATGCAGATTTGAACAAAAAAAGCCCAGTTTCTAGCTCAAACGGCTCAAACGTTACCAAAAATGCAGCGAGAAGTGTTACAGTGTGGTAGAAGGTCATTTGCAAACCTAGAATGGTCACCTGTTACTTACTGCTAAATGTGGGTGCTAAATTGGTACTAATGGTGTGCAAACCACTCTTGCTTCTTTCTGCGCCTATCTTGCCTTTTGCTGCATTTCTCTTGCTTCTTTCAGCACCTTACCTACTTCTTTCTGCACTACTTTTTTTTCTTTCTGCACATCTCTTGCTTCTTTCTACACCTCTCTTGCTTCTTTCTGCACCAATTGTGCTTCTTTCTGCACCCCTCTTACCTCTTTTTGCACCCCTCTTGCCTCTTTCTGCACCTCTGTTCCTTTTTTCTGCACTCCTTTTGTTTCTTTCTGCACCTCTCTTGCTTCTTTCAGCACCCTACTTGCCACTTCCTCCAATCCTGTTCCCCCTTTTTGCATCTCTGTTGCTCCTTTCTGCACTTCTCTTGCCTCTTTCTCCACCCCTCATCCCTCTTTCTGCACCTCTGTTTCTTCTTTCTGCACTTCTCTTGCTTCTTTCTGCACCTCTGTCCCTTCTTTCTGCAACCCTTGTGCCTCTTTCTGCACCTCTGTTGCTTCTTTCTGCACTTCTCTTGCTTCTTTCTGCACCTCTGTCCCTTCTTTCTGCAACCCTTGTGCCTCTTTCTGCACCCCTTTTTCCTCTTTCTGCACCCCTCTTGCCTCTTTCTGTACCTCTGTTCCTTCTTTCTGTACTTCTTTTGTTTCTTTCTGCACCTCTCTTGCTTCTTTCTGCTTCCCTCTTGCCTCTTTCTCCACCCCTTTTCCCCCTTTCTGCATCTCTGTTGCTTCTTTCTGCACTTCTGTTGCTTCTTTCTGCACCCCTCGTGCCTCTTTCTGCACCCCTTTTCCCACTTTCTCCACCCCTCTTACCCCTTTCTGCATCTCTGTTGCTTGTTTCTGCACTTCTCTTGTCTCTTTCTCCACCCCTGTTCCCTCTTTCTGCACCTCTGTTGCTTCTTTCTGCACTTCTCTTGCCTCTTTCTCCACCCTCCTTCCCTATTTCTGCACCTCTGTTGCTTCTTTCTGCACTTCTCGTGCTTCTTTCTGCACCTCTCGTGCCTCTTTCTGCACCCATTGTGCCTCTTTCTGCACCCCTCTTCCCTCTTTCTGCACCTCTTGTGCTTCTTTCTGCACTCCTCTTGCCTCTTTCTGCACCCCTCTTCCCTCTTTCTGTACCTCTCTTTCCTCTTTCTGCATCCCTGTTCCCTCTTCCTGCAGTTCTCTTGCCTCTTTCTGCACCTCTGCTGCTTCTTTCCGCACTTTTCTTGACTTTTTCTGCACTCATCTTGCCTCTTTCTGCACCTCTGTTGGTTCTTTCTGCACCTCTCTCTTCTTTTGACACCTCTCTTGCAAATTTCTGCACCCCTCTTGCCTCTTTCTGCATCCCTGTTCCTGATTTCTGTACCTCTCTTGCCTCTGTCTGTACCTGTGTTCCATCTTGCTGCACCTTGTTTGCCTGTTTGTGCAACTTGCCTCTTTCCACAGTTCTATTGCCTCCTTCTGCACCTCTGTTGCTTCTTTGTGCACTTCTCTTGCCTCTTTCTGCACCCCTCTTGCCTCTTTCTTTACCCATTTTGCTTCTTTCAACACTTCTCTTACTACTTTCTGTACCTCTCTTGCTTCTTTCTGTACCCCTGCACCTCTTTCTGCACCCCTCCTTCTACTTTCTGTACCTCTCTCTCCTCTTTCTGCACTTCTCTTGCCTCTTTCTACATTTCTGTTGATTGTTTCTGGAATTCTCTTGCCTCTTTCTGCACCTCTCTTGCTTCTTTCTGCACCCCTCTTGCATCTTTCTGCACCCCTCTTCCCTCTTTCTGCACCTCTATGGCCTCCTTTTGCACCTCTCTCAACTCTTTCTATAGTTCTCTTGCCTCTTTCTGCACCTATGTTGCTTCTTTCTGCAATTTTCTTGCCTCTTTCAGCACCCCTCTTGCCTCTGTCTGCACCTCTGTTGGTTCTTTCTGCAGTTCTCTTGCCTCTTTCTGTACCTCTCTTGCCTTTTTCTGCACATCTCTTGCCTCTTTCTTCACTTCTCATTCCTCTTTCTGCACTTCTCTTGCTTCTTTCTGTACTTCTCTTGCCTTTTTATGCACTTCTCTTGCCTCTTTCTACATTTCTCTTGCTTCTTTCTGGATTTCTCTTGCCTCTTTCTGCAACCATCTTGCCACTTTCTGTACTTCTGTTGCTTCTTTCTGTACTTCTCTTGCTTCTTTCTGCTCCTCTCTTGCTTCTTTCTGCACCCCTGTTGCCTCTTTCTGTACTCGCTGTCCCTCTTTCTGCACCTATCTTGTCTCTTTGTGTACCTCTGCTCTCTCTTTCTGTACCTCTTTGCCTCTTTCTGCACTTCTCTTGCTTCTTTCTGCACTTCCCTTCCCTCTTTCTGCATTTCTGTTCCTTCTTTCAGCACTTCCCTTGCCTCTTTCTGCACCTCTGTTACTTTTTTCAGCACTTCTCTTACCTCTTTCTGCACCCCTGTTCCCTCTTTCTGCACCTCTTTTGCCTGTTTCTGTACATCTTGCCTCTTTATGCACCCCTGTTCCCTCTTTCTGCAACTCTCTTGCCTCTTTATGCAGTTCTCTTGCCTCTTTCTGCCCTCTGCTGCTTCTTTCTGCACTTTTCTTGTCTTTTCTGCACTCATCTTGCCTCTTTCTGCACCTCTGTTGGTTCTTTCTGTACTCTTCTCTCTTCTTTCGACACCTCTCTTGCAAATTTCTGCACCCCTCTTTCCTCTTTCTGCATCCCTGTTCCCGATTTCGGCACCTCTCTTGCCTCTGTCTGTACCCTTGTTCCATCTTGCTGCACCTTGTTTGCCTGTTTGTGCAACTTGCCTCTTTCTACAGTTCTCTTGCCTCCTTCTGCACCTCTGTTGCTTCTTTGTGCACTTCTCTTGCATCTTTCTGTACCCCTCTTGCCTCTTTCTTTACCCATTTTGCTTCTTTCAACACTTCTCTTACTACTTTCTGTACCTATCTTGCTTCTTTCTGCACCCCTGCACCTCTTTCTGCACCCCTCCTTCTACTTTCTGTACCTTTCTCTCCTCTTTCTGCACTTCTCTTGCCTCTTTCTACATTTCTGTTGATTGTTTCTGGACTTCTCTTGCCTCTTTCTGCACCTCTCTTGCTTCTTTCTGCACCTCTGTTGCCTCTTTCTGCACTCGCCTTCCCTCTTTCTGCACCTCTATTGTCTCTTTGTGTACCTCTTTGCCTCTTTCTGCACTTCTCTTGCTTCTTTCTGCACTTCTCTTCCCTCTTTCTGCATTTCTGTTCCTTCTTTCAGCACTTCTCTTGCCTCTTTCTGCACCTCTGTTACTTTTTTCAGCACTTCTCTTACCTCTTTCTGTACCCCTGTTCCCTCTTTCTGCACCTCTTTTGCCTGTTTCTGTACCTCTCGCCTCTTTCTGCACCCCTGTACCCTCTTTCTGCATCTCTCTTGCCTCTTTCTGCAGTTCTCTTTCCTGTTTCTGTACCTCTCTTGCCTCTTTCTCCTCCTCTCTTGCCTCTTTCTGCACTTCTCTTGTCTCTTTCTATACTTCTCTTGCCTCTTTCTTCCCTTCTCTAGCCTCTTTCTGCACATTTCTTACTCTTTTTGCATCTCTTGTTTTTTTCTACTCTTCTCTTGCTTTTTTGTGTATTTCTCTCGCCTGTTTCTATATTGAAATGGGAAGTGCAACTGTTAAGTTTGAAGGTCTGTGTGCTCTCGTGAATGAGGTATATGTCTACTTGTACATGTATTCTCACATGTGTTATGGATCTGAAGATGGTAGCTTAAAAAGTGGGTAGCTTCTATTATAGGTGGTCAAATCTTGTTAGTTCTGCTCTGTCATTCGGTTGCACAGGCAGACATGTGTTATGTATATAGGTGTTATAGAGCCCCTCAAATGTACTATTGAATTTGCATGTGCCCTGTATTAGGAGCAGAAAAAAATACATGCACCTTCTTGTACACAAATTTACAGAGTATGCTGTTTGAAACACAGATATTAAAGTTGTTGTATGTTTATTTTTATGTAACATGTCACCAGGTAAAAGCAGAGACACATGCATGCATACCTTCACAAACTTGGTCAGACTTACAACAGTGATATGGTTAGGATTGCTGTTTTACAGTTGGTAGGCCTAACATTCTGAACAGTCGATGAATAGTGAACCTTCAAGAGAAAAAGTGAGGTTTAACCATTTGGGTGCTCATGACGGAATGGTTCAGTCATGAGCACCAGTGCTCCTGTGCTCATGACGGAACCATTCCGTCATGAGCACAGGCTCACAAAATCCCTCTGCTGCAGACAGCAGAGGGATTTACCATTTTTTTTTTGCCTTGGGAGTTGGGGAAGAGCTTCCTCAACCTCCCGTGGCCTATTTTTGAATTTCCTTGCAATGACGATCGTGCGCATGGCGCGCGATCGTCATAGCAACGAAAACGAAACTGAAACTTAGTTTCAGTTTCACAGTTTCGGTGCTTGTGGCGCTATCTCAGCCCCCGAGCACCAAAACAGATGGGAGTGGTATCGTTGGAAAGGGGAGAATCTCCCCTTTCCAATGGTACCCTTCCCTAGTGGATCCCTGCTTTGGGATTACCCCAGAAGTGCGATCCCCAAGCAGGGATCCACCCACTAGCACCAGGGAGGGGGGAGTGGCCCCTTGGGCAAGGGCCTTTGCTTCCCCCACACATTTTGGGCACAGACAGTCTTTCTGCCCCCCTGGGGAGCATATGGGAGCAGTAGTCCCCAATCTTACCCCCCTGGGGGGCAGAAAGCGCCCTAGACCAGGGATTATTTTTCTATAGGCCAAGCCCCCACCCTACCCCCCCAAAGAAGGCAAAATACTTTTTGCCTCTCCCAGGAGGCAGATGGGGCAATAGCCCCTGATCTGCCCCGGGGGGGCAGAAAGCCCACTAGGCACCAGTTTTTTTTATTATACGTAGGGGTGGAGGCTGCTCCACCCAAAAAAAATGGTAAGTCTTTCTGCTTTCCCTGGGAGGCAGAAGGGGCAATAGCCCCTTATCTGCCCCCCCCCCCCCGGGGGGCAGAAAGCCCACTGGGCACCAGGGATTTTTTTTCTTCAAATTTCGGGGTGGGGGCTGCCCAGAATGGGCATGCCAATGTCCTCACCCCCCAATAAAATGTCAGTCTTTCTTCCCCTCCAGGAGGCAGATGGGGGCAGTAGCCCCTGATCTTCCCCCCCGGGGGGTAGAAAGCCCACAAGGCACCAGTGATTTTTTTTTATATAAGTAGGGGTGTGGGCTGCCCAGAATGGGTATGCCAAAGCCCCAACCCCCAAAACAATTGCCACTGTCTTTCTGCCCCCCCGGAGGCAGATAGTGGCAAAAGCCCCATATCTGCCTCCCGGGAGGACAGTAAGACCAATAGGCATCAGGGAATATTTTTTGTATTCAGGGGTGTGGGCTGCACAGAATTGGCATGCCAATGCCCCCACCATGCCCCAAAAAATGCCACAGTCTTTCTGCCCCCCCAGGAGACAGATTGGGGTGATAGGCCCTGATCTGCCCCCACGCGGTGTCAGAGAGCCCACTAGGCGCCAGCGATTATGCTGTCATTTTTTATGCGTGGGTGCTACCCAGAATGGGCAAACCAATGCCCCCACCCCCCAAACAAATAGCCACAGTCTTTCTGCTAGAGACCCGGGGGAGTCCAGGGAGGTATGGCTTGCGTGGATCCCCCAACATTTCCCTTCCCAGAATCCCCTCCAAACCTCAAATTTTGATGAAAAAAATCACATTTTTCTCAATTTTCTGTGTGGGAAAGTTGTAGGATCACCGGCCTGACACAACTTTCCTACCACCCAGTGTTTCCCCAGGTCTCCCGATAAAAATTGTACCTCACTCTTGTGGGTGGGTCAAGTACCCACGACAGGTAAGGGCCCAGAACGTATTGTGGAGACATCAAAATTACAAATCACAAAACGATCTGCTTTTGCAAGGGGGGTCACATGAGTTTTTGGTCCCGTGCTTGGCGGCCATCTAGGGAAACCTACCAAACCCACACATTTCTGAAAACTAGAGACCCGGGGGAGTCCAGGGAGGTATGGCTTTCATGGATCACCCAACATTTCCCTACCCAGAATCCCCTGCAAACCTCAACTTTTGATGAAAAATCTAATTTTTCTCAACTTTCTGTGTGGGAAAGTACTGGAATCTGCATGGATCCACAAATTTCCTACCACCCAGCATTTCCCCAGGTCTCCCGATAAAAATGGTACCTCACTCGCATGTGTGGATCAAGTACCCGCGACAGGCAAGGGCACAAAACATATTAAGGAGACATCAAAATTACCTATCCCAAAACAACCTGGTTTTGCAAGGGGGGTCACCTGGGTTTTTGGCCCGGGCTCGGCGGCCATTTTGGGAAACTACCATACCCACACATTTATGAAAACTAGACACCCGGTGGAGTCCAGCGGGGTATGGCTTGCATGGATCCCCCAAAGTTTTCCTACCCAGAATCCCCTGCAAACCTCAAATTTAGCTGAAAAAATCAAATTGTTCTCATATTTCTGTGTGGGACAGTTCTGTAATCTGCATGGATCCACAAATTTCCTACCACCCAGTGTTCCCCCAGGTCTCCTGATAAAAATGGTACCTCACTCGCGTGGGTGGGTCAAGTACCCGCGACAGGCAAGGGCCCAAAACATATTGAGGAGACATCAAAATTACGTATCACAAAACAACCTGTTTTTGCAAGGGGGGTCACCTGGGTTTTTTGCCCCGGGCTCAGTGGCCATCTTGGAAAACTACCAAACCCACACATTTCTGAAAACTAGACACCCGGGGGAGTCTAGTGAGCTATGGCTTATGTGGATCACCCAACGTTTTCATACCCAGAATCCCCTGCAAACCACAAATTTAGCTGAAAAAAACACATTTTCCACATATTCATGTGTGGAATCACCGTGCCGGCACAAATGTCCTATACCACAGCATTCCCCTCACTCTCTCGAGTAAAATGATTCCTCACTTGTGTGGGTGGGGCAAGGGCCTGTGACTTGGAAGAGCCAAAAACATAGGGATTAAGGGTATAGCACTGAGAATTCTAAGCGCTACATTTTTTTGAAAATACGTTTTTAGCCAATTCTGCATTGGAGACCCACACAAGTGAGGTATCATTTTACTTGGGAGACTGAGGGGAATGCTGTGGGGTAGGACATTTGTGCCGGCACAGTGATTCCACACAAAAACTATGTGGAAAATGTGTTTTTTTCAGCTAAATTTGAGGTTTGCAGGGGGTTCTGGGTAAGAAAACATTGGGGGATCCATGCAAGTTATACCTTGCTGTACTCCCCTGTGTGCCTAGTTTTCAAAAATGTATTGGTTTGGTAATTTCCCAAGATGGCTGCGAGCCCGGGGCCAAAAACCCAGGTGACCCCCTTGCAAAACCAGGATGTTTTGTGATAGGTAATTTTGATGTCTCCTCAATATGTTTTGGGCCCTTGCCTGTCGCGGGTACTTGACCCACCCACACGTGTGAGGTACCATTTTTATCGGGACACCTGGGGGAACTCTGGGTGGTAGGAAATTTATGGATCCATGCAGATTCCTGAATTTTCCCACACAGAAGTTTGAGGAAAATTGTTTTTTTTTTACAAAGTTTGAGGTTTGCAAGGGATTCTGGGTAAAAAAACCTAGTGAGAGCCAGACAAGTCACCCCATCCTGGATTCCCCTGGTTGTCTAGTTTTAAAAAATGTATAGGTTTCCTAGGTTTCGCTAGGTGCTGGCAGAGCTAGGGTTCAAAATCTACAGCTAGGCACTTTGCAAAAAGGGTCAGTTTTCACTGTGAAAATGTGGTGTGTTCACGTTGCGTTTTGGGCCGTTTCCTGTCACGGGCACTAGGCCTACCCACACAAGTGAGGTACCATTTTTCTTGGAAGACTTTGGGAAATGCGAGTTGAGTAGAATTTTCTGGATCCAAGCAGATTCCAGAACTTTCCACCACAGAAATGTGAGGAAAATGTGTTTTTTTTTTACAAAGTTTGAGGTTCGCAAGGGATTTTGGGTAACAGAACCTGGTGAGAGCCAGACAAGTCACCCCATCCTGTATTCCCCTTGGTGTCTAGTTTGCAAAAATGTATAGGTTTTCTAGGTTTCCCTGGGTGCCTACAGAGCTAGGGTTAAAAATCTACAGCTAGGCACTTTGCAAAAAAAGGGTCAGTTTTCAATGTGACAAAGTGGTGTGTCCACAATGCGTTTTGGGCCATTTCCTGTCGCGGGCACTAGGCCTACCCACACAAGTGAGGTACCATTTTTCTCGGAAGACTTTGAGGAATGCGGGTGGTTGGAATTTTGTGGATCCACACAGATTCCAGAACTTTTCTCCACAGAAATGTGAGGAAAATGTGATTTTTTTGACAAAGTTTGAGGTTTGCAAGGCATTCTGAGTAACAGAACCTGGTGAGAGCCAGAAAAGTCACCCCATCCTGGATTCCCCTGGGTGTCTAGTTTTCAAAAATGTATAGGTTTTCTAGGTTTCCCTAGGTGCCGGCAGAGCTAGGTTTCAAAATCTACAGCTAGGCACTTTGCAAAAAAAGGGTCAGTTTTCACTGTGAAAATGTGGTGTGTCCACATTGCATTTTGGGCCGTTTCTTGTCACGGGCACTAGGCCTACCCACACAAATGAGGTACCATTTTTCTCGGAAAACTTTGGGGAATGCGGGGTGGGTAGAATTTTGTGGATCCACACAGATTCCAGAACTTCCCACCACAGAAATATGAGGAAAATGTGTTTTTTTACAAAGTTTGAGGCTTGCAAGGAATTCTGGGTAACAGAACCTTGTGAGAGCCAGACAAGTCACCCCATCATGGTTTCCACTGGGTGTCTAGTTTTCAAAAATGTATAGGTTTGCTAGGTTTCCCTAGGTGCCGGCAGAGCTAGGGTTCAAAATCTACAGCTAGGCACTTTGCAAAAAAGGGTCAGTTTTCACAGTAAAAATGAAGTGTGTCCACATTGTGTTTTGAGCCGTTTCCTGTCGCGGGCACTAGGCCTACCCACACAAGTGAGGTACCATTTTTATCGGGAAACTTAGGGTAACACAGAATTGTAGAGCAACTGTTATTACCTATTGACTTTCAATGCTTTTCTGCCTTCCAAATGAAAGATAATGTGTAAAAAAGAAGTCACTTTGAAAAATGTCCTATAATTCTAATGCTAATATGGGTACTCACAATTTTGGAAATGTGCAAATAGCTACTATTTCTAAACTCTATATTTTGTTCCAATTTCAGAAATACATAGGTGTCTTTCTTCCCGATTTTTCACTATATATATTTTCCCAAATGAATTGTTATATACCTTACATAATAAAAAACCATTGCAAGACGCTGCTCAGTTATTTTCTCTGGGTTCGTCGGGTTCTTGGTGAACCTACATGTCCTATATATACCCACAACCAGAAAGGTCCAGCGGATGTAACAGCATATTGCTTTCAAACATCTATCATAATTAGAAGAAGTTACAAGTGAAAACGTTGGCACAAATAGCTGTTTTTTTCAACTCATTTTCAATTTTTCCCATTTTCAACTGTTAGTTTCTATAAAGAAACCTTGAAGGATCTACACAAATGACCCCTTTCTGAATTCAGAATTGTGTCTACTTTTCTAAAATGTATAGCTTACCAGGATCCATTATTGCTTACATACCCATTTCTACAATTAACTGGAAGAAGGTTGAAAGCACAAAAAATAGCAAAAATAGGTTATGTCCCAGTAAAATGACAAAACTGTGTAAAAAATGTTGGTTTTCTGACAGAAGTCTGTCAGTCCCTGAAAGCTGGGAACATTTTGATTTCATCCCCACAAACCCTTTGTTGATACCATTTGCAGGGAAAAAACAGATGCTTTCATTTGCAGCACTTTTTTCCCATTTTTCTAAAAAAAAAAACACATTTAGCTGTTTTTTGGCTAATTCTGGGTCCCCTCCAGGGGAATCCACAAACCCTGGGGTACCTTTAGAATACCCACAATGTTGGAAGAAAAGTACGCAAATTTGGTGTGGATACCTTATGTGGTCAAAAAGTTATAGGGGCCTAAGCGCGAACTTCCCCAAATAGCAAAAAAAAGGCTTAGCACAGGGGGGCAAAAGGCCTAACAGCGAAGGGGTTACGACATCTTGGGAGAAGGATTAGTGATTAGGCTGCTTTCTAAGAGTCTGTGGAAAGGTACAGTCAAAGTAGACCTCTTTCTGAAACTCTGTTGCTTCTTTCTGTGCCTTTCTTCCTCTTTCTGCACATGTCCTAACTTTGTAGGCATATTTGGAAATTAGCATTTAAAAACCTTTGAAATTCACTGAAAAAACCAGAGGTTTCAGGGACGTTATAGTTAGGAATTAGCAGTTAAAAAACCTTTGAAATTCACTGAAAAAACCATAGGTTTCAGGGACGTTATAGCTAGAAATTAGCATTTAAAAAACCTTAAAAATTCACTGAAAAAAACCACAGGTTTCAGGGATGTTATAGTTAGTTGGACATTTCACTCGTACAAAACCAGATAAATTCTACCGTTATAGTTAGTTGAGCTAACTATAACCTGTGCCTCTGCAATGCACTGCTGATGACGTCACATATTACATCACTCATGACATGGTCAGTGACATCACTGATGACATCTCAGATGCACAACACATATCACAATACATGTGCAAGTAGAGACATACCTCAGTCACAAGACCATGAAGACCCTAAAACTTGACAGACTGCAGTTCACATTTCAAACAGACACCTACATTTATGCAGCATACTTCAAGTGAACTTTTCCACAGACTCACACAAAGTAGCATAATCACTAATTCCTCTGCCAGCATATCTTAAACCTCACTTTTGTGCTACAGCTTCACCATTTTGCAACTACTCAGGTTGTTGGGCCTAGCGAAATATAAACCAGCAACCCTTCGCATGTCTCTGATGTAGGTCTCACTATATTCCTGAAAGCATGCATGCCTATGACTGTACCTTTTGCTAGTGACACCATATATAAAAGAAGCATACAAATAGATGTATATCTGTGTTTTACACATCTAACATCTTGAGATGCATAACACATATGAGAACACATGTGCAAGTAGAGACATACCTCAGTCACAACACCATGCAGACCTTTAAACAAAACAAACTGCACTTCACATTTCAAGCAGACACCTAGATTTATGCAGCATACTTCAAGTGAACCTTTCCTCAGACTCATGCAAAGTAGCCTAATCACTAATCCTTCTGCCAGCATGTCTTAAACCTCACTTTTCTGCCTTTGGCTCGGGCCTTTAATGCTGGAGCTGGCCTTGAATAGCCGGTATAGCCTGCTACTGCGGGCTATAAGGCTATAATATAGGTTTGATAATATGTAAAGTATAATATTCTAAATATTTATGTGTTATGGAGATATTTGGAATGCAAATGAAAGTATTTGTTTATGTATAGATGAGAATATTTGTATATAATTTTTTTTTAAATAAAATATTATTTTTAGAAAGTATTTAAACTTTTTTTTTTCAGATATTTACCATTATTAGTAAGAAAGATTGAGTATGGCAAGAAAAGATTAAAAGAAAAGACAAGAAAAAGGACAGTACTATTTAAAGGAAAGAAAAAAGCAGAAATTAGATGAAATTCAAAATGATACATTGAAGAAAAAGACTTCTGGTAAGAGAACTAAAGTGTTTGTTAAAACACTTTTAAAGAATGTAAAGAATTTTCAAAATGTGAAAAAGAGAAAGGAAAGTTGTACAAGCAATCGGAAGGAAACAAAAAAGGATATATTAAAAGAAAATCATGTTATGGGGAGCAAGATGGCGCCTGTGTAACACTCGGCTACACCGCCGCCCATGCCGTGAGGGAATTCAGCCAACGGCTATGCTGCCTGGATCGGGGACGCAGCTTCACAAGGCTCTGGGTTTGCTCGGAAGAGGCCGTCGCCGCTCTTTTAGCGCCATTGGAGCCGGAAATGCTGCCGGCAACTTACGGACTGTTACGGCTCCGAAAAAGGCATGGGACCTTCTTTCATGTTGGTCCACTGCTGCTCTTCTGCTTTGCTCTGCAACTTCAGTGGAAGCTGTGCGGGCCCTAGAGGAAGCCCAATTTCTTCTCGGACAGAGCATGTCGTCCCGAGGAGTAAGAGGGACAAAGGCAAAAATTGCTCCTAGCAGTACCGGACTTACTGATGCGGGGGTGCCGGTCCCTAACACGGATACCGCTCAGAAAGGTAAACGAGAGGCCGGGGGTAACAAAAAGATTGCAGGGAGATCTGCTGGGGGGGAGCATCTAAAGAGGGTACGAGCTCTCAACCCTCAATTTCTAAACTGTTTCCTGCTGTGAGATCCCTGGTCACTAGGGGAGAATCTATACCAACCCCCGAGGGACAGGGCGAATACAGTACATCAGTAACTGATAACCTGGGACAATTGAATCCACAACAGCTGGCTGTGTCACTAATTGAAAATCAGGCACCTGTACAGGCAGCGGTGCCCAACGCACAACTAACTAGAACTGAGGGATCTATTTGCTCCACTGAAACCCTCGAGCCCGCAGCTCTCCCCTTGTCCACCACTGATGAGGACACCAGCGTGACCAGGCTCAACCTAACTCTCATAAGGGCTTTGATGGTGTGTCTTTTTTTGCGAAGCCTGACTTCTGCCACGCTACGGTTGAGCATAGGTGGCGTCTTCATCAGCTATTTGTCCCTTTTCAGCAGCTGGGAGCACAAGTATTCTTATTGAATCCTGCCAAACTAAAAGTCATTGTGAACGGGTCTTCTTGCATTTTCATGTCTGAAATCAAAGCCCAAGAATATCTTGGCGAAATCAAGACTGGAAAGGGGCAATGTTAGCAAATATTATGCATAATAAGTCTGTCACTTAGAGCCTACAGCCCCCTTTTTTACTTATTCTTCCTGCGAGGGCTAAGCTTGGGGGCCTCGATAAGTTCTTGAAAGGGGATCTCCTCCTTTGCTTTTCCTTGGGTTTTTTTGGCTTCTATTAGGGTCTAGGGAGAAAGGGTGCATTTGTGCATCGGGGTCTGGCAAGGCATTGGTTTTATATCTCTTTCTTTCTCCCTCTTTTTTTTCCCTCTTTCTTGGTTTCATTCGGGTTTTAACGGCCTAAAGAAGTCCAAATTCTCTGTCTGAAAAAAGCGGCTGGCCGGGTGACGGGGTTTACTACAGGCGATCATCATTCAGGTATTACCTGATTGCTCTATTTTTTTGGGGGGAGGGGGTCACGGGGGTGCAGAAGGGGGTAGGGGGTGGGGGATAGGGTTTTATTTAGATTTTGGTTCTTTGCCACTTTAAGTACAAATTTGTGAGAAAAAACAGAAAAAGAAAATGCAAAAATTTGGAGCTCCACTATCACCAAGATAATTGTATTCTTAGGACCAGGATGGGTTCTGCAGCATTGGCTGGGCATTATTCATATCTTTGATGTATTTCTTATGTTTTCTATTTTTGAATTTTGTAATGCTTTAATATGACCAATGCAATAAGCTTTAAAATTGTTACCTTGAATATCTGTGGCTTAAACGACGTTCGGAAGAGACAGAAGGTGTCCCAAGGGTTACAATTGATGGGGGCCGACGTAGTTTGCCTCCAGGAAACACATATTGAGGGATCGCAGGTACACCTTTTAAATTCACTGGGATGAAATTTAATTGGGGGGACAACACAGGGAGCGCGTGTGAGAGGTGAAGGTATTCTGACCCAACGCAATCGTTTACTACAACCCATTCGCATTAAGTCTGACTCTCTCAGGAGATGGGTCATAGCAGAATGTTGGCTAACGACTGAATCTCCCTTCACTTTATGCTCTATATATGGGAGCACTGCTGATGACCCTGGAGTATTTAATTGGATCTCCGGGGAATTAGCCCATTGGCCTCTCCCAGTTATTATATGTGGGGATTTTAACATCAATTTACCCAGTAACTGGGGGGCGAATAACCAATGGAGGTATACAGGCTGGAAACCAAAAGTATTACAAGCCTTAAGAAACTTAATGGATACACATGGGCTCATTGATGCTTGGTCCAACCTCAAATCAAACCAGCCAGGGTATACTTATTATTCGGCCCCTCATCGTTCTTTTGCAAGGTTACATTATTTTTTGGTATCGCCTTCTTTGATCCGTGATAGCGATATTGACATCGCCCCATGATATTTGTCAGATCATAATCCGCTTTTCTTTGATATATAGGGTTTGGTGTTCCGTAAAGAAGTCTCGTCCTGGAGCTTCGAGAGAGCGCTTTTGTTCGACACGGGATACCAAACTTACATGAAAAGCTGGATTCAGGATTTTCTTGAAAAGAATATTGGGCCTGCACCCGTCATGGTTGTTTGGGATGCTCTGAAAGCGTGTATTCGAGCGCAGACTCTGCAGTTTTCCCTCAGAAAAATAAACAAGAAAAGGCAAAGATTTTGGAGCTCCAGAACAAGCTGGCAAAGGCAGAGGAGAAACTAATTGGTGCTGTTCAGATGGGGGCTGAAATCGAACCAGCACAATTAGAAGCAGCAGTTATTAGAGCAGAAATAGGTCTAATACTAGCTGAGAAAGTCGCTGCAAAATGGGCTGCCACATGCTAAAAAATATACGAATGTAGCGAGCTAATTGGTCATCAGCTGGCCATAAGAACTAGACAGCAGGTAACCACCAATGGGATACACTCTAGCCAGGTCTCTACAGGAGAAACCACTAGTGACCCGAATAAAATTTGAAGGGCCTTCCGGGAGTTCTATCAAGGCCTGTATACAGAAGACTGTAGATTCAGTCCCTCTATCGCGTCTTAGTGCAGAGGATCACGGTCAACTAGAGGATCCTCCCTCTTGGGAGGAAATAGCCACGGCACTGACAAACCTACCAGATGGCAAAGCGGCTGGTTCTGACTTCATTCCGGTCGAATTCTATAAAATCTTCTCCCCTCAGATAAAAGACATCTTTAAGACCCTGGTAGTCCTAATTTTCAACGCTGCACCCCCACTTTCATCATGGGCGATAGCTAAGATCATAATCTTCCCTAAAAAAGATAAATCACCTCTAGAAATGGGCTCCTACCGTCCAATTACACTCATCAATGGAGATTCCAAAATCTACTCCAAAATGTTTGCGTCCAGAATATCTGCCAAAATTGAACATCTTGTTTCCAAGTGGCAGCACAGGTTTATTCCCAAAAAAAGCACTATAGATCACATTTGGAGGACCATCACTTTGTTTGATGCAGCACAGATCACGGGGGACCGGATGGCGCTAATACTTCTTGATGCTGAAAAAGCTTTTGATCAGGTCTCCTGCCAATTTCTTTGGTGCGTCATGAGGAAGTTGTACTTTGGGCCTAAGGCTATTCAAGCTATCAAAGCTCTATATCTTAGCCCCACAGCCAGGGTATTGATAAACGGGCAACTAACTGAGCAGATCGAAATCACACATGGGACCCGGCAGGGTTGCCCCTGCTCCCCGCTGCTCTTCGCATTGTATATAAATCCATTTATAAAAAAGCTCGCAAACAACCTAAATATCCTGGCCGTAAGCAGATATGGCCTAGAAACTAAAATCATGGCTTATGTGGATGATTTAGCCTTAGTGACCCCGGACCACGAGAAAGCTATTATAGCTACATAGCGAGAGGCTCAGGGTTTTGGGAACATCTCTGGGTACTCACTAAACAAAGGAAAAACTCAGATTATCGTAAACAAGAAAATCAATTGGACGGACAGAAGAGTTTCGCCAAGGCAAAATACCTAGGAGTGAATATCGTGGCTGATACCGACTCAATAGTCAGTGAAAATCTGGACCCTTTGGTGGCGGAGATCAAGAGAGAGCTTATCCGGATCAATAATCTACATCTGACTATAGTGGGCCGGTGCAACGTTTTTAAAATTATTTTTTCCCCCAAACTTCTTTATTTTTTCAGAGCCATCCCCCTCAAATTCACTAAACTAATGCTGCAGAAATTTGAAGGTCTCTTCTCTCAATTCATTTGGGCATACTCTCAGCCAAGGAGATCGTTTAGGTTTTTATCCCTTCCCCGCGAAAGAGGGGGCTGGGCGCTTCCAAATTTAAGATTATATTACTGGGCCACTGTCTTGCAGAACTGCCCCATATTGAGGCAGGAACAACCCTCAACTCTAACAACGGGACTCTCGTCTCCTTTCGAACTATTACTTGGGTCTGAGGCCTGGGGGTGCCTGTGGCGCCAACTTGAATTTGGGTACTACAAGCGGGTTAGATTTAAGACCCTTATGGAAACCTTCAAGGTCTTTACCGCCGTTCGCAAGCTCTTAGGACTAGGCACTTGAACCATTATACCCCTATCAATAACAATGCTAGCTTGCCTGACATTTTCAGGAGATCATATCTTGGTTCAATTCTGGTATAATCAAACTAGGGGCCTTGTATTCGACTGAAGGGGTCCGGGCCTTTGATGATCTTAAGACCCAATTCAACGTGTGCCATAACGAGGCCTTCAAATATCTTGCCATCAGGGATTTTTCTGTCACGCAAGGCTGGTGGGCCCACGTGGTTCGTTAAAAATGATCTTATCGATAGACCATGCGAGTCCACTACCCCCCGCATCGGGTTTATCTATTCCACATTAAATAGCCTAATGCCTGACGACTTGGCCAGAATCTCAAGTAAATGGCAACAAAAATTGGATATTGCCAACAACGTCTTTTACCTAGCATTGCAATCCGCTCAGAGTGATTTGTTATCTGCCAAGTTACAGGCACAGTTTTACAAAACTTGCTTTTTTCTATATTTTACACCTAGCAGAATTGCGAAGTGGGGGACAGGTAAAGGCACATATTGTCCCAGATGCGCCGAATTCAGTGCAGATTCCGTCCACATGTTTGCCACTTGTGTAGAACTTGGGCCATTGCTAAACGAGATTCAAGACTTTCTTGGGGTAGTCTTAGCACGGGATATTCTGCTAACGCCTATGACCATTCTGTTGGGCATACAAGATACTGTTGATAGGAAGAGTGGCGGGGCCCTAATCTTTGTTGCCATGGCAATTCACAGGCTATGTATAACATCGGCATGGATACACCCAAACCCCCCGCTTATTCTCATAGTGGCTAGCCCGCCTATTCTCTACGTGTAACCTCGAAAAGGCTATTTATGCAAAAAAAGGGTATCCGGGCCAAAAAGAGAGGTTTAGTCATCTGGGAACCCCTGTCTAGTTGGCTTAATCAGACTAACCCCTAGTACATTTAGGGATGGAAGCAAATTTTAATGAGTCTTGTGTTTGGTCACCTTCTTTTAATACTATTCTTCATGAATTATGTATCTTTGCATCTTTTTGCACAGAAATGTTTCATTCTAAAATGAAAGCATTATGGAAAATGGCGCATTGTAATCTTGCACTTTAAATGCTGGTAGTCTGGCCTTACCTGGCAAATGCCTCCTCTGTTTACACTATACTTGTTGGATTGCATATTTTGCACATTTGCACCGATCACTTTATCGTTAAAGAACACATACCTGAGAGATGATGTAGAATAATGATATATAACTTTGCACTTTATGTATTTATTCATATTAAGGCCAGAAGTATGTTTGAAAGATTATTACTTTTTACGCTAGTGGGGGCCTGAAACCGTGAATATGGCCAAAGGCTAAAATGGACCTTCCTGCTTGTGGCAAATGTATATTTTGGATTAGAGGGTGGAGGGTGGGGGGGGGAGGCGCTGTATTGCACTGCTTTATTCCTTGTTGTTTAGTGCCTATATAAAAATAAAAAAACTTGGAAAAAAAAGAAAATCATGTTATGGGAAAACAATCCATGTTGAAAGTAGGCTGAAAGAATATAAAGACATTAGGAAGAGAATGTATAAAAGCAGAGTGCTACAACATTTATTGAAAGATTGTAAAAACTATAAAAGAGATCAGCAGCTTATAAGAAAAAGCAACAGATTGAAAGTGTAATAGAAAAAGCTTTTGAATTGAAACAAAAAAAAATTATATTGATATTGAAGAGAATGAAAACATTAGATAAAACAATGCTGTTTTTGAAGGAGAAAAGCAAAAGAAAAAGACTGGTTAATAGAAGTAACTTCTGCAAAATCTTTACTGGTGAATGGAAACACACTTCTAGCACTGAGCCTTTCTTTAATGAAGAAAGTTATTTTCAACAAAATACATTAATTCATGCAGTTAATACCAGTGGTCGTTGTTATGAAATTAAAGATGGTTGTCCAATTAAAAAAAAAAGATGGTTCATCGGAATGTGGAAGAAGTAATAGCTCAAGAAGTTCAAGGAAGGTGTACACAAGCTCCAGTATGTAAGTGGGATTGTAGTAGTATTTGTAGTACTCGACAGGAATCTATTGACATATTACAAAAAAGTCTTAAACAGAAGATTAAGATGTTACAAGTACTAGATCCATGTAAAGTAAGAAAATATACTAACTTGCAAGGTCATTCTCTGGCTTGTCTTTCAAGAAAAGTGTGTCAAAGTACTTTCCATCATTTAAGAATTTTAGCAGTACATAACTCACAAATGCGGACGGTAGTAAGGAGACTCTACTATGTAAAAGTCCTGCATTATCTTTAAGTAAAATGAACTCAGCTCTTTTGCATGGTTCACTATCGGATGTAAAAAAAGTTTGTGATGATATACAGTTTCATTATTTTAATTCAGAAGAGGAGTGTAGAGAAAGTGAGAGCTTGATAAGTGTAGGTGTTGAAGAACAGGTGGAAGATATTAGTACTGAGAAGTTTGCAGAAGAAATTACAAAGTTTAAGATACTTTCATGTGAAAAACCAAACTATGTTTGTATTTGTTGTCGATGTACTCACTATAGAAATCAAACTAGAAATGTTGATGTGTATTTAAAAAGTGAAAAGGTAAACAATGATAAGTGGGAGCAATTTGGTGCTTATTTGTTGGTGGAAGGTGGTTTGAGTTGGGTACTGATCAACGTATTTGTAAATATTATTACAACAAATTAGAAGAGAACAAAATGCCAGCTAGAGCAGTACATAACAACTTAGAGTTGGTAGCTATTCCTCCAGAACCGGCAGATTTAAATACATATGAATCCATTCTTATTCAATTCAACCCGTTTCAGGCTATAGTTCGTATGGAGCCTATAACAGTTAAGCTGCCTCCAACAGATTTACAAAGAAGTCTGAAAGGAAGAGTTGTGTACTTACTTTTAGATTTTAAGAAAAATATTGAAATTGTTGGTATAGACAGAGAGGAATGTGAGCCTGTAGTTATTCTAGTTAATGGTGTACCAACAAAGAGTTGAAAGATATGGCAAGACTTAGTAGATGTAACCAAACTTTAAAAGGCTACATTATATCTTGTACAGAACAATATTTATTATAAAACTGTAAATGTGGAAGAACAGGAGATATGTTTAGAAGATAAAACAGAAATTTCAACTGGCCAAATAGAAAAAGTCGACAAGTCCAGGAGTGAAGAGATTTACGAACATTACAGTATACATCCTCTACATTCAAAAGAAGTGATAGGAAACACTATTGAATTATTTCAAATGAAGAAAGCGAAGGGAACTCCCATGAGTGTATGGGGAAAAAAGTTTAGAAACGTGTTGTTTTCTACAGCTCTTCCCCACTGGAGAAAGTGGGCGATATGATGAACGAGCAGTACAGATTCCAGCTTCAGAATACCGCTCGTCAAGATTGCACTCTGAAGATCCAAGATTTCTACAGCGTATTCCATATATATTTCATCTTCTCTTTGAAAGTGACTTTCTGGACTTTCATATGCAATGAAAAACATATTAAAAACAGGAGTTCATCTTACACATGTTTCTGCAAATGAATTCATGGACAAAGTTCAACAAAGAGACGATCATTTAGAATCTCAGTTAATTAATTTGATGGCGTGTCAACGTGGTACCTATGAGTATTGGTATTGTCATTACAGAGAACTTAAATGTATGTTAAGAAACTTAGGTATCCCTACATGGTTTGTTACACTTAGCTGTGCTGAATATGCGTGGGACTATTTACTTGAATTTTTACGACAAGCAAATTCAAATGTAAAAAACATTGATTCGAAGACAGCTGTAGAACTGTGTTCCTTGGATCCTGTAAACGTGTGCAGATATTTTAATCATAGGTTTCAAGCTATGATGCCTTTTATCTGCAATTAAAATTATCCACCTCTTGGAGAAGTTACTGATTTCTTTCGGAGAAATGAGTACCAAGCCAGAGGTGCTCCTCACTATACACATGCTATTATGGATCAAGGTTGCACCAAAATTTGGAACTGTTACTGATGAAACTGTTTTGTCTTTTTTCAAAAAGTATGTTACCTGTGCCATTCCAAAAAATGGAGGAGAAAACAGCTTGAGACAACAAGTTTTACGGTTTCAAAGTAATCGATGTGGAAAATATTGTCGACGAAAATACAAGTCAAAGGAACATTCTTACACACAATGTTGTTTTGGATTCCCACGTCCAGTAATTTCAAAAGGAAAAGTGAATACTTTTCTGTCACCAGTAAGGCATACTATAACTCAAAATTATCTGAAGAATACATACAACTTAAAAAGAACTGATGATTCAAAGTATATTAATGACTACAATCCAGTAATTTTGACAATATGAAATGCAAACATGGATATTCAATATTTTGCAGATAATTCAATTGCCGTTGCTCGATATGCTACGTCATATATAACCAAATCTGAAAAACAGAGTGGAAAGAAATGTGGGAAGAAATTTCACAGGAAAAGAGTCTTAGCAAGAAATTGTACAGATTTACCTTGAAAATGCTTTCCCACAGAGAGATTGGATCCTATGAATGTTCGGATCGGCTGAGCTCTGCCAGTTTATATTCAAAGTCAAGAGGAATCATTTGGGTAAGTCTAGGTCTTGCCGCCACACTAAATTGAGAATTGAAATCTCTACAAGAAATCGAATACTTAGCATTGAAGGAACCAGAAAGTACAGATATTGTTAAAACTAATATGTTGGATACATACTATCCCGAAAGGAGTCCACATCTGGAAAACCTAGGTCTCTATAAAGTACTGCGACATTACAGCTTGAAGAGAAATGTTACAGAAAATATAAATGAAGAAATATATGCAGTGATTGGATGTGACGGATGTTTGGTAAAATATGCCAAAGGAAATCTTATTAACCACAGAAAACTCAGTTGTGAAAGTCCAGATAAGAGGGAATTTTTCTATTTAGCACTTCTGCAACTGTTCAAGCCTTGGCGTAGTGAAGCGGAATCACTTGGAGATTTCGACTGCTATGAAGATTCTTTTAATGCATGTAAAGATAGCATTCAATGCACAATCTTCTCAACTTATCTACAAATGTTAAATGATGAAATTGAACAAGAAACTACTATTGCAGGTGAAATAGGTAGAAACAGTTCTCAAGATAGTCAAAGTTCGGGTCCATTAAGTCAAGATCCACTAGGACAACCAATTATTGAAAATGAAGCAGCAATAGCCATGAATGAAGTAGAAACTGCAATGCAACAAGCACAATAGGATATTATTCAGTTGGAAAAGTTTGAAGAACAACTAAACATTGAACAAAAAGAAATATATCTACAAGTGACAGAACAGATACAACAAAGTTTACAACATGAAAAAAAAGAACACCAATGTTCATCGTTTAAACCTATTCTAATGTACATCAGTGGTCAAGCTGGAACAGGAAAAAGTTTCTTAATTAAAGTTTCGACCAGAAATCTATACAAAACTACAGAATCACATTTATCTTGTGTTGTAACAGCTCCAACTGGTTTAGCAGCACACAGCATTAAAGGGATTACTTTACATTGATTACTTATGCTACCAGTTGAACATGAAAAAAAATTAGAATATCACAAGCTATCTGGAGAAGCTTGTTATGAAGTCTCAAGACTACTGAAGAAAACGAAACTTCTAATCATGGATGAGGTGAGCATGGTCTCAAACTTAATGCTTGCCTTTGTTCATTTAAGAATGCAACAGATTTTAAAACCAGATTACAATGTTTTGTTTGGAGGAAAACATGTAATTGCATTTGGCGATCTACTACAACTTACTCCTGTAAAAGGGCAACCTGTTTTTAAAACACTTCTCCATGAAGACACAAGGAAATCTTTGGGAAGTATTGGAAATGTGAACATATGGTCTCATTTTTAATATAAAGAACTTATTAAGACAATGCGACAAGCAAGTGATGAACATTACAGAAATATTCTTCAAGATATAAGAATTGGTGTCTTGACGAAACATAGTAAACAAGCTTTAGAAAGTCGACTACTGAGGAACTTGTTTACAAGTGGAAACACACCTGCTGAAGTAATGTACAAAAAACTTGGAGAAAAGAAGTCTATAGTTTGCCTAATGCCTAATTTGCAAGAGTGTTCTACAATTAATCAAGAACTTTTAACACTGGAAAAACAACAAATAGTGGCAATTGAAGCTATTGATAAAATTGAACATCAAGGAGTGACTATTCTTCTCACAGAGAAACTATAGTCAAAATTGAATTCGTTGGAAAAGTCTGTATCTAAGACTACAGGTTTAGAAAAGACTTTACCTGTATGTATAAACTGTTGGGTAATTTTATGGCATAATTTGAATGTAGAAGAAGGTTTATTAAATGGAGCAATGGGGAAAGTTGTTGAATTTGTGAATTTTCAGAACAGAGATGGAATAGAATTTTTGAAGATAAAATGTGATCAGATTAAAGAGGTAAGACAGATTGGGCATTGTGTTGTACGTTTTTTGCTTATAAAAGACTTGTTTGTTCGCAGAAAACAGTTTCCTTTGTCTTTAACGTATGCAGTAACTATTCATAAATCTCAAGGTTTAAGTATAGACAGTGCATTTGTAAATATTGGAAGTACAGTGTTCAAAGAGGGAATGGCATACATTGCATTGTCTCGAGTAAGAACATTATCTGGCTTGTATTTGATTGATTTTGATGAGAAAAAGGTTAGCGCTGATGCAAATTGGGCAAGAGAGCTCAATCGTTTGAGAAGACTTTGTACTCCTCATTTAGGTGAATATCCGATATATGAGAAAAGTGTAGTGTGTCCAAAACCGTAATATGTGAAACATTCAATTGAGGTTCAAAAAAAGAAAACCATTCAAGAGAATCATGAATGTTGTGTTTTATCAAGAAGAGCTTCATTGTGAAATTATGGGAAATCATGAAAAAAGATTTTGTTCTTTATTACGTCATGTATTTAACCAATTGGTAACTGACAGAAGTAAAATCCATACTGCTTCTGGTGTTTAACATCTTTTGGATATATGTACTCGTTCTTTGACATTCACTCTTAATGTTCAACAAGATGCAAGAATTTCTTACGTTTATGCTTGAAGTATTAGAACATGAAGGAATATAGATTGAAAACTTATTTGGACTAAGTTACAGATGGGATCATAAATGTGAAGAATGTTCAGTTACTTCCAGCACTGAAATAGACACAGAACGATTCATATACTTGACGGTACCAGATTGCAAATCTGTACCTTTTAACAAATTAGTGAAAACAGCAAATCAGGATATGAAATGTTTGCATTGTAAATCAGAGATGTTGTTTGCATTACATATAGAAAGATATGGAAAATATCTCATTTTAATACTACAACGTTGTAGAGCAAATGGAAGAAAAATGGAGACCAAAATAAAAATTTTTGTTGCAAGTCAAATATCTATTTCAGGAAGAACTTTTATAGCAGTGGCTATTATTTTACATGATGGACCTACTACAACATCTGGACACTATACTCTGTATTTAAAATGTAATAAAGGATGGACACATTGCAATGATGCCCACTTGCAATTCAAATCTAGATTGCCTTTCGATTTACAAAATTCATATTTCATATTTTTGAAGCCAAAGTTTTTAATACATTATTCGGCCTATTGGGAAGATGTGAAAAGAAAGTGGACAGGATTGAAACAATCAGTATTTATAGTTAGTGTTTTAGGTTATTATTTGTGCTAATTTGCATTGGATTTGGAAAATTGTTTTTAAAAGCAATAGTTTGCATATTTGTTGTCTATATTGTACAAGATATAAATGAGAGTATACATGTCGGTGGCACCCACCGTACCGGCGGTGGACATCTGCCCGCCATCGCAACCAGGAAAACTGCCGGTCACATTAGGATGGCGGTGGTGACCGCGGCGGTGGGAAATTCTGACCGCTGCTTTACCGCCGGTTGCCATCCGCACTCCTGCCTGGCGGACGGAGGAGGACCGGGATAATGGTGGTCATGCAGAGCAGGCTCCGCGGTAGCCAGCCTT
Source organism: Calotriton arnoldi (assembly GCA_963921515.1). Classification (NCBI taxonomy): domain Eukaryota; kingdom Metazoa; phylum Chordata; class Amphibia; order Caudata; family Salamandridae; genus Calotriton; species Calotriton arnoldi. Next base: position 1,130,372 of record CAWUFW010005945.1, read on the forward strand.
TCCTCAGCGGTCAGACCGCCATTGAAAGGCATGCAGTGAGTATCTTCCGGGGGCCCGTTGCGGGCCCCCAATGTGTTGGGGGGTGTGGGTGCACTGGGGAGTACCCATGGTCTCCCTACATTTCCCTGCACCAGGTGGCAGGCACTGTGCAGTGCCTGCCACACAGTGCAGGGAAATGCAGGACATGCTCCTTTTGACATCGTGGCGGTGCTGCGTGCATCAGCAACCGCCGCAATGTTAAAGCCTGCGATCCGACCACAGCGGTCGGATTTCGAGCATGGAACATCGTAATACGACCAGCGGTTATGTCGCAGGCCTTGCAGGTGGTCTTTTTCCGTTACAATGGTGGTCGGGGAGGTTTTCCGACTGCCATCGTAATAGGCCCCAAAATGTATAAGTTGGACGTAATTTAGAAACTGTAGATAGGTAAACATATAGGTACATATATTGGAAATAATGCTTTGTGGTAATTTGTTTTTTTTTTACAATCTCATTGATTGTTTTTTTTCCACGCTGTTGTATGATGATACTACGTTGAAATCACTGGGTATGGTAAAGTTCAGTAGAATCTGAGAACAGCCAAAAAGGAAAACTGAAAATGTTATGTAATTCTAAAATTATGTTGTATTCTTAAAAGTGTAATATTTTAATTTCTGTATTGCATTAGATTATATAAAAATATTTTCTTCTTCTTTACTGTAGGTAATTGTGAAGTTTGAAAAGTGTTTTATTTCAGTTTACAACAATACTATTCTAAAATAGTTCAACAGAGTTATGTATCTAAATTACTAAAAAGGTAAGAATACATAACATAATATGCATGTTAACATTCATTTATGTATTATTTATTTCTAATGAAAATAATGTTGAATCTGTACACTATTTAAAAACTTTCAGATATCATCAGACAGGTAGTATCCCTGCACACATGCAATCAGCCAATAATTCAGACACTACTTTTTCACTCATGCAATCACCCAGGCACTTCTGTTGCACTTATTCATTTCCTCTAACACTACCTATGCCCTCATCCATACACTCAGACACTACTCATGCACTGCTCCAATCAACTAGGCACTACTTATGTTCTCCTGCAACCGGGCACATACTACCCATGCACTCATGCTATCATTTAGACACTACTGTTGCACTGATCCATACCTTCAAACACTACCCATGTACTCATCCATACACTCAGGCACTACCTATGCACTGCTCCAATCACGCAGGCACTACCCCTGCACTCATGCAATCAGCCAGGCAATACTCATGCACTCCTGCAATCACTCAGGCAGTTCTTTTGCACTCATCTATACCCTCAAACACTACCCATGTACTCATCCATGCACTCAGGCTCTACGCAAGCACTGTTCCATGCACCCAGACACTACCCATGCTCTGATGCAATCACGTATATAAAACTGTTGCACTAATCCATTCCTTCAAACAGTACCCATGCACTCATCCATGCACTCAGGATGTATCCATAGACTGCTGCATGCACCCAGGCACTACTCATGCACTCATGCAATCACTCAGGCACTACTGTTGCACTCATGCATTCCCTCAAACAGTACCTATGCAGTCATCCATTCACTCAGACAGGACCCATGCACTGCTCCATGCACCGAGGCACTACCCATGAACTCATGCAATTACTCAGGCACTACTGCTGCACTCATGTATTCCCTCAAACACTACCTTTGCACTCATCCATACACTCAGACACTACCCATGCACTGCTCCAATCATCTAGGCACTACCTCTGTATTCCTGCAATTAGGCAGACATTACCCATGCACTCATGCTATCATTTATACACTACTGCTGCACTAATCCACTCCATTAAACACTACCCATGAACTCATCCATGCACTCAGGCACTATCTATACACTTCTCCAAACTCTGAGGCACTACCCCTACACTCATCCAATGAGTTAGGCACTATCCATATACTCATACAATCACTTAGACACTACCGTTGCATTGATCCAGTCCCTCAAACACTACCTATGTACTCATCCATGCACTCAGGATCTACCCATGCACTGATGCATGTACCCAGGCATTACACATGCAGTCATGCAATTATTCAAACACTACTGCTGCACTCATCTATTCCCTCAAACACTACGCATACACTCATCCATACACTCAGGCACTACCTATGCACTGCTCCATCACCCAGGCACTACCCCTGCACTCACGCAGTCAGCCAAGCAATACTGATGCACTCCTCCAATCTCTCAGGCAGTTCTATTGCACTCATACATTCCCTCAAACACTATCCATCTACTCATCCATGCACTCAGGATCTACGCAAGCTCTCATGCAATCACTTAGATAAAACTGTTGCACTCATCCATTCCCTCAAACAGTACTCAAGCATTCATCCATTCACTCTGGCTGTACCCATGGACTGCTCCATGCACTCAGGCACTACCCATGCACTCATGCAATTACTCAGGCACTACTGCTGCACTCAGGTATTCCCTCAAACACTATGTATGAACTCATTGATACACTGAGGTACTACCCAGTGACTGCTCCAATCACCCAGGCACTACCCCTGTACTCATACAATCATCCAAACAGTACTCATGTACTGTTCCAATCATTCAGGCACTTGTATTGCATACATTCATTCCTTCAAACACTATGCATGCACTCATCCATGTACTCAGGCACTACCCCTGCACTCATGCAATCACTCAGGCACTACCTATGCACTCCTCTAATTACCCAGTCACTACCCTTGCACTCATACAATCACTCAGACACTAGCTACACACTCCTCGAATCACCCAGGCACTACTCATGCACTCATGCAATTACCCAAGAACTACTCTTGCACTCCTTCAATCACTCAGGCACTTGTATTGCACTCATGCATTTCCTCAAACACTATGCATGTACTCATCCATGTACTCAGGCTCTACCCCTGCACTCATGCAATTGCTCAGGCACTACCTATGCACTCTTCTAATCATCCAGTCACTACCCCTGCACTCATGCAATTACTCAGATACTACCTATATACTCCTTGAATTACCCAGGCACTACTCATGCACTCATGCAATTACCCAAGAACTACTCTTGCACTCCTTCAATCACTTACATACTTGTATTTCACTCATCCATTCCCTCAAATACTACCCATGCACTCATCCATGCACTCAGGTACTATCCTTCCACTTATGCAATCACTGAGGCATTACCCATGCATTCTTTCATTTACCCAGGCACTACTCATGCACTCATCCATGCACTCAGGCACTACTCAAGCATTCCTCCAATCATTCAGTACCTACTCTTTCACTCATGCAATCACCCAGGCCCTTCTGTTGCACTCATCCATTCCCTGGCTACCCATGGAGTCCTGAAACCACCCAAGCACTATCTGGGCACTCATGCAATCAGCGAGGCACTATTCATACAGTCCTCCAATAATTCAGGCATTTCTATTGCAGTCATCCATTCCCTCAAACAGTACTCATGAAGTCATCCATGCACTCAGGCAGTACCCATGCACTCATGCAATCACCCAAGCACTATCCAAGTACTCCTGCAATCACTCAAGCACTATCCCTGCACTCATGCAATCACTCAGGAATTTTTTCTATTTTTACCAGTTTTTGTGTTTCCGTAAGAACCGTCTTTTTTTGTTTAACAATTTTAAAAGATTTTTGTATTTTCTAACAGTTTTTTCTTTTTTTTTGGTGTTTTTGACTTTTTTTCAAACAAAACAAAATTCAACAGTCCAATATGACTATTCGAAAAAAAAGAGGAAAATGAAGATTTGGAAGCATATAAAAAAAAAAAATAACACTTGTGTGTTTTTATTGCATTGAGAATAACATCAATGCATTGCTCCCTAACGCAGAGTTTTGCATCACATTTTTTGCAATTGATAGAAGCATCCACTAGCTCCGGGAAAATGTGTGGCTGAAGTGAAGGTGGAACTCCTGCACTTGATGTAGATGGTGCATTTGTGTCAACCTGGGCTGCTTGTTCATTTTTCTCCCGCAGCATGACTTCTTTTCCCAAATGAACCGGATGAATTGTCTCCAGGTGTTTTTTCATTGAGGATGTTCCGTAAGAGTATTTTTTTTCAGATCCTCTGGAAAGTACTCGTTTGCACAATTTGCAAGTGACTTTTCTTGCGTTTACCTTTTTTTCGCCCTCTGGCACTGTAAAAAAAGCCCAAACTACACTCTCCTTTCTTTTTTTTACAGGCTCCTCCACATCCTCTACCTCTTCCAGGAGATCTTCTTCTGGATGACTGGATGCTATAATAAACAAAAATAGTCAAACAACACCCAAAAAGAGAAATTCCAACATCGTAGAATAAACAGGTGTTGCCAGGAAGACACACCAAAAATAAAAGAAATAAAATAGGTGTTAAATCCTCCCTCTAACAGAATGAAAAGGTTTTAAACCAATCAGAAGCTTTCTTTTCAGGTCACAAGGAGTCACGTAGGGTGCGCGCACCCGTCGCGTACACGTCACGTACCAGTGAAATTTCATATACATAATTGTAAAGTATAAATTGGTGTTTATAAAATATTTTGAAAAGTATATTAGTGAAAGTGTTTAAGCAAAACTGATATTTAAAGTTTGTACAGTGATATTTCACACTTTTGAAATTACGCCGGAGTCGCGACCCCGGAAATACGTGCCGGCAAGGTTTGCGCATACTACGCGCATACGTCGCGCACTCGTAAAATCTTGTACAGTTAATTCTAGCGTATAAATTCCTCTTTATAAATTGTTTTCTAAAGTATATTAGTGAAAGTCTTTAACCAAAACTGATATTTAAAATTTCTACAATGATATTTCATACTTTTGAAATTACGCTGGAGTCACGACCCATGAGCGATCCCGGCAATACGCGGCAGCAGGGTTTGCGCACCCTGAATCCGCGCACCCATCATGTAGGTTTGCATAGGGTGTGCGACTCCTTTGTAAAAATAAAAAATACAAATTAAAAAAGTTATTATAACAATACAATAAAACAACTTTCACAGTAATAAAAGCATTATTTCAAGTGAATATAAATTTTAGTTGATCACGTAAATCACAGAATACATTTTTAGTAGTCTATTATATATGTATTTTAGAAGAGTGATTATAATTATTATGGAAGATTTTTGAAAAACTATGAATAATTTTAAAAAGAAAAGTTCAAAAATATACTTCCAATCATTTTTAGATAAAAGGAATTCTATAAAACACTTAGAAATACCGTAAAAAGGCTAAGATTACAATCATTTTCTACTTAAGATTTAGCATTTAAAAAACCTTAGAAATTCACTGAAAAAACCATAGGTTTCAGGGACGTTGTAGTTAGAAAGTAGCATTTGAAAAACCTTTGATATTCACTGAAAAAACATAGGTTTCAGGGACGTTTTAGTTAGGAATTAGCATTTAAAAAACCTTTGAAATTCACTGAAAAAACTATAGGTTTCAGGGACGTTATAGTTAGGAATTAGCATTTAAAAAACCTTTGAGATTCACTGAAAAAAACATAGGTTTCAGGGACGTTTTAGTTAGGAATTAGCATTTAAAAACCTTTGAAATTCACTGAAAAACCATAGGTTTCAGGGACGTTATAGTTAGGAATTAGCATTTAAAAAACCTTTGAAATTCACTGAAAGAACCATAGGTTTCAGGGTCATTATAGTAAGGGATTAGCATTTAAAAACCTTTAAAATTCACTGAAAAAATCACAGGTTTCAGGGACGTTATACTTAGGTTGACATTTCACTCGTACAAAACCAGACAAATTCGGCCTTTATAGTTAGCTGAGCTAACTATAACTCATGCCCCCACAATGCACTGCTGATGACGTCACATATTACATCACTCATGACATGGTCAGTGACATCACTATAACGTCCCTGAAATCTGTGTTTTTTTCAGTGAACCTCAAAGGTTTTTTAAATGCTAACCCCTAACTATAACACCACTGAAACCTATGTTTTTTTTCAGTGAATCTATATATATAGCCTAATAAACCCGTTTATTTTCACCCCCACACCAGAGTGGCTCGCTTATTCCTGCCAGCAAAAGCGGGGATTACCTTTTGCGCATATATATATATATATATAAAAGGAAAGGAGTTTGCCCCCAGTTGAGCCGCACTCGCAAGAGGCCAATTATGGTCAGGGAAGGTCTCGTAGGTCACCACTTCTCCGCCGTTTCTGACGCGTTTCGGGCATGCGCCCTTTATCAAAGGAAAGCGGCGCCACAATGAAGAACAACCAAGGCTTCCAGTATTTTCCCTCATTTATTCCTCTGGCAATCAATCTCAGGTGAGTAGATCACAGTGCATTATGGGATTGGAAGTCCTTCAAAATTACCCCCATGTGGGATGGTGCTCTTTCACAGAGGCATGTCCAATCCATACAGGGTGCACCCTTGAAACCCCTTCCCCAGTGCAGACAACCTCCTGCTCCGTGTTCCACTGTCTAAAACAAACAGCAGCAGACCCGCGCTGATAACGCGGTGGTGTCGGCTCACGACCTGGCACTGGCCGTAATTATGAAAGGAAAGGAGTTTTCCCCCAGTTGAGCCGCACTCGCAAGAGGCCAATTATGGTCAGGGAAGGTCTCGTAGGTCACCACTTCTCCGCCGTTTCTGACGCGTTTCGGGCATGCGCCCTTTATAAAGGAAAGCGGCGCCACAATGAAGAACAACCAAGGCTTCCAGTATTTTCCCTCATTTATTCCTCTGGCAATCAATCTCAGGTGAGTAGATCACAGTGCATTATGGGATTGGAAGTCCTTCAAAATTACCCCCATGTGGGATGGTGCTCTTTCACAGTGGCATGTCCAATCCATACAGGGTGCACCCTTGAAACCCCTTCCCCAGTGCAGACAACCTCCTGCTCCGTGTTCCACTGTCTAAAACAAACAAACAGGATTGGACATGCCACTGTGAAAGAGCACCATCCCACATGGGGGTAATTTTGAAGGACTTCCAATCCCATAATGCACTGTGATCTACTCACCTGAGATTGATTGCCAGAGGAATAAATGAGGGAAAATACTGGAAGCCTTGGTTGTTCTTCATTGTGGCGCCGCTTTCCTTTGATAAAGGGCGCATGCCTGAAACGCGTCAGAAACGGGGGAGAAGTGGTGACCTACGAGACCTTCCCTGACCATAATTGGCCTCTTGCGAGTGCAGCTCAACTGGGGGCAAACTCCTTTCCTTTCATAATTACGGCCAGTGCCAGGTCGTGAGCCGACACCACCGCGTTATCAGCGCAGGTCCGCTGCTGTTTGTTTTAGACAGTGGAACACGGAGCAGGAGGTTGTCTGCGCTGGGGAAGGGGTTTCAAGGGTGCACCCTGTATGGATTGGACATGCCACTGTGAAAGAGCACCATCCCACATGGGGGTAATTTTGAAGGACTTCCAATCCCATAATGCACTGTGATCTACTCACCTGAGATTGATTGCCAGAGGAATAAATGAGGGAAAATACTGGAAGCCTTGGTTGTTCTTCATTGTGGCGCCGCTTTCCTTTGATAAAGGGCGCATGCCCGAAACGCGTCAGAAACGGCGGAGAAGTGGTGACCTACGAGACCTTCCCTGACCATAATTGGCCTCTTGCGAGTGCGGCTCAACTGGGGGCAAACTCCTTTCTTATATATATATATATATATATATATATATATATATATATATATATATATATATATAACCTACTGGTGGTCGCCAGAAGATAGTTATTGTTAGGACCTTGTTTCTATTCAAAAAGCGTTTTTTCTTTTGCCAATATCTTTGGTGCCATTTGACGAATGTTCGCAAAATGTTCAATACTAATGGGGTGCTCCGGTCAGCTCCTCTCTTGAAATTTTTGGGGTGATTCGTCAAGTGAGGGCAGAGAAAAAAGGGGGTTCCCAAAACGCATGTTAATTTCCATAGTAAACTTTTGTTGCAGCTACAGCCCGAACTGTTAAACAGAATTACACCACATTTGGAAGAAAGGTAGCTCTTGATCCAGAGTGCACCATTTGCTTTAAATGGTATAAATCCGTTCAGTAGTTCCTGAGAAAATTGTATATAAAAAAATGTTTAGTATCTGGTGACCGCAGTGGATCCGCAAACCCTCCCGATCACAATCTGACTTCTGATTGGCTGCCAACGCTTCAACCAGGAAGTGTTGGCAGCCATCTTGTCACTCGGTGGAACTGAGTCACAAGAAAAAAGGTTAAAAAAAGTATGAGGGCAGGGTAGGAACACCCTGACTGTCAGGCCCTCAAAGTAGAACTCCTCAGAACTGGAACGATGCACAAAATGGTCCACCTCCTGACATCCCCAACTCTGTAAGTATTATATAAACACAGAGTAGTAGAGCGGACAAGCGAGGGAAAAGGAAAATGGGAATGGAACAGCAGGGAATATGAACCTGTAGAGAAATAAAAGAATAATCAGTAGAATACAAATAAAAGGCTACTCCCATATTTTCTCACTAAGAGCCTGTAAGCACCTTGTACACAAAGAATTGTTTTCTTGAACAAATGAAATTCTGAGATAAGACCTTCTGTGTCTTTCTCCCTGCATGCACCTGATAAAACAAAAACAAACAGAATAAACCTATTCTTCTTCTCATGCATGCCCCCCCACGCTGCCCCGGGGACCACCACCTCCCCGGGGCATTACCTTTAATATGGGTGGGTGGCCTCGTGGGCCCCCCAAGCCCTGGGGACTGCCACCTCCCCGGGGCTTCAATTTTTATAAAGAAGTGTGGGGGGGCTCCTGCCCCTCCCGACACTGCCCCTGGGACCACCAACTCCCCGGGGCAAACATAAATTAAGGGCAGGGGTCCATTGCGGACCGCAAGCCCTGGGGAACACCACCTCCCTGGGGATTAAAACATGCAGGGAGGGGCTGCGTGGTCCCCCTCCAGGAGCCTTCAATGGCCCCCAGGGCCGGCTCCAGCAATGTCATGGGGTGCCTACCCCCGGGACATTGCAGTTTGCTATGGCAGAGCTGGAGCACTGCTCCCACCCTGTCATAGCAAACTTCTGCTTCGCCTCATGGAAGCGAGAGCAGGAAAACTGCTCTCACTTCCATGAAGCAAAGCAGATTTGCTTTTGGGCCAAGGGAGCTGGATGTTTGCAGCTCCCTTTGCCCAAAAGTAATGCCGGCTCGAGCAGGAGGCGGGAAGCCGGCAGGGACCGCGGGGGCCTTGGGGCTCCCCCGCGGTCCCAACAAAGAGGCAAAGCCCTGGGGGATGGGGTCCCTGGGGCCAAAAATGGCCTGGGAGGGGGGCAACTCGACCCCCTCCCTTTTCTTATTTTTTTTTTAAAAAGGCCAGGCCCCAGTGGATGGGGTCCCCGGGGCTGAAATCACCCTGGGGAGGGGGCAACGCGACACCCCTCCTTTAAAAAAAATGGCCAAGCCCCGAGGGATCGGGTCCCCAGGGCTGAAAATGGCCCGGGAGGGGGGCCGCTTGGCCACCCTCCCCTTTTAAAAAAAAAATGGATTGGCCTAGCCCCGAAATTGGCCTGGGGAGTGGCCCCCTCCCCTTTAAAAACAAAAAATAGAAAGGCCTAGTCCCTTCCATTTCATTAAAAAAAATAATGGGGTCCCCGGGGCCCAAAAGGGTTAAGGGAAGGGGAGCCACACAGCCCCCCTTCCTAAAATAAAAAAAAGAAACTGACAACTCGCCGGAGGCCCCGCTTCCTACCTGCACCACTCTGCAAACACGCCTCCTGGTGCCTTCTCGGTTGGGGTATTAAGTTCCCTTCAATCCTCCTTAGGGGCCAACTAGCCCACCAGGTACCTCTAGTAAGCCCCACACAGTGGGATTGCTAAGAGGTGGTCCAAGGCCATGCCCCTTTTTACAACACTCTGAAAATGCACCTCTTGGCACACTGCTGGTGGGTCGATGAGGTCCCCTTGTGTCCTGTAGACTTCAGAACTAAAGAGGACTTCATCCCCCAAGCAGCAGTGCGCCAGGAGGTGCATTTGCAGACTGGTGTGAAAAAGGGGCGTGGCCTCTAACCACTCTCAGCAATCCAGCTGTGTGGGGCTTACTGGCGGTGACAGGAGGGCTAGTTGGCACCCAGGGACCCTCAGGCGGCAAGGGGACTTAATCCCCCAACCAAGAGAGCACCAGAAGGCGCGTTTGCAGAGTGGTGGAGAAATAAGGGCATGGCCAGTGTTCACCTCTAAGCAATCCCACTGTGTGGGGTTTACTGGAGGTAACAGGTAGGCTAGTTGGCTCCTAAGGACTCTGAGCAGCAAAGGGGACTTCAATCCCCATCCAAGCGCATGCCAGGGAGCGCGTTTGCAGAGTGGTGGGCAAAGGGGCGTAGCCTGCTATGAGAACTTAGCAATCCTGCTGTGTGTGACTTACTGGAGGTAATAGGAGCGGTAGTTGTCCCCCAAGGATGTTCTTGGGGGCCAACTACCACCACTGTTACCTCCAGTAAGTCCCACACAGTGGGATTGCTAAGAGGTCTTCGGTGGCCACTCCCCCCTTTCTACACCACTCTGCAAACGCGCCTCCTGGCACAGTACTGGTTGCGGGATGAAGTCCACTTTATTCCTGGGGGTCTTTGGGGGCCAAAAAGACCACCTGGTACCTTCTGTAAGTCCTAAGCAGCGGAATTCTTGAGCGCTGGTCGGAGGCCCAGCCCCCTTTCTCCACCACTCTGCAAACACGACTACTAGTTAAAGAAGCATTTGCAATGTAATAGGTCTCGTATTTGCATGAGTTAGAGCTATTGGCGTTGTAAATGTAAAAGTTTTTTACCAATGTTTTTTGGAGCAGAGTGGATGTACGCTGTGTGTAGTGGAATTATGTGGTATGTTGTGCAGTAAAATTATGTGGATAGAACGTTTGTGGTATTTAGTGTATAGGAACTATGTAGAGTGTGATTATGTGTTATGGAGAGTAATTAAGTGGTATGGTAGTCTGTGTCGTGGAGTGGCAACCTCAGGTTTAGTCTTCCTCGTTTCCATAGAAGCTAAACTATAAACTCAATGAGACAATAAAAAAGAAGGAACCACTGAGGAGCACTTCTGGACTTAGAGGTATGAGCAGGGCCACTGGAATTATGGGACTGTTCGGCTGCACCAATTTTCGCTAATTATAAATTTTCCACATTTGCTACATAATCCATCATCTGCTGCATAATCTGCAGATTTCAACAACAAAAAAACCTTGTTTCTAGCTCAAACGGCTCAAACGTTACCAAAAATGCAGTGACAAGTGTTAAGGCATGGTGGAAGGCCCTTTGCAAAGCTGGAATGGTCACCTGTTACTTATTGCTAAATGTGGGTGTTAAATTGGTAATAATGGTGCGCAAACCACTCTTGCCTCTTTCTATACCCCTCTTCCCTCTTTCTACACTTCTCTTCCCTCTTTCTGCACCTCTCCTGCCTCTTTCTGCAGTTCTCTTGCCTCCTTCTGCACCTCTGTTGCTTCCTTCAGCACTTCTCTTGCCTCAATCTGCACTTCTCTTGTATGTTTCTGTACCTTTCTTGCCTCTTTCAGCACATCTGTTGCCTCTTTCTGCACCTCACTTGATTCTTTCTGCACCCCTCTTACCTCTTTCTGCACCCCTTCCCTCTTTCTGCACCTTCTCTTGCCTTTTCCTGCACCCCTGTTCCCTCTTTCTGCATCTCTCTTGCCTGTTTCTGCACCTCTCTATCACTCTTTCTGCACTTCTTTTGCCTCTTCCTGCACCTCTGTTGCTTTTTTCTGCACTTCTCTTGCCTCTGTCTGCATTTTTGTTGCTTCTTTATGCACTTCTCTTGCCTCTCTCTAAATTTCAGTTGCTTTTTTCTGCACTTCTCTTGCCTCTTTCTGCACCCCTCTTGCCTCTTTCTGTACCTCTGTTGCTTCTTTCTGCACTTTTCTTGCTTCTTTCTGCACCTCTTGTGCTTCTTTTTGCACCCCTCTTGCCTCTTTATGCACCCCTCTTTCTGAACCTCTCTTGCCTCTTTCTGCACCTCTCTTGCCTCTTTCTGCACTTGTCTTGCCTCTTTCTGCACCTCACCTGCTTCTTTCTGCACTTCTCTTGCTTTTGTCTGCACCTCTCTTCTTTCTTTCGGCAACTCTCTTGTCTAATTCATCACTTCTCTTGCTTCTTTCTGCACCTCTGTTCCTTCTTTCAGCACTTCTCTTGCTTCTTTCTCTACTTGTCTTGCTTCTTTCTGCACCTCTATTGCTTCTTTCTGCACTTCTCTTGCCTCTTTCTGCTTTTCTGTTGCTTCTTTCTGCACTTTTCTAGCCTCTTTCTGTTCCTTCTTTCTGCACTTCTCTTGCCTCTTTCTACATTTTTGCTGCTTATTTCTGCACTTCTCTGGCCTCTTTCTGCACCCCTGTTGGTTCTTTTTGCACTTATCTTGCTTCTTTCTGCACCTCTCTTGCTTCTTTCTGCACCCCTCTTGCCTCTTTCTGTACCCTCTTCCCTCAATCTACATCCCTCTCGCCTCTTTCTGCATCCATGTTCCCTCTTTCTGTACCTCTCTTGCCTGTTTCTTCAGTTCTCTTGCCTCCTTCTGCACTTCTCTTGCCTATTTCTGTACCCCTCTTGACTCTTTCTGTACCCCTGTTACCTCTTTTTACACTTCTCTTGCTTCTTTCTGTACCTCTCTTGCTTCTTTCTGCAACCGTCTTGCCTCTTTCTGCACCCCTCTTCCCTCTTTCAGCACCTTTCCTGCCTCGCTCTCTTGGTTCTGCATGTCTCCTGCTTCTTTCTTCACCCCTGTTGCCTCTTTTTGCACTCGTCTTCCGTCGTTCTGCACCTCTCTTGTCTCTTTCTGCACCTCTCTTGTCTCTTTGTACATCTCTCTTGTCTTTTTGTGTACCTCTCTTGCCGCTTACTGCACTTCTGTTGCCTCTTTCTGCACCTCTGTTGTTTCTTTCTGCACTTCTCTTGCCTCGTTCTGCATTTCTGTTCCTTCTTTATATACCTCTCTTGCCTGTTCCTGCACCTCTATTGCCTCTTTCTGCACTTCTGTTGCCTCTCTCTGCACCTCTGTTGCTTCTTTCTGCTCTTCTTTTGCCTCTTTCTGCACCCCTCTTGCATCTTTCTGCACCTCTGTTGCTTCTTTCTGTACTTATCTTGCCTCTTTCTACATTTCTGTACCTTCTTTCTGCACTTTTTTGCCTCTTTGTACACCTCTCTTGCTTCTTTCAGCACTTCTCTAACCTCTTTCTGCACCAGTCTTGGGTCTGTTGCTTCTTTCTCCACCTTTCTTGCTTCTTTCTGTATCTCTCTTGCCTCTTTCTGCACCTCTATTTCTTCTTTCTGCATCTCTCTTGCTTCTTTCTGCACCTCTCTTGCTTCTTTCTGCACTTCTCTTGCCTCCTTCTGCATCTCTGTTTCTTTTTTCTGCACTTCTCTTGCCTTTTTCTGTACTTCTTTTGCCTTTTTCTGTACTCAAATGGGAAGTGCAAGCTATCAAGTTTAAATGTGTGCGTGCCTTCGTGACTGAGGTATATGTCCACTTGTACATGTATTATCACCTGCTTAAAAAGTGGGTATCTTCTCCTATAGGTGGTCAAATCTTCTCAGTTCTGCTCTTTCATTCGGTTGCACAGGCAGACATGTCTTATGTATATTGGTGTTATAGAGCCCCTCAAATATACTATTGAATACCCATGTGCCCTGTATTATGAGCATAAACAAATACATACACCTTTTTGTACACACATATATAGAGTGTGCTGTTTGAAACACAGATATTCAAGTATTTGTATGTTTATTTTTATGTAACATGTCACTAGGTAAAAGCACAGACACTCACATGCATACCTTCACAAACTTGGTGAGACTTACAACAGTGATATGGTTAGGATTGCTGTTTTACATTTGGTAGGTCTAACATTCTGAGCAGTCGATGAGTAGTGGACCTTCAAGAGAAAAGTGAGGTTTAAGACATCTTGGGAGAAGGATTAGTGAGTAGGCAACTTTGTATAAGTATGTTGAAAGGTACAATCGAAGTAGGCCTCTTTCTGCACCTCTGTTGGTTCTTTCTGCACTTATCTTGCTTCTTTCTGCACCTTTCTTTCTCTTTCTGGATTTCTGTTGCCTCTTTCTGCTTTTCTCTTTCTTCTTTCTGCACCTTTCTTCCTCTTTCTGCACCTCTCTTGCCTCTTTCTGTACTTCTCTTGCTTCTTTCTGCGCCTTTCTTCCACTTTCTGCACATGTCCTACCTATGTAGGCATAATTAGAAATTAGCATTTAAAAAACCTTAGAAATTCACTGAAAAAACCAGAGGATTTAGGGATGTTATAGTTAGGAATTAGCCTTTAAAATACTTTAGAAATTCACTGAAAAAACCAGAGGTTTCAGGGACGTTATAGTTAGGTATTAGCATTTAAAAAACCTTAGAAATTCCCTGAAAAAACCACAGGTTTCAGGGATATTATAGTTAGGCTGACATTTCACTCATACAAAACCAGTGAAATTCAGCCGTTTGAGTTAGCTGAGTTAACTATAACTCACGCCCCTGCAATGCACTGCTGATGACATCACATATTACATCACTCATGACATGGTCAGTGACATCACTGGTGACATCACAGATGACATCTCAAATGACATCACTGATGACATCATTGATGACATCATTCACTTAATATCTGATGCACCTCCTCATACCCTAATATAACCTTTCATACACCCAGTCTAAAACACAGACTACCACTCTCAAAATCATAGACACACCAATACCAGTTAGTACATAGCCACTTATTGATTCATAGGTCTACACACACATCCACTCAGTAACCCATACAGTCACTCATACACGCAGTCACTCATCAATACAGCCACTGATATATACATGCATATACCCATACAGATACTCACAAAAAACCACTCACCCATAGAGTAACTCACACACCTAGTCAGTCACCCAAAGAATCAATACTGCCATTTACTCACCTATACAGTTATAGACAATCCACCTCACTTATTCATACAGATACAAACACATACTTATTCTCTTCTACAATCACTGACACAAGCACACACTCGTTCATACAGCCACTCTCACAATCACTCACTCTCACATATAGTCACTTATATACTCTAACACTCACATATACTTCCTTTCACATATGTAGTAACTCACACATATACCACTGAGCCATCATCTGTAAATATGAAAGATGTTTGTTCTTTTATTATGATAAATATCTTCTTTATATATATATATTTTTAATTTACAAAAGGGTCGCGCACTGTACGCGAAAATCCGTGGTGGATGTGCAGGTACGTTATACCAATATCACTCTAAAATATATATTTAGAATTAATTAATATATTTTTTTATGGAGAGGTTTATTACCGAGTACATAAAATAGTAATATAGAAGTTATAAATGTGTTATAAAATGTTTTTAACAGATTTCCCTGGAAGCGATGGTACCGCGCACCGTTCGCGGATCTACGTGTTGGGTGCGCGAATCTGTTACACGAATGCAAGTCTAAAATAGTTACTTACACTTAAAAAATATATTTTTTAAACAAAGAGGTATATTAATGAATCCCAAAAATGAGTATTAGTGCTCTTGTACAATATTTTTAAGATGTTTAAAACACATTTTTATGTACGCAACACCATGGCGCACTGGACGCGTAGGGGTCGCGAATCCTGCTGGCACATATTGCCGAGGATCGCTTAGGGGTTGCAACTCCGGCGTCATTTTTAAAAGTATGAAATATGAATGTTTCAAGTTTAAATATCTGTTTTGCATAAAGACTTTCCATTGAACTACTTAGAAACACAATATCCTAATAGTAATTTACAGTTTTATATTACAATTAGTATATTTTACGGGTACGTGACATAGTGACATAGAAAGACAGTTTGTCATTGGTTGAAGAGCTTTTCATTCTCTTGGAGGGTGGAACCAACACCTGTTCCAGTCCTTTCATTTTGGGTGTGTCTGCTTTTAAGACTACCTTTTTTGTAGGCTCTGCTAATTCTTTATTTTCTTTGGTGTTGCTCATTTTTGAGTTTGGAAAATGGCATCAACTTTTCCTGAAGAGGAGCAGCAGGAGGAGATGGAAGAGGTGGAGGAGCCAGTAAAAAAGCAGAAGGAGAGTATTGTGTGGGCTTTTTTTCCTGTGCCGGAGGGAGAGCAAAAAGTGAATGCTTGGAAGGTGACCTAGAGCATCTGCCACAAAGTCCTCTCCAGAGGATCAGAGAAGAAGAGCTTGTGTGGCACTTCTTCGATGAAGAAGCGCCTTGAGACTATCCATCCAGTTTGTCTAACACAAGAAATAATGGAGCGCCAGAAGAGGGAGCAAGCTGTCAGTGACGATGGTAGTCAACCATCTACTTATGGAGGGGTTGTATTGAACACTCCACACCTTCTGATTGTTCCTGAATTGGCGGATGCAGTCATCCATTATCAGAAGTGTCTGACCACTCTTTGTGTTGGAGAGCTCTCCATTTATGCCATCGTAAATCTCCTGAAAGCACATAGGTGCTATTTTTTGCAGTTGGACTGTTTAACTTTTATTTTTTCTTGTAAAAAATTGAAAGACACCCAAAAAATACAAGAAAATCAGAAAATACAAAGAAATTGTTTAAAACAAATGGTTCTCACGGGACCACCTATACTGCTTAAAATTAGAAAAATTGTATGTAGTGAAAGTGATGCTTGTATAAATGTGTGTGTGATGAATGTTAGAGTTCTGCATAAGTAGTGTCTCAGTGAATAGATGAGCGCATGCATAATACATAAGTGAATGAATGACTGAAAGAATAGTGCTTGGGTGATTTGATATGTGCATGACTAGTGGCAGAGTGAATTGATGACTGTATGCATAATGCCTGAGTTAATGGTTGAGTGCAAGAGTAGTGTTTGAATGACTGCATGAGCGCATTGGTAGTGCCTGGGTCATTGTTTGAGTGCATGTGTAGTATATGGGTGATTGCATGAATGCATGGGTACTGCCTGAGTGAAAGGATGAGTGTAAGAGTACTGCCTGAGTGTTTGTATGAGTGCAGGTGTACTGCCTGGGTGTTTGGAGGAGTGCATGGGTAGTGCCTGCATGAAAGGATGAGTGCAAAGGTAATGCCTGGATGACTGCATGGGTAGTGCCTAGGAGAGAAAATGAGTACATGGGTACTGCCTGAGTAAATAGTTGAGTGCAACAGTACTGCCTGAGTGATTGCATAAGTGGATGGGTAGTGCCTGGGTGATTGTATGAGTGCAGGTATAGTGCCTGGATAATTGGATGATTGCATGGTTACTGCCTGAGTGAAATGATGAGTGCAAGAGTTGTGCCTGAGTGTTTCTATGAGTGCAGGTGCACTGCCTGGGTGATTGGATGAGTGCACACATAGTTCCTGTGTGAAAGGATGAGTGCAAAGGTAGTGCATAAGTGAAAACATAAGTACATGGGTAGTACCTGAGTGAATGGTTGAGTGCAAGTGCATTACCTGAGTGATTACATGAGTGGCTGGGTAGTGCCTGGGTGATTGCATGAGTGCATGGGTACTGCCTGAGTGATTGGATGAGTGCATGTGTAGTACCAGAGTGACTTCATGAGTACAAAGGTAATGCCTAGATGCTTAGATGAGTGCATGTGTAGTGCATGAGTGAAAAGATCAGTGCAAGGTTAGTGCCAGGGTCATTGGATGAGTGCATGGGTAGTGCCTGACTGAATGATTGAGTAGAACACTAATGCCTGAGTGATTGCATGAGTACAAAGGCACTGCCTGGATGATTGGATGAGTGCATGTGTAGTGCTTAACTGAATGGATAAGTGCAAGGATAATGCTTGGGTTATTGCATTAGTGCATGAGTTGTGCCTGAGAGAACAGATGAGTGCATGGGTAGTGCCTGTATAAAAGGATGAGTGTAAAGGTAATACCTGGGTCATAGGATGAGTGCAGAGTACTGCATAAGAGAAAATATGAGTGCATCAGTAGTACCAGATTGAATGGTGCAAGAGTACTGCCTGAGTGATTGCATAAGCGTATATGTATTGCCTAGGTGATAGCATGAGTGCAGCAGTACTGCCTGGGTGATTGGATGAGGGTATGGATAGTGCTTGACTGAAAAGATAAGTGCAAGGGTAATGCCTGGGTTATTGCATTAGTGCATGAGTTGTGCCTGAGAGAATATATGAGTGCATGGGTAGTGCCTGACTGAATGGTTGATTCCAAGAATAGTGCCAGAAAGATTGCATGAGTGCATGGGTAGTGCCTGCATGAAAAGATGAGTGCAAGGGTAATGGCTGGATCATTGGATGAGTGCATGGGTAGTTCGTAAGAGAAAACATGAGAGTATGGGAAGTGCCTGAGTGAATAGTTCAGAGCAACAGTAGTGCCTGAGTGATTGCATCAGTGCATGGGTAGTGCCAGGGTGATTGCATGAGTGCAGCAGTACTGCCTAGGTGATATGATGACTGCATATCTAGTACCTGAAAGACTTTATGAGTGCAAGGGTAATGCTTGGGTACTTAAATGAGTGGATGGGTACTGCATGAGTGAATGGATCAGTGCAAAGGAAGTGCCTGGGTCATTGGATGTGTGCATGGATAGTTCCTGAGAGAATAGATGAGTGCATGGGTAATGCCTGTGTGAATGGTTGAGTACAAGAATAGTGCCTGAGTGATTGCATGAGTGCAGAGGTACTGCCTGGGAGATTGGATGAGTGCATGGGTAGTGCCTGTGTGAAAAGAAGAATGCAAGAGTAATGCCTGGGTTATCCTATTAGTGCATGAGTTGTGCCTAAGAGAATGGATCAGTGCATGGGTAGTGTCTGTGTGATAGGATGAGTGCCTGGCTGATTGGATGAGTGCTTGGGCAGTGCATCAGTAAATGGATGAGTGCATGGCTAGTGGCTAGATGATAAGCTGAGTGCAACAACACTGTCTGGCTCATTCTATGACTGCATATATAGTAATGTATGACTGTACAAGTAGTCCCTGTGTGATTGCATCAGTGCATTTTTACTATCTGTTTCATTCAATGAGTGGATGGGTAGTCACTGGATAATTCTATTAGTGCATATCTTTTCTATGTATGTATCTGAGAAGTCATTGGATAGGGAGTTCAATACACACCTGTCCTGTATAATTAAAGCACTTTTTTTGCTCTATGCAGTTCTGTAAGTGTGATACTGCTCCTCAAAATTATGATGATAGTTTTCAAATACTGTAAAGGATAAAAATTAATTATATTAGAAACAAATAACATTTAGTTAACTTTTAAACATTTTTCCATGGTTATTATGCATATTATAATATGTATTCTTACCTTTCAAGTAATTTAGATACATTACTCAGTAGAACTATTTTAGAGTAGTATTGTCCTAAACAGCATTAAAACTGTTTTCAAACTTCAACAGTAGCTACTATAAAAAAGAAGAAAAAGTGTTATTTAATAATAATATATTACCGAAATTATAATATTATATTTTTAAGAACAAAACATAAATTTAGAATTCCATAACATTTTCAGTTTCCCTTTTTTGCTGTTCTCAGATTCCACTTAACTTCATCATACACAGTGATTTCAATGTAGTATGATCATTGAACAGCGGGGAAAAACAATCAAATGGATTGTACAAAAAAAAGAAAATCAGCATAGTACATAATTATGAATATGTGTAGCTATGCGTTTTTCGATCTACACCTTATTAATTACTTTCTTCATGTACATTAACTGTATTATTGATCTCAAATTCATTTGCCAGAATATAGATTCTCATTTACATCTGGTACAATCTAGACAAAAAATATATAAACTATTTGCTTTTAAACAACATTTTCCAAATGTAATATCAATTAGCACAAATAATAATCCAAACACTAATTATAAATACTAATAGTTTGCACTGCTGTATACTTTCTGTTCACATCTTCCCAATAGGCCGAATGATGTACTCAAAACTTTGGCTTCAAAAATAACAAATAGGAATTTGTTTATTCATAAGGCAATCTAGGTTTAAATTCCAAGTGGGCATCATTGCAATGCGTCCATCCTTTATTACACTTTAAATACACAGTATAGTGTCCAGATGTTGTAGTAGGTCCATCATGGAAAATAATAGCCACTGCTGTAAAAGTTCTTCCTGAAATAGATATTTGACTTGCATTAAAAAAAAGAAATGTTGTTTCCAATTTTCATCCATTTGCTCTACAACTAAGTAGCATTAAAATCAGATACTTTCCCAATCTTTCTATATGTAATGTAGACATAATATCTGATCTACAATGCGAACATCTCATGTCCTGATTGGCTGTTTTTATCAATTTGTTAAAAGGTACTGATTTGCAGTCTGGTATCGTCAAGTATATGAATCGTTCTGTTTGTATTGCAGTGGTAGAAGTAAATGAACGCTCTTCACATTTACGATCCCATCCGTAGCTTAGTCCAAATAAGTTTTCAATCTGTATTCCTTCATGTTCTAATACTCCTAGCATAAGCATTAGAAATCCTTGTGCATCTTGTTGTATATTGAGAGTAAAAGTCATAGAACCAGTACATATATCTAAAAGATGCTGAATGCCGGAAGCAGTATGCATTTTACTTCTGCCAGTTACCAACTGTTGAAATACATGATGTAGTAAAGAACAGAATCTTTTTTCATGATTTCCCATGATTTCATGATGAAGATCTTGTAGATAAAACACAACATTCAAAATCACATTATCATAACAGTTGATACCTGAACTTTTCTAACTGGTATCCTACAATGTCATCAACAGCTTCCATTTTCTTTTTCTTTACGCCTTCATGTTTCTCTTCAATTGTTTTCTTTTTTTGAACCTCAGCTGAATGTTTCACATATTTCCACTTTGGACACACTACACGTTTCTCATATTGGGATATTCACCTAAATCAGGAGAATAAAGTCTTCTTAAACGATTGTACTCTCTTGCACAATTTGCATCAGCACTAACCTTTTTCTCATCAAAATCTATCAAATACAAACCAGACAATGTTTTTACTCAAGACAATGCAAAGTATGCCATTCCCCCTTTGAACACTGTACTTCATATATTTACAAAAGCAGTGTCTATACTTAAACCTTGAGATTTATGAATTGTTACTGCATATGCCAAAAGACAGAGGAAACTGTTTTCTGCAAACATACAAATCTTTTACAAGCAAAGGACTTACAACACAATGCCCAATCTGTCTTACCTCTTTAATCTGATCAAATGTTATAATCAAAAATTCTATTCCATCTCTATTCTGAAAGTTTACAAAATCAACAACTTTTCCCATTGCTCCATTTACTAAACATTCTTCTACATTCAAATTACGCCATAAAATTACCCGATAGTTCATACATACATGTAAAGTCTTTTCTAAGCCTGCAGTTTTAGATACAGGCTTTTCCAAAGAATGTAATTTAGCCTGTAGTTTCTCTGTAAGAAGAATAGTCACTCCCTGGTGTTCAATTTTATCAATAGCTTCAATTTCCACTATTTGTTGTTTTTCCAGTTTCAAAAGTTGTTGATTAAATGTAGAACACTCTTGCAGTGTAGGCATGAGGCAAACTATAGACTTCTTTTCTCCAAGCAAATTGTACATTACTTCAGCTGCTGTGTTTCCAGTTGTAAACAAGTTCCTTAGTAGACGACTTTCTAAAGCTTGCTTACCATGTTTCGTCAAGACAGCAATTCTTATGTCTTGAAGAATATTTCCATAATCTTCATCACTTGCTTGTCGCATATTCTTAACAAGCTCTTTATATTCAAAATGTAATCAAATGTTCACATTTCCAACACTTCCCAAAGATTTCCTAGTGTCTTCATGGACAAGTGTTTTAAAAACAGGTTATCCTTTTACAGGAGTTAGTTGTAGTAGATCTCCGAATACAATTAAGGGGCCGATTCCGATCTCGGCCAGTAGGGCACCGAATCGGATTCGGCATAACCGGATCCGATTCAGAGCCCTATTTCCCGACCGATTCGTACGCGCGTCCGGACGAGCGAGTACGATGCAAATTCGCCGACCGACTCGTTCGGGCATCCCAACCACTCCGACCGACTCGTTCCCGGGTCTAACCGCACCGTCCGACTCGCTCGGACACGACTCGTACCGCGCAATGGAGACGTTCCCCGGCCGGGTAAGTACGATGCGCACCGCGAGCAGTCCGACCGACATGCGCCGTCTGGCTCGAAAGAGCAGTCGGAGCCGTACTTTGGGGGTCCGCGTCGGACCCCCCTGTACGCAGAGCCGCGTGAGTCGCACACAGGGTGGACCCATGGGTCCCCCCTACCTGTGCGTGTACGGCGCAAGTCGCTTCGCCACATACCCGCTGTAGGGGGCGCCCTTGTTTGCCTCACACCCATTGAGGCAATGGGAGTCCGCGTACGCGTTGTACGACCAGCTCCCATTGACTTCAATGGGAGTCCGACCGACTCGAGTACGATAGCATACGGACGCATCGTACTCGTTCGGTCGGGCTGCACGGGTCCGATTCGGTCGGAAATCTCTCCGGGTCCGGCTCGGTCGGAGAGATTTCCGGCCCGAATCGGAATCGGCCCCATAATGTTTTCCTCCAAACAGAACATCATAATCTGTTTTTAAAATCTGTTGCAATCTCAGGTGTACAAAGGCAAGCATTAGGTTTGAGGCCATGCTCACCTCATCAATGATTTAAGTTTCATTTTCTTCAGTACTCTTGACACTTCATAACAAGCTTCTCCAGATAGCTTCTGATGTTCCGATTAATTATCATGTTCAACTGGTAGCATAAGTAATCGATGCAAAGTAATCCCTTTAATGTTGTGTGATGCTAATCCAATTGGAGCAGTTACAACACAAGATAAATGTGATTCTGTAGTTTTGTGTAGATAACTGGTCAAAACTTTAGTTAAGAAACATTTTCCTTTTCCAGCTTGACCATTGATGTACATTAGAATAGGTTTAAATGATGAACATTGGCATTCTTTTTTTTCATGTAGCAAACCATGTTGTATCTGTTCATTCACTTGTAGATATATTTCTTTCTGTTCAATATTTAGTTGTTCTTCTAACTTTTCCAACTGAATAATATCCTGTTGTGCTTGTTGCATTGCAGTTTCTCCCTCATCCATGGCTATTGCTGCTTCATTTTCGATAATTGGTTGTCCCAGAAGGATCTTGACTCAATGGACCAGAACTTTGACTATCTTGAGAACTTTCTCTAGCTATTTCAGCTGCAATAGTACTTTCTTGTTCAATCTCATCATTTAACATTTGTAGATATGTAGGGAAAATTGTGCACTGAAAGCTATCTTTACTTGCATTAAAAGAATCTTTATAGCAGTCGAAATCTCCAAGTAATTCCGTTTCACTATGGCAAGGCTTGAACAGTTGCAGAAGTGCTTAATAGAAACATTCCCTCTTATCTGGACTTTCACAACTGAGTTTTCTGTGGTTAACAAGATCTCCTTTGGAATGTTTTACCAAACATCAGTCACATTCAATTACTGCATATTTTTCTTCTTTTATATTTTCTGGAGCTTTTCTTTTAAAGCTGTAATGTTGAAGTATTTCATATAGACATAGGTTTTCGAGATGTGGACTCCTTTTGGGATAGTATGTATCCAACATATTAGTTTTAACAGTATCTGTACTTTCTGGTACATTCTGTGCTAAGTATTTGATTTCTTGTAACGATTTTAATACTCTATTTCGTGTGGAGGCAAGACCTAAACTTACCCTAATGATTCCTCTTGACTTTGAATATAAACTTGCAGAGCTCAAGCAATCTGAACATTCATAGGATCCAATCTCTCAATGGGAAAGCATTTTCAAACTAAAGATGTACAATTTCTTACTAAGACTCTTCTATTGTGAAATTTCTCCCCACATTTCTTTCATCTCCATCTTTTCAGATTTGGTTATATATGATGTAACATAGCGAGCAACAGCAATTGAATTATCTGCAACATATTGAATATCCATGTTTGCATTCCACATTTTCAAAATAACTTGGATTGTAGAAATTAATGTACTTTGAATCTTTGGTTCTTTTTAAGTTGTATTTATGCTTCAGAGATTTCCGAGTTATTGTATGCCTTACTGCTGACAAAAAACGATTTACTCTTCCTTTAGAAATTATTGGACGTGGGAATCCAAAAAGACATTTTGTATAAAATTTCCCTTAACACTTGTATTTTTGTCAACAGATTTTCCACATCGATGACTTTGAAACCGTAAAACTTGTTGTTTCAAGCTCTTT
Source organism: Calotriton arnoldi (assembly GCA_963921515.1). Classification (NCBI taxonomy): domain Eukaryota; kingdom Metazoa; phylum Chordata; class Amphibia; order Caudata; family Salamandridae; genus Calotriton; species Calotriton arnoldi. The sequence goes on from CAWUFW010005945.1 coordinate 1,154,551, forward strand.
TCTACTCCTTCTCTTGGAATGGCACATGCAACATACTGCTCGTTGAAAGACAAAGCAGTTTCATAAGTATCACTTCCAAATTTTGGAGCATTCTTTATCCATATTAGCATGTGTATATGAGGAGCACCTCTGTCTTGGTACTCCTTTCTTCAAAAGGAATCTGTTACCTCTCCAAGAGGGGGAATATTTTTATTGCAGATAAATGACATCATAGCTTGACACCTATCATTAAACTATCTGCACACATTTACAGGATCCAAGGAACACAGTTCTTCAGCTGTCCTGAATTTAATGTTTTCAACATTTGAATTTGCTTCGCATAGAAATTCAAGCAAATCGTCCCTCGCATATTCAGCACAGCTAAGTGTTAAAAACCATGTAGCGGTACCTAAGTTTCTAAACAGACATTTAAATTCAACGTGACGACGAAACCAATATTCATTTGTACCACGTTAACACACCATCAAATTAATTAACTGAGATTCTAAATTTTCATCTGTTTGTTGAACTTTGTCCATGAATTCTTTTGAAGAAACATGTGGAAGATGAACTCCTGTTTACTGTGGCTTACTGCATATGAAAGTGCAGACAAATCACTTTCAAACAAAAGATGAATTATATAGGGAATGCACTGTCGAAATCTTGGATCTTCAGAGTACAATCTTGTTGAGGGGTATTCTGAAGCTGGAATCCGTACAGCTCGCTCCTCAAATCGTCCACCTTCTCCAGTGGGGAATAGCTCTGCAAAACAACCAAGCTTCTAAACTTTTTTCCCATACACTCATGGGAGTTCCCTTTGCTTCCTTCATTTGAAATAATTCAATACTGTTTCCTATCCTTTCTTTTGAATGTAGATGATGTATAGTATAATGTTCATAAATCTCTTCACTCCTGGACTTGTCCACTTTTTCTATTTGGCCACTTGAAATTTGTGTTTCATCTTCCAAGCATCATATTTGTTCATCAACATTTACATTCTTATAATAAATATTATTCTGTACCAGATATAATGGAGCCTGTTGAAGTTTAATAACATCTACAAACTCTTGCCTTATTTTCAAATTCTTTGGTGGTACACCATTTACTAGAATAACTACTGGCTCATTTTCCTCCCTGTCTACACCAACAGTTTCAATATTTTTCTTAAAATCTAAAGTTAAGTACACAACTCTTCCTTTCAGACATCTTTGTAAATCTGTTGGTGGTAGCTTACCTTTTTTAGGCTCCATATAAACTATGGCCTGAAATGGGTGTCCAGAGTGAATAAGAATAGACTCATATGCATTTAAATCTGTCAGTTCCTGAGGAATAGCTATCAACTCTAAGGGGCCGATTCCGATCTCGGCCGGTAGGGCACCGAATCAGATTCGGCTTAACCGGATCCGATTCGGAGCCCTATTTCCCGACCGAGTCGTACGTGCGTCTGGGCGAGCGAGTACGATGCGTGCGCTCGCGAAATCTCCGACCGACTCGTTCGCAGGACCCGACCGCTCCGACCGACTCGCACGGGGACGATGCGCACCTCGCAATGGAGTTGTTCCCCGGCTGGGTAAGTACGATGCGCACCTCGACCGCTCCGACCGACTCGCGCAGCCCGGTTCCAAGGAGCTGTCGGAGCTGCACTTTGGGGGTCCGTGTCGGACCCCCCTGGAAGCGTAGGCGTGCGAGTCGCACACAGGGGGGACACATGGGTCCCCCCTACACGTGCATGTACGGTGTGACCCACATCGACGTGAACACGCTTTAGGGGGCGCCCTTGTTCGCATCGTGCCCATTGAGTCAATGGGAGACCGTGTACGCGTCGTATGACTGACTCCCATTGACTTCAATGGGAGTCCGACCGAATCGAGTCCGATGTCATACGTGCGCTTCGTACTCGTTCGGTCGGACTGCTAGGGTCCGATTCGGTCGGAAATCTCTCCGGGTCCATCTCGGTCGGAGAGATTTCGGTCCCGAATCGGAATCGGCCCTTAAGTTGTTATGTACTGCTCTAGTTGAAATTTTTTTCTCTTCTAACTTGTTGTAACACTATTTACAAATAACTTGATCAGTAGCCAACTCAAACTCACCTTCCACCAACAAATAAGCACCAAATTGCTGCCACTTATCATTGTTTACCTTTTCACTTTTTAAATATAAATCAACATTTCTAGTTTGAATTCTATAGTGAGTACGTCGACAACAAATACAAACATAGTTTGGTTTTTCAGACAAACTGTCTTAAACTCTGTAATTTCTTCTGCAAACTCAATACTAATCTCTTTCCTGTGTTCTTCAACACCTACACTTATCAAGCTTTCACTTTCTCTACACTCCTCTTGTGAACCAAAAAAACGAAACTGTATATCATCACAAACTTTTTGTACATCTGATACTGAACCATGCAAAACAGCTGTGTTCATTTCACTTAAACATAATGCAGGAGGGCCCGATTCAAAAAGTAATCTGAGAGAAAATCCTAACTTTACGACTTTCAGTATTCACAAAGGGAATTTAGGAGTAGTAAAGTTAGTATTTTGTCTCAGTTAAACATAACTTTTGGTCTTAAGTTAAACTGAAGACCAAAACTAAAGTTTAACGGAGACAAAATCCTAATTGTCTCAGTTAAACTTAAGTTAAACTTAAGATCAAAACTTAAGTTTAACTGAGACAAAATCCTAACTTTACTACTCCTAAATGCCCTTTGTGAATACCGAAAGTCGTAAAGTTAGGATTTTGTCTCAGATTACTTTTGTGAATTGGGCCCAGAGTTTTTACATAGTAGAGTCTCCATACTAACTTCCGCATTTCTGGGTGGTGTACTGCTAACATTCTTAAATGATGAAAAGTACTTTGACACACTTTTCTTGAAAGACAAGCCAGAGAATGACCCTGCAAGTTAGTATATTTTCTCATCTTACATGGATCTAGTCCTTGTAACATCTTAATCTTCTGTTTAACACTTTTTTGGCATATCCTCGCAAAAAAATCTGTAATACGTCAATAGATTGCTGTTGAGTACTGCTAATACTGCTACAATCCCACTTATATGCAGGAGCTTGTGTACACCTCCCTTGAACTTCCTCAGCTATTACTTCTTTCACATTCCTAACAACTATTTTTCTTTTGGAATGGCAGAACCATCTTTATCTCATAGCATCAACCACTAGTATCAACTGCATGTATTAATGTGTTCTGTTGAAAATAGCGTCCTTCATTAAAGATAGGCTCAGTACTGGAAGTGTGCTTCCATTCACCAGTGAATGTTGTACAAAAATTACTTCGATTAACAAGTTTCTTTCTTTTGCATTTCTATTTCATAAACACCATTGTTTTATCCAATGTTCTCATTCTCTTCAATATTAATATACATAATTTTCGTTTTATTTCAAAAGCTTTATCTACTACACTTTCAATCTGTTGCTTTTTCTTATAAGCCGCTGTTCTTTTGTAATATTTTTTACAATCTTTCTGTACATTTTGTAGTACTCTACTTCTAAAAATGCTCCTCCTCATATCTTTATGTTCTTTTAGCCTTCTTTCAATATGCATTGTTTTCCCATAAAATTATTTTGTTTCATCATGTCCTTTTTTTTTCTTCTGATTTGCTGTAGAACTTTTCTTTTTCTTTTCAACATTTTTAAATGGCTTTGCACTCTGAAAAACTCTTTTAACAAACTGTATAGTTCTCTTACCGAAGACTTATTTTCCTAACATTTTCTGCTTCAGCTAATCTCCTCTTTTTAGTTTTCTTTAAGTAATACTGCTTATTTTATTAATTTCTCTTTTAATCTTTTCTTGCCATCTTCAATTTGTATCCCAAAAAAGTAAATATCTAAAAAAGAAAGACAAGTTTTAATACTTTGTTACACAATTATAAAGTTTACAAATAATGATATATTAATATTCACAATAATAAATAGCCAATTCCTTAGTGTTACATTAGCAATCTCTCCAGAACAACTAAATATGTAGGATATCATACTTTGCTTAGTAAACCTGTCAGAAGAGCACACAGACATTTAAACAGTCACACAGGAAGGATTGCAGTTTTAAATTTGGCTAGACCTAACATTCAGAGTACTCAGTGAATAGTGAAGGTGCAAAAGAAAAGTGTGTTTTAAGACATCTTGCCAGGGGAATTAGTAATTATGCTACTTCGTATGAGTCTGTGAAAACGTACTCTTGAAGTAGGTCATATAAACTTAGGTATCTGCTTGAAATGGGAAATGCAGTCTCTCAAGTTTAAAGGTGTAGATGCTCTTGAAACTGAAGTATCTGTCCACTTGTACATGTTTTCTCACATCTGTTATGTATCTGAAAATGCTATATTCAAAAGTTGATAGCTTCTCATACAGGTACACAAATCTTCTCAGTTGTGCTCTGTCATTCACTTTCACAAACAGACCTGTCTTACATATGTAGCTGTTATAGAGCCTCTCAAATTGACTTTTCAATACCCACATACCCTGTTTTATGAGCAGAAAGGAATATATACAGCTTTTTCTACACACATTTAGATAGCATACGAAGTAAAACTCAGATATTCTAGAATTTGTATGTTTCTTTTTATGTATCATGCCACTACCAAAAGCTACAAACACACGCATGCATACCTTCACCAACATGGTAAGACTTACAAAAGTAATATGGGAAGGACCGCTGTTTTAAATTTGGCTATGCCTAACATTCAAAAAGTCAAAGAATAGTGAACCTGCAAGAGAAAAGTGAGATTTAAGACATGTTGACAGAGGGATTAGTGATTAGGCTACTATATATGAGTGTGTGAAAAGGTACACTCAAAGTAGGCTGTATTAATTTAGGTGTCTGCTTGAAACGGAAACTGCAGACTGTCAAGTTGAAAGGTCTGCATGCGCTCGTGACTGAGGTATGTGTCTATTTGTAGATCTATTCTCACACATATTATGCATGTGAACATGCTAGCTTCAAAAGCTGGTACCTTCTCCTACAGGTCCCTTTTCAAGCAGACACCAGAAAGTAGCAAGGGAGTTGTAGAAACAACCAGGAAAAGTACTCAAAGAAGCAAGGTAGATGCTAAAAGAGGCAAGGGAGGTGCAAAAAGAGGCAAAATAAGTGCAGAAAGAAGCAATAGAGGTGCAGAAAGAGACACAAAAGGTGTAGAAAGAAGCAGTAGAGGTGCAGAAACAAGCAACACAAGTGCAAAAAGAGGCAAGAGAAATGCAGAAAAAGGAAAGAGAGGTGGAGAAAGAAGGAAAAGGGGTGCAGAAAGAGGCAAGATGTGTGCAGAAAGAAGCAACACAAATGCAGAAATAAGCAAGAGATGCGTAGAAGGAAGAGAGTGAGGTGCAGAAAGAGGCAAGAGAGGTTCAGAAAGAGACTAGAGATGTGCAAGAAGAGGTAAGAGAGGTGCAGAAAGAGGCAAGTGAGGTGCAGAAAGAAGAGAGTGAGGTGCAGAAAGAGGCAAGAGAGCTGCAGAGAGAAGCAAGAGAGGAGGACAAAGAGGCAAGACAAGTGCTGAAAAGACAAGAGAAGTTTAGAAAGAGGCAAGAAAAGTACAGAAAAAAGCAACAGAACTATAGAAAGAGGCAAGAGAAGTGCACAAAAAGGTAAGAAAGGTGCAGAAAGAGGCAAGAGAAGTGCAGAAAGAGGCAAGATAGGTGCTTAAAGAGGCAAGAGAGGTACCAAAAGAAGAGAGTGTGGTACAGAAAGAAGCAAGAGAGGTGCATAAAGAAGAGGAAAGGTGCAGAAAGCGGTAAGAGAAGTGCATAAAGAGGAAGAATAGTACAGAAAGAAGCAAGAGAAATGCAGAAAGAAGCAAGAAAAGTGCAGAAAGAGGCAAGAGAAGCACAGAGAGAAGCAAGAGAACTGCAGAAAGAGGAAGAAATGTGCAAAAAGAAGCTAGACAGGTACAGAAAGTGGCAAGAGAAGTACAGAAAGAGGGAAGAGATATGGAGAAAGAGGCAAGAGACGTGCAGAAAGACAAAAGAGGAGTGCAAAAAGAGACAAGACGGATGCGGAAAGAAGGAAGAGGGGTGCAGAAAGAGGCAAGATGTGAGCAGAAAGAAGCAAGACACATGCAGAAATAAGCAAGAGATGTGTAGAAAGAAGAGAGTGAGGTGCAAAAAGAGGCAAGAGAGGAGCAGAAAGAGACTAGAGAGGCAAAAGAGGCAAGAGAGGTGCAGAAAGTGGCAAGTGAGGTGCAGAAAGAAGAGAGTGAGGTGCAGAAAAAGGCAAGAGAGCTGCAGAAAGAAGCAAGAGAGGAGGACAAAGAGGCAAGACAATTGCTGAAAAAGACAAGAGAAGTACAGAAAGAAGCAAGAAAAGTGCAGAATGAAGCAACAGGGGTATAGAAAGAAGCAAGAGAAGTGCATAAAAAGGCAAGAGAGGTACAGAAAGAGGCAAGAGAAGTGCAGAATGAGGCAAGAGAGGTGCTAAAAGAGGCAAGAGAGGTGCAGAAAGAAGAGAGTGAGGTGCAGAAAGAAGCAAGAGAGGTACAGAAAGAGGAGGAAAGGTGCAGAAAGAGGCAAGAGAAGTGCAGAAAGAGGAAGAAAAGTACAGAAAGAAGCAAGAGAAGTGAAGAAAGATGTAAGAGAAGTGCAGAAAGAAGCAAGAGAAGTGCAGAGAGAAACAAGAGAACTGCAGAAAGAGGAAGGAAGGTGCAGAGAGAAGCTAGACAGGTACTGAAAGTGGCAAGAGAAGTAAAAAGAGCGAAGAGATTTGGAGAAAGAGGAAAGAGATGTGCAGAAAGACAAAAGAGGAGTGCAGAAAGGACATGATGGATGCAGAAAGAAGGAAGAGAAGTACAGAAAGAAGCAACACAAGTTCACAAAGAAGGAAGAGAAGTTCAAAAAGAACCAACAGAGGTGCAGAAAGAGGCAAGAGAAATGTAGAAAAAGGCAAGAAAGAGGCAAGAAAGGTGCAAAAAGAAGGAAAAGGGGTGTGCAAACAAGCAAGAGGAGTTAAGAAACAACCAAGACAAGTGCTGAAAGAAGCAACAGAGATGCAAAAAGAGGCAAGAGAAGTGCAGAAAGATGCAAGAGAGGTTTAGAAAGAGGCAAAAGAGGTACAGAAAGAGGGAACAGGAGTGTAGAAAGAAGCAAGAGGGATGCAGAAAGAAGCAAGAGAAGTGGACAAACAAGCAATACAAGTGCAGAAAGAAAGTACAGAAGTGCAGAAAGAACCAACAGAGGTGCAGAAACAGTCAAGAGAAGTGCATAAAAAGTCAGAAGACATGCAGAAAGAGGCAAGAAAGGTGAAGAAAAGGGACGAAGAGTGCACAAAGAGGCAAGAGGGGTGCAGAAAGAAGCAAGAGAGGTACAGAAAGAAGCAACAGAAGTGGACAAAGAGGCAAGAGAAGTGCTGAAAAATACAAGAAAAGCCCAGAAAGAGGCGAGAGAAGTGCATAAAAAGGCAATAGACGTGCAGAAAGAGGCAAGCGAGGTGCTGAAAGAGGGAAAAGGAGTGCAGAAAGAACCTACACAGGTGCAGAAAGAAGCAAGAGAAGTACAGTAAGAGGCAGGAGAGATGGAGAAAGAGGCAAGAGACGTGCAGAAAGACGAAAGAGGAATGTAGAAAGAGACAAGACTGATGCAGAAAGAAGGAAGAGAAGTGCAGAAAGAAGCAACACAAGTGCAAAAAGAAGGAAGAGCAATTCAAAAAGAACCAACAAAGGTGCAAAAAGAGGCAAGAGAAATGTAGAAAACGACAAGAGACATGCAGAAAGAGGCAACAAAGGTGCAAAATAAGGAAGGGGGGCGCACAAACAAGCAAGAGGAGTTAAGAAACAACCAAAACAAGTGCTGAAAGAAGCAACAGAGATACAAAAAAAAGGCAAGAGAGGTGCTAAGAGAGGCAAGAGAGCTGCAGAAAGAGTGAAGAGGGGTGCAGAAAGAGGGAAGAGAAGTACAAAAGAGGCGAAAGAGGAACAGAAAGAGACAATGAAGGTCCAGAAGGAGGGAAGAGGGGTGCAGAAAGAAGCAAGAGGGGTGAAGATAGAAGCAAGAGAAGTAAATATAGAAGCAAGAAAAGTAAAGAAAAACGCAAAAAAATTGAAAAAGAGGCAAGAAAGGAACAGAAAGAAGCAAGAGAACGCCAGAAAGAGGAAGAGACAAGCAGAAAGACAAAGAATGGTGCACAGAGAAGATTTCTCTACCTGTAAAAGAAGTTACCAGCTTTTTACCCTACAATCTTCAGCTGCATAACACGTACGAGAATAGATGTACAAGTAGACACATACCTCAGTCACAAGAGCACTCAGACCTTTAAATTTAACAAACTGCAGTTTCCATTTCAAGCAAACATCTAAGTTTATACAGCGTCCTTTAACTATACATTTCCACACACTCATACGAAGTAGCTTAATCACTAATCCATCTCGTACTATGTTTTAAACCTTTCTCTTGTTGTGTACCTACACTATTCACCAACAACTCTGAATGTTGGGCGAAGCGAAATTTAAAACAGCAATCCTTCACATATCACTCTTGTAAGTCTTACCCTATTCCAGAAAGCATGCATGTGTGTGTCTGTACCTTTTGCTAATACCATGATACATAAAAAGAAACATACAAATACTTGAATACCTGTGTTACAGACCAGAAGCTCTCTAAATTTATGTACAAGAAAGTGTGTGTATTCCTATCTACTCATAAAACAGTGCACATGGGTAGTGAATAGTCTATTTCAGAGGCTCTATACCACCTACATATGTAAAATATGTCTATCTGTGCGACCGAATAACAGTACAGAACTAAGAAGCTTTCTCCACCTGTAAGAGAAGCTACCAGCTTTTTAAGTTAGCATCTTCAGATGCAGAACACATGAAACAATACATGTACAAGTAGACACATACCTCAGTCATGATAGCAAGCAGAACTTTAAACTGCATAGACTACACTTCCCATTTCAAGCACACAACTAAATTCATACAGCCTTCTTCAAGTCTACCTTTCCAAGGACTTATAAGAAGTAGCCTAATCAGTGATCCCTCTACCAACATGTCTTAAACATCACTTTCATCTTGCAGCTTCACTATTCACCATCTTCTCAGAATGTAATTTACAAGACAGGTACACAAAGAAGCAAGAGAAGTGCACAAAGAGAGCCGCAGAAAGAAGCAAGACTAGTGCAAAAAGAGGCAGTAGAGGTGCAGAAAAATTCAAGACAGATGGAGAAAGAGGGAAGAGGGGTGCAGAAAGAGGTAAGAGGAGTGCAGAAACAAGCAAGAGAGGTACAGAAAAAAGCAAGACAGGTGCAGTTAGAAGCACGAGCAGTGCACAAAGAAGCAACGGAGCTGCTAAAAGATGCAGGAGGGGTGCAGAAAGTGGCAAGAGAAGTTCAGAAAGAAGTAACAGATGTGCAGAAAGAGACAAGAGCAGTTCAGAAAGACACACGAGAGGTGTAGAAAGAAGCAAGGGAAGTACAAAAAGAGGAAAGAAGAGTGCAGAAAGAGAAAGAATGGTAGAGAAAGAAGCAAGAGATGTGCATAAAGAAGCAAGAGAAGTGCAGACAGAAGTAAGAGAAGTGCAGAAAGAACTAACAGAGGTGCAGAAAGAGACAAGAGAAGTGTAGAAAAAGAGAAGACAGATGCAGGTGAGGTAAAAAAGAGGCAAGTGAGGTGCACAAAGATGCAAGAGAGGTACAGAAAGAGGCAAGAGATGTGTAAAAAGGGAAGATAAGTGCAGAAAGAGGTGAGAGGTGCAGAAAGAAATGAGTGAAGTGCAGAAAAAGGCAACAGAAAGATGCAAGAGAGGTATAGAAAGAGGCAAAATAGGTACAGAAAGAGGAAACAAGAGTGCAGAAAGAAGCAAGAGGGATGCAGAAAGAAGCAAGAGAAGTGGACAAAGAACCAAGACAAGTGCAGAAAGAAGGTACAGAAGTGCAGTAAGCACCAACAGAGGTGCAGAAAGAGTCAAGAGAAGTGCAGAAAAAGTCAAGAGAGATACAAAAAGAGGCAAGAAAGGTGCTGAAACAGGGAAGAAAAGTGCACAAATAGGCAAGGGGTGCAGAAAGAAGCAAGAGAGGTACAGAAAGAAGCAAGAGAGATGCAGAAAGAAGCAACAGAGGTGGACAAAGAGGCAAGAGAAGTGCTCAAAAAGACAAAAGAAGTGCAGAAAGAGGAAAGAGAAGTGCAGAAAGAAGCAACAGAGGTACAAAAAGAGGCGAGAAAAGTACATAAAAAGGCAATAGAGGTGCAGAAAGAGCCAAGACAAGTGCAGAAAGAGGCAAGAGAGGTGCTAAAAGAGGCACGACAGATGCAGAAAGAAGGAAAAGCAGTGCAGAAAGAGGCAAGAGAGGTGCAGAAAGAGGCAAGTGAGGTACAGAAAGAGGCAAGAGAGGTGCAGAAAGAAAAGAGTGAGGTGCAGAAATAGGTAAGACATGTGCAGAAAGAAGCAAGACAAGTGTACAAAAAAAGCAAGAGAAGTGCAGAAAAAAGCAACGTAGGTGCACAAAGAGGCAAAGGAGCTGCTAAAAAAGTAAGAGGGGTGCAGAAAGAGTCAAGATAAGTGCAGAAAAAGCAAGACAAGTTCAGAAAGAAGGTACAGTAGTGCAGAAAGAAGCAACAGAGGTGCAGAAAAAGGCAAGATAACTGCAAAATAGGAAAGAGAGGTGCAGAAACAGGCAAGAGAGGTATAGAAAGAGGGAACAGGGGTGCAGAAAGATGCAAAGAAGGTGCAGAGAGAGGCAAGAGGGGTGTAGAAAGAAGCAAGAGAGGTGCCGCAAGAAGCAAGAGAGGTGCAGAAAGAGGCAATAGAGGTGCAGAAAGAAGCAAGATAAGTGCAGAAAGGAGCAATAGAAATGCAGATAGATATTCTAGTGAGCTGGCTGGAAAGTTAATGAAATCTGCCAATCTCCGCTCACAACATTATAAAACTATTTTTAATCTTTATTATACTCCAGTCAGGCTATTAAAATGGGGTGGGACAAATGATGGTAGGTGTTTTCGCTGTGGCATGGAAGATGCAGATATTGTACACATTTTTTCTCATGTAGGCACTTAGGTGACTTTTTTGAGAGTATAGAGAAATTTTTAGTGGAAATCATTAGGGGTCCAGTAACACTGTCAGCTAGCCATATACTGTTGGGTGTAGCGGAAAGCGATAGAAATGATCAATCAGCTTATAAATTTAGATATTTGATCTTCTTAGTTTCCGCCATTGCAAGGCTGTGTATCGCCTCTATGTGGCTGCAGAAGGATGCTCCAACTTTTGAGCTATGGAGGGCCAGGTTTTTGACGATTTTTAATTTAGAGCATAGTCTATATGCTCTAAAAGGCCCCCAAAAGAGGAAGTTGGGCATGGAAATTTGGGGGCCGGTGGTGACATATATGGAAGAATGAGGCTCTATATTGGAATGTCTCCTTAAGATACTCAGCACTTGCACTTTTTTTATTTTTTTATGGTGTGTATATTGTGTATATTGGAATATTGAATTATGAACTATGTTGGAGATATTGGCTAATCATTGTCTACAGCTTCGTGCTCGATTTTTTTAAGACTGTGTTTTATCTTTCTTTTAAACCAGTGTTTATAAATATGTAATGTTATGTGACTATCATGGATTAATAAAAAAAAGAAAAAAAAAGAAATGCAGATAGAGACAAGAGAGGTGCAGAAAGAAGAGAGTGAGGTGCAGAAAGAGGCTAGAGATGTGTAGAAAAAGGCAAGTGAAGTGCAGAAAGAGGCAAGCGAGGTACAGAAAGAGGCAAGAGAATTGCAGAAAGAGGCAAAAGAGGTGCAGAAAGTGGCAAGAGAGGTGCAGAAAGAAGCAAGTGAGGTGCAGAAAGGAAAGAGAGGTGCAGAAAAAAGAGAGTGAGGTGCAGAGAGAGGCAAGAGAAGTGCAGAAAGAGGCAAGAGAGGTACAGAAAGAAGCAAGAGAAGTGCAGAAAGAGGCAAGTGAGGTGCAGAAAGAAGCAAGTGAGTTACAGAAAGAGGTAAGAGAGGTACAGAAAGAGGCAAGAGAAGTTCAGAAAGAAGAGAGTGAGGTACAGAAATAGGCATGTGAGGTGCAGAAAGAAGCACGAAAGGTGCAGAAAGAGGCAAGAGAGGTACAGAAATAGGCAAGAGAGGTGTAGAAAGAGGCAAGATAGATGCAGAATGAGGAAAAAAGGCACAGAAAGAGGAAAAAAGGTGCAGAAAGAGGCAAGAGAGGCACAGAAAAAGGCAAGAGAAGTACAGAAAGAAGCAACAGAGTTGCAGAAAGAGGCAAGAGAAGTGCTGAAAGAGTCAAGAGAGATGCAGAAAGAGGCAAGAGAGGTACAAAAAGAGGGAAGAGGGGTGCAGAAAGGGGGAAGAGAGGTACAGAATCAGGCAAGAGAGGTGCAAAAGAGGGAACAGGGGTGCATAAAAAGGCAAGAGAGGTGCAGAAAGAGGGAAGAGGGGTGCAGGAGAGGCAAGAGGGATGCAGAAAGATGCAAGTGAGGTGCAGAAAGTAACAACAGAGGTGCAGAAAGAGGCAAGAGAGGTGTAGAAGCAGGCAGAAGAAGTACAGAAAGAGGCAAGAGAAGTGCAGAAAGAAGCAACAGAGGTGCAGAAAGAGGCAAGCGAAGTGCATAAAGAGGTAAGAGAGGTGTATAAATAGGCAGGAGAAGTGCAGAAAGAAGCAACAGAGGTGCAGATAGAGGCCTACTTCGACTGTACCTTTCAACAGACTCATACAAAGTAGCCTAGTCCCTCATCCTTCTCCCAAGATGTCTTAAACCTCACTTTTCTCTTGAAGGTTCACTATTCATTGACTGCTCAGCATGTTAGGCCTACCAAATATAAAACAGCAATCCTAACCATATCACTGTTGTAAGTCTCACCAAGTTTGTGAAGGTATGCATGCGTGTGTCTGTGCTTTTACCTTGTGACATGTTACATAAAAATAAACATACAAATACCTGAATACCTGTGTTTCAAACAGCAGTTTTGTATGAGCAAAATGTCAGCCTAACTATAACGTCCCTGAAACCTGTGGTTTTTTCAGTGAATTTCTAAGGTTTTTTAAATGTTAATTTTGCCTAGATAGGTAGGACATGTGCAGAGAGTGGAAGAAAGGTGCAGAAAGAAGCAAGAGAATTGCAGAAAGAGGCAAGAGAGGTGCAGAAAGAGGAAGAAAGGTACAGAAAGAAGCAAGAGAAATGTAGAAAGAGGCAACAGAAATCCAGAAAGAAGAAGAAAGGTGCAGAAAGAAGCAAGAGAAGTGCAGAAAGAACCAACAGTGGTGCAGAAAGAGGCCTACTTTGAGTGTACCTTTCAACAGACTCATACAAAGTCGCCTACTCACTAATCCTTCTCCCATGATGTCTTAAACCTCACTTTTCTCTTGAAGGTTCACTATTCATTGACTGCTCAGAATGTTAGACCTACCAAATCTAAAACAGCAATCCTAACCATATCACTGTTGTAAGTCTCACCAAGTTTGTGAAGGTATGCATGTGTGTGTCTGTGCTTTTACCTAGTGACATGTTGCATAAAAATAAACATACAAAGACTTGAATATCTGTGTGTCAAAAAGCACACTCTGTCATTTTGTATACAAGAAGGTGTATGTACTTCTTTCTGCTCATAATACAGGGCACATGGGTATTCAATAGTATATTTGAGGGGCTCTATAACACCTACATACATAAGACATGTTTGCCTGTGCAACTGAATGACAGAGCAGAACTGAGAAGATTTGACCACCTATAGGAGAAGCTACCCACTTTTTAAGCTACCGTCTTCAGATGCATAACACATGTGACAATAAATGTACAGGTAGGCATATACACGCAGACCTTTAAACTTGACAGCTTGCAATTCCCACTTGAGTATAGAAAGAGGCCAGAGAAGTACAGAAAGAGGCAAGAGAAGTTCAGAAAAAAGCAAGAGATGTGCAGAAAAAGTAATACATGTGCAGAAAGAGGCAAAAGAAGTGCAGAAAGAGGCAAGAGAAGTTCAGAAAGAGGGAAAAGGGGTGCAGAAAGAGGCATGAGATGTGCAGAAAAAAGCAAGAGTAGTGCAGAAAGAAGTAACAGAGGTGCAGAAAGAGCCAAGAGAGGTGGAGAAAGAAGCAAGGGAAGTGCATTAAACACCAAACGAGGTGCAGAAAGGAACAGGAGAGGTGCAGAAAGAGGAAGAAAGGTATAGAAAGACGCAAGAGAGCTACTGAAACAGGAAGAAAGATGCAGAAAGAAGCAAGAGAAGCACAGAAAGAGGCAATAGAAGTGCAGAAAAACAAAGAAAGATGCAGAAAGAGGCAAGAGAAGTACAAAAAGAGGCAAGAGAAGTATAGAAAGAGGGAAGAGAGGTGCAGAAAGGTAGAAGAGAGGTGCAGAAAGAAGCAAGAGAAGTGCAGAAAGAAGCAACAGAGGTGCAGAAAGAGGCAAGAGGGGTGCAGAAAGAAGCAAGAGAGGTTCATAAAAATCATGGGAAGTGCATAAAAAAGGAAGCGAGGTGCAGAAAAAACAAAAGAGGTGCAGAAAGAGGAAGAAAGGTGTAGAAAGAGTGGTGCAGAAACAGGAAGAAAGGTGCAGAAAAAAGCAAGAGAAGCACAGAAAGAGGAAATAGAAGTGCAGAAAGAGGAAGAAAGATGCAGAAAGAAGCAAGAGAGGTGCAGAGAGAAGCAACAGAGGTATAGAAAGAGGCAAGAAAAGTGTGGATAGAGGCAAGGGAGGTACAGAAATAAGCAAGAGAAATGGAGAAAGAGCAAGAGAAGTACAGAAAGCGGCAAGAGAAGTGCAGAAAGAGACAAGAGAAGTACAGAAAGAGGCAAAAGAGGTGCAGAAAGAGGCAAGAGAAGTACAGAGAGAGGCAAGAGAGGTGCAGAAAGTAGCAACAGAGTTGCAGAAAGAGGCAAGAGAAGTGCTAAAAGAGGCAAGAGAGGTGTAGAAAGAGACAAGAGAGGTACAGAAAGAGGCAGAAGAAGTACAGAAAAAGGCAAGAGAGGTGGAGAAAGAGGCACAAGAGGTGGAGAAAGAGGCAAAAGAGGTGCAGAAAGAAGAGAGTGAGGTGCAGAAAGAGGCAAGGGAGGTGCAGAAAGAGGCAAAAGAGGTACAGAAAGAAGAGGCAAGAGAGGTGCAGAAAGAAGACAGTAAGGTGCAGAAAGAGACAACTGAGGTGCAAAAAGAAGATAGAGAGGGGCAGAATGAGGCAACAGAAATGAAGAAAGAGGCAAGTAAGGTGCAGAAAAAGGCAAGTGAGGTGCAGAAAGAGGCATTAGAGCTATAGAAAGTGGCAAGAGAAGTGCAGAAAGAAGAGAGTGAGGTGTAGAAAGAGGCAAGTGAGGTGCAGATAGAAGCAAGAGAAGTGCAGAAAGAGGCAAGAGAGGTGCAGAATGAGGCAACAGAATTGAAGAAAGAGGCAAGTGAGGTGCAGAAAGAGGCAAGTGAGGTGCAGAAAGAGGCATTCAAGCTACAGAAAGAGGCAAGAGAGGTGCAGAAAGAGGGAAGAGAGGTGTAGAAAGACGTAAGAGGGGTACAGAAAGAAGCAAGAGAGGTACATAAAGAAGCAAGAGAAGTAAAGAATGAACCAACAGAGGGGCATAAAGAGGCAAGTGGGGTGCAGAAAAAGGCAAGAGAGGTACAGAAAGAGGGAACAGGCGTACAGAAAGAGGCTAGAAAGGTGCAGAAAGAGGAAAGAAGAGTGCAGAAAGAGGCAAGAGGTGTGCAGAAAGAAGCAAGTTAGGTGCAGAAAGAGGCAACAGAGGTGCAGAAAGAGGCAACAGAGTTACATAAACAGGCAAGAGAAGTGAATGAAGATGCAAAAGAAGTGAAAAAGAGGCAAGCGAGGTGCAGAAAGAGAGAAGACAAGTGCAGAAAGAGGCAAGAGGGGTGCAGAATAAAGCAAAAGAGGTGCAGAGAGAAGAAAGAGAAGTGCAGAAAGAAGCAACAGAAGTGCAGATAGAGGCAAGACAAGTGCAGAAAGAGGTAAGCTATGTGCAGAAAGAGGCCAGGGAAGTGCACAGAGAAGCAACAGAGGTGCATGAACAGTCAGGATAGGTGCAGAAAGAGGCAAGAGAGGTGCAAAAAGAGGGAAGAGAGGTGCCGAAAGATGGAAGAACAGTGCAGAAAGAGGCCAGAGAGGAGCAGAAAGAAGCAAGAGAAGGGCAGAAAGAGCCAATACAGATGCAGATAGAGGCAAGAGCGGTGCAAAAGAGGGAAGATAAGTGCAGAATAAAGCAAGAGGTGCAGAAAGAAGCAATAGAACTGCAGAAAGAGGAAGAAAGATACCGAAAGAAGCAAGAGAGATGCAGAAAGAAGCAAGAAATGTGCAGAAAGAGACATGCAGAAAGAGGGAAGAGGGATACAGAAAGAGGCAACAGGGGTGCAGAAAGAAGCAAGAGAAATGCAGAAAGAAGCAAGGGAAGTGCAGAAAGAGACAACAGAGGTACAGAGACAGGCAACAGAGGTGCAGAAAGAGGGAAGAGGGGTGGAGAAAGAAGTAAGAGAGGTGCAGAACGAAGCAAGAGAAGTACAGAAAGAAGCAACATAAATGCATAAAGAGGCAAGAGAAGTGCAGAAAGAGACAACAGAGGTACAGACACAGGAAACAGAGGTGCAGAAAGAGGGAAGAGGGGTGCAGAAAGAGGGGTGCAGAAAAAAGCAAGAGAGGTACAGAAAGAAGCAAGAGAACTGCAGAAAGAAGCAATAGAGGTGCAGAAAGAGGCAGGAAGGGTGCAGAAAGAAGCAAGAGAGGTGCAGAAAAAAGCCAGGGAAATGCAGAAAGAAGCAGGTGAGTTGCAGAAAGAAGCAAGAGAAGTGCGGAAAGAAGCAAGAGAGGTGCAAAAAGAGGGAAGAGGGTGCAGAAAGAGGCAAGAGAAGTACAGAAAGAAGCAACAGATGTGCATAAAGAGGCAAGAGAGGTACAGAAAGAGTCAAGAGAGGTGCAGAAAGAGAAACAAAGGTGCAGAAAGAAGAAGAATGGTGTAGAAAAAGGCAAGAGAGGTGAAGAAAGAGGTAAGATAAGTGCAGAAAGTAGCAACAGAGTTGCAGAAAGAGGCAAGAGAAGTGCTGAAAGAGGCAAGAGAGGTGCAGAAAGAAGGAAGAGAAGTAAAGAAAGAACCAACAGAGGGGCAGAAAGAGGCAAGAGGGGTGCAGAAAAAGGCAAGAGAGGTACAGAAAGAGGGAACAGGTGTGCAGATAGAGGCAAGAAAGGTGCAGAAAGAGGAAAGAAGAGTGCAGAAAGAGGCAAGAGGTGTGCAGAAAGAAGCAAGTGATGTGCAGAAAGAGGCAAGAGAGGTGCAGAAGGAGGCAACAGAGGTACATAAACAGGCAAGAGAAGTGAATGAAGATGCAAAAGAAGTGCAAAAAGAGGCAAGAGAGGTGCAGAAAGAGGGAAGACGAGTGCAGAAAGAGGCAAGAGGGGTGCAGAAAAAAGCAAAAGAGGTGCAGAGAGAAGAAAGAGAAGTGCAGAAAGAAGCAACAGAAGTGCAGATAGAGGCAAGACAAGTGCAGAAAGAGGTAAGACACATGCAGAAAGAGGCCAGGGAAGTAAACAGAGAAGCAACAGAGGTGCATAAACAGTCAGGATAAGTGCATAAAGAGGCAAGAGAGGTGCAAAAAGAGGCAAGAGAGGTGCAGAAAGATGGAAGAACAGTGCATAAAGAGGCCAGAGAGGTGCAGAAAGAAGCAAGAGAAGGGCAGAAACAGCCAATAGAGATGCAGATAGAGGCAAGAGCGGTGCAAAAGAGGGAAGATAAGTGCAGAATAAAGCAAGAGGTGCAGAAAGAAGCAATAGAACTGCAGAAAGGTGAAGAAAGATACAGAAAGAAGCAAGAGCGATGCAGAAAGAAGCAAGAAAGGTACAGAAATAGACATGCAGAAAGAGGGAAGAGGGGTGCAGAAAGAGGCAACAGGGGTGCAGAAAGAAGCAAGAGAAATGCAGAAAGAAGCAGGGAAGTGCAGAAAGAGACAACAGAGGTACAGAAACAGGCAACAGAGGAGCAGAAAGAGGGATGAGGGGTGCAGAAAGAAGCAAGAGAAGTACAGAAAGAAGCAACAGAAATGCAGAAAGAGGCAAGAGAAGTGCAGAAAGAGACAACAGAGGTACAGAAAGAGGCAAGAGAGGTGCAGAAAGAGGGAAGAGGGGTGCAGAAAGAGGCAAGAGAGGTGCAGAAAGAAAAGAGTGAGGTGCAGAAATAGGTAAGACATGTGCAGAAAGAAGCAAGACAAGTGTACAAAAAAAGCAAGAGAAGTGCAGAAAAAAGCAACGTAGGTGCACAAAGAGGCAAAGGAGCTGCTAAAAAGTAAGAGGGTGCAGAAAGAGTCAAGATAAGTGCATAAAAAGCAAGACAAGTTCAGAAAGAAGGTACAGTAGTGCAGAAAGAAGCAACAGAGGTGCAGAAAAAGGCAAGAGAACTGAAAAATAGGAAAGAGAGGTGCAGAAACAGGCAAGAGAGGTATAGAAAGAGGGAACAGGGGTGCAGAAAGATGCAAAGAAGGTGCAGAGAGAGGCAAGAGGGGTGTAGAAAGAAGCAAGAGAGGTGCCGAAAGAAGCAAGAGAGGTGCAGAAAGAGGCAATAGTGGTGCAGAAAGAAGCAAGATAAGTGCAGAAAGGAGCAATAGAAATGCAGATAGATATTCTATTGAGCCGGCTGGAAAGTTAATGAAATCTACCAATCTCCGCTCACAACATTATAAAACTATTTTTAATCTTTATTATACTCCAGCCAGGCTATTAAAATGGGGTGGGACAAATGATGGTAGGTGTTTTCGCTGTGGCATGGAAGATGCAGATATTGTACACTTTGTTTTCTCATGTAGGCACTTAGGTGACTTTTTTGAGAGTATAGATACATTTTTAGTGGAAATCATTAGGGGTCCAGTAACACTGTCAGCTAGCCATATACTGTTGGGTGTAGTGGAAAGCGATAGAAATGATCAATCAGCTTATAAATTTAGATATTTGATCTTCTTAGTTTCCGCCATTGCAAGGCTGTGTATCGCCTCTATGTGGCTGCAGAAGGATGCTCCAACTTTTGAGCTATGGAGGGCCAGGTTTTTGACGATTTTTAATTTAGAGCATAGACTATATGCTCTAAAAGGCAACCAAAAGAGGAAGTTGGGCATGGAAATTTGGGGACCGGTGGTGACATATATGGAAGAATGAGGCTCTATATTGGAATGTCTCCTTAAGATACTCAGCACTTGCACTTTTTTTATTTTTTTTATGGTGTGTATATTGTGTATATTGGAATATTGAATTATGAACTATGTTGGAGATATTAGCTAATAATTGTCTACAGCTTGCTGATCGATTTTTTTAAGACTGTGTTTTATCTTTCTTTTAAACCAGTGTTTATAAATATGTAATGTTATGTGACTATCATGGATTAATAAAAAAAAGAAATAAAAAAAAAGAAATGCAGATAGAGACAAGAGAGGTGCAGAAAGAAGAGAGTGAGGTGCAGAAAG
Organism: Calotriton arnoldi; assembly: GCA_963921515.1. Taxonomy (NCBI): domain Eukaryota; kingdom Metazoa; phylum Chordata; class Amphibia; order Caudata; family Salamandridae; genus Calotriton; species Calotriton arnoldi. The sequence goes on from CAWUFW010005945.1 coordinate 1,173,887, forward strand.
TGGCTAGAGAAGTGTAGAAAAAGGCAAGTGAAGTGCAGAAAGAGGCAAGAGAGGTACAGAAAGAGGCAAGAGATTTGCAGAAAGAGTCAAAAGAGGTGCAGAAAGTGGCAAGAGAGGTGCAGAAAGAAGCAAGTGAGGTGCAGAAAGGAAAGAGAGGTGCAGAAAAAAGAGAGTGAGGTGCAGAGAGAGGCAAGAGAAGTGCAGAAAGAGGCAAGAGAGGTACAGAAAGAAGCAAGAGAAGTGCAGAAAGAGGCAAGTGAGGTGCAGAAAGAAGCAAGTGAGTTACAGAAAGAGGTAATAGGGGTACAGAAAGAGGCAAGAGAAGTTCAGAAAGAAGAGAGTGAGGTACAGAAAGAGGCATGTGAGGTGCAGAAAGAAGCACTAAAGGTACAGAAAGAGGCAAGAGAGGTACAGAAATAGGCAAGAGAGGTGTAGAAAGAGGCAAGATAGATGCAGAATGAGGAAAAAAGGCACAGAAAGAGGAAAAAAGGTGCAGAAAGAGGCAAGAGAGGCACAGAAAAAGGCAAGAGAAGTACAGAAAGAAGCAACAGAGTTGCAGAAAGAGGCAAGAGAAGTGCTGAAAGAGGCAAGAGAGATGCAGAAAGAGGCAAGAGAGGTACAAAAGAGGGAAGAGGGTGCAGAAAGGGGGAAGAGAGGTGCAGAATCAGGCAAGAGAGTGCAAAAAGAGGGAACAGGGGTGCATAAAAAGGCAAGAGAGGTGCAGAAAGAGGGAAGAGGGGTGCAGGAGAGGCAAGAGGGATGCAGAACGATGCAAGTGAGGTGCAGAAAGTAACAACAGAGGTGCAGAAAGAGGCAAGAGTGGTGTAGAAGCAGGCAGAAGAAGTACAGAAAGAGGCAAGAGAAGTGCAGAAAGAAGCAACAGAGATGCAGAAAGAGGCACGCGAAGTGCATAAAGAGGTAAGAGAGGTGTAGAAATAGGCAGGAGAAGTGCAGAAAGAAGCAACAGAGGTGCAGATAGAGGCCTACTTCGACTGTACCTTTCAACAGACTCATACAAAGTAGCCTAGTCCCTCATCCTTCTCCCAAGATGTCTTAAACCTCACTTTTCTCTTGAAGGTTCACTATTCATTGACTGCTCAGCATGTTAGGCCTACCAAATATAAAACAGCAATCCTAACCATATCACTGTTGTAAGTCTCACCAAGTTTGTGAAGGTATGCATGCGTGTGTCTGTGCTTTTACCTTGTGACATGTTACATAAAAATAAACATACAAATATCTGAATACCTGTGTTTCAAACAGCAGTTTTGTATGAGCAAAATGTCAGCCTAACTATAACGTCCCTGAAACCTGTGGTTTTTTCAGTGAATTTCTAAGGTTTTTTAAATGTTAATTTCGCCTAGATAGGTAGGACATGTGCAGAGAGTGGAAGAAAGGCGCAGAAAGAAGCAAGAGAATTACAGAAAGAGGCAAGAGAGATGCAGAAAGAGGAAGAAAGGTACAGAAAGAAGCAAGAGAAATGTAGAAAGAGGCAACAGAAATTCAGAAAGAAGAAGAAAGGTGCAGAAAGAAGCAAGAGAAGTGCAGAAAGAACCAACAGTGGTGCAGAAAGAGGCCTACTTCGAGTGTACCTTTCAACAGACTCATACAAAGTCGCCTACTCACTAATCCTTCTCCCAAGATGTCTTAAACCTCACTTTTCTCTTGAAGGTTCACTATTCATCGACTGCTCAGAATGTTAGACCTACCAAATCTAAAACAGCAATCCTAACCATATCACTGTTGTAAGTCTCACCAAGTTTGTGAAGGTATGCATGTGTATGTCTGTGCTTTTACGTAGTGACATGTTGCATAAAAATAAACATACAAATACTTGAATATCTGTGTGTCAAAAAGCACACTCTGTCATTTTGTATACAAGAAGGTGTATGTACTTCTTTCTGCTCATAATACAGGGCACATGGGTATTCAATAGTATATTTGAGGGGCTCTATAACACCTACATACCTAAGACATGTTTGCCTGTGCAACTGAATGACAGAGCAGAACTGAGAAGATTTGACCACCTATAGGAGAAGCTACCCACTTTTTAAGCTACCGTCTTCAGATGCATAACACATGTGACAATACATGTACAGGTAGGCATATACACGCAGACCTTTAAACTTGACAGCTTGCAATTCCAACTTGAGTATAGAAAGAGGCCAGAGAAGTACCGAAAGAGGCAAGAGAAGTTCAGAAAAAAGGAAGAGAGGTGCAGAAAAAGTAATAAATGTGCAGAAAGAGGCAAAAGAAGTGCAGAAAGAGGCAAGAGAAGTTCAGAAAGAGGGAAAAGGGGTGCAGAAAGAGGCATGAGATGAGCAGAAAAAAGCAAGAGAAGTGCAGAAAGAAGTAACAGAGGTGCAGAAAGAGCCAAGAGAGGTGGAGAAAGAAGCAAGGGAAGTGCATTAAAAACCAAACGAGGTGCAGAAAGGAACAGGAGAGGTGCAGAGAGAAGCAACAGAGGTATAGAAAGAGGCAAGAGAAGTATGGATAGAGGCAAGGGAGGTACAGAAATAAGCAAGAGAAGTAGAGAAAGAGACAATAGAAGTACAGAAAGAGGCAAAAGAGGTGCAGAAAGAGGCAAGAGAAGTCAGAGAGAGGCAAGAGAGGTGCAGAAAGAAGACAGTAAGGTGCAGAAAGAGGCAACTGAGGTGAAAAAAGAAGATAGAGAGGTGTAGAATGAGGCAACAGAAGTGAAGAAAGAGGCAAGTGAGGTGCAGAAAAAGGCAAGTGAGGTGCAGAAAGAGGCATTAGAGCTACAGAAAGAGGCAAGAGAAGTGCAGAAAGAAGAGAGTGAGGTGTAGAAAGAGGCAAGTGAGGTGCAGAAAGAAGCAAGAGAAGTGCAGAAAGAGGCAAGAGAGGTGCAGAATGAGGCAACAGAAGTGAAGAAAGAGGCAAGTGAGGTGCAGAAAGAGGCAAGTGAGGTGCAGAAAGAGGCATTCAAGCTACAGAAAGAGGCAAGAGAGGTGCAGAAAGAGGGAAGAGATGTGTAGAACGACGTAAGAGGGGTACAGAAAGAAGCAAGAGAGGTACATAAAGAAGCAAGAGAAGTAAAGAAAGAACCAACAGAGGGGCAGAAAGAGGCAAGTGGGGTGCAGAAAAAGGCAAGAGAGGTACAGAAAGAGGGAACAGGTGTGCAGAAAGAGGCTAGAAAGGTGCAGAAAGAGGAAAGAAGAGTGCAGAAAGAGGCAAGAGGTGTGCAGAAAGAAGCAAGTGAGGTGCAGAAGAGGCAACAGAGGTGCAGAAAGAGGCAACAGAGGTACATAAACAGGCAAGAGAAGTGAATGAAGATGCAAAAGAAGTGAAAAAAGAGGCAAGCGAGGTGCAGAAAGAGGGAAGACAAGTGCAGAAAGAGGCAAGAGGGGTGCAGAATAAAGCAAAAGAGGTGCAGAGAGAAGAAAGAGAAGTGCAGAAAGAAGCAACAGAAGTGCAGATAGAGGCAAGACAAGTGCAGAAAGAGGTAAGCCATGTGCAGAAAGAGGCCAGGGAAGTGCACAGAGAAGCAACAGAGGTGCATGAACAGTCAGGATAAGTGCAGAAAGAGGCAAGAGAGGTGCAAAAAGAGGCAAGAGAGGTGCCGAAAGATGGAAGAACAGTGCAGAAAGAGGCCAGAGAGGAGCAGAAAGAAGCAAGAGAAGGGCAGAAAGAGCCAATAGAGATGCAGATAGAGGCAAGAGCGGTGCAAAAGAGGGAAGAAAAGTGCAGAATAAAGCAAGAGGTGCAGAAAGAAGTAATAGAACTGCAGAAAGAGGAAGAAAGATACCGAAAGAAGCAAGAGAGATGCAGAAAGAAGCAAGAAATGTACAGAAAGAGACATGCAGAAAGCGGGAAGAGGGATACAGAAAGAGGCAACAGGGGTGCAGAAAGAAGCAAGAGAAATGCAGAAAGAAGCAAGGGAAGTGCAGGAAGAGACAACAGAGGTACAGAGACAGGCAACAGAGTTGCAGACAGAGGGAAGAGGGGTGGAGAAAGAAGTAAGAGAGGTGCAGAAAGAAGCAAGAGAAGTACAGAAAGAAGCAACAGAAATGCAGAAAGAGGGAATAGAAGTGCAGAAAGAGACAACCGAGGTCCAGAAACAGGCAACAGAGGTGCAGAAAGAGAGAAGAGGGGTGCAGAAAGAGGGGTGCAGAAAAAAGCAAGAGAGGTACAGAAAGAAGCAAGAGAACTGCAGAAAGAAGCAATAGAGGTGCAGAAAGAGGCAGGAAGGGTGCAGAAAGAAGCAAGAGAGGTGCAGAAAAAAGCCAGGGAAATGCAGAAAGAAGCAAGTGAGTTGCAGAAAGAAGCAAGAGAAGCGCGGAAAGAAGCAAGAGAGGTGCAAAAAGAGGGAAGAGGGTGCAGAAAGAGGCAAGAGAAGTACAGAAAGAAGCAACAGATGTGCATAAAGAGGAAAGAGAGGTACAGAAAGAGTCAAGAGAGGTGCAGAAAGAGAAACAAAGGTGCAGAAAGAAGAAGAATGGTGTAGAAAAAGGCAAGAGAGGTGAAGAAAGAGGTAAGAGAAGTGTAGAAAGTAGCAACAGAGTTGCAGAAAGAGGCAAGAGAAGTGCTGAAAGAGGCAAGAGAGGTATAAAGAAGGAAGAGAGGTGTAGAAAGACGTAAGAGGGGTACAGAAAGAAGCAAGAGCGGTACATAAAGAAGCAAGAGAAGTAAAGAAAGAACCAACAGAGGGGCAGAAAGAGGCAAGAGGGGTGCAGAAAAAGGCAAGAGAGATACAGAAAGAGGGAACAGGTGTGCAGAAAGAGGCAAGAAAGGTGCAGAAAGAGGAAAGAAGAGTGCAGAAAGAGGCAAGAGGTGTGCAGAAAGAAGCAAGTGAGGTGCAGAAAGAGGCAACAGAGGTGCAGAAAGAGGCAACAGAGGTACATAAACAGGCAAGAGAAGTGAATGAAGATGCAAAAGAAGTGCAAAAATAGGCAAGAGAGGTGCAGAAAGAGGGAAGACGAGTGCAGAAAGAGGCAAGAGGGGTGCAGAAAAAAGCAAAAGAGGTGCAGAGAGAAGAAAGAGAAGTGCAGAAAGAAGCAACAGAAGTGCAGATAGAGGCAAGACAAGTGCAGAAAGAGTCAAGACATGTGCAGAAAGAGGCCAGGGAAGTAAACAGAGAAGCAATAGAGGTGCATAAACAGTCAGGATAAGTGCAGAAAGAGGCAACAGAGGTGCAAAAAGAGGCAAGAGAGGTGCAGAAAGATGGAAGAACAGTGCAGAAAGAGGCCAGAGAGGTGCAGAAAGAAGCGAGAGAAGGGCAGAAAGAGCCAATAGAGACGCAGATAGAGGCAAGAGCGGTGCAAAAGAGGGAAGATAAGTGCAGAATAAAGCAAGAGGTGCAGAAAGAAGCAATAGAACTGCAGAAAGATGAAGAAAGATACAGAAAGAAGCAAGAGCGATGCAGAAAGAAGCAAGAATGGTACAGAAATAGACATGCAGAAAGAGGGAAGAGGGGTGCAGAAAGAGTCCAGGGAAGTGCACAGAGAAGCAACAGAGGTGCATAAACAGTCAGGTTAAGTGCAGAAAGAGGCAAGAGAGGTACACAAAGAGGCAAGAGAGGTGCAGAAAGATGGAAGAACAGTGCAGAAAGAGGCCAGAGAGGTGCAGAAAGAAGCAAGAGAAGGGCAGAAAGAGCCAATAGAGATGCAGATAGAGGCAAGAGCGGTGCAAAAGAGGGATGATAAGTGCAGAATAAAGCAAGAGGTGCAGAAAGAAGAAATAGAACTGCAGAAAGAGGAAGAAAGATACAGAAAGAAGCAAGAGAGATGCAGAAAGAAGCAAGAAAGGAGCAGAAAGAGACATGCAGAAAGAGGGAAGAGGGGTGCAGAAAGAGGCAACAGGGGTGCAGAAAGAAGCAAGAGAAATGCAGAAAGAAGCAAGGGAAGTGCAGAAAGAGACAGCAGAGGTACAGAAACAGGCAACAGAGGTGCAGAAAGAGGGAAGAGGGGTGGAGAAAGAAGTAAGAGAGGTGCAGAAAGAGGCAAGAGAAGTGCAGAAAGAGACAACAGAGGTACAAAAACAGGCAACAGAGGTGCAGAAAGAGGAAAGAGGGGTGCAGAAAAAGGGGTGCAGAAAGAAGCAAGAGAGGTACAGAAAGAAGCAAGAGAACTGCAGAAAGAATCAATAGAGGTGCAGAAAGAGGCAAGAAGGGTGCAGAAAGAAGCAAGAGAGGTGCAGAAAAAAGCCAGGGAAATGCAGAAAGAAGCAAGCGAGGTGCAGAAAGAAGCAAGAGAAGTGCGGAAAGAAACAAGAGAGGTGCAAAAAGAGGGAAGAGGGTGCAGAAAGAGGCAAGAGAAGTGCAGAAAGAAGCAACAGATGTGCAGAGAGAGGCAAGAGAGGTGCAAAAGAAAGAAGAAAGAGAGGTGCAGAAAAAGCAAGAGAGGTGCAGAAAGCAGAAGAGATATGCAGAAAGAGGCAAGAAAAGTACAGAAAGAGGAAGAAAGGTGCAGAAAGAAGCAAGAGTGGTTGGCACACCATTAGTAACAATTTAACACCCACATTTAGCAATAAGTAACAGGTGACCATTACAGCTTTGCAAAGTGCCTTCCATCACACTGTACCAGTTGTCGCTGCATTTTTGGTAACTTTTGAGCCGTTTGAGGTAAAAACAAGGTTTTTTTGTTCAAATCTGCTGATTATGCGGCAGATGATAGATTATGTGGAAAATGCAGAAAATGTATAATTATGCAAAAATTGGTGCGGCCGAGCAGTGGCCCTACTCATACCTCTGACTAGGTCCAGAAGTGCTCCTCAGTGGTTCCTTCTTTTTTTATGTCTCTTTGAGTTTATAGTTTAGCTTCTATGGAAACGAGGAAGACTAAACCTGAGGTTACCACTCGACAACACAAACTACCATACCACATAATTACTCTCCATAACACATAATCCCCCTCTACATAAATCCTACACACTAAATATCACATACTTTCTATCCACATAATTTCACTGCACAACATACCACATAATTCCACTGCACACAACGTACATCCACTCCACTCCAAAAAACATTAGTATAAAACGTTTACATTTACAACGCCAATATCTCTAACTCTCTCGAATGTGAGACCTATTGAATGGCAAATGCTTCTTTAACTAATAGTTGCGTTTGCAGAGTGGTGGAAAAAGGGGGCTGCGTCTCCGACCAGCGCTCAGGAATTCTGCTGCGTAGGACTTACAGGAGGTACCAGGAAGGCTTCTTGGCCCCCAAAGTCCCTCAGTAGTAAAGTTGACTTCATCTCCTAACCAATAGTGTGCCAGGAGGCGTGTTTGCAGAGTGGTGGAAAAAGGGGGTGGGGCCTCCAAAGACCTCTTAGCAATCCCAATATGTGGGACTTACTGGAGGTAACAGATGGGGTAGTTGTCCCCAAAGGAAATCCTTGCGGGCCAACTACCCCTCCTATAACCTCTAGTAAGTCTCACACAGCAAGATTGCTAAGTTATGGTAGCAGACCACTCCCCCTGTACGCACCACTCTGTTACCTCCAGTAAGCCCCACACAGTGGGATTGCTGAGAGTGGTCGCAGGCCATGCCCCCTTTCTCCACCACTCTGCCAACACGCCTCCTGGCGCGCTCTGGGTTTGGGGATGAAGTCCCTTTTCCACGTTGAAGTATCCTGCCCTCATGGGGATATTGTACATGTTATTTGTTTTATTATGTAAATATAATTTTTCTCCTGATGCGCGTGTAGTCGCGACCCCATCACAGCACTCAGTGTGGCCTCCTGTGTAACATTGCCGTGGAGTTGCAACACTCACCAAAAAATAATACATTTAAGCACTCACTCATACACTAATACATGCAGTCACAGACTCAAACATCACACATCCACTCACAGACCCATTCTCAGATGTATACACCCACTCACATAGCCACTCTGACACTCATGTACCCATTCACACACCCCTTCAGAGAGTCAGACACCCACTCAGAAACCTACTCACAGACTAATACACCCAGTCACAGACCCACTCAGGCAGTAAGCACCCACACACAGACACTCTCAGAGACTCATGCACTCAGTCACAGACCCACTCAGAGACTCACAAACCTACTCACAGACCCCTCACACAGCCACACTCTCACTCAATACCTATTTTGACACTCATGCACCCACTCACAGACCAACTCAGAGACTCAGGCACCCATTCATAGACCCACTCAAACAGTTATGCACTCACACACAGACCCATTCAGACACTCAGATACCCATTTACAGAATCAGTCACCCATTCAGAGACCCACTAAAAAGGAAAATGTAAGTTAAAAATGTTAAATGGGTAACGTACATTGAAATTGTGCTTTTGCTTTGTGGAGCAGTGATGGAATTTTCTTTTTTAAAAAGGTTCAAAATGATATCATTTACTGTTGGGTAATAGGGTGGCTCCGAAGAGAGCCTTTGTGTTCATTGTATGACCATTACAGCTACGTATAGGATTGGATGCAGAGTTTCATGTTGGTGAGAAACACCCTGTTGACTCCATCTGTAAAGTAAACTCAATCACTTCTATAAATTCCATGCATGTTGAAAAGTAGGTGATTGTTGTAGATAGAGCCCATGCTATGGTCTCTGAGGAATGCGGAAACAGATTTATCAACATGGTTCCTGGCTTTGTCAATCTGCGGTCAGAATTGATTTGACCACTTCCTTTTCTATCTTTGGCATATGTTCGAGTACACCAAGACTGTGCAAGGCAAAAGTGTCATTAATTGGCAAAGGGTTTCCTTTATTGCAATTTCCAAACTAATCCCAGTAACAGTGCCTAGGTCATTGCCACCACAGTGTACTATTTACAGGTCCAGATGTTGGCAATGTGCAATACTCTAAACCAAAGGCAGCAACTTATGCCACTTTAAACCTCTCTGGCCAAACCATTTTATTTCCATATTAGGCAAACCCTAATCCCTGTCAATGTCACTCTTTCTCGCATATTAGCTATCCCAGAAGACTTAGCTGTGACCCACAATCCACACTCTTAAAATTTTCATTAAAAGAGTAATAGTACACAGGTGAAGGCTGCAGCTGAATGTAATAGTTGGTAGAATGAATAGCACTTAAAATGAAGTGGATGTGGTTTAGGAAAAAGATTTATTTGATTGTCTGCTGTACATAATTTTGACCCAAAAAATAGGTAGTGATTTAATTAGTAAATTAACAACGTCTGTTATTGGTTGTGGAAAAATCTAACATAAATTACGGTGTACTGGTTATGCTTAAATTTTCAAATCCTCAACCACACCTGCTACAGGTGAACTTGAAGCTAGTATGGTGGTATTAGAAAGTGCAGTGAACCAATTACCTACTGGTACAGTAGCGTGTTTCAAAGTAGGTTGCTATTGCAACTGTGGTGTAACAGTATGGGGGAAGGGTTGCAGATAGATTGTGGTTTGATTTTCCTCACATGCAAAGACACAAGTCTTATGTATCTAGTGCTAATGGAGGCAGTGACACTCTCACGTAAACAAGAGTATAGTGAGTGACACACCCAGGAGACAATCCATGCCACCTCTGACATATAGATTTTTAGAGTCAAACAGCAAAAAACAGAGTCAACAATGTACTTAGAAACTTTACTACATATAGAAAAAAACACCCAGATAGGAACCAAGACACTTATCCTGATATGTACTAAAGCTCTGACATTACCAAGTAAACCATCCAGACAAGTAGCCTTTTCAACATGTCTCAGGCCTAGTACGCTTGAGCTTGTGCATGCAGCTCTACAGCTAGGCTGAGTTGGTATTTCAAATCCCTTGACAAGCGTTAACCAGCTGTAGTACTATTTAAAAGTCATCCATATGGTAGCTGTAGCTAGGCCATAGTGTAAAGTGTATGTGCATAAAAGGAAAGACATATACTTATAGGTTTTTGACAGCTACATGCACACTTTAAGGCACATATGCTGACTTATAGATGCAGTTTTCTACATTTAGTTGAATGTCATGTAAATACTTATGAAAGGGTAGAGCTACCAATATATTGCAATGCATGCCTTTACTTCACAGGCGTTACAACGTGAATGTCTTTACCACGCACAACCTTTACTATGAACATGCCTTTACCATGCATGACTTTACAACAATTTTCATTGCAAAAGTATTTATGTTATAGGCATATACGTAGTAAAGGTTTCCCTGCCCGGTGTCCTAAAAGCAGACCCCCTGCGTGATGCCCACAGCCATTCTAAAAACTAACCCTCTCCTGCCATAAGCCCTAAAAGTGGACCCCTGCACGATGCCCCCAGCCCTTCTAAAAACTATCCCTCCCCCTGTCCTAAGTTCTAAAATCTGACCTCTGTGTGACACCCCCAGCCCTTCTAAAAACTACTCCTCCCCAGCTCAAAAATGTAAATCTGTGGCCCTCCACCCCAGGCCCAATCCTACTTACCTCTCCATGATTCCACCTCCTCTACAGCTCTTCTTTGGCACGTTGCATGTCGTAAAGAGGAAGCAGAAGGGTTTCCTCTAACGACGCAGATATCCTTCAGAATCCCAAAGTGGTACCACAACACGAGAGGCGAACGTGGGGCTGGAATTCCATTCAAAGGTAAGATTTCCTGTTTCATGCGCTTTAAGTATACATGCTGCCACACATATACCTTCTCCATGCATACCTTTACAACGTAATTCATTGTAAAGGCATGCATGGTAAAGGCTACGTGTGATAACGATGTATGCTTTGTAACGCTTGTGTGCTAAATGCTATGCTGTGAGGGAGCCGCGTTGTAATGGCTGTTTCCCCTTCACTCACATGCACAGACAGAACTCTTATTTATCTAGCGCTACTGGAGACAGTGACACTCTTGCTTAAACAACTCATTTGTGACTGACACATCCAAGAGACAAGCTGTGACACTCCTTACGTATAGATTTATAGAGCCAAATAGCAAGAAACAGAGTCAACAATGTACTTGGAGAGTTTACTACATATAGAAAAAATCACTCAGATAGTAATTGATCCACTTATCCTGATACACAGTAAAGCTGTGACATTACCAAGTGAACTATCCAGATAAGTAGCCCTTTGAACTTGTCTCAGGCCTAGTATACTTGAGCTTGTACATGTAGTCCTACAGATAGGCCAACTTGGTATTTCAAACACCTTGACAAGCGTTAACCTGTTGTAGTACTACTTAGAAGTCACCCCTAAGGTAGCATGTAGCTAGTCCAAAAGGAAAAGGTATTTGCATGTAAGCAAAGACATGTACTTAGAAGTTTATGACAGGTACATCCCCACATTTAGGCGCATATGCTGACTTATACATGCAGTGTTCTACATTTAGTTGAATGTCATGTAATTACTTATGAAAAGGTAGAGCTACTAATGCATACTCTCAGACAGTGTTTCAGGCAACTACACCTTCACTCACATGCACAGACACAACTGTTATATTTTTAGTGCTAATGGAGACAGTAACGCTCCCACTTAAACAAGTAAATAGTGACTGACACACCCAAGAAACAATACATGCCACCCGTTACATATAGATTTATAGAGACAAACAGCCAGAAACACAGTCAGAAATGTACTAAAAACATTGCTACATATACAAAAAAGGAACTGATCTACTTATCCTGATATGTCATAATGTTCTAACATTACCGAGTGAACCATCCAGAGAAATAGCCCTTTCAAAATGTCTCAGTCCTATTACACTGGAACTTGTACGAGGCAGTTCTACAGATAGGGTGACCTGCTATTTCAAAGCCCTTGCCAAACCTTAATCTGCTGTAGTACTACTTTATAGTCACCCCTAAGGGAGGCTGTAGCTAGGCCTTAGGGTAAGGTGTATGTGCATAAAAGACGTACTTAGAATTTGTTGACAGGTACATGCACACTTTTAGGCACATATGGTGACTTATACATGAGGGGGCAGATTTACAAGCCCCTTGCGACACTTTTGCGCCGCCGTTGCATCACTTTTGTGACACAGCGGCAGGGTAAACAATGCAGCCAATTTACAACGTGACACATCTAGGGAGATGCGTCACGTTGTAAAGCCCTGCGTCACATTATACTTGCGACAGGAAAGCCTCGTAGAAGTGACCCAGTGAAATCTACAAGATTTCACTGTGCCACTTCTAGGATGACACTGCGCCAAAACCTTATGCCTGCTTGAAGGAGGTGTAAGGAGTGACACAGGATAATGAGTACAGGCCTCACCATGGATTGCTGGTGTTGCATCATGCTTGCGACACGACTCCAGAAATGTGTTTCTTTTGGGCCAACAGATGCATCAGAATTTCTGACGTATCTAGCAATACTTGCGCCATGGTGCGCTGTAATGTAAATACGGCGCATCCATGGTGGTGCAAAGGTATAGCAGGCTGCCGCAGGGAAACTGACACATCTCTACAGATGCGTCAGTTTCTTGTAAATCTGCCCCCTATTGTTCTACATTCAGTTCAATGTCATGTAAGCACTTATGAAAGGCTAAAGCTACTAATACATCCTCCTCAGACAGTGTTTCAAGCATCTACACCTTCATTTATGTGCACAGATACAACTCTTATCTATCTAGCGCTAATGGAGGCAGATAACTCTCACTTAAGGTACTCATTAGTAACTGACATACCCAAGAGATAATCCATATCACCCCTTATATATAGATTTTAGACCCAAATAGTCCGAAACAGAGGCAGCAATGTAGTAAGAAACTTTACTATATATAGAAACACTCAGATAGAAACTGAGACACTTATCCTGATATGTAGTAAATCTCTGACTTTACAAAGTAAACCATCTAGACAAGTAGCCCTTTCAACATGTCTCAGGTTTAGTACACTTGAACTTGTACATACAGTTTCACAGCCAGGCTGACTTGGTATTTCAAACCCCTTGACAAAACTTAACCTGCTTTAGTACAACTTAAAAGTCACCCCTAGGGTAGGGTAGGAAAGTAGGATCTGCTTTCATGGTTACCCCCACTTTTTGCTGGTGTTATCCTGTTTTCTGACTAGTCTGACTGGGATCCTGCTAATCAGGACCTCAGTCACTGTACTCTCTCCCTAAGCGCTTTGGTATCTTCCCAATTGGCTACTGGTGTATTCTTTTTTGTCTCCCCCCCAAGGCAGGCCTTTCAATCCTGAAGGCAGGGTGCTAGGTTATAGTGTTAGGGTGCCCTGCATGAACAGGACACCCCTACAAACCCCAGAGTCAATTCTCCAGGCTTTGTAAGTGCGGTCAGCCATTTTATACACGAGATGTCTAACTATATATTGGTTGAACCGAAACCGGTCATGTTTGATATCAAACATGTTGGGATTCTACCCCAACACCAATTCCAGTGTTGGATGTAGGATTTCATGTACTGGAGGGCTCCCCTAGGGAGCCCTCCTGTATTCCAGGTACTAGCCTTTCAGGGTCTAACAGCAAGCTAGTTCTGCTGCCAACCACAGACATGATCTGCCCTCCTGCTGCTGAGCTCGAGCAGGTGAAGGTAGAACAATAGGTTTCCTGTCACAGGGAGGTGTGACCACCTATCAGACAGGACTTGCCAATGCCACTAGACTGCTTTGAAGGTTGCATTTGGTGCCCTCCTTGCATACTCCAATTGGAACCAGTTCAGGGAGATGTTGGCTCCCGCTCTGGCATGAAACTGGACAAAGGACATGGGTGTATCCTCCCCTCTGTCCAGCCCCTCCTTTGGGAGGGATCTCTGAATCGTCCTAACTCTTTCCCTAGGCCGCTTAAGGGCTTACCTGTGGGTGGCTCTACAGATTCATTGTGGGACAAGATTCAGATCCGAAACCTTTTCAGCTTCAACCATCTGGGCACCTTGGATTTTGCCTGCAACTGAGACTGCATCTGGGAAGACTCCTGCTTCTCCTGGTCTTGTTGTTCTGCTAGTCTTCTGCATTGTCTGTGCCTGTGCTTCATCCAGGTTCTTCTTCAGGTCTGTGGGCACCAAAGACACCTGAAGTAATCTTCCTTGGAGTGAAGGAGTCACTCCCCTGCATCTGCAGGCACCGCAACAAAGCTGACTGGTCTGCTCCTCCTGGGGTCCCACAGACTCTGAAAGGGTCAGCAACACAGGCTGTAGTTCTGCAACTTCTTCGAGACCTGTACTGTCTTTTCTGCAAGTTGGAGGGCAGTATCCCTTGGCAGAACTGCTGGAGCAGAAACCCTGTGCACCTCATTGACCTGCAGTTGCCAAGGCTTGTTGAGTCTGTCCTCCAAAGAACTTTGGGCTGCAAGAAGCTCTACCCACCAGCATCTCTTGCTACCAAGATTTTTGTCCTTACCACATCCTCTTCACCGTGGGCTTGCATCCTTGGTGAGCTGCTCAAGGTCCTTTTGCAACTCCTGTGCCTTCGGCCTTGTGGGTCTTGAGGGTCTTCTTTGGCTTCAGTGGCTTCCCTGCTTGCTCAGGCCGCCTCTGACTTCCCTGCATTTGGTAAGTCCCTTGGACCTTGCTGGTCCGGACACTGTGCCTTCTTTGTTTACCACATCTGTTGCTGCTGCCAATGCGTGTTGGTGCTCCCAACGGACACCGACCCCCTGGTTCTCAACTTCCGACATGGAACAGCTTGTGAACAGCTCCTGGTCTTCCACAGCATCGCTTGGTCCTCAAAACTGCAGCAAAAATTTCACCTTCAAATCTCCTGCATCTTCCGTCATCAGTGGACATTGGTCTTCCATGCCTCCTGGTCACTCCCAGGTTGCAAATACTCTGTTGTCCCCTCTGCTTGCAGGTACTTCTCCTCAAGAATCCATCCTTGGGTTCCATCGGACTCTTTCACCTTCTTTGCAAGTGGTATCTTCACTGAGGTCCTCCATTGTGGTTTACGGCAGTTTCTGACATCATTTCGTACCTATGCACCCGGCGATCCTGGTGTAGGCTTCCTGGTTCTTGGGGTATCCACAGGTGGGGTGACTCTCCAAACTTCCATATTCCATGGGGTTTCTTCAGGGTCCACTGGGAAGGGTCCTTCTTCTTCAAAACTACAACAGCGATTTCCCCATTTACTTGCATTGAGTACACAGCTGATTTTGCAATCTGCACACAGCCTTCGTGGGGTTCCTGGGTACCCAGCTCTTCAGAGTCTTCTGGGTCAAGAGTTAGTAGATATTAGTAAAGTTAGAAAATACAACTTTATACCTGGTACAAAATAATGTTTATTTTAAGAATGTCGATGCTGTTAAAGATACAACATATGTACAAGATGAAACATTAGTTTCAAGTGGTCAAATTGAAAAGTGGACACATCCACATCAGAGGAGATTTATGAACATTATAGCATACATCCTCTCCATTCAAAAGAAATAATCGGTAACACCATTGAATTATTTCAAATGAAAGGAGCAAAAGGAGCCCCCATGAGTATATGGGAAAAAAAGTTTAGAAGCTCGCTGTTTTCCTCAGCTGTTCCTCACTGGAGAAGGTGGACGATTTGATGACCGACCTGTGCAGATACCAGCATCTGAATACCGGTAAACAAGATTGCACTCTGAAGATCCAAGATTTTGACAGTGCATTCCTTTCATGGAACGTAATTTATATGGACTTTCATATGCAGTGAATCATATATTAAAAATAGGACTTCATCTACAATGCTTTTCTGCAAGAGAATTGATGAACAAAGTTCAAGAAAAGCAGAAAAATTTAGAATGTCACTTAATCAATTTAATGGTGTGACAACGTGGCACCGACGAATATTGGTATCGGTGTCGTGGTGAACTCAAATGCATGTTAAGAAACCTCAGTGCACCTACTGGCCTCTAAAACTATGTTGTGCTGAATATGCATGGGATGACCGGCTTGAATTGTTATGAGAAGCAAATTCAAATATAAAGAATATTGAAATGAAAAAAACTGGCAAACTTTGTTCCTTGGATCCCACCAATGATTGCAGATATTTCAACCATAGGTTTCAAGCTATGATGTACTTTATCTGCAACAAAAGAAATCCTCCTCTTGGAGAAGTAAATGATTTTTTTGGGTGAAAAGAGTACCAATCCAGAGGTTCTCCTCCTATACACATTCTGTTATTGATTTAAAGGCCGCTTCAGGAAAAAAGGGCTACCCTACTCACAAGGAACCACGGTATATGTATTATATCAAAATACAATGGTACCTGTGGAAAATATAAAGTGATAACAATGATAATAATAGTAGTAACAGTTAGGCATAAAGGCATTCATCATGGGTAAAGATGCAAAAACTCAGAATAAAAGTCACAATGCCCAAAGAATAAAATGCAATATGGTTTATGTGAAAATTTATATAGAATCAGGAAAAAAGTGTGAAGTGTCCCAAGTGAAATTAGAACCTATATATCAAAGTGACAAGTTGTGACATACATTGAGGTTTCAAAATATGCAAAAACAACCATTTAGTAAATACACATTAGTTATTCACAGCATTCAGTAACATTGGTGAAAGCTGGGTTCAATGGTTCATTTTAAAAGCTTGTTGACTGCATTTCGGCCCCACAAATAATAGGAGGGGAGGTCTCATCAGGACCTAAAGATGAGAGACACCTGAAATATAATCATTAAGACAAGGGGTCAGTGATCTGTAAAAATTAGAAACTTCAGGACAGGTAAAATGTGTGGTTACACAATTCCCTGAATCTAGTAAAAATATCCTGTCAGAGTGGTGAGGTGCACACCCATATGGGAAGTGACTCAAAAAGAGTATAGGGGCAGGTATTTACGTACATGGGGCCCAGCCAGGCACTATTTGAGAGGAGACAAAAAATGTGTACATAATAGTTAGGAATAATTAAATTCAGTCATAGAGCTGTCAGGAACTGATGGTAGTGAAAACTCACCCCTGTAAGTAGGAGGGGATCTGACAGTCTTTCTGGCGTGTATTTGTTTACGCATCCGTAATTAGTATGTAAAAGTCATGCGGGAATCCGTGTTGAAAATTTTCTTCTTAAAGGTTAAAGAAGAAATATGAGATGTAATGGCCAAGGTCGAGTAATTATTATGCCAAAGAAGAGAGAAGGGCTTAAGACTTCCGGTATAAAAATTACCTGTATAAAAATTAGTGATAGCTCTTACCCAAAGTGAAGTAAAATACATTGGTTTTTCATCAAGGAAGTGGGCCGCCTTAGTCAGCCAAGCAGCGTGCTAATGAGCGTGACGCTTGTTGGAGGACTGCTCCAGTCTGCCTCCGTCTGGGTAATAAAAGGAGTGCAGCGCGTGGCTTCCATAGCTAAAAATAGAACGGGACTGCATGACATGGCTAGACCTTGCCGGTGATTGAGAAAGCCAAGAATCATAGTTTTCTCTGCTCAATGGAGCCAGAGCAATCCCTCAATCGGAAAGATTCAATTTCTTATTCTAGAGCGGGAAATTCTATAAATAAATCGAACAGTAAAATAAAAAGACAGAAAGGGTTTCTTGAACAGTAAGAATATCATTGAGTTTCCATTGTGAGATTTTTAATCGTTTATGGAGAGATGTCATCTTTTTTCATGAAGGAAAGAAATGGAGACATTGTGTGCAAGTAACAAATGAGTGAGAAACATGTTGTTATATCAAAACCAGGGCATACTATTATGTCTCTTCAACCCTTTTGTTAATAACTGTAAGTCACAGCTTAAATTCAATGTTGCACAGAGACTGTTCATGCTTTGCAGAATTAGTTCATTAGGATGGTAACAAAACCACGCCATTCCTCTGAAGTGTTAAGTCCATGGTTAATTGAATTGGCCCGTTCCATCCATTTGCATTCCATCCTTTGTAAGATCTGTCCCATGTCTCCTCCTCTTTCTGAAATGGTAGCCATATCATTGTAGATCTTCCGCTGTGTATTTTTTTCCATTGTAGTGAGCAACGAAAGGGCATTCAGGACCGAGCATCTTATCCTGCTTTGGTTTTGATAAATGAGTGTCTTGATGGGTTGTGATGTTTGCCCAATGTGGGGTAGTTTGCATAGACACCAGATACAGTATACCATATTTCATGAACTGCAGTTTGAAAAGAAATTTCAGTTCTTGCTTGATGTTACAGTGTTCAAACATCTAGGTATCATAAGAGAAAGTACAAGCAATGCAGTTGTTACAACGAAAGTGACCTTAGACTGGAGGAAGACCCCACGCTGTTTCTAAAGTCCTGTGTTTACGACTAGTGCAATGTTGTGTGGAGGACTGTACTAAATGATTTTTAATATGTTTTGCCACATTTATAAGCAAACGTGGGTGCTTCTATCGTAGGATCAATACTTTCAATCAAATGCCAGTTTTTTGGGATCAACTTACGGATCGTGTTGGTGTGGGTGCCAAACATGGTTACACAAATCAATTTTTTTTGATTTTGGTAATAAGCCATTCCTCTCTTGGGCTGAACCATGCCCGCTTAAGGGAGTTCCTTACTATTCTTCTGGGGTATCCTCTGGTAATCAATTTGTCCTTTAGGATTTCAGCTTCTTTTATATAGTCTTCCTTATGGGAACAGTTCCTACGGAGACATAAGAATTGGCCAAAGGGCAGGCCATCTCACAGG
Source organism: Calotriton arnoldi (assembly GCA_963921515.1). Classification (NCBI taxonomy): domain Eukaryota; kingdom Metazoa; phylum Chordata; class Amphibia; order Caudata; family Salamandridae; genus Calotriton; species Calotriton arnoldi. Next base: position 1,192,321 of record CAWUFW010005945.1, read on the forward strand.
ACTTGGGGGTGAATACTGTTGTAAGCTAAGAGGGTGTTTCTTTCTGTGGGTTTTCTGTTAAGACCATTGTACAGTTCACCTTCCTCATATTTAAAAGTTAGATCTAGAAAGCTATTTCTGTTTTGTGTATGGTAGATGTAAAAGTCAGGTGTTTTTGGACCCCATTCAGATATCCTATTAAAGCATGGAAGTAAAATTCTGGACCAGACCAGATCAGAAAAATGTCATCAATGTTATGGATAAAGGATGCACCAAAAGTTGGAACAGATAGTGGTTAGGCTGTTCTGTCTTTCATTTAACAGTATATCACTTGTTCTATTCTGAAAGAAAGTGCTGAAAAAAGAACTTGAGAGAACAAGTTTTACGGTTCAAATGCATAGATGTGAAAATACTGTCGTTAAAAATACAGATGCAAAGGAAAATTTAATACAAGATGTTGTTTCAGATTCCCACGACCTATCATTTCATAAGGAAGAGTAAACAACTTTTTCTCAGTGGTAGGATAAACAATAACTCAGAAATCACCCAAAAACACATACAACCTAAAGAGAACAGAAGCTTCAAAGTATATTATTTACTGTAATCCAGTCATTTTGAAAATGTGGAATGCAAACATGGATTTTCAGTTTTGTTGCAGATAATTCTATTGCTGTTGCTCGTTACATCACATTCTACATTACAAAATCTGAGAAGTTAGAGATGAAAGAGATGTGGGAGGAGACTTCTCCAGAAAAGAGTCTCAGCAAGAAATTGTACAGCTTCAGCTTGACGATGCTTTCCTACAGAAAGATAGGTTCCTATGAGTGTTCAGATCAGTTGAGCTCGACCAGTTTATACTCAAAGTCAAGAGTATTGAAGTCCTTCCCAGAAATCCAATACTTAGCAGAGCTTCAGCCAGAAAGCACTGATATTCTCAAAACAAATATGTTGGATTCATACTATCCAAGAAGGAGTCCACATCTGGTACATCTATTCCTATGTAAAATACTAGAACACTATAGATTTAAAAGGAATGTTGCCGAAAATATAGATGAAGGGAAGTATCCAATAATTCATTATGACGGATGTTTAGTCAAACATGCCAAACAAAATTTAATTCATCTTAGAAAACGCAATTGCCAAACCCTGGTTAAGAGAGACTTTTCTCTATTTAGCACTTCTGCAACTGTTCAGGCCTTGGTGTGCAGATACAGAATTACTTGGAGATTTTGAACGCTATGAAGATTCTTTCAATGCCATAAAAACAGTATTGAGTGTTCTGTTTTTCCTACCTATTTGCACAGGTTAAATTATGAGATTGAACGAGAGGACACAAAGTAATCAATCATTGCAATGATACCAACCTTAAAATCAAAGCTAGATTGCCTTCTAAACTACAAAATTCTTAAGAGTTGTTTCTGCAGCCAAAGTTCTAAGGGCATCATTTGACCTATTGGGGGTAATGCCCTTAACAAGATCTTTGGATTGGATTATATTAGCACAGACACTTTACTCTTTTCATCATGATCTGGCGTAGTAGGAATAATATTTTAAAAACAGTCTTCCTAAATCAGGTATAGTATATATTTGTTCATACTATTGTACCAGGTATGATATAGTACAAAATGTTTTCAGATGCATTTGTTTTCATTTCTAGAGTCAATATAGATAAAACAGTTGATTAGGGAATTACATTGTGTTCGAAGCATAGTAACACATATTTACAATTATGTACTGTGCACTTCTGTTTTTTATTCTACAATCCATGCAATAGTTTTTCCCCACTCTTTGATGATGAAGCTACATACAGACCACCATGTATGGTAAAGTAGAATGAAAGCTGAGAAACAAAGGGAAAGTGATAGTTTCATTACATTGTAACATACTACTATACTATAAGAAATATTATTTGAAATAATAGTGTATTTTTAATCACTGCGTACTAATATATGTCTCTATCTTTTTCTTTCCAATAGGGACACAGGTAAGCATTCTAAGATGTTACATAATTAATTTTTAATTTTTCACAATCAGATATGTAGTAAGTATGTTAACAGGTAGGTATTTAAACTTGTGTCACACATGATACACTTTAAGCTATGCATCCAGTTCTACTACTAGACTGACGACATTTATAACCCCTTGAGAAGCATCAACCATTCGGGCCGCCCTCATCAATGCTAGATCTCTTAAGAAGCATCACGCTGATGTGTTCACTCTGGTTCTAGACAACTCTTTGGACTTGTTCATAACAGAAACATGGCTGGATGTGACATCTAATCCAATCGTCGCTTTGGCCACGCCTGCAGGTTATAAGCTCTCTAGAGGGGATCGTTCAGTTGGTATGGGGGGGTGGAGTAGCCATTTTGTATAGGGATAAGTGGGCTCTTCACAAGGAAGATACTAGTATTTGGGGCCATTGCGAAGTCTTAGACTTCAATATCCTTTTGTCTGCTCACTTTACGCTGGGCAGGTCCCTTATCTACCGACCCCCCAGATTGGCTGATACCTTTCTCAAATCCTGTGCTGACGCTGTTGTTGGGCGGGCGCTTCGTTTTGATCATTACTTGGTTTTAGGAGATGTGAACATTCACCTTGATCAGCGAGATGCTAAAGACTCTTGTGACTTTCTAGATTCTCTTCAGCTGGCCCAACTTTCCCAATGGCTTTCTCATCCTACCCATCAAGGAGGCCATATTTTGGATCCTATTTGTTCTAATTTTCCCTTGCAGGTGGCTGAGCCTCTGCCAGTCCCCTGGTCTGATCATTTTCTTACATGCTTCTCTTGGAAGGTTTCACCGGCCAGTCGGCCGGGCCGCTGCAATCGCCCCCGGCTTTTGGAAAAATTGATCCGCTTGGGTTCAACAATTCCTTGGCAGCTGCTTGGTTCCCCCTCCCGCAGGATCTTGAGGGGAGGTTGTCTGGGTTTAATAAAGGGATTTCGATCTCTCTGTGGCTCTAGCCTCTTCAAGTCCACCCAGGCTTGCCAGAGAATCACCCTCTAAACCCTGGTTTTCACCGGAGCTCAAAGCCCTGAAACATGAGTGCAAAAAATTGGAGCAGGTGTGGCGCTCCGGCAACAATTGTCCTTTGGCGAAGCATGCACTTAGGATCAAACAAAAGAGTTATTACGCTGCCATTACCCTGGCCAAAAGGCAATACTATTCTTTCCGGATTGATCAGGCAAAAAACAATTCGAAAGAAATCTTTTCGATAGTCCAGAGTTTTTTGTCGCCCAGAGCTGAGACTTGCGCCCAGCCAGCCACAGAGGCTTGGTGTAATGCCCTCTCCAAGTTTTTTTGGGATAAGATCTGTAAGATTCAGGCGGCTTTCTCTTCTTGCCTAAGCGGCCCTATGGCCTCTGTGCCTACTGCTCTGTTGTCATCTGAGCCTTCCCACGCTTTGATCGCGTTTTCCCCTGTGGATCTGACCTGTACTCTCAAAATTCTCAGAGGTCTGAAATCAGGCTCGCCTTCCGTTCCCTGTGGGGCTAGATTGCTGGCGTCGGCTGCTGAGATCATTAACCCGGAGGTTAATATGATCGTCAATACGTCTCTCCGGGAAGCCCTTGTCCCGGAGGTATGGAAGCAGGCAAAAATTCTCCCTCTGCTGAAAAAACCCTCACTGGATCCTTCGATTCTTGGTAATTATCATCCTATTTCCCTTTTGTCCAGTCTGACTAAGGTGTGTGAGAAGGTTGTGACTAGGCAGCTCACCGAGTTTGTCGAGGGCGCCGGCTTATTGCACCCGGCCCAGTCAGGGTTTCGTGCATCTTACAGCACGGAGTCTGCGTTAGTCGAGGTCTCCGAGGCGATTCATCCTTCAGGAGTGGGTAGTTTGAAATCCACTGGCAGGGGGGCAGGGAGGGGGAAGTCAGGGAGGGGGTAGAGTATTAACGTTCTATGTTTGTTTTTCAATCAAAAAGCACCGAAAGTCAGATTTAATTATCTCTGTTCTCATTTCAATTGCATGGTATGCATTCATGTGGTTCTCTAGCTGAATTGTACTTGACTGCCCTTTCATGTCTATCCACCTGGTTGTGGAAATGTCGAGTGTGGTGGCTGCCCCTCGCAATGTGCCCACAGGTTTTTGCATGCTCTCTACACATGATCTATGGCCGGGACTCAGATAGAAACGTCACTGTCCATTCTGACGTGGAACGTATACGGGTTGGGGGACAAAATAAAGCGCAGGGTTGTGTTGCAGTATCTTAAGAGACAGGCCCCCAATCTTGTCTTGATGCAAGAAACGCACTTAGTGGGTAATAATTGTAAGGACCTTACACGGTGGGGGTACAAATTGCTGGTCCATGCAGGGTTCACCTCGGGCTCGAGGGGTACTGGGATTCTTGTTTGAAAAAGCCTTGCACTCACTCCCACCCGCACATGGGCGGATCCTCAGGGAAGGTATGCAGTTTTGGAGGCCAGCTGGGAGGGGAGGCCACTTAATGTGGTCTCTGTATATCTTCCCCCTACATTGGGAAAGGAGGCGCTTGTTGACTGAGGTAAAATCTTAGTGGATCTCCCCATAGGCACTCTAATTCTGGGAGGGGATTTTAACATGACTATGGACGACCTTAGAGACAGGCATCCCCGACGTCCCCTGATGTGGCCCAATACTCAGATGGAGGGTTTCGCATGAGCATGGGCCTGGCAGATATATGGTGCGCTCTACAACCAGACCTGACTCACTACACCTACTACTCTAACGCACATAAGAGCATGTCCCGTATTGACTACTTCCTAACACATCTAGCAGATGTCAGACATTTTAGACACCCACGTGGTCTGGAAAGAGGTATTTCGGGTCATTGTCCAGTGTGGATTGAGCTTACTTATCGCAATGTAAGGCATCGTAATACTATTGTCCTCAATCCCTGGCTGCTTAAAGTTCCAGACATAAAAGAGACTCTGCTCACACAGATGAAACACTACTTTAATGAAAATGTCAGATCCGTGGATTCGGCGCAGATTCTATGGGAAGCGTAGAAGGCGGTGCTAAAAGGGTAGCCCCTGGCGCTTAAAATTGGCTATGTCAAGCAACAAAATCAGCAACTTTCCCAGCTGGAGGGTGAACTCCTGCGATTGGAGGCACTAAATGCCTCCTCACTCAGTGAGAATACGGCACATCAATTAACTGTTAAACAGCTAGAATACAAAACCCTGGTGGGGGAAAAAACACGGGCTAGATTACTCCAATCGCAGCATAAGGTCTATGAGATGGGAGACAGGGCAGGGAAAATGTTAGCCTGGCTGGAGAAAAGGGAACAAGGAGAACGCTGGGTACCCCGACTGACCATTAACGGGACGGAACAGATCTCAGATCCGCAAAACATCGCGGAAGCGTTTGCTACTCATCTTGAAAAGGACTATGCCCCCTCAACTAAATATACTGCAGAGGACTCCCGTCAACTGTTGGCGGACATACGCCTACCTACCCTATCGGAGTCAGATAAGACTGTCATGGAGGAAGATCTGACTGAGGACGAAATCTGCAAAGCCATAAATAGCATCCAGTCAGGGAAGGCAATGGGGTCCCTATTGAATTTCTTAAGTTCATGGCCCAACGGGTCGCGCCCCACCTTAAAGACATGTATAATGAAAGCCTTGAGAAAGGGGTTGTCCCGGTCGACCAACCTCTGGCTTCTATTGTTGTCATTCGAAAGCCTGGTAAACCCACTGACAGTTGCGGATCCTATCGACCGATTTCGTTAATTAATGTTAAGGCAAAGGTTCTGGCAAAGCTCCTGGCTTCCCGCTTGGTGTCATTAATCCCTTCGTTGGTCCATCCAGATCAATCCGGGTTTATGCCGGGGAGGAATACGGCACTAAATATTCGCCGCATTCACAATGTGTTGGGGTGCCAAAACTCTATAGAGTAGGCCTGGGCGGTAAATTGCGCTCCGCTCGCGGAATTTGTGGAATTTTGGCAATTCTGCTTTCCGCGGAGAACGTGGAATTGCCGAAAATTCCACGATCCACGGCGTAGCAGAATTTTTTCCTTGTTTGCACTTTCAAAATGCGTGTTCGCGTGCGCGGGAGTGACTTACCGGGATCTCTGCGTTCGCGGATGAGTTTTCCTATCCGTTCGCGTGCACCACGAGATATTGGTAGCCGGCCGCGTGATCCCGCGAGAGTGTGCGATCGTGAACACGTCATTCGGACGCGCCATCGGACATCTGCGTTCGCGAACAGGAAACACGCATTGCGAGCAGGCGGGACTAGTGAAACAAGATGGCCGCGCCAATTGGCGACCGCATGGGCAAGTTCGCGACATATTTCCCCTGAGCACGCAAACAGCGTCCCCGAACAGGAAAAACGCATCGTGAACGGGCGGAACAAGCAATTCTGCGTAGCTCGCAGAGATTTCTTACCGTTTCGCGGAACTTTGCCTAACGCGACTATGCAAATTCCGCCCACCCTTACAATAGAGGAAGATGCAGTAGCGCTCTCTTAGGATGCCTCCATGGCGTTCGATTCTATAGAATGGCCCTACCTTTTCGAGGTGCTGGGACGCCTGGGGTTTGGCCCGAAGTTTATAGGGTGGATTAGGCACAGATTTGCGTGGGCAGGTGAAAGTCAATAACTGCACGTCCAGAATATTCCCATTAGGTAGAGGCATCAGGCAGGGATGCCCCCTATCCCCCCTGATTTTCTCCTTAATTCTTGAACCACTGTCATCCTGGGTGAGAGGGGGCGTCTTAATCAGAGGGCTGAAATGGGCGGAAGGGCACGAAGATAGGATTTCGCTATATGCGGATGATATCCTGGTATATCTAGCGTCCCCATATACTTCAATACATAGACTATTGAATATTTTCATAAATTTCGGCAAATACTCAGGATACGCCATCAACTGGACCAAGTCGGTGCTGTTTGTCCTTCGGGGTCCGGTCCCCAGGCTTCCTCTGGGATGTGAGATTGAAATAGCCCCTGATGGATTTCGATACTTAGGGGTCTATGTTACACTGGATCCCCAACTCTTTTATGATAAGAATCTAGCCGTCCCCTTAGACAGGCTGCGTAATGATGTTAAATATTGGAGATCTCTGCCGCTTTCTCTGCTAGGCAGAGCTGCCCTATTCAAAATGCTGGCTCTCCCGCGCTTCCTGTATATCCTTCAAAACTGCCCCTATAAGGTTCCTGACTCATACTTTAAAAATATTGAAAGTGAGGTCTGCTCGCTGTTATGGGACGGGGGAGCGCCTTGTATAGCGCTGCACAAATTGACTAAAGGGTGGCATGATGGGGGGATTGCTCTTCCGGACATAAGACTTTATTACTGGGCCTCACAATTACCGGCTATAAATCATTGGCTGTACCGTTCTCCGATAGACCCTGCATATATGCTTGACAGATATCAGATGGGAAGAGAGGGGTGCTTAGGAGCTCTATATACAAAAGTACGGAAGGGGAGATACTTGGGCCCTACTGCGCAGATGGTCGACATCTGGCATCAGGTAACTAAACGTCTGGGTTGGACCGAGGTTTTGACCCAGGCCACGCCCTTATGGTCTACTCAAAAACTCGGGCTCCTGTGTTATCAACCAGGCTTTGATAAATGGGACACAATTGGAATATCCACCATAGGTCATTTAGTGAAGAAGGGCAAACTCCTTACATTTAGTGAATTATAGCAAAAATATGAATTGGCTGAGGGGGAGATGTTTCGTTACCTGCAGATCCGCCACGCACTCACAACAAAACACTTCCAGACCTGGATACCCTACCAGAATCATCCCCTTTAGAGGATCGGCTGCTCTCTGAACCCATTCCAAATAAACCCATATCACTAACGTATCACAAACTCTGTAACAATTTGCCAGATTCCTTTCAGGCTCTGAGAGACAGGTGGCAAGCAGATCTAGGACAAATTGAAGACGAGGACTGGCAGACAGCACTGATGTCTCCAAGGGAAGCAGCTATCACTCTTCGTTTTTGGCTGATCCAATTAAAAATCCTTCACAGAACGTATCTCACGGGGGTGACCTTAGCAAAAATGGGAACCAGACAGAGTGCTCTATGTCTGCGGGGCTGTTACCAAGAGGCAACCTTTTATCACACTATATGGGATTGTCCACTCCTAAGTCACATATGGGAAGGGGCGACGACACACTTACAGGATGCCACTGGGAAACAGATAACACTCACACCACCGCTGGGGCTTCTTAATATTTGGGAAGCTACTGATCTCACAGAAGTGGAACAGCAATTAGCCACGCTGGGATACATGCTAATTAAGAGAGCAATAGCAATGAAATGGGGGGCAGCTGAACGACCGTCGACTAGGAAATGGGCGGCTAAAATGGATAAATGCATGATTGCTGAAAAAGAAGTGTATAAATCTAGGGGGTGCCCTAAGAAATGGGATAAAAAATGGGGTGGATGGAATGCTCACAGAGGGGACATATGTGTATCCCCAATTGTCGAAATGGAAATGTCACGGCGCAATAGCCATCTATCCGAATTGCTGGACTAATTGAATGTACTATGTTATACCACAGCTACATGATGTAATATGTTTGAAAGATATGCATACCAATGACTTGTGATTCTTTGAAATATGAAATTAATAAAAAAAAAACATTTAAAACAATTATTTTCCCCTGCATTTGCAAAGGAGAAGGGGTCCCCTGGGGACCCCTTCCCTTTTGCGATCCCATTACCACCCTCTTGAAGAGGGTGGTAATTTGCAAGTGTTTTGCGCCCACAATTGCGGACGCAAAACATTCTTACATAGGGTTGCGCTCGCTATTAGGAAGGGAACGCCCCTTCCTAATAGCGAGTCGCAAAACCCTGTTTTGCGAGTCCCAAAAAATTGTGACTCGCAAAATAGGGTTTGTACATTCCCCATGCTGTTTTTGCATGCCTAAACGGGTTCGCAAACCAGTTTGTGCATGCAAAAATGGTCGTACATCTGGCCCTAAGAGTTCAAAAATGTTTTGAAAAAAGTATGTATATAGTAATGAGTGTACCGCAATGTTCAGAATGGATTTTTTTACATATTATCTTTGGATGTGTTGGTGGCTATTGAATGCCTGCTTTTGTTTTCTGTTTTCGCAATGTGTCCTCTGGGATCGTGATGTTGTCGCGAAGATCCCCAAAAACTAAAGAAAAAAAAACCCTAAAGAAAAAAAATTCACAATATTTCTGGTTCGAGGGTGGCTCTGACAAGAGCTGTTGCATTGGTTGTGTGTATTTGGCTGCTATCCATTAGATCGTATGCAGAGTTTCAGGTTACTTAGAAACACCCTGTTGCCTTCATCTGTAAAATTCACTCCATCATTTATATAAATTCCATGCATGTCAAAACGCAGATTGTTGTTATAGATACATCCCACGCGATGGTCTCTGAGGAATGCAGAAATAGTTTTATTAACATACATAAATGCATAATAGACTTTATTCGATCTATCAAAACAGACCATAAAAGTACAAAGAAAGGAAAAATAGTACAATAAAATAAATAGATAACGATATAATTTCCAGTACATTATAAAAATGCTTCATAAAATGATACTAAAATCTTTAACAGCACCCCTATCTAAGACATCCTAGTAATAGTTTTACATTTGGAGCTAAGGTCTGAAGGGAGGGGGAAAAAACAAACCTCAGCTAGGGGTCCACTATACAGTCCTACTTACCTAGATTTCTCTTATGATTATCAATATTCATAACAAACTATGTACATTGTTTACAACCAAAAAGGAAAACAATAATACAGTATGTTAAAACCACACAGTCTACAGCATATAAAAGACCTATAGTGGTACAGGTTGTTTACCATAACTCATAATTTACAAATATAATGTGCTGGGCTATGTCCCAAAAAGTCGAGCCGGGGATGGGCTCAGATCTAAATGCCTTTAGCAATACAGTTTATAGTTCCTAGCCGCCAACCCCTTAGATTACAGGAGTAATAGAGCGGGCTATGACACAAACCAAAACAATCATATATAACAATCACCACAGTTCCTTAGTAGCCACAGCCATAAAGGTTAGTCACAACTAACTGTTCCGAACGAATCGGTCTCGGAATCGTTTCCGAACTAATCAGGTCCTGTGAGTCCGAACGACCAATTACGATGCTTCCCAAAATCGTTCGGTCGGACTCGCATTGACTTCAATGGGAGTCTGTGTTCCGAACGAGAATACAGACTCCCATTGAAAAAAGGAGTGGTTGGGGATAACCTTGCACCCTGTGGCGGGCACCCCATGATGCCTATCATATTGTGCATGGTTGGGAAGAGGGGTCCCTTAGGTTCCCCCACGGGCCCCATTCGGATGCCACTGGGTGAAGGGGGGCCCACAACACACCCCCAAAGACAGATTCCGACAGCCATTTCATGTCAGGCAGACCGAATCAGACGGCTATCCGAATTGTCATCGTAATCGGTCATCCAGAAACCATGTCCATAGAGCTGTACGATTCAGCTCCAAAAGACTCGGGCAATTTTTTTCTGAACCGATTCGGACTGCCCGAACGGTTTCCTGGCATTGTAATTGGTCGTTGATAAATGTGTACAATTTATGCAGAAACAAGGGTTCTGAATCAGATTCTGCAATGCCGAATCCCCGAATACCGGAGCCTTTCCAAACGACATCGTAATCGGCCCCTAGATTTAAGCTTGATCGCCGACCTCAAGAAGCAAGGGACATATAGCACGGAATAACTGGTGAGCATTTGTAAAAAAATAAAAGCAGGTCTAACCTGTCTAAAGTTTACTTTCTTTAAAATAGGAGTGAGGTAAGACTTTCTTGGGGCCTCATAAAAACTGCAAAACATTAAAAAAATTCATCATGTCCTGTGGAGACTTCCCATCACAGCCACAGGGAGGGAGACTCTGTCCCCTATGTGCCCCACCCGGGTGGGCCAGCAGGTAATGAAAAAGGTCCAAGTGGAACCTTGTCAGTGAAAATTGGTTGTGAGTACTTTTAAGCCATGGAAGATAGGGCTCAGTCGATGGCACAGTTTTCAATAAAAAGTACTGATGCACACTGGGCTTCCTCAGCTCCCCTTCTTTCCTGACCAGATGCCGTTTTTTAAAGAAGTTCTCCTTCACCCAGTACTCCTCTCTTCTGCACATACTCTCTGGGTTGGTAAATAGGTCGACCCTTCCCAAATCTGTGAAACAATCCCTGACATTCTTGAGCCAGGGAATACAGTAATAATGATCCAGAGAAAGGCAGCCAGTTAAAATATCCTTGCTTATAGTGATTCCCTCCCTGAGCCACAAGTTCATTCATATTATTAACATGTTTCCTGGCTTAGTCCATCCGCGGACACAATTGATTTGACCACTTCCATTTCTGTCTTTGTTATATATTAGAGTTCACCAAGACCGTGTGAGGGAAAAGCGACATCAGTTCTGCAAAGCCATACCCCAGCCATACCCCAGTTAATGTGCCTAGGTCATTGCCACAACAGTGCCCAATCATGAGGTGAGGAGCTTGGGAATCCACAATGTATTTAACCAAAGCCAGCAACTGATTAAACTTTAACCCTCTCTGGCCAAACCAAGTAATCTGCACATTTGGCAAAACCAAGTTCCAGTCAATACCTATGTTTATTGGAACCTCTTTAGCTCAATAGATAAAGCTGTGGTCCACAATCCATACTCTAAGCATTTTGAAGTGAAGGATAAATAGTACTCAGGAGAAGGTTGAGGCTGAATGAGGTAGTCTTCCAGAGGAAAATAAGTTAAAATGGAGGTGTTTTTAAAATATATATATATATTTCATTGGATGCTGTCATCATGAAAGTGCATAAAATTAGGTAGTGTATTGGATGGCTCAGGAGGAAGTCTTATTAGTGGCTGTTGTTTAAGAATATAAACGAAATACAGACATGGATATGCTTTTCAATCTGTGGAGTAAACCACACCTGCTGTATCTCATTTGGAAGTAGCATGTTCCTTCTAGAATGTGCTGTGAACTTGTGACCTACTGGTACTACTGGGTTGCTAGGTACACTGAGCTAAGACTGTATTGGGGGGAGGGTGTTAAAGAGACAGAGCATTTTGTAAAATGTTGAGGAGTGATGACACAATGTAAGTAATGGCACATTTTAATTTCCAACTCAAGACAATGTAATAAACTGTTGTGTTGTATTTAAATTTCAGAAAAATGAAGATAGATATAGGTTTGAACTCCCATTTTTTTCACGATTATTCCACGATGATCGCTAAAACATTGCAAAAACTCGCCGACAGGAACCTCTTTTTGAAAGAGAGAGAAACGGGGAAAGAGAGAGAAACGGTTAGCAGATGCTAACCATTCACAAATGGAGATGCAGTAGTGTAAAATGAAAGACATGATTTCATGTGCTGCTTCTCTCATGATGATAGAGTGGAAAGTTGAAGAGCTTGCCATTTTAGAGTTGCTTTGTATGAGAATGGTGTACCATTCTTGTGCTTAGTTTTTACAAATATTAGTGTAAAAACTATGCAGAAAGAGCTAAAACAACAATATAATCTACAAACTGAATTTGGTGGTATGTATATAACTTTGTAATTATTTTAAAATGTTCATTAGAATTGAAGATGTATATGGGAGTTTGGTTAAAAGGAGTATCACAGTGATGAGAAAAAATATATGAGATGAACTGTATCTATTAGAGGGTATGTGTTTAAGAGGTTAGTGTTGAATGCTTTGGGAAGTAAGAGAAAAATTAATTAGTGCCTCTTTATTACATTGTGTACTTTAATGAAAAGAGTATAGTCCTGTGGAAAGTTGCATTTAGAAACTAAGAATGTTTATTTGCATTCTGAGAGTTGTTGTACTTTTAGTAAAATTATGAAACAGGAGTAGTGTATTGAGGAAAAAAAGATGAGAACATGTTGTCCGCCTGTATATGAATTAGAAAGAAGTAATACTTGTTCATTATGTATTGGGAAGTGTTTGTCAATGTGGTTTTTAACTTATATGACCCTTTTGCATATCCTTAGATGATGAGATATGTTTTTTGTGCTTGCACATAGTTATATGTAGAGTGGGACTTTTGAGTTTGCTTAAAGATGCAGGGAGGTATATATTTTTGGAAAGATGGCTTAAAGGTGTACATCTATTAAGAAATTGCATATATGTTTACATGGTGATCTATGTTCAATAAGGCTGATGAAAATGTCATGTATATGGTGAGGGTAGTCTTTTTCTTTAAACAAGCATTGTTTAAAATTGAGCATGCTTAATAGTGGAAGATGCCTCGAGAATTCTTGTGCTAGCTTCATTTTGAGAGTTACTTTTGTTTGAGATATGCTGAATATTTTAGAAGCAGAAGAAGTATTTAAGAAATGATGTAGGTATGCCATTCGCAAAAGGTTTTGTGCTTTGAAAAATTTCAAATGTTATTTTCCATTTTAGAAACTTACTGATGCATGCACATGCTCAATAACAAACCGATGTATGGTTCAAAAGGGCCAAACATGAAAGTATATATCAAGTGTGACACCTAGATTTCATTCACACATAGCTCAGAGGAAAAGCATGCATTCAGTAAAACATGTAGTTTGATACTGACAGAAGGAGATAAGGAATGAGTCAGAGATATAGTGACAACTGTTATGTATCTAACACCAATGAAGGTACTTTCTCAGTCAGACAGGCAGTATTCAAGCACTCGTGGAATCACCCAGCCACTATTCAGGCAGTCATAAAATCAGTGATTCACTATCCATGGAGTTATTCATTTATCCAGAAATTACACATGTACTCCTGCAATCAGGCAGGCAGAAATGATGTAGTCATTGAAGTATGCAGGCACTACATATACATTCATCTAATCACCTAGTTTTCTAACTATTGACTTATGCGATTAACAAGGCTGTAAATATGCAATCATTATAACATTAGCGCAAAACCTATGCAGCCATCTAAATCCCCACTTACAACCCATGCAGTCATTGAAATCCTGAGGCATACGCGTGCACTGATGAAACACATACTGCCCGATTCACAAAGGTAAACTGAGACATAAGTCTAACTTTACGACTTTCGGTATTCACAAAGGGCATTTACGAGTAGTAAAGTTAGACTTTTGTCTTAAAAAACTGATATATTAAGAAATTTCCTATGTATCTTTCCAAGGCAAAGTTTAAAATTCTAAATAATTTATACCACTCAACAATGTGAACTTTAGGTACAAGGTGTATTATGTGAAAACTCCTGCTTTATGTTTGCTGGAAATAAATAGAGCACTTTTGCATGGCAGTGTGGCAGACATAGAAAAGGTTTGTGGTGATGTGCAGTTTTGTTTCTTTGGTCCTGAGCAGGATTCTAGGGAAAATGAAGAGTTGTTAAGAGGAGGAGTTGCAGAACAGCACACATATTACAGTTGATAGTTTTAAAAAAGAGATTACAAAATTTAACACAGTGTTCTGTAAAAAACCAGAGTATGTTTGTATATGTTGTTGATGCACTTAGTAGAAGATTTAAACACAGACTGGTAAAAGTTACCTGTGCATTTATTTGTAGAGGGACAGTTTGACTTGTCTATACAACAAGTTATGTGTAAGTAGTGTTACAATAAATTGGAAGATAATAAAATGATCAACACATAGACATTAGATACCCACTTTGTAAGATATTAAAATGCCTGCAAATGTAGAAAAACTATGAAGAGCCAAACATAAAAAAAACATCAATATTTATAATTCTTTCCAGCATTGCAAAGGGCCGTTATGGACTGCTCTCCAGCACTCACTACAACTCCACAATCAATGCAGTATGATGCAATCGGGGAAAACTGTGGAGCCAAATCTTGAAGCTGAGATTGGACTTTTCAATGGACTCTCTGCTTCGGTGTAATTATGCTGCTATTGAAGTCAAGGGTCCTTCAGCTTTACGTTGCCTTCTTGCTGCTCACTATGAATTCCTCTTATGAAATGTGGAAAAAATATAAAAGGGGGAAACCATGTATGATTTTTGGCAGCATTGTGAATAGCTGCAACACATTGCTCACCAGCTGTTATAACAACACTGCAGTCCATGCAATATAAGGCCATTCTTGAAAACTTTGGAGCCATATCTGTTGTAGTAGTCGGTACCTCTGAAGGGGCTTTCTGGCTGGGAATTGTTGCTACTGCCACTGATGTAGATGGTCCTTCAGCTTCCCTCTGCTTGATCAGAAGTTGGAGACATTTTCGATGAAAGTTTTAAGATGATATAACATGAACATTGTCCCACATGAGAACAAAAAAAGTCTCCAACCAAAATTCTACCACCTGCTCACAATATACCTCTGGAAAAGAAGATTCATGAAGGAGGGGTTGGTGGATATTTCCTCAAAAAATGCAGATTTGACAGAAGCAATCCATTCGGCCCAGCCAACGCGTTTCCTCCCAGTAGGACTTCATCAGGGCCTAAGTTTTAAAACATACATATCACCAATGAATTTTTATTCATACAAATTGTACTACACTACCTATTCACCCGTTAACCATTTTCCCACAAAAAACAGTAAAGCACACCCCAGCAAGACTCCCTACCTACATACATACTAATATAATCCATTCACTGGGTGTTTCCACCATCCCAGTCTCAGTCATAGTCCATAAACAATCATAATTAATACATTGGTAGAACCATTAAATTCTTAAATTCATCACCAAAGTTGTACCGATGGCCTACCAACCCCCGTGATCCAGAGGGCAAATGTCTGTGAATAATGGCTCATGGGGGGTTGGTAGGCCATCGGTACAACTTTGGTGATGAATTTAAGAATGTAATGGTTCTACCAATGTATTAATTATGATTGTTTTTTTAACTATGACTGAGACTGGGGTGGTGGAAACACCCAGTGAATGGATTATATTAGTATGTATATCTGTTGCAGGTAACAATCTCGAAATAATTAAATTCACAAATTCATTAGATAGTTCCATCAGTGGCCTAACATCCCACAACGTTCCCATCATTAGGAGACATTTGGCCTGTGCATGGAGATCAGGTGACAGTGGCCTTACATCCCATAAAGTTCCCATTTTTAGGAGAAATTTGGCCTGTATATGGAGATCGGGTAATCTCATGATATCCTTGCAAACCCCTCTCTGCCAATTCCAGGACACACCGTTTAAAAAAATAATTTTCAAGGATGAACATATTCTATATTATCCTCCTTCTTCCCAGGTAAATTCAAGGGGACTTAGGATTCTAATTTTCCCAACATTTGATGACCTTGATGATGATCTTCTCAAAGAGTGGGCTGGATAATAAGCCCGGGTGGTGTTCGCATAGCCGTGCTACGCAAAACTCTGCGAAGTGGTAAAAAAACTCTGCAATGCTACTAGGAGTTCCGCGAGCATTCTGAGTTGCTTGTTCAGCATGCTCGCGCATGCTCGTGAGATGTTTCTGACGTTCGGCAACACGGATGGCATGTTCGGGGGGAAATATCACGCAAACTTCACCACGCCAATGGGGGCGACTAGCTTGTTTTTCTACTCTTTGTATGGTTCTGGGGCCTGTTTTTCATCCCTCTCCAATATTTTCAGTCCTTTGCTACTTACACTTTTTTCTGATTGTTTTTATTTATTATCTATCCCTCTCCCTCCCGAAGTGTATATTTTGCATTTTGTTTCTACTTTTACTGCGTTTTTTGTACTGGTTTGCTAATACTTGCTTTTAATTTTTTTTCACTTCCCTGCTTCTTCTCCTGACATTATTTTATACTTCTACATTTTCTTTTCTGCCCCCGCAGAACCATGGCTAAGGCTAAGGGCAAGGCTAAGGGTAGTGCGACCCGGAGCCACCTTCCTTGCGGAAGATGGCGCCCGGAAGGGGTGCAGGCCCAGGCCTTGTTCTCTGAGGTGGAGGTGGTCGCCCTTGTTTTTTTGTACAGCGCCACCTCCCTTTAACCTTGGCAGCAGGCGGCAGGCCTGGCTCCGGCTATGGGATCCAGGAGCATCACCACAGGTGGGCGAGGGTGTGCCAGCCAGTGTTTCGCTGCTTTGAAGTCCAGCACACCCACAACCAGCTGACTCACCGGTGGGCCGACATCCTGGACTAGGAGCAGGACCTGCTATGTGTTGAGGTTGTGGGGCTTGGTGAGTAGCTAAAAATATTACTATTGTGTGTACTGTTCTGTGTTATTGCGAATATTATTTTTTTCCCAAATAGCAAGAATGCTGCTGCTGCTTACATGCAGGTAAGTTACATTTAAAAATCGTATATTATGTGATTGTTATTCTTCTAGACAGGTGCTCGGCGCCATTAATCTTACTTGTTTGCAACTTTGCGCTCGCTGGGCTGATTATGTAAGAGAGGTTAGAGAACTTAAGTTAGGTAATGCTAGAGAGACTCCTTTCCTTTGTCCTGTCACTAAGATAGTGGTGGTAGGTAGGTAGTTATTATAGTTAGTTACTTAGAATTAGTTGGTAATTTGTTTGCGGTCCGTGTGACGCGTCCTCCGTCACGTGCTGCTGACTCCAGTCCTTAGTAGAACCTTTTGTAGTTTGTTAGTGAGTGAGTAATATAGCAACTCATCAGCACGTCAGCAGCTACCAATCAACAATTTGGTGTATGTAATATGCATGTGTCCATCTATGCATTTTTGAGGACTAAAATCAATGGAAATGCAGACTTAGTGAACAATTCGCACATCAAAGCGGGTTGATTCATTGATGATTGTGAATGAGATCGGAACTTAGAAGAAGCAAATATAATTTTTGGTAATTCATTCCAATGTCTTTGGAACAGGCGTGCTAGATGGTACTTAGGTTTAGGATTCTGGAATCGGAATGGAACACTGGATTAATAAATAAAATAACTAGACGGTCCTCGATCGCGATACTACTAGTCGATCAGATTAGACAGGTCAATTTTATTGCAATTGTAGTTTTCTGCCAAACAATCTTTTTAGAGCGTTTATTGAAATATTTTATTTGTTTTACACCAATCAATTTTTGTCTCTTTCTTATATCTTACATGATCAGCATCCAGGGGCAAGAAGACAACAGGGTCTGAGGCAGGAGCTGGAGATGCCTCCCAGGGCCAGGATCGCTCCTCTACAGAGGGCTCTGCTTCTGGCCCCAGTCGTCCTGTTGTTAATATTAATAATTATATTTCCCTAACTTTTACTGCACCTTATTTTTTTCGAACTATTATTTCCGTTTACTAATTCTATTTTTTTACCCAATCTTCTTCGATCTATCTGTTTCTAAATTCTTGTTATCCCTGCATTACCTACCTACTTAGTTATTATTATATTTCTAGTGTCAGTTTTTTTTTTACATCAATCTAACTGCCTCTGACTCTGTACTACTATTAGTCCATCTGTAGCTTGCCCAGTTGGCCACTCTTTTTCTTTTTAAAAAGTTTTAAAACTCAGATTCAACAATAGCTCTAACTACTGAGTCCAGTCCTTTGGGTTGTCCTCTTCTTGAGAGGCTTTTCGAAAATTGCCACCAACAAAATGCCCATCCAGATATTTTACTATTTTTGATAGGATAGGACAAACTGCTGTCTACTCTACTCTAGTACCCGATTTGTACTAGTGATGTGTGTGGTGTATGTATGTATTGTATTTTCAATCTTGCTAGTGAAAAAAATAAATAGGGGGAGGCATATATAGCATCTAAAAAATGTGTAATGTTTTATCTAGGTGTACCGACCACCAGTGCCAGGGCCAGTGGCTGGTCAGGCGATGCCAGCCAGAAGGAAGCAGATGCGGCAGCTGCTGCAGGGGTGGGTGAGCCAGCAGCAGTGGCGGGAGGTGGTAAGTTAAATTCCTTACTTGTTGACAATACACACTCGCTGCAAGAGTGTACACTGTACTGTTGAGAGAGACTAAGTTGTTGTGAACAACGGTTGAAGAAGACACCCTTTACTTAGCATTTGCAATAGCATTAGCGGCGGGAGTTGAGTAACAAATGGCCTCTTCTATCTGTCTTCAACTCAGCTGAGAAAGATTTATGAAGAAAACTAAGAGTCAGACGACCTTAATGGATGGTTTGAACAAAAAGGGAAAGAAGGATGGAAGGAGGAAGGATGGGTGACATGTAATATATGACTGGCAGAGAAGGATGTGTGGGATGCATAGGTGGCTGATAGGAATCAGATGCATGGGTGGTTGAAGGATGGGTGAAAGGTGAAAGAAAGGATGCCTGCCTGTGTGGGTAAAACTGTATGGGTGATAGGAATCCTCCGGAGGCTTTGATGGGCCAAACTCAAAGGCAAGCATGGAAGGACGCATGGGTGGTGGTTTAAAAAACAATTACAAATGTATGTTGTTGGTGAAAGGTTTGTTGAGAGATTAAGAAGAATGATAGCCATGTTTACTTTGAATGGATGGATGCCTGGATGGTATTCGATCATAGCATAGGTGGAGACTGTCACTGAAAGAAGACAATCTAAAAGAAAAATAATCCGTGCCAGAGTAGCAAAGCCAAGGGTGAAGAACAGAATAAGATTAGATTTTAACATTATAATGCTAGAAGAGCAATGCAATGATAAATGGAAAAATCGCTGGTAAGAGAAACAAGGACTGTTTTTTTCCAAGGTTTTTGATTCAAGGTTGTATTTCAGAATACTCCCTTGACTCACAGTAGTTTGCAAGCATAGCATATATATTGTGTATGTGTATGTACCCATTCCCACCCATCATCAATCACCTCCCTCCAACTCTGAGTCCCTCCCTGCCTATGTCATTTTCGACCGTGTCAGCCTGCAATGGTTAGCCTATTGGCTGCATGGTTGGTTACACAATCAATCAATAGTACCTCAAGTTGTCCCATATATAATCAATGATCATTTGGATCAGATATCATCTGCCTTCTTGTAGTAGTCAGGGTAAAAGTAAAATTGAGCAGTTGCCATTGATGTAACAGAGTATGGCCATAATAGAAAAATAAGATAATTGTGTAGTTGTGGACTACAGCTGCCGCAACTGCAGACAGTAGTAAATAAAAATAACATCAGTCTGCGACACAAGTATGTCTGTCTAGGGTGCAAGCTGACTAAGCTGGCATGTCTACAAGGTTAATTTAGCTAAATAAGAGAGAGAGAAGAAAAAGACTTGTCTACTCCGTAGTGCCTAGTAGTAATACCTGAAACTCCCACAAATGTTAGAGGCGGAGGAAGTGGGAGGATACCACAAATGTTATGTACTGTGCTTGCTAGTGCTACTGTGCCACTATAATTTTAGGTGTATAATTAATTTTGTGTTACTGTTTTGCTTAGAGTATTGGTTACAATTGTCTTTTTTCTTTCTTGATATAGCTACTACTTCCCAACCGAAACTACCACCAAACAGGAAGGAGTTAGCAGCCATGGCCCAGCAATGGAAGCTCGAGGCCATCGGTACTGAATATCAGCGGTTGGGGGTTCTGGCAGAGGAGGAGGAGGCGGCAGCAGCTGCAGCCTCCTCCAATGCCCCGGCCCCAGCCAGGCCCCCCCCATTGCCTCCAGTGGTATGGCGCCGTGGTCTGGCAGCCACCTGCCGCACTTCTTCTCTGAACACTGCTGCCCACCCCTGTGCATGCAACTGTAAAGCATTTAAGCTCTGCATGATCCTCCAGATGGCACGCCTAGAGGACCGGATAAAGGCCCTGGAGAGTAACTGGCGAGCCCGCAGCTAGAAATCCGTTGCCTTGCCCCTTTTATATTCTTTTTTTTGGTGGGTGGGAATTGGGGGCTGGGGAAAAGTTGGGGTTTGTTTATGGACAATGGAATGGCCATTGGACTCTTATGGACATTGGCTGGGGTTAGGGAGAGGGGTGAGTCAGGAGTTGTGTTTTTTTTTTCATTAGTTTATTTGTTACGGGAATACATTATTGATGTAAATGCTTTGTGGGGGGTTACTCTTTTACTGTACATGGTTTCCTTTGCTGCTGCAGGGCCGCAGCCAGTTTTTGATTGAAATAATCTACTGATAGTGTAACACAGCAACAGATAGATGTGGTACCCTCACTTGTGACTTGTCCTACTAGTACTGTCAGTCTCTCCTCCTAGTCTATGCAGTTTGCAACTAAAACCCTTATGGACTCGGAAGGGTGTGGGTGTGTGATTTAATTAATTAATTTCCATATTATTAATTATGCCTCCCCAAACTTCTTCTCTTACCTGTAATTGATGTTTATTTATACTTAGGCGAAGTGATGGCTGCATGGTAATGGTTTGGTTTCCCAAGGTGCCATAGTGGTGGTCGTAGTAGTAGTAGACAATGACAGTAGCATTTGCAAAAAAAGAAAATGAGACAGTCAGCCACCTGAGGGAGACTCTGGAACGAGTAGTAGAAGTACAGTTCAAAAGAAGCCTGCCAAACAAGAAACCATGATGATGATAAGCAATGCTAAAGTAAAATAAGCCTGAATGCCTGGAGGGCTAGCCTAGTACAAGTTACAAACTGAAGTTGACTCTAGCTATGATGATGAAGCGGACAAGCACCTTCGGAACCTTTAGCGCTGGAACTAGGATGATGATTGATGACTCAATCCTGGCAACCAATTATATTATTATGGTGGACTCTTTATGTTCCTCTGGAAAAGAAATTTGAATATTGAATACTGTGCATGGGTGGGCAATCTAATATTGCCAGTGTAGGCTATATATGTATATATATATATATATATATATATATATATATATATATATATATATATATATATATATATATATATATATATATATATATATATATATATATATATATCTACTGGCGGTCGCCAGTAGATAGTTATAGTTAGGACCTATTATCCATAGGAAATTCATAACATTCTATTCCCAATAACTTTGGCGTCGTTTGACGAATCATCGTGAAATTTTCAAAATTAGTGGGGCGCTCCGGTCCGCTCCTGTCTTGAAAGTTTCGGGGTGATTCATCAAGCGAGGGCCGAGAAAAAAGGGGGTCCCAAAACGTGTTTTCTCCATGTTAATTCCCATAGGAAATTTTTGCCACGGCTACAGCCCGAACTGCTGAACGGAATTACACCAAATTTTGCAAAAGGTAGCGCTTGGTTCAGAAAGCGACCTTTTTTTAAATGGTGTAAATCCGTTCAGTAGTTGCGGAGAAATTCAAAAAATAAGAGTGAAAAAATCAATTTCCCATAGGAAACTTTATGCAAGGCTATCAGCAAAACTGCTGAATGGAATTACACCAAATTTGGCAAAAGGTAGTGCTTGCTTCAGAAAGCACCCTTTTTAAAAATGGTGTAAATCCGTTCAGCAGTTGCTGAGAAAATCCAAAATAAAAGTTTCGATATCTATGGCCGCGGTGGATCCGCGCACCCTCCCGATCACGAGCTGCATGCTAATTGGCTGTCAACTCTCCAAACCAGGAAGTGTTGGCAGCCATCTTGTTCCTCGAGGAACAAGAAAGCAGTAAAACAACTGCGTAAAACGCAAAAAGGGGGCAGGGTAGAAACACCCTGACCCCCTAGGCCTGCTCAGGGGGTCCTATAAGGCCCCCCTCCCCCCAAAAAATAATAATACAAAAAATAAATAAAAATAAAGGCCTGCCCCGGGGGATGGGGTCCCTGGGGCAAAAGGAGGCCTGAGGAGGGGGGCCACGCAGCCCCTCCTTAAAAAAATCATAAAAAGTGTGCCATGCCCTTGGGGATGGGGTCCCCGGGGCCGGAATCGCCACGGGAGGGGGCCACGCGGCCCCCTTCCCCGTTTTGTTTTTAAAAAAAGAAAAAGGGGTAAGGCCCTGGGGGATGGGGTACCCAGGGCCCAAAAAAAGGAAGGAAGGGGGCCACACAGCCCCCTTTGAAAAAAAACAAAAAAACAATTGTGCCGCAGGCCCCGCCCCTTCCTTTACCACTCTGCAAACGCGCCCCTGGTGTGTTTGCAGAGGGGAACGACTCCCTTGAATACTGGGGGTCCCTGGGGCCAACTAGCCCACCAGGAACCTCCAGTATGCGCCAGGGGCTGCATTGCAGAGAGGTGTACAGAGGCCACGCCTTTTTACACAGCTCTGCAACGCAGCTCTGTGGCACTTTTTGGAGGTACATGGTGGGCTAGTTGGACTCCAGGGACCCTCAGGATTCAAGGGGACTTAATCCTCCAACTTAAAACGCGCCACGGGGCGCGTTTAGCACAGTGGTGAAGGGAGTGGGCGGGGCTTCAGGTGACATGTGTGCAAACAGGCCCCATGGCGCGTTTTAAGATGGGGAATTAAATCCCCTTCAATCCTGAGGGTCCCTGGGGCCAACTAGCCCACCAGGTACCTCCAGTAAGTGCCACGGAGCTGCGTTGCAGAGTGTTGTAAAATGGGCGTGGCCTCTGAACACCTCTCTACAACACAGCTCTCTGGCGCATACTGGAGGTATCTGGTGGGCTAGTTGGCCCCTAGGGACCCTCGGGATTGAGGAGGAATTAATTCTCCAACTTAAAACACGCCACAGGGCGTGTTTGCAGACATGTCACCTCAGGCCCCACCCCCTTCCTTCACCATTGTGCAAATATTCCTCTAAAATCAGCCGAACTACGAATTCCAATTTACTCACCTGTTATCAGGAGAGACCTCAGTGCTGCATCTTTGAGCCCAGTACTGATCCTGAAAAGTAATTTTAACCGTACTTACCAGTAACTTGAATTTCCTTCCATAGGATATCATTGCCTGCTTTTTGCTGAAAAAGTTTCTAAGTGTCGATTTTTGAAACATACAAATATTCCTCTAAAATCAGCCGAACTACGAATTCCGATTTACTCACCTGTTATCAGGAGAGACCTTAGTGCTGCATCTTTGAGCCCAGTACAGATCCTGAAAAGTAATTCTAACCGTACTTACCAGTAACTTGAATTTCCTTCCATAGGCTAACATTGACTGGTTTCACTTGGAAATTCTTCTAAGTTTGGAGTTTTGGAACTTTATAATATTCCTCTAAAATCAGCCGAACTACGAATTCCGATTTACTCACCTGTTATCAGGAGAGAACCCAGTGCTGCATCTTTTAGCCCAGCACTGACCCTGAAAAGTAATTCTAACCGTACTTACCAGTAACTTGTATTTCCTTCCATAGGAATCCATTGTCTGGTTTTCAGCAGAAAAGTTTCAAAGTGTCGATTTTCACAAACTACAAATATTCCTTAAAAATCGCCTGTATGACTTAAACGCATTCTTTCAACTGTTTACAGGAGATGCACCAGTGCTGGATCCAGGATCCACCACTGAGTAAGAAAAAGTAACGATAACACTACTTACCTGCTAAGTGAATTTCCTCCCATAGGATAACATTGGTGATTCTATGTGAAGAAGTTTCTAAGTGTCAACTTTTAAAATACAATAATATTCCTTAAAAATCACTACTGTAACCAAAACGCTTTTACTCAACTGTTTACAGGAGATGTCCCAGGACTGAATCTAGGATCCAGTCCTGTGGTTAGAAAAAGTAATCCATAAAGTAACTAATTGCATTTAACTAGAAATTCACATTGAGCTCAATGTTGCATTGTGTTTGAAATTGTGTTGCCCATTGCAACAACTGTAACTACTGTACTTAAAAGTCTATTGCCTATTTGCAAAGTATTTAAACTAAAGTAATTCATTCTGAGAAAGTATATTTTGTAATGTAATGTATAATGTAATTACAATGTAATTTAAAAATAAAATATCTAAAAATAAATAGTTTAAAAAAAATGTAGTAAATCAGTATCAAAAAATAAATATAACAATTAATACATTTAAAAATTGTCATTTACAAAACCTTTGAAATTCACTGAAAAAAACCATAGGTTTCAGACATGTTATAGTTAGGAATTAGCATTTGAAAAACCTTTGAAATTCACTGAAAAAACCATAGGTTTCAGGCACGTTATAGTTAGAAATTAGCATTTAAAAAACCTTACAAATTCACTGAAAAAACCATAGGTTTTAGGGACAGTTATAGTTATTTGGACATTGCACTCGTACAAAACCCGTGAAATTCCCCCGTTATAGTTAGTTCAGCTAACTATAACTCGCGCCCCCGCAATGCACTGCTGATGACGTCACATATTACTTCACTCATGACATGGTCAGTGACATCACTGATGACATCACTGATGACATCTCAAATGACATCACTAATGACATCACTGATGATATCATCCACGTGATAATCTGATGCACCTCCTCACACCCTAATATAACCTTTGATACACCCACTCTAAATTACAGACTGCCATTCGCAAAACCATAGACACTCCAACACCAATAACTACATACCCACTCACTGATTCTTAGGTCTACACACACATCCACTCACTCACCCGTACAGTCACTCATACTTACGGTCACTCAGTACAGGACTATCATATGCACTCATACTCCTATATAGACACTCAAACACCGCCACTCATCCATAGAGGTACTCACACACCTAGTCAGTCATGCAAATAATTAAACACACTGCCATTTACTCACCTATACAGTTATACACACACCAGCTCACTTACTCATACAAATACTAGCACATTCTTACGCTCTTATACAATCACTGATACAAGCACACACTCATCCATACAGTCACTAACACAATCACACACTCTCACTTATAGCTATTTATATACTCCAACACACATATATACTGCATTTCACATAAGTAGTTACTCACACATGTACCACTGGGACATACATTCACTCACTAACACACTCTTACGCACACTTACCCACCCACACAGTCTATCACAGATGCACTCTTGAAACCATCCACCCAGTGAATCACCCACTCACACATCTATGCACAGAGTCGCACACACCTCACCCACACAAACACTCAGGCACCCATGCAGATACTCAGACAACCAATCAATAACTCATATAGACACTCATGTAGCTATTCACAAACCCATGCAGCCACTTACACAGCAACAGACAGACGGATACAGACATTCACCCAGTTTAGTCACTAACCCATGCATTCAGTAAGATACGCTTAATAACCCACTTATAGAGTTAGTCACGCACCTACTAAATCATCCATACAGACACTTATACACCCACTCATTCTTCAATACGCCTTTCCCTATATATATTAAAAATATTTAAACTTTACAGAAACACACAGTCACTAGATGATGTCATCAGTGATGTCATTTGAGATGTCATCAGTGATGTCATCAGTGATGTCACTGACCATGTCATGAGTGATGTAATATGTGACGTCATCAGCAGTGCATTGCGGGCGCAAGTTATAGTTAGCTGAACTAACTATAATGGGGGAATTTCACGGGTTTTGTACGAGTGCAATGTCCAACTAACTATAACTGTCCCTAAAACCTATGGTTTTTCAGTGAATATATATATATATATATATATATATATATATATATATATATATATATATATATATATATATATATATATACATATGATCAAGGCCTCTCGAAGGCCGAAACGCGTCATGGCGGTGGTGCGGTGTATTTGGATTGAATAAAGGACCCTGCACTTAACTCTTGGGTCCGTGTTCGTCTTTCCTGGAGCAATTTGGAAGTTTGAGACGGAGTCCTCTGCATATGTATATATATATATGTATATAATATACTTAGAGCAGAAGAAGATCTTCGCCCTGCCTTGAGTTAATGTTGCTTCCACCACATCCACCCCAGCAAGTGTGTGATCAATATTGGTGCAAATTTAATTTAGTCACACCTCAATATAAATCACACAGCCTGGGGGAAGAGGGTTAGGGTTGGATGAATAATTGGGAAGGGGGGCTTGGGGGAAGGTTTGACAAAGACAAACACGACACATGGACAACACACAATCTTGGCAGCCGACCATCATAAATCTGTTAAGGGAGAAAAAGGAAATGCATGCATGATGATGACTTACTTGATGAGTAGGACTAGACTAATAGTACAGGGCAGCAGTATATTATAAATTATTGTTATTGTTATTATGCAATTGCCTTTCCTGTATGCCCCCAGAGAGACCCAAGTTACATACATTTTATGTTATGTTGTACCGGGCTTCCTTTTAAAGCTAGCAAAGAAAATAAAAAAATATCTGTAGTAGTCAAATATAAGCAAAGATAATAAACAACAACACACACAGTCAGTAATGATTGAAGAGAAAATAATGAATCACATGAAATGATGATACTATAATTATGGTCAAATTGGGAGTTGCATCTCGGCATTCCTCTTGGTCCTTCCTTGGACTGTTAGTCCATCAATCTTGGGTGCCTGCCTGGTGGATGCAGCTAGGTAAGGTAAGTGTGAGTTGTTTTTCCCAGTATAGCATAGGGTAAAGGCCGGCCTGTAAGTGTAGATGGAAAAACAAAAAGGATATTGAACAATGAAGGAGAAAAGTAAAGTTAAACTGCATATATTAAGGAGGAGTGCAACAAGAAAACTTTCAGAGGCGGCATGGCTAAATCTACTCTGTTTCCAGCAGTAACCTATAACAACAGGAGCAGGCCCACCCACCCAACCTCCACTTAGCTTAGATTTTGAGCCAGACAGCACTGAGCACACATACACTTCAACATAGCATTTTCCAAATTAACTAAGTAACAAAATCAATGCACCGCTGTCAGTCATACCACCACACTTGCCTCCACCACTACACAGACATGTAGGTCTGGTGTTGTTGTTGTTTACCTTTTAGGCCACTTCATGAAATGCCAGAGTTACTCCATCAATCATCTCCGATCCTACTGACTGCGAGTATGGTATGGTCATCATGGTGTCCAACTCTGTAGTATCCCGAGTGAGTCCAGAATCAAAAATGCAAGGGATCGGCCTGAAGTAGTACAATTGTGTTATTCAACAAGAAGAAGGGAAGCATTGACTTGAATCACTTTTTTTGTGTGTAGATTAAATACTAGTAGACATCATGCACAAAAACACAAACACCAATCACTCAGAGTCAGTGTGCAATGCATGCCATCATCATTTACCTGTTCTTACGGGTCAGTCCCTCTAGGCTTGGAAAGGAGGATAGATATATAGACAGGTTCTTTGGAGGGACTCGATGAGGCAGGCACACATCTCATATTTGTTGTACTATTCTCCATCCAATGTCTGGCTTGAGGGAAATTGATTCAGGGTGAGTCAGGAGTCAGGACTTGGAGGAGTATACTTACCTCTTCACTGACTGCACACAGTTGCAAATCTGGCAGTAAAAGAGTAAGACGGTGGTGATGGATTTGTTGTGATTCAAAGCAGAAAGACAGTGAGACACACAAATAATAAAAGTAAATAATATTCCTTAGCTTTATCATTTTGGGGGCCTTTTTTGGGGCGTCAAAGCAAGAAAGAAAGTAACTGAACAGCCTAGTTCTCAGGGAAGTAGAGCTCGTCCTCAAACTCTGGCGGTTCACCCAGAAGTAGGTCATCTAACACACTACTTCCATGACCTGAGTCACTGTCATCATCTTCCTGCTGTGCTACTTCAGGTATGGTGTAATCTGGTGGCATAAAGTGCTGATTCATTTTGTTCATGGTTAACCTCTCCAGATTTTGTGGTGAGAGACTGGTCCTTCTCACTGTCAGAACGGCACCAGCAGCACTGAAAACACGCTCAGAAGAGTCACTTGTAACAGGGCAAGCAAGATAGTTTATCGCCAGCCTGCTGAGCACTGGCCATTGGTGGCTTTTCCCATACCAATACAGCAATGGGTTTTGATCAAAGTAGACCTCTGTTGGGTCATCCAGCTAGGCCTGCACCATGCGCTCAATGCTCATGGGTGCTCTGCGTTTCTCGGTCTCTTTTGTCTTTGCCTCAGCACTGGACTCAAGCCCTTGCTGTAGAAACCATTCCTGTGCCGATTTTGGGGCTGATTCTCCTGTTCTTAGTGTTGTTGGTGGTTTTGGCTACTGTGAGTCAACTGCACTGCCCTCAGGCTCTGAAGTTGAACTTGCAGCCGGCTGCCCTATAGTACTTGTTGTGCCCTGGAGTAACGGGCCTCTAATTCCCAGCCATTCTTTTTCTGACTGGCTTCAACAGCTATCCTAGTTTTGTAGTTGCCAACATCCCCGTCTGAAAAAGGAATGAAAGTGTGCAGTATTGGTTTGTACCATGGATCCAGAATTGTGGCACAAATGTAATGGTTGAATGACACTATGCCTCTTTGCACCATGCTATTTTCAGATAAGTGAAAGGTTAAGCTCTACACCAACTCATATGCTTATTTTATTCCTCCACACCTGCGTACATTGCAGACACCCCCTTCAGCTGTTCCTGTAGCATGTGCAACAATGGGATAGCTTGGCCCATAGTACAGTCCTCCTTGCTGACTTCACGTGTGAAGACTTCAAAAGGAAGTAACATCTCTGTCAGGCATTTAACTAGGCCCAATTGGTCCATCTCAATGATCATGCCTTTCACAGTATCATTCCCGCTTTGCATGACATATTCATTGATTGGTCTGTACTGCTCAAACAGATGTTCAAGCATGTAATAAGTTGAGTTCCAATGATTAGGCACCTCCTGGATGAGTGCTTTAACTGGCATTCCGTTATCACGTTGAATGATCCTCAGCTGCTTCCGGGCTTTAAAAGAATGGCTGAAATATGTGCAGATTCTTCTGCAGGTGGTCAGTAAGATGCTGACTCGACCATCTTTTTTCAGAAAGTCTTGAACAATGATGTTAATGCAGTGCTCCAAACACAGGACCCTGACAAAACAAACCATTGGCCATGGCCTTAACTATATTACTGCTGTTGTCCGTGGCAACAAAACCAATGTTAAGCCCTCTTGGTTGCAGCCATTCAAAGACCTTTCTGTCAAAGTCTTCCAAAATGTTTGCAGCAGTATGAGATTTCTCCATGGTGAACATGGCTACAGTTGAATGTTTCTGAGCGGCATTAAAAATCTCAGCAGTGTCAACAACACCTGCTGCAGATATATTTTCTCTAACCCCCACAAAAGAGATCCAGTGTGCAGTGATGCACATGTAATCAGTGGCTTGTCAACTGTCCAAAAGTCTGTTGTCAGTTGGATAGTGTGAACAGCACTCTGCTGCAAAGCTTGTCCAAGCAATTCCAGCACGTGGTGATGTAGTGCTGGAACAGCAACTCTGGCAAAATAGGACCGGTTGGGAACCTTCTATTTTGAGCATGGCTGCCACAAATTCAAGAAAACCCACCCCTTCCACAAAAGAAAAACGGAGGAGATCCAGCGCTAACATTTTAGCCAGCTTCACGTTGTACAAACTTGCCGTTGGGTGGTTGCGTTCGTACTGCCCCTCTGACCTAAACATGCTGAAAATGGTAGCCTGGATTTTTTTCAATTCTGGTGCCACTGATGCAGGTGACTTCTTGACGCCAGATGTTAGGCTCAATGCACATTTTTTCATTGCGGTACTCTCTTGCCTGGGACCCCTTGGGGTCTCAGCCTGACTCTTGTGCCATTTTGATGTTACTGATGATGATGTGAGCGGTACTACTGCACTGCTGTGGACAGGGCTGCTTTGTGTAACAGAGAAAATGTCTCCCACTTGTTAACCTTCCACCGTGATCGGATCTTCTTCTTCATCCCCTCCACCAACAACATGTGCAGTTTTTTGGCTGCTAAGGTGCGCCTCCCACTGGATCAAGTGGTGTTTTCTCAGATGGGTTGTTCCTCCGGTACCATAGTTTGTACCAAGCTTACCCCGACTAACACCTTGTCCACAAATGGAGCATATAGCAATATTCACCTCCTTCCTGCTAACCGAAAAGGAGTCCCAAACTGGGGAGGTCAACTTTCTGGCGCTGCTGGTGCCACTTGCAATGTCGGATAAACTGGTAGGTGGGAGTGAAGTTTGACTCTCTGCAGTACCTACTTCTACTGAGGTGGTTGTGGTGGATATAGGTCGCTGCCGGTTAAATATGAAAGCTGGAGGTGGTGTTGGTGGTATCATCTGTGTTGGTGGTATCGGTGCTACACCCCTCATAGCAATTTGGGATGGGGTAATGGCGGTCTCCACTGGGGTGGGACTAATGTCCATGATGACTGGCTCGTCATCATCATCCTCCTCTTCTACATCTACCTCCATAACTCTACGGCTTTCTGGAAACTTCCTTTTCCCTAGCCTTGTCTCATGGGTGTGGCGTGTCTCCAACTCAGACTTAGGCGGTATGCAAGTGGTGTCTAGATCATCAGAAGGGGGGCTTGGAGAAGAAGTTGATAGACTAACCCTCCTTTACCTTGCTGGGGGTCTGGAAGACAATGGATCTTCTGAAAGAGTGGCTTGCTCTTCTTCTTCCTTTGCAGGAAGCTCGATCTCCTGAACTGCCCCTACTTTGGGAGGAACAACTACTATTGGTGGTGGTTGCGGCTGTTGTTGCCCCTTATCTGAGTTTCCTGCATTGATTGGGTACTACTTTGCGATAATGATAAGTCAATTCCAACATCACTGCTCGTCGGCGTTGGACTCGTGATTAGACTGGCTGCCTCTGCGACAGACATGGGATTGGGCCTAGGTTGGTGGGGTGAGTCCACTGATGCGGGGGTGCTGCTCCCAGCTTGCTCCCCAGTCACCGCAACTGCAGGCACATTTTTGGTTTCCCAAAAAAGGTCTTGGGTGACATACCGGTCTTGGTAAGTGGCAGTGCCTTCTTCTCAAAGGCAACTTTCTTGGTACTGGACCTGGTACCTTTCTTTAGGGCCATCTTGAAGATGTCAGCAGCTCGCAGTGGCACAAGTTGAAGAGATGTCTGTGGGCACACGTCACGTGACGTTGTGCGCAGCAGGATTCTGTCTGGCAGTACAATGGGTGGTGTTGTCTCCTCCTCTTTTGTGCACCTAAAAGCAAAGAAGCAAGAAGAACATCAGTGAAACACGGCATTCATTGTTGTGGTTCAATTACTTCTAGTACAACCAAACAAATATAATATATAACTTAGTGTGTGGTCACAATTGTTAGTTTAATTAATATTATTAAATTTATTACCTCAGTTACTAAAAAAAACATAACAATACAGTGTAGCCATTTGTGAGACTTTGACAACAACAAGGGCTTTCATGGTTGGTGTACTAGTGTACAGTACACTCAGGAAGGATAGGAAAGAAGAACAACAACAACAAAAATACAAATGTAATGGACCCGGTTTGGCATTATGCATCACGTGAGATTCAGCATTCAGGGAGCTGCAGCTGACATTGGATAGAAGCAATAAGCCAAGAGGAACAAAGGAAAGACATGCATGCCTAATGCAGAAGCACACTGGCTGCCCCTTCACAAAATGACCGCAAGCCACATGGCCAGACCTCAACAAAAAGAAAAGGAAGCCAGACCATGCAGGCCTATGGCAAAAGCACAATGGCTGCCTTCACAAAATGGCCGCCAGCCACATGACCAGGCTACAACAGCAAGAAAGTGAAGACAGACAATGAGGGCCTATGGCAAAAGCACACTGGCTGCCTTCACAAAATGGCCACCAGCCACATTGCCA
The DNA here is from genome assembly GCA_963921515.1 of Calotriton arnoldi. NCBI lineage: Eukaryota > Metazoa > Chordata > Amphibia > Caudata > Salamandridae > Calotriton > Calotriton arnoldi. The sequence continues at coordinate 1,224,594 of CAWUFW010005945.1, forward strand.
GGCTACCACAACAAGAAGGAATATGCCAAGAGGAACAAAGGAAAGAAGACATGCAAGTCTATGGCAAAAGCACACTAACTACCACCACCACAAAATGGTCACCAGCCACATGGTTACTCGCAACAAGCAGGAGGCCTGGAAAACAATGAACTCAAGCAGGCCTACATGGACACAAACTTTACAGAATGGCCCCTGGCCACACGGGGAGGCTCAGCCAATGCAAATCCTGGCCCACTATTACAAACACATTCACACACTGGCCAGACAAAGGAGGCATGCCAGTCAGTCAGTCATAGTCTTTATTTCGATTTAAAATCACAAAAGACAATGCTATAATACATAGAGGTGAAGAATATATAGAAGAATATCAACATATTTGGACATAAAAACAAATTTAAACAATAAATATAGTTAATCCTCATTAATAAAATTCATGATTATATAATAAATAGCTAAAAAACTGCTAAGATAAACTCCGGCAGAACTGCCACCTAAAGATAAACAGATTTCCATGATTCTGCATATGGACCAGGTTATGTTCATTCTAAGCTAATACAGCAATGTGCAAAATACAAAGTACGTTAGCCCCAAAACTAGGGAGCATAAAGCAATTAACTAAGGCTCCTCTCTTTAAGACGAATCACCCACACCCAGCCTAAGTACTTGGCGACAGCGATCACTATGGATTGTTTAGTAGATGTTTTTAAAATCCTAAGTGCTTCGCTACTCGACCTGGTGCCCAAATTTGAACATACTGGTTTCAACCCTCTGGTCCTAGGGTTTCTATAGGCTGGGCAAACAAACAAAATATGTGCCAGTGATTCGTTGTAATTGGGACAAAATGAACACTTACTGCTAATTGCGGTACGCCATTTACTAGTAAATACATTGGTGGGAAGAGAACCCGCCCTAAACTGGTGATAGAGTTTCCTATCTTTGGGGATGGTGATAAGATCCCAATAATCTTCATATTCCGCCTCATGCTTTATCTCAAGGAAGTCTCTGGATAGTGAGGGACTAGTTAAGGCAGCAAATCGCTTCATGACTAGCGAGTTCCAATACACTGCTTTGAAATAGCTCTTTGATGGAAAGGGACTGTCGACGGGGTATGCCCATAATCTACTCATCCCCATCTCGCAAAGAGTGACTTTTACTCACCTTAGCCAAAGGATTTTGCTCATACCGTCGGCCTCCCTAACTTCCAGAAGGGCCTGGGCATAGTGGGAAAGCTCCGGGGTGACCCAGAGCCTTCTCCAGTATGCCACAGGTCTAAAGTGTGCCACATCCTCAATTGAGTAACAGCCCATATCTAAAAATAAGGGTAATAACGGGGTGGACTGTGGAAGGCCAATTAATGACCTGAGAAATTTATTTTGAGCTTTAACTAGGGGGTCTAAGTTGGCAAAACCCCACAGTTCAGCCCCATACAAAATCGAGGCACTAATTTTTGAGGAATATATTTTTAGTGCCGGAGCAATTGGTTTGGTGTAAGAAGATCGCTGCTCCTTCAACAAGGCACCAGAGAGTTGGGCATGCCTGACAGAGAGCAGATCTATCTGGGGCTTCCAACTAAGTTTACTGCCAATAGTTACCCCCAAATAAGTAAAATTCTGTGTCTGTTCCAGAATACCTTCCTTCATTTCGACTCTACCCTTAATATTCCTATGTTTGTGTAGGACCATAAATTTAGTTTTGTCTACGTTCACTAGGAGATCATGGTCCTGACAAAACTCCTCGAATCTCTCAAGGGCACACTGTAAGCCCTTTCGTGTCTTAGAGAGTATAAGGGTGTCGTCTGCAAACATAAGCAACGGGATCTTCATCCCTGCTAGAGTAGGTGCGTCCGTGGGGTAGTTCTGAAAATACTGTACCACCCCATTAATATATAAAGAGAAGAGCGTTGGTGCTAGAACGCACCCCTGTCGAACCCCTTCTCTATAGGAAACCTTTGGGTGACGCTCCCCTGTGTATCCCAACGCACCTGCGCATAGTTAGCATCATGTAACGTAACCAAGAAAGCCAGAATTTCTAATGGCATGCCTAATTTCAAAAAGGTTCTCCACATTTTAATACGGGGTACAAGATCAAAAGCCGACTTAAGGTCGACAAAAGCTGCATAAATAGTACCCCCCTAACACTACTGTACGCCAATAAATCAAAATGAACCTGGAAAACAATGAACTCAAGCAGGCCTACATGGATACAAACTTTACAGAATGGCCCCTGGCCACACGGGGAGGCTCAGCCAATGCAAATCCTGGCCCACTATTACAAACACACTCACACACTGGCCAGACAAAGGAGGCATGCTAAACAACACATCTTTAATGCAACAATGCCAAAAACAAAAATCCACAGGGCTAAAAAAAAGTTTGCAAGTTACAACAACCACACACATCCAACAAAGGCATTTATTTAACACACATAAAAAAAGTGAAATACCAAAAAAAACATTTTGCATTTCAATCCAATGCCATCCATGCCCTAAATGAGGTTTAAATTTAACAGACGCCACAGAAACAGTTGTTTCATGCATGCAAGAGTAGGTCTGGGCCTATTGGTTGGAAAACCCAGTGGCAGACTAGGTCACATAGTGAATCAATTCAAATCAATAATGCAAATTTATTAGAAAATGTAGTGAACTGTGCTACATTTTTTGCTGGATAAAAGAAGAAAAAATTGCCTGCAAAACAACAACCAGCAAGAATGCATGGCCACCACAAAGAAGGCTTGCAGGCCTAATGCAGAAGCACACTGGCTGCCCCTTCACAAAATGGCCGCCAGCCACATGGCCAGACCACAACAACAAGAAAGGGAAGACAGACAATGCAGGCCTATGGCAAAAGCACACTGGCTTCCTTCACAAAATGGCCACCAGCCACATGGCCAGGCCACAACTACAAGAAAGGGAAGACAGACAATGCAGGCCTATGGCAAAACCACACTGGCTGCCTTCACAAAATGGCCACCAGCCACATGGCCAGGCAGGCCACAACAACAAGAAAGGGAAGACAGTAGACAGACAATGCAGGCCTATGGCAAAAACACACTGGCTGCCTTCACCAAATGGCCACCAGCCACATGGCCAGGCCACAACAACAAGAAAGGGAAGATAGACAATGCAGGCCTATAGCAAAAGCACACTGGCTACCTTCACAAAATGGCCACCAGCCACATGGCCAGGCTACCATAACAAGAAGCAATAAGCCAAGAGGAACAAAGGAAAGAAGACATGCAGGTCTATGGCAAAAGCACACTTACTACCACCACCACAAAATGGCCACATGATCACTCACAACAACAAGAAGCAGGAGGCCTGGAAAACAATGAACTCAAGCACGCCTATAAGGACCCAGACTTTACAATATAGCCCCTGGCCACACGGGGAGGCTCAACCAAGTCAAATGCTGGCCGACTATTACAAACACACTCATACACTGGCTAGACAAAGGGGGCATGCTAAACAACACAGCTTTAATGCAACAATGCCAAAAACGAAAATCCACAGGGCTAAAAAAGGTTTGCAAGTTACACAACAACCACACACATCCAACAAAGGCATTTATTTAACACGCATGAAAAAAGTGAAATACCAAAAAAATTACATTTTGCATTTCAATGCAATGCCATTCATGCCCTAAATGATATTTAAATTCAACAGACACCACAGAAACAGTTGTTTCATGCACCCATGAGTAGCTCTGGGCATATCGGCTGAAAAGCCCATTAGCAGACTACTGGGCTAGTGAATTAAATAAATATTGCAAATTGATTCCAGAAGTTGGAGAAAATGTAGTGAGCTGTGCAACATGTTTCCTTTATAAAAGAAGAAACAATACTTACAAAGAAACAACTAGGCCCCTAATGAAACTACAAGCCACCCACCACAATATTTTTTTTTTTAAACGATGAAAAGTACAAAAAAATGTAGATGTAATGCCCCAATCAAACAAACAACACCAATTTTCAAACTTACTTGTGAAATCTCAAATTCAAAACTCCTCAAATCCAATGGTATATGATACAGCAGACACAAAGAGGGATCCTTCCAGCTCCAAATCCAAATGAAAAGTGAACATGAGATTGAAAAAGCACTGGGAGGAGCATGCTGGACAGGAACAGGAAGTTGGAGACTCTAGGGCACTCCCTTCCTCTTCAGAAAAAAGTAAAAAAAGAAAATGGATTCCTTGCACAAAAAAGTACAGCCAAATGTCAATCTGAGGAGTTTATTTGATCCAAATCATCATTTTTAGAAGGTTTTGATGCTGCTCGGGAGAGAAGCTTCTCCAGATTACAAATTCTGCGTGTTCGGGATCGCGATCTTCACAAAACTTCCGCCAGAAGTCCGATGGCGCGCCCTAATGACATGTTTGCGATCGCAAGCTCTCGCGGGACCATGCGACCACCTAGCATATATCGTGGCACTCGATAACGGATGGGAAATCTCGTCAGTGATCGCAGGCACCCGGTAAGTCGCTTCCGCATGAGCGAAAATGCATTTTGGGTGCGTGAACACAAAAAAACTCTGCTCGGTTGCGGAGTGTAGAGTTTTCCGGCAACTCCGCGTTCTACGCGGAATGAAGAGTTGCCAAAAATCCGCAAACTCCGAGAGTACAGGAAAATTTTACGTCAAGGGTTAGAGAATAACTTAAATTCTTCATCCTTTTGCATGATGCAAATTCTGATTAAGAATGCAGAAAGAAAATGAGAAAAGTTGAAACTAGAAATAATACAGCTAGAGAAGGAAATCAAGGAAATGAAACAACTAGATCTCACAGAAAAGAATTATGCGATCCTAAAGGAAGTGATAAATAGACACCAACTACAGATCAAGGAGAGGACACTACATAAAATCAGACGAGATGAGAGGAATTACAGTTTGGGGAGGGTTTTCCCTTTTGCAAAAAGCTATGATGATACTGACAAACCCAGAACCACACAAAGCAGTGAGCAAGCTGCGGAACTGAGCTCTGTTAATTACAGCAGCTTTAATTTGTCATCAAATGAGGACTCAGGACCCAATAGTTCAATGGGTCTTAAATAAGTCTGGGCGGTGAACTCGGCTCCTCCTGCATGTTCTTCTTTTTCCGAGGAGATACAGTGGATGAATCTATGAAGGAAAAAAACTCGGGGAGGACAAGGAAGGAGAAACGTAAACACAGAAAATACCAGAATGGGCACCCAGAGTCAGAACAGGAACAAGATCTAGGATCAGACGCTAGGACGAATAAGCTAGATTCAGATAAATCTACTACATCACAGGTCATTAATCTATCTGACAGGAATCTTGGCCAGGTAGAACTGCAAGTTTTGAAATGGGGCTTTTGTTTTGTCCTGACACACCATGTGATTTTACTGATCTCCAAATTGATTTGTTTAAGTTTGCAAAGAGATTGAAATTAAAAATTGAAATTGAAAAGTTTTTTGCAACTATGGATAAAGTGATGTTTCCCACAAAAGTGTAATAAAAAGATCAGACTTGACAATTGGTTACGTGCATGATGTACAGATGCTCTTATCCCTATCGAACAATGATAATCTCAAATTAGAAGAATTGTCTAAAATGCTGTATATTGAAATGGATTATAATTGTACTGGTGATTTATCATTGCCTTCTAAATTTGTAAGCCAAGGGAACCAATTTGCAGCAATTGATTTGTTTGCTAAAAAGACTTAGGAGGAGTTACATAAGCTTGAGGATCAAAACTGTGTTCGTAAAATACATCGCAACAGGCATGCTAATATTTCTTCTGAGGAAAGAAAAGCCCTTAGAGATCTTGGAAGTGATCTAAAAATTGTAATAAGGTAGAGGATAAAGGAGGCAATAGTGTTGTGATGCGTAGGTCAGATTATAGTAATGAGATCAAAAAGCAACTGAGTGACACTAACTGCAACAGGAAATTGGCAGGCAACCCTACTTGGAAAGCAGGGAGGCTGATTGAGGACAAACTCTTCTCTTGGAAAGAAATGGGTTTGTTTATTATAGGCCTATCAGCCTTATAGATGTCTTGCAGAAAGTATTCAGTAAAATGATCTTAACGCACCTCTAGTGCTGAATGGAGGATTACTGTATACTCTCTCACCTGCAGGCTGGTTTTAGAACCTCCACGAGTACCCTAGATCAGGTGTTTCGGTTCCTGCTGCTTATCTGGAAGGAGGTAACCATCATGAAGGGCCACTTGTATGTTGTGTTTGTTGACCTCAAAACGGCATTTGACTCTATAGATCGCACCAAGCTCTGTGTTGCCCTAAGGGATCTTGGTCTTCCTGGGGGGTTGCCCCAACTCCTGGTCCAGTTGCACTCTGGTAATTAGGCTAAAGCTAGGTGGAACTCAGATAGTAGCCTAACAAATAGTATCCCTGTCTTAAAGGGAGTGCGCCAGGGTTGCGTTTTAGCACCAACTTTGTTTACATTATACATGAATGGGCTTATTAAACATCTTTATGACTGTGGATGAGACCCACCAAAAGTAACGAGCAAGCAAATCCCTTGTCTTCTATTTGCAGACGACACGTTGCTCATTTCTAAAACCCCAATGGGCATCCAGAAAGTTTTAACCAAGTTTGCAACTGCATGTAAAGAACGGGGCTTAGAAATCAACTGCTTAAAAACTAAGTTTGTGGTTTTTAATCCATATAAATCAACTAAGGAGAAATTGATATAGACAAATTGAGGGTAGAGGCTTTAGACATCCGCACCAGACAAATGTAGTATCTCCAAATATAGTATGCTAGTGCAAAGAACCAAGGAGCACTCCCTCTATACTCCTCACTAAGGAAAAAATTCCTTTGACAACATTAAGAACAAAAAGGTTCAGCACTTTCCAATAGAATAATAAGACAATGTCCAAAGTGCAAAGCACACAAAGATGTTCAAATTCCAGAAGTTGATTTCTTTGCAGAGTTCTTCTTTATTGATTTTTTTTTTAAAATTCACAAGACCATAGCCGACGCGTTTCGTCTCAACTTGAGACTTCTTCAGGGCTATAGAAAAACACATATAAATACAATTTAAAAACAAATCTATCATATGTACATAAAAAATTAATTATTTCAGAATATAGAGAAACAGATTAGCCAATGTCACATATAGAGCAACATATCATCCATGTGTGAAGTTGATTTCTCACAGTGCCAGCTTCAATCTATGCTGGGGCCTATTTGCAGTTACTTTCAAGATGGAGACATTCACAATAATTATATCACATATTCATTTCTTTACACAGTTCCTTGTTATTTGAACGAATGAGAGAACAATATTGATAACATTATTTAAAAAAAGGAAATAGATTAATTTCATGATAATTATTAATGTCATACCTCATACATATAATAAACGTGTTCAAAAGCAAATGATGAATGGTTTCAACAGGGTATCCCGAGTTTCAAAATCTGCAAATACCATATATAATTCCTAGAAGTCATAAGTATATACACATGAGGATACATCCCTTGTTGACATTATGTATTATGATGTGTTGAAAATCTACACTGTTCGTCTATTATAATATTATACAATACGTTACTCCTAACTTTTTTTAAATCAATTATTAGAATAACGGAGATTCTCAAAATACTTATTGATATCATACCTTATTTATGTCATGATAAGCACATTTGGATAAAATGAATGGTTTAAGAGAGTACCATGAGTTCCAAGACCGATGCATTTTTTATAAGATGTGCATCTCCTAAAACCATAAATATAAATAACATAAGGACATATCCATATCTAACCATTTAACGCACAAATACGTTTACCCTTATCAATGTGAAACCCTTTAGTATTTAACATCCTGAATCCTTCAGGAAGATCCATCTGTATAACTGTTTTCAAGCGACATATTATGAACATCTAACTAAGAAGAGAATTGTACAATGACATCTACAACATTGTTTTCAAATGGAATATTGTAAATATCTAACTAAGAGAAAGATTACAGAATGACACATGTGTCATGTCCATGGACATTGCATATTAGGAACCTAACAGAGATGGAGATTAGCAACACAACAAATCATTATAAAGACCTGACAAAGGTGGAGATTGGCCTACTAAACACTTCATAAGCATATCAAGCAGTTAACAGGTGCTTGTATACAGCACTTGTACAATATCTATGCAATAGTTCTTTCATGTAAGAATGTAGTTCAATAATATCTCAGTAAAGTTGTCACGGAACCTTGCTTTTGTAATAAAACCAAAGTCCGGTATATAAAGATTCTACAGAATATATATGTAAAATGCACAGCGCAAGAACTATTAGCGATAATATATGCTTGTCATGGCAAATGCATTATCATAAGGGAAGGGAAAATTGATTATCCCCATAGATACAGATTTCAATTCGAGGGAAATCACAAAAGAAAGAGTAAGATAATACCATATCAAATGCTGTTAATGAAAGGTGATCACTACATCCTATTTAGGAACTGTTCTAATTACTCTAGAATTCAGACCAAAAGCCAGATGCAGCGGGCATTTTTATATTAACGCCAGGTGATATCGAACACCTGTGGTTCGTAGACACAAACAACAGCCAAGATAGTACTAGTTTTGGAGTAAAAGTGGCGGCCATTTTGGAGTGACAGAATCTAAGCAAAGCCGATCACCTGTGGTTTGTAGAAACAAACAACAGTCAAAATAGTACTAATTTTGGAGTAAAAGTGGCGGCCATTTTGGAGTGACAGAATCTAAGCAAAGCCGATCACCTGTTGTTTATAGAAACAAACGATAGTCAAAATAGTACTAGTTTTCAAGTGAACGTGGTGGCCATTTTCGATTGACAGAGTCTAATCATAGTCCAATGCATACAATAATAACCAGTTTGTTTGGCAGCGTGATCATTCATTAGGATCAAAATGATATCCAAATATATAGCCCACTATTTAGATGTCTATCCAGAATTTCACTATATAAAAAAACAAAAAAAGAAATAAAAAAAAAGAAATTATTAATTTAGTTCGATAATGTCATTGTGCATTCATTATAAGATTTTTTCACATGATTAATATATTTCACATATTTCTTATGTTCTTCATATCACTCAATTATTTAACAATAGCAGAAGGATCAATAGAAAATTATTTTGTAACACAAAAAGTTATTTCTAGTAGTGACAAATAATGAAGTGTTACCAACCAAATATATTAATTATGTGAAAAAATCTTATAATGAATGCATAATTCTATACATGGGCATGCTATCGAAACAAGGACAGCCTGCATGTATCTAATATCTGGCTGGAGGAAACATTTGAGGCTGACATTATCGAACTAAATTAATAATAATTAATTTTTTTGTTTTTTTATATAGTGTAATTCTGGATAGACATCTAAATAGTGGGATATATATTTGGATATCATTTTGATCCTAATGAACGATCACGCTGCCAAACATACTGGTTATTATTGTATGCATTGGACTATGATTAGACTCTGTCAATCGAAAATGGCCGCCATGTTCACTTGAAAACTAGTACTATTTTGACTGTTGTTTGTTTCTATAAACAACAGGTAATCGGCTTTGCTTAGATTCTGTCACTCCAAAATGGCCGCCACTTTTACTCCAAAATTAGTACTATTTTGACTGTTGTTTGTTTCTACAAACCACAGGTGATCGGCTTTGCTTAGATTCTGTCACTCCAAAATGGCCGCCACTGTCACTCCAAAATGGCCGCCACTTTTACTCCAAAACTAGTACTATCTTGGCTGTTGTTTATTTCTACGAACCACAGGTGTTCGTTATCACCTGGCATTAATATAAAAATGCCCGCCAACATGGGTTCTGTTTCATTCTTGAGAAACAGAGGAGCGTACTTGCTGCCGGTCATCAAGCCGAAACTTTGGTGAGTTGTGCAAGTGTAGAACGGTACTTATAAGATGCCTAGATTAAGAGATAATGGACATTTGTTATGTTGTCCTTTCAGTTTTTAAAAAACGGTTTGGCAAGTTGTCACAATTAGTGGTCTATAACACAGAGGGATTTTAATTTTAAAATGCCTTGACGTTATTTGCAATGATAAATATGAATTTACATTATAAATAGCAACTGGGGAATAGAAACTGCCACGGCTTCTGGCTTTGAGTAAGCGGCAATAAAAAAGTGCCCCACATAGTGGTTACGATACTCTGGGCATATACGTTTAATAATATGAGATGTTGGCTCCTAATATGCAATGTCCATGGACATGACACATGTGTCATTCTGTAATCTTTCTCTTAGTTAGATGTTTACAATATTCCAATGTTGTAGATGTCATTTTACAATTCTCTTCTTAGTTAGATGTTCATAATATGTCGCTTGAAAACAGTTATACAGATGGCTCTTCCTGAAGGATTCAGGATGTTAAATACTAAAGGGTTTCACATTGATAAGGGTAAACGTATTTGTGCATTAAATGTTTAGATATGGATATGTCCTTATGTTATTTATATTTATGGTTTTAGGAGATGCACATCTTATAAAAATTGCATCGATCTTGGAACTCATGGTACTCTCTTAAACCATTCATCTTATCCAAATGTGCTTATCATGACATAAATAAGGTATGATATCAATAAGTATTTTGAGAATCTCCGTTATCCTAAAATGCTTTTAAATGTTTTTTCTTGTAATAATGCATTTAAAAAAAGTTAGGAGTAACGTATTGTGTAATATTATAATAGACGAACAGTGTATATTTTCAATCGTAAACACATAATAATACATAATGTCAACAAGGGATGTATCCTCATGTGTATATACTTATGACTTCTAGGAATTATATATGGTATTTGCAGATTTTGGAACTCGGGATACCCTGTTGAAACCATTCATCATTTGCTCTTGAACACGTTTATTATAATATTTATGAGTTATGACATTAATAATTATCATGAAATTAATCTATTTCCTTTTTTTAAATAATGTTATCAATATTGTTCTCTCATTCGTTCAAATAACAAGGAACTGTGTAAAGAAATGAATATGTGATATAATTATTGTGAATGTCTCCATCTTGAAAGTAACTGCAAATAGGCCCCAGCATAGATTGAAGCTGGCACTGTGAGAAATCAACTTCACACATGGATGATATGGTGCTCTATATGTGACATTGGCTAATCTGTTTCTCTATATTCTGAAATAATTAATTTTTTATGTACATATGATAGATTTGTTTTTAAATTGTATTTATATGTGTTTTTCTATAGCCCTGAAGAAGTCTCAAGTTGAGACGAAACGCGTCGGCTATGGTCTTGTGAATTTTTTTTAAAAATCAATAAAGAAGAACTCTGCAAAGAAATCAACTTCTGGAATTTGAACATCTTTGTGTGCTTTGTACTTTGGACATTGTCTTATTATTCGATTGGAAAGTGCTGAACCTTTTTGTTCTTAAGGGGAAATTGAGGTTAGATGCACAATGTCTAGATCAGGTTAAGGTTTTTGACTATCTGGGATTCAGAATTAGTGAGAATTTGACATGGGCTCCCCAAATCCAGAATAGTGTGCTTTCATTGCAACACGCGGATTGTGCTATAGTAAAAAAAGTTAAAAGTTCTCCTTTTTGCCCAATTTCACCAATTTTAGAAATACATCGGGCTAAAGGGTGGGGCACATCCTTATATGGAGCCGAACTGTGGGGTCTGGAACACCTGAACCAAGTAGAAGTAGCAGAAAATAAATGTTTACATGCAATTTTAAACCTACCAAGGAATACGCCACTAATACCTCTTCGCCTGGATCTTGGTCTAAGGTCTATTGTCCATTCAGCTGTTTTAAAGGTGCTTATGTTTTGGATTAGACTTTGGACCAATAACACTCAGATTCCCGTAAAGGAGGTTGTGGAGGAATTGTTAACGCTCCAAAGACAAACAGGGCGCTTTGGTTGGTTTAAAAAAGCAAGGCAATGGTTTTTCAAATTGGGACTGGGATTTATGTGGGATGACCCGAAATCAATTATTAAAAGAATGGGTTCACAGCTAAAAAAGAGGTATTGGGATTTTATTGATTCTTCTTGCACTGAAGTTAGGATACTTAGTTCCCTAACAATCCGTTTTTTAGATATTAAAAGTATGTCCACTTTACATACAGTTTAGAACTGGGGTTCTCCCATCGAATGCAATGAAATGTAACTGGAAGAATGTGGGCCCGATTCACAGAACTAATCTGAGACAAAATCCTAAACTTACTACTTTCGGTATTCACAGAAAGCATTTAGTAGTAGTAAAGTTAGGATTTTGTCTTAAGATTGACTTAAGACAAACTTAAGACAGACTTAAGACAGACTTAAGACAGACTTAAGACAAACTTAAGACAGACTTAAGACAAACTTAAGACAAACTTAAGACAAAATCCTAACTTTACTACTACTAAATGCCTTCTGTGAATACCAAAAGTAGTAAGTTTAGGATTTTGTCTCAGATTAGTTCTGTGAATCAGGCCCTGTGTCTGTAACCTTGCTGTGCCCCTTGTGTAATGCTAGCCCTGAAATACTTGAGCACTTTATATTCTTTTGCCCGTCCTATGTAAATTTGAGGAAAACCTGGATTATTCCGGCTTGTCGGGTGTTGTCTTTCTCACGCCCCATAGATGCCCTACGTGTTTTTAGATCAGACACAACAAGGTGGCTTGTTTTTATATTATCAAGATACTTGATTTATGCATGGTGGATAAGGTCTAAAACTGAAATAAGCCCTTGTCATAAGAGTTTGGCTACTACTGGGGAAGCAAGTACCAAGGCCACACTGACGGCCAGTCATGTTAATTGATGATTGTTACTCAATTTGATAGCTCTGGTCTTTGTTTCCCTTTTTTTCTTCCTATTATCTCATTTTAATGATAGAATTTTAAAGTATTTATCAATGTTTTTTAATTTTATTTTTATACTAGAACAACGCTAAGGAGTATGAAACTGATGTCTATCCCCTAAATGTATGCTCCAAGTCTAAAATGATTTATGTACGTAAAGGAGTATGAAGTTGTTGTTTACTTTTTAGCTTATTTCTGTGTTTTAATATGAAATTTGTATGTATTGTGATACATTTTTATGTATATGATCATGTTATTGATCGAAATAAATTTACAATTTACAAATGGGCTTGTTGGATGAA